>CM038039.1:180382525-181632525 GCA_021397845.1 Areca catechu | reverse complement strand
TTTCTTAGAGTTCGGTAGGATATTTGAGCTTGGTGATGGATGATTTTTTTTAGGTAAGTGACTCATGTGTACCTAGGCCTTGCATGATCTCTAGGATAAAACCTAGGGCTTGTGCGACCGGTCGTGTAGCTAATTTCGGTGCTGGATTTTGGGCGTGACAGTTTACTACATGCCTATTCAATCTGTAGTGATTGAGAAAGTCCAAGTAGGAGGAAGGCAAGGAATTCAAAATCACATCTTTCCCTAGCAGCTCATGTAAAGGAAAATTGAGCTTGCCTAAATGCTCAATCAACTCAATCATGTACAGTACATGATCAGTGACTGATGCTTTATCATGCATCCGAGTGTTGAAAATGGTAGAAAAAATTCTGTACCGCTCAACATCATCAGGTGTGCCAAAAGACTCCTTCAACTTTTGATGGATCTCCTCTGGCTACGCTTCCTCAACCTACAACTGAACTCATCATTCATCATCGCCAACATAATACATCACATAGTAGTGCGGTCAGAGAGCCACTTCTAATAAGTATCCCTTACTGCAGGATGGGCATTGGCAGCAGGTTCCTTTAGTGCAGGATCCGATATCACATATAGGATCCTTTCGTGCTCCAAAACTATTCTGAGTCTTCGATACTAGTTATCTAAGCTGGGATGCATAAGTTTGTCATTATCAAGCAATGATCGAAGCGATAGACTAGCAGACATAATCCGAAAGGAAAAAAATATTAGTGTATATTAATTATTAATATCCTAAAGACATGGACTTTAGTTGATGAGGGATGGGATTCTAATATGATGCAGGATGATATGCAAGGGATGAAGATGAAGAAAATTAGAATAAAGCAAGCAAATATTTTTTTGGTTTTTTTTATGTTTTTGATTCTCGAAACTAGCCTAGATTAGGTTAGGGTTATCCTGTATCAATTAGCATCCTACCCACATGCTTAAATCAATCAAAAGGAAAAGAAAATCAAGATCCTAGGTCTAAGAAAGCCTATTAGGAGCATGTTCAACTTCAAGAAATCAGAAAAAGAGAGATGGGAATTAGGTTTAACATACTAGGCAATGATTTTTATTTGTTGTACAAGAGATCTCTCTGCTCAGATTGGCGCCTGGATGTCCCGGTCACTTTTTCATAAATTCATCAACTTTTTATCAGCTTCATTCAAGGGCAAAGAAGAATTCATCTAGAGGGCATGGCACTGGAGGGATAATGCAAACGTCAGGGTTTAGTGATGTAGAATATGAGAAAAATACTAAATAGGATGGAAAGAAGAAGATCGGGTGGAAGAGAGGCTACAGGGGCTGGTGGCCTTGGATGAATCTTGGGTGTCTTGATCTTGGAGAGGGCTGATGGTGGGCATCTTAGGGCTTGGAAGAAGGATGCTTTGGGTGGCTAGGGTTTAAGGAATTAGGATGCTCAAGTTTCACACACACTTTCAAAGAGAAGCACAAGTTATCACAAGAAAAACTCACCAGAGTTTATTTCATGAATAAGAGATTGATTACAAGAGGGGGAGGGGGTGGGTATTTATAGATTCATCCAACCCTTTTCCTGTCAAACTAAGAGTACACAGTATGAATAGGATTAGGGGAATAAAGTTTAGTATAAGGAGTACATAATTTGAATAGAATTGGTAGACTGAAATCCTTGTAGAACTTGGACATCAACTCCTTCTTGGACTTGGAAGCTTTGACTTTTCTCCATGGGCTTGGATTGGTATGAAATTCTTGCTGGGCTTGGACTGGGTCAAAATATGGGGCGCCAACTTCATGATGGGCTGGGGGGTGTCAACTACTATGGGCCTTGGATTGGGGTGCCAAGGATAGGGATCTAGGGTGGCACTTCTTCATGAAATCTTGTGGGCTTGAGGCGCCTAAGGCTTGGTATGCTGAGGCACCATCTCTTGGGGGCTTGGGCAGCATGAAGAAATCTAGATGCTGGGTTGGTGACTTAAGTGTGGGTCCAGTCCTCCTCTAAAATAAAATTACATGGACTCAAAAAGGCCTAACTGACAAGACTTAAAATAGGCCTAAATAAATAATTGACTCACTAAACAAATAAACAGGACTCAATGGACCAAACAAGGAACTTCCACCGACTTAGTGAATCCAACTAGCTCACTTTATTACAGGACTCACAAAATTTGGCCTTCATTATAGGACTTAATAAAAATTGACCAACACATGACTTAGAGGACAAATTGAAGCTTGAAGTCTATTTCTGATCTGATGTCCTCATCAATTCTCCCGGGGTGGGAGGAACTCGACCCTATCGAGTAAGAAGGTCGATCTAGCTCGAGTACTGCTCTGACGGGTCTGGGTTGAGGCATTGCGGATCCTCTCGAGTGATCCACGAATCCTCAGATCTCGGTCGACCTTGCCAATGAACCAATGACATGGAAGCCTTTGATCTGGGTACTAATGACTTGGTCGTCCAAGATACGCTCAATCATTTCCTCTCACAGTTTAATTTGATGTGGACACTCAGGGTTGGATTCGCTCTCAAAGAAAGAGTTAGGCTCAAACTCACTGGGCATCATTGCTAGCTCCCTATACTCAACTAAGTCTGAGATATTGAAGGTTGAGCTTAATGCCTAATTAGGTAACTCAGGCACTAGGTTCAACTCTCTTTATCACTTTGATGGATCCAGCTTACAGGTATGTAGCCTAATTGTTACAAAATTTTTCTAGCAAACTCTTAGACTCTTTTCGAGAATTAACCATATTTTTAATAAAAATATTGCTTACATTAATCTTATGATTAATTTCTCATGCAGATCTCTAATTATGTAGTGCAAATGACACACAACAACTCCTATTGACATGCAGACAAAACACCTAATGCGGGCAAATAACTCATACCAACACTTATTGATATGCAAACTTAACTAACTCTAAACTATAGCTGTGGGTTTAACCCTTGGTCAGGTGGGTGACATGTAGATGAGAACTTGACATGCACTCCTAATAGATTCCATAGGGTCCTCCAAAAGTAAGATGCAAACATGACATACGTAATGAATGAATGTAGTATTCAAACTTCTATAAAATGCAATCTAGTGGTTAGAGAAACATGAAAAGTTTCAAAAATGGGTAGAAAATAAGAGATAGGTTCAGGGTTAACTTGGTAGGGTAGAAAGTAAGAAAAGATTTGGGGTTTATTGGATAGAATAGGATACAAGGAGTGTCAGGTATTAGTCCTAAACTAATGACGTTGACCTTCTGGGGTTGAGGTTTACCTACAAGATCTACAGTATGGAAGAATGGGTCATTAATTTCAAGGAAGAGATCTTTAATGAGAACTACAAGAGGGGATTCATCCTGTGGGTACTGATAAGCCAAATCCGTAATAAAGTCTTCTAGTTCATGAAATTTAGGACTAGGCTCTATAATTGACTTTCTTCTAAAGTCTCCTCAGGTATAATTCTAACAGTAGTATCTAGGTTCTCTTCCTTTAACTGGTGTTCCACTACTGGTTCAGTTTGGGTGTGGTTAGGGTCAGTTAACATTGGGTTGGCTTCTATCCGGGTTTGGTCAGGGTCAACTAATTCTGGGTTGGCTTCTATCTGGGTTTGGTCAGAGTCAACTAATTCGGGGTCTTCTATAGGTATCTCTTCTTCTTCTTCCTCATACCCATCCACTAGGCTCACATTGGCTTCATATATCTCTTCTTCAAGGTCATTCTGGTGAACCAATGGAGTGGTAAGAGGGGGTTGGCTAAGAAAAAATTGACTAATGACTAGGGTAGGGGTGGGTTGACTAAGTGGAAGTGGACTAATACTGGGTTCATATCTAAGGGTACATATCCTATGGGTTGCTTGGTTATTGGATTGGGTTATTTGGTTTATCTGGACGGTCAACTAGGCAAATTGGTTTTGGGATTAGGTATTGGACTGGTTAATCTTGGTGGTTAATTGGGTAGTGGATTGGGCATTCAGTTGGTTCATCTGGTCAAATCGTTCAGTCATGGCTTTCATGAAGATCTTCAAGATGGATCCCATGGCTGAGCTAGGTTGGGGCTTAGACTGTTGATATTTGGTTCCTAACCTAGTGGTTATGCAATCAATCACTCAAAGTGGTATGGTACAGTCAAGCATGAAGGATCAGTACGTTCTAGGGTTTGTTAGACCTAGAGCCAAAATTGAGTAGGTCAACTCAACTTACACCTAACTCAACAACTAATCATTCTTCTAGCCAGGTAAGAGGTGGGTTGGTGGGAGGCTCCCCTTGCCTATGATAGGGTCCTAATTAAGTAACCACCAGTCCACTTAAAGCGTTTGCCTCTGCACCTCTAGTCATAGACACCAGTTTCCAGTAATAGTTGAGGAATTGATGCACTACTTAACCCACACAACTCGGACCCAACCTGTTGGTGTCCCTAGGCTCACTAGTGAAAATTAGGTTGCTAATTGATTTTAATTAAGGCTTGGGTTCTAATGCTTGGTGGTTGTTTTGGATCCAAGACGGGTGATGAAATCCTGCCCTGAACTAAGATAGGAAATTGTCCTTAAGATTAATTGAATGAGATAATGAATACACAATGAAACCTGATGCAATCTAATAACAATCAAAAAATTAAAAATATTTTTTTATTTTTTTATGAGGTGACAAATTAAATTTGAGTTGGTTAAGTTATCAAATAAAAATTGGCTTGGGTGAAGTTGGTTTGGTAGTTGATTAGGTTCAGTTTAGTCAGATATGTAGAAACTGAGATTAGGGTTTGTTTGATGTAGAAGTTAGCATAGATTTCAATGCATAAAAATTCTAAAAAAATTACAAAACCGAGAATGACATTTAAGGATACTTCCTACTAAATTTTAAGCAAAACTAAAATAGTATTATGATGCAAAATCTAGGGTTTCTAACTGGTTACAGGAAAACACAGAATTCTGGTTAGGGTTGTTAGGATGCCAATTTTTTTGTAAATTTTGGTTTTGTAAAATATGAGAGAAATATTATTAAAATATAGGACTCAACATAAATGATGTGATGAAAATTTCAAAAAAAAAAAAATGCCTAAGTTTATGAAACAAATCTAAACTTAGACCCCTAATGCAAATGATAGGATGCAGATTTTTGTTAGGGTATTTTTATTATTTTTTGTTGATTTTTGGATCTTATAAAAACCCACAAAAATATCATAAAAATAGATAAAAAAATATAGGATATTCACCATGAAAATCAGAAAAAAATATAAATATTTGATAGGAAAAACAATCCTATGTTTTGAGGGGTTATGCAGAAAACAGCATGCAGAAATCTAGACTATGATGCAGGAACATGCCCTAAACTATGCTTTGATACCAAAATTGATGAGGGACGTGATTCTAATATGATGTAGAATGATATGCAAGGTATTAAGATGAAGAAAATCAGATTAGAGCAAGCAAATATTTTTTGGTTTTTTTTTGGTTTTGATTTTCGAAACTAGCCTAGATTAGGTTAGGGTTATCCTGTATCAATTAGCATCCTACCCACATGCTAGATCAATCAAAAAGAAAAGAAATCAGGATCCTAGGTCTAAGAAAGCCTATTAGGAGCACGTTCAACTTCAAGAAATCAGAAAAAAGAGATGGGAATTAGGTTTAACATACCAGATAATGATTTCTAGTTACTATAGAAGAGATCACTCTGCTCAGATCGAAGCCTGGATGTCCCGATCACTTTTTTGCAAATCCACCAGCTTTTTATTAGCTTCATTCGAGGGGAAAGAAGAATTCATCTAGAGGGTGTGGCACTGGAGGGATACTACAAACGTCAAAGGTTAGTGATGTAGAATATGAGAAAAATACTAAACAGGATGGAAAGAAGAAGATCGGGTAGAAGAGAGGCTGCAGGGGCTGGCAACATTGGATGAAGCTTGGGCGTCTGGATCTTGGAGAGGGTTGATGGTGGGCATCTTAGGGCTTGGAAGAAGGATGCTTTGGGTGGCTAGGGTTTGAGGAATTAGAACACTCAAGTTTCACACACACACTTTCAAAGAGGAGCATAAGTTATCACAAGAAAAATTCACCAGAGTTTATTTCATGAATAAGAGATGATTACAAGAGGGGGAGGGGATGGGTACTTATAGATTCATCCAACCCTTTCCCTATCAAACTAAGAGTACATAGTATGAATAGGATTAGGAAAATAAAGTTTAGTATAAGGAGTGCATAATTTGAATAGAATTGGTAGACTAAAATCTTTATAGAACTTGGACATCAACTCCTTCTTGGACTTGGAAGCTTTGACTTTTCTCCATGGGATTAGACTGGTATGAAATTCTTGCTGGGCTTGGACTGGGTCAAAGCCTTGGGCATCTTGGACTGGGTCAAAATATGGGGCGTCAACTTCATGATGGGCTAGGGGGCGTCAACTACTATGGGCCTTGGATTGGGGTGCCAAGGATAGGGATCTAGGGTGGCACTTCTTCATGAAATCTTGTAGGCTTGAGGTGCCTAAGACCTGGTATACTGAGGCACCATCTCCTGGAGGGCTTAGGCAGCATGAAGAAATCCAGATGCTGTGTTGGTGACTTAAGTGTGGGTCCAATGTCCTCCTCTTGAATAAAATTACGTGGACTCAAAAAGGCCTAACTGACAAGATTCAAAATAGGTCTAAATAAACAATGGACTAATTGAACAGATAAATAGGACTCAATGGACTAAACAAGGAACTTCCACCGACTTAGTGAATCCAACTAGCTCATTCTATTGCAGGACTCACAAAATTTGGACTTCATTACAGGACTTAATAAAAATTGACCAACACATAACTTAGGGGACAAATTGAAGCTTGAAGTCTATGTCTGATCTGATGTCCTCATCATTAGTCTAAAGGTTTCTCCCACTATTTTATTCAGACTGGTAGCTCTACACTCCAATCCAAAGAATAAGACTTACTCCTTAGCGGGTACTAGAATCCAATAGATTACACATTCGCCCAACTTTGGCCGGCCATCCCATGTGCATATAAAGGTAGGTTCACAACCAATTACTTCCCGATGCAATTTCTAGTAAATAATTTCTTGCCCTAGGGTGCCAATTAATCAGCCTTTGGGCCTCCAATTGAAGGTCCTGATTAGGTCCAACTATAAACATGACCGAATTCAATGCTTGTAACTAACAAATGATCAAGCTTGATGATGCGGGATGGATGCGATGCCAATCTAATGATTAAGGACTAAATTTGAATTTTAAAGAGTAATGATCAATATATTGTAGCAAACTCAAGTAAAGTTATCAATAGATCTAATAAAGAGAGGCTACTCATTGGTGATCCATAACGAGCTTGGAGGGATCTGATGTCTCTTCCTAGCTCTGGCATCCTCACCAATTCTCTCGGGGTGGGAGGAACTTGACCCTATCGAGTATGGGTTAACTCTACTTTGGTAATGTTCTAGCAAGTCTGGGTTGATTCTTTGCAGATCCTCTCAAGTGATCAATGAATCATCAGATTCTGGTCTACCTCGCCATCAAACCAGGTAACATTGATAATCTTTACGCCTAGTAGTGATAGTTTTGTCATCCAAAATCTGCTCAATCATATCTCTCCATTATGGTAATTTTGCTGGTGGACAATTAGGGATAAGGTCACTCTCAAAAATAGAATCAAGCCCAAATGGCTTATTAGGTATCGCTATTGGCTCCTTATACTCAACAAGATCTGATACATTGAAGGTTGGACTAATATCTAATTCAGGTGGTAACTCTAACACAAAGTCATTAGACCCAATTTTCTTTATGATATTGTATGGTCCTGTACTACGGGCATATGGTTTCTTCATGGTTCCAGGTGGGAACCATTCAGGTTGAAGCCTGATCATGATAAAGTCTCCTTCATTAAATTCTTTGAAATGTTTATGTGAGTTAGCCATATGCTCATATGATTTATTGCTTTCATTAATCTTTTACTCATTTCTTTATGCAATTTCTTAATATGCTGTGCATATGACTCTGCAGACTCAGAAATGCGTGCATGCATGGGCAAGGAAATAAGATCTAAAGGCTATTGCCCAGGTGGCTATCCAAGAGGGGGGTAAATTGGGAATTTAAAAAATTTAAAGCAAATAATGTGCAATTAAAAATCCCATACAAAGTGTTAGGTGTTGTGATAGAGTAGTAAATTGCAGAACCTAAATAAGAATGAAGAAGCATAACACAAACATACCAAATTTATAGTTGTTTGGAGCAACCCAGCTCCTACATCCACTACCCAAGATACCACTTGGGATTTCTACTATATTCACACTCGAATATAGTCGGATTGTTTTACAAGATCATAATCCAAAACTTTTACATTTTGGTTTTAATGGGATCACCAAAGAAAACTCAACACCCTTTGGTTTTAAACAGGATCACCAAAAAAAACCCAACTTGCTTTTCATAGGATCACCAAGAACCTAACTTGGTTTTACCAGGATCACCAAGAACCCAACACTTGGTTTTTATCAAAGGCTCACCAAGAACCTATTTGGTTTTCAATCGGGCTCACCAATAACCCAACAATTCAAAGATGAATTGAAATAAATACAACAACAAATGACAAACTCAATTTATTGGATAGTTGCCGGTGCAGCTTGTTAGAAGTCCAATTGGATTGCACTTGAATAAGCTTTAATTGCTTCAGTGGCTTCTTCCCAAATTGCTTCAAGCTTCAT
This sequence comes from Areca catechu, assembly GCA_021397845.1. NCBI lineage: Eukaryota > Viridiplantae > Streptophyta > Magnoliopsida > Arecales > Arecaceae > Areca > Areca catechu. The sequence continues at coordinate 181,623,881 of CM038039.1, read as the reverse complement.
ATTAGAGTTGGTGAAGGCTTGAAGGCTGACTTGAATGCTCTTGTACTCTCTTGCTTGTTGGTAGGTAGGATATTCAATGTAGCTTCAAAACATTTAAGAACTTTTCAAAAACTTACTTAAGAGAAGTTCAAATCCCTCAAATATAAGGTCTTCCATCACTTCAGGGCAGTTCTAGCCGTTGTAGACTGTTGGGAAGTGATTTGTGACCGTTGGAGCATTCTTTGGCATTCAAAAATAAATTCTGGAACTAGCCATTAGATACCTGAAAGCGATATTCGAGTCGGCTCTGATTCTTCGAGTCGATAGGTCGAGTTGCCAAATCTTTAGTACAGTCGGCTCTTTGTCTCAGGGTGCAAAACTTCACTCTGGATGAGTCAACTCTTTGAGGTTCGGGTCGGCTCACCTGGCTATTCTCAGAAATCTTCAAAAACTTGACTTTGGAAGAGTCGGCTCAGACATATTCTAGTTGACTCGGATTCCCTCAAGTCGGCTCGGTTACCTTCGAGTCGGCTCGGATTGCTGCATACCAGAATCCTTGCTGCGTGCCATAGGTGGAGTCCGCTCTTCAACATGCTGGGTTGGCTCGAGTAACTTCTTCAGGATTTTTACAATTGGACTTAAAAAAAAACTCTCACCAATACTTTTACATTTTACATACACACCAACTCAAAATAATTCCAAGGCACACACACAGAAGTAACCCCTTTTTATAGATTTTTTTAGCAATTTCATTGGATTCTTCTTTACAAGATAAGATTACAACACAACTCAAAACAAAAATTAGAGATGTAGGAGTTGAAGTTTGAACAATTAAATCATCCTACAAAAACTTGTAAACCACTTGAAGAGTTGTTAGAAATAAATGTGTATGCTCCAATGTTTGGTTATCATCAAAATTACTTATGGGGTCAACAATCTCTCCCTTTTTGATGATGACAAAATACTAGGTATGAAAAATTCTTTACACTTACATGTATAAATATATTTGAAAGTGAATATTCACATGTATCAGAGCTAACTATATTTGTAAATAAGTATCAGAGTTCTAAAGATGAAATTGTATAGTATTGATGTTAGTGCTTTTGTATATTTCAAAGTACTAGACTTTGCAAACTTTATAAAGTCAGAATTAGCACAAACATGGAGTATCAAAGTTTGAAATTGAAAGAATTTAGACTAATTTTAGAGCAATCAAAGCAAAAAAAGGGTTTAGAATTAAAGCCATTCTTTTAAGTGAATCTTCCGCTTTCTCCACATTTTAAAGTAATTAAGCAATTTGATCCAAATGAATACTATCACTTTTGTGCTCCCCTTTTTCATTCTTTTTATGTACTTTAAGAATAATTAAATAGGAATCTCAACATAGATATCAGAATTTTCATGACAACTCAATTATAGATACCATTCTCCCATTTTTCTCATTTCTCCCCCTTTTTGTCAATCAATCAAAAGGGTATGTTCAATAATGCTTAAATTTTGAAATATATTGAGAAAGTATTTAATATTTGTTTGAGAAAATTTCATTTTCTCAAATTTGAAATTCTAATTAAAATTTCATCATTGTTATATCAAGAATATTATATCACATAGCATATGACAACAACAGAAATTGCTAAAAGATCTTTCATTTTATTGAGAAATTTGCCATACAAAGTATGATAGAAGTACATTCATTCAGTAAAAGATAAAAAGTAGAGCATTCATATTCAGAAGTACAAAAACAACCAAAAGACTAACTAGACAACTTATTCTTCTTCTTCACTAGAAGAAGAAGAGCCAACCTCTATAATCTTTTTAGAGGTCTTAGTTTTTAGGGGTTAAACCTTAAATCCTAAATCTAGTTCTAACAAGGGCTCTAAATGTCTTAGTCTTTTTGGCCTTGGGTTTCTTCTTGGTTTCAATAGGTTTAGGTTTAGGTGGATCAGATGAAGGAATAGGAGCAGGAGTCTCAAGTGACTCTTTGATGATCTGTGCAGGTGTATCTTCAGTTGTGACTGTTCAGATCCTTCTGACTTCTTCTTTAAAATCCTTCATTTTCTTTTTCATTTTCTCCTTGTGAAGCTTCTGTTCAGATCTCATTTTCTGCAAGCTGGCATTAACTGTATTTTTCATTTCATCAATTATAGAATTCATGTGATCTGTCAATGAATTTGAGATAGTTTCCATCTTCTGAAATATTAGCTTCTTAAGGTCAGATGGAGTAATCATTGTACCTTCATATTTGTCTTCAATAGCAGTAGCTTCATCATCTTCTGAGGAAGTAGCAGCAAACTGACTAGATACTTTCTTTATCCATACTCCTTGTAATTTGTAACCCATTCTTTTCAGTGAATTGAAGGAATAAGTGTCAGAGTGATGTAGAGGCTTGCCTATCTCATTGGTTAAATTAATTCCAGCTTCTTCAAATAGTAAGGTAAAAACCATACCATAGGGTAGGTAGGCTTTAACTTTCCTTGCTGCTTTAGTAATTTGAATGATCATTATATAAGGAAGGTTGAGAGGCTTTTATTCTATCAAATGTCCCATAAAAGTCATGTCTTTCTCACTTACCCAGTCAAAATGACTGGTTCTGAGAATAAATATTATGCTGACCATATTGTGAAGAAGCCTCATTTCCTTTGATAGTAAGTTAGCCTGAACATGTTGAATGGAGCTCATATCTTCTTTTTCCAAAATAAGCTGTAGAGTGTGTTCTTTGTCCAGTAGGGTAAGCTCGGTGGCACCGTCCGTTGGCATTTGAAGCAAGCTACCTAACTTTTATTCATCCACAATGACTTTCACTCCCTTAACAATTGATTCCAAATGATATTCTTTAAGAACTATATTTTCATAGAAAATCTGTACCAGTGAGGGGTAGGTTAAAATGTCCAATGAACAGAAATGCTTCCAACCCTGGCTATCTATCCATCTTCCGATCTTCATTTCCATTTCTTCTAGAAACGAGAAATCTATCCTTCTTCCACAAGTAACGGGCCGGTTGGTCATAGAGATAATCTATCCGGAGGAGAAGGAGTTTCTTCTTCTTGTTGCTCAGGAGTGGTATACCTTTTCCTCTTTTCTCCTTTTCCATTTGCTTCTTCACTACATGTGCTTGATTCACCTACTTGAAGAATCTTCCTTGCAGATCTTCATGGAGCCATTGCAGTGGGATTTCGGAAATCAAGGATCTGGGAATGGTTCTTGAGAGATTGGTAAAGGTTCCGAGTGGAGTAGGGTGAGTTTGAAGTGAAAATAGAAGAGTTAAGTTCAAGAAAAGATTACATGAAACTATTTAACCAACGAATTCCCGACTTTCAAGTCGGCTCGCTCAGCCCTAAAAATATTCGAGTCAGCTCGACCAGAGCGAACTCAAAATAATCAGAACATCGAGTCGGCTAGGCAAGATATCAGGTTGACCTAGTTGGCTTGACCAGAGCAAGATAAAAAATTTTAGACATTCAAGCCGGCTCGACCAGAGCAAAATTGCTCGAGTCGACTCGAACAGATACTTTCCACGGAAAATGAAATGATTCAGAAATTGATTTCAATCAAATAAAACTTCAAGGAAAGTTGTTCAACAAACATGAATAGATGTAGGAGGTCTCCTAGATAATTCATCCTTAACTTTAAAGGAAATTAGGTTAGGAAATTTAGAAAGGATCACAAAGCCCTAATTCTCCTCTAAGCAATTCAAATCTGACCTAGCTCAGTGGTTTAGTAAAAATGTCAGCTAATTGTTTCTTAGTACGGATAAACTCTAGTTTTATGTCACCATTCAAAACATGGTCTCTAATAAAATGGTGTCTAATCTCTATATGTTTAGTCCTAGAATGTTGAATAGGATTTTGATCAAATTTATAGTACTTGTTTTATCATACTTGATAGGAATTTTACATTGTGCAACACCAAAGTCTTTTAGTTGTTATTTAATCCATAACACTTGTGCTCAACAACTCCCTGTAGCAACATACTCTGCCTCAGTAGTAGAAAGTGCTATCGAGTTTTGTTTCTTATAGTGCCATAAGATTAAATTCAACCTTAGAAATTAGCATGTACTGCTAGTGCTCTTTCTATCAATTCTACAAGCAGCATAATCAGCATCAGAAAATCCGATTAAATTCAAAGATGATTGTTTTGAAAACCAATGACCTATATTACTTGTACCTTTCAAATATCTCAATATTCTTTTAACAGCAAGCATATGTGTTTCTTTGGGATTACATTGAAATCTTGCACATACACATACACTATACAAGATATCCGGTCTACTTGTAGTCAAATATAATAAGGATCCAATCATACCTTTATACAGCTTTTGATCAACATTGGATCCATTTTCATCTTTGTCCAATCTGCAAGATGGGCTTATGGGTATGCTCATTTGTTTGCTCATCTCCATACCAAACTTCTTGATTATTTTCTTGGTGTATTTGGCTTGGTTGATGAAGATTCCTTCCTTAGTTTGCTTTACTTGAAGTTCGAGGAAGTAGTTAAGTTCACCCATTAGGCTCATTTCAAATTCTCCCTGCATTAGATTAGCAAATTCTTCATAAAAAGTTTCATTAGTTGCACCAAATATAATATTGTCAACATAAATTTGTACAACTAATATGTCATTATTTTTCTTTTGATGAAAAGGGTTTTATCAATATTTTCTCTTGAAAATTTATTTTCAATCAAGAAAGTGCTAAGTCTATCATTCCAGGCTCAGGGTGCTTGTTTCAAACCATATAAAGCTTTATGTAATTTAAACACATGGTTTGGAAAAATATGATCTTCAAAATCCGGTGGTTGTTTCATAAAAACTTGTTCGAAGATAAAACCATTTAAAAATATTTTTTATATCTATTTGAAAAAGTTTAAAATTCATGTAGCAAGCAAATGCAAGAATAAATCTAATGGCTTCTAGTCTTGCTACAAGTACATATGTTTCATCAAAATCAATACATTCTTCTTGACTATATCCCTTAGCCACTAATCTAGCTTTATTTCTATTGACATTTCCATGTTCATCTAATTTGTTCCTATAGATCCATTTGGTTCCTATGATTGTGTGGTCTTTAGGTCTATCAACTAATGTCCAAACCTTGTTTCTTTCAAACTCGTTCAATTTTTCATGCATAGCTAACATCCAGTTTGGATCATTTTTAGCTTCTTTTAAGATGTGAGGCTCTATTTGAGATACAAAAACTAGGTAGTCATGTGCAGACCTAGTCCTAATACCTTGTGTAGGATCACCAATAATTAATTTCTTAGGATGGGAAGTAGCGTACCTCCATTCAGTTGGTAGATCTGTATGATCCTTACTTACCGTTTCTTCTCCTTCTTCACTTGGTCTTTCTTGTATGGTCATGTCTTCCATCTCCTTTTGAATTGTACCTGCATCGTTGTCAATACACTCATCTTTTCTAGATGGTGAAGGGTTAGTTTCATCAAAAATAATATGCATTAACTCTTTAATAGTAAGAGTCCTTTTATTGAATAATCTATATGCTTTGCTATATAATGAATAACCAAGAAAAATTGCTTCATCAGATTTAGCATCAAATTTTTCTAGATTATCTTTATCATTATTAAGCACAAAGCATTTGCATCCAAACACATGAAAATAATTGATATTGGGTTTCTTTTCATTCCAAAGCTTATAGGGGGTTTTCTTCAAAATAGGATGGATCAAAACGCGGTTTAAAATATAACAAGCAGTGTTCACCACTTCTATCCAAAAGTACTTTGGAAGATTACCTTCACATAACATTGTCCTGGCCATTTCTTTCAAAGTTCTATTTTTCTTCTTTACAATACCATTTTGTTGTGGTGTTCTAGAAGCGGAGAAATTATGATTAATGTCATTTTCAGTATAATAATCATCAAAAAATTGATTTTCAAATTCAGTGCCGTAATCACTCCTAATTGAAATTATCAAAATATTTTTCCGATTTGAAACCTTTTTGTGAAATTTTTGAAATACTTTGAAGGTTTCATCTTTATGAGCAATAAATAAAATCCATGTAAATCTGGAAAAATCATCTATAATCACAAGGGCAAATTTCATACCTCCTAGGCTTGTGGTCCTAGTTGGTCCAAATAAGTCCATGTGAAGCAGTTATAGAGGTCTAGAAGTTGAAATCATATTTTAGGGTTTAAATCTATCCCTAGTTTGTTTACCCATTTGGCATGCATCATAAATGTGATCAAAATCTACTTTAAAATTAGGCATGCCTCTAACTAAATTTTTGGAAATCAACTTGGCAATAGTATGCATGCTAGCATGACCTAATCGTCTATGCCATAATAAGCAAGACTCCTTGGTTTTAGCATTTATTGCTACTAAACTAGAATTACTTAATATGGCAAGATCATTTAGATCTACCATATAAATATTTCTAAGTCTATGTCCAATGAATTTAGTCTAGAATCAAGAGAGTTTGTTACTATACACATAGATAATTCAAAGATAATCTTGAAGCCTTTATCACATAATTGACTAATACTTAATAAATTATGCTTTAATTTATCTACTAGCAATATATTTTCAATGAAAGTGCAGGGGGTTATTTTGATCTTACCAACTCTGATTATTTTTCCTTTGCCATTGTCTTCAAAGGTAACTATACCTCCTTTCATTTCCAGGGTGATGAACTGATCTTTGTCATCCATCATATACCTTGAACAGCCACAATCGAGATACCATCTTTTCTTTAATTTTTGGACTGCAAGACATTCCTGCAACACAATCAAGGAGTGCTTTTAGGTACCTAAGCTAACTTGGGTCCTTGTAGGTTAGCTGAGGTGGTTCCTTTGGGAACCTAAATCTTTTTTGATTTATTAAGGACATTTCTAACAGTATTGTAGTTAAAAGCTTTATGTCCTATCTCTTTGCAAGCAAAACATCTTATTCGAGAATTTTGAAAAGATTTATACTTTGAAATTCTAAATGCATGAGATGCAGAAATAGCAGGTTTCGTATTTGAATTTTTTGGAACATACAAAATAGCTTTCAAAATGGAAGTAGAACCTTTTGTCACAAAAGCCTTTTGAGAAGTAAGCTTGGGAACAAAATCTTTTTATTTCACAAATATAGTTGCTGAAATATAATTTGAACTTGAAGCTTTAAAACCTATTCTAGCTTTATAACCAAAAATTCTTTGTTCTTTAAGAATTAACTCAAGCTTGTTAGAGGATAGAGTTAGTTTTTCAACAAGTGACTTGAGTTTTTCAACCTCCTTTTTCAACTCAAGATTTTCTTTTAATAAAACTTTGTTTTTATCAAGATAATCATTATTTTCAGTCTTTAAAATATTGTAATTTTTAGAAAAGACATGAAATTCTTTTTGCAATAAAATGTTCTTTTCTGAAATCTCCTCTTTTTCTTTGAGTAAAGAATCATTAGTATTCTTTAGAGATATAATCTTTACTCCAGCTTTTTTAAATTCAAATAAAAGATCATGAAATATAGAATTTAATTCATTGAATGTAAATTCAATTTGAGTGTCGGGGGAAGTTACCTCATCCTCAAGACCTATTAAACATAAGTTCGCTATTTTTGTGGTCTCTTCCTCTTCAGTTGAAGTAGAGTCTTCACTGTCACTCTACATGGCAACCATCGCTTTCTTTTTCTTCTTTTTGAAAAATTTCTTCAACAGTGGACAGTCCGAATGAATGTGCCCCGGTTTCTTACATTCATAGCAGGTGGGGACTTGTTCCTTATCTTTGTTTTTGTCCTTATCCTTTTCTTTTGAATATTCTCCTCGTTTATAGAATTTTCTGTTATATCTTCCTTTCTTCTTTCCCATAAATTTTCCGAATCTTTTCATGACCATTACAATGACTTCATCTTCTAGATCGTCTTCGGAGGAGGTAGAGTCATCTTCTGATTCTTCATCATTCTTTGAATCCAATGTAGCCTTGAATGCAATAGTTTTATTCTTCTTCTGATCATCATCTATTCTATGCTGCATGGCTAGTTCATGTGTGATGAGGGAACCCATTAGTTCATTCATGGATAGAGTGTTTTGGTCTTTAGCTTCCTGGATGGCAATAACTTTAGGATCCCATTTGTTAGGAAGTGATCTCAATATCTTCTATACTAGATCAGCATTTGAGTATACCCTGCCAAAACTTTTCAAACCATTAATAATATCTGTAAATCTAGTGTACATGATAGAAATATTTTCATTAGGCTCCATTTTAAATAATTAATAATTGTGCACTAAAAGATTAATCTTTGAAGTTTTCACTTGAGAAGTTCCTTCATGGGTCATCTCAAGTTTATCCCAAATTTTCTTTGCTGAAGAGCAAATGGAAATTCAATTAAACTCGTTTGAATCCAAACCACAGTATAGCAAATTCATTGCTTTGGCATTCAATTTCCTTAATTTCATGTCATGTTCATCCCATTCCTCTTCAGGCTTAGGGACATCCACGCCATCAATTTTGATTATGGGAACATGTGGCCCTTTAAGAATGACCTCCCATAATTGAAAATCAATAGCTTGTATATAGATTTTCATTCTTGCTTTCCAATAAGAATAATTTGTGCCTGTGAAGAGTGGAGGTCTATTAGTAGATTGGCCTTTCGCCAAGGATGTACTCATGGGATGAGCCATCAATCTTTACTCTTGTGTAATCAAAGACACTGCTCTGATACCAGTTATTGCCCAGGTGGCTACCCAAGAGGGGGGTGAATTGAGAATTTAAAAAATTAAAAGTAGATAATGTGCAATTAAAAATCCCTTACAAAGTGTTAGGTGCTGTGACAGAGTAGTAAATTGCAGAAGCTAAATAAGAATGAAGAAACACAATACAAACACACCAAATTTATAGTGGTTCCGAGCAACCCAGCTCCTACGTCCACTATCCAAGATACAACTTGGGATTTCCACTATATTCATACCCAAATATATTGGATTATTTTGCAGGATCACAATCCAAAACCTCTACACTTTGGTTTTAATGAGATCACCAAAGAAAACCCAATACTCTTTGGTTTTAAACAGGATCACCAAAGAAACCCAACTTGGTTTTCACAAGATCACCAAGAACCTAACTTGATTTTACCAGGATCACCAAGAATCCAACACTTGGTTTTTATCAAAGGCTCACCAAGAACCTATTTGGTTTTCAATCGAGCTCTCCAATAACCTAACAATTCAATGATGAATTGAAATAAATGCAACAATAAATGACAAACTCAATTTATCAGATAGTTGCTGGTGCAACTTGTTCGAAGTCCACTTAGATTGCACTTGATTAAGCTTTAATTTCTTCAGTGGCTTCTTCCTAAATTGCTTCAAGCTTCAGATTAAGGTTGTTGAAGGCTTGAAGGCTGACTTGAATGCTCTTATGCTCTCTTGCTTGTTGGTAGGTAGGATATTCAATATAGCTTCAAAACTTTTAAATGCTTTTCAAAAACTTGCTTGAGAGAAGTTCAAATCCCTCGAATATAAGGTCTTCCATCACTTCAGGGCACTTTTAGCCGTTGTAGAACGTTGGGAAGTTATTTGTGACCATTGGAGCACTTTTTGGCATTCAAAAAGAAATTCTGGAACTAGCCATTAGATACCTGAAAGCAATATTCGAGTTGGCTCAGATTCCTTCGAGTCGGCTCGGATCCTTCGAGTCGGCTCGGATCCTTCGAGTTGATAGGTCAAGTCGCCTAATCTTCAATGCAGTCGGCTCTTTGTCTCAGGGTGCAAAACTTCACTCTAGACGAGTCGGCTCTTTGGGGTTCGGTTCGGCTTGCCTTGCTGTTCTCAGAAATCTTCAAAAACTGGACTCTGGAAGAGTCGGCTCGGACATATTCCAGTCGACTCGGATTCACTCGAGTCGACTCAGTTACCTTCAAGTTGGCTCGGATTGCTGCATACCAGAATCCTTGCTGTGTGCCATGAGGTGGAGTCGGTTCTTCAACATGCTGGGTCGGCTCGAGTAACTTTTTCAGGATTTTTATAATTGGACTTAAAGAAAAACTCTCACCAACACTTTTACATTTTATATGCACACTAGCTCAAAATAATTCTAAGGTACACACACACAGAAGTAATCCTTTTTTACATATTTTTTCTTAGCAATTTCATTGGATTCTTCTTTACAAGATAAGATTACAATACAACTCAAAACAAGAATTAGAGATGTAGGAGTTGAAGTTTGAACAATTAAATCACCCTACAAAAACTTGTAAACCACTTGAAGAGTTGCTAGAAATAAATATGCATGCTCCAATGTTTGGTTATCATCAAATCACTTATGGGGTCAACAAAGGCTTTCTTGGGTTATTCTCATGGACAATCTCAAATGGACTCTTGCCTGTGGATCTATAGTAGGCGAACTCAAAGTATTAGAAGGTTCGAATTTCCAATGATTTTGACTACCAGACATCCTAACAAATTTCCAAGATTTTGGTTCGCTATTCTAGTCTTGCCATCGGCTTGTGGGTGATAGGATGTAAAAAATCTGTGCTTGGTTCCTAGCAGGTACCAAAGGATCTTTTGAAAGTAGGTAGCAAATCTAATGGGCTTAGAGAACTGATGCAACCTGCTAACCTCAACAAAATGGAATTGAATGGTTCTAGAAGAATTATAGACCTTGGGATAAGGCAAGAAATAAGAAGTGGATTCATGGAATGGTCCTTGATGGATGGGGATGACACTGAGGTTTGGATATAGGGTTACATCAACAGACAACAAACGATTTGCTCTATGGATGGATGAGTCAATGACTTCAGGAAAGAGATCTTCAATTGGGACTAATGGAGTGAATTCCTCCTGAGGGTGCTGGATTGAGAAAATCAAGTCCTCACTAATTACTTCGGGTTCTTGAATCTCAGGACTAGGCTCTATGGCTTGGCTCTCTTTTAGTGTTCCCTCAAGTAAAGCTCTAATAGTAGGGTTAGGCTCCTTATGGTTTTCTTTGTCCACTTGTCCTTCCAATATGGCTTGAGTGTTTTCATGGTCAACTAACTCTGGGTCGGCTACATGTATTTTCTCTCTTTTTTTTGGATAGAACAATCCTCTTCAATGTCATCCTTATGAACCAATGGGATAGTAAGAGTGGGTCGGCTAAGGGAAAATTGACTAGTATCTGGTGATGGGAGATGAAAATAAAATGATGAATTGAGAATTTTAGCAAGCTAACCAGCAACCAAACTTAAGCAATTAATTATCAAATAAATGGTCTAAATTAATCGAAGAAAAGAATCTTCATAAGGAGACTAAATGATCTAAATTATATTACCCAAAATGTAGATCTAGTTCAAAATAGAGATTAGGATCTTCATGGCAAAGAAACCATCACTACTAGGGCAAGTTAACCTTCAAATGATCAGATCTAATGAAGCTTAGGAACAATTTTCCTACCAACAATGATGGCTAATTATTTGGTGGAAGAAGGAGCTCTCTTCACTTAAGGATTGAGGTATAAACCATAAGACTAGCACTCCCTACTTTTAGGACTCACCTTGGCCATGATCCTTGGCTTGGAGACCTTCATCTTGGACTTGGAAAATTAGAGAAAACCTGCATCAAATCAGAGATTAGGCATGGAAGGAGAATCCAAAATTGGAATGGAAACAAGAAGAAGAAGAAAGGGAAAACAAGGAAGTAGAAACCGGCGCCTTCAAGGAATGATGCTTGGATCTTGGATCAAGCAAGGAGCACTCCACCTTTCAAACACTCAAGGGTGTTTTACCCTTCGAACACTCACTTAAGAACCTCACACTCTCTTTTCAAACCTATCTTCTAACTCTCAAGCTCAAGATCTTTTCACTCCAAACAAGAGAACATAGGAAAACTTGAACAAGAAAGATAGCTTTCTTCATTTAATCAAAAATAGAATGAATACAAGAGAGGGCCTAGGGCCCTATTTATAGGCTTTTAATCCAAGATAATTTTGTCCAAGGGGAGGGGATAAGGATGAGCTAAGGGGATAAGGATGAGCTAGCTAATTATAGTTGGATCCAACAACTTTTGGTTAGGTGGTTCAACTAAAATTAGTTTTTTTACAACCATTTATGGGTGGAAGGTTACAACCAATTGACATGTGGCTCCTAGGTGGCAATGATGTGTCCTCCATTTGCTGATGTAGATCATGTGATGTGGCATCCCACATGACAAGTTAGTTGGAGGGTTGTTGGGATAATAAAACATGGCTTCAATCTCCCCATAAAATTCTTGATGTGGTGTCCTTCCTCCTCCCCAAAAGGTGCTTGATGTGGTGTCGACCAATTGAGGGAAATGGGCTTCAAGTAGATGGCATCCAAGTGAGGGAAGTGGGTTTCAAATGGATGGTGCCAAGTGAAAAAAATGGGCATTGAAGAAGTGGCCTAATACCCTGCTTGAATCTAGGTTGAGTCGACTCATGAATCGGCTCAAGTATTTGCTGAAAGAGAAGATGGACTCAAACCCTTTATTAGATTTGTCTATTTTAACTGCAAAACAAAAGTAAGTTAGTCCAGAAAACTTCTTTCTTGTTGATGTCCCCATCATCTCGGGTAGTAGGGGTGAGTCGGCTACGAGAAGATTGACCGATTCCACAGTCTTGACTTGGTGCACTGATCCTAGTGGATTCGGGTCAATGGGTTCTAGGGCCAAGGGGAGTTGGTTTAGGTGAACCAGGGTTAGTACGAGTCCTACAGATTCTCTCTAGATTTTTGAATTGCTCATCCAATCGATCAAACCTAGTGTTGAGTTGCCTAAAAAGTTCAGTCATAGTTCTCATTAAGACTTCCAGATTTGGGTCCATGGTGGGTCTTGTTTGGGTTTGGGGTTGTTGATATAAAGTTCCTGCTCTAGTGGTCATGCAATACAATCCTAGCTTCTAGGGCTCATGGACCTAGAAGTTCAAAATAACATGAATCAATTAAGCAATAATCAAGACTATAGGTACTCTTTCAACTGGCCAGATAAGAGGTGGGACTGTAGGAGGCTCCCCTCACTTTCATAAGGTCCTAATTAAAGAACCATAAATCTACTTAAGGCATTTGCCATTGGATTCCTAGCCTTAGACACCAATATTCAGAAGCACACATAGAATCAATTACTACAAAGGCTCAACATGTATATGAACCTGACCTGTGGGTGTCCCTAATTTTTAAGTTGCTATTCAGTTTTAGATTAGGGCTAGGACAATGCAAGATGAGATTGGTTATTTTTGGGCCAAGGAAAGGTGACGAAATCCTTATCTTATAATAGCATGCCCTTAAAATGATTTCATATAAGATGAATGCACAACCAAACAAACTAGCTAACAGGATAAGATAAAGATAAAGATAAAACTTGCAACTCAAAATTTAAACTTTATCCTTCAATTTTCAAGATTAGATTTCAGATTTAAATTTGAATTTTAAATTTTAATTTTCAGATTTCCGATTTTAAATTATAGAAATTAAATTTTAATTTTTTTGGAGATTAGGTTGGATAGCTTTAGAATTCTAGATGTGCCAAAATCTGACCTAAGTTGTGCTTAGAAGATTAACATGCAATCTTTTAAGAAATTAATAATTCAAACAAGCATACACTAAGCACAACTAATTTCCAATATCGGGTTATCATCCGGCCATAGCTCATTAATCCCATGGGTCATGACAGTATATTTTTGTATACCCACTCAGGAGACATGATTTCCTTCCACCAGAAGTACTAAGAAAACAATGCAAATTTTTTTGAAAAAAAATTCAGATCTGAAATCTATGAGAGAAGATTAAAGATCTGATTTTAACCTGACTAAATCACTAAAATTAATGCAAAAGAAACTATGATCTGAAGAGCTATGGATGAGCTTTCTATATCTAATGTTAGAATGATGTAGAAATTTCAGCAAGTAACTATATGTCATAGTCTAACCTATGGCTCTGATACCAAAGATGATGCGAGATGGATGCGATGCCAATCTAATGATTAAGAACTAAATTTAAATTTTTAATAGTAGATCAACATATGGCAGCAAACTCAAGTAAAGTTATCAATAAATCTAAGTAAGAGAGACTACTCATTGGTGATCCACAATGAGCTTGGAGGGATCTGATGGCTCTTCCTAGCTTTGGTGTCCTCACCACTTGACTTTGGCAGGCTAACTTGACCACTTTTAAGATAGTTGCACTGAGCCATCATATTATGAATGGCAATTCCACCAGCCTGATGACCACTCAATCTTTGCATTTGTCGATGATCACCCAACTAATGGACTCATACCATCAACTTAATAGGAGGTTAAGACTAGGTTATCCTATAACTTTGTCTTTTAAAGGACCTAATAATTTAAAGGATTTAATTCATTGTGACACATTAAGAGAAGACATGGACCTAATCAAGAAACCTCCCACTATCTCATAGAGGGGTTCATGATCAATTGGTCCTTTGGCACCTTATAACCAGTAATGACTGATTAATCTTAGTTGACATGGGTTAACTCGAAACAATAAGTTATCCAATCAATTCTGGTTCACCACATTGGCTAGGTAAGTGAGATCAAGGGATGGGTTGTGCCATGTAAGCCTCTTGCCTTTGACACCAACCTTGAGTTGGCGAGGTAAGAGTTAGCCTCAAAAAACCTTGATCAAGATGCCAGACTTACCTTAGACCCTAATTGGTTTACAAGATTCAATTGGACTAACCTAAAGACTTGGGCTCACCACGAAGCCAAAAATTAAGTCCATTTAAATGTATGGACCAATCAAACTAACTAATTAGAGTGATCATAGCGAAGAGACCTAATACAATATTTTATTAGATTTATTCTCTATTTAACCCATTTCATCTAAACTTAGGTCTAACCCAATTAAGGACTTAATCATAGCTGACCCAATTAATCCAAGGTTATGATCATGTCTTAAGATTCTTAATCACATTCTTAAATCTTAAAAGGTTATCAGACAACTTAATTTATAATTAAGTTTTTAAGTTCTAATTGAAACATTTTCAATTAATCAATTATTATTTGAAATAATTTCAAATATGTGAAACAATTTTACAAAAATTCAAAGATTTTTACTTAACTTTTTAATGGATTTAGATCATATCATTGTATTAGATCATATCTAAATAAATTAAAGATCTAACATACAAGATTAAAACTATTTTAATCTGCTAAACCTTTCACTTTTCTTCTTCATAAGATCATAACACAAGTAGCACCCCTACATGCCATAGGAGACACCATTGAATGGGAAGAGAGGTGATGGGGACATAGGCCCCCTCGAATCTCGGAGGAGCATGGATCCCGGAGTGGCATGGATCCCAAAGCAGCACGGATCTTGGAGATGCACTGATCTCGGAGATTCACGAATCTTGGAGGATATCTAGAATAAATCTGCTAGGAATTTATTTTTATTTTTTGTTTGAATTTTGAATTAGGATTTGGTTGGTTAGGATTGAGATATAGATAGGCTTATCTTATCCAATCTTGAATTTGAATCATCTCTATCTTTTTATCCTGTATTCAAATTCAAATGAGGGTTGGACAAGTCTATAAATACCACCATCAGTCCTTTGTAAAAAATAGAGTTTTTGGAGAAAAAAAATTGAGTTTTTAGAAGAGTGAATCTTCTTACCTTCACCTTCGGGCATGGGTGTGAGGCCCTAGTTATCCCCCTTTCCAACCCATTTTCTTTAACCCCTCATGACCTTTGAGATTCAACCTAGCACCTCCAAGTATCGAGGAGGTGTAATGCCTTAGAGATGAGAGGTCTCTTCGTTAGGGTGAGTCCCAAAGTCCATGAAATCCAGATCCCTGTCCTCCATCCCCACTATTCCTTCGCCACCCATAGAGAAAAAAAAATACCAAAAAAAAAATAGTACCCTAATTTAGGTGACTTCTAGGCTCACCAATGATCCTACGCACTTGTCCCCATCATTTTTGGTATCAGAGCCAGGTTAAAATTAGGATTCTTTCGTATCATCCTAAATGTTCTCTTACCGGTGGTCCCCCCCTTCTCATAAATTCAAAAAAAAAAAAATCGTTTATCCAAGTCGCCAGCAATTTTCTTCATCCCCTCCTTTCGATCCCATTGCTGAGCAGCTCTGTGCCAGCGCCCCACCTTCCCCTCCCGTGACTCCACTCTCTGCCACCTCCGCCACCAAATGAAAATCCTGTCACCGCCATGACCGTCGCAGTACCCGCCTCCATGTTGCTCATTGCTTTACCTCCTTCCCTGCCCTAGAGCAAAGATCTCCTCTTCTCTCCTCATGATCTCATCCACGCTCAAAGCACTAGCCCTAACCTAATTTTCTTCTTTAAGATTGGTGGAGGATACAGAGAGAATGCCAGATTCTTGGAGTCGATGATGCCCCGGGCGATGAGTTCCCGGCATGCCGTGGAGTCGTGCACGCTCCAGCTCCACGTCTGGAAGCCCTTCCAGCTCCAAACCCTCGGCATCGAGCCCCGCTCCTCCATGCCCTACTCCTTCCATGCTAAGAAGCGCTGCTGCTCTGACCGCTCCACCGCCACCGGTGACACCCTCGACCTCTCCCGCCTCAGCCTCTTCCACGATCCCTCCTCCCCACCGTCGAGGACCTCGTCCACCTCCCACCCAATGCCTCTGCCCGTTCTTCCTATTACTGTGACACCCAACTTCCGCCGCCCCCTGATGGACTCCGGCCAAGCCGTCGACGATGCTAGACTTCTCTAGATCCATCCCCAACTCCACCTCCATCGGAACCAAGGAAGAATCACCGCACCCTCTGCCATGCCACTCCTCCGCCCGATCTTCATCGACATCCCGCCACCTGCAACCAAATAGAACAGCCGCCGGCCTTGCCATCCACCGGAATCAGCCAATCATGTCACCGTCTTCCCCCCTGTCACCAAGATTATTCCTCCCGTCCAGTCCATGCCAGAGCCCTAGCCGGTGAAGATCCACTGGAACCCCTCTCCACAAGGCCACCTCTGCTCCAGGGTCTGATGGTCCGTAAAGGAGTCCCCGCTGTCGCAATGCCCAACGCCTCATCTCCATCGCCGAACGCCATCCCCACCTGTGCCACCATGTGTTCCCTTATGCTGTTGCCCGCCTCCCATCGCTGGTGCTGGTGAAGACCACCAGTACGTTGAAGTCGCTGGTGAAGTCCATCCGCTCGTGGTTTCGGTCTGTGGAGAAGGGAGAAGAAGAGGCCCGCATGAACGTGAATACACTACACGTTCCTCAAAGCAGTTAGTTTTCTGTTGCCGATTTCTTCCTATGCACGAATTTCAAAGTGCATGGTTTTCAAAGCTGCACCCTTCTCAAAGTTACACTATTTTTAGAGCGGCCCTTTTTTGATTTGATGCGGTTCACTAGAGTCCCTGCTGATCCACACTCGACGGAGTCGAGTTTTCCACACCTCAAGGAAATGATGGGGACATAGGCCCCCTCGAATCTCGGAGCAGCACGGATCCCGGAGCAGCATGGATCCTAGAGTAGCACGGATCTCGGAGATGCATGAATCTTGGAGGATATCTAGAATAAATTTGCTTGGAATTTATTTTTATTTTTTGTTTGAGTTTTGAATTAGGATTTGGTTGGTTAGGATTGAGATATAGATAGGCTTATCTTATCCAATCTTGAATTTGAATCATCTCTATATTTTTATCCTGTATTCAAATTCAAATGAGGGTTGGACAAGTCTATAAATACCACCATCAGTTCTTTGTAAAAAAAAGAGTTTTTGGAGAAAAAAAAATTGAGTTTTTAGAAGAGTGATTCTTCTTACCTTCGCCTTCGGGCATGGGCGTGAGGCCCTAGTTATCCCCCTTTCCAACCCATTTTCTTTAACCCCTCATGACCTTTGAGATTCAACCTAGCGCCTCCAAGTATCGAGGAGGGTGTAATGCCTTAGAGATAAGAGGTCTCTTCGTTAGGGTGAGTCCCAAAGTCCATGAAATCCAGATCCCTGTCCTCCATCCCCTCTATTCCTTCACCACCCCTAGAGAAAAAAAAATACCAAAAAAAATAGTACCCTAATTTAGGTGACTTCTAGGCTCACCAACGATCCTATCCCTGTCCCCCATCAAGAGGGCCTTTAAACCCTATTTCCTTCCTATGACCAGATGACCATGGCGAATTCACCTTAATCCAAGTACTTCCTATGTGAAAGGAAACTAAGATTTCATATCTACATGTTAAATAATCATACAAATGAACCTGGCTCTGATACCACTATATGGAAACATTATGTAGGCAATAGTCATGCAACTTTAAAATTTTTTAAATGTTGCATCATTGCGGAAGACTAGGTTAATCATACTAATCGATATATAATATTAGAACATTTCTAATATAGGCCTACCAATAGGATCATATATAAATATTAACATGCAAATGAAAGAAAACATAAGCACACAAAGTTGTGCATCACATAGAACCACTCTATGTTCGATGCACATACTAAAGCATACTTCTTTAGCAAACTTACAAAGAACCTTACCTTTAATCCGATGCGATACTCGTCGGGTTGAGGAAAAGCTCACCAAGGAAGATAATTGCTCTAGAAGCCGCACACATGTCCGACCTCTACAGGTAATCCACACCAAAGTTCTTCTTTGACTTTCTTCCTTTGAAGTGCTAGCTCTGCCAAAATGAAATGGCTTATGGACTCTTCTTCTTCTTCTTCTTCGTTGGGACACCCCAGGAGATGAAGAGTACTATGGAGGATTTAGGAAGTGCACTCAAGAACCCTTCCCAAGACACACTTTCCAAGCCTAGAACACTAGGCAGTACACAACCAAATCCAAACCTTTCTTCCCTACACAAAGGTCTCAAACTCTTCTAGCCTTTTCTCCCTTTTTTTATAGGTTTTTCTCAGCAAACAACTGTCAAAAAAAACTCTTCAACACATCGTCATTTAGTCTCCAAATATAAAGATAAGTGGGGAGAGAAGAAAAGGGGAGAGCTATAAAACAAAGGGGGTTACATAAGTTACGGGATTAAATAATTATGGGGGGTTACATGAGATTCAAGGCCACGGGAGCTACATCCTTTTAAATTCAAACTAAATTCTCAATTTAAATGCCAAATCAAAATTTGAATTCATAATTTAAACTTAAATATGAAATGGGATGCAATGATTTAGCCCAATCAAATTGGACCTAACCCGAACCCAAATCGAATCACATTCGGTTTGATCCAAACAAAATTGTTCAATCAAATTGAGTTAATCAAACAATCACATTGCCACTAACCCTCCATATAATTACCAACATTTAGTAAATAAAACCTTTGTCACAACATTTGTAACATGATGTGAACACTTGACACATCATCAAATCCCTACAACAAAGTTGACTCATGAGTCGACTCCAAAATGTTGATGGATAATCAAATTATCCAAAGAGTCCAAAAAAAATGATTCCCAATCGTTTAATAGCCATTCAGTCAATCAGAAACCCTTATGATGTGTGATCCCGTAGGTTCGAATACTAAGCTGATAGTATTGGAACACTTCCAGTACCAGCCAAAGTTGCCATCTAGTAATGACACCCGGCATTTGGATAGGTCAAAGGTTGTAGAGCAACTATCAAGAACCAAATAGATATGATAATTATATAATACATTCCTTTAACCCTCAATGCTCCGGATGACTTAGGGTTTAATGCCGAACCCTAGAATAGTCCATCACAATATGTCTCAAACTTAAATCCTTGTAACTGCTTACAAGGACTACCCTTGCCAAGGTTTTACTCAATTGAGACATAATGAGTCATTCACTCCAAACTCTTTTGGAGGGGTTAATCCCATCTTGATCCAACCACTGCTATATAAGTACTTGACTATACCCAGCAACATTTCATCACTAGATTAGAAATCCAGGTAGTCTGGCATCTAAGCATAGTGAGTTGCTTGCAAGCTACTATGATGATCTCAAGTCAAAGGAACACTTATATCCATATCCTAATGCAAACTACTCTTTAGTAGAAAGAAAATTCTATAGATGGGTCATGTCCAGTGAAGTGTCATACACAACACCTGCATGCCATACCAATGTCTCCATGCTCCTTGGTTAAGAGGACAACCAAGGACTATGACATACAATGACCTACACTTGATACACTCGTCCTGTGATAATATATCATTTGGTCGCAAACCAATTTAAGAACTAAATAATATATCCTCTTTATATCACATCAAAGTAGTCCTAAGGACTTCATCACACAAGAGTTCATTATAGGAAGATGTAAAATGTGATGAACAGCCAGAATAAACATTTTATTCAATATAGTTCATATACAATTACAACAATAGCTCAATCATCTACAAGCTAGATGATTGGTTTTGGGACACATTTCCCAACACTACCTAGTTTCCTGAATTGTCCATGAACAGGTTCAACAAGCTCAAACCCAGCAAGCTCTTAGACTAGGAAACGATCCTTATTCAAACTCCTATAACTCAAGATGGCACAATCACCCTAATTTCTCCTAGAAATCATAGCCACCTACTGTCCCAATTCCATCAAACCCAAACTATCAAGAAACTAGTTACAAGAGCATGCTTCACTCGCAATACCAAAACCCTTCTCAACCATCCTCCACTAACTATAGCTCAACTTTTGAGGAGAGAGTTTTGAAGATTTAGACCAGATAGAGGTCAACACTTAGACCCTCACCTCCCACTCCCAAATAATCAATTCTCATACACAATCCATCACTAGGTTAGAAACATAAATTGGTCAATTATCATCTAGTTTGGGTAGAAGTGAAGGAGGTAAATTACCATCTCAACCTGAGAGTAACCCAAGAGGATAATTCATGGTTGCAGGCTCTAACATCCTAGAAACCTTTTCTGAACATGCCAATTCAGTAATGACTCTCAGGAACAAAAAGATCATCGAGCAACCTAGTAGAACCAATGAGACCTACCCTAAACCTCTAACCCAACCTAAATTAGAACCATGTAAGGACAAGGAGGAGCTGAGAAAAGAAGATGAACCGATTATACCAGAACCACCCTTCTTGCCCAAAGTATCATACCCAGATGACCTAAAAGCCCATATTCTTACTGAGAAGAAGAAAGGAGGACTCGAGGAGAAACTATAATTATTTAAGCAAGTTTGAATTAATCTCCCCCTCCTAGATTTAATCAAATAGGTTCCGGCATATGCTAAATTTTTGAAAGATTTGTGCACCCAGAAATGTAAATCTAGATCACAAATCCCAAAGAAAGTATGCGTTATGAAACATGCTAGTTCTATCTTCTAGCACACCACCCCTCCAAAACTCAAGGATCTAGGAGCTCCCATTATTTCTTGTGTCATAGAAAACTTTCACGTTGGAAAAGCTCTCCTGGACTTAGGGGCTAGTATAAACCTTCTACCTAGTTCAGTGTATGAACTCTTTGGACTAGGAGAATTGAAACCTATTTCGATCACCTTACAGTTAGCTGATAGATCAATTAAGGTACCACATGGGATGCTTAAAGATGTCTTAGTCAAGGTAGATGTGTTTTATTTTCTAGTTGACTTCTTAGTCCTCGAAATAGAATTGAGTAGCAACCTAAGACACATTTCCATTATCCTAGGCCGACCCTTCCTAGCTACAGCAAATGCATGCATCAATTGTAAGATAGGAGCCATGGATGTGTCATTTAGGAATAAAATATTGAGGTTGAATATATTTAGTTCAATCGATGGACCATAAAGTGATAGGTTTGATGGGGTAAACATGTTAGAGGAACTTGTAGAAGAAACCACCCCTGACATGCCCACACAAGATTTTTTACAAGCGTATCTAGCCCATTTTGATATGGACAGTTTTAACATAGATGGGTACATGGATGAAGTGAATGCACTATTAGAACCACCTAGTTTCACTCCTCCATGGACCATGAAATATGAGCAGATGGCCCATCGTCCTAATACACCAATAGCTTCCTTATTAGAAACCTCACCTACACTAGAACAAGAGCCACTCTTAGTCAAGGAAAATGATCCATTCTTCGAATATGATGTGACCCCTGACCAGGAAACCCAACTTGTAGGTTTGCCAAACGACTTCAAAGAAGCTATTGAAAAGATAATCTCTGATCTACCAGTAGACTACCCAATGAAATTGTCACTTCCAGAACCAAGTAATGTAGTCTTTGAGTATGATAGCCTTGATAACTTTATTCGGGACCCATCCCGTAAACATTTGAACTGCATTGGAATAGACAGCATGGAGAAGCTGAGTGACTTATTAGATTCACCTTGGATAATAATGTTTGAGTAATTTGTTGCACCATTCAATCTTTACCTAGCCTTGGCACTAAAACCAACATCACTCTACGCACCAAGCCACCTCCTGGTATCTACTATCAGGAGCTACATCTTGTAGACATGCATAAAGAAAATCTTATATGGAACATCACTGACTGAACTTCGTCCAACCATCCGCCATATCTAGGTATACCTAATAATTTTATGGATGTATCAACTGATATAATTTAAATGATCCACTAAGTCTGGCTAAAGATGTTTAACTTAGCATCGGTTAGGAGGCAACCCCACAATCTCATCTTCTTTTTAGTATAATTATAGGAATTTAGATGGAAGAACAAGAGCTTGCTACTTCATGAAGCCCTCTTCAACTCTCAAAGCACATTCACCCTAGGTGTATTCTTTCCTATTGTATCTCTTACTTTCCTACTCCATTGAGGATAATGTCGATTAAGTTGGGGAGAAGAAAAACTTGACTTGCTTAGATCTTCGAGTATGGTTAGAAATGATCATGTCATGTGTACCTAATTATTGTTTTGAACTAAGTTACATAGGCACCTTAATCAATAATTGATTAATGGTCTAGATAATTCTAGAGATGTTGAGGGATAAATTATTAAAGAAACTCAATAAATGACTAGGTTTAGATCATAAATAATTTCAAGAGTAATTCCAAAAGCTTCTGACCATTGATCATAATAGAGAATCTATTTTATGGGGGTATAAATCAAAAGGTCAAGTATGCTAAAGTTCTCCCTTGAAAAGAAAATAAAAGAAAAGAGTTAGTCCCATCTCACAGCTTTGCTTGAACTCTTACTGAGTAACCGGGCCCCTTCGTTTAGGTAAGCATTATGATTCACATCAAAAGGTGAGAAGGTCAAGAAATCTGTTAAGCAATGATACCTCCCAAAGTAACTGAGCCCCTTTGCCTAAGTAAGCATTATGGTTTGTGTCAAAAGGAGAAAATACTAATACTTAAAAGGCTAGGACATGGCACTATACTTGAAAAAAAAAAAAAAAAAGAAGAAAGAAGAAGAAAGGGGGAAACTAGCTGGCAAAAAGGTACTTCACTAAATCCCTAGAAAGTTAGAGGATTCAAAGAGTGAGATAAAAAGTTGGCAAAAGAAGAACTCTAGAAACTTTTATGGGCTTTACCCAACCACTAATTGAGTTAAATTAATAATTCGATGAAGTATCTCAGTAATGGTCTAGCCAGGTATCAACTGCCATTAGGGCTGCCTAGGTTAACATCCAATTCAAGGATGGGTTGATGTACATACCTAATCTATCTGCTTTACTCGAGGACAAGCAAAGTTCAAGTTAAGGGGTATGATAATTATGTTATATATATATATTAATTTAATAATTACATTATCTTTATTTATCTAAAATTAATATTTTTATATATCATTTATAAGAAAAAAGGTCACTAATAGGAAGAGCTCGATTTATGGGTTCAAACAAAATAAGTTTGAAGCAAATCGGACTTGAAATGAACCCAGAATCAATTTTTGAAGACTTATTAAGGAATTTGCATGGTTATTGAGGAAACCGATCCATGGTGGACCAGATGCCTAGTTCACAGGATGCTGGGTGGTCCACGAGCAGCCATTACCCATGGTCCATGGTGGAACTTCTGGACCACGTGCCCAATCCAGCAACTGCTGGCCAGGGGGATGGCCGACGGCCACCCCATGACATCCGATCCCAAGGAATTTTGAAAACCTTCAGATATACTATCAATAATGTAGTATTTCTATTTTAAATATAAGATTTGCAATTACTATGTGCTCTTATTAATCAGCAAGTCAAAGGCACCTTTGTTTAGCACTAAAATCAATGACTTGTAACAAGTCCACACATTCCTAGTTCCCAATGCTGCACGAATTGCCCTAGCCCAGCTCAACGATGATGGAGATTAACTTATAAGGCACTCATCCATCTGTCCTTGACATCAGGGTTAACTTATAATACCCCATTTAACTATAAGGGCTAACTTATAAGACCCTCACTCGATGCAATGTCGGGCTAACTTATAAGACCCAGCTCAACAATGATGGGGGCTAATTTATAAGATTCTTATATGTCCATCCTTGATATCGAGGCTAACTTATAAGATCCCATTCAATGGTAAGGGCCAACTTATATGACTCTTCCTTGATGAAGCATCAGGCTAAATTATAAGACCTAGCTCAACAACAATGGGGGCTAACTTATAACACCCTCATCTATTTATCCCTCACATCGGGGCTAACTTATATGACTCCCATTCAATAGCGAGGGCTAACTTATAAGGCCATCTCTTAATGTAGCATAGGGCTGACTTTTAAGACCTAGCTCAACGATGATGAGGGCTAACTTATAAGACCTTCATCTATCCATCCCTAACATCAGGGCTAACTTATAAGATCTCGTTCAATGGTAGGGGCTATCAGGATAACTCATAAGACCTGGCTCAATAATGATAGGGCTAACTTATAAGACCGTCATCTATCTATCCCTAACAATAGAGCTAACTTATAAGACTTGGTTCAACAATGATGTAAGCAAACTTATAAGACCATCCATCCATCCCTGATATCGAGGCTAACTTAGAAGAACTGGGTTCAACAGTGATGCCTAACATATAAGGCCCTCTCTTGATGCAGTGATGATGGGGGCTAACCAATAGCAACCCTTATTCAATAATAAAGGTTAATTTAAGATCCTCGTTTGCCTAACATTGGTAGTTAATTTATGGAACTCTCAACAAAGGCACCCCAACGAGGATGGGTTAATCCTTATGCACTTCGATGGCATTAGGGGATAGCTATCACCTTCTAAGAGGCTTGCTCTTTTAGCACTACTAAGTTCATGTTATAAAGCAAACAAAAAGTATTTCATTAATATTTTTCAAAAAAGTGAACCCAAAGGTCCTACAAAAGAGGCCCACTCTGGAGGCTAGTGGATGATCTATACATCATAAAAAAGAAAGAAAAAAAGAGATCTAAGTAGCTAGAAAAGAGAGACTCATGGCTCCTTTTGCTCTAGAGGTTGGCTCTCCCTCATCTAGGAAGCTTAGATCAAGGTCTGGGAGCCTTGCTCATCTCTTTGATGAAGGCTAGGACAGAAAATGCTACTTTCTAGTCGTTGCAATCCTTGGAGAGCTTGTAAGCTTCCCCTCCTTCTCAGACTACGACCTCAACTCTCCCTCATCTAAGAAGCTCAGATCAAGGTCTGGGAGCCTTGCTCATCCCTTCGATGAAGGCTATGTTGACTCCTTTATTGATTTTGATGATAAGCAAAATGGTTAAGTATAAGTTGAGTACTAATGATTTCTTTGAAGTGTAATTTTATAGAAAATGGTGCTAATCAATTTGATAAATAATTGTTTGATCAAAAAATCCAAGTTTAGATGAAAGATCTGCTCAAAGAAGACTTGGACAGTTGAAGTTTACTTGAATGGATACTTGAGTATAATACAAATTTGATTCAGTACAAATTCAGGTATTTTTGTGAAGATCTCAGTGAAGTGTCGACTCAAATCGGTATGTAAAGAAAGTTTCAGATGGCATGGCTGAAGTGTCAACACATGGACTTGAAGTGTCGACTCAAAGTGTCGACACATGGATCAGCTCATCGCCTGAGATTTTTTAAATCACAGAACTTGCTGAAGATGAAGGACTGCAAAAGTATCGACATATGGGTATGAAGTATCGACTCACATGAAGAAGTGTCGACACATTTGAGATTTCCAGAAAGCCAGATTGAAGATATTTGAACTAGGTGTCGACTTAATAAGTTCAAGTGTCGACCTGAAGTGTCGACTCATAGCCTGAAGTGTCGACACATGAAGTTTTGGAAACAGTAACAGCTAGTTTTTCAAATGTAGAACTCATCTCTTTTCACCCCCAATGGCTCGATTTTTGTGTCTAATGGCTAGAAACTGGATTTGAGGCCTTGAAAAGGTATTTATATGCTCTAAATCAAATCAAAAGATAATATTATTGATGGAAATGAAATAGAAATATCCAATAGAGAAGAAAATAGAGTATTCACTCCTATTCATTGAAGTTCAACCACTCTCAAGAAAAAGCAAGCCTCCAAGCATTCAAGAGACTTCAAGCACATTAAAGATCAACCATTATTGATCAATCAAAGAGGCTTCATCAAGTTGAAAGTATCACAACAATAAGCTTCAAAGAGATACCGGCTTTTTATTAGAAAGCTTATATTGTTTCTTTACTTCAAAACTTATTTGTTGTAAGAGTTCTTGGTTAGCCTATTGCGAAATCAAGGGAGGTTATTGGTGAGCCTTTGAAAACCAATTAGATTCTTGGTTATTCCGAAAAACCAAGAGAGGTTGGTGGTGAGCCTTAAAACCATTTAGGTTCTTGGTTAGCTTGTAAAACCAAGTGAGGTTTTGACTTGTGAGCCTTGTAAAAACAAGTCGGGTTTTGATTAGTGAGCCCAGAAAACTAATCGGCTATAATTGGTTGAGATTATAGTAAATTTCTAAGAGGATCTTGGAGAGTAGATGTAGGTGCATTGGATAGCACTAAACTACAATACTTCTTTATGTTTGTGGTTGCTTGTCTCCTCTTATTGCTCTTACTTTTATTGCCTTATATTTTTGCTGCACATTTACTTAAGAGCATTTCTTTTGAATTCATAGTACTTGTTTAATTATTGGATTGGATCACATACTATTGCATTGCATCAATTAATAATTTTTTAGAGAATCAATTCAACCCCCCTCTTCGGTTTCTTACTGGGCAACAAGTGGTATCAGAGCCCTATTCTCAGTGTATAGGCTTTACCGCCTTGAGTAAAGATCTATGGCAGCCCCTATTGGTACTAGTGTAGTTAAGGGACAAGCCTCAAATAGACCTCCATTTTTTAATGGATAAATTATACATATTGAAAAACTAGGATGAGAATTTATATGCATTCTATTGATTATAACTTGTGGAGAGTAGTTGATAAAGGTCCACATATTCTTTCGGTTGTGGTTAATGGTATTTCCATCCCAAAGCTCGAAGAGAATTGGGATGAAAATGACATTAAACAATCTGAGATCAATGCTAAGGCAATGAATCTCTTTTATTATGCATTAAATCTAAGTGAATTCAATAGGATATCTACTTGCACTTCAGCTAAAGAAATATGGGACATACTTATCCTGAGGGTACTGATCAAGTGAAGAATACTAAGGTGAACATATTGGTGCATACTTATGAAATATTCTGAATGGAACCTAATGAGTCTATCACTAACATGTACACTAGATTTACAAATATTATAAATGGAATGAAAAGTCTAGGAAAATTAATATCTAATGCTGATATTGTCAACAAAATCCTCAGGTCACTTCCAACATTATGCGATCCGAAGTTGACTGCCATCCAAGAAGCTAACGACGTTGACAAGCTACCTTTGGAGTAGTTGGTAGGATCGCTCATGACTTATGAGTTGAATTTGAAGCAAAAGTTAATGGACATGGATAAGAAGAAAAAGGGAATTGCATTCAAATCAAATATACAAGAAGAATCCTCAATTGATAAGTCCGAAGAAGAAGAAGATGATGAAAATGAAGAAGCTCTCCTTGCTAGGAAATTTAGAAGATTCATGAAGAGAAGAGAGTTCCCTTATAAGAAGAAATTTAAATCAAATAATGAAAAGGGAAAAGAGAAAGAAAAAGAAAAGGAGAAGGAGATACCTACATGCTTCAAGTGTAAGAAGCCGTGTCACTACAAATTTGACTGCCCTCTCCTAAAGAAGTCAAAGAAGAAGTTAAGAAAAAAGGCCATGATAGCCACCTAGAGTGATAGTGAGGACTCCAGTTCTGAAGAAGTGCAGACTGAAATTGTAAATCTTTGTCATATGGCACATCAAGAGCAAGATGAGGTAAATTCTAATACCAAAGTAGATTTTACTTTTGATGAGTTAAGAAATGCTTTTGATGAACTTATGCATGATTATTAATTGATTCTATCTGAAAATAAAAGATTGAAAAAGCATGCAAACATTTTTTCTCATGAAAACAATTTTAATTAAATGAAGTTAGTGATTTGAAAACTAAACTAGATATTTTAGAAAAGAAAAATAATGCTTTAACCATGGGAAATGAAGTTTTAAAAAGATCCAAAACTATTAATTCAAATGGTGATCTTTTAAAGAAAAATAAGGATTTAGATTTAGAAAATGAAAAGTACAAAAATAAGCTTGATAAAATGAAACATTTTATTGAAAAAATTATCTATAGTTCAAAAAAACTAAACCTACTTTTAAATAGCCAAAGAGCCATTTTTAACAAAGCAGGATTATGTTATAGACCCCAAAGACAACAAAAATATTTCAAAAACATTTTTGTACCTGCATCATTTAGCATAACATGTTTTTCATGTAAAAAGCAAGGTCATAAATCTTTTCAATGCAATTTGAGAAAAATTAATTCTTTTGAAAAAGTTTGGATTCCAAAAGGAACCATTTTAAGTGCTAACCCTAAAGGACCCAAGTTGGCTTGGGTATCTAAAAACAAAGCTTGATTTGTATTGCAGGTGTGTCTTGTAACCAAAAAGAATAAAAGACTTTGGTATCTTGATAGTGGTTGCTCAAGGCACATGACGGGAGATGTGAAGCAATTCACTTCTCTTGAAGTAATGAATGGAGGGAGTGTGACCTTCAGGGATAATGATAAAGGAAAAATCATTGGTATTAGTAAGGTTCACATTGCTCCTTCTAATTGTATTAGCAATGTACTGTTAGTTGAAGGTTTAAAGCATAATCTTTTAAGTATTAGTCAATTTTGTGATAAAGGTTTTCAATTTATTTTTAAATCATCTTATTGTATGATTGCTAGTCTGGATAAAAAATGGAGTATAATTCATTAAAAAATGCATGGTAACATTTATTTGGTAGATTTAGATGATGTATCTTTGCCTAATGGAGAATGCCTTGTTGCAATGAATTCTATTAAAGATGAGACTAGTTGGCTTTGGCATAGAAGATTAGGACATGCTATTATGTATTTACTTTCAAAACTTTGTAAAAAGAATTTAGTTAGAGATTTACCTGAACTTTGTTTTGAAAAGGATAGAGTTTGCCAAGCATGTCAATTTGGAAAATAAGTTAAAACTTCTTTCAAACCTAAAAATTTTGTAACTACTAGTAGGCTACTAGAACTACTTCATATGGATCTCTTTGGACCAACTAGAACATCCAGTCTAGGAGGCAAGAGATATGGATTAGTCATAGTGGATGATTTTTCAAGATTTACATGGATTTTCTTTCCAGCTCATAAAGATGAATCATTTTTTGCATTTATAAAGTTTTACCGAAAAGTTTCAAATGAAAAAGGTGTTTCAGTTATTTACATATGTAGTGATCATGGTTTTGAATTTGAAAATCAAGATTTCGAAAGCTTTTGTAATGAAAAAGGTATTGAACACAATTTCTCTGCACCTAGAACATCTCAATAGAATGGGATAGTAGAAAGAAAAAATCATACTTTAGAAGAAATGGAATGCACTATGCTTTGTGAAAATGATTTACCAAGATATTTTTGGGCTGAAGCTATTAATATTGCATGTTATATTTTGAATTGAGTTTTAATCTATCCTATTTTGAAGAAAATTTCTTATAAACTTTGGAATAAAAGAAAACCAACTTTAAAGTATTTTCGAGTTTTTGGTTGTCAATGTTTTATCTTAAATAATGGAAAAGACAATCTTAGAAAATTTGATGCCAAGTCTAATGAAGATATCTTCTTAGGATACTCTACATCAAGCATGGCATACAGAGTTTTAACAAAAAAACTTTAGTTATAGAGGAGTCTGTACATGTTGTTTTTGAAGAATCTAATAACAAATCCTCCAGAAAAGAGGATAATTCTAATGCATGTACAAGTGCTGATAAGCTTCAAAAGTTGATACTGAATGATCAACCCTCTCAGCTAAGTGAAGAAGATCAAGACAAAAGTGAGAAAGGTGAAGACACTCCAAAGCACCAAGATCTACCTAAGGAGTGGAGGTATACTCATGGACATCCTAAGAAATTAATCATAGGTGATCCATCTAAAGGGGTAAGAACTCGAGCCTTAATTAGAAATGAATGTGACTATATAGGATTTGTTTCTCAAATAGAGCCTAAATGTTTTGAAGATGCTGAAAAAGATCCTAACTAGATAAATGCTATGCAAGATGAATTAATTCAGTTTGATAGAAATAATGTCTGGACATTAATAGAAAGACCATCTAATATTTCTATTATTGGCACAAAATGGGTATTTATGAATAAGTTAGATAAAAATTGAATTGTTGTTAGAAATAAAGCTAGGCTAGTTGCTAAAGGCTACAATCAGAAGGAAGGAATTGATTTTGATGAAATTTTGGCTCTTGTTGCTAGACTTGAAGCAATTAGACTACTATTAGTATTTGCTTGTTTTATGAATTTCAAACTCTTTCAGATGGATGTTAAAAGTTCTTTTCTAAATGATTTTATAATAGAAAAATTTTTTGTTGAACAACCACTTGGTTTTGAAAATCATGCACATCCTGATCATGTTTTTAAATTGCACAAAGTATTTTATGGATTAAAGCAAGCACCTCGAGCCTGGTATGAAAGACTCAGCAAATTTCTGATTGAAACTAAGTTTTTAGAGGCCATGTTAATAAAACTTTGTTTCTGAAGAGAAAAGATAATGATTTATTAGTAGTGCAAATATATGTTGTTGATATTATTTTCGGTGCTACTAATGAAATTCTTTGTCAAGAGTTTGCTAAGCTAATGCAGGGTGAGTTCGAGACGAGTATGATGGGAGAACTTAATTTTTTTCTTTGACTCCAAATCAAGCAAACTAAAGATGGAATCTTCATCAACCAAGCTAAGTATACGAGAGAAATTATAAAGAAGTTTGGGATGGAGACTGCTAAATCAATAGGTACACCTATGAGCCCCTCTTGTAAACTTGATAAAGATGAGCATGGTAAATCTGTAGATCAAAAATTATACAGAGGTATGATTGGCTCTTTACTGTACTTGACTACTAGTAGACCATATATAATGTTCAATGTATGCATGTGTGCTAGATATCAGTCTGAACCTAAAGAATCACATCTTTTGGCTGTTAAGCGCATTATTAGATATCTATCTGGTATAATTTATATTGGCTTATGGTATTCTAGAGATTCATCTACTGAATTAATTGGATATTCTGATGTTGATTTTACTGGTTGTAAATTGGATAGAAAGAGTACTAGTGGAACTTGCCAATTTCTTGGAGTTAACTTAATCTCCTAGTTTAGCAAGAAACAAACTTCAGTTGTACTATCCATAGTTGAGGCTGAGTATATTGCAGTAGGAAGTTATGCTCAAATCTTGTGGATTAAGCAACAACTTGAAGATTTTTGGAATCAAGTTATTTAGTACACCTATAAAATATGATAATACCAGTGCTATTTGCTTGACTAAAAATCCTGTTCAACACTCTAGAAGCAAACACATAGAAATTAGGCATCATTTTATTAGAGATCATGTTAAAAATAATGATATTGTGCTTAAAATTATTTGTACTGAATTTCAATTAGCTGATATTTTGACTAAACCTCTCCAAGAAGATTGGTTCTGTATGATTAGAAGAGAACTCGGGATCATTAATCCTTTTGATTAAAATATTCTAATCTTTGACTCAAAATAATCAAATTTGACATCAATCATATTCAATTATTACTAATTTCATTAAATTTCCAATGTTTTTGATCTGGGCATCATTCTCTTGATTTTCGATTTTAAGTCTGTGTCGACACCTGAATGTGTCGACACATTCGTGAGTCGACACATGAACGGTAGCAGACCGAGATTAAGGGGCATTCCGAAGTGTTTTTCTTCCATTTTCTCCTCCCCACTCGAGCCGACACATACCCTAACTCACTTCACACTGTTCCTTCCCTCCAATTTGTGCTAAAAACCCTTCAATTCTTCGTTTGGGATGCTTTTTGGTTTGGATTGAGCAACATTTTGCTTCCTGTTTCCACTTTGAACCCTAGAAACCCTAGGTTTCTCCCCCAAACTTATTCAAATCCTTGTTTTATGCAATGGGACCCTAGAAACAAGTAGTCTGTTGCCCTCGGCCATCTAATCAGGAAGAAAAGTGAAGAACCAAGGCCAGACATGAAGCTAGAGCTCCAGATCCACCTGTTCGACCCCTATTTGTAGCTTCTAACCGGATGAGCTCGAAGATGGTTATCGGAGGATGCTGTGTGGACTTCAGTTTCATTGACCAGCAGCACTTCAGAATCGGTCAGTGGATTAGAGATGCTAGTCTAACATCTTTTTGTTCTTTGAGCGTGAGATACTATCCAGGGCTCATACAAGAGTTCTACGGATCATTAGCCCGTGGGAGTGATGGCTGGATTGCTCAGGTCAGAGACAGGGATATCCCCATTACTTTAGATATATTGAGCAGAGTGTGGGATATTCCTATGACTATTCAGTTATTGACAGCTTGATTGATAGAGTGAGTGGTCTCCGGTATGTATTTGAGTCAGACATTTTGCCTGAGGGAGCCACTGTGCTTGCATCTCATTTATCTGTAGAGATGAGACTTCTGCACCGCATTGTCACCCAGATCCTTCTACCGAAGACCGGATATTTTGATTACATCACTGAGAGAGAGTTGCTAGTGATGGTCTCATTGGTACAGCACAATCCCGTCTGCCTTCCCATGCTCATGGTTTATCAGATGACAGAGGCTTCGATGAGTCAACGACTCTGCTTACCCTATGGGATGGGGTTGACTTTGTTGTTTAGAGCTTATGGTGTTACGTTTGAGGATGAGCCCTTCCATATGCTCCTACATACTGATGTTTATGAGATCAGGTCTTTACATCGGATGGGATATCACTTGTTTAGAGGCCAATGGAGATGCAGACTATCTGGTCAAGCCGATGACAGAGATGATGATGATGCTGCGAAGGAGGAGTGCATTCTTTTCAGCAAGGCAGGACTTATAGAGGCACCTCTTCCAGAGAGTCAGCCTGAGCCAGCAACATAGCCAAATTCTACTTCTCAGTCTGAGCCAACACTACAGCCTCGCCAGTTCAGTCGGATACTGTAGGAGTTTTAGAGAGCTTGATGGACGAAGTCAGTTGCATTGAGATAGATGTTTTGATCATTAGACAGCGACTTGATAGCTTTATCATGGAGACGAGAGATAGCCATAGAGGACTTAGTGATGGCATCTCAGCTATCTTATCTGCACTGTCCAGATATTCTACAAGGAGTATTCTTGTTTCTGATCCAGCTCCATCTGCCCCAGCGCTAGTTGTTGATGATAGTGATGATGATGGTGTTGATGAGGAAACTGACTCTGACGGTTTTGACTTTCTAGATTTGATTTCAAAGCCAGTGGCAGAGGTGACAGTAGACTTGCCTAGGAGTTCCATTTATGACCCTTCCAGTTCACCTACTCAAACTCCTGTTCTCTCTACTCCACCATCCAGATCAGATGATCATGTTCCCATTCCTATTCTTTCACATGTTATTGATTCACCTGTTGTTGATACCCCCATTATTGACACTCCTATTATTGACTCACCGATTATAGATACACCATTATTTCTTCAGCTGATATGCCAATCGTTGATACGGCTATCATTTCATCAACTGATACACCTATTTTTGACACACCCACTGTTGATACACCTACCATCCATACATCCTCTCTCATCCGAGAGCTAGGTTTTTACACACCTGGCTTTCAGTATCTTGATTCTGGTCCATCATTTGATTATACACTACATTCGACAGTTGTAGAGACTATCGCCCTGATCTGTTATGTTCTTATTGAGGACATAGCCTCCACCTCTTCTGCTTTAACTAGAGGTTGGATGTATGCTTGATGCAGAGGACATGGTCGTCATACTCCTCCATGACCGACCAGGACCTGTCTTCGTGATCTCAGATCGATGTAGCCCCGAGCTCGCTCTTTCACTTATACTGGACTGATTGAGATCAGATCTTCTGATGATGAGGATGAGGATTAGGATCTTTTTATGTTTCGATTGTTTGCTTTTATGCATCTTTTGTATGAATTATTATTGTACAAATTCTAACTTTAAATGAAATATTATGTTGTACTTCATAATTATGACTTCAAATGAATGAAATGCTTTAAATTTCCTTTAGTACTTCATTATCTTTTGAATGGATGAATGAATTGTTATTGTACTTCAATGTTATATCTTGAATGACTTGCATATTTTTTCATCCTACCTTTTTAATGATAACAAAAAGGTGGAGTAATAAGACTATAGTATAAATGTGCAAGGGAGTAATAGTATAAATTTGTGCTTGAAAATATGCAAGGGAGTAATAGTATAAATTTATGCTTGAAAATTTGTCATGTTTGACAATTCCTTTAAAAAAAATTTTGAAAATTCATTTGAAAATTAGGTTGAGCTTGAATTGAAAATTCTTTATAAATTCCTTAAGTAAGGGGGAGCAATACCTCCTTTATATTGAAAATCTATTTTGAATTGAATTTCATGTTAAATCCTTTCTTTAGATGCTTAAAAAGATGTTTACAAACTCTTTTATGAATCATCTGTTCAAGGGGAGCTTTATCTATTGCTAAATTTTTGTCTCTCCTAAGCATGTTTTGTTGTAGAGTATCATGATACATGAGTTTATATCTTATATATTCCAAAGCTCTGATACTCTTAATCATTATATCACTCTTGCTCTGATACATCATTTCAATATTGCAATTGCTTTGATACACCTATTGCTTTTAGCTCTTTGCACCTTGAAAAATTCTTTTGAAACCTTTTTATGCAATTTATACTTAAAGATTTTGTCATCATCAAAAAGGGAAAGATTGTTGACTCCTTTATTAATTTTGATGATAAGCAAAATAGTTAAGTATAAGTTGAATACTAATGATTTCTTTGAAGTATGTTTTTATAAAAAAAGGTGCTCATCAATTTGATAAAAGATTGTTTGATCGAAAAAGCCAAGTTTAGATGAAAGATCTGCTCAAAGAAGACTTGGATAGTTGAAGTTTGCTTGAATGGATACTTGAGAATAATACAAATTTGATTCAGCACAAGTTCAGATATTTTTGTGAAGATCTCAGTGAAGTGTCGATACATGACACCAAGTATCGACACATGACAGTGAAATGTCGACTCAAGCTGGTATGCAAAGAAAGTTTCAGATGGCACGGCTAAAGTGTCAACATATGAACTTGAAGTATCGACTCAAATTGTTGACACATGGATCAGCTCATCGCCTGAGATTTTTCAAGTCACGAAACTTGCTGAAGATGAAGGACTGCAGAAGTGTTGACACATGGATACGAAGTGTCGACTCAAAGTATCGACTCACCTGAAGTAGTGTCGACACATCTAAGATTTTTGGAAAGCTAGATTGAAGGTATTTGAACTAGGTGTCGACTCAAGAAGTTCAAGTGTCGACCTAAAGTGTCGACTCACAGCCTGAAGTGTCAACACATGAAGTTCTGGGAATAGTAATGGCTAGTTTTTCAAATGCAGAACTCGTCACTTTTCACCCCCAACAGCTAGATTTTCATGTCTAATGGCTAGAAACTGGATTTGAGACCTTGGAAAGATATTTTTATGCTCCAAATCAAATCAAAAGATAATATTATTGATGGAAATGAAATAGAAATATCCAAGAGAGAAAAAAAGAGAGCATTCACTCCTATTCATTGAAGTTCAACCACTCTCAAGAAAAAGCAAGCCTCCAAGCATTCAAGAGACTTCAAGAGCATTAAAGATCAACCATTCTTGAGCAATCAAAGAGGCTTCATCAAGTTGAAAGCATCACAACAACGAGCTTCAAAGAGATACCCGCTTTTTATTAGAAAGCTTATATTGTTTCTCTACTTCAAAACTTATTTGTTGTAAGAGTTCTTGGTTAGCCTATTACAAAACCAAGGGAGGTTATTGATGAGCCTTTGAAAATCAATTAGGTTCTTGGTTTGCCTAGAAAACCAAGGGAGGTTGGTGGCGAGCCTTAAAACCATTTAGGTTCTTGGTTAGCCTGTAAAACTAAGTGAAGTTTTGACTTGTGAGCCTTATAAAAACAAGTCAGGTTTTGATTAGTGAGCCCGAAAAACTAATCGGCTATAATCAGTTGAGAATATAGTGAATTCCCAAGGGGATCTTGGGGAGTGGATATAAGTGCATTGGATAGCACCGAACCACTATACTTCTTCATGTTTGTGGTTGCTTGTCTCCTCTTATTGCTTTTACTTTTATTGCCTTATATTTCTACTGCACATTTACTTAAGAGCATTTCTTTTGAATTCATAGTACTTGTTTAATTGTTGGACTGGATCACATACTATTGCATTGCATCACTTAATAATTTTTTAGAGACCCAATTCACTCCCCCTCTTGGGTTGCTTACTGGGCAATAGGCTAGGTGATGGAAACATCATGTCAACCCTAGTTTACTATGGATCCCTGAATTTTGAGTCCCTAGCCATGATGCAAATTTTGTCTTTGAGTCCAATAATTTGCCTATATTAGCCATTTGAGTTTTGTATTTGGGCCTTGTATTTGTTTTTCAGGCCTTGTTACACTTGAGTCTGTATTTTGGCCCCTGAGTCCTGTTTAGGGCCTTTCTACAGTTGAGTCCTGTAATTAGAGTATCGAGTCAAGTTTTGGATGCTTAGTCAGTCTTATGAGTCCTGTAAGTTTCGAATTTTATGCATTCAGTCTAATTTTGTAAGTCTTATATTGAGTCCAGTCCAATTTTGTAAGAAGACTCAAGTCACTTATAAAGCCAGTCAGCATAATACTATAACCACTGCATGGAATCCAGTCATCTACATAATTGTGCCACTTGGAAAGCATAGAAGGATTCTTGGAGCTATCATTGAAGACCTAGATGACAAGTACATCAGCCCACCATGAGGAGATGGACAATCGGAAGAAAACCTAAAAGACCCAGCCCAGCACTAAAGTGGGCCACCCAAAGCCTAAAATCCCAAAGTTCTTCATATGGTGCCCCACCTTATGGTCACCCTCCATATGGCGCCCCCTTATGATTACCCCCCTTGGACCAAGTCAAAGAAGAGATAACCAAGTCAAAGAGGAGGAGAGGAGTAATCCTAGTTGGGAGAAGAAATTTGAACCTATTTGGGAGAGGACTTGTGGAAGAGTTTGTAAAGGAAAAGGAAGACCATGTAAAATCTCTTGTATACCCTAACTTGTATATCTATACAAAGGCCCCTTCCCCCCCTCATGTATTATTGCTGATTATTTATGAATGAATTATTCTTGAGTTCCTCAAAATTGTGTGTAAAGTTTTCTGTGTGATTTAGGGTATCTGTGTGATCCCTTAGGGTATCTGTGTGATCCATGCACCCCGTCTCCAAGCCGATAGCCTCTTCATCTTCCTAGCCACCCCTCTTCCTTCCCTTCCTTCCCTTCTTTCAACGATCTAACCTTTTTTCTTCTTTATTTTCTAACCCTCGAATGGTGATTTATAGGTTCCTCAGAGTTCACGAATCCAGGATTCCAATCGACAAGCTTTCGGGTCACTGGATTGAAAGCCGCGAATCCGCAGGGTTGATAGCTTTATTTTTTAGGCCGCATCCGTCGAGCGTAGAGCGAACTCTTCATGGATCAATATTCAAGTCTCTACCAGGTACACCCCCTAGACTCATTAGGTAGCGGTATTGTAGAAGAACTAGTCCTAACCAGGGCTTCTTAGCCTTGGCGATCCTGTTTCTTCACTTGTGGGATCTATCTCTGCATGCATCTCCTTCTAGAATTTCTATAGAATTCCCTACATCAAATCATGGCATGAAATTAGGGATATAAACTCTTAATTTAATGCTTAATACACAAAAAATAATTGACATGCATGAATAGTTCCGCATGAATTTGGTATCAGAGCATGTTTAGGGCTAGTTTATGCATCTTGTCATTCCCATACATGGTCTATTTTTTTTTGTGTTTCTACATGTAGGTAGATCAAGAAATTCTGATTTTTTTTTTTTTTAGATCTCGTATAATTGTTAGTATTTTTAGAAATGTTTTCATGATTTATTTCTATCAGTAAAAGTTTTTTCATGCCTATTTTCTTTTGCCCTAGAAAATCTCTGCATCCTATTTTGCATTAGGAATCCAAGTTTAGGCCGAGTTTCCCATCTTAGATTTACTGTTTTTATCTGATTTTTTGACTGAGAAACACTTGAGTCATCCTCTATTTTATTGATTTTTTTCTTGATTTTTTAAAATCTAAAAATAGTAAGGAAACCTGCTTCCTAGAAACCCTTACGCGAATTTTGTTCTTTCCTACACCTAGTTAGAAACCCTAGGTTTTGCATCATCATAAAATTTTTTGTTTTGCATGAAATTTGGTCTGAATCATAATCACACGTCATTCTATGTTCTTTATATTCTTTTAGAATTTTTCTATATTGACATCCATGCTAACTTCTGCATCAAACCAAATCTTAATTTTAGTTTCTGCATATCTCACTAAACTAAACATAATCAACTACCAAACCCCTCCCCTAACCAACTTAAATTTAAGCTGCAACTTCATAAAAGAGACAAAACTTCTTTTATTTTTTACAGTGTTTTAGATTGCATCAGGTTTCATAGTATGTTCATCATCTCATTAAATCAATCTTAAGGGCAATTTTACTTTCTCAGATCAGGGCAGGAGGTCCTTACCTATCCTGGGCCCAAAACAACCCCCTTACATTCTAACCCAAACCTAATTAAAATTAATTAGACTTAATTTGCCCTAGTAGGGTAGGTGAAACCAACAGGTCGGGTCTGAGCTGAGTGGGCTAACAAGTGAATTTAACCCTTTAGCTATTACTGAAAGCTGGTGTCTAAGGCTGGGGGTCCAGAGTCAAACGACCTAAGTGGTGTTGTGGTTTTTAATTGGGTCCCTACGAAAGCAAGGAGGCCTCCCACACTCCCATCCCCTGCCTAGCCAATGGAAGGATTAGCTATTGGGTTAGGTGTAAGTTGAGTTGACCCACCCAGTTTCTGGCTCTAGGTCTAGGAAACCCTAGATTACACTAGCTTTTTCCTTCTCTTTTGCATGCTTGGTTGCATCATTTCATTTTGATTGTTTGATTTATTGCATGACCACTAGATTAGGAACCCAAAATCAAAAGTCCAAACCACAACCCAGTTCAACCATGGAGTCCAGTCTTGAAGCACTCATAAGAACCATGAATGAACAATTGAACCATAAACTTGACCAAACCAATACCTAGATGACCCAATTGACCCAATCCCAAAACCAATTGATCCAATCCCAAAACCCAATGAACCATAGATTCGACCAAATAGACCAGAGATTTGATCAAATAACCCAAACCAATAACCAGGAACCCATAGTCCTTAGATTTGAACCCAATAGTAACCCACTATCCCTTAGTCAACTTGAATCCCATAGGATTAGTATCCCTAGATACGAGCCTAGTGTTAGTCCACTTCCCTTTTGTCAACCTAAATCCTTTAGGACTAGTGCCCTGAGCCCAGGATCAGATCCTAACCAACCCAATATCAATATGGCCCATAGAGGGGATAGAGGTAAGTCTGTAAAGGTTCAGAGGAGTTCCAATCCCCCAAGAGTGTGTTTTAGATGTCGCCAACCAGGCCATTTTGTTAGCCAGTGTCCAGTCAGCACCCTACACCTAGGTGAGTTAGATAAAGATGAGTCTGAACCTATTGTTGAGCCTAGTATTAGTCAGGAATCCCTTAGTCAACCCACTCCCACCCCAGTCATTAGTCAATATTTCATTAGCCAACCCCCTCCTACTACTCCATTGGTTCACAAGGCTGACATTGAAGAGGAAGTATATGAAGTTGACATGAGCTTAGTGGAACAATATGAGGAAGGAGAAGAGGAGTTACCTATAGAAGACCTAGAATTAGTTGACCAGGTATATACCCATGTAGAAGCTAACCTAGAATTTGTTGACCCAGTAGATACCCAAGTAAAAGCCAATCCAAAGTTAGTCGACCCTGACCCCACCCAAATTGAACCTGTAATAGAAGACCAATTAGAGGATGAGACCCATATATTACTATTAGGATCTTACCTGAGGAGCCACTAGAAGAAAGCCCAATTGTAGAGTCTAGTCCTTTGATTCAAGTACCAGAAGAATTCATTAAAGACCTGATCTTTTTAAATCAAAACCCTCAGGATGAAGTAACTCCATTAACCCCAATTGAAGATCTCCTCCCTGAAATTAGTGACCCATCCTTTCATTATACAAACCCAGTAGATGTACATGAACCCCACAAGGTCAACCTTATTAGTCTAGGACTAATCTCTGACATCCCTTCTTATATCCTATTTTATCCAATCAACCCTGAACCATTTTCTTACTTTCTACCCTACCAGACTAACCCTGAACACACTTCCTATTGTCTACCTTTTTCTGAAACTTCTCCTAATTTTCTCATTATTATATTGCATTTTATAGAAGTTTGCATGTTGCATACGTTCATTGTACATGTTAGGTTTGCATCTTACTTCTTGCATACCCTCTGGCATTTACTAGAAGTTCATTGTAAGTTTTCATGTGCATGTCAAACCAGGGTCAAACCTAGAGAACCTATAGTCTATTAGGTTTAAGCCCAGAAGAGTCCAATAAAGTCCCTCTTAATAGGAATGCATAGTTGAGTCTGCATTTTGTTAGGTGTCGGTACAAGTCAGGTGCATCATTCTCATTAAGCATTAATTTTGAATCAACTAGCTAATTCCCGAAAAGAGAGCCAAGAGATTTAATGTAAGAGATTTTGTTATGTTTAAGAAGCTTCATGCTCACAAAGCTGGACCCTTTCAAGTGATAGAGAAGGTAGGATCCAATGCTTATATGCTACATCAGCCCTCGGATTTTGACATTAGCTCTACCTTCAATATTGCTAACTTGGTTGAGTATAGGGAACCGGTAATGATTTCTAGTGAGGTTTTGAACCTACTCCATCCTTTGAGAGCAAACCTAACCCAGAGTGTCCACTTATAAATTGGCCAGAGAGAGGTGAACGGATCGAGCGTATCCTGGATGATCAAGCTGTCACGACCCGGGGCCACGGTAATCAATGCTACCTGGTCTATTGGCATGGTCGACCAGAATCTGACAATTCATGGATTACTTGAGAGGACTTGCAGCGCCTCAACCCAAACCTCCTTGAGCGATACCAGAGCCAGAGCGACCCTTACTTGATGGAGTCGAATTTCTCCCATCTCGGGAGAATTGATGGAGACATCAGGTCAACCCTAGTTTACTATGGGTCCCTGAGTTTTGAGTCC
The DNA here is from genome assembly GCA_021397845.1 of Areca catechu. Lineage (NCBI taxonomy): Eukaryota > Viridiplantae > Streptophyta > Magnoliopsida > Arecales > Arecaceae > Areca > Areca catechu. Next base: position 181,582,446 of record CM038039.1, on the reverse strand, counting down.
CTAGCCATGATGCAAATTTTGTCTTTGAGTCCAATAAATTGCCTATGTTAGCCATTTGAATTTTGTATTTGGGCCTTGAGTTTGTTTTTTGGGCCTTGATACACTTGAGTCTGTATTTTGGCCCCTGAGTCCTATTTAGGGCATTTCTATAATTGACTCCTGTAATTAGAGTATTGAGTCAAGTTTTGGATGCTTAGTGAGTCTTATGAGTCCTGTAAGTTTTGAGTTTTATGCATTCAGTCCAATTTTGTAAGTCTTATATTGAGTCCAGTCCAATTTTATAAGAAGACTCAAGTCACGTATGAAGCCAGCCAGCATAATACTACAACCACTACATGGAATCCAATCATCCACATAATTATTCTACTTGGAAAGAATAGAAGGATTCTTGGAGCTATAATTGAAGACTTGGATGACAAGTACATCAGCCCACCATGAAGAGATGGACAACCAGAAGAAAACCTAAAAGACCTAGCCCAACACTGAAGTGGGCTGCTCAAAGCCAAAAAGCCCAAAGTTCTTCATATGGCGCCCCACCTTATGGTCACCCTCTATATGGCGCCCCCTTATGATTACCCCCCTTGGACCAAGTCAAAGAGAAGGAGAACACCAAGTCAAAGAGGAGGAGAGAAGTAATCTTAGTTGGGAGAAGAAATTTGAACCTATTTGAGAGAGGACTTGTGGAAGAGTTTGGAAAGGAAAAGGAAGACCATGTAAAATCTCTTGTATGCCCTAACTTGTATGCCTATATAAAGGCCCCTTCCTCCCCCCTCATGTATTATTGCTGATTATTGATGAATGAGTTATTCTTGATCTTCTCAAAATTGTGTGTGAAGTTTTTTGTGTGATTTAGGGTATCTGTATGATCCCTTAGGGTATCTGTGTGATCATTGCGCCCTGCCTCCAAGGTGATAGCCTCTTCACCTTCCTAGTTGCCCCTCTTCCTTCCATTCCTTCCCTTCTTTTTTTAGTGATTTAACCTTTTTATTCTATATTTTCTAACCCTTGAATGGTGATTTATAGGTCCCTCAGAGTTCACGAATCCAGGATTCCAATCGACAAGCTTTCGGGTCACCAGATTGAAAGCCACGAATCCGCAAGGTCGATAGCTTTGTTTTCCAGGCCGCATCTATCGAGCGTAGAGCGAACTCTTCAAATCTCTATCAGGTACACCCCCTAGACTCATCAGGTAGCAGTATTACAGAAGAGCTAGTCCTAACCAGGGCTTCTTAGCCTTGGCGGTCCTGTTTCTTCACTTGTAGGATCTATTTCTACATGCATCTACTTCTAGAATTTTTATAGAATTCTTTACTTTGAATCTTGGCATGAAACTCGGAATATAAACATCTAATTTAATGCTTAGAACACAAAAAATAATTGGCATGCATGAATAGTACAGCATCAATTTGGTATCAGAGCATGTTTAGGGCTAGTTTATGCATCCTATCATTCCCATACATGATATGTTGTTTTCTTTGTTTCTACATGAAGGAAGATAAAAAAATTTTGGTTTTTTTTATTTTAGATGCCGCATAATTTTTAGTATTTTCAAAAATTTTCTCATGATTTATTTCTATCAGTAAAAGTTTTTTAATGCCTATTTTTTTTTGCCCTAGAAAATCTCTGCATCCTATTCTTTATTAGGAGTCCAAGTTTAGGCCGAGTATCCCATCTTAGAGTTACTGTTTTTATCTGATTTTTGGACTGAGTAATCCTTGAGTAGCCCTTTATTTTACTAATTTTTTTCTTGATTTTTTTTAATCTAAAAACAGTAAGGAATCCTGCTTCATAGAAACCCTAACCTGAATTCTGTTCTTTCCTACACCCAGTTAGAAACCCTAGGTTTTGCATCATCATAGCATTTTTAGTTTTGCATGAAATTTGGTCTGAATCATAACCACAAGTTATTCTATGTTGTTTAAATTTTTTTAGAGTTTTTTTGTATTAACATCCATGCTAACTTTTGCATCAAACCAAACCCTAATTTTAGTTTCTGCAAATCTCACTAAACTAAACCTAACCAACTACCAAACCCCTCCTAACCCAGGCCAATTTTGTTTGATAACCTAACCAACTTAAATTTAAGCTACAACTTCATAAAAGAGACAAAATTTCTTTTATTTTCTACACTGTTTTTGAAAGGGATATGCCCTACAAGCCAATCTATGTTGTATCTCCCAAACCATTGTAATTGACAATAATCTAATAAAGGCATTATTTTTCATCATATGCTGTGTTTATATTATATGATGAACCCCATAGATTAGGGCTATGATTTTAGGGTTATGATGAGATCATACCAGTGAGACCTAAAGTCTTAAAACCTTAATCTAAAATATTCCTAGTCAAAGGAACCTTGAGTAGGGGATCAGGGTTTTTCCGGTAAGACTAGCACATCCCATGTATATTGGAGAGGGTGACTGCTCTCACAGTCACTTGTGTATGACACTAATACTAGGATGTGGGTGCTCATTAGAGAATGAGTTCACTGATATGATCCAACTTGAGAACATCTAATGGAGTCTTAGCTACATGTCAATAGAAGGTTCTCATAGTGGGAGTGGTACAAGTAATCCTTTGACCTGAGACTACCATAAGTACCTTATGTACATGAACCCATGCTTTGGTTCAATTCTAATCATGACACTGAGTCATGCACATGATTGATACTGGGAATAGTGAATTGGATATGAAGGTAATGAGTAGGTCAACAAGGAATCGATCACTCTTAGTAAGAGGAGATTGCATCCAGCTAGTTATCAATCGGATGATGAATCAGGGAATCTTTGATCAAAGTAAAGATATTAGAGATGATTTCTAATATCAAGATAATTGAATCATCAATATAAGATTGAGCTAGAAAAGAATGTAATATTGGAATTGACATATATCCATATCCATAATTATATTCTAGGTGCAGGCTGATCGAGGGATTTAATTATACGGTAACTTTCTACTGAAGGGTAGTTTTAGTATTTTACCAGAATTTCCATATCTTCCAGGTAGACATGACACATTGCTAGACGTCAATCTTGTCTTGTGGGTTGATTAAATTGAATGATCACTTACTGGGAAGAGTCCTAATTGATCATAATCGAGTAAGCCTGATTTGACCTAAATCGATTAGAAAGAGTTCTAATCAAATTAGGTCAACTTGTATTCGAACCCACTGCTGGCTAGATGTGGAACCCAATGGGTCACACACTTAAGAGAATTGATCAAGGGTTTAATTTTGTAATTAAATCATTTTGCATGATGACACTCTAGCAGGTGTTGCAAATCCTAGCTTCTATTCGAATTAGATTCAAATTAGGGTTCTAGATTGGTTCAATTTGGGTTCTAATTGGATCTAATTAGACCTTAATTAAGTTTTTAGGGATTATGGCTAACCTTATTGGCTAACCATGCACCTAGGCTGGCCCCCCTCCCGCCCCTTAGCATTTTCATGCCAAAATGCCAAGAGTCCATATGCTAATGGACTCTTGGCGTGCCATTTGGAAGAGTCCATGGCGCATGGACTCTTGGCACGCCCCACTTAATTCTCCGATGAATTAAGATGGGGCGGCCTCCTTTTCTTTGAGTAAGCACCTCAGATATGCCTTCTTGGATGGGAATTCAATGGTTGATGGGTTTTTAAGAAAGAAAGAAAGCGTTGTTTCTTCCCGGTCACGCGAAATAACATCTCTTCGGAGATGAAAAGTCGTGACTCCTTTCTTTTTAAAACATCGCGACTTTTTCTTTAAGAAAGTCCTTGGGATTTAATCTGGAAGGCCGTGAGAAGGAGGGAAGGGGCGTGAGAAAATGAGAAGGGCGTGAGAAGGAGTTTACGGAGAGTTGTGTGGGCGCCTCTCTGAAAACTATTTAAGGGGTCAGGAAAATCAAAACTAGAGATTAAAATATGTAATGTTTTTATTTTTCTTCTTCCTCTCCAAAAGACTCCTTCCCTCTTTTCTTGTTTTACATTATTTCCTTTATAGAAGACTCCTCTGTCGAAACTCTGTTGCTGAACAAGAATAAAAGAGAAGGTCTCCGACGGTAAAGGAAAGAAGGAGTTCTGATATTCTTTCCTTCCTTTCTTACATTAAGACATTATTGTCTTAATTTCTCCTCCAACTTAAGACAAGCCTATATCCTCTTAGGACAAGGTCTTTTCTTCAAGACAAGGGTGTCTTAAAGGGCCAAGGTCTTGGTGGAAGGAGGAGAAGAGATCGAAGAAAGGGAGGCAACCTTTTGTGTGGAAGAATTCCAGCCATAATCCGAAGAATTGAGTTCTACGAAGAAGAACTCAATAGGAGGAACCATTAGACAAGAAGATAGTGTTCTTGATCATTGCTCTGTGTGGATCACCATCAGAGGGCAGACACCTGGATGCCTGGTGAATTCAGTTAGCCCCTTCAACTTCAAGTTTGTTGGAATAAGCGATTACAGGTTGGTACCCTAATCCTAATTTGCATAGATATGCTTGTCATATGTTCTAGTTTTATTTAAGGAGTTCCTGGTTTAGGGTTTTTGGTGTGAATTTAGTTTCAATTTTGAAATTGCCCTTCCACTGCGTTGCACCAGAACCCAACAGTGGTATCAGAGCCACCTTAATTAGGACTATGATCTATGATAGTTTGTATGTTACATATTAGGGTTTTTAAATCCTAATATGTTACTACACTTAGCATATCTTTGATTGCATATATGTTTTGATGTATGCCACTAGTTAGGGTTTTTCACTCAAACCCTAATTATTATAGAGATATGTTTAGTTTTGAAGTCATCATACTGAAATAAGGTTGCCGTGGCATAATGGTGGATCCATTATGTGGTAAATGGTTGTCCTAGTATGATGACACACTTAACACATATTTGATTATAAGAGTGATATATGTTGATTGTGATACGTTCTATAAGAATGTGCTTGCAATTTATAAATCCCTCATTTTAAAAAATTATATTAAGTCTTAGTATATTTAACTAATAAGCATCACTAGTCATGATGTACAATTGATCATTCGGTGTCTAGAAAGGTGGTTCTGGGAAGGTAAAGTGAATTATGGTTTTTAATTGGTTTCGTTGACTGACCTGGCCAATTTTTATTGGTATCTAGGAAAGCAACGGGGGGACTCCCACATCTCTTCCACTTGCCTGGCTGATTTGATTAAATTTAAATCTTGAATAAAATGCTTAGTGTTAAAAATACTATATATTGGCCTTCCTTCATGCTGGATCATTATTGTATTATGAACCACATTAGGTTTGTTGTGTTATCTGCAAGACCTAATATGGTGATTGACATGATACTAGTCTAGTGCAGAGATATGCTTACAGTATATTCAGTATAATGCTTTGTTGTATTATCTGCAAGAGCATTATATTTGAGTATCGACTGTATAGAAATGAAAGGGTCTTGACTTAACTAGAACATTATGGTTTGTTGTATTTTCTGCAAGACTAATAATGTTCTAGAGGCCAAGTTACTTCTTGAGAATTATATGAGATATAATTGGAAGAGTTTCCTACCTTTGAGCTTATAAAAGATTTGTTGTATTTTCTGCAAGATCTTTTATAAGTTATTAGGATCTCAATCTCACTAAGAAAAACTGATCAGGGTTCTTCTCGATTATCATAGTGAGGGCTATGATTTTTGATAAAATAGTGAGAGACATAATTAAATTGAAGACCTAATTTAATTATGTAAGTCATTTCATGGTTGTTTGCTTATGTATTGTTCTTTATTAAATGTAAATAAATGGCATCTTCATATCACTGCGAAGTATCTTAGACACCAACAAACTGACTGGTCCGAACTATATGGACTGGTTGAGAAATTTAAAGATTGTACTGAGTTCAGAAAAACTTTCTTATATTCTTGATACTCCTAGTCTTAATCCACTAGGGGATGATGCCACAGAGGAAGATATGGCCACATACAAAATATGGCAGAATGACTCCCTTACTGTCAAATGTATCATACTAGCCTCTATGACCAATGAGTTACAGAGATAGCATGAAAGCATGGATACTCAATCCATAAGCTCAATTTAAAAGAGCTTTATGGAGAACATAGCATAGCTGCTAGATATGAAATATCTAAGCAGTTATTCCGTGCTAGGATGACAGAGGGAACATCCGTTCAAGATCATGTTCTGAAGATAATTGACTTAATCACCAGATTGGGTCAATTAGGTTTTATTATAAATGAGGAGTTGAATCAGGATTTAATCCTGTAATCACTCACGGAGTCATTTTCTCAATTTGTCTTGAATTATCACATGAACAAACTGAACACTTCCTTGCCTGAGCTGTTAAATATGTTAAAAATAGCAGAGAGCCACGTTAAGAAAGAAAAGGCTCCACTTCTTCTTGTTGATAAGACCAATAAGAAGAAATCAGGCAAAAAGGGTTTTAATAGGAGGCTAAACCCTAATGGTGGCATCAATAAGAATAAGAAAGGAAAGAAGGTCTCAAAACAGTCAACCTGTTTCTTTTGCGGCAAAGCAGGACATTGGAAAAGGAATTGCAAGGCTTACCTTGCAACTGTGAAGCCTGGGACGTCAGATGCACCAAAAGGTATGTATGAGATACATGCTATATTAACATTAAATTCGTCTATATCAAATACTTGGGTATTGGATGCCGCTTGTGGTTATCATATATGCAAATCTTTGCAGGACCTCCACAAGCTTAAAGTATTGAAGGAAGGTGACTTCAATCTCTATGGTGCTAGTGGTGATATCATCCAAGCAGAAGCTGTAGGGACATATATTCTGAAGTTGCCTTCAGGAAAGATCTTGGAGTTAGAAAATTATTATTATATGCCTAAGATTATTAGGAACATTATATCTATTCCTTTGTTATTAAAACAAGGATATGTAATGGATGTAACGAGCACTGGTTGCTCGATAATGTTGTCTAATAAAATTATTTGTTCTGGCATATTGAGCAATGGGCTCTTAACTCTTTCTTCCAATGATAGTGTTTTTCATGTCAATAATAAAAGAAAAAGAAAAGACTTTAATGATACTTTACTTTGGCACATCGACTTGGTCATGTTAATGAGTCTAGGATAAGCAAGTTATACAAGGAAAAATTCCTTGATCCTTATGAGTATGAATCATTAGGAACTTGCGAATCATGTCTCATGGGTAAGATGACCAAGACTCCATTTACTAGACATGGAGAAATGTCAACTGAGTTATTAGGACTTATACATACTGATGTATGTGGTCCAATGACAACTCAGGCCAGAGGTGGATACTCATATTTTATCACTTTTACAAATGATTTATCTAGGTTCGGATGTGTGTATCTTATGAAACATAAATCTGAAGCCTTTGATAAATTTAAGGAGTATCAAAGTATGGTCAAAAAACAAACCGGGAAAAGTATTAAAGTTCTTCGTTCTGATCGAGGAGGAGAATACTTATCCATGGAGTTTTTAGACTATCTTAAAGTTAATGGAATTCTTTCTGAATGGACCCCTCCTTATACACTACAGCTAAATGGTATAGCTGAAAGGAGGAATCGTACCTTATTTGATATGGTACAATCCATGATGTGCTTCACAAATTTACCCATTTCCTTCTGGGGTCATGCCCTAGAAACTGTTGTTTACATTCTGAACAAGGTACCTTCTAAATCCGTTGTTAGTACTCCATATGAAATTTGGAGTGGAAAGAAACCGTATCTTAAATATTTTAAGGTATGGGGATGTCCAGCTTATGTTAAAAGAAATTTTGGACATAAGTTGGAACCTAGAGCGGATAAATGTCTATTTGTAGGATATCCTAGAGAGGGTAGAGGATATCTGTTTTACCATCCTACTGAACAAAAGATTTTTGTCAGCAGGCATGCCACTTTTCTAGAAAAAGAGTTCATTTTAGAAAAGGGCAATGGTAGAACTGTTGAACTTGGAGAAGTACAAAAAACACAGATAGACTGTTCTCAACCATTAGAACATATAGTTAGGATAGAACCAGAACACAAAACTCCTCCCCGTAGGTCTGATAGAGTGCCACGGGCACCTGAGAGGTATGGGTTTATTATTGAAAATAATGAAGCCCAAGTCATTCAAAATGATGAACCTCTGATCTATACGGAAGCTATCTTAAGTACTGATTCAGATAGATGGCAAGAAGCCATGGAATCCGAGATAGACTCTATGTATATAAACCAAGTATGGTCTTTGGTCGATGCACCAGAGGGTGTTAATCCTATTGGGTGCAAATGGGTCTATAAGAAAAAGATTGGGGCTGATGGCCAAGTTGAAACCTATAAAGCCAGATTAGTGGCAAAAGGTTTTAGACAAAAATAGGGAATTGATTATGATGAAACATTCTCACCTGTTGCCATGCTCAAATCAATCCGGATTTTACTTTCTATAGCAGCATACCATGATTATGAGATCTGGAAGATGGATGTGAAGACTACATTCCTCAATGGTTTCCTTGAGGAAGAAGTCTACATGTCATAGCCAGAAGGTTTTATTTCAAAGAATAAACCTAATCAAGTATGCAAGCTAAAGAAATCCATTTATGGATTAAAGCAAGCTTTAAGGAGTTGGAACATCCGCTTTGATGAAACTATTAAAAGGTTTGGTTTTATCAAAAATGTGGATGAACCCTGTGTTTATAAGAAGACTAGTGGGAGTGCCATAGTCTTCTTGGTTCTGTTTGTAGATGACATACTCCTCGTTGGGAATGATATCCCAATGTTGCAATCAGTCAAGGTTTGGCTATCAAACCAGTTTTCCATGAAAGATTTGGGAGAAGCATCCTATATACTAGGTATTAAGATCTATAGAGATAGATCTAAGAGGATGCTAGGTTTTTCCCAATCTAGGTACATTGACTTAGTGCTAAAAAGATTTAGCATGGATGGAAGTAAAAGAGGTTATCTACCTATGAGTCAAGGCATACATCTTTTTAAAAGGATGTCTCCTAAGACTCCTGAAGAAAGAAATAGAATGAATTCTATACCTTATGCTTCGGCAATAGGGTCCATAATGTATGCCATGTTATGTACCAGGCCTGATGTGGCATATGCTTTAGGCATTGTCAGTAGGTTTTAGGCTGATCCAGGAGAGGATCATTGGAAAGCAGTTAAAAATATTCTTAAGTACCTGAGAAGGACTAAGGATATTTTTCTGGTTTATGGTGGTTCTGATCTTAAACTAGAAGCTTATTCTGATTCTAGTTTTCAATCAGACCCTGATGATAGCAAATCCATTTCGGGATATGTTTTTACCCTAAATGGTGGAGCAGTGAGTTGGAAGAGTACCAATAGCAGACTGTAGCTGACTCAACCACAGAGGCAGAATACATAGCTGTCAGTGAAGCCGCCAAGGAAGCAGTTTGGATGAAGAAGTTCATCACAGAGTTGGGTGTTGTTCCTGAGATTGAAAACCCAGTGCCACTTTACTGTGACAACACTGGGGCTGTTGCTCAAGCTAAGGAACCAAGAGCTCATCATATGTCCAAGCACATTCTGAGACGCTTCCATCTCGTCCGAGAAATAGTAGAAAGACAAGATGTCTACATAAATAGAGTTGATACAAAGAACAATGTAGCAGACCCGTTCCCTAAGGCTCTACCATAGCGAGAGTTTAATCGCCACCTCGAGTGTATGGGATTAAGATTTAAAGGTGATTGGCTTTAGTGCAAGTGGGAGATTGAAAGGGATATGCCCTACAAGCCAATCTATGTTGTATCTCCCAAACCATTGTAATTGACAATAATCTAATAAAGGCGTTATTTTTCATCATACGCTGTATTTATATTATATGATGAATCCCATAGATTAGGGCTATGATTTTAGGGTTATGATGAGATCATACCAGTGAGACCTAAAGTCTTAAAACCTTAATCTAAAATATTCCTAGTCAAAGGAACCTTGAGTAGGGGATCAGGGTTTTTCCGGTAAGACTAGCACATCCCATGTATATTGGAGAGGGTGACTGCTCTCACAGTCACTTGTGTATGACACTAATACTAGGATGTGGGTGCTCATTAGAGAATGAGTTCACTGATATGATCCAACTTTAGAACATCTAATGGAGTCTTAGCTACATGTCAATAGAAGGTTCTCATAGTGGGAGTGGTACAAGTAATCCTTTGACCTGAGACTACCATAAGTACCTTATGTACATGAACCCATACTTCGGTTCAATTCTAATCATGACACTGAGTCATGCATAGGATTGATACTGGGAATGGTGAATTGGATATGAAGGTAACGAGTAGGTCAACAAGGAATCGATCACTCTTAGTAAGAGGAGATTGCATCCAGCTAGTTATTAATCGGATGATGATTCAGGGAATCTTTGATCAAAGTAAAGATATTAGAGATGATTTCTAATATCAAGATAATTGAATCATCAATATAAGATTGAGCTAGAAAAGAATATAATATTGGAATTGACATATATCCATATCCATAATTATATTCTGGGTGCAGGCTGATCGAGGGATTTAATTGTACGGTAACTTTCTATTGAAGGGTAGTTTTGGTATTTCACCAGAATTTTCATATCTTCCACGTAGACATGACATGTTGCTAGACGTCAATCTTGTCTTGTGGGTTGATTAAATTGAATGATCACTTACTAGGAAGAGCCCTAATTGATCATAATCGGGTAAGCCCGATTTGACCTAAATCGATTAGAAAGAGTTCTAATCAAATTAGGTCAACTTGTATTCGAACCCACTACTGGCTAGATGTGGAACCCAATGGATCACACACTTAAGAGAATTGATCAAGGGTTTAACTTTGTAATTAAATCATTTTGCATGATGACACTCTAGCAGGAGTTGCAAATCCTAGCTTCTATTCGAATTAGATTCGAATTAGGGTTCCGGATTGGTTCAATTTGTGTTCTAATTGGATCTAATTAGATCCTAATTGAGTTTATAGGGATTATGGCTAACCCTATTGGCTAACCATGCACCTAGGCTGGCCCCCCATGCGCCCCTTAGCATTTTCATGCCAAAATGCCAAGAGTCCATGCGCTAATGGACTCTTGGCGCGCCATTTAGAAGAGTCCATGGAGCATGGACTCTTGGCGCGCCCCACTTAATTCTTCGATGAATTAAGATGGGGCGGCCTCCTTTTCTTTGAGTTAGCACCTCAGATATGCCCCCTTGGATGGGAATCCAACGGTTGATGGGTTTTTAAGAAAGAAAGAAAGCGCTGCTTCTTCCCGGTCGCGCGAAATAACATCTCTTCGGAGATGAAAAGTTGCGACTCCTTTCTTTTTAAAACATCACGACTTTTCCTTTAAGAAAGGCCATGGGATTTAATCTGAAAGGCCGTGAGAAGGAGGGAAGGGGCGTGAGAAGGAGTTTACGGAGAGTTGTGTGGGCACCTCTCTGAAAACTATTTAAGGGGTCAGGAAAATCAGAACTAGAGATTAAAATATGTAATGTTTTTATTTTTCTTCTTCCTCTCCAAAAGACACCTTCCCTCTTTTCTTATTTTACATTGTTTCCTTTACAGAGGACTCCTCTGTCAAAACTCTGTTGTTGAACAAGAATAAAAGAGAAGGTCTCCGACGGTAAAGGAAAGGAGTTCTGATATTCTTTCCTTTCTTTTTTACATTAAGACATTATTGTCTTAATTTCTCCTCCAACTTAAGACAAGCCTATATCCTCCTAGGACAAGGTCTTTTCTTCAAGACAAGGGTGTCTTAAAGGGCCATGGTCTTAGTGGAAGGAGGAGAAGAGATCAAAGAAAGGGAGGCAACATTTTGTGTGGAAGAATTCCAGCCATAATCCGAAGAATTGAGTTCTAGGAAGAAGAACTCAATAGGAGGAACCATTGGACAAAATGATAGTGTTCTTGATCATTAGTCTGTGTGGATCACCATCAAAGGGCAGACACCTGGACGCCTGGTGAATTCAGTTAGCCCCTTCAACTTCAAGTTTGTTGGAATAAGCGATTACAGGTTGGTACCCTAATCATAATTTGCATAGATATGCTTGTCATATGTTCTAGTCTTATTTAAGGAGTTCCTGGTTTAGGATTTTTGGTGTGAATTTAGTTTCAATTTTGAAATTACCCTTCTGCTGCGTTGCACTGGAACCCAACAGTTTTAGATTGCATTAGGTTTCATAGTGTATTCATCATCTCATTAAATCAATCTTAAGGGCAATTTTACTTTCTCAGATCAGGGCAGTAGATCATTACGTGTCCTGGGCCCAAAACAATACCCTTGCATTCTAACCCAAACCTAATTAAAATTAATTATACTTAATTTGCCCTAGTGGGCTAGGTGAAAACAATAGGTCGGGTCCAAGCTGTGTGGGCCAACTAGTGCATTTAACCCTTTAGCTAATACTGAAAGTGTTGGGAATTGTGACCCAAAGCCAATCGCCTGAGTTGTAGGCGGTTGTGCTGACTATTGTATTCATTTTATGAATTAATAAAATATTATTTTTGGTGGCTCATCACATATTGTATTTTCCTGAAATGAGCTCTTTCCATGTGATGAAGTCCTTAGGACTACACTGACTTCGATACAGAGAGGATGTATCGACTGGTCCTTAAACCCTGTTCACAACCAAAGGATATATTATACTGGATGGCAATATATCAAGTATAGGTTGTTGCAGTTCACATCGTTTGGTTGTCCTCTTGACCAAATGAGTGTGGTGACACTGATGTGATCTGCAAGTGGGATATGTGATATCTCATTGAACGTGACTCCGTGCAGCCCCTTATCTACCAAAGGGAAACTCACGTTTGGATATGGGTATATGTGTCCCTCTGACCTGAGGTCATTACGGTAGCTTGCAAGCAACTCCCTGTGCTTTGGTGCCGGACTACTCGGATTTTTAATCCGGTGATGGAAGGTTTCTGGGTACAGGCAAGTACTTGTGGAGCAGTGATGGACCAAGATGGAATTGACCTGTCCAAACAGTTTGGATTGAATGTCTCGCAGTATCTCAATTTAGCAAATCCTCGGCTGGGGTAGCCCTAGTGAAGAGTCACTGGGCCTGTGAGGTTGAGACACGTAGTCGACTACTCAGTCTGGGTTGGCAGCCTAATATCAGTCGTCTTGAGCATTGAGGTCAAAGGGATGAATTATACTGTAACCATATGCCAGAGGTTCGATAGTTTGCTCCCGCATCTTCGACCTATCCGGACGCCGGGACCCATTGCTAGATGGTTTCCTGTGCTGGTACTGGAATTGTTCCAGTGCTACCATTTAGGTTCGAACCTATGAGGTCACACGCCACAGAGGATAACTCTTTGATCCAGATACCGATTACGATTGGGAATCGTCTCAGTTTTATGGTCACGATATTTTTTGAGCACTCTTTTTCCCATCTTGCCCTTGTCTGCGTCAACCAAAAATTGTTCTAGGCTTACCAGGACTGCGCCAGGATTTTTTTGAATCAGTTTTGAACTGATTCGGAGCTAGTTTCGGCCTCCAATTGGTTGTGAACCAATTAAACCCAATTTAATTGGGCTTGGACCGGTTCAATTAGATTAAACCGAAGGTTTTTTTTATTGGGATTGAACCAAATTTTATTTTGGACCGGTTTTATTTTGAACCATTTTTTTTTTCTCCCTTGTGACCGTTTACACGGTGCTTTCGCTGGATTTTTTCCAGCATCCGGTTGAAGGCCAATCGACCATGCGTCTCTTCACCTCCCTCCCTCTTGTTTTAATTGCTAGTTTAATCACCTCTTTGTGGCTTGGTTAATGGATTTAACCATAGCCTCTTCGATTCCCAGCGTTATTCCTCCTCCCTGCGGCCTTTAAACCACTTCCAGCACTCCATTTTTTCTGCAGTGCTAAATCACCGTGTGAGAGGCTAAAAACCGTTAAAGGTCTTCTTCCTTAATGAAATTCCATTACCTTTCCACTGGTGTTTTAGATGCTAGGGTTTTGGTGAGTGATTGGGAGAGAAAATAGCTTTTAATCCCTGATATTACTGGTGCTCAAATTGTTGGAAGAAGGAAGCTCTGTTTTGTTGAAAACATTTTCACATATGAGAGCTCTGTTACTTCCTTCCTCCCTCCCACCGTTCCAAGTCTTCCGGCGACTAGCATCGCCCGAGAGACGGATCAGTGCAAGCCCCTGGTGTGTCCCCCCTCTAGAGAGTGTTCGATTGAGCATTTGGGAGCCGGATCAACCTCCTTTACTGCTATCATTTTCTGTTCTATTTTTAAGGTTGCAGAATTTTGAAGAGAGGAAGAATCAATCCAAACGACGTTGGATGATCGATCCTTTTGCAGTCCCTTGAAGGAAGAACCAGCAGGAAGTTCCCTTGATTTTGGTGCTGGAAGTGAGACCAAAAGGTGGACCAATTTTCATTTTGGTTTGCTGCAGATTTTGAGGAAAAGAGAGCACATTTCAACGTGCTGGAAGAAGAAGACAACATGAATAAAGTTATTCCTATTATCCCAGCTATTCCAGCTTTATACCAAGGTTATTTTAGGCAGGAATAAGGTATAGTTTCTAGTTTTATTTTTCATGCATGCCTAGATCTAGGTTTATATTATTGTTTATAAATATTACATGCCCTTGTACATGCCTAGTTTTGCCTATACATGCATCCGGAATTTGTTAGATCTTATGCGGAGCAGGTAGTTTCCGCTGTGATTTTAAAATTTTTTTAAAATTCATACCTGCTCCCTGCTTTTGCATGTTTAGCGTAGGCACCTGCAACCATGCTTTATCTTTCAGAAAGCTGGTGTCTAAGGCTGGGGATCCAGAGTCAATGACCTAAGTGGTGTTGTGATTTTTAATTGGGTCCCTACGATAGTAGGGGGCCTACCATACTCCCACCCCCTACCTAGCTAGTGGAAGGATTAGCTATTGGGTTAGGTGTAAGTTGAGTTGACCCACCCAGTTTTTGGCTTTAGGTCTAGGAAACCCTAGATTACACTATGGTGGGGACACCAAGACTATGACCAAGCCTCAAGAACCCATCCGAATCACAAAACAAAGAGAATAGGACCTGCACTATCAAGCCGACCCGAGATTGCCAAGCCGACACAAGACACGGTCGAACCGAATCCCAGGTTTCGGAGCTTTCCAGAAGTTTCCAGAAATTTTTTCTCTTTTATTTCAATTTTTGGCAATTAAAAAGGGAATAAAATCCCATGAAATCTCATTTGTAACAAATTTCTCGGCCACCTCTTAGGATTAGTTTATTTTGTAACTAATCCTTGGATTAGTTAGCATAACCAGTTGTTTAGAGCCCTTTGGAAACATCCATTCGAAATCTTTAAATAAGGCTCGATCTCTGTACAAAGGGCATGATGGAATTGTAATGAAACCTCCCAGCTTTCTTCTTCTCCGATCATGTCTTCTTCTTGCCTTTGTTGATGAGGTGACGTCGAGGGGTGCAAGGCCCCATCCGAACCATTCGTCACAACTGCGACATCGAGAGGTGCAAGGCCTCATTGATCTCCATCATCCCGCTGCACCATCCATCCATGTCGTCTCCATCAACCATGGCTTCTCTGTTCATCCCACCCTTCTGCCAACCACTCTAGCTCCCGTCCATGAAAGCTAAGTTCCTTTGAAACCTCTCCGGTCTTCCATCGCCAAACCTTTCTCCTCCGGCTTGCCCATCACCAGACGCCCTCCTCCGGTCTTTCCGATGCCAGGCTCAACCTCTTACGATTCAGATCTCCCCACCTCACTACCTTCCCCGAAGCTCAGACCCAAGCCCGTCGCCATACCTCCCTCCTCCATCTCCCATTATCCGATCTCCTTTTTTCCGGTCTTCCCGTCGCCCACAACCTTCTTCCTCTGGTCCAGACCACCATCCCCGGGAGATTGCCACGTTGTTGGCCTCATCTCCAAACTACTGCCCCAACGGGGTTCCACCTGGCTGTAGAGTTTTTCCTCCTTTCTACCGCACCCTTGATCATGTACGGACGCCCATTCTGCTACTGCTCCTCCACCATCAACGACTTCCCCCCTCTGGCCCTCCCATCACCGGATCTCCTTCTCCGGTCTGCTGCGACATCGTCACCAGCCCCGGATCTCCTGTCCACGGAGTTCTCGCCCGAACCAAGCTTCCCCCCTACTCCTCGGGCTCTCAATGACCTATCCAAATGTCTGCTCGGCCGTTCCTCCACTGGAGCCCAACTCCCCCATCAAAAAATGAAGCTTCGAGATCGCCCGGCACTGTCTTCTCCGAGCTACTATCATCCAACAAAGCTTCCTCCCAGTTCTCCTATTCCACGAAGAGTGAAAACTCATTGAGCTGCTATTGAAAGAAGACAGGAATAGCTATTCCAGCTATTCCTTCTATTTCGCACTTATCCCAGCTTTATTCTAGATTGGAATAAGCCCTATTTATTTTAATTTGGGTTGTGTTTTTTTTGGCTTTGATTGTCTCAGTTAGGCTAATCCGAGGATAATTGTGTTAGGTCCTTTCCGGTACTGAGCCTTGAAGGGATCCTAGCTATCAACCCATGCTCCTGATGCCTGCGCTGGATGACTGATTGTTGATCACCCAGGCCACATTTTCCAAGGTTAAGTGATCTCATCACAAGAAAATAGCTATTATTGTCATAAGGTCCTATCTCTCTTTACCTGCTTTAGATCTAAAACATTGAAATTCATGCATGTCATTGATTAGGGATTTCTCAATCTCTGAGTCCTGGTTCTTTCTCATTTTATTGAGCCTAGCATGAGGGAATGCATGATCTAAAACCTGCCCTATTTTGTTTATTATAAGCATCGGTATTCATATGGATTTTTAGGGTAATTTTTATCAAAGCGTAGTTCCATATCATTCCACATCATTCGGATATCAGAGCGTAGTTCCACATCATTCTTGGTATCAGAGCCCAGTTAGGACATGCATTTTGTTTAATTCACTCATTATTTTTTCCACAGCATTTTGTTAGCTGAAATCATGTTTATATTAGTTCTTTGCATAGTTTAGTTCTACCGCATTTCTTTATTTCAGTTATTTTATTGGAAGCATACAAATATGTATATATATATCCGTGTGTCATTTCTGTTTTCTTAGTTTGCATTAAGATCATGGAGTGTGCATTTCATATTTTGCATTAAGCTACTTAAGGGCGGCAATATCATAATATAAGGGAAGGACTTCATTACCTTTCCTTAGCCTAAAACAACCACCCTGCATTCTGGACCCAAGCTTCTAAATAAAATCCAGTAGAAACGTACTTTTGCTCTAGAGAGCTTAGGGACACCAACTGGTCGAGTCAAGACTAAGTGTCTATTCATGGCATCAGCCCATTCTATGTGTGCTGCTCCTTGTGTCTAGGCTTGGTGATTCAGGGCTAGTGAGTTGGTCCGCCTACCTCGCCGATCCCAGATTGGTGTCTAATGTTGGCGATCAGGGACCTCCACTCCCCTACATGTACCTGGCCAAGAAAAGAGTTACTAGAGACTAGTTTGCCACCTTGACTTAGGCAACTGGTTGAGATTCTAGGTCTAGTAAACCATAGATGATTTTGCTTGCTTGAATCATGTCCACTAGAGCAGGAGTCTCATATCAGCCCAAGTCATCCATGGACGACCTGCAAGAAGCCCTGTTAAAAACCATGTCAGAACACTTTACCCAAATGTCTGCTCAATTGTTTACCCAATTGACCAGGTTAAACCAATGTGAGGCACGACTTAATTCAATGGAGAGAACCCCTAGGCCATCATTTGAGCATAAACCTGAGACTCCATTTTCTCCAATGACTAAACCAGAGGAAAGACCCATTTGAAGCACCGAACCTTATGCCCCCACTTTTAATGGAAGCCTAGACCCTAAGGTGTATATCGATTGGGAAGAACAAATGGATCAGTATTTTGAGCGCACTAACATATCAGAATTAGGACAGGTTAGGTTGGCCAAAACCAAGTTCACCCAACATGCTAGGTCGCATTGGCATGTTATTGAGTTTTAATGTTATCACAAAGGAGAGGAAATAAGTACTTAAAAAACATGAGAAGTAAGTTGAGAGATAAGTACCTGGTAGATTCTATGAGCAAAGACTTTTAGATCGATGGTACCAACTGAGACAGGATGATAGGCCAGTGTTTGAGTATATCAAGGAATTCCAGGAGTTTGTCAAGAGATGTAACACCACTGAATCTAAGTTTGACACCATAGCTAGGTTTCGAGATGGTCTACGTAGGGATATCCAGCGGGAACTTCTCCATTGGAAGATTTATAGCTTGGAAGAAGCCTATGACACTGCTAGGGAATTTGAGTCATATCAAAGAAAATTCATGAACTACCAAGTTAAGCCCAGCAGCGTTAGTACCTTTGAACCCAAACCCAATCCTAGTTAACTTCCCTTAGACCAACCAACTTCTACGGTCCCATTAGTTCATATGAATGATAGGAACAAGAACCCTGAAGTACAAATTAAGTGCACTAATATTCAAGACTTAGGGTATCCCCTGATTGAAGAGCTAGGAAAGGAAGAGGACAAGTCTGAGCCCATTATGAAAATGTATGATGCTGACATGAGTTTCTTAGATGAGTATGAAGGAGAAGATTTTAACTCTAGTACCTTACCTGAGGAAGTCCATGTAGAAGATAAGATTGTTGAGCCTAGTCCAAAAACACTAGAGCAATAAGAAATTAGTGAGGACCTGGTTTCCGTAAATCAATGCCCTCAAGAAGAATCCATTCTTTTAGCCTCAATCCAAGACCTAATTCAGCTCCCTTGTAAAGAGCTCATTCCTATTGATGACCTTTTTCTGGAACTAACTAAGCCTTCCTTGCATGAAAAATCTACACTTACTTTGACCAAATTCTCCATTCATCAATTTGACCTTATGATAGCCACAGCTCAATATTCTAATCTTAAGGTCTCTGCAAGTCACCAAGATCTGTTCCCTAAGCCCAATAAATTGTCACAATTTCGATTTCCTGTCACACCCTAAGGCTTCCAATGCTTCCCAAACTTGCAAACTACACTATGTTGAGATTTTTTGGTTGCACCAATTCTTTGAGTATATTTGGTTTGTGACCTACTTTTGGAAGACCTTATGGCATTTGTTAGGTATCCATTGTAAATTTTCTAGTGCACACTAGACCAGGATCACACCTAGAGGGTTTATAGTTTGTTAGGTTTAGGCTCTAGAGAGTCCAATATATATTTTTTTTCCTCAATAGGAATGCATAGTTGAGTCTGCATTTTGCATCATATTAAAATTTGCATGATGCCCGAAAGAGAGCCCTTATGAGATTGTCCATGGGTACCAACCCAATAAACCACTTGATCTAATTCCCCTGCCATTGCATGCTAGAGTGTCTGAATCAGCTAAATCTTTTGCATAGCATGTTAGAAATTTGCATAAGGAAATCATCCAAAAGATCAAAATGAGTAACGATGCTTATAAAAGACAAGCTGATTTTAGAAAACGTTTCAAAGAATTTTTCTGTAGGGGATTTTGTCATGATAAGGCTCATACCTGAATGGTTTTCTTCCTGGAACTATCAAGAAACTGCATTCCTGATGTGCTGGACCCTATAAAATTATTAAGAAAATTGGACCCAATGCTTGTGTGCTCGAGTTACCACCTGATTTAGGCATTAGCTCCACTTTCAATATTTCTGATCTAACTGAGTACAGGGAACCGACAGTAATTCCTAGTGAGGCATTCGGGCTTGACCCTTTACTTGAGAGAGAACCTATCCTAGAGTGTCCACAAAAATGGCCTGAGCGAAGAGAGAAGATTGAATGAATCCTGGATGATCAAGCTGTCAGTACCCGACGGAATAGCTATCAGCGCTACTTGGTAAGATGGCAAGGTCGTCCCAAATCAGAGGACTCGTGGATTACCAGAGAGGACCTGCAACACATTGATCCGAATCTCTTGGAAGAGTACTAGGCAAACAAACCCTTACTCAACGGGGTTGAGTTCCTCCCTCCCCAGGAGAAATGGTGCGGACATCAAGACCAAGACCAAGCCTCAAGAATCCATTCGGATCACAGAACAAGGAGAATAGGACCTGCACTGTCAAGCCGACCTGAGACCGTCGAGCCGACCCAAGACACGGTCGAACCGAATCCCAGGTTCTTGAGTTTTCCAAAAGTTTCCATTTTTTTTTTCCCTTTTATTTCAATTTTTGGCAATTAAAAAGGGAATAAAATCCCATGAAATCTCATTTGTAACAAACATCCTGGCCACCTCTTAGGATTAGTTTATTTTGAAAATAATCCTTGGATTAGTTAGCATAACCAGTTGTTTAGAGCCCTCTAGAAACATCCATTCAAAGTCTTTAAATAAGGCTTGATCTCTATTCAAAGGGCATGATGGAATTGTAATGAAACCTCCTAGCTTTCTTCTTCTCTGATCACATCTTCTTCTTCCTTCGTTGCCAAGGTGACGTCAAGGGGTGCGAGGCCCCATCCAAAGCCTTCTTCGCGACTACGACGTTGAGAGGTGTGAGGCCTCATCGATCTCCATTGTCCCGCTGCACCATCCATCCACGTCATCTCCATTATCCATGGCTTCTCCATTCATCCCGCCTTTCCACCAACCACTCTAGCTCCCGTCCATGAAAACTAAGTTCTTTTGAAACCTCCCCGGTCTTCCATCGCCAAACCTTTCTCCTCCGGCCCGCCCATCACTAGACGCCCTCCACTGGTCTTCCCGATGCCAGGCTCACCTTCCTATGGTCCAGATCTTCCCCCCCTCACTATCTTCCTCGAAGCTCAGATCCAAGCCCATCACCAGACCTCCCTCCTCCATCTCCCATTGTCCGATCTCCTTCTTTCCGGTCTTCCCGTCGCCAACAACATTCTTCCTCCAGTCTAGACCACTCTCCCCGGGAGATCACCACGTCGCCGGGCTCATCTCCGAACTACTGCCCCAACAGGGTTCCACCTGGCTGTAGAGCCTTCCTCCATTCTACCATGCCCTCGATCATGTCCGAACGCCCATTATGCTGCTGCTCCTCCACCATCGCCAACTTCCCCCCTTCGGCCCTCCCATCATCAAATCTCCTTCTCCGGTCTGCCGCGACACTGTCACCAGCCCTGGATCTTCTCTCCATGGAATTCTTGCCCGAGCCAGGCTTCCCCCGTGCTCCTAGGGCTCTCAGCGACTTATCCGGATGTCTGCTTGGCCGTTCCTCCACTGGAGCCCGACTCCCCCATTAAAAAATGAAGCTCTGAGATCGCCCGGCACTATCTTCTCTGAGCTACTGATGTCCCATAAAGCTTCCTCCTAGTTCCCCTGTTCCACGAAGCATGAAAACTTGTTGAGCTGCTGTTGAAAGAAGACATGAATAGCTATTCCAACTATTTCTTCTATTTCGCACTTATCCTATCTTTATTCTAGATTGGAATAAGCCCTGTTTATTTTAATTTGGGTTGTGTTTTTTTTGGCTTTGATTATCTCACTTAGGCTAATCCGAGGATAATTGTGTTAGGTCCTTTCCGGTACCGAGCCATGAAGGGATCCTAGCCATCAACCCGTGCTCTTAATGCCTATTGCTAGATGACTGATTGTTGATCACCCAAGCCACATCTTCCAAGGTTAAGTGATCTCATCACAAGAAAATAGCTATTACTATTGTAAGGTCCAATCTCTCTTTACTTGCTTTAGATCTGAAACTTTGAAATGTATGCATATCCTTGATCAGGGGTTTCTCAATCTCTAAGCCCAGTTTTTTTCTCATTTTATTGAGCCTAGCATAAGGGAATGCATGATCTAAAACCTGCCCTATGTTGTTTATTATAATCATCAGTATTCATACAGATTTTTAGGATAATTTTTATCAGAGCGTAGTTTCACATCATTCCACATCATTCGGATATCAGAGCGTAGTTCCACATCACACTAGCTTTTTCCTTCTCTTTTGCATGCTTGGTTGCATCATTTCATTATGATTGTTTGATTTGTTGCATGACCAGTAGATTAGGAACCCAATATCAAAAGTCCAAACCATAGCCCAGTTCAACCATGGAGTCCAGTTTTGAAGCACTCATAAGAACCATGATTGAATAATTGAACCATAAACTTGACCAAACCAATACCCAGATGACCCAATTGACCCAATCTCAAAACCAATTAATTCAATACCAAAACCAAATGAACTATAGACTTGACCAAATAGACCAAAGATTTGATCAAATAACCCAAACCAATAACCAGGAACCCATAGTCCCTAGATATTAACCTAATAGTAACCCATTATCCCTTAGTCGACTTGAACCTCATAGGATTAGTGATGCAGCACAAAAGCTCTGATACCAAAAATGATGCAGAACAAAGAACAAAGAAGCATATGCAGAAGTAAATTTAGGATTAATTTCTTTTTTTTTTTTTATATTTCAGAAATTGGCTTTGACTCAAAGTAAAGCAAAACTAAGTTGAAGGAAACTAGGTAAGGATTGAAAGCACAATTTAGAAGAAGCTAAGTTATCAGAGTAGTTCAGAAGTAACGGATCGCTGGGGGTTGAGAAACTCCCAGACCTAGGGTTTCGCTCTGAACTTTCAACAGGACAGAAATAGTGAGGAGAGATGGGTTACCAACCAGACAGTGATCTTCACAGAATTTGGGTGGAAGAACTCTCTCGGGCAGATTGTTGGATCCTCGGATTCGGCTATCTTCGCAATGGATCCTCCAATACTGGTCTCGTGGCTGGGTCGGCTTCTCCTGAACTCAAGATCTGGGAAGAAGAAAAACAAGTGATGGATTCAGAGACTCAGGAAAGGATTTACCAGGTCGAAGAACTTGAAGGCTGATGTCGCTGAGATCCGGAGTCTCTTGAAGGCTGATTCGACTCCCTCTGGAAAGAGCTTTGGATCTGAAGTATCCGGACTGTAGCTGGATGCTGGTGGTCGGCCTGGACTTGGAGGAAAATGGCCGTGAGAGGTGGGATATGCTAGGGCTTGGTGGAAAGAGAAGGGTGATGGGCGGCTAGGGTTTGGGAGTGAAGTGGCTAACCTAGGGTTGGTGTTTTGGAGATCTCACACCTCCTCAAGGTTCCTGGGGAACCCAGATTTACTCCCTCACGGAGCTCAACACCTGGATGCAAGTGCGGAAGAGAGAAAACACAAAGTTTGCTCACAAAAAAATTTGGTTTCATTCATCTTTTTTTTTTCAAACTTACATGGGGGTTTAATTTATAGGCCATTACAAGAGAGTAGGGTTTTACATCTTCCCATGTGGGACTAAAGGAGGGGATCTCCAAATTAGGATATCAATCCCTACTCATATGGCCGGCCAATTAATTCCAAAGTTGATTGAAGCTTCAAAAAGGAAAGTGGGTGGCGCCTCCTTGTCTTGACCTCCAAGAAAATATTTTTTTCCTTCTATGCTTGGCCTTATCTGAAAGTGTTTGGGTGCCTCTTATCCTTGATCTCCAAGAGAAAATTTGTTGCCTTTTATATCTGGCTTTAGTTGGAATGATTAGGGCACCTCCTAACCTTGCTTTTCAAGAGAAATCTCCTTCCTTTCATGGCTCAACCCTTTTTGGATTCCTCCTTTTCTTTCTCCCCAAGTTTTGGCTCCTTCTAACTTTGTTTTGAGTATTTCTGGCAGGTAATGGGCGCCTCCTTGAATTTCTCTCCAAGAGAATTTCTTCCCTTTCATAGTTTGGTTCTTTTGGGAAGTCTTGGGCTGCCCCCTTGATTTGTGGACCCCTGGTGGATTTCTCCTCAATTGGCGCATGAAAGAGGGGAGCTGCTATCTGTGGTGTGGGGACCAAAGCCTGCTGGATGGAGATGTGGCACCCCCTGGACTCAGGTGTATGGCTGGGAGTGTGGCTGGGAGTGTGGCGCCCACTTGCTTGGCCTTGGGAGAAAATGTAACACCCCCAGGTTGAAGCCCTAGTCCACTACTGAGTCAACATGACTCAACAAAATAAAAATGCAGGTAATACAGACTCAAACTAAAATTGAGTTGATCAAGTCAACCCTTATTACGAGCCAAAAACTCTAATTCTTCGGGCAAGGTTAATCAGAGATCCAGATGGAGCTTTGAAGTCTTCTTCTGAGTCTGGTGCCCGCACCAATTCTCCCAGGATGGGAGGAACTCGACCCTGTCGAGTATGGATCAAGTTGGCTCTGGTATCTCTCCAAGAGGTCTGGGTCCAACTCTTGTAATTCTTCTCGGGAGATCCAAGAGTCATCAAAATCTGGCCTTCCTAGCCAGCGGACCAGGTATCTTTGGTATCCTCGATTACGAGTAGAGATAACCTGATCATTCAGGATCTTTTCAATCTACTCTTTCCTCACAGGCCAGTTTGTTGGTGGACACACAGGGTTGGGTTCACTCTCAAGAGCAGGATTAGGCTCAAAAGGCTCACTGGGAATCACAGCTGGCTCTCTATACTCTACTAGGTCTGAAATGTTGAAAGTGGAGCTAATGCCTAGTTCTGGAGGTAACTCGAGCACATAGGCATTGGATCCTACTCTCTTCACCACTCTAAATGGTCCAGTTCCTCTAGCATGTAACTTTCTAATGGTTCCTGGGGGAAACCGTTCAGGCCTTAACCTAATCATTACATAGTCTCCCTCATCAAAAGTTTTGACTCGCCTTTGAGAATCAGCCAATTTCTTATAAGTTTCATTACTTAAGTTTATTTTGGCATGAATTTCTTTATGCAAGTCTTTTATATGCTATGCAAAAACTTCGACAGACTCGGAGACTCGTGTGTGGACTGGTAAAGGAGCTAGGTCAAGAGG
Source organism: Areca catechu (assembly GCA_021397845.1). Taxonomy (NCBI): domain Eukaryota; kingdom Viridiplantae; phylum Streptophyta; class Magnoliopsida; order Arecales; family Arecaceae; genus Areca; species Areca catechu. The sequence goes on along the minus strand of CM038039.1, from coordinate 181,557,813 downwards.
TGTATGAGGTTTGTAACCATGCACAATTTCAAATGGACTCTTACCTGTAGACCTATTAACCGAGTCATTGTATGCAATTTCAACCCTGGACAAAATACAAATCCCAATTATTGGTTCTCTCAATCAAACCAAAATCTAAGACAATGTCCTAAACCCGACTGACGATGCATTCCTAAAGAATGGACTTTATTCAAAGGAACCCTAGGTCTAAACCTAACAAACTACGGCTCTCTAGGTTTGACCTTGGGTCGGAGGATGGCATGCAGAGCATGAAAACTTATCATGGGTGCCTAGTAGGTGCCATAAGGTCTTCCAGAAGTAGGTGGCAAACCTAATAGGTTCTGACACGTGGTTCACTCTAAAGACTTCGACAAAGTATACTTGGATGGTGTAAGAAGCATTGGAAGTCCTAGAGAAAGGGAGGAGATATGAGGTGGGGTCTCGAATTACCTGTTGACTAAAGGTGGTGACCTGAAGGTTTGAATAATTATCTATGAGTGTCAACTGGTCATCCTTACGAAAGTAAAAATTTGCTACTCCTAGGAATGGATCAAGAGATGGTTCGGGCAGTAGCCTAGGACATGTGATTGCAACAATTAAGGTTTGTTCTCTAAGCAAATAATGATCCACTTTCTCAAGAACTGGATTAGAGAATGATTCATGGAAGGGCCTATGGATGATGACCCCAAGACTTGAAATTTGACCTATGGGTGTGGAAAGGTATACTCTATAGAAGGGTAGGTCAGTCATGCAAAGGAAGGGGTCTGGGGCCATAAGGAGGACTTCTGCAGGACTGGGTGAATCAATCCGCTCAAGACAAGGATGTTCAACTGAGATTACGGGAGAGACCTTAGTGGCTGGGCATGGGACAAGGTACAATTGTAAGAGGCTTGATTCAGTCATCCTAAGGAGAAGATCTACCATAGGGTGGGCAAACTTAAACAGTTCAGTGCAAAGATCTTCAATTGGTACTTGGAGAATGACTGTCATTAGAGGGTACGAACTGATAGCTCGGGCTAACACTATGAGTTCTTCCTGGGGGTATTTGACTAAAGGAACCTGATTCTCACAAATCTCTTGAATTTCTGAACTAGGTCCTACCACTTGGTTGCTCTCCAAGGTCTCCTCAGGTAAGGAACCAATAGTATCGATGTCACATTCTTCAAGTTCTTCCCCCTCATATTCATCAACTAGACTCAAGCCAGCATCATATACTTCCTCGATGCCATCTTCAATGGATTTTGGGTCAGTGGTAATCGGGTCAACTGATTCTAGGCATGTCATACCTAACCTTTCTTCCTCATTGGTAGGCTTGGGTTCTCCCTCATTAATGTCATCCTTAGGATTCTTACCACTTAGCTGTGCACAAGCCAGTCCTATGCATGCGCACTGACTAGATTTATGGCCTCTTTCTCCACAAAACAAATATTCTTGCGATATAGGAACCTGGGTCACACTGGGTTTCAAGCTAGTAGAGACCTTACTTAGGCATGGGTGTAGATCTAAATGGTTTGATCTAGAAGATATGGGTTGATGAGTGACTGGTCTAGAATATTGTAAGGACCTCTCATAGACACGATCCACACTATAGATATCATGGTTAGGCTTTCTAAGGTTATGCTCGAGATCACGGTATAAGGTCCTCCTAGGCTCCTGGCATGGATGAGGTTGGGGCCTATTAAATTTTGGATTAGGGGTCCAATTTTGATGTCTACGTTTCTCAAGTACTTGGACTCGATCCCTAAGCTGGGTAAAATTCTCATGGACTTGTTCTTTACACTGGGTAACAGTAGCAGTCATATCCTGACTCAATTTGTTCATACTTTCAGTAAGAGCTCTAACCATGGCCTCTAAATCAGGTTGGGTTTGACCAGGTTGGTAGGGTACTCCATTCCGGGTAGTCATGATGATGCAAGCAAATACACAGAATGTGACTAGACTAAAGCGACTACTGGCTCACTAGACCTAGAGTCCAAACTAGATGCCTAATCAGAGTGGCAAGCTAGCCTGTAGTAACTCGGGACTCAGCCAGGCAGGTGTAAGGGGAGTGTTAGGTCCCTAAATGCCAATCCTAGACACCAATCAGAGATTGGCCAGGTAGGCGGACCAGCACACAAGCCCTTCGGGATGGAATCCCTGAACCACCATTCTAGACACTGAGTACAAAGCACACACAAAGTAACCAGACAAACTGACTCAACACTAGCCTTGACCCGACTTGTTGATGTCCCTAGCCCACTAGGGCAAATTAGGTCTAATCAATTTTTAGATTAAAGGCTTAGGTTCGAATGAGTGGGTGGTGGTTTTGGGCTAAGGAGAGGTTATCAACTCCTCCCCTTATCTTAGATGATCAAATGCCCTTAAGATGAATTAAGAGATGAACACTCAAAAATAATTGGATTGCAGAACACAAAAACAGAGTTGCAGTAATTTAATTCTTAGAAATCCCACGGAAACCAATAAATCACAGGAAAATTATGAAAAATATTTTCAATTATACTGGTTTCAGAAAAATAAAAATCACCAAATTTGGAGTTACCTGTAGTGAGAAATAATTTCTACAACAAGGCAATTATGGGCTGAAAATAGAGTACTTCCCCGTTTATAATTCCTGCTACGAAGTTATAACCCAACGGATCCCCTACACGCCCTAGGAACACCCTGTGGAATGGGAAGAGGAGGTTTGCACCTTGTTTCGTTCCTAGGACCAGACATCCTGGGGAGTCTACTTCGAGCAGACAAAGTAAAAGAGAGAGACTCAAACAAGCAATCAAAACAGAAACCCTAGACAGAGCTCTGAACTTTCAACAGAACAGAAATAGAGAGGAGAGATGTTTTACTAACCAGACAGTGATCTTCTCAGGATTTTGGTGGAAGAACTCTCTCGAGCAGATTGTGGGATCCTCGGAGTCGGCTATCTTCGCAATGGATCCTCCAATACTGGTCTTGTAGCTTGGTCGGCTTCTCCTGGACTCAAGATCTGGGAAAGAAGAGGAACAAGTGATGGAATTCAGATACTCAAGAAAAGATTTACCAGGTTGAAGAATTTGAAAGCTGAAGTTGCTGAAATCAGGATTCTCTTGGAGGCCGATCTGACTTCCTCTTAGAATTGTTGTAGATCTGAAGTATCTGGACTGGAGCTGGATGCTGGTGGTCGGCCTAGACTTGGAGAGGGTGGACGTGAGAAGTGGTATAGACTAGGGCTTGGTGGAAAGAGAAGGGTGATGGCGGCTAGGGTTTGGGAGTGGAGTGGCTAACCTAGGGTTTGGGTTTTGGAGATCTCACACCTCCTCAAGGTTCCTGGGGAAGTAAATTTAGGATTAATTTCTTTTTTTTTTTTATATATTTTAGAAATTGGCTTTGACTCAAAGTAAAGCTAAACTAAGTTGAAGGAAACTAGGTAAGGATTGAAAGCACAATTTAGAAGAAGCTAAGTTATCAGAGTAGTTCAGAAGTAACGGATCGTTGGGGGTTGAGAAACTCCCAGACCTAGGGTTTCGCTCTGAACTTTCAACAGGACAGAAATAGTGGGGAGGGATGGGTTACCAACCAGACAGTGATCTTCACAGAATTTGGGTGGAAGAACTCTCTCGGGCAGTTTGTTGGATCCTCGGATTCAGCTATCTTCGCAATGGATCCTCCAATACTGGTCTCGTGGCTGGGTCGGCTTCTCCTGAACTCAAGATCTAGGAAGAAGAAAAACAAGTGATGGATTCAGAGACTCAGGAAAGGATTTACCAGGTCGAAGAACTTGAAGGCTGATGTCGCTGAGATCCGGAGTCTCTTGAAGGCTGATTCGACTCCCTCTGGAAAGAGCTTTGGATCTGAAGTATCCGGACTGTAGCTGGATGCTGGTGGTCGGCCTGGACTTGGAGGAAAATGGCCGTGAGAGGTGGGATATGCTAGGGCTTGGTGGAAAGAGAAGGGTGATGGGCGGCTAGGGTTTGGGAGTGAAGTGGCTAACCTAGGGTTGGGGTTTTGGAGATCTCACACCTCCTCAAGGTTCCTGGGGAACCCGGATTTACTCCCTCACGGAGCTCAACACCTGGATGCAAGTGCGGAAGAGAGAAAACACAAAGTTTGCTCACAAAAAAATTTGGTTTCATTCATCTTTTTTTTTTCAAACTTACATGGGGGTTTAATTTATAGGCCATTACAAGAGAGTAGGGTTTTACATCTTCCCATGTGGGACTAAAGGAGGGGATCTTCAAATTAGGATATCAATCCCTACTCATATGGCCGACCAATTAATTCCAAAGTTGATTGAAGCTTCAAAAAGGAAAGTGGGTGGCGCCTCCTTGTCTTGACCTCCAAGAAAATATTTTTTTCCTTCTATGCTTGGCCTTATCTGAAAGTGTTTGGGCGCCTTTTAACCTTGCCCTCCAAGAGAAAATTTGTTGCCTTTTATATCTGGCTTTAGTTGGAATGATTAGGGTGCCTCCTAACCTTGCTTTTCAAGAGAAATCTCCTTCCTTTCATGGCTCAACCCTTTTTGGATACCTCCTTTTCTTTGTCCCCAAGTTATGGCTCCTTCTAACTTTGTTTTGAGTATTTCTGGCAGGTAATGGGCGCCTCCTTGAATTTCTCTCCAAGAGAATTTCTTCCCTTTCATAGTTTGGTTCTTTTGGGAAGTCTTGGGCTGCCCCCTTGATTTGTGGACCCCTGGTGGATTTCTCCTCAATTGGCGCATGAAAGAGGGAAGCTGCTATCTGTGGTGTGGGGACCAAAGCCTGCTGGATGGAGATGTGGCACCCCCTGGACTCAGGCGTATGGCTGGGAGTGTGGCTGGGAGTGTGGCGCCCACTTGCTTGGCCTTGGGAGAAAATGTAACACCCCTAGGTTGAAGCCCTAGTCCACTACTGAGTCAACATGACTCAACAAAATAAAAATGCAGGTAATACAGACTCAAACTAAAATTGAGTTGATCAAGTCAACCCTTATTACAAGCCAAAAACCCTAATTCTTCGGGCAAGGTTAATCAGAGATCCAGATGGAGCTCTGAAGTCTTCTTCTGAGTCTGGTGCCCGCACCAATTAGTATCCCTAGATATGATCCTAGTATTAGTCCACTTCCTTTTTGTCAACCTAAACCCTTTAGGACTAGTGCCCTTAGCCCAGGATCAGATCCTAACCAACCCAGTACCACTATGGCCCATAGAGGGGATAGAGGCAAGTCTGTAGAGGTTCAGAGGAGTTCCAATCCTCTGAGAGTGTATTTTAGATGTCACAAACCAGGCCATTTTGTTAGCTAGTGTCCAGTCAGCACCCTACACCTAGGTGAGTTAGATAAAGATGAGTCTGAACCTATTGTTGAGCCTAGTATTAGTCAGGAACCCCTTAGTCAACGCAATCCCATCCCAGTCATTAGTAAATATTTCTTTAGCCAACCCCCTCCTACTACTCCATTGGTTCACAAAGCTGACATTGAAGAGGAAGTATATGAAGCTGACATGAGCTTAGTGGAACAGTATGAGTAAGAAGAAGAAGAGTTACCTATAGAAGACCTAAAATTAGTTGACCAGGTATATACCCAGGTAGAAGCCAACCAAGAATTTGTTGACCTAGTAGATACCCAAGTAAAAGCCAATCTAAAGTTAGTTGACCCTGACCCCACCCAAACTGAACCTGTAATAGAAGACCAATTGGAGGAAGAGAACCCAGATATTGCTATTAGGATCTTACCTAAGGAGCCACTAGAAGAAAGCCCAATTGTAGAGTCTAGTCCTTTGATTCAAGAACCAGAAGAATTCATTAAAGACCTGATCTCTTTAAATCAACACCCTCATGATGAAGTCACTCCATTAACCCCAATTGAAGATCTCTTCCTTGAAATTAGTGACCTATCCTTCCATTATACAAACCCAGTAAATATACATCAACCCCATAAGGTCAATCTTATTAGTCCATGACTAATCTCTAACATCCCTTCTTACATCCTATTTTATCCAATCAATCCTGAACCCTTTTCTTACTTTCTACCCTACCAGACTAACCCTGAACCCACTTCTTATTTTATACCTTTTTCTGAAACTTCTCCTAATTTTCTCATTATTATATTGCATTTTATAGAAGTTTGCATGTTACATACATTCATTATACATGTTAGGTTTGCATCTTACTTCTTGCATACCCTCTGGCATTTACTAGAAGTTCATTGTAAGTTTTTATGTGCATGTCAAACCAGGGTCAAACCTAGAGAACCTATGTCTATTAGGTTTAGGCCCAGAGGAGTCGAATAAAGTCTCTCTCAATAGGAATGCATAGTTGAGTCTACATTTTGTTAGGTTTCAGTACAAGTCAGGTGCATCATTCGAATTAAGCATTAATTTTGAATCAACTGGCTAATTCCCGAAAAGAGAGCCAAGAGATTTAATGTAAGAGATTCTGTTATGGTTAAGAAGCTTCATGCTTGCAGAGCTGGACCCTTTCGAGTGATAGATAAGGTAGGATCCAATGCTTATATGCTACATCAGCCCTCGGATTTTGACATTAGCTCTACCTTTAATATTGCTAACTTGGTTGAGTATAGCGAACCGGTAGTGATTTATAGTGAGGTTTTGAACCTACTCCATCCTTTGAGAGCGAACCTAACCCAGAGTGTCCACTTATAAATTGGCTTGAGAGAGGTGAACGAATCGAGCATATCCTGGACGATCAAGCTATCACGACCCGAGGTCGCGGTTGTCAATGCTACCTGGTCTATTGGCATGGTCGACCAGAATCCGATGATTCATGGATTACTTGAGAGGACTTGCAGTGCCACAACCCAGACCTCCTTGAGTGACACCAGAGCCAGAGCGATGCTTACTCAATGGAGTCGAGTTCCTCCCATCCCGGGAGAGTTGATGGGGACATCAGGTCAACCCTAGTTTACTATGGATCCTTGAGTTTTGAGTCCCTAGCCATGATGCAAATTTTATCTTTGAGTCCAATAATTTGCCTATGTTAGCTATTTGAGTTTGGTATTTGGGCCTTGAGTTTGCTTTTCAGACCTTGTTACACTTGAGTCTGTATTTTGGCCCCTGAGTCCTATTTAGGCCTTTCTACAGTTGAGTCATGTTATTAGAGTATTGAGTCAAGTTTTGGATGCTTAGTAAATCTTATGAGTCCTGTAAGTTTTGAGTTTTATGCATTAGTCCAATTTTGTAAGTCTTGTATTGAGTCCAGTCCAATTTTGTAAGAAGACCCAAGAGTCTTATGAAGCCAGTCAGCATAATACTACAACCACTACATGGAATCCAGTCATCCACATAATTATGCCACTTGGAAAGCATAGAAGGATTCTTGGAGCTATCATTGAAGACTTGGATGACAAGTACATCAGCCCACCATGAGGAGATGGACAACCGAAAGAAAACCTAAAAGACCCAGCCCAGCACTGAAGTGGGCTGCCCAAAGCCAAAAAGCCCAAAGTTCTTCATATGGCGCCCCACCTTATGGTCACCCTCTATATGGTGCCCCCTTATGATTACCCCCCTTGGACCAAGTCAAAGAGAAGGAGAAGACCGAGTCAAAGAGGAGGAGAGGAGTAATCCTAGTTGGGAGAAGAAATTTGAACCTATTTTGGAGAGGACTTGTGGAAGAGTTTGTAAAGAAAAAGGAAGACCATGTAAAATCTCTTGTATGCCCTAACTTGTATGCCTATATAAAGGCCCCTTCCCCTCCTCATGTATTATTGATGATTATTAATGAATGAATTATTCTTGAGTTCCTCAAAATTGTTTGTGAAGTTTTCTGTGTGCTTTAGGATATCTATGTGATCCCTTAGGGTATCTATGTGATCCCTGCGCCCTGCCTCCAAGCCGACAGCCTCTTCATCTTCCTAGCCGCCCCTCTTCCTTCCCTTCCTTTCCTTCTTCTTTCAACGATTTAACCTTTTTTCTTCTTTATTTTCTATCCCTTGAATGGTGATTTACAGGTCCCTCACAGTTCACGAATCCAGGATTCCAATCGATAATCTTTCAGGTCACCGGATTGAAAGCCGCGAATCCACAAGATCGATAGCTTTATTTTCCAGGCCACATCCGTCGAGCGTAAAGCAAAATCTTTATGAATCAATCTTCAAATCTCTACCAGGTACACCCCTTAGACTCATCAGGTAGTGGTATTGCAGAAGAGTTATCCTAACCAGGGCTTCTTAGCCTCGGTGGTCCTGTTTCTTCACTTGTAGAATCTATTTCTATATGCATCTGCTTCTAGAATTTCTATAAAATTCCCTACTTCAAATCTTGGCATGAAATTCGGGATATAAACTCCTAATTTAATGCTTAATACATGAAAAATAATTGGCATGTATGAATAGTCCCGCATCACTAGGACCAAAAATGCTACCTTCTAGTCCTTGCAATCCTTGGAGAGCTTGTTAGCTTCCCCTCCCTCTCAGACTGCCACCTCCTTCTATATTTCAAAGTTGGCTAGTTCATGACATGCCTCGACTAATGTGTCATCTGACTCCTAAGTTTTTCTGCAAGTACTTTGATCACCTTTTTATGATGACCAGTCTCAACCTCGAATTCATGGAGGAAACACTTCATTTCTTTTGCCTCCTCGATTGAGGAGAAACAACCACTTAGGTCCAAGTAGTCATTAATATAATGACATACATGTATGCAAGGAAGGTGATTAATAGATAATAATAGTTGAATCCAACCCAGGGATGAAGAAGATGGCATACCTGAAGAATGCTCAAAATGGCACTCTTCTAGTTTTAAGTGAAGCCCTTGCTGACAATCTGCACTACATAGATAGGATGGATGAGGCCTTTGAAATGGTCCTTGGTGACCTCCCAGTTGTCAAAGGCATAGACTTAGGACTTGATGTCTTCGAGCTAGTCACCTAGGGGACTTGTCCCCTTGGTAACTATAGATTGAGGGATAGAGTTGGAGGCCCCAGCATTGGTTGGTGCTAATCAAAGCACTTTTGGGGTGGGAGGAGATAGAGCCTTCGATGAAGTGGCCAAAACCACTTCCTTGGCCTCGGGAGTGGTTCTAATTGATGAACTCGAGTGATGTACCAACCAAGTCTTTTTTGGCCTACCCAAGGAGCCTTGAGTGGTGGCCTTTCTTTTGTGGTCACCCTCCTAATTGTCTGATGGATCCATGGTGTATAGTAAAATAAGCCAGAAATGATCAAGTGAGGAAAAAGCTGAAGAAGGAAGAAAAGAGAGAAGAAGAGTGATAGACTAGGATTCCACCCACCTCTCGATCGAGCTAGGTTGATCCCTGTATTAAAAAGGGTCTCGTTGGATAGCAAGACCTGTAGGTTAGGGAACTCAAAGTGGAGAACAATCCTGTATCACTTATTCTCCTCCTCACTAAGAAATGGGGGTTGAGTCAACCGATGTGAGTGAACACCTCGTTATTCCCCAATGGTGAGATGCTACACAAAAAGGAAATGCTCCTTCCAATGATGTACCAAGCAAGGAGAGCCTTGGATAAAATAGAGGGAATTCTGATCTTCTTCGGTGGTAGTTGTGCCACCATCCAAAATATGAGGGTGCTTTCCAAAAGAAAAGAAAGCCTTAAAAAAGAGATAGTCAGTTGTACTCTAGTTAAAATATATACTACCGTGAAGTTGCAAATATATCACCATGGGTTCGGTATAACTATGCAAGGGGCAAATCCTATGCTTCCAAAAAGTTCTATGAAAAAGGAAAAAGAGGCAACCTTGTTCTAGCCTAGAAACACTCCTCATAGAGGGCTATTTGGTTTAGGGGAGGGTTGCACGCTCGGTCGATCATAAGCAAAACTTTCAACCTGAATTCTGAAGGAACCTAGTATTTGTATCATAGCTGCTCTAGATCCACCTCATGGAGTTTAGATTGCAAGTCCCTAGGTGGGAATTCCTTTATATCAAAATCCTCATGCCCTAGCAAGGCCCTTGGAGCTTTGACCACCTTAGGCCCCAAGGTACTGCTGGAGCCTTGATTGCAACTTCAGACTCAGCTAGCCCTTGCACTAGTGACCAAGATCCAATTGATTCAGAAGTCTAATTTGTCATTGAAGATCAAAGAAAATCACTAAGAAATAAGAAAAATTATTCTAAAAATTGACCATGTGGTGAACTTTGCAAACTCAACAGAAACAAGGTGAGGATGCAATGGAGAAGAAAGATAAAGGAAAACCTACAGAGCAGCAAAGAAACCTAAGTCAGAAAAGGATGATGGATAAGATGGTCATTGAAGGAACCACCAGAGTAGACCACCATAAAAGAGAGAGCCTCGGGAAGAAGAAAGAAGGAAGTAAGGAGGAAGAAAAAAAATTCAAATGTAGATATGGCTTGGGCAGCCAGGTTTCAACTATTTAGTTATAAGGACCCCTGATAGCCCTGATTTGAAAGGAGTAAAGTCCCCACTATAGGGATGGGCTAGGCTCCCTCCCGTGGATTGTTAGTGATGGCACTTGAAATGATAACTACCGATGCTTTTGTTTTCCATGCAAGTAGGTGGCCTATACCACATCGAGTGTTGTGCCTACGTGGATCATCATGGTGCATTTATGATGCGGGACAGATGCACGGGGATGGATCGCTGGCGAGCATAGAAGTCACCAAAGATTAGGATTTGCAGGGGAGAAGAAAGAAGAAATAACTGGGGTTCGCATCGATTCCTCGTGGAGGACAAGCACACAGCAAAGGGCTCACACAGATGTCCTGGGGATCACACAGAAACCCTGAAAAATTCACATATAACTAAAGAAATCATATTCATTCATCATCATGAAAAAATACAAGAGGGGGTGGGGTATTTATAGATTCATCCCAGGGTACATGACTTGAGGGCTAAGAACCCTGACTTTTGGATCAAAAAACCATGGTGGACCTGGTCAACAGCGGGCCTTCGTCTTGGACTATAGCTCTCTCTAATGGGCCTGGTGGCATAAAAAGGCCCTGGTGCATGAAGTCCAGCTCTGGTTGGGGGGCCTAGTGAATCTTTGAGTTTGTGGACTCTCCTCTTGAACATGACTTGAATGAAAACTACATGGACTCAATTGGACTCGACTGGACTGAAAATAACAAGACTTGACTAAGTGGATTCAACTGGACTCAGTTGTCTCACTTTATTTCAGGACTAATGGACTCAAATAAAATAAAATAAAATAGACTTTTGGTCCCCATCATTCCCCTGGAGTGGGGAGAACTCGACTCTGTCGAGTTAGGCTCAGCGGGGTTGATGGAACCGAAATTAAGCAAATCAAAGCAAAGAGGCTAGTTTCATTTTTTTTTTTTACCTTTCTTTCTTTTTCTTTCTTTGAATTTTTTTCACTGATTTTCTTTTTATATTGGCTACTTTGAGATCAGTGCGGCTTTGATGATTATGCAGCGCTGAGATCCGTGCTACTCCAGAAAGCGTGCTGCTTCAGAAATCATGCATTAAAGTCGGCAACAGTGAAGGCATTTGCCTTCATGTTCGTGCAGGCTCCTTCCTTCTTCTCCACAGACCGAAGGTTGGAACAGGGGAGGTCCTTTGGCAGCAAAATCTAGCACGCCTTCACCGGTGACGGCGAGGGAAGGAAGGCGACGACACGGGGTTTCGGACGGGTGGGAGGAGGTGGAGCCGGTGAGGTATGCTCGGGTTCAGGCGGCGCGTCAGTGATGACGAACGCAGAGATCGACTGGATGGAAAGAGGCGGCATGGTCGATGCTGTTGGTAGCAGCGGGTGAAGAGGAGGGATGGTGATGTTCGTCGGCATCGTCGGCTGTGGGAGAAGCCGAACTCGTCGAAGGGAGTGATGGTCCACCTGTTGGATAAGATTTTCGTCCCCTGGATCTCCACCATCAACGGCCAGAAGGAGGCCAGGAGTGCCACCGTGAGGAGGAGGATGAAGCGAAGGAGGGCCATCATCGCCATCGCCTACTCTGAGGTCCCTAGACCTCGATTTCTCGATCCGACTGGAGGCACCGATCAGATCTGGGTGCCTCAGTCAATAGGGCTTCTTCATGCTGTCGATGGCCAGGGCCAATTTCCGTGCGACCTTCATGATGGGGGTGGTGATGAAGATCGGGTGTAGGGCTTGATGGCATCGATGAGGGCGAGGATGAGCCGGCGGTCATAGATCCGGTGCGATAAGCATCGCGATGCCACGGGAATGACATAGCTACAGGCCCAATCGTTTGGCAGCACAGTCCTTTGGCATGGTGTTGTGGCGACAAGGAGATGGGATGACGTCGGAGGCATGAACTTTCGGATCAGCATCGGTGAAAGCATGATCGGTGGTGTTCCTGGTTGCAGGTGATGTAGAGTCAGGCTTCACAGGCGATGGCAACAGTGGGTGTCAGCACAAAGAAGAGTTGGGAAGAAGAAATGTACCCTAATCCATCTAGGATCTATTACCATTTGATGCGGGACAGATGCACGGGGATGGATCGCTAGCAAGCATAGAAGTCACCATAGATTAGGGTTTGTAGGGGAGAAGAAAGAAGAGATAACTTGGATTCACACAGATTCCCTGTGGAGGACAAGCACACAGCAAAGGGCTCACACAGATGCCCTAGGGATCACACAGAAACCCTGAAAAGTTCACACAGAACTTAAAAAATCATATTCATTCATCATCATGAAAAAATACAAGAGGAGGTGGGGTATTTATAGATTCACCCCAAGGTACATGACTTGAGAGGGCTAAGGAACCCTGACTTGTGGGCCAAGAAACCCTGGTGGACCTGGTCAACAGCGAGCCTTCGTCTTGGACTAGAGCTCTCTCTAGTGGGCCTGGCGGGATGAAAGGGCCCAGGTGCATGAAGTCCATCTTTGGTTGGGGGGCCTAATGAATCTCCGGGTCTATGGACTCTCCTCTTGAACATGACTTGAATGAAAACTACATGGACTCGATTGGACTCGACTGGACCAAAAATAACTGGGCCTGACTAAGTGGACTCAACTGGACTCAGTTGTCTCACTTTATTACAAGACAATGGACTCAAATAAAATAAAATAAAATAGACTTTTGGTCCCCATCAATTTAAGTCTTCTTATTCTTCATGAATCCTGTAATGAGATGCCTTCTTGAATGACATGCATAGCCAATAGATTTATCATCTCTCTAATATGATCTGCCGAAAAAGACCTTTAGCTATCTTGTTTAATAGATTGAAGGAGTGTCCTATGAATTAAATGATGGGACATGGCAAATTAGAATTTACAAGATAGCAAGTTGAAATTCTGAAGCACAAACAAGCTTGGAATCTATTTATATTATGAACGGTTACAAGAATAGAAGGAAAAGAGAAATTTGGATCATGATCATCACAACCCAACAAACATGAAAACCTGATTTCAACACCTCTGCTTTCTTCCTTGGCCAGCTTGGAGGGTAGTTAAGGCATGGGAGATAGCCAAAATAAGAATATGGAGTAGACTTACTTTAGCTGATGGAAGGATCTGTACTGCTAAAGCTTTGCATTTCTCAAATTCCTTCTAGTAAGCCCTCCTTTCAACATGTCGAAGCCAAGTGTAAGCAATGCCTAGGTATGCCTTGGCCAATTGAAGGAAATCTAGGTGTTACACATGCAGAAAATTCAATGCACTTCTAAAATCCTAGCAAAAGCTGCATATGAAAACCTTTTTCATATAAAAGCATGCCAATATAATTAAAAACACCTAGAGCAGGGTCCCAACATACTAATAAAGATTAGATACCAGAAAATCAGATCTGAATACAAGTAAAAATCAGAGAAGGAAAAACAACATACCTTAAGCACTTTCTTTTTTTCTACCGAGATCAGGTCGAATCCGATAGAAACTCAGGGTTTCTGTCAAAGCCAAGCACATACCTAGCCTTTGCTAGTATCCACATGGAGATGATGTGTTGCCCAGTAAGCAACCCAAGAGGGGGGGTGAATTGGATTTCTAAAAAAAATTAAATGCAAGTGTGCACTAATTCAATAAACAACTTAAGTGCAAAGAGATGCAAGAGTAATATGCTCTTAAAGAGTATGCAGCAAAAATTTAAAAGCAATAAATATAAGAGCAAGAGAGAAAGACAAACAATCAAAAATGCAATCCATGTATAGTGGTTCGGTGCTTTCCAATGCACCTATATCCACTCCCCAAGGTCCACGTAGAAATTCACTATAATCTCCATCAATTACAACTGATTAGTTTTCCGGTCTCACTAATCAAAACCCGACTTGTTTTCACAAGGCTCACAAGTCAACACCTTCCTTGGTTTTGCGGGCTAACCAAAAACCTAATTGGTTTTAAGGCTCACCAACAACTTTCTTGGTTTTTAAGGCTAACCAATAACCTCTTTGGTTTTCAAGGCTAGCCAATAACCTTTATAACAAGGATAAAGTTTTAAAGTAAAGCAATAAGATAAGCTTTCTAAATAAAAGCGGATATTTCTTTGAAGTTTTGAGGAATCACTTGTCTTCAATTTGATGAAGCCTCAATCAATGCTTAAGAGTGTTTGAATTGAATACTCTTGAGGGCTTTGAATGCTTTGAGACTTCTTTTTGCTTGAAGGTGGTTGCTCTCAATGAATGGGAGTGAATGCACTTGCTTTTCTTTTTCAATTATTGATTCTTTTATGTTTAGATTTGATTTGAATCACTTAAATACCTTTTCAAGGTCTCAAAGTCGGTTTATGGTAGTTAGACATGAAAAACTAGCCGTTAGGAGCCAAGAGTGCCGAGTTCTGCATTTGAAAAATTAGCCGTTACGTTCCTAGAACTCCAAGTATCGACACTTCAAGCTGTGAGTCGATACTTAGGGTCGACACTTAAGTTCCATGAGTCGACACCAAGTTCAAATATCTTTGTTAAAGCTCACTAGAATTCTCAGGTGAGTCGACACTTCTTCTGGTGAGTCGATACATGAGTCGACACTTAACATCCATGAGTCGACACTTCAGGCATGTCTTCAATTTCAGCAAGTTCAGTATCAAAATTTTTTCAGGCCTTGAGCCGATCCTTGAGTCAACACCTTGAGTGGACACTTAACTAGCATGAGTTGACACTTCAGCTGTGCTATCTGACACTCTTGATGTGTACCAACTTGAGTCAACACTTTCACTATCATGAGTTGACACTTGAGTTATGAGTTGACACTTGCTGAGATTTTTTCAAAAACCATTGAACCTCTACTAAAACAAATTTGTGTTGGACTAACCAAGTCCTTTTAAGCAATCTTCAAGTACTTAAGTCCATTTAAGACTGATCTTTCATTCATGGAAGGGACTCCATTTTTGACAAGCAATCAAATCTTGTTAAATTGATGAATACATTTTTCTATAAAAATACACTTTAAAGAAATAGTTAGTACTCAACTTATACTTAATTATTTTGTTTATCATCAAAATCAATAACATAGTTAACAATTTCTCTTTTTTGATGATGACAAAACCTTTAAGTATAATTCACATAATAAGCTTTTAAAAAAAAAATTTAATATGCATAAGGCTTATTGCAGTATGTATTCAAATAGAGAAAGGAAGTTTAAAAGCTCATTTGAATCGGATTTGAACTAAGAGTATCAGAGCTAAAAAAGAAATTCTTGTATCATGATCTCTAAAGAGAACATGCTCAAGAATAACAAATTCTGCAATGAAACAACATGAAAGTTATCAAAGAAGAATTTTGAATAATAGATTGAACAATATAAATACTCCCCCTCAAGAGGTCATTCAAAAAACTGATTTTCAAAGATCTTTCAAAGGCAAAAAAGCTTAAATTAAACATCTGAAATTAAGGATTTTGCAAGAAATTTTAGCAAACAGATTTTGCAATCCAAAGGAGGGATTACTCCCCCTCACTCAATGCTCAAAACATTTTTCTCAAACCCAAATGATTTTTCATTTTATCTTCATTATGCAAGAAATATATATATCTTTCATCTATCTTATCTCACCTTCATCTTTTATACTTACTTACCTTTCATCTTATCTCTCCCCTTTATCTTTTATACTTACCTCTCCCCCTTTTTGTCAACATTAAAAAGGAATAGAGAAATTAAAATAATGAAATTAAGTAATGCAATTCATTCATTCAAAGGAGATATCATCCAAAGACATAGGTATGAAGTAGAACATTTCAATCATTCATAATATTTCATACATTGATAGAAGTTTGATACATAAATGTAAATAAATATAAAAGCATACAAGTAGTACAGAAATATAAACTAGCTAATCATAGAGACTATCCTAAGCATGGTCCTCGTCATCCGAGGATCCAATCTCGATCGATCCTATACAGTAAAAGCACGGGATCGAGGCTACATAGATCAAAGATCACGAAGATGGATCCTGGTAAGTCTCGATGGAACACGACGGCATCATCCTTTGTGTCTAACATAAGTCCTGCCTCTAGCAGTGCAGAAGAGGTAAAAGCTATGTCAGCAGCAGGAATAGAACTGATAGGAATAGTAGTATCAAAAATAGTATCAATCGGTGTATGATCAAAGATAGGACCTGAATCAAGATGGTGGAAACCAGGGGTATAAAATTCTAGTTTCCTAATAAGGGAAGATATATGCAATGGGGGAGAATGAATAATAGGTGTATCAAAAGCTGAAGATATGATAGGAGTAGGTGCTGGAATGGAAGTGTGATCAGCAGGTCTAGAGAGAGGAGTGGATAAAATAGGAGTCTGGAATGATGAACTAGATGAATCATCAATGGAACTCCTAGGAAGGTCAGCTGCAGTCTTTGGTATTGGCTCAATCATCAGATCTGCCATGTCGAAGTCATCAGAGTCAGTCTCATCATCATCCAAATCTAGTCCAAGATCAGGTGGTGCTGGAGCTGAAGTATTAGGGCCTCTGCCAGAAGAACGTCTACCCAAAGCAGACAGAATGGCAGAGATCCCATCTCTCAGTCCTTGATAGCTCTCTCTCATCTCCATGTGAAACCTGTCGACTCGCTGATGAATGATCATCACCTCAATCTCAATGCGAGCGACCTTGTTCTTTAGACTCTCTGAATCTCTAGGTATATCAGGCTATGCTGGCTTAGGCTGTGCTAAAGGCTCGGGCTGTACCTCAAGCATATCAGTGGGTTGCTCTGAGGGCCCTTCCTCACCCAAAAAGATGCGCTCCTCCTCCACTATATCCTCATCTCTGTCAGTGGCCTGACCATATACGTGCCATCTCCACTGGCCTCTAATAAGTTGATAGCCCATCTAGAGAAGAGATTTGATGTCATAGACATCAGTGCGCAGTAGCTGCTGGTAGGGCTCATCATTCACAACTACTCCATAAGCTCTAAACAGTAAAGTCAAGCCCATCCCATAGGGCAAACATAATCTTTGGCTGATAGATGCATCCGTCAGCTGATGTACCATGAATATTGGTGACATACAAGAGTGTGCTGTATTAGAGAAACCATCACTAATAGCTCCTGCTCTGTGATGAAATCGAAATGGTCGGTCTTCAGTAGAAGAATCTGGGCTACTATGTGATGCAGCAACCTCATCTCAGCAGATAATCTCGAAGCTATAATAATGGCTTCCTCAAGTAAATCATCTGTCTCGAAAATGCAATGAAGACCACTGACCCTGTCCACTACAGATCCTCTCATGGGTATGTCCCATACTCTAATCAGAATCTTTGTAGACATTGGGACATCTCTGCCTCGCACCTAAGCAATTCATCCATCACTATCTCGGGCGAGTGAACCATAGAACTCTCGAATCAAACCCGCGTAAAATCTCTTTATCAAGGAGAAAAATGGCACCAATCTTGCATCCCTAAGCCATTGACCTATCCTAAACTTCTATTGATCAATGAAATCAAAGTCTACATGACGTCCTACGATGATGGTCTTCAATCCCATGCGATTCGCTGTAGGAAAGAGAGGTCTAGCTAGAATCTCAGGCTCCACAGCTGCTCTAGCCTCATGTCGTGCCTTTGTTCTCCTTTCTTCTTCTTGGTTGGATGGTCTTGGACATCGAACAACTTGCTTCCTAGGCCCCATTTCAAAGATACAAGATGGAAATGCAAGAGGGGAAGAAACCTAGGATTTCTACGGTGCAAAATCAAAGAGGAAGGGGGGAAATGGTAGAACTTGAAGGAAAATCCATCCCAAATGAGGATTTGAGAGGTTTGGAGTTGAAATTTGGAGGGAAGGAATTGTTGGAACAGTGTTGGAGATGAGTCGGCTCGATTTGGAAGGAAGAAGACAATGAAAACACTTCATTTTCTTACGTTTAGTTCAGTCTATCACCGATCAAGTATCGACTCATGACACAGAGTCAAGTGTCGACACTTTCAGGTGTCAACACTTCCAAGTATCGACACTTCAACTTAAAATCAAGAAAACATAGGAAATGAAGCATTGATCAAAATGAATAGAATTTTAATAGAATTCAAGGAGATAAACATAATTAATAGCAAATTTGATCATTCAAGGGTCAAAGAATTTGAAGAGATAAAAATTTTCATTCAAAAGGGTTGATGACCCAAGTTCTCTTCTAATCATACTGAACCGATCTTCTTGGAGAGGTTTAGTCAATATATCAGCTAATTGCATTTCAGTACTAACAAATTCAAGTACAATATCATTGCTTTCAACATGATTTCTAATAAAATGATGCCTAATTTCAATATGTTTACTTCTTGAGTGCTGAACAGTATTTTTAGTTAAGCATATTGCACTAGTATTATCACATTTTATGGGTGTCTTAGTTTGATTCCAAAATCTTCAAGTTGTTGCTTAATCCACGAGATTTGAGCACAATAACTTCCTGCTACAATATACTCAGCCTCAGCTATGGATAGTGCAACTAAAGTTTATTTCATGCTAAACTAGGAGATCAAGTTAACTCCAAAAAATTGGCAAGTTGCACTAGTACTTTTTCTATCAAGTTTATACCCAGCAAAATTAGCATAAAAAAATCCAATTAAATCAATAGACGAATTTCTAGAATACCACAAACCAATATCAATTATACCAGATAAGTATCTAAATATGTGCTTAACAGCCAACGAATAAGACTCTTTAGGATTATACAGATATCTAGCACACATACAGATACTAAACATTATATCTGGTATACTAGCAGTCAAATATAATAAAGAGACAATCATTCCTCTATATAATTTTTTATCAATAGATTTATCATGTTCATCTTTATCAAATTTACAAGAGGGGCTTATAGGTGTATCTATTGACTTAGTAGTCTCCATCCCAAACTTCTTTAAGATTTCTGTTGTATACTTAGCTTGGTTGACGAAGATTCCATCCTTAGTTTGCTTGATTTGGAGTTCGATAAAGAAATTGAGTTCTCCCATCATGCTCATTTCGAACTCTCCCTGCATAAGCTTGGCAAACTCTTGACAAAAGATTTCATTAGTAGCACCGAATATAATATCATCAATATAAATTTGTACTACTAAAAAATTATCATTTTTCTTCTTTAGAAATTAAGTTGTGTCAACATGGCCTCTAGAGAAATCATTTTCAGTCAAAAACTTACTGAGTCTTTCACACCATTCTCAGGGTGCTTGCTTTAAACTATAAAGTACTTTGTATAGTTTGAAAACATGATCAGGATGTGCATGATTTTCAAAACTAGGTGGTTGTTCAATAAATACTTCTTCTGCTATATAACCATTCAGAAAAGTACTCTTAACATATATTTGAAAAAGTTTGAAGTTTACAAAACATGCAAATGCTAAAAGTAATCTAATGGCTTCAAGTCAGCAACAGGTGAAAAGGTTTCATCAAAATCAATGCCCTCCTCTTGACTATAACCTTTAGCAACCAGTCTAGCCTTATTCTTAGTAACATACCATTTTCATATAATTTATTCCTAAATATCCATTTGTGCCAATAATTGAAACATTAGATGGTCTTTCTATTAGAGTCCAAATATTATTTCTTTCAAACTGATTTAATTCTTCTTGCATTGCATTAATCAAATTAGAGTCTTTTTCAGCATCTTCAAAACATTTTGATTCAATTTGAGAAACAAAAGCAATATAATTATATTCATTTTTAATTAAAGATCTTGTTCTTACCCCTTTTGATGGATCACCTAGGATTAACTCCTTAGGATGTCCATGAGCATACCTCCACTCCTTGGATAGATCTTGATGCTTTGGTGTGGATTGTATGGCTTCTTCTTTTTCATTTTTGTCTTGATCTTCTTCTCCTTGTTGAGAAGACTGATCTTCCTGTAAGAGAGAAAGTTTTAGTCCCCGTTTGGCTAGAGGTGTCCTAGCCAATAGCCCATATATCAAGTTCTTGGGGTAGAACTTGATTGGAAGGAACCCAATTGAGGAGTCACTGTCTTGATCATCTGCCCGTGTGGATCACCATCGGAGGGCGGACAAGTGGACGCCTGGTGTGTTCAAAAGGTTACTCCATTTGGAGTTTATTTCTACATCAGATTGGATATAGCGATCTGAGGTTAGTATCTAAACTGTGTTTAAATTTGGACATGCATGTAGTCATAAGCTTTAATTGCTAATAAGGAGATTTTGGGATTAGGGTTCGGACCTGATTTCATAAAGTTTTTGAAATCCACACTTCCGCTGCGGTTCCCGAACCCAACAGTGGTATCAGAGCATCCTTATTAGGATTAAAACTTATGAAGTTCAATTCATGATGTAGTATCATGTTAAAGTTTTTATATTGATGCACAGTGCATGTTTTTGATTGAACATGAGTTTGATGATTGCCACCAATTAGGGTTTTTCCACTGAAACCCTAATTGTCTTAGAGATATGATTAGCCCTGGAGCCATCATACTGAAATAAGGTTGCCCTGGCATAATGGTGTATCCATTATGTGGTAAATGGTTGTCCTAGTATGATGGCACACATTTCACATATTTGCTTAGTTTAAAGCATGTATTAATATAAGTGATAGCTTTTAATTGAATGTGCTGGCATTGCATGAACCCCTCTTAAAATTATATTAAGTGGTAGTATAGTTAACCGATAAGCATTATTAGTCATGATGGATAATTAGTCATTTCGGTGTCTAGAAAGGTGGTTCTGGGAAGGTAAAGGGAATCGTGGTTTTTAATTGGTTCCGTTGACTGACCTGGCCAATTTTAAATTGGTGTCTAGGAAAGCAACGGGGGACCCCCACATCTCTTCCACTAGCCTGGCCGATCTGATTGATTTAACTCTTGACTAACATGCTTGGTGTTAAAATACTATTATTGGCCTTCCTTCATGATAGGTCATCATTGTGTTACGATCTATACTAGGTTTGTTGTGTACACACAAGACCTAATATGGTGACTAACATAATTTTTGGCCTAATACAATTATTTGTTTATGGCATGATTTAAAGTAATATTTTGTTGTGTACACACAAGGGTATTACTATTAAAGTCATGACTATATGGCTATGAAGGGTCTTACTTAACTAAAATATTATAGTTTGTTGTGTATACACAAGGCTATTAATATTTTAGAGGCCGAGATAAGTTGAGAATTGTACAGGTTACAATTGGAAAGAGTTTTCCTACCTATGAACTTATATAAGATTTGTTGTGTACACACAAGGTCTTTTATAAGGGATTGGGATCTCAACCCCACTAAGAAAAATCAATTAAGGTTTTCTCGATCATCGTATAGAGGGTTATGATGCTCGATAAAATAGTGGGAGACATAATTAAATTAAAGTCCTAATTTAATTATGTGTTGTCATTTCATGGTTGTTTGCTTATGTTTTCGTTCTTTGTTTAAATGTAGATAAATGGCCTCTTCACTCTCACTCCGTAGTATTTTAGATGCCAACAAATTGACTGGGCCTAATTATGTTGATTGGCTGAGAAATTTGAAAATAGTACTCAGTCAAGAAAGAATTTCCTATATTCTTGATACCCCGATTTTGGAACCACCAAGGGAAGATGCCTCGCAAGAGGAGAAGACCACATATAATATGTGGCAAAATGACTCACTTACTGTCAAATGTGTTATGCTTGCCTCTATGACTAACGAGTTGCAGAGGCAGCATGATAGCATGGATACTAACTCCATACTGCTAAATTTAAAAGAGCTTTATGGAGAACACAGTAGAACTGCTAGATACGAAATATCTAAGCAGTTGTTCCGTGCAAGGATGACAGAAGGTACATCAGTACAAGACCATGTATTAAAGATAATTGATCTAATCACTCGATTAGGTCAATTAGGTTTTGTAATGGATGGGGAGTTGAATCAAGACTTGATCTTGCAATCACTCCCAGAGTCATTTTCACAGTTTGTTCTTAATTACCATATGAACAAACTTAATTCTTCCTTGCCTGAGCTGTTGAATATGTTGAAAACAGCAGAGAGCCATGTAAAGAAAAATAAGGCTCTAGTTCTTCTTGTGGATAAGAAGAAGACAGGCAAAAGGGGTTCCAATAAGAGGATGAATCCCAAAGGGGGCATTAAGAAGAAGAAAGGAAAGAAGGCCTCCGGACAGATGACCTGCTTTCATTGTGGCAAGCCGGGTCATTAGAAAAGAAACTGCAAGGTTTACCTTGCAAGTTTGAAGCCTGGTGCATCAGAGGCACCAAAAGGTATGAAAGAAGTTCATACTATTTTGTCATTGGATTCTTCCATTTCAAATACTTGGGTGTTGGATACCGCCTGTGGTCATAACATCTGCAAATCATTGCAGGGACTTCAGGGGCTTAAAGTATTGAAGGAAGGTAACTTTGAGCTCTACGGTGCTGGAGGGGATCCCATCCAAGCAGAAGCTGTAGGGACTTATGTTTTGAAGTTACCTTCAGGGAAGATCTTGGAGCTAAGGAATTGTTACTATA
The DNA here is from genome assembly GCA_021397845.1 of Areca catechu. Taxonomy (NCBI): domain Eukaryota; kingdom Viridiplantae; phylum Streptophyta; class Magnoliopsida; order Arecales; family Arecaceae; genus Areca; species Areca catechu. Next base: position 181,535,110 of record CM038039.1, on the reverse strand, counting down.
TGCCAAAAATCATTAGAAATATCATATCTGTACCCTTGTTACTTAAACAAGGATATACTATGAATGTAATGAGCAGTGGCTGCTCAATTTCTTTATCTAATGAAATTATATGTTATGGCATATTCTGCAATGGTCTCTTAACTCTTTCCACTAATGACAATGTTTTTCATGTTTCTAACAAACGGAAAAGAGATGATGTTAACAATACCTTACTTTGGCATTGTCGACTTGGACATATTAGTGAGACTAGGATTAACAAGTTGTACAAAGAAAATTTCTTTGATCCTTATGACTATGAGTCATTAGGAACTTGTGAATCATGTCTCATGGGTAAGATGACCAAGACTCCATTTAGTGGACATGGAGAAAGGACAAAAGAGTTATTAGGACTCATACACACAGATGTATGTGGGCCTATGACAACTCAAGCCTATGGTGGATACTCATACTTCATCACATTTACTGATGATTTTTCAAGGTATGGATTTGTGTATCTAATGAAACATAAGTCCGATGCTTTTGAAAAATTTTTAGAGTATCAAAGTATGGTAGAGAAACAGACAGGAAAAAGTATAAAGATCCTCCGATCAGATAGAGGAGGTGAATACTTATCCACTGAGTTTCTTGATCACCTTAAAGATAAGGGGATCATCTCTGAATGGACTCCTCCTTACACACCACAATTAAATGGTGTTGCTGAAAGGAGAAATCGTACTTTATTGGATATGGTACGGTCCATGATGTGCTTCACGGAGTTACCTTTTTCTTTCTGGGGATATGCTTTGGAAACAGCAACACATATCTTGAATAGAGTACCATCTAAAACTGTCTCTAGCACTCCATATGAATTATGGAGAAGTAAGAAGCCCAATCTTAAGTATATTAAGATATGGGGATGTCCAGCCTATGTAAAAAGGAATTTTGGACATAAACTAGATGCTAGAGCAGACAAATGTCTATTTATCGGATATCCTAGAGATAGTATAGGATATGTGTTCTACCACCCTACTGAACAAAAAGTTTTGGTCAGTAGGCATGCCACTTTTATGGAAAAGGAATTTATCCTACAAAAGGGCACTGGTAGAAATATCGAACTTAATGAGATTCAACAAATAGACACTTCTCAGTCAAGTAACAACATAGTTAATATAGAACCTGAACACACTCCTATCCGTAGGTCTGATAGGGTGCGACAGGCACCTGAGAGGTATGGGTTCATAATTGAAAATAATGAAGCCCAAATCATTCAAAATGATGAGCCTCTAACCTATACGGAAGCAGTCATGAGTAGAGACTCAGACAAATGGCTGGAAGCCATGAGATCCGAGATGGACTCCATGTATGTCAACCAAGTATGGTCTTTGGTTGATGCACCAGAGGGTATTAACCCTATTGGGTGTAAATGGGTCTATAAAAGGAAGATTGGGGCAGATGGCCAAGTTGAAACTTATAAAGCCAGATTGGTGGCTAAGGGTTTCAGACAAAAACAGGGAATAGATTATGATGAAACATTTTCCCCTGTTGCCATGCTCAAATCTATTCGGATTATGCTTGCTATAGCAGCATATCATGATTATGAGATCTGGCAAATGGATGTAAAAACTGCATTCCTCAATGGTTTCCTTGAGGAAGAGGTTTATATGTCACAACCAGAAGGTTTTGTCTTGGAGACTAAACCTAATCAGGTATGTAGGCTAAAGAAATCCATTTATGGATTAAAGCAAGCATCCAGGAGTTGGAACATCCGATTTGATAAAACAGTCAAAGAATTTGATTTTTTCAAAAATGAGGATGAACCTTGTGTGTACAAGAAGACTAGTGGGAGTGCCATAGTTTTCTTAGTTCTATATGTTGATGATATACTTATTATTGGGAATGATATCCCAATGTTACAATCAGTCAAAGTATGGTTATCGAAACAGTTTTCCATGAAAGACTTGGGAGAAGCATCCTATATACTGGGTATAAAGATCTATAGAGATAGATCAAGAAGGATGCTTGGCTTGTCCCAGTCGAGGTACATTGACCAGGTGCTGAAAAGATTTAGCATGGAGGAAAGTAAAAGAGGTTACTTACCTATTGGTCATGGCATACGTCTTTCTAAGAGGATGTCTCCTAAGACACCTGAAGAAAGAAATAGAATGAGTTCTATACCTTATGCTTCGGCTATAGGGTCAATTATGTATGCTATGTTATGTACCAGGCCTGATGTGGCATATGCCTTGGGTGTAGCCAGTAGATTTCAGGCTGATCCAGGAGAGGATCACTGGAAGGCTGTGAAAAATATCTTAAGTACCTGAGAAGGACTAAGGATATTTTTCTTATATACGGAGGATCTGATCTTAAACTAGAAGCCTATTCAGACTCTAGTTTTCAATCAGACCCAGATGATAGTAAATCCATTTCAGGGTATGTCTTTACCTTGAATGGTGGAGCAGTAAGTTGGAAGAGCACTAAACAGCAGACTGTAGCTGACTCAACTACCGAGGCAGAGTACATAGCTGTCAGTGAAGCCGCCAAGGAAGCTGTCTGGATGAAGAAATTCATCACAGAGTTGGGAGTAGTTCCTGAGATTGAGAACCCGGTGCCACTCTATTGTGATAACACTGGAGCAGTTGCTCAAGCTAAGGAACCGAGAGCCCATCACAAGTCCAAGCACATTCTGAGACGCTTCCATCTTGTCCGAGAGATAATCGAAAGACAAGAAGTCTGCATCAATAGAGTAGATACAAAGAACAACATAGCAGACCCGTTCACTAAGGCTCTACCACAGCGGGAGTTTGATCGCCACCTCGATTGTATGGGGTTAAAGAATAAGAGCGATTGGCTTTAGTGCAAGTGGGAGATTGAAAGGATTATGCCCTATAAGCCAATATCTGTATCTCCCAGACCATTGTAAATTGACAAATTAATAAAGGCAATAATTTTTTATCATTCGCTGTGTCATTATATGATGAACCCCATAGATTAGGGCTATGGTTGTAGGGCTATGATGAGATCATACCAGTGAGATCTAAGGCCTTAAAACCCTGATCTAGAATATTCCTAGTCATAGGAACCCTGAGTTGGGGATCAGGGTTTCCGGTAAGACTGGCACATCCTATGTATGCTGAAAAGGGTGACTGCTCTCACAGTCATTTGTGTAGGACACTAATACAAGGATGTGGGTGCTCATTAGTGAATGAGTCCACTGAATAGATCCAGTTTGAGAACATCTAATGGAGCCTTAGCTGCATGTCAATAGATGTTTCACATAGTGGGAGTTGTACAAGTAGTCCTATGACCTGAGACTGCCATAATACCTTATGTACATGAACCCATGCTTTGGTTCAATCTCAATCATGACACTGGGTCATGCACGAGGTTGATGCTGGGTATGGTGAATTGTATATGAAGGTAATGAGTAGGTCAACAAGGAATTGATCACTCCTAGTAGGAGGAGATTGCATCCAGCCAAATTAGGTCAGATGATGATTCAGGAAATCTTTGATCAAAGTACAGATATTAGAAATGATTTCTAATATCGAATTAATTGAATCATTAGTGTATGACTGAGCTGGGAATGAGTATAAACTGGATTTGACATGATTCCATATCCATAGTTATATTCGGGATGCAAGATGATTGAAGGATCGAATTGTACGGGAACTTTCCACTGAAGGGTAGTTTTGGAATTACACCAGAATTTCCATATCTTCCGGGTAGACATGACACGTTGCTAGACGTCAATCTTGTCTTGTGGGTTGATCAAATTAAATGGTTTAATTGGATCACTAATTAGGAGGAGTCCTAATTGACTGACTCGAGTTAGCTCGATTTGACCTAAATCGATTAGAATGAGTTCTGATCAGATTAGGTCAACTTGCACTCGGACCCACTGCTGGCTAAGTATGGAACCCAATGGGTCACACACTTAGGACAGATAATCAAGGATTTAATTTGGAATTAAATCTCGTTTGCAGATGAACACACTAGCATGTGTTGCAAACCATGACTTCTACTTGAATCGGATTCGAGTTAGGGTTCCGATTTGGTCTTTTTTAGATCCAAATTCATTCCGGTTTGAATCTAATTGAAGATTCAACACTTTGGGCTAATAGTAGGCTAGCAATTGGGCTAACCTAAGAGGCTAAACCCCTTTCCCACATCGCCTAAGTCCCTCCGCTTCTTTTCCCACGCGCGCGCGCAAGGAGAAGAGTCCACGTGCGCGTGGACTCTTTCCAAGACGCGACTTTGCGTGAAAAGAAAGAAAAAAAAAAAAAAAGGTCGGTGATTTTGAAGAGGCGTGGAAGAGAGTCCACCTAGGCGTGGACTCTCCAAAAAGGGGAAAATACCGTGAAAAAGAAAAGGAGAAACACCGAAGGGGCGCGACTCTTCTTTCTGCGCGCGCCCTTCTGTGTTTTTCACGATCCTTCTTCGCGTCTTCCCATCCCAAAGGCCGTGAGATTAATCCCAAGGGCCATGAGATAAAGACAGAAGACGTGAGAAGGGAGAGAGGGACGTGAGAGGATTTTTTCAGATGAGAAGGCGCCTCTCTGTCGCCTATTTAAGAAGAAGGCTTCACCGTAAAATTAGATTCCAGATTTTCTACGGCGAACCCTTGCTTCTCTTTCCTTCTCCCTCTCCAAAAGATTGTTTCCCCCTCCTCTCTTTCCTCTTTGATTCCTTTACAGAGCCTAGGCTCTGTCGAATCTCAGAACAGAAGGAGAGTCAGAGAGAGAAACTCTCCGACGGTAAAGGAAGAAGGCGCCTCTTTTGTTTCTTTCTTACATTAAGACAACTTTGTCTTAATTTTCTTCTCCCTCCAAGACAAGCCTTGTCTCATTTTAGGACAAGGGCTTATTCTTAAGACAAGAGTGTCTTAAGGGGCCAAAGCTGCTAAAACTAGGAGAAGGGTAAGAGAGAAAGTTTTAGTCCCCGTTTGGCTAGAGGTGTCCTAGCCAATAGCCCATATATCAAGTTCTTGGGGTAGAACTTGATTGGAAGGAACCCAATTGAGGAGTCACTGTCTTGATCATCTGCCCGTGTGGATCACCATCGGAGGGCGGACAAGTGGACGCCTGGTGTGTTCAAAAGGTTACTCCATTTGGAGTTTATTTCTACATCAGATTGGATATAGCGATCTGAGGTTAGTATCTAAACTGTGTTTAAATTTGGACATGCATGTAGTCATAAGCTTTAATTGCTAATAAGGAGATTTTGGGATTAGGGTTCGGACCTGATTTCATAAAGTTTTTGAAATCCACACTTCCGCTGCGGTTCCCGAACCCAACACTTCCAATATTAGCTTTTTTAACTTTTCAGCACCTGCACATGCATCAGAAGTATCATTTTTTCTAGAGGATTTGTTAGCAGACACTTCAAAGACTACATGTACAGACTTCTTTACTACTAAGGTTCTCTTATTAAAAACTTTGTATGCCCTGCTTGATGTAGAGTATCCTAAGAAAATACCTTCATCAGACTTGGTATCAAACTTTCCCAAACTATCTTTACTATTATTCATGATAAAACATTTATAACCAAAAACACAAAAATATTTTAAAGTCGGTTTTCTTTGTTTCCAAAGCTCATATAGAGTTTTCTTTAAAATAGGATGAATTAAAATAGGATTCAAAATATAACAAGCAGAATTAATTGCTTCAGTCCAAAAATATCTTGGCAAATCATTTTCATAAAGCATAGTGTATGCCATTTCTTCTAAAGTATGATTTTTCCTTTCTAAACCCCATTCTGTTAAGGTGTCCTAGGTGTAGAAAAATTATGTTCAATCCCTTTTTCATTGCAAAAGTTTTCAAAATTCTAATTTTCAAATTCAGTACCATGATCACTACGAATACAAACTACTGAAGTACCTTTTTTATTTAAAACTTTTTGGTAAAACTTCATAAATACAGAAAATGATTCATCTTTGTGAGCAAAAAATAAAATCCATGTAAACCATGAAAAAACATCCACTATAACTAATCCATATCTCTTACCTCCTAGACTAGATATTCTAGTTGGTCCAAAGAGATCCATATGAAGTAGTTCTAATGGCCTAGTAGTTGTAACAAAATCTTTAGGTTTAAAAGATGTTTTTACTTGTTTTCCAAATTGGCATGCTTCACAAACTTTATCCTTTTCAAAACTAAGTTTTGGCAAATCTCTTACTAAATCCTTTTTAAAAAGTTTTGAAAGTAAATACATGCTAGCATGACCTAATCTACGATGCTAAAGCCAACTAGTCTCATTTATAGTAGATTTCATTGCAACTAGGCATTCTCCATTTGGCAAAGATAGATTATCCAAATCTACTAGATAAATATTACCATACTTTTTTCCAATGAATTTTACTCCATTTTTATCAGGACTAGCAATCATGCAAAAAGATGATTCGAAAACAACTTGAAAACCCTTATCATAAAATTGACTGATACTTAAAAGATTATGCTTTAAACCTTCAACTAAAAGTACATTATTAATACAAGTAAAAGGGGAGATGTGAACCTTACCAGTACCAATGATTTTTTCTTTACCGTTATTTCCAAAGGTCACACTCCCTTTATTTATTACCTCAAGAGAGGTAAATTGCTTCACATCTCCTGTCATGTGTCTTGAACAACCACTATCAAGATACCATAGCTTGTTATTTTCCTTGGTTGCAAGACACACCTCTTCTTATTCTTGATGTGCCATGAAACATAGATTAGCGACTTCAGTTGGTTCTTCATCTGAGCTGGAGTCCTCGCTGTCACTCCAAGTCACTATCATAGCTTTCTTTCTAAGCTTTTTTCTTGATTTCTTTAGGAGAGGGTAGTCAAACTTGTAATGTCCGGGCTTCTTGCATTCGAAGCATGTTGGCACCTCCTTCTCCTTGTCTTTTTCTTTCTCCTTTTCTTTTCCCTTGTCTTTACTTGTTTGGAACCTTTTCTTGTAAGGAAATTTTCTTCTTCTCATAAATCTTTTGAACTTCTTTGCTATAAGAGCTTCTTCTCACTCTCATCCTCTTCTTCTTCTTCTGATTCTTCACTTGAGAATTCTTCTTGAATTGTAGACTTGAAGGCTATCCTCTTTTTTTTTTGTCCAAGTCCATAGATTTTTGCTTTAGATTTAGATCATAAGTCATTAGTGATCCCACTAGTTTGTCCAAGGGTAATTTATCAACATCTTTGGCTTATTGTATGGTGGTCACCTTTGGATCCCATGAAGTTGGAAGTGACCTGAGAATTTTGTTGACAAGATCGGCATTAGACATGACTTTACTTAAACTTCTCATGCCATTAATAATGTTTGTAAATCTAGTGTACATGTTAGTGATAGATTCATTTGGTTCCATTCAGAACATCTCATAAGTGTGCACTAACATATTTACTTTTGTGTTCTTCACTTGATCAGTACTCTCATGGGTAACTTCAAGTGTGTTCGATATTTCGTTAGTAGATGTACATGTAGAAATCCTATTAAATTCACTAGGATCTAATGCACAATAAAGGAGATTCATTATTTTTGCATTAATCTCGGATTATTTAATGTCATTTTCATCCCAATCCTCTTCGAGCTTTGGGATGGAAACACCATTAACCACAATCTATGGAATATATGGACCCTTATCAATAACTTTCCATAAATTATAATCCATTGAATGCATGTAAATTCTCATTTTAGTTTTTCAATAAGTATAATTTGTTCCATTAAAATATGCAGGTCTATTTGAGATTTGTCCCTCAACTACACTAGTACCAAGGGGGGTTGCCATAGATCTTTATTCAAGGCAGTTAGATCTATATATTGAGAATGTGGCTCTGATACCACTTATTACCCAGTAAGTAATCCAAGAGTGATGGTGAATTGGGTTTCTAAAAAAAAATTAAATGCAAGTGTGCACTAATTCAATAAAACACTTAAGTGCAAAGAGATGCAAGAGTAATATGCTCTTAAAAAGTATGCAGTGAAAATTTAAAAGCAATAAATGTAAGAGCAAGAGAGAGACAAGAAATCACAAACACAATCCAAGTAAAATGGCTCGGTGCTTTCCAATGCACCTACATCCACTTCCAAAGGTCCACTTAGGAATTCACTATAATCTCTATCGGTTATAGCTAATTAGTTTTTTAGGCTCACTAATCAAAACCAGACTTGTTTTTATAAGGCTCACAAGTCAAAACCTCTATTGGTTTTGTAGGCTAACCAATAACCTAATTGATTTTAAGGCTCACCAACAATCTCTTTGGTTTTCATGGCTAACCAATAACCTCTTTGGTTTTCAAGGCTAACCAATAACCTCCTTGGTTTTCAAGGCTAACCAATAACCTTTACAACAAGGATAAAGTTTTAAAGTAAAGCAACAAGAAAAGCTTTCTAAATAAAAGCGAATATTTCTTTGAAGCTTTGAGAAATCACTTGTCTTCAACTTGATGAAGCCTCAATCAATGCTCAAGAATGTTTGACTTGAATGCTCTTGAGGGATTTGAATACTTTGAGACTTCTTTTTGCTTGAAGGTAGTAGCTTTCAATGAATGAGAGTGAATGCACTTGCTTTTCTTTTTCTATTATTGATCCTCTTTTGTTTAGATTTGATTTGAATCATTTAAATACCTTTTCAAGGCCTCAAAGTTGGTTTATAGCTATTAGACATGAAAAACTAGCCATTGGGAGCCAAGAGGGCCGAATTCTATATTTGAAAAACTAGCCGTTACTGTTCCTAGAACTCTAAGTGTCGATACTTCAAGCTGTGAGTTGACACTTAGGGTCGACACTTAAGTTCCATGAGTCGACACCAAGTTTAAATATCTTCATTGAAGCTCTCTGAAATTTTCAGGTGAGTCGACACTTGACATCCATGAGTCGACACTTTAGGCAAGTCTTCAATTTTAGCAAATTTGTATTAAAATTTTCTCAGGCCTTGAGCTGATCCTTGAGTCGACACCTTGACTCGACACTTGACTGGCATGAGTTGACACTTCAGTTGTGCCATCTGACACTTTTTCTGCATACTGGCTTGAGTTGATACTTGAGTTATGAGTCGATACTTTGAGTTAACACTTGCTGAGATTTCTTCAAAAACCATTGAACCTCTGCTGAAACCAATTTATGCTAGACTAACCAAGTCCTTTTAAGCAATCTTCAAGGAATTTAGTCCATTTAAAATTGATCTTTCATTCATGGAAGGGACTTCTTCATTTTTGAGAAGTAATTAAATCTTGTTGAATTGATGAGTAAGTTTTTTTTATAAAAACATATTTTAAAGAAACAATTAATACTCAACTTATATTTAAGTATTTTGTTTATCATCAAAATCAATAATGGAGTCAACATGATGGCTGATCAAATATCTAAGGCCCCTGGAGTGCTAGCTCCTTGCAAGCCTTTCTTATGGCTTGGATCTAGATGTTGTACTTTAAGAACTAGATGGGCAGCCTTTGCATGAACCTTTCGTGCAGATCGTCGGGACTTTTTTAAGGATGTCAGGGGAGAAGGAAACTCTTTCCTTCTCCTTAAACCTTTCTTTAAAAACTCTTTCTCTAGATTTTGGCATGGAATATCAGAAGAAGAATGGAGAAGGGGGCAGTAAAAATAAAAAATTGTGGCAAGATGCAATGAATAAGAATAGCACCTGCCCACTTATCCTCTCCTTTTATTTGTGATTTGTCGCACATCTTCCAAACAATTCCTTGCCAATCTGAGATAAGACTTCATGTCTCTTTCATATAAGATTGTATCTCATCACAACTAGAATTTAATTCAAAATAGGAAGGGCATGGAGAAAGAAGTGGCATTGACGGACTTGTGCATTGGGAAAAATAATTACACAAAACAATTTCACATCTTCAAATTGTTTAGTCCCACAAAACAACCCCCAACTCCCCAAATTAGATAAAGTTGATCCTAAACAAACCTCTTTCAAAATAGAATTCGATTAGGATAAACTTTATCAAGAAGAGGAGAGAGAAACCTAGAGTCGAGGGGCACCAACTCTTGGTGAGCCCTCTCAGTTTTTGCACACATTGATTTTTTTCACCACACAAACTCCAATTCCATGCCAACTTGGAGAGAGTTTAAGTCTAATCCTATTAGGTTTAGGTGTCCTAGTCAATTGGATTCAATTTAGATTCAATTCAAATCTAATTAGAGCTTAATTTGAATAGAATTCAAAAAAGTTGTCAATCCTATTCCAAATAAGATTGAAACCAAAGTACAACTTGGATAATTAAATCTTATTAGGCTTAAATTAAGTTAAGCCCAATTACACAAAATCTAATTTAAATTATATAGGACTTGATCTACAATTTAATTAAGTCAAATTATATTACAATACTCGTAATTAAGTCCCTGGTGCTAATAATTAATAGCTACTAAATTTATAACTCTTACAAACTGATTCAAATTATTAGTCCAATTGATAATTTGAACCTGATCCAAGCTCTTAATTAGATCAAGCCCCTTTTGTGTATGACCCCACAGGCTCCATTCTATCTGGTAATGAGACATACCATGATCTTTATCATAGTATCATCGAAACTCTTTTGATGGGCTTGAATAATTCTAGCTCAATCCAAAGAAGGATTGTTGATCCAAAAATGATCTTAATGAGTTCCCATAATCTACCAGTGATATCTAGCAATATGTAGTAGCAACCTAGTAGAATAAAAAATTGATTCTCTTAGTGTAGTTATTGTGTGATTAAGTTTCTCTATCAAGAATCCTGACAAGATGCAAGTCATGGAATCTTGTCAAACCCTAAGCATCCATCATATGCTAGACTTAATCATCTTGAGCCCAAATATGATTCACATGGAAACTCTTTCAATTATCATGCTGTTATGGGCATAGACTTAAGGACATAATTTCTTAGATTGCATAAGACTGCTCCTCAACTTCTAAGGCCGATAGATTCTCTATAAGTGCACTCCGTACTCCTATAGTAAACCTACTACAGCCAACAAACATCAAAAGGTCTCGAATGTCTAGAGACTAGGTTTATGTGCTATCAAACTATAGTAACCCCATTGTGAGTGATTGAGATACTTCAAGTTAAGAAATTACTCACACAACTATAGCATCGAGATATCATTGGCTAGTGAGTAGACATCCATGTGACTGTTGGAAAACTAGGACAGGGTTTTATGCATAGATTATTTTTAAACTAGTATAAGAATATTAGACTAAAATAATTCTAATCATTAAATTATACATTACAACAATTCTAAAAATCTACCCTATAAGATCAAGACATGATATCTATAGAGTATAAAGCTGAAATCAAAATCAACATGCATTAATCTAACTGATGCATGCAATAGGTCTAATCTATAAATATATATAGGATCGGATCCCATACCTCATCATGGGTTGATGAACACCGCTATTCATGGAGCATGGTAAATGGTCTGAACATCACCTCATAGCCACATAAGATGTCTGGCCTTTGTAAAATGTCCACACGAAACCCGAGGACCTTTCCTAGAGTGCTAGCTCTATGTGAAGGCTATGGATGGCTAATATGAAATCCTTTCTTTGAGTTTTCTTCATGACCTTCAAGATGATGAGAAGGTAGAAGAAAGAATGATCAAGTCATGGAAGAAAAAAATTCAAAAACAAATTTTCCTATTTTTCTTTTTCTTCCTTTCTTTATCTTCTTCTCCCTAATGCCAAGAAGGAACTCCCATGCATAAGCTCTTTTCATGCCCACCTCCCAAAATAATTCCATGGTCTCTCTTATTTTTCATGGTAATTTAGGCCTCTTAATTGTTGCACAACCCATAAAAAATAGGATTAAATTGGCATGGAGAATGGATTTGGATAGAACTAGAAAAAGGAAATAGTTTTTTTTGAACTAGGAGTATGATTCCTAATAAAACTCCTCCAATTTAAATTCAAATCAATTCAAACAAATTCCTAGTTTTATCTAAACCTATCCTAATCCAATAGATATTGAGGGAGGGTGACAAAAAGTGTTTTTCATTGAGAAATCTACATGCAACAATCAAAGTTGCATGGAGAAGTAGGGGGCACAAGATTAGATTTTGACTTGGTCAAACTAGATTCAAAAAGATATTAAAACTCCTTTTAAAATTTATCTTGGCTTAATCCCAATCAGAATCGATAAGAGGGAGGACACTAATAATAATTTGGCATGAAGATACTTCACACAAAAATCTATTTTGGCATGGAGAATAAAGTGGCATAAGGGAGACACTAGGTTCTTAGTTTGACTTGGTCAACCATAATTCTAATCTCAATTTAATTTGGTGTGACCAATTTAAATAGCTTAAACCTATTATAATTAGGCTCCAACTATACTTAATTAATCAAACATTAATCAAGTCCAAATCTAAATTAAATTAAGATTAAAATTTCTTGCCAATTAGGTCATCAAATAACCTAATCGGGTGAAATCTAATTGAACCAAATTCAATTAGAGTTGACCAAATCTTTTTCACTCAATTAAATTGAGCCAATTAGTAATCCAATTGCCAATTAATCCTTCTAAAATTAATTATTTATAATATTTATATAAGGTAAATTATTAATTATATTTATAATTTTGTTACAAAACGATTCTCAATCATCGATTAGCCATCATGATCAATCAAAAACTTCTATTATGTGTGACCTCATAAGTTCGATCTCTAAGCTAGTAGCTCAGGAATGATTTTTTTAACTAATTAATGTAACCATCTAGCAATGGTGCTCTACGTCCAAATAGATAGAATGATGGCAAAGCAACATTCAAGAATCCAGGTTATGGTTACCATATAATTCATCCCTTTGACTTAATGCTCAAGAAGACTTCAAAGTCAACTATCAACTCTTAATTAGTATATCCGAGAGTGTCTTAACCTGCTAAATCCTTTGACTCCTCATAAGGATTATCTAGACCTAGGTTTTGATAAATTAAAAACACTACCGAGCATTTACTTTAATAACTTAGAGTGGTTAATTCCTTCTTGACTCAACACTGACTTAAACTTGACTGCACCCAGAAATATTCCATCACTAGATTAGAAATCCATGTAGTCCAGCATCAAAGTATAGTAAGTTGCTTGCCAAGTCATCATGATAGTCTGAGTTCTGAGGGATACTAATATCTATATCCTTTCTATGAGATACTCTTGATAATAGAGTATTCCATAAAGTTGGTCACTATTCAGTGAGATGTACTCCTATACTCATCTACATGCTATACCAGTGTCTCCACATTCCTTGGTTAAAAGAATAACCAACCTATATGGCACACAATGACCTATTCTTGATAGACATTGTTATCCTAGGTACCAACATATCAATTGGTCATGAACCAATTTAAGAACAACTTAATAAATCCTTCTTTATTGAATCGATGTAGTTCTAAGGACTTTAATACATTAAAGTTTATAAAAAGATGAGAAAAAATGTTGAGCTATCAAAAATAATATTTATTTTATCAATAATTCATATATATTTACAAGATAGCTCAATCATCTACAACCTAGATGATTCACTTTAGGATACTTTTTCCAACAACTCCCACTAGGACTATGTCAATAAGATAATATCATATACCCATCTTCTACTTGTGATCATCGAACTCCTTGATTCTGATGGCTTTAATAAATTGGTCGGCTAGGTTCTCCTTTCCGTCGATCTTCTAAAGGTTGACGTCACCTCGTTCCACAATCTCTCGAACAAGGTGGTAGCGACTCGAAATATGCTTGTCTACTAATATGCCTTCGATTTCTTCACTTGAGCAATGGCTCCAGTGCTATTACAATGTAGAACAATTAGACCATGAATGAAGAGTGCCACTCCAAGCTTGGTGATGAACTCCACAACCACATGCTTCTTTGCAGTATTAGATTCCTCAGTATACTCCACCTTGCATATAGTATCAGTCATAGTATGCTACTTAAAACTTTTCTAGTAAATAGCTCCTCTATCAAGGGTAAAATATAACCTGATACACTTTTACTATCATCCCAATTTGATTGAAAACTAAAGTCAGTATAACCAACTAGTTTTAAGTCAGAATCATCATAATCCAACTATTGGTCCTTAGTATTTTTTAAATATTTAAGGATAGTTTTTACAACTTTCCAATGGTTCTTACTTGGATCATATGGGTATTCACTCACCACTCCTAATTAGTATGCCATATCTGGTCATGACATATCATGGCATACATAATGGATCCCACTATCAAAGCATATGGAATCTTACTCATACACTCTCTCTCTTGAGGAGCTATCAAACAATACTTCTTAGAGAGAGTAATTTCATAGCCTATTGGAAGATAGCCTTTCTTGGAATTTACCATGCTGAACCACTATAGCCCGGTATCGATGTACGTTGACTAGGATAATCCTAGCAACCTTTTAGATCTTCTCTATAGATCTTTGATCGCTATCATGGGCGGTTAAAAATAATTCACTAACTCAACTACATAGCTAGGGTGAGTTGGATCGTATCCTCAGTGACCTTAGGACTAAGTTATGATTTCTAAAAAAAGAGAGTAATTGTTATTGAATAAAAATAAAAGTGAGCAAGAAGTAAACTACTCTTAAGAGTGAAGCAAGTAAAATAGATTATTTTAGAAGTTATAGATTAATCTTGCATTGACAAGTTGTACTTCTTTTCTAATTGAAATGTAATTAATTTAAAGATTTACCTATCTACCCTTGGTATGCTCTATATCCATAGATCACAGCACATCTCTGGGAGGCACTGCACTGCGTATTCAACTCTTCTTTCCTCGGCATGCCCTATATCTTTAATAAATCACAACATGTCTCTAGAAAGGAAGAGTTAATTTAACAGTAAAGCATAATAAAGAGCAAATAAAAGAGAATAAATAATTAACTTGTAATTGAAAGCATAATCTTTTATTGCATATCAAAAAAATATAAGAGGATGAAGAACAAAAGACCGTGCTCTGCCTTGTACAAAATCTCCTCTTCCCTCCCAAACTTCTGCTCTAAACTACTCCTAAGTTTATCCATTCCTATCCCCTATGCAAAGGCTTTATAAGGATTCCACGGAGTGATGCCTCCAGGTAGAGGTACATGAGCCATTTTATAGGTTTTAATAAGGGAGAGGTCTTCATAATTTTCTAGTAAGGGACTAAACATAAGGAATACATGAGCATCTAAGATTTAATTTTACAATAAATCAATAGTTGGATGGTTGTGATTAAGCTCAATCCATGTCAAAATTGGCATCTATTTTTTACTTCGATTGGTATTTGACCATCTGAGATTTTTTTGGCTATTAAATCTTAAAGCACTTATGAATCAACCATAGATCACTCCAACAAAACCTTAATTAGGTGGGAGAGCTCCTAGCCATTAGATTTCTCCCTGGTTGGTGCTTAGCTGTTGGATCTCATAACCATGCCTGTCTTCCTTGAGCAGCAGCTATCACTATCTCAATGGAACCACTCACGTTCCACCACCGATGGGACTTTGGATCTCACCAGAACCACCCGCATGCTACCACTAATCATGAATGTCACTATGTTTGGCCTTTCGACATCCTTGTAATCATGGAGTGAACTTTGCCATCGATCTACCGTGGTCTTCCTTCTTTGGAATATCGATCGTCATCACTGCATAGATCTTCACTGGCACCACCACTACCAAAGCCAGCACCACCATTATCTAGAGAAGCTTGTCCCTATGACCGTGATCCAAAAATCATCACCAGACTACCATTTCAACTGATTTTAAACACCTCCATCGTCTTTGCTAGACCGTGAGACTCGCCGGAGTCCCTTGGGTGGTCACTGCCATCATCATGGTCGGTAGCTGGTGAAAACTACCCATGGTCCATGAAGCTTAGCTATGGATAGTGGGTAATGGTAGCCATGGACTAAACGTGTGTTTTATGAACCAGGCAACTGGTCCACCATGGACCGGCTACTTTAAAATTCATACAATTCCATAATGAATTTCAAACTTTAATTCTAGACTCATTTTAAGTCTAATTCGTTTCAAACTTATTTCATTTGAGCCCATAAATCAAGCTCTTCACATTGACAATTTCTTTCTTACGAATGATGTATAAAAATATCAATTTTAAATAAATAAAGATAGTTTAATTTTTAAATTAATATTTATATATATGTATAAAATATAATTGTCACACCCCCTATCATGCTCGTCCTCAAGTAAAATTGATAAATTAGCCATGTATTCAAATCCATATTTGAATTGAAAGTTAACTTAGGAAGTCCTAAAGGTAGTTGATACCTAGCCAAACTATTACTGAGATACTTCATCAAATTATCAATTCAACCCAATTAGTGGTTGAGTAAAGCTCACAGAAATTTCTAGAGTTCTTCTTTTTCTAACTTTTAGCTCACTTTTTGAATCCTTTAACTTGCCAGGGGTTTGATAAAGTATATTTTTGCCAACTGGTTTTCCCTTTTTTTTTATTTTAATAAAATTCAGTGTGATGTCTTAGCCTATTAAGTGTTAACATCCCTACTTTCTAACATGAACCATAATACTTACTTAGGTGAAGGGGCCTGGTTACTTAGTGAGATACCATTGCTTAATAGATTTCTTGGTCTTCTCACCTTTTAACATGAACCATAACTTTTAGTTCAGCAAAGGTGCCCGGTTACTCAGTAAGAGTTCAAGAAAAGCTATGAGACAAGACTAAATCTCTTTTTCTTTTTTCTATTTTTAAGGGGAAATTTCAATATATTTAACTTTTTTATTTATACCTTCATAAAGTAGATTCTTCATTGAGATCAATGGTCAGAAGGTTCTGGAATTGCTCCATGAAGTTATTTCTGGCCTAAACCCTACTATTTGTTGAGTTTCTTTAATAATTTATACCTTAGCATCTCTAAAATTGTCTAGATATCTAGACCATTAATCAATCATTGATTAGGGTGCCTATGTAACTCCAACTTGAGATAACGATCAGGTATACACAACATGATTATTTTTAACTATACTCAAGGATGATTATTTATCTTCCCCCCCAACTTAATCAATATTATCTTCAATAGAGTGGAAAAGAAAATAAGAATATAAAAGAAAAGGAGAGAATTAACCAAGGATGAGTGTGCTTTGGGAGTTGAAGAGGGCTTCATGGAGTAACGAGCTTTTATTTTTCCACCTAAGTTCTTATAACTGCACTAAAAAGAAAATGAGATTGTTGGGTCACCTCCCAACCAATGCTAAGTTTAACATCTTCAGCCGAACGCTATGAGAGAGTGTTACTGATACTATCCCTCATAATTTTCAAAAGACAGAATCAATTAGGAGGCCTTATCATCATGGCAAAAAAATATTCATAAAGTGTTCTACAATGATTAACCCTAATCAATAAAGTCATTGGGAAAGCATGCTAGACCAAGATTTGAAAATATTATTATAATTTGGATGAATATCATGAAGGAATTATGTGTGTTGGACTGAGAGTGGGGATGGTAGCTTGGAAATTTTTCACTCAAGCAAGAGCTACCCTATTCCTTTTCTCAGGTATGATGTGTCTTGACATCATCCCTTCCCAATGTCACTTTATCCAAGTTAACTTTAAGTCTATGTTCATACATCATTTTAGGATGATAGATAGATTTTGGAGCAATCCTCAAAAGTAGTGTTAAATATGAAGAAATCAATTATAAAATTCTCAAGGTCATTATCCATCATTTTAGAGAATCCCATTCAATAGCTTTTTTATGCATCTTTAGAATCCTGACAATTTGATCTTTCTAATTAGGGATCACTAGTAGGGTGTCAGTAGGTGTGATAGGAAGTTGCTTCAATTCTAGATCTGGTGGTGATTCTAACAAGGGAGCTATTAGGGGGCTAGGGTTGGTTCATATTGTTCAATCCAAAGTGGAGCGGTTTTGAAGTACAGTATATCTAGTAGGTTATCCATCCCCATGATATACCCATCTATATTATAGCTATCTATCCTGAAATGAGCCAAACAAGGATCTAACAACTTCTGGGGATGAATTGGTGGTATAGTTTCCCCTATTGCATTATTCTATTATGGTTCTTGGAAAGCCTTAGTTAATTCTATCACGTTATCTATTTATTCTTTTTTCTTGTAAAGAGGAGTGGATGATGTGAAGGCACTTGGAAAAGATGCCATAGGTGAGTAGGATGATGATGGAAGTAGTTTGTCCCACCTATTTGATTTCTTTCTATATATTTCTTCCTTAGTTGAATTATCTACATTGGTCTCTATGATGGTGCAAGGTTGTTCCATGACCAATTAATTCTTGAGAGTTATCATCAATTATTCAAAAAAAAATTGAAGGGTCATTAAAATTTTTAGCCTTTTAGTGTCCCTCTAAGTTTCTCCTCCCATCAACTTTAATTAATAATCAATTGGTTTGACTCATGAGCTCATCGATAGATTGTTATTAAGGCATGATTAGTTGTTGAAATTAGGGAAACCTATCAACATCTTGGTTGGTCTATTGGGAAGGTGGGTTATGATCAATTTATTTTATCTAGTCTATTACTTATAGAACTTTTTCTTTGAATGATAGGCTATAAGTAGAAGAAGGTTGATAATATGGATAGGGCTGATCATAATAAGGTGCATCTACGAACGGAGATCTTTGTAATACCAGGATAACCACTAGATGTGGTTACCACAAAAAATCTGGTTGAGCCCCATAACTTGGGTTGTAAACATTAAAGTTTAGGTTCTCTCCTTGTCTATAGGTCATATGAGTTTGATCTTGATAAACCTGATCATACCTAGACTCAGAAAATTGGTATGCAACTGGACATTTACTCACAAAGTGAGTTGGGCTCAAATATATAGATTATGCCTGCTATGTAGGAAGAAAAGGAGTGGAAGAGTGTCTAAAAGCAAATAGATGATCTAATTTATGGGACAAGGCATCCAGTCTACTATCTAATATATGCGATAACTTATTCACCCTGCCAATGAGATCCATGTTCCTAACACTACTCTAATTCATCAAATTTCTTTGACAGTTTTGAATATTTAATCAAAGATCCTAGATCAGAGCAATCCTCTTCTATGTTTTATTATTATTATTATCTTAAAGTGTAGATGGGAAAAGAAGAAACAAAAAAGATAGAGGAGAATTCTAAAGAGGAGAGCCTAAGGAATTCTAGAGCTAAGAAAGATAGAGAAGAATTATTAGTTAAAGTTCTATGTTAATTGCAATCAAGTTAGCATAAAATGGACTCTCTATCCTAAGGTTTCCTAATTGTAGATAGCTCCTAACTATTCCAAGGTTGCCTTTGAATCCTCCAAGTCAGTAACTAACTAGCTAGCTAGCCAAGTAAGGATAAGGTCAGTGGGGTCCCCCCGTTGCTTTTCTTAGATACCAAATAAATTGGCCAGGTCAGACAACAAAACCAATTAAAGAACCACCTTTTTTCAGAACTATATCATCCTTGAATCTCTTTCCTAGATACTAGTTAACCAACTAATCCTGACCCAGTCCAACTCTTAGGATCCCTTATTCTAGTGAGCTCGAAAATCCTTAGGGGCCAACATCTAATTAATTATAAATTAAAGGCTTTGCTCAATGCGTTATGTAGAGTGGTGGTTTATGAGCCAAGGAAGGGTGATGAAATCTTTACCTTATGTTGTTTAGGATTTTGTACCCTTAAGATGTTTTATGGAGTATGCATTATAGAAAAAAAGATGTCTAATACAAGTGATTAGTTTTAAGGCTTAGTTAGTTTCTCTATTTTAATTACATGTTACGAGGTGTCCTTGTTTTATTTTTATATTTGGTTGTTTTTAGGTAAGTTTTTAATTTAGTTAATTAAGTGTGAGAAAAACAATATTAAATTAGAGTTATGAGGTAGTTAAGTAGTTTATCAAAAATAACTAGAAAGTAGTAATTCAAATTTGAAAAATAGTGAAAAGCGATAAATTAGTTATGATGGTAGTAAATCAAAAAACAATAATTTAAAAAACTTTATATATATATTTTTATAATTTAAGATTTATTATTTTTAAATCATAACTGTACTTAGGGTTCATGGTAACGGTGCCAAAATTTAATCGCTATCATAGGCAGTCAAAAATAATTCACCAACTTAACTTTATAGCTAAGGTGAGTCAGATCGTATCCTTAGGGACCTTAGGACTAAGCTATGATTTTTAAAGGAAAAGAGAGTAATTGTTGTTAGATAAAGTAAAAGTGAGCAAGAAGTAAACTACTCTTAAGAGCAAAGCAAGTAAAAGAGATTATTTATGGAGTTATAGATTAATCTTGCACTGACAAGTTGTACTTCTTTTATAAGTAAAAGGTAATTAATTTTAGTGATTTACCCGTCTTCTCTCAGCATGCTCCATATCTATAAATTATGGCACATCTCTAGGGGGCACTAGATATTGAACTCTTCTTTCCTCGGTATAACCCATATCCGTAATAGATCATGGTACATCTCCAAAAAGCAAGATTGTCCCTAAACTTAATTTAATACTAAATCATAATAAAGAGCAAATAAAAGAGAATAAATAATGAACTCATATTGAAAGTATAATTTTTTATTGCATACCAAAGAAATACAAGAGGATGAAGAATAAAAGAATTGCGCTCTATCTTGTAAAAAATCTCCTCTTACGTCCTGAACTTCTACTCTAAACTACTCCTAAGTTGATCCCTTCCTATCCTCCTCTACAAAGGCTCTACAAGGATTCCAAGGGGTGATGCCTACAGGTCTAGGTACATGAGCCTTTCTATAGGTTTTAACAATGGCGAAGTCTTCTTGTTTTTTTGGTATGGGACTAAACATAAGGAATACATGAGCATATAAGATTTAATTTCATAATAAATCAATGGTTGGATGGGTGTGATCAAGCTCAATCCATGTCAAAATTGGCATCTAATTCCTTCTTTGATTGGAGTTTGACCATTTAAGATTTTTCTGGCCATTAAATCTTGAAGCACTTATGAATCAGCTATAGATCACTCCAACAAAATCTTAATTAGATCGGAGCAGCTCTTGGTCATTAGATTTCTCTCTGGTTAGTGCTTAGCCATTGGATCTCAAAACCATGCCTGTCTTCCTTAAGGAGCAACTACCATCATCTCATCAAAATTGCCCATGCACTGCCACCATTGAGACCTTGGATCTCATTGGAACCACCCTCACACCACCACTGATCATAAACCTCGCTATGTTTGGCCTTTGGGACATCCCTGTAACCGTGGAGTGAACATTGCCGCTTGTATGCCATTATCTTCCTTCTTTGGAATAGAGATCGTCATCACTGCATATATCTTCACCAGCACCGCCACTACCAAAGCCAGCACCATCATTGTCTAGAGAAGCTTGTTCCTATGACCGTGATCCAAAAATCATCACCGGACTGCCATTTTCATCGATTTTAAACACCGCCATCCTCTTTGCTAGACCATGAGCCTCATCAAAGTCCCTGGGGTGGTTGCCGGTCGTCATCATGGCTAGTAGCTAGTGAAAACTGCCCATGGTCCATGAAGCTTAGCCATGGACTACAGGTAATGGTAGCCATGGACCAAACATGTATTCTGAACCAGGCAACTAGTCCACCATGGATCAGCTACTTTAAAATTTATGCAATTCCATAATGAATTTCAAACTTCAATTATGGGCTCATTTTAAGTCCAATTCGCTTCAAACTTATTTCATTTGAATCCATAAATCAATCTCTTTACATTAGCAATCTTCTTTCTTGCAAACGATATATAAAAAATTAAATTTTAAATAAATAAAGATAATTTAATTCTTAAAATAATACTTATATATATGTATATAATGTAATTATCAATCTTTATTTCAAGGATGTAGGTTGCTTCTCCCAGGTCCTTCATGGAGAATTGGGATGATAATCAAACCTTTATTCCATACATTGCAATAATGTCATTCCTAATTAAGAGACTGTCATTCATATACAAAACAAGAAATATGATTACCGACCATTAGTCCATTTGTATATGCAGGGCTCTTCTCTATTCTTAATGGAGCTATAAGTTTTGTTCACCTTATCAAAATGCATGTTCCAACTCAAAGATGCCTGCTTCAATCTATAAATAAATCTCTGAAGCTTGCATACCATTGATTCATTTATGGATGTGAACCCTTCAGGTTGTATCATATACACCTCTTCTTCCAACTCTTTATTTAGGGAAGCTATTTTAACATCCATTTATCGAAACTCAAAATCAAAATACACCACTATCTCGAGCATAATTTGAATGGACTTGAGCATTACCATAGATAAAAACATCTCATCATAGTCGATACCATAATGCTAATGATAACCCTTGGCAACCAGATAGGCATTATAGGTCTCTACTATCTTGTATGTGTCCCTTTTTCTTTTGAAAATCCTTTTACACCCTATGGGTTTAATCCCTTTAGGTGGGTTAATGAGTATCCTTATATCATTGATTTTCATGGACTCCATTTTAGATTTTATGGCTTCAAGCCAATTCTCAGAATTGGAACTCTACATCACATATATGTAGGTGATCGGATCATCATTATTTTTATCAAGCCGATCACCATTATTTTTATCAAGTTCAACAGGATTACCATCCCGAACAAAGAAACCATAGTATCTATCTAGTGATATGGTATTATACCGGATCTCTTTAATATTCCTTTACAATAGGCTATGTTTAAGCTAATGAAATCTAATTGAATTATTTAGTTAATTATGTTGGTTCTTCTACCTATCTAACTTCTTCATGTTCAACCTTAGAGGCATTAGTTCCTTCTTCAAGAAACTCTTTTTCTAGAAAGATCGCCTTATTACTAATGAACACTTGTGTTCATCAGTATGGTAGAAGGAATAACACATAGTTTTCTTCGGGTACCCTATAAATATATACCTATCAAACCTAGGCCCAAGCTTTCCATTTTCAAATATTTAACATAAGCTAGACATCCCTAGACTTTATGATGTGAGAGTACCAGCTTATGCTCTGTATATATTTCATATGGTATTTTGTCTATAGACTTACTAGAAACTCTATTTAGAATGTAACAGGCTGACTTAGTGCATATCCCCAAAAAAAGATAGGCAAACTTGCAAACTTTATCATGGATCGAACCATGTCTAGTAAATTCAATTTCTCCTTTTAGACACTTCATTGCTGAGGTGTCTCGGGAGGTGTCTATTGTAAGAGAATCTTATTCTATTCCAAATATATCATAAACTCACTGGTTAGATATTCACTTCATTGATTAGATTGAATGGTTTTCATATACTTGCTAGTTTGTTTCAGTACTTTATTACGAAATCATTTGAATGTCTCAAATAACCTAGACTTATGTCTCGTTAAGTATACGTATCCATACCTTGATAGGTCTTCAGCTAACATGATGAAGTAATGATATCCACCTATTGCTAAAGTGTTCATGGGTTTAGATACATCACTATGTATAGACTCAGACCTCAATGGCTCTTTCACCCTCTCCAATAAAAGGTGACTTAGTCAACTTTTCAAGAAGATAGGATTCGTAGGTTGACAATGATTCAAAATCATTTACCTCGAGGATTTCCTCTTTAGACAATTTGTTCATCCTATTCTTATTGATATGACCCAGCCTACAATACTAAAGGTAGACATTAGACACATTTTCTATCCTTGGACATTTTCTATCCTATTCTTGTTGGATGTGTACATTACATTTACAGGTTGTGATAATATATAAATGTTATTCTTTAGTTGTCCATGCATTACAGTAACACCATTCATAATGATAACTCAATAACTACTTTTTATTAATAAATAATAACCATTTTTGGCCAAAGAGCCTATAGAGATCACATTCAATAAAAATCTAGGATAATAGTGACAATCACCTAAAATAATGATACTAGAATTAAAAACAAGCTTGACTATTTCTAGCAAGAACTAGAATATATATTTTAGTCTCCAATGTTGAGAAATATCTTGCCATCTTTAAATCTTCTACTGATTTGAAGTCCCTACAATAAATTACAAATGTTAATAGGGCTTCCAGTATCCTATACTCGGGTAGTAGATCATAAATATAAATATTAGAAGATGTTATCATATAAAAATCTTGTTCAACAATGCCTTGTTGGTTCTTCTTCCATCTCCAATGTTGAGAAATATCTTTCCATCTTTAAATCTTCTACTGACCTAAAGTCCCTGCAATAAATTACAAATGTTAATAGGGCTTCTGGTATCCTATACCAGGGTAGTAGATCACAAATATAAATATTACAAGGTGTTATCATATAAATATCTTGTTCAACAATGCCTTGCTGGTTCTTCTTCTTCCTTGGCCTGTTTGGGTCTAGTGAAGCAATTTAAAGAGGACAATTCCCCTTCTAATGTCCCTAGTTCTTATAGAAGAAGCATTTAGCTTGAGTCTGGTTGGCCTCAAACTTTTTGGTCTGACTTGGCCTAGTCACCAGAGTACTTTGTACTTTTTTCTTATTTTTTTCTTTCCTTTCTTAAAGGAATGATGCCCTATCGAACCTTCTACAACATTCACCAATCCCTTATGGAGCTAATGATCCATCTCATAGGTCTACAATAACCCCAATAGACCATGATAGTTAACTACAAGCCTAATCATTTAGTAATGATCAAGAAAATCAATGCAAGACTTCGACAAAGAATTAAGGATCATATCCTTCCCCAACTATTCATGTAAGAAAATCCCAAATTTGTTTAGGCACTCAATCAGTTCGATCTTGTATGATACATATCAATGATCGATGCCCCTTCCCTCATTTTAGTGTTGAAAATGGAATAAGATATTTTGTTGCCCATAAATGGAAACTAAGAGGGGGGTTGAATTGGGTCTTTCAAAAATTTAAAACAATTATGTGCTAGTGTTGAAGTGTTTATGAAACAAAGTGATTTAGCTCTAAGAGATATGCAGCAGATAACAGTAAATTAAATACAAGTATTGAAGAGCAAGTAATAAAGAAAGCAATCGCATATAAATATAAAGATTTATAGTGGTTCGGTGCACTCCAAGCACCTACATCCACTCTCCAAGCTTCCCCTTGGGTATTTCACTATAATCACTTCAAGATTATAGTCGACTTGTTTTCCGAAGCTCATAAGTCAAAATCTAAGTCGGTTTTATCACATAGGCTCATCTACAACTTTTACAACTTATTTTGTCTTTGGGCTCAAAAGTTAAATCTTAGTTGGTTTTATCCCTTTGGCTCATCAAAAACTTTTACAACCTAGTTTCAAAACCTTTGAAAACTAGGTCAGTAAAGTGAGAAAAAGAATGTAATAAAAGAGCATAATACAAAGCTCCTAAAAAGAGCTGAAATGAAGGTCGTTGAAGATCTCTTGATTGCTTGAGTTGACTTCTCCTTGGAACCTCTTGAATGCACAAATATGGCCAAGCACTTGAAACCTTAACAACATAAAAATGGAAGGCTTTTTGCAAGGAAATCTTTTTAAACACACTCTTCTTGTCTTTTCAAATGATTGGAGTTTGTCTCATATGGTTTCACTCTTCCTTGTGAACTTTAAGAGGTTTGGTGAGTGTTAAATATCTCAAAATCACTGAAAAGACCGTTGAAGATCGTTGGGATTGAAAAACTAGCCGTTAAGAGCTGTTTGGAGACAATTCTGAAATTTTGAAAAACTAGTCGTTAGACCTTGAGTCGATCTCATGAGTCGACACTTGATGCGTGAGTCGACCTCATGAGTCGACACTTGATGTAGAATCCAGAAATCTTCAAGTTCTATCCCAGAGTTTTTCTCAAGCAATGAGTCGACCTCATGAATCGACACTTGAAGTGTGAGTCGACCTCGTGAGTCGACACTTGATGTAGAATTCAGAAATCTTGAAGTTCTATCCCATAATTTTTCTCAGGCGATGAGTCGACCTAATGAGTCGACACTTGAAGTGTGAGTCGACCTCGTGAGTCGACACTTGGGCGTGCCACTTGAAACTTTGCATGGCGATCTTCTGAAACTTCTAAATTTTCTTTATGAGTTGACCTTGTGAGTCGACACTTGATTCTATGCCATCCAAAAAAGCATGCCAAACTTGAATTCCTTAATAATTTGTCCATTAATCCATTTGATGGTTCTTCATAAAGGACAAAGAGGTTGTTTTGACAATGTTCCAAGGTGAAAAGCTCAATTAAACATGAGAAACTTCTAGCTCTCAAATTAGTAAACATGATATCTATTTATTAGAGAAATTGATATACCTAAGGCCTGAAATTCATACTCCAATTGAAACGTTAGTCCAAATATATACTCAGCATTTTGTTATTCATCAAAATTAAGGAGCCAAAGCCAATAATCTTCTCCTTTTTGATGATGACAAAACCTTGAGTATATAAGCAAATAAATTTCATAATTTGACTAGTATGGTATCAAGAGTTTTGAAAAAGTATGAATTTATCGAAGTATCCTCATATTTATTAGCAAACAAGATTCATACACTTATTTTAGTAAAAATGAATCAGATTTTTAATTCATAGAGCAATGTTTCAAAAAGTTTCAAGGTAAGAGAATTCAACATCTCCCCCCATCTTAAGTAATTTATGAGAGCTTTGAAAAAACTTGAATATGATGTTGCTTATAACTCCAATATATCTTTCTTTATATCTTTCTTACTGCCCCTTTTTGTCATCATTATGTAATAAAGGGGATTTCTCCCCCTGAATTATTGCATACATCACAACTTAAGGTGGTTAAAGGTACAAAGAAAGGAGTTAGCAAAGAAATAACAGAAGCTTTCATATATCAAACTTTGCTTTCATATATCAATGCTTTTAGTACAACATGAGCTAAAACATACATAAACTGAAAAGATACATAAGCTGAAACATGCAGAAACTAAACATACATAGATATAATCTGAAATATAATCATACTAAAGAAAACTAAGAGTTTGTGAAGCTACTCTCCATCAGATGGAAGCTCAAAAAAGATCGGTGCCATGATCCTAGTAGCAGAGGATCTAGGCATCTTATGAGTAAGGCTTCTAGTCCTAAGAGAGGGTCCTGATCTAGGTATGACCCTAGCACTTTTGGATTTGGCACGAGTGAAATTCTCGTAAACGGTCTGATAGGCTAAAAAAGCATTTGGCTGAACCTCAATGGGGGAATCTGAACTTTGATCAAGTATAGCAGGAGTCTGATCCTACTTGCTAACAACCTGGAAGTCTCCATCATCACCACTGTCAGACTCAACAACTGTATCATCACCAACAATAGTAGTCTCACAATGTACATCAGTATGCTCAACATCATCTGTTGTTGGAGGAGGATCTGCAGAAGGATCAACTGTAGGAGCAAGAGTAGGATCAGCTGGAACTACACTGCCACCACCAGATTGATCACCATGATCATCATCTCCATCACTACCACTATCACTGTACCCATCACTATTTGATTCATCAAAATCACCATCAGTAGGAGGAGGTGGAGGTGTAGACTAACCAGTAGTGCTAGAGGCATCAAGGATCTCAATATGCTCTGTATTTGCTCAAATCCAACCTCAGTCGTAGCATGAAGAGAGTTGATCTATAAGTCAGTATGCACATGCAAATCCTGCAGCTCAATCCGTACCTATGATATCTCCTTACGGACCTCTATGATCTGATCTGAAATCCTCTGCTCAAGGTTTGAGTCAGTCCTAACAGTGGGCTAAGGTGTGAAGTAAGAACAGGTGCAACTGATGGAGTGACTGGCTCATGCTACTCAGGCTGTACAGGTATAGGCCTAGGAGGTGTAATCTGCTCAGCAGGTCCAGAAGGTCTTGCCTCTATTGCTCTAATCTCATCCTCCTCATCTGGCTCCTGGCCAGACTCTCTACGAATCCATCATCCACCAATATATCAGAATCCCATCCTGTGAAGAGATTTATCTCATATGTGTCCGTATGGAGGATCTCTTTGGAGGGCTTGCCCTCCAATGGAACACCAAAGTCTCTGAATACCAGGGTTAGAGCCATGCCATATGGTAAACACAATCTATGCTGGGTGGCTGCCTCTCCCATCTGGTGGATCATAATCATCGGCAGTTGATGGGGGTCTACTATCTTAGAGCCACCATCAGAACCAACTCCCTCTCAGTAATAAAGTTAAATCGCCTAGTCTTCGGAATCGGAATCTGAGCAGTAATGTGATGAAGAACTCTCATCTCGATGGAAAGCTGGTTCACAAAAACTACTGAGATACCACTCACATCCTCCCGCTTTAGGATACACCAAAAGGCTGCCTCTCGATTCCCAACACTATTCGCGGCTCTGCCACAGAGTGGGATATGCTATACCCTGCTAATCACTTCAGGGGTCACCTAGATCTCAACTCCCCTGACTATTGCTATCCACCGAAGGCCATCAATGACCATACTGCCATAAAACTCTTTAATGAGCTGGGGGTAAAATCGCTCTTGCATAGTACAGAAATGAATGAGCCCAGCTGCTCTCAGTAAGTCTCCAATAATGAAGCTCTGTGAATCCCAAAACTAAATGTCCACACATCTACCACTAGCAATAGTCTTCCCCATAACTCTAGCTGCTCCAGGGGAAGAAGGTGCAGGCTGCTCTTGAGTATCATGCTCTGCCTGCTCAGCTGGATCCTGACGGGCTTTGGTTCTTTGCTCTCTACTAGGCTGACCCTGCTCAGCCCTCCTTTTTTAGTATGCCAGTTGCTTCCGGGGACCCATTTTACAAACAACACCAAGAAGAGGGACACAGAAGAAGAAGAAGGCTATGGAAAGAAGAGAGGGAAGAGCAATGGATCAAAAGAGGACCTAGAATGGAGAAATAAGCTAGAGAATAGAGAGAGGGTTGGAATGCAGGAAGAACCACGAGGTGAGGATGGAGGAGAAAAGGGGAAACTGAGCAAGCCACTGGCCAAAACAAACCAAAAGAGTAGGAATGGCTCGGATGAGGGGAAAAATCATGAGGGAAATAAAGATACCGGCCAAAACATAGCAAAGATTTGCAAGGCTTGGACCAAATGGAAGGAAAAATGAAAAGGAAAATAAAGAAACCCGGTCTGACAAAAAAATTGAGAGAAAGTGAGATTTTATCTAAAATAGAAGGTTAGAGGTGGAAAATCACTATTCTAGGAGGTTTGGAGTGAGTTTGGGGACCACACGACACTATGGAGGGAAGAAGAAATGAGTCAAAATGAGTTTTCAGAAAGCCCTAAAAAGTCTTAGTCTGACATCATGAGTCGACACTTTAAAACCGCTCAAGTGTCGACACTTCAGGTGAGTCAACACTTGTCATTTTTTTAAGTGTCGACACTTGACCTTAGGCAAGCAAAAATAAATTTCAATAAAATCTAGAGAAATCTAGGAAAATTGTAGAAGATATCCTAAGAGATATTTGAAGGATTTTGAGACATTTTGAAGGATTTCAACAACAATTTGAATGGTTTAAATAAAAGGATCAATGACACTAAGTTTCCTTTTAATCATGCAAAATCTATCTTCACTTAGAGATTTTCTGAAAATATCTGCTAATTGATTATCAGTACACACAAAATCAAGCATTACATTACCATTTTGCATATGATCTCTTATGAAATGATGTCTTATTTCAATATGTTTGCTTCTTGAGTATTGAACAGGATTTTTAGTCAGATTAATTGCACTAGTATTATCACATCTTATTAGTGTATTAGTTAGTTTGATGCCAAAATTTTGAGTTGTTATTTGAACCATCAAATTTGAGCACAACAGCTTCTGGCTGCTATATATTCGGCCTCCATCGTAGATAGAGCAACTGAATTCTGTTTCTTGCTAAACCATGAAATCAAATTAACTCCAAAAAATTGACAAGTTCCACTAGTACTTTTTCTATCAAGTTTACAACCAGCAAAATCAGCATCAGAATATGCAATCAATTCAATAGATGAATCTCTAGAGTACCAAAGTCCAATGTCAATAGAGCTAGACAGATATCTAGGTATGCCTTTAACAGCTAATAAATGAGACTCTTTAGGAGCAGACTGATATATTGCACAATACATACACTAAACATTATATCTAGCCTACTAGTAGTCAAATAAACTAGTGAACCAATGATACCTTTATATAATTTTTGATCTACAGTTTTACCAGATTCATCTTTATCTAATTTACAAGAAGAGTTCATAGGTGTACCTAATAGCTTGGTGCTCTCCATCCCAAACTTCTTTAATATTTCTTTTGTGTATTTGGTTTGGTTGATGAAGATCCCTTCTTTAGTTTGCATAATCTAGAGTCCGAGGAAAAAATTCAGTTCTCCCATCATGCTCATCTCGAATTCACCTTGCATAATCTTGGCAAACTCTTGACACAAAATTTCATCAGTAGCACCAAAAATAATATCATCAACATACACTTGTACTACTAAGAGGCCATCATTTTTCTTTTTCAAAAACAATGTAGTGTCTACATTTCCTCTAGAAAAACTATTTTCAAGCAAAAATCTACTCAATCTATCATACCAAGCTCTTGGAGCTTGTTTTAAACCATACAAAGCTTTATAAAGTCTAAAAACATGATTGAAAATTTTATGATTTTCAAAACCGGGGGTTGTTCAACATAAACTTCTTCTTCAATAAATCCATTCAAAAAGGCACTTTTGACATCCAGTTGAAATAGTTTGAATTTCATGAAACTTGCAAATGCTAATAATAGTCTAATATTTTCAAGTCTAGTAACAGGAGCAAAGGTTTCATCAAAATCAATCCCTTCCTCCTGATTGTAGCCTTTGGAAACTAGCCTAGCTTTATTTCTAGTAACTAAACCATTTTCATCAAGTTTATTTCCAAAAATCCATTTTGTTCTTATTATTGAAACATTTGATGGTCTTTCAACTAAAGTCCAAACTTTATTTCTTTTAAATTGGTTTAGTTCATCTTGCATAGCATTTATCCAATTGCAATCATTTTTAGCTTCTTCAAATGATTTTAGTTCTATTTGAGAAACAAAGGCTAAGTAATCATATACATTTCTCAAAGAGGAACGAATATTTACTACTTTTGATGGCTCACCAATTATAAGTTCTTTGGGGTATCCATGAGCATACCTCCATTCTTTAGGTAGTGGATTGCATGTAGATGAAGCTCCCACTTGTTCTTCTTCATTGTCCTGATCATCATCTTGCTCCTTGGAAGGTTCTTCATTAATTGTCATTCTTCCAAACTTTTGAGTACCTATAACACCATCAACAGTATCTTCTTTTCTAGAAGATTTATCATTAGTCTCATCAAATACTACATGTATGAATTCTTCAACTAGAAGAGTTCTTCTATTGAAGACCCTGTATGCCTTGCTAGAAGTAGAGTATCCTAAGAAGATACCCTCATCTGGCTTGGCATCAAATTTGCTGAGGTTATCTTTACCATTGTTTAGAATGAAAAAATGGCATCCAAAAATATGAAAAATATTTAATAGTGGGTTTTCTATTTATGCAAAGTTCATATGGTATTTTCTTCAAAATAGGTCAAATTAAAACATGATTCAAAATATAACATGCAGTATTTATGGCTTCTACCCAAAAATATCTAGGTAAATCATTTTCACAAAGCATTATGCATGCCATTTCTTTAAGAGTTTTATTTTTTCTTTCTACCATCCCATTTTGTTGAGGTGTCCTAGGTGCAGAAAAATTATGATCTATACTATTTTCATTACAAAAGTTTTCGAAATCATGATTTTCAAATTCAGAATTATGATCACTTTTTAAAGAGATAATTGAAATACCTTTTTCATTTGAAACCTTTTTATGAAATGTAATGAATGCTGAAAAAGTTTCATTTTTGTGTGCCAAAAATATTATCTATGTAAAACATGAATAGTCATCTACAATCACTAACCCATACTTCTTACCTTCTAAACTAGTTGCTCCAGTTGGTCCAAAGAGGTCCATATGAAGTAATTCTATGGGTCTAGTGGTAGATACTACTCCTTTAGGTTTGAAAGAAGATTTTATCTGTTTTCCAAGTTGACATGCACTACAAATCTTATCTTTTTCAAAAGTGAGTTTTGGCAAATCTTTTACGAGATTCTTTCTATTTAATTTTGAAATCAAATACATACTTGCATGTCCTAGCCTATGATGCCAAAGCCAACTAGTTTCATTTATCTTGGCTTCTTTTGCCACTAGGCATTGACTATTTTTCGTAGGTAGATCATCAAGATCAACCGTGTAAATGTTTCCATGCATATGACCAATGAACATGATGCCATTGTCATCTAGACTAGATACATGCATAAACAAGATTCAAAAAGTACTTTTAAATTTTTTGTTACAAAATTGACTTATACTAAATAAATTATGCTTTAAACCATCAACTAACAAAACATTATCAACAAAGGAAGTAAGGGTTAAATGGACTTTATCGATACCAACAATTTTGCCCTTTCCATACATCAAATGTCACATTTCCACCATTTATAGCTTCTAGAGATGAGAGTTGTCTCACATCCCCAGTCATGTGCCTTGAGCAACCGCTATCAAGATACCACATTCTTCTTTTATCCTTGGTTGCAAGACACACCTACAAAAATAAGTCAAGTAGAAACTTTAGGTATCCAAGTCATCTTGGGTCCTTTAGGGTTAGTTGAAATGGTTCCTTTTAGAACCCATACCTTTCTAACAGGATTTAATTTCCTTTTATTGCACATATACGATTTATGCCCAACTTTACCACATGCATAACAAGTAATATTAGATGAAGCGGGTACAAAGAAATTTTTAAAATGCTTTTATTGTTTTTGTGGTTTGAAGCCTAATCCAGCTTTGTTAAAAATAGCTCTTTGGTTATTTAAAAGCATGTTAAGTTTTTCAGAACTATAAGTAAACTTTTCAATAAAAGGTTTTAGTTTTTCAAGTTCTTTCTTGTACTTTTTATTCTCTTGCAAATTCTCTTTGTTCTCTTTCATAAGCTTTTCATTAGTGGCAAATGATTTATCCTTTTCAAATCTTTCTTTTCCTTTTCCAAAGAAGTAATCTTAATAGTTAACTGTTTATTTTCTTGTAACAAACAATCATTTTCTATCAAGGACTTATTATTTATTTTAATCAACTCCAAATTCTGCTTTCTTAGTTCTTTGTTCTTTATCTTAAGTTTTCAATATTCAACTACTAGTTCATCAAAAACTTCATGCAATTCTTCAAAAGTAAATTCTTCTTCAAGTTCAAGGCTTACCTCTTCTTCTTCATTGGCCATAAAGCAAAGGTTGGCGACCTCTTACTGCTCTTCATCAAAACTTGAGTCTTCACTCTCGCTCCATGTTGCTATCATGGCCTTTTTCCTAAGTTTCTTTATGCTTTTCTTGAGTATCGGGCAATCCAACTTGAAGTGACCAGGTTTCTTACACTCGAAGCAAGTGGGTTGCTCCCTTTCCTTCTCCTTTTCATTTTCTTTGCTATAGTCTCCTTTTTGTGGCTTTTTCTTGTAAAAAACCTTTTTCTTCCTCATAAATATTTTGAACTTTCTAGTCATGAAGGCCGTCTCATCTTCATCATCCTCTTCTTCAGATTCATCACTCGATTCTTCTTTGGTAGTGGACTTGAAGGCAATGGCTTTCTTCTTCTTATCATTGTCCATTTTCTTTTGTTTCAAGGAGAGCTCATTAGTCATCAATAAGCCCAAAAGCTACCCAAGTGAAAGTGTATTGACATCTTTGGCTTCTTCTATGGTGGTGACTTTAGCATCCCAAGAAGCCAAAAAAGACCTGAGAAATTTATTAAAAAGTTCATCATTAGAAATAACTTTACCTAAGCTTTTTATGCCATTCACAATGTTTGTAAATTTAGTATACATTTCACTTATAGATTCAGTTGGTTCCATTCTAAATATTTCATAGGTGTGAATGAGCATGTTCACTTTGGTGGTCTTCACTTGATGTGTACCCTCATGGATAACTTCAAGCATGTCCCATATTTCCTTGGTAGAGAGATAATTTGAAATTCTATTGAATTCACCAGGGTCAAGTGCACAAAATAATAAGTTAATAGCCTTGGCATTAATTTTAGCTTGCTTAATGTCATTCTCATCCCAATCTTCTTCTAATTTAGGGGTGAGAATGCCATTAACCAAGTGAGTGGGCTGATGAGGCCCTTCAACTATAATTCTACAGATATTGTAATCAATAGCTTGTAAGTAAATGCGCATGCGTGTCTTCCAGTATATGTAATTTGTGTCATTAAATAATGGGGGATGATTAGAAGCTTGTCCTTCTATAACACCCATACTAATTGGAGCCGCCATGACCTTTCACTCAAGATCGTTGGACCAACAAGTAGTGTACCGGTGCTTTAATATCACTTGTTGCCCAAAAATGGAGCCCAAGAGGGGGGTGAATTGGGTCTTTCAAAAATTTAAAATAATTATATGCTAGTCTTGAAGTGTTTATGAAACAAAGTGATTTAGCTCTAAAAGATATGCAGTGGATAACAGTAAATTAAATACAAATATTAAAGAGAAAGTAATAAAGAAAGCAATCAAAAATAAATACAAAGATTTATAGTGGTTCAGTGCACTCTAAGCACCTACATCCACTCCACAAGCTTTTCCTTGGGTATTTCACTATAATCTCTTCAAGATTATATTTGACTTATTTTCTAAGGCTCACAAGTCAAAACCTAAGTTGGTTTTATCATGTAGGCTCACCAACAACCTTTACAACTTATTTTATCTTCAGGCTCACAAGTCAAACCCTAGTTGGTTTTATCCCTTTGGCTCACCAACAACCTTTACAACATAGTTTCAAAACCTTTAAAAACTAGGTCAACAAAGTGAGAACAAGAATGTAATAAAATAGCACAATGCAAAGCTCCTAGAAAGAGCTGAAATGAAGGTCGTTGATGCTCTCTTGATTGCTTGAGTTGACTTCTCCTTGGAATCTCTTGAATGCACAATTATGGCCATGCACTTGAAACCTTAACAACTAAAAAATGGAAGGCTTTTTGTAAGGAAATATCTTTAAACATACTCTTCTTATCTTTTCAAATGATTTGAATTTGTCTAAAATGGTTTCACTCTTCCTTGTAAACTTTAAGAGGTTTGGTGAGAGTTAAATACCTCAAAACCACCGAAAAGATCATTGAAGACCGTTGGCATTGAAAAACTATCCGTTAAGAGCTGTTTAGAAATAATTATGAAATTCTAAAAAACTAGCTGTTAGACCTTGAGTCGATCTCATGAGTCTACACTTAATGCTTGAGTTGACCTCATGAGTCGATACTTGATGCAGAATCCAGAAATCTTCAAGTTCTATCCTAGATTTTTTCTCAGGTGATGAGTCGACCTCATGAGTCAACACTTGAAATGCGAGTCGATCTCTGAGTCAACACTTGAAGCAGAATCCAGAAATCTTGAAGTTCTATCCTAGAATTATTTTCAAGAGATGAGTCGACCTCATGAGTCGACACTTGAAGTGTGAGTCAACCTCGTGAGTCGACACTTGGGTAGTGGGGGCACCAAAATCAAACACAGATTACTGGGTCTTATTAGGATTACCTAGCCATGTGTCAATGTTTTGTAATCGACTAGGATTGAGTCCTATAATAAGTTGAGGTTAGTTGATTTGTCTAAACCTTCAACCTAGTCAAGTACATTGAGTCCTGTACACTAGTATGAGTCTAGTATGAGTTCACTTCTTGTACAAGAGAGAAGGCTGTGCTATTTTAGAGTTCCACCAGATCTCATTCTAAAGCCAGAAGCAGTTACATCAGCTTAGGGGAGCTCAATGGACACCTAGGTGCCCTGATTCCCTCTAGATGCCATTTCAGATTCCAGATTTTCTCCAGATGCTTTCGAAATATTCCATATGCTAGGAGCCCATGTTTACCAGGCTATCCCAGCACTCCAGGCCTCCAAATTCAATCCCAGGAAGCAAGCCCAAGCAAGAAGAACCAAGATTTCCTTTTGATACCAGGAATATGCCAGCCTAAGGAACCAGGCGCCCCAGCTTCCAGGGGGTCCAAGCCCATGCATTCCAAGCCCATGGCCGACCTCCCCCTTGCTGCCCTAAAGTCCACACGCCCAAAGGAGTAGGCATCCAAGGTGTTTGACCAAGTCCAAGGTGAAGTGAAGTGGGAGAAGACAAAGACTTTTCTAACTTAGTTGGGATTCCTAATCCTTTTAAACGTTATAATTCTAACCTATCTAGGAAAGGACTTGTAGTCTAATTGGGAAAAGGACTTGTAACCCAAGTATAACCATGGTTAGTGAGGGTAAGGGGACTTTATAAATACCCCACCCCTCCCCCTCTTGTAATCATCTCTTTCCTATGAATACAACTTGCTGAAATTTTGGGTTATTGCCTTGTGATTGGTGTTTTTGGTTTTAGTTGTTTACTTTGAGTGATCTCCTTGTATTCCCAGATTGAAACCCTGCTTCCCTAGCATCCTTTTGCATCCCTTAAGATCAGCCATGCCCAAGCAAAGGAAGCCCTAGCTGCCATCCAAGATAAGGAGCTTCTTCTTCCCCGGGCTACCATCTCCTAACCCAAATCCCTATTCCTTCAAAACCCTAGTTCCTTTTCTTTTTTTATTTGCTATTTTGATTGACCCCTGATGCTTGTAGGATCCTCGAGGTGTTTAACCTCCCTAGAGGAGGCTTTCCTTGCCTTTCAGACTGGATCCAGATCAGCCATCTGATTCAAGGAACTGAAGCTTCGTCTTCCACGCTTCAATCTGAGAGCTGTGTGATCCCTACTTCAAATCTTTGACTAGTAAGAAACCTTCCCTTCTCTTGATATCTATTTTGATGAAAATAAGCTATCCTAAACTGGGAGTTTCTCAACTTTCAGGTCTTGGCTACTTATTACCTTTCATGAGTTCTTTGCGATCATGATGATTTTTTGCATTGCTATCCCATTTGCTAGTTCTTATTTTATTTTGGGAATCTATACTGCAATCCTGAATTATAAAAAATTATAAAAAAATTAGTTTACTATTTTTTCATGCATTCTTAGCAATCTTAGAGTCATCCCGCATTAGTATGGTATCAGAGCAGATTTAGGATAGTTTTTATCTGCATTGCATTCACAAACCCTAATTTTAGCATTCTATCCACTGCATTAGGTACCTGTTTTGCATATGATATTGACCATCTAGGAATTTTATTTTTTTGTGAAATTTGTATGAATTGTTCTCTGTCTTGTCCTCTATTTTAAAAAAAAAATTAATTAATTTTACAGAAACTCTAAATCATAAACATTTGGCATATTAGAAACCCTAATAGAATCCTAATAATTTCTATTGCAGTCAAGAAACCCTAGGATTTGCATTATCATTTAATTTTATTTTTACATGAAATTTGGTAGGTATAATAATCACCATCCATCCTATATTTCATAATTTTTTTGATTTTTTTCTGCATTGGGATCTATATCAAATTCTGCATCAACTAAAACCCTAATTTTCTGATTTTTTCTGATTTTGCACTTAAACCTAACCTAATCAACTTCCAAACCCCCCAATCCCAAGCCAAACCTTGTTTGATAACCCCAGTTAACTTGAGTTCAATTTGTCATAGCATAAAATAATTAAGAAATTTGTTATTTTTTTGATTCTTTTAGAGTGCATCAAGATCATCGATTGCCATCATCTTTAACCTAATCTTAAGGGCAACTCTATATCTCAGACCAAGACAGGATTTCATCACCTGTCCTGGGCCCAAAACAACCACCATCATACTGACCTAAGCCTAATTAAAATTGATTAGACCTAATTTGTCCTAGTGGGCTAGGTGACATCCAGCAGGTCAGGTCCGAGCTGTGTGGGCCAACTAGTGCATTTAAGCCTTTAGCTATTACAGAAAGCTGGTGTCTAAGGCTGGGGGTCCAGAGTCAAACGACCTAAGTAGTGTTATGGTTTTTAATTAGGTCCCTATGAAAGCAGGGGGGCCTCCCACACTCCCACCCCCTACTTGGCTAGTGGAAGGATTAGCTACTGGGTTAGGTGTAAGTTGAGCTAATCCATTCAATTTTGACTCTAGGTCTAGCAAACCCTAGATTTTACTAACCTTTTCTTTTGCATGCTTGGCTGCATCATTTCATCTTGATTGTTTGATTGATTGTTTGACCACTAGACTAGGAACCCAATATCAAAAGTCCAAACCTCAGCCCAATTCAACCATGGATTCCACTTTGGAGGCCTTCCTAGCCCAGTTTACCCAAATGAACCTAGCCAATACCCAAACCCAAGCCTAGCTTGCCCGAATAAACTGTAGGTTTGACCTAAGGAATAAAATGTTTGACCAACTGATCCAATCAGGTAATCAAGCAATCCATAGTTTTGATCCATTAGATAATCAAGTAGGAACCCTAGGCAAGACCCATCAAACTGAACCCCAGGAACCCATTGTCCCTAGATATGAATTCAATAGTAACTCACTATCGCTCAGTCAACCTGAACCCTATAGGATTGATAACCCTAGACTTGAACCCATAACCTTTAAACCCATAACCCTTAGTTTACCCATCCCTGTTACCCTAGACTCTAGTCCATTTCCTAGTAGCCAAACCCCTCTTACCACCTCATTGGTTCACCTAAATGACCTTGAAGAAGAGATATATAAGGCTGACTCAAGCTTAGTGGACGAGTATGAGGAGGAGAAGAGGAGTTCCTAATAGAAGACTTAGGGTTAGTTGAATCAATAAATATCCAGGTAGAAGCCATCCTAGAATTAGTTGATCTGACCATACCCAAGTAGTAGCCAATATAGATTTAGCTAACCTTGACCATAATCAGTTGATGGCTAACCCAGAATTAGATAACCCAGATCACACCCAAGCTGCAATGGAAGAGCAATTAAAGGAGACTTTAGAAGAGGATCCAATTGTAGAGCCTAGTCCTGAATTTCCTAAGCCAAGATGAAGTCACTTCCTTGATCCCAATTGAAGATCTTTTTCCTGAAAATAGTGACCAATTCTTCCATAAGGCAGACCCAATAGATGAACACCAACCCCTTAAGGTCAACCTTATTAGTTTAGGATTAATCCTTGACATCCCTTCTTATATCCTAGTCTATCCAATTAACCTCGAACCCTTTTCTTACTTTCCACCCAATCAAACTAACCCTGAACCCACATCTTATTTTTTACCCTTTCCGGAAACTTCTTCTATTTTCTTTACTATTAGGTTGCATTTTATAGGAGTTTGCATGTTGCATTCATTCATTATTCATATCATGTTTACATCTTATTTTAGGAGAACCCTATAGAATCTAGTAGGAGTACATAGTAAGTTCTCATGTGCATGCCATGTTAGGGTAAAACCTAAAGAGTCTATAATCTATTAGGTTTTGTCCCTGAGAGTCCAATAAAATGTCTTTTGATAGGGATGTCTAGTCGAGTTTATTAGGTATTAGTTGAGTCTAATAAATGCACAGCCTGAATTACATGTCTGCACATGCACTACCCTCTACATAGCATATGCATATGGAAATTAGTCAAAATCTGAACATAACTAATGAACTAAATAACAACTTGGCTAATTCCTAAAAGAGAGATAAAGAATTTTGTAGGGTATTTTGTAATTGTAAAGAATTTTCTGCTCGCCATGTTGGCCCATCAAAGATAATGAATATCGGTGGACCCAATGCCTATGTGCATGAGATACTACCTAATTTAGGTAGTAGCTCCACCTTCATCATCTCAGATCTTATAGAGTCTTGGGAGACAGCAGTGATACCTAGCGAGCACCTTGAGCCTATCCCTTCCTTCGAGAGAGTACCCACCCTAGAGTGTCCACCAACCAATTGGCCAAATAGTGAGGAAAAGATTGAGAGAATCCTGGACGATCAAGCCATATGTACCCAGAATATAGGCTATCAGAGGTATTTGGTGTGGTGGCAAGGTCAGCCAGAATCTGAGGACTCGTAGATCACCCGTGAGGATCTGTAGCACCTCAACCCAGACCTACTCGAGCACTATGAAAGCCAAGTTATCCCACATTCGACGGGGTTGAGTTCCTCCCATCCAGGAAGAATTGGTGGGGGCACCAGGATTCGACACAGATTACTGGGCCCTATTTGATTTACCTAGCCATGTGTCAAAGTTTTGTAATCAACTAGGATTGAGTCCTATAATAAGTTGAGGTTAGTTGATTTGTCTCAACCCTCAACCTAGTCCAGTATATTATATCTTGTACACATGTATGAGTCTAGTATAAGTTCACTTCTTGTATAAAAGAGGAGGCTATGCTATTTTAGAGTTCTACCAGACCTCATTCTGAAGCCAGAAGCAGTTACATCAGCTTAGGGGAGCTCTATCAACACCCAGGTGTCCTGATTCCCTCTAGATGCTATTTCAGATGCCAAATTCCCTCCAGATGCTTCTGAAATATTCCATATGCCAAGAGCCCATGTTTACCAGGATATCCCAGCACTCCAGGCCTCCAAATTCAAGCCCAGGAAGCAAGCCCAAGCAAGAAGAACCAAGATTCCATTTTGATACCAGGAATATGCCAGCCTAGGGAACTAAGAGCCCCAGCTTCCAGGGGACCCAAGCCCATGCATTCCAAGCCCATGGCCGACCTCCCCCTTGCTGCCCTAAAGTCCACACACCCAAAAAAGTAGGCGTCCAAGGTGTTTGACCAAGTTCAGGGTGAAGTAACATGGGAGAAGACCAAGTCATTTCTAACCTAGTTGGGATTCCTAATCCTTTTAAACCTTGTAATTCTAACCTAGCTAGGAAAGGACCTGTAGTCTAATTTGGAAAAGGACTTGTAACCCAAGTGTAACCATGATTAGTGAGGGCATGGAAACTCTATAAATACCCCACCCCTCCCTCTCTTGTAATCATCTATTTCTTATGAATACAACTTGCTGAAATTTTGTGTTATTGCCTTGTGATTGGTGTTTTTGGTTTTGGTTCTTTACTTTGAGTGCTCTCCTTGTGTTCCCGGATTGAAACCCTGCTGCCCTAGCATCATTTTGCATCCTTGGAGATCAGCCATGCCCAACCAAAGGAAGCCCTAGCTAACGTCCAAGATAAGGAGCTTCTTCTTCCCTGGGCTGCCATCTCCTAACCCTAATCCCGATTCCTTCAAAACCCTAGTTCCTTTTCATTTTTTTATTCTGCTCTTTTGATTGACCCCAGATGCTTGTAGGATCCTCGAGGTGTTCCACCTCCCCAGAGGAGGCTTTCCTTGCCTTTCAGACCAGATCCAGATCAGCCATCTAATTCAAGGAACTGAAGCTTCGTCTTCCAGGCTTCAATATGAGAGTTGTGTGATCCCTACAATTGCATATTCAAATCTCTGACTAGTAAGAAACCTTCCTTTCTCTTGATATCTATTTTGATGAAGATAAGCTATCCTAAACTGGGAGTTTCTCAACTCTCAGGTCCTGGCTACTTATTATCTTGCATGAATTCTTTGCGATCATGATGATTCTTTTCATTGCTATCCCATTTGCTAGTTTTTACTTTATTTTGGGAATCTAGCCTGCAAACCTAAATTATAAAAAATCATTAAGAAAATAGTTAACTATTTTTTCATGCATGTTTAGCAATCTTAGAGTCATCCCGCATCATTGGGTGTGCCACTTAAAACTTTGCATGCCGGTCTTCTAAAACTTCTGAATTTTCTTTAT
This sequence comes from Areca catechu, assembly GCA_021397845.1. NCBI lineage: Eukaryota > Viridiplantae > Streptophyta > Magnoliopsida > Arecales > Arecaceae > Areca > Areca catechu. The sequence goes on along the minus strand of CM038039.1, from coordinate 181,493,627 downwards.
GAGTTGATCTTGTAAGTCGACACTTGATTCTGTGCCATCCAAAAAAGAATGCCAAACTTGAATTCCTTAATAATTTGTCCATTAATCAATTTGATGGTTCTTCAAAAAGGCCAAAGAGATTGTTTTGACAATGTTCCAAGGTGAAAAGCTCAATCAAACATGAGAAACTTCTAGCTCTCAAATTAGTAAACATGATACCTTTTTATTGGAGAAATTGATATATCTAAGGCCTGAAATTCATACTCCAATTGAAATGTTAGTCCAAATATATACTCAGCATTTTGTTATTCATCAAAATTAAGGAGCCAAAGCCAGCATATTTTATTCCTTTCAACATCATCGGGAGTGCTTAAAGATTCTTCCAACACTTGAAGTATGTCCTCTGGCTAAGCATCCTCAAATTTTTGATCGAGTTCATCATTCATGGATTCCCGTATAATACAATAGTCACTGAGCCACTTCTGGAAAGTATCCCAAACCACACCATGAATGTTCTGAGCAGGCTCCTCAGGTGTTGGATCTGTCAGCACGTACAAGACCATTCATCCTCCAGGACTATTTTTGCTTTCGATACCTACTATCAAAATTGGATCCTGTTAAATTTTTATAGTCTAATAATGAATGGAGTGACAAAGTGATGGTCATATTAATCTAAAAAGAGAACAAGACCTAATTAGTGATTTTACTCTAAAGGTTCTTTTGATCAAATTGGTAGCCCCTACCTCCAATTTGAGGAATTGCACTAATTCCTTAATAGGTACTAGAATCCAATAGATAACACATGAGCCTGACTTTGACCGACTCATCCATGTGTATCCAAAGGTAGGTTTTTAACTACTTATTTCTTTAAAAATTTTTTGGTAATAATTTTGTCCCAAGAACTAATCAGTAAGCCTTTGGGCTACTACTAAAAGTCTTGGTTAGGTCAACCATTAACATGATTGTACCGAGTACTTCTAGCCAATGATGACCAAGCCTGACTTTGATTAGCCTACTTGACCATCATTTAGAATAAAACAACTAAGTCATCATAATATAAATAATAATTTTAATAGCCAAATGAGCACCAGGTCTTTGGACCTCTAATGATCATCTTAACTATTAGACTCATTATTACTCTTTTAATTGGAGGCTGTGACTCAATTATCTCTACAATTTTATCACTTAAGGGACCTAATAATTTAAAGGGTTTAATTAGATCGAATAAGGAAAAGAGAAGAAGACATGGACTAATTTACAATCCTCCCACTAACTCCATCAAGTCAATAACAAGGGTCGAATCACATTAGTCCAAGGGCACCTAGATTAGTCAAAATGATCTTCTTTTTTGACATAGGTTTGCTCAAATTATTAAGCCTCTAATCAAAATCTATTTGACCAAATTGGCCAGATAAATAAGAACAATGGGGGATTCTGTCATTAACCTCTTTCCTTAAACACTAATAAAGTTGTCCATGTAAGAGGTAGCCATAATTAATGACCACGATCAATTACCAAACTTACCTTAGATACCAATTGCTTCATCGATTTTGATTAGACTGGCCTAGGGACTTGATTCTAACCACTGATCCAAAATCAGGTCCATTTGATAATATGGACTTTATCAACTTATCACTATAGAATTAATCTAGAGACTTTTTGACTTAAATCTAATCATCTTTTGGTTAGTGTAAATCAACTTCTCTAAGATTCATATTAATCAAATTCTAACTCTAGGTCTAACCAAGTAATTTAACCTAATTCGAGCTAAGCTGAAAACCCAAGTTTTATGAATTAACTTTTAATCTTTAATTTACAATTCTACATCCAATCAACTCTTATTTTTAGCAATTAAACATGATACTAAAATCAGATCTAAACATTATTATATGCATCATATACTAATAAAATAATTTTAGATATAGACTATATATTTTAGTATAATTACTGAAATTAATTAATAATTTATGTTTTAAATATAAAACCTGATATAAATAACTTAATTTTATATTAATAATAGTAAAATAATCAAGATTAAACTATTAAAAATTATATCAAAATTATCAAAATAATTTTAATAAAAATATCCTTTTGCCTCACTTGTTAATGAAATATAATCACAAGTGGTACCCTTATACATCATAGGAGATTCCATTAAATGAAAAGAGAGGGTCTTTACACACTACTTCTCTTCTATGACTAGATTGTCATAGTGATCAACCCAATCCAAAGTAGTTACTCGGATCAAGATTCAGATCGATAACTAGTCAATTCATGTCAAGAACCAGAGGCTTTGATACCACTATTGGAAAGCTAGGACAAGGTTTCTTGCATGGATTTTTTTTAAAATCAAAGAAAACATATTAGATTAAAATAATTTCAATTACTAAATAATGTATTAGAATAATTCTAAAAACCAACCCTATAGGATCAAGATAAGATAAGAATAGAGTATATATACAGAAGTTAAAATCATTATGCATCGATCTAACTGATGCGTGCAATCGATCAAAGAAAGCATATTAGATTAAAATAATTTCAATTACTAAATAATGTATTAGAATAATTCTAAAAACCAACCCTATAGGATCAAGACAAGATATGAATAGAGTATATATACAGAAGTTAAAATCATTATGCATCAATCTAACTGATGCGTGCAATCGATCTAATCTACAAATATACATAGATCGGATTGAAAGAATTATGCCCTAAAAAGCTAATCTTTGTATGGGCATTTCTATAATATTCGAACTCATGTATGATATTACTTATTAAAAAAAGATAATTATTGATTCATCATACTACTGCATCTTAACAAGATTATGATGAACCCCATAGGTTACGATAATGGAATTAGGATTATGATAGAGATCATAATGGTGAGACCTATGTTCCTATAAACCCTAATCTAAAAAGTTTCTAGCTATTGGGTCATCAATTCAGGATTGATGTTTCTAAAAAGAGTAGCACATCCATGTATGCTCGATGGAAAGGGTGGTTGGTCTCACAGCCACTTGTGTAGGAATACTAATACAAAGATATAGGTGCTCATTAGTGTATGAGCTCACTGAACTAATCCACCATGAGAATATTTTATAGATGTTGCATTACTTGTCAAAAGATGGTTCTCATAGTAGGAGTTGTGCAAGTGATCCTTAGACCTGAGATCACCATGGTTCCTTATGCACATAAAACCATGTTTCGATTCATACTCATTCATGGTAAAGAGTCATTATAGGGTGTTCTCGGATATGGTGGATTGTGCATGAAGGATGTGAGTAGATCAACAAGGAATCAATCACTCCTAGTAAGAGGAGGACTTATCCCATTTAATCTCTTTGATTGTTGACTCAAGAAGTCTTTGATCAAAATAGGATGAGATTAAAAAGGATTTCTAATCTTTCATCAATCGAGTCTTCATTATCAAATTGAGATTCGAGATGATTAAGTGCTAGGGTTTGACAATTCTCCATACCCATCACTTATTCATGATAAAGGGGGATTGAAGGATTAAATTACATGATAACTTTTTACTGAAGGATATTTTGGTAATTTCAATCAAATTCCTTATCTTTCAGGCAGACATGACACATTGCTAGATGTCAATCAAGTCTTATAGGTTTTCATGAAATAAATTGGTTGGATTCATGAGTCAATTTGGAAGTTGGTTCGAATTGGCAACTTGGATCAACTTGATTTGACCTAATTTGGTCAATCGATTTTGATCGAATATGAATAGCTTAGACTTGGACCTATTGCTGGCTAGATATGGAGCCCAAAGGATCACACACACTAAGAAATTGGCCAAGGAAGTCATTTGGATTTTGGTTAGGATCATTGGATCCTAATAGGCTAGCTAATTTGCATACTAGCATATACATGCTAACCTAACTCCTAATCCAATTAGATCAGGTCAGTTTGCTTTCTATTTGGGCTAACCGATTTAAGTGGGATGTAGATTGGATTGAGTCCTAATTGGAGCAGTATTTATTTATATTAATCTAGAATTTATTGAACATTATCCTTAGATTATGGAAGAGTCCAAAGGGGATTGGACTCTTGGTGCCATATTGGCATAAGCCAAGATTAAGGGGTGCAAAAGAACCAAGAGTCCTTCTGCCCCTTAATCACCTATTTTAGATAAATGCTAGGCCTTTCTCCCTTATCACCATGCCCATTTGAATTGGGCTTAATTGGTCAAAAGGTTCATTATGGAATGGAGAAGTGTGGTGCACAAAATGAAGGGAGGCGTTCTTTCATGTTTGGCACGTAATTATAAATCCAGAAGTCCTTTTGTTTGAAGCCTTCTAGTTCTCTTATACAACATTTGGAATCCCATGTCCCTTAGCCAAATTTTGACCAGTTACTTGCCACATGGCAAGTAGAAAAATTGCTGGTAAATAAGAAGAAATATATATATATCTCTTGGCACAGTGATATGGCATATCAAGATAAAACCTTTCACCCAAGGGACTCTTTCTGCTTGAATGGTCCTATCTGATCATTAGAAAATCAAATCAAGAGCTAAGAAAATTATTTATGAGGTACCTCCTCACTCAGTATATAAAGGTATCGACACTCTGATGCAAATAAGATCTGCAAGAAATCTTTTCTATCTCTTTTCCTTCTCTTAGGACAAAAAGTCTTCTTTAAGACAAGGCTTGTCATTTTAAGACAAGAGTCTAGGAAGAGATATAGGAGGGATAATTAGATTCTAAGAGATGATTCAGAGAGGTCTTTGAGTGCCCTATAAGAGGGTAGGGATTCCAACAAAGGGAGAATAGCCATTGAAGGAAGAAAGGCTGCCAGGAAGAGTCCTAGTCAAATATGCAAGCTCGATAGGAGTGCCTCCTTGGTCTGGTTCCTATGTGATCATCTCTGGAGGGTATACACTTATGTACCTTATAAAAATTAAGGAGTATAGCACTCCAAGTATTCCTCTATAACTTGAAAGTTATGATTTATTAGTTATCATGGTCATGTGGTCCCTAGGTCTAGGGTTTTGGCTGATTAGGATTTTAATAATGAAATTTTTTGAAATCTAGTCTTCTACTGTGTCAACCTAAACTCAATAGTGGTTTCAAAGCCATCTTGATTCATTCAATTTGTAATCATTTTGGTGTTAATTTCTTTGTTTGCTATGACTCTTGCATGATTAGCTCATATTACATATGTGATACGTTATGCTCCTAGTAACTACTTCTAATTAGGTTAGTCACCATGGCCATCTAGTCATAGGAGCTAAGTAGGGTTTAAAGTCCCTCTCTTTCCATTCAATGGGGTCTTCTATGACATGTTGGGATGCTGCTATTGCCTTATCCTATGAACAAGTGTGGCAAATGGATTGTTATTGTAATCATGCTTTGGTTATTCATATTAGGGTTAATATGCTTATTTTAATATGCTTATTTGTTAGAATATGTATCATGTTGGCATATTTAATTAGGATGTGTTTGAGACTATTAAATCCCTCATAAAAATTATATTCAGTCATAGTATAAGTTAATCATGATGCAAATTTGTTTAAGGTTTGATCAGCAAATTGGTGTCTGGGCAAGTGGTTCTGGGAAGGTAAAGGGAATGGGATTTTTAATTGATTTTATTATCTGACCTGGCCAATTCATATGGTGTCTAAGGAAAACAACGGGGGGACCTCCTCATCTCTCCCACTTACTTGGTCAATTTGGTTATATCTAAATCTTAAATTGGAAATGCTAATTGATTAAGCACACTACAAATTATCTTTCTTCATGCTAGCCAAATTCATGTAAAAAAACTATAGTAGGTTTGTTGTGATTAAGATAAGACCTACTCTAGGATTTTATATAATATTTGTCTTGGTGCATTTTATGCATTATGGCATGATTGGTGGTGTTGCTTTGTTGTGATTGACACAAGGGCAACATTTATCAAACATGGGTATGAGAAAATGAAGGGTCTGACTAAACTAAGACATTATAGTTTATTGTGATTGACACAAGGCTATAAGTGATGCAGAACTAAAATGTATGCATAATTATTTTTATGATTTTTAAAGATTAAGTGATGTATTTAATTCTCGAAGAACAAACCGAGAACCTAAGTAGAGAATTCTATGCAAGTAAGAAACTACAACAAGCAAAGTAGAACCTAAAAAAAGTAATAAGAAAGAGGACCACCAAGGCTGAGAAGTCTCGGTTGGGCTAGTTCCCCGTCAAGAATGCTACTGGCAAGTAGAGGGGGTGTACTTGACAATGGTTGAGGTGCTTAATGAAGATCATAGATGAAGGGATCGCTCTCACTCCTGGATTCAGCCTGGATGATCAAGCCGGTGATCTGTGGATTCTCGGCTTTCAACCCTATGATCTGATCGCTGCCCAGCTAGAGTCATTGGATTCGTAGAAGTCGAGGGACCTGCAAACAGCCTATCAAGGGTTAGGAAACTAAGCAAGGATGAAAAAACAAAGTTAAAACAGCAAGGGGAATAAGAGTTTGAGGTTGGGCGGCCAGGGCTTGGAGAGGTGGATGGTGGCTGGAGACTGGGCGCAGGACACAAGGAAGAAGAGGCGGGGTTCACACAGAATCCCCTTAGCCTAGAGCAGATAGCACACAGCAGTTGGAAAACTTAGTTATATTCATTCAAAAAAAGTGTCTTCATACAAGAGAATAGAGTCTTTTAAATAGACTCACAAACTTGGCCCCCAAGTAAGGATACAATAGACTTTTCCTAGGAATTTGAATCCAACCCAAACCCTAGCTAGAATACATGATAGGTCTAGGATTTGATTTCCCTCAAATTGCTCTCTTTTCTCTTACCTTGGTCAGCCAAGGGAGGTGACCCTAAGTGACTGACCAAGGGGTGGTGACCATAGGGTGGATGGCGCCCTAGCTCCTCTCCTGGGCCTTGGCTAGCCCATTTTGCTTCAGGCTGCGGTCCAGGGCTCCAAGGCTTTCAATGTGGCTCCAGGGCTTTCGATCTCTTCTACTAGGCCTTCCATGGTCTTCATAACTTCAAGCTGGGTTGATCTTTACTTGCACTGGCTTGGTCTTCACTTGTACTGAGTCTTCACTGGTCTTGGACTAACATGTACAGGACTTAGAAAGAAAATGAGCTCAACATGAGCAGACGGATATAGGACTCAAATAATGAAAATGACAACTCAATTAGGCTAATCCCTTATTACAAATGGACTTAAACATTACTAAGTAATCCACAGAGGGTTGAGAAGCCTCTGTCTTATTCTGGTGCTTCTGGTGTCTGCACCAATAAGTGTCTTAGAGGCAGGTGTTACGTTGAGAGTTGCAAGGGTTGCATTGGAAAGGAGTTTTCTACTCTTGAACTCATGGGTGTTTGTTGTGATTAATACAAGGCATTCATGAGAAATTAGGATCTCAACCCCATTAAAGAAGCCTTGGAAGGGTCTTCCCACTTACCATAGTCGAGGGTTATGGTATTCAAAAGAAAATTTTGGGAGACAATTAGATTTAAAAGTCTTTGTCTAATTATGTATATCATCATGAGTGGTCTGTTTATAGTTGTTCTTTATTTAACATAGATTTTATATTATGGCTTCTACTCTTTTACTATGGAGCATCTTGGATACCACAAGTTGATCGTTTCAAATTATGTGGACTAGTTGAGAAACCTGAGGATTGTATTCGCTCAGGAAAAGCTTGCCTATATCCTTGATTGTCCTGACCCAAATCCGGGAGGAGAAGATGCTACTGAGGAAAAGGCCACATATAAAATGTGGCAGAATGACAACATGATTGTCAAGTGCAAGTTGGTCTCTATGAGCAATGAGTTATAGAGGCAACATGAGAAAATGGTATATGTGGCAGAATGACAACATGATTGTCAAGTGCAAGTTGGCCTCTATGAGCAATGAGTTATAGAGGCAACATGAGAAAATGGAACTTTAATCCATATTGCACAATCTTAAAGGGGTTTATGGAGAGCATAGTCGGACTGCTCGATGTGAGACATTGAAGCAGTTGTTCTGAGTATGCATGAGTGAGGGTTCTTCTATTCAGGCACATGTCCTCAAGATGATTGACCTGATCACTCGATTAGGTCAACTAGGATTTGTGATGGACGGAGAGCTTAATCAGGACTTGATCCTGCAATCACTCCTAAATTTTTTCTCATAGTTTGTCATGAATTACCATATGAACAAACAAAATATGTCATTGCCTGAGCTATTGCATATGCTCAAGATAACAGAGAGCCACTTCAAAGGTGATAAGGCTCAGCTTCTTTTGGTTGATGGAAAGAAGAAGCAGGCAATGAAGAAGGGTTCAAAGAAAAAGAGGAACCCTAAGAGTAGCTTCTAGAAAAGGAAGAAGTCAAGGAAGCCTTCTGTTGATGGACTATCACTGTGGGAAGCAAGGGCACTGGAAGAAGAATTGCAAGTTATATCTTACAAGTCTAAAGCAGGATGCTGGTGAAGCATATAAAGGTTTGTACATGATCAAACAAACATGTCATTGAGTTCTTCAGCTTTTGATTCATGGTTATTGGATATCGCATGTGGGTCTCATATCTGCAAGTCAATGCAGAGGTTATAGAGACCAAGAAGCATGAAGATGAATGACTTCAAGTTGTTCGGCATGAGTGGTGAACCCATTCAAGTTGAAGCTATTGGCACCTATCTATTATTATTGCCATCAGGCAATATTCTTGAATTAATAGATTATTATTATGTACCCAATATTATAAAGATATTATTTCTATACCTTTGTTGTTAAAACAAGGTTATGAAATAAATTTGACAAGCCATGGGTGCTCGATTTTCTTTTCAAAGAAATTCTTTGTTTTGGTACAATTGCTAATGGTCATTTGTTTCTGTCACTCAATGATGAGGTTATGGTTGTTAAGAACAAGAAAAGAAAGAGAGATGATGTGAATGTCACTTATCTCTGGATTGCCGTTTGGGTCATATCAGTGAGACCAGGATAAACAATGGCACCCTATTGAGTAACTGGGCCCCTTAGCCTAAGTAAGCATTGTGGTTTGCATCAAAAGGTAAGGATGCCAATACTTAAGAGGTCAAGACATTGTACTAGACTTCTCAAAAAAAAAGAAGAAAAAAGAAGAAAAAAGAAAAAAAAGGGGGACCAAAGTATAAAAAGATAACAAACCCGACTCAAATCGAGTTAGAGGATTTAAAGAGTAAGTTGGGGAGATAATAAGGAAGACCTCTAAAGATTTCTATGATCAGCACTCAACCACTAATTGGGTTAACTTAGTGATCCAAGGAAGTACCTCTTTAATAGTCTGATCGGGTATCAACTGTCTTTAGGACTTCCTAAGTCAACTTTCAATTTAAGGATGAATTTGTATGCATAGCTAATTCATCTGCTTTACTCGAGGATGAGTAAAGTTCAAGTTGGGGGGTGTGATAATTATATTTTATATACATATATAATTATTAATTTAATAATTAAATTATCTTTATTTATATCAACTTAATAATTTTATATATTAATTGTAGAAAGAAGATCATCATTGTGTAGAGCTCAGTTTTTTGAGTCCAATGGTGCAAATGACATGAAAATCAGAGTTCAAATGGATCCATAATCTAATTTTGAAGATTTATTAAAGAATTACATGATTATTAAGGTAGCCAGTGTTGGGTTCCTTGGGGTGGATGAAGCGGAAGATCGAGTTTCAAAATTTTCATTTTTGAAACCCTAACTAGCCAGAACTCTAAACCCTGGGATCACTTGATCATGACAATCAATAAATCAATACTTTAGGATTATAAAAGAATACCTTGAGTGCTATAATCTTTTATTTATACAAGGCACACAAGTGCATGCCCTCCAAAGGTAGCTGATGTTGGGTTCCTTGGGTTGGGTGTAGCAAAAGATTAGGTTTCAAAATTTTCATTTTTGAAGCCCTAACCGGCCAGAACCCTAAATCCTAGGACCACTTGATCATGACAATCAATAAATCAATACTTTAGGATTATAGAAGAATACCTGGAGCACTATAATTTTTTATTTCCATAAGGCACACAAGTGCATGCCCTCTAAAGGTAATCCACACAGGAACTAGACCAAGGAAGCACTCCTCACAGTTACTTGTTTGATTGGGACTCTTTTGGTAGCCTTTTAGACTTTCTCCCTTGCTGGACTCCCTACCCTCCTGTAAGGCACTCAGATACCTCTTTATATCCCCTCTCGGATCCCGAATATCTCCTCTATATTTCTCCATAGGCTCTTGTCTTAAAAGACTATCCTTGTGATGGGGACCCAAGAGTCTATTAATGTCCCTTTAGTCCTGTGGGTCTTTTATTTCAAGTTTTAAGTCCTGTAATAAGTTGAGCATCTCAACCTCATGAGTCCTGTTGAGTCCTGTAAGTTAGAGTTAGTCTAGGTTTGTACAAGAGGAGAGTTCATAGTCAGGAAATTCACCAGGCCCCCCCAACCAGGGCTGGCCTTCATGCACCTGGGCCCTTTCGGGTCGCCAAGTCCACAAGAGAGAGCTAGAGTTCAAAACAAAGGCCCACTGTTGACCAGGTCCACTAGGGTTTCTTGGCCCACGAGTTAGGGTTTCTGAGCCCTCAACTCATGTATCCTGGGATGAATCTATAAATACCCACCCCTTCCCTCTTGTATTAAACATCTTTTTTTTCATAAATATAAATTGAAAGTTATTTTGTCTATGTTTTTTTTTTGTAGATTAGAGTGGGTGTGAGGCCCGTGTTTCCTATTCTTGAGTGCAACCCTAGCCACCCTGCTCCCTCTTCTTTCTTCTTCCAAGCAAGTCCTAATCCCCTGGTGACTTTTACGCTCACCAGCAATTCTCGCTTTCCCGTCCCACAACATCTTGGTATTAGAGCCAGAGGATTAGGGTTTTTTCTTCCTCCCTGACTTCACCTCCTTCCTCCCGTCCAGATTTCCCCCTCACTAGTCCCACCATCTTCTCTTTCCCCTATTTAAATACCCAATCATAGATCCTGCCATCACCAACCCAGATCCAACCAGATGCACCATCCACCATCTCCTCCTCCCTATCATCCGGGGGACCCCAACTGGACCCCTTCTCATCAGAGAGCTCTACCAGAAAGATCCATCTTCTCTCCACCTAGGCCCAAGCTGAGCCTTCTCTGCCTCCCTCCTGTGAATGCCCTGGCCTCCGCTCTGGCCCCAGTTCCTCTACACCGTTAGTGCCCCACTGATGTCTTGGACTCAGTTCATCTTCACCGACTGGAACCAGCCAAGGCCACCAGATCGATGCCGCACCCATAGCCACATGGATCTGCTACTTTGTCTCAACCTCCTCCCACTGTCGTCGATGCTAGAGAACCCCACTGCTGCCCTACTAATCTCCAGCTCCAAAGCCCCCCTTCCCTGTCAATCGACACCACCGACACCTTTTGAGCCATCGTCATCCTCAGCCCCCAGATCATGTCTGCCTCCTCCCTCCCACCGGATCCTCCTTGTTCCCCTGCCGGAAGCCAATGATGCCTTGCCACTGGAGATGCCAGCTCTGCCTCCTTCTTCATTGCTTGTGCACCCTCCCACGGCTAGTTGAGCTCTGCAAAGGGCCTCGAGACTGAGTCCCCTGTGCCACCAAGCCATGCCAACTATAGTGCCTGCCTTCTTCCCAACTATGCCACCTCCAGTCGCTGGAACAAGCCGCACCTCCCTCTCCCCAAGCTGTCGCACTCCAAGCCACCGTCCATGGAGATCTCCCAATACCACAGATTCGCGCGATGCCACCAGCCTCCGAAACCCCATCCGTTTCGCCATCTTCTTCCGATGCCACCACCATCCTCCGCCAAGCATCGATGCTGGCGAGCCCCTCGATGAGCCTTCCCTGTCCCTGGATTCCATTCATGGAGAAGAAGATGCAGCAGTGCATAAACATGAATGCAGAGTCGGTACTCAGTGTCGACTTCTATTTTCACAGGGAAAATAAAAAAAGGAAAAAAAAGAAAATCAATGAAAAAAAATTCAGAGAAAAAAAAAAGAAAGAAAGGTGAAAAGAAAAAAAATCAACCTAGCCTCTTTTGCTTTCGTGTGATTAGTTTCGGTTCCATCAAACCCCCGCTCACCCAAATTCGATGGAGTCGAGTTCTCCCCACCGTAGGGGAATCATGGGGATCCAAGAGTCTATTAGTGTCCCTTTAGTCCTGTGAGTCTTTTGTTTCAAGTTTTGAGTCCTGTAATAAGTTGAGCTGTCTCAACCTCATGAGTCCAGTTAAGTCCTGTAAGTTTGAGTTAGTCTAGTTTTGTATAAGAGGAGAGTTCGTAGCCAAGAGATTCGCCAGGCCCCCCAACCAGAGCTGGCCTTCATGCACCTGGGCCCTTTCATACCGCCAAGCCCAAAAGAGAGAGCTCTAGTCCAAGATAAAGGCCCACTGCTGACTAGGTCAACCAAGGTTTCTTGGCCCACAACTCAGGGTTTTTTAGCCCTCAAGTCATGTACCCTGGGGTGAATCTATAAATACCTACCCATCCCCTCTTGTACGAAACATCTTTTTTTTCATGAATACAAATTGAAGGTTATTTTGTCTGAGTTTTTTTTCTCCAGATTGGAGTGGGTGTGAGGCCTGTGTTTCTTGTTCTTGAGTGCAAGCCCTAGCCACCGTGCTCCCTCTTCTTTCTTCTTCCAAGCAATCCCTAATCCCCTGGTGACTTCTATGCTCGCCAGCGATCCCCACTTTCCCGTCCAGCATTACCTTGTCTTAAGGGGGAGGAAGAGAAAATAGCAGGTTGGAGTATTTGGATGGGAAATGAAGTGCTTTGGCATCACACCACTAATGCCTTTTATAGAGAGGAATGGGGTGCCTGATATGTCCCTTTCTCAGCCATCTGATAAGACCCTTCAATGAGAAGGAGTCTTATTAATGATAAGACATATCATAATAACAACCTTTCATGCTCCAAGAGACATATAAATGTCTCTTCAACTTTTTCAGCCATTTTTCTATCTGCCACATGGCATTAACCAGTCAAAATAAGGCTAGGGATGTGGCTTTTGAAAAATAGGTGTTGGGGATTTTAAGATACTTAAAACAGAAGGAAATTTGGCCTCTTTAATTAGTACCAAATGAAGAGATGCGACTCTTCATTTGTGCGCACAACACTATTCACATCATATCATTATGTTGACCAGTCAAAGCCCACATGAAAGGGCATAGAGATGAGGAGGAGTCCTTTGGGACTCTATCTAGCATTTGTGATTCATTAGCAGAAGGACTCTTGGTCCTTCTGTGCATGGAATTGGCATGAAACCAAAAGTGGTGCCCAAGAGTCCATGCCAACATGGACTCTTCCACAAATGCAAGATAAAGCCAAATAAAATCCAGATTAATATTGAATTAGGCTGCCCCACTTAGGACTCTGACCACTTAAATTGGTTAGCCCAAATAACAAGCAACTAGATCCAATCCAATTGGGTTAGGAGTTGGGCTAGGCAACATATGCTAGTATGTCAATTAGCTAGCCTTTTAGGATCCCATGACCCTGATAAAAATCCAATTGGCTTCCTTGGCCAATTCTTTAATGTTTGTGATCCTTTGAGCTTCACATCTAGCCAGTAGTAGGTCTAGGTTCAAGCCAATTTGATTCAATCGAACCCGATTGACCTAATTAGGTCAAATTAAGCTGACCTAAGTTGTCAACTTGAACCAGCTTCCGAATTAACTCATAAATCCAATCAATTTGATTCATGAAAATCTACAAGATATGATTAATATCTAGCAATGTATCATACCTACCTGGAAGATATGAAATCTGGTAGAAATTACTAAAATACCCTTCAATAAAAAGTTACCATGCAATTTAATCCTTCGATCTCCCTTTATCCCGATTAAGTGATGGGCATGGATAAATGTCAAACCGTAGCACTTAATCCTTTCAAGTCTCAATTCGATAATGAAGACTCAATCGATGAAAGATTAGAAACCCTATCTAATCTCATTATGCTTTAATTAAAGACTTCCTGAGTCAACAATTGAAGAGATTTCATGCGATAAGTTCTCCTTTTACTAGGAGTGATCGATTCTTTGTTGACCTACTCATTACCTTCATACATAATCCACCATATCTAGAAATATCCCGTATATGACTTAATTTCTATGAATAAGTATACACCAAAACATGGATTCATGTGCACAAGATACTATGGTAGTATCAGGTCTAAGGATCACATGCACAACTCCCACTATGAGAACCATCTTTTGACAAGTAGTAAGACCTCCATAAGATGTTCTCATGGTGGATCAGTTCAGTAAACTCATACCCTAATGAGCACCCACATCCTTGTATTAGTGTCCCTACATAAGTGGCTGTGAGACCAACTACCCTCCTTTTGAGCATACATAGGATGTGCTAGTCTTGCCAGAAACATCCGAATCGATGATCCAACGACTATGAACATTTTAGATTAAGATTTATAGGAACTTAGGTCTCACCATTATGATCTTCATTATAATCCTAATTTCATTGCTCTAACCTATGGGGTTCATCATAATCTTAATAAGATGTAGCAATATGATGATCAAAATGCCTTTCCATTTATCAAAAAAATATCATATATGAGTTGGAAGATTATAGAAATGCCTATACAGAGATTGGCTTTTAGGGCACTATTTTTTCAATATCCCACTTGTCCTAAAGCCAATCACTTTTGTATTTTACATCCATACAATCTAAGTGGCGATTAGACTACTGCTTTGGAAGTGCTTTAGTAAGTGGGTCTGCTATATTGTTCTTTGTATCTATCTATTCAACGAGAATATCTTGTCTTTGAATGAGGTGGATCATCTTAGGATGTGCTTGGGCTTATTATAAGACCTTGGTTCCTTAGCTTGCGCAACAGCTCCAATTTTGTCACAATAAAGTGGCACGATTGTTGTATAGCTGGAACCATGCCAAATTCCATGATGAATTTCTTTATCCACATAGCTTCCTTCGCTGCTTCACTCGCAGCTATGTATATTGCCTCAGTGACTGAGTCAGCTACAGTTGGCTGCTTAGTACATTTCCAACTCACTGCACCACCATATAGGGTGAGGACATACCCTGATATGGATTTGCTATTTTTTGAATCTAATTGAAAACTAGAATTCGTATACCCTTCTAGTTTCAACTCCGATCCACCATATAAAAGAAAAACATCTTTAGTCCTTCTTAGGTACTTAAAAATTTTTTCACAGCTTTTCAATTATCCTCCCTTGGATCAGCTTGGAATCTGCTCACTATGCCCAAGGCATAAGCAACACCAGGCTTGGTACATAACATAGCATACATAATGATCCTACAGTCGAAGCATAAGGAATCATACTCATTCTTTCTCTCTCCTCCGATGTCTTAGGAGACATCCTCTTAGAGACATGTATGCCTTGACTCATGTAAAGTAATCTTTCTTACTTCCCTCCATGCTGAATCTCTTCCACACTAAGTCAATGTACCAGGATTGGGATAAGCCCAACATCCTCTTAAATCTGTCTCTATAGATCTTTATACCTAGTATATAGGATGCCTCTCCCAAATCCTTCATGAAAAACTATTTTGATAGCCAAGATTTGACCGATTGTAATATTGAGATATCATTCCCAATGATGAGTATGTCATCACATACAAAACCAAGAAAACAAGTGCACTCCCACTTGTCTTCTTGTACACACATGGTTCATCCATATTCTTGACGAAACCAAACTCCTTGATTGTTTCATCAAAGCAGATATTCCAACTCCTTGATGCTTGCTTTAGTCCATAAATGGATTTCTTAAGCATACATACTTGGTTTGGTCTCTCAATCGAGACAAATCCTTTTGGCTGTGACATATAGACTTCTTCCTCAAGGTATCCTTAAGGAAACCAGTCTTTATGTCCATTTGCCATATCTCATAATCATAGTATGCAGCTATAGCAAGCATTATCAAAATGGACTTGAGCATGGCTACTGGTGAAAAAGTTTCATCATAGTCCATACCATATCTTTGTCTAAAACCTTTTGACACCAGCCTGGCCTTATAGGTCTCTACTTGACCTTCTACTCCAATCTTCTTCTTGAAGACCCATTTACACCCAATTAGGTTTACTCCCTTAGATGGATCTACTAAAGTCCAAACCAGATTAGAGTACATAGAATCCATCTCAGATTTCATGGCTTCCAGCCATTTGTTAGAGTCTCCATTCATGATAGCTTCCATATAAGTCATAAGATCATCATCCTGTATGATACTGGCTTCATTATCATTCCCAATAACAAAACCATATCTGAGAGGTGTACTTTGCACTCTCTCTGACCTATGGAGAGGAGGTGTGTGTTGTGGTTGTTCCTGAACCTTAGGAACATCTGGTTGAGGAATTGCTTCAGGTGCAGGTTGAACTTTTTCAAGTTCAAATATCCTCTCACTACCCTTTTCTTGGATAAACTCCTTTTCCAAGAGTGTGGCATGCCTACTGACAAAAACCTTTTGCTCAGTAGGGTGGTAGAAAAGGTAACTCATACCTTCTTTAGGATATCCTATAAAACTGTACTTGTCAGTCCTAGCACTTAGCTTATGCCCAAAAACATTCCTGACATAAGCAAGGCAACCCCAAATCTTATAAACTTAAGACATGGCTTTTTCCCTTTTCATAATTCATATGGAGTGATTTTAACTACCTTTGATGGCACCCTACTCAATACGTAGGTAGCAGTATCTAGGGCATAACCCCAGAAGGATACTGGAAGATCTATGAAGCATATCATGGACCGTACTATGTCCAACAAGATTCGGTTCCTTCTTTCTACTACACCATTTAGATGTGGTGTGTATGGAGGAGTCCATTCAGAGAGTATGCCTTTGTCTTTATGATATTGAGAAATTCACTAGACAAGTATTCTCCTCCTCTATCAAATCGAAGGATTTTAATACTATGCCAAGTTTGTTTCTCAACCACACTTTGATACTCTTTAAGTTTTTCAAAGGCTTTGGACTTGTGTTTCATAGGATACACATATCCGAACCTTGATAATTCATCAATAAAACTAATGAAATAAGAGTATCCTCCTTTAGCCTTGGTTGTCATAGGACCACACACATCTATGTGTACTAGACCTAACAACTTAGTTACCCTTTCTCCATGTCCTGTGAATGGAGATTTGGTCATCTTACCCATAAGACAGGACTCACAAGTTCCTAATGACTCAAGATCAAAAGGTTCAAAAAAATTTTTTTGTATAACTTGTTTATCTTGGACTCACTTAGATGACCCAAATGGTAGTGCCAAAGGTAAGTGACATTCACATCATCTCTCTTTCTTCAAGACTCTAGGTCATTATAACCCTTGCAATGACTTGCAGATATGAGACCCACATGTAGTATCCAATACCCATGTATCAAAAGCTGAAGAACCAATGACAAGTTTGTTTGTATCATGTACAAACTTTTTGATGCTCCACCAGCATCCTACTTCAGACTTGCAAGATACAACTTGCAATTCTTCTTCTAGTTCCCTTGCTTTCCATAATAATAGTAGGTCCCATCAATAGAGGGTTTCCTTGCCTTCTTCCTCTTCTGGAAGCTACTCTTAGGGTACTTCCTCCTTTTTGAATCCTTTCTCATTGCCTACTTCTTCTTTCCATCAACCAGAAGAAGTTGAGCCTTGTCACCTTTAAAATGGCTCTATGCTATCTTGAGGATATTCAATAGCTCGGGCAATGATAAGTTCAGTTTGTTCATGTGGTAATTCATGATAAACTATAAGAAGGATTCTGGGAGTGACTGCAAGATTAGGTCCTGATTAAGCTCACTATCCATCACAAATCCTAGTTGACATAATCGAGTGATTAGGTCAATCATCTTGAGGACATGTGCCTAGACAGAGGAGCCCTCACACATGCATGCTCGGAACAACTGCTTCGATATTTCATATCGAGCAGTCCGACTATGCTCTCCATATAGCTCCTTAAGATTGAGCAATATGGACCGAGGTTCCATTTTCTCATGTTGCCTCTATAATTCATTATTCATAGAGGCCAAATGATGCACTTGACAGTCATGCTGTCATTCCACCACATTTTATATGTGTCCCTTTCCTCCTCAGTAGCATCCTCTCCTACCGGGTCTGGGTCAGGAGTATCGAGGATATAGGCAATCTTTTTTTGAGCTAGTACAATCCTCATGTTCTTCAACCTGTCCATATAATTTGGACCGATTAACTTATTGGCATCCAAGTTGCTCCACAGTGAAAGAGCAGAAGCCATAATGTAAAAATCTACATTAAATAAAGAACAACTATAAGCATACCACTCATGATAATATTCATAATTAGACAAGGACTTTTTGTATCTAATCATGTCTCCCACTATTTTCTTTCGAATACCATAACCCTCAACTATGGTAAGCAAGAAACCCTCCCAGGGCTTCCTTAGTGGGCTTGAGATCCTAATTCCTCATGAATGCCTTGAGTTACACAACAAACACCAATGAGTTCAAGGATATGAAAATCCCTTTCCAATTGCATCCCTTGCAATTCTCAGCATAACACTTGCCTCTAAAATACTTATAGCCTTATGTTACACAACAAACCATAATGTCTTAGTTTAGTTAGATCCTTCATTTCCATATAGCCATGATTGAATAATGTTGCCCTTTTGTTACACAATAAAGCAACAGCATCAATCATGCTATAAAGCATAACATGCACCAAGAAAAATATCATATCAAACCCTAATGTAGACCTTGTGTTACATAACAAATCTACTATAGTTTTTGACAAAGATTTCGCTTAGCATGAAGGATGGAAATTTTGTAGTGTGCTTAATCAATCAACATTACCAACTTAGGATTTAGATGTGACCAAATTGGCCAAGTAAGTATAAGAGATGAGGGGGTCCCCTCATTGCTTTCCTTAGAAACCAATTAAATTGGCCAGATCAGTCAACGGAACCAATTAAAAATTTCATTCCCATTACCTTCCCAGAACCAGTTGCCTAGACACCATTTGGCTGATCATACCCTATCGGATTTGCATCATGATTAACATACACTATAACTAAATATGATTTTATGAGGGCTTTGATGGTCTCATACACATCCTAATTCATCATGTTATCATGACATTCATTCCAACAAAACATGCTTATTAACCCTAATATGCATAACTTAAACATGATTTAAATAACGATCCGTTCACCTCACTTGTTCATGGGATAAAGCCACAATAGCACCCCTACATGCCATAGGAGATCCCATTGAATGGAAAGAGAGAGCCTTTAAAGCCTAGTTGGCTCCTATGATCAGACTGCCATGGTGACTAACCCAATCTGAAGCAGTTACTAAGATATAACATATCGCATATATATAATTTGAACTAATCATGCATCGATTCATATCATAGCAAGCAATCAACTATAAAGTGATGACTAATTGCATGCATTAAGCTGGCTTTGATACCACTATTGGGTTCCTTGGGCCAGGTGCAGCAGAAGATTGGGTTTCAAGATTTTCATTTTTAAAACCCTAATCGGCCAGAATCCTAAACCCTAGGACCACTTTATCATGACAATCAATAAATCAATACTTTTGGGTTATAGAAGAATACAAGGAGTGCTATAATCCTTTATTTCTATAAGGCACACAAGTGAATACCCTCCAAGGGTGGTGCACACAGGAACCAGACCAAGGAAGCACTCCAATAACAGTTGCTTATTTGACTGGGATTCTTTTGGTAGCCTTTCAAACTTTCTTCCATGCTGGAGGTTGTAGGGCACTCAGATACCTCTCTACATCCCCTCTTGGATCCCGAATATCCCCTCTATTTTTTTTCATAGGCTCTTGTCTTAAAAGACTAGCCTTGTCTCTAAAGAACAAGCTTTGTCTTAAAAAGACAAAGCTTGTCTTAAGGGGGGAGGAAGAGAAAATAGCAGGTTGGAGTATTCGGATGGGAAATGAAGTGCTTTGGCATCAAATCACCGATGCCTTTTATAGAGAGGAATGGGGTGGCACCTTTCTTAGCCATCTGAAAAGACCCTTCAATGAGAAGGAGTCTTATTAATGATAAGACATATCATAATAACACCCTTTCATGCTCCAAGAGACATATAAATGTCTCTTCAATTTTTCCAACCATTTTTCCATCTGCCACATGGAATTAATCGATCAAAATAAGGCTAGGGATGTGGCTTTTGAATAAGAGGAGTCAAAGATTTTAGGATATATAAAATAGGAGGACTATTGGCCTCTTTAATTAGTGCCAAATGAAGAGACATGACTCTTCATTTGTGCGCACAACACTATTCATGTTATATCATTATGTTGACCGGTCAAAACCCACATGAAACGGTGCGGAGATTAGGAGTCCTTTGGGACTCTATTTATAATTTGAGATTCATTAGCAGAAGGACTCTTGGTCCTTCTATGCATGGAATTGGCATGAAACCAAAATTGGCACCCAAGAGTCCATGCCAGCATGGACTCTTCAACAAATGCAAGATAAAGCCAAATAAATTTCAGATTGTTTCCCAGATATGGTGCCCAAGAGGGGGGGTGAATTGGGTATTTAAAAAAAAATTTAAGGTGAAGAGTGATAGTGCTCAAATAATTGTGCAACGGAAGCAATGAAATAAATCAACAATTAAAGAGCAAAAGAAGTTAAAGAGCAAGCCAATGCAAACACACAAGAAATATAGTGGTTCGGTGCACCTAGCACCTACATCCACTCCCCAAGCTCCACTTGGGAATTTCCACTATAATCTTTAGATTACAGTCGACTTGTTTTACCAGGCTCACAAGTCAAAACCTTACACACTTGTTTTGGCTTCGGGCTAACAAGCAACCCTAGTTGGTTTTATCAATTGGCTCACCAACAAACCTCACTCACTTGTTTTGGCTTCGGGCTTACAAGCAACCCTAGTTGGTTTTATCAATTGGTTCACCAACAAACCTCACTCTAGTTTCAAATTCCCTTGAAACTAGCTAAAGACAAAAGAGTATGAATACAAGTAATGAAAACTAAACAAACTCCTTTTGAGCAAAAATAAATTCGTTGAAGCTCTTGATGGAGACTCTTCAAGCCTTTTGTCTTGGAATCTTGGACCTCACTAAATACCAAACACTTGAATGTTGGATTCCTCAAAAATAGAAAGCTTTTGGGAAGGGAATCTCTTGGTTTTCTCACACTTTTTGGCTTTGGAAGTGATTGAAGGCTTTTTACTTTGAACCTATACTTTTTCACTTTGTCTCCTTGTCTTTTTTGAAGTTTGGTGGAGGTTAAATATCTCATTCATGCTGAAACAACTCCACAAGACCGTTAGATTCAAAAATATGGCCGTTTATGGCCGTTAGAAATCAAATCAGAAGTTCAGAAAAACTAGCCGTTATGCCATGAGTCGACCTCATGAGTCGACCTCTGGATCAAGTGTCGACCTCATGAGTCGACCTCCAGTATATTTTAGGCAAAAGTTCAGAGTACCATAGTTCTGCCCATTTTGAATTCTCAGGCTATGAGTCGACCTCTGGTGTCGACCTCTGGACAGGTGTTGACCTCTGGTGGTCGACCTCTGGAGCGTGCCACTGAGATTTTGCCGTGCCGGCCATGCTGAACTTTTCTTCTCTTCATGAGTCGACCTCTGGTGGTCGACCTTTGACAAGGTGTCGACCTCTGGTGGTCGACCTCTGATCTGAATTTTTCTGAAACTCTTTGAGATGTGCGTGCCATGCTTGAGTTTCTCTAAGCCTTTGTTTCTTTTGTCAATAATTTCTTAACAAGAAGGTCCAATTTGAGTATTTTGATCTTGTCCAAGGTAGAAGAACTCTTTTCCAAATCAGGTAAACTTAGTTTCATCAATGTACTTTTGATACTCTTTTTGAATAACCTAAGTCCTGAAACTTTTATCTAGAGATGAAACATTAGTCCAAACATATACTCAACCTTTTGTTAATCATCAAAACTAAGGAGTCAAAGCCAACACAGATTAATACTGAATTAGGTTGTCCCACTTAGGACTCTAACCACTTAAATTGGTTAGCCCAAATAACAAGCAACTAGACCTAATACATTTGGGTTAGGAGTTGGGCTAAACAATATATGCTAGTATGTCAATTAGCTAGCCTTTTAGGGTCCCATGATCCTAATAAAAATCCAATTGACTTCCTTGGCTAATTTTCAAGTGTGTGTAACCCTTTAGACTCCACATCTAGCCAATAATAGGTCTAGGTCTAAGCCAATTCGATTCAATCAAACCTGATTGACCTAATTAGGTTAAATGGAGCTGACCTAAGTTGCCTATTCGAACCAGCTTCTGAATTGACTCATGAATCCAATCAATTTGATTCATGAAAACCTACAAGATATGATTGACATCTAGCAATATGTCATGTCTATCAGGAAGATATAAAATTTGATAAAAATTACTAAAATACCCTTCAGTGGAAAGTTACCATGTAATTCAATCCTTCGATCTCCCTTTATCCTGTCTAAGTGATGGGCATGGATAAATGTCAAACTCTAGCACTTAATCCTTTTAAATCTCAATTAGATAATGAAGACTCAATCGATGAAAGATTAGAAACCTAATATATTCTCATCATGCTTTGATCAAAGACTTCATAAGTCAACAAACGAAGATATTTCTAGGATAAGTTCTCCTCTTACTAGGATTGATCGATTCCTTGTTGACCTACTCATTACCTGCATACACAATCTACCATTACCAGAAGTACCCTGTACATGACTTAATTTCTATGAATGAGTATGCACCAAAACATGGGTTCATGTGCACAAGATACTATGGTAGTCTCAGGTCTAAGGATCACATGCACAACTCCCACTATGAGAACCATCTTTTGACAAGTAGTAAGACCTCCATAAAATATTCTCAAGATGGGTCAATTCAGTGAACTCATACCCTAATGAGCACCCACATCCTTGTATTAGTGTCCCTACACAAGTGGTTGTGAGACCAACCACCCTTCTTTTGCGCATACATAGATGTGCTAGTCTTACCGGAACATCAATCCCTGAATCGATGATCCAATGACTAGGAAAATTTTAGATTAGGGTTTATAAGAACTTAGATCTCACCGTTATGATCTCCATCATAACCTTAATTTCATTGCCCTAACCTAAAGGGTTCATCATAATCTTAATTAGATGCAGCAATATGATGAATCAAAATGCCTTTCCATTTATCAAAAAAATATCAAACATGAGTTGAAAGATTATAGAAATATCCATACAAAGATTGGCTTTTAGAGCATTATTCTTTCTAGAAGTCCACCATGGACTGACTACCTGGTCCACAAAATGATGCATGGTCCATCGATAGCCATTACTGCTGGCCCATGAGCCAAACCCATGGACCATCTCCACCATTTCAAGCCACTGGCCACTAGAACTCCTTCCCGCCATTCCCCCTCGCCGTCTAGAACCACCTTTCAAAGCTTCCTCCTTCGGCCACCACCCGCTCCAAACCACAACCGATCCCTACCATCTTGTCACCGCCCCACCATTAGATCACCATGCCGGAAGCCTTCTCGCCACCAGCCACCAATCCATAGCCATTCCACCGCCAACATCTCCTTTCCATTATCTATCCCTATCACCTGCCAACCAACAAACACCACTCTTGTTGTCATCCCGTTGCCACCATGCCACCCAATGCATCCATCACCGAGCACCTACCATCACCAATGTTGACCCCATAAGTGATTTTGATGATAACCAAACATTGGAGCATGCACATTTATTTCTAACAACTCTTCAAGTGGTTTACAAGTTTTTGTAGGATGGTTTATTTGTTCAAACTTTAACTCCTACATCTTTAGTTCTTGATTTGAGTTGTGTTGTAATCTGATTTTGTAGAGAAGAACCCAATAAAAAAGCTAAGAAAAAATCATGAAAAAAGGGTTACTTCTATGTGTGTGTGTGTGCCTTAAAATTATTTTGAGTTGGTATGCTTGAAAAATGTAAGAGTGTTGGTGTGAGTTTTTCTTTAAGTTCAATTGTAAAAATCCTGTTGACCCCATAAGTGATTTTGATGATAACCAAACATTGGAGCATTCACATGTATTTCTAACAACTCTTCAAGTATTTTACAAGTTTTTGTAGGATGGTTTATTCGTTCAAACTTTAACTCCTACATCTTTGTTTCTTGCTTGAGTTGTGTTGTAATTTGATTTTGTAAAGAAGAACCCAATGGAAAAGCTAAGAAAAAATCTATAAAAAGGGTTACTTCTACTGGTGTGTGCCTTAAATTATAGAGTTGGTTTGCTTGAAAAATGTAAGAGTGTTGGTGAGAGTTTTTCTTGAATTCAATTGTAAAAATTCAAAAAAAGTTACTTGAGCCGACCCAGCATGTTGAAGAGCCGACTCTACTTCATAGCACGCAGCAAGGATTCTGGTATGTAGAAATCCGAGCCAACTCGAAGTCAATCGAGCTGACTCCAATGAATCCGAGTCGACTGGAATATGTCCGAGCCGACTCTTCCAGAGTCCAGTTTTTGAAGATTTCTGAGAATAGCCAGGCGAGCTGACCCGAACCAGAAAGAGCTGACTCTGCCAGACCTAATCTTGAAGACCTGAGAAAGCGAGCCAACCCGAACTGCATCGAGCCGAATCTTCCAAAGTGATGATTTCAAAATTTGAGAAGAAGAGCTGATCCAAGCTAAAAAGAGTCGACTCCTCGAGTTCAAGTTTTTCAAAGACAGAAGTTCGAGTCGACCCGAGCTATCAAGAGCCGACTCATCCAGAGTAAAGTTTTGCACCCTGAGATAGAGCTGACTGCACTGAAGATTTGGTAACTCAACCTATCGACTTGAAGGATCCGAGCCGACTTGAAGGAATCCGAGCCGACTTGAGTATCGCTTTCAGGTATCCAACAGCTAGTTCCAGAATTTCTTTTTGAATGCCAAAAAGTGCTCTAATGATCACAAATCACTTCTTAATGGTCTACAATGGCTAGAACTGCCTTGGAGTGATGGAAGACCTTATATTTGAAGGATTTGAACTTCCTTAAAGCAAGTATTAGAGAGTACTTCAAAGTTTGGAAAGCTTTATTGAATATCTTACCTACCAATAAGAAGAAGAGCACAAGAGCATTCAAGTCAGCCTTCATGTCTTCACCAACTCTCATCTGAAGCTTGAAGCAATTTGGGAAGAAGCCACTGAAGTAATTAAAGTTCATTGAAGTGCATTCAAGTGGACTTCTATCAAGCTACACCGGCAATTATCCGATAAATTGAGTTTGTCATTTTTGTTGCATTTATTTCAATTCATTTTTGAATTGTTTGGGTTATTAACGAGCTCGGTTGAAAAACCAAATAGGTTCTTGGTGAGCCTTGATTAAAAACCAAGTGTTGGGTTCTTGGTGATCCTGGTAAAACCAAGTTAGGTTCTTGGTGATCCTATGAAAACCAAGTTGGGTTTCTTTGGTGAGCCTGTTTAAAACCAAAGGGTATTGGGTTTTCTTTGGTGATCCCGTTAAAACCAAAGTGTAGAGGTTTTGGATTGTGATCTTGTAAAATAATCATACTATATTCAGATGAGAATATAGTGGAAATCCTAAGTGTTATCTTGGATAGTGGATGTAGGAGCTGGGTTGCTCCGAACCACTATAAATTTTATGCATTTATGTTATGATTATTTGACTCTATTTAGCTTTTGCAATTTATTATCTTGCCACAACACCTAACACCTTCTAAGGGATTTTTAATTGCACATTATCCTGCATAATTTTTAAATTCCCAATTCACCCCTGTCTTGGGTAGCCACCTAGGCAACAAATCCTGAAGAAGTTACTCGAGCCAACCCAGCATGTTGAAGAGTCGACTCCACCTCATGTCATGCAACAAGGATTCTGGTACGTAGTAATCCAAGCTGACTCCAGTAAATCCGAGTCGACTGGAATATGTCTGAGTCGACTCCTCCAGAGTCTAGTTTTTGAAGATTTCTGAGAATAGCCAAGCGAGCCAACCAGAACCAGAAAGAGCCGACTCTGGCAGACCTAATTTTGAAGACCTGAGAAAGTGAGCCGACCTGAACTGCGTCGAGCCAACTCTTTCAGAGTGATGATTTCAGAACCTAAGAAGAAGAGCTGACCAAAGATCAAAAGAGCCGACTCCTCGAGTTCAACATTTTCAAAGATATAAGTTCAAGCCGACCCGAGCTATCAAGAGCTGACTTGTCTAGAGTGAAGTTTTGCTCCCTGAGACACCGAGCCGACTACACTGAAGATTTGGTGACTCGACCTTTCGACTCGAAAGATCCAAGCCGACTTGAAGGAATCCGAGCTGACTCGAATATCGCTTTCAGGTATCAAACAGCTAGTTTCTAGAATTTCTTTTTGAATGCCAAAAAGTACTCCAACGATCATAAATCACTTCCCAACTATCTACAATGGCTAGAACTACCTTGAAGTGATGGAAGACCTTATATTTGAGGGATTTGAACTTCTCTCAAAGCAAGTTTTTGAAAGTTCTTAAAAGTTTTGAAGCTACATTGAATATCCTGCCTACCAACAAGCAAGAGAGCACAAGAGCATTCAGGTCAGCCTTCAAGCCTTCACCAACTCTAATCTAAAGCTTGAAGCAATTTGGAAAGAAGCCACTAAAGAAATTACAGCTCATTCAAGTGCAATCCAAGTGGACTTCTATCAAGCTACACCGGCAACTATCCGACAAATTGAGTTTGTCATTTATTGTTGCATCTATTTCAATTCATTTCATGAATTATTTAGGTTATTGGTGAGCCTGATTGAAAACCAAATACGTTCTTAGTGAGCCTTTGATAAAAACCAAGTGTTGGATTCTTGATGATTCTGGTATAACTATGTTGGGTTCTTGGTGATCCTGGTAAAACCAAGTTAGGTTCTTTGTGATCCTGTGAAAACCAAGTTGGATTTCCTTGGTGATCCTGTTTAAAACCAAAGGGTGTTGGGTTTTCTTTGGTGATCTCATTAAAACCAAAGTGTAGAGGTTTTGGATGTGATCCTGTAAAATAATCCTACTATATTCGGGTGTAAATATAGTTGAAATCCCAAGTGGTATCTTGGGTAGCGGACGTAGGAGTTGGGTTGCTCCGAACCACTATAAATTTGGTGTAATTATGTTGTGCTTCTTCATTCTTATTTAGATTTTGTAATTTACTACTCTATCACAGCACCTAACACTTTATAAGGGATTTTTAATTGCACATTATCTGCTTTAATTTTTTTTAAAATTCCTAATTCACCCTCCTCTTAGGTAGCCACCTGGGCAATAATTAGTATCAAAGCAGTGTCTTTGATTACATCAGAGTAAATATTGATGGCTCATCCCATGAGCACATCCTTGGTGGAAGGCCAATCAACTAATAGACCTCCACTCTTCACAGGCATAAATTATTCTTATTGGAAAGCAAAAATGAAAATCTATATACAAGCTGTTGATTTTCAATTGTGGAAGGTCATTCCTAAAGGGCCACATGTTCCCATGACTAAAGTTGATGGCGTGGATGTCCCTAAGCCTGAAGAAGAATGGGATGAACACAACATGAAATTAGGGGAATTTGGTGGGGACACCGGAGGCACCAGAATAAGACAGAGTCTTTTCAACCCTCTGTGAATTGATCAATAATTTATGAGTCCATCTATAATAAGGGCTTAGCCCATCTGAGTATATTTTAGTTATTATTTGAGTCTTTTAAGTTGTTATTTCAGTTCTATACTAGTCAGTTCATGTTGAGCTAGTTTAGTCCAATGCTAGTCAGCTCATGTTGAGCTAATTTTATTTTTTTGAGTCCTATCCAAGCATACTGAAGACTCAAGACCACATCATACAAGTGATGACCAAGTCCAACTAGATTGAAGACATGGAAGTTTAGCCCAAGTCCAACCTAGCTTGAAGATTTGAAGACCCCAGGAGGAAAATCAGAAACCCTGATTCATTGCAGATGCACTCCAGATGCCCAGATTCCCTTCCAGATGCCAAAATATATTCATATACCAAGGCATCCATGATTTTAGAGGTCCATCTGCATCCTAGCCCAAAGAAATCAAGCCCAGGCACCAAGCCCAAGCCCCTAAGAAGCAAGATACCAGGGAATATTCCTGCTACCTGGCTACCAGGCCACCCCAGCTTCCAAAGGCCCAAACCCATGCGCCCGAGCCCCTTTGGGCTGGCCTCTTGCTGCTCTTAGAAGCCCAACACGCCCCCCTAGGCATCCTTGGAGTGTTGGCCAAGTCAAGAGAATTTTTAGGAATTTTTCTACCTAATGTTTCCTTATTTTCTAGCTAGGATTTGAGAGGGAAAATGATTCTTATGTAAAGACTAATGTGCCCTTACTTGGAGCCCAAGGTTAAGGGTCTATTTAAGGGACCCTAACCTCTTGTATGAAGGGAGATTTTGATATGAAATAAACCTTGAGTTCTTATATTGTTTTGAGTGATTACCCTGCTGTGTGCATAAAGGGGTTTGAGAGTTCTTCTTCTCGGTGTTTGCAACCATCTTCCTGCCGCCAACCATCCTTCCAGCCCCCTCCAAAACTTTTTTCCCTTTGCTATTTTCCTTTATTTTCTTGGTCTCCTTTGATTTTTCTAACCCCTGACAGGTCGTTTGCAGGTCCCTGAGTTCCTACGAATCCAACGACTCTAGCCATGCCTCAATCGGATCACCGAGCAGAAAGCTGGGTATCCGCGTGTCTTTAGCTCGATTTTCCAGGCCGCATCCATCGAGGAACGAGAGATCCCTTCACTGCGATCTTCACCGGGTACTTCAGACATTGTCAGGTACACCACCTCTACCTCCAGTCTTATTATTGTAGGAGAACTTGTCCTAACCGAGGCTTCTCTGCCCCGGCGATCCTTCTTTAGTACTTTTCTAGGTTCTAATCTGCATGCTTGGCTTCAAAAATTCATACAAAATTCCCTACAACTAATTTTAATCTAAGATTCGGAAATTAGTCACCTAACCCCACACATAAAATATACAAAAGAATTGCATGCATATTAGTCCCCCATCATTTGGTATCAGAGCTTAGATTAGGGCTTGTTTTATGCAATTTCTCAGTCCGTATATACTTTTTTATTTAAATTATTTCTCCCTGATAAAAATTCCAAAAATTCTGAAATTTATTTTTCTGGATTCAACATAATTCACAGTAAGTTTCAAATTTTGTTCAGATTTTGTTTCTACCTATGAAGTTTATGCAAGCTGAAATACAGCCTGCAAATTCTTGGCTCTATTTTTTCAGCAAGACAAGTTTGGATGTTTTAGGGTTTTGTTTAGCATCTTTTGCATATCTTTTAATTTTAGTATATTTCCAGTATATTAGGCCATGATTTGCAAGTTTTCTTCTATTTAAAAAAATACCAAAAAAAAAGTATATATTCTCCAAAAATATCAAAAACATCTAAACCCTAATTTGCATCCTCATCTGCTTGCCATCATTGCATAATTTACTCTTAAGGGCACTCTTGCTATATCAGATATGGGGAGGATTTGATCACCTCTCCTTAGCCCAAAACCACATCCCTTGCATTCGGTCCCAATCCTTAACCTAAAATTTGAAAGGATTATGCCCTATAAGCCAATATCTGTATCTCCCAGACCATTGTAAATTGACAAATTAATAAAGGCAATAATTTTTTATCATTCGCTGTGTCATTATATGATGAACCCCATAGATTAGGGCTATGGTTGTAGGGCTATGATGAGATCATACCAGTGAGATCTAAGGCCTTAAAACCCTAATCTAGAATATTCCTAGTCATAGGAACCCTGAGTTGGGGATCAGGGTTTCCGGTAAGACTGGCACATCCTATGTATGCTGAAAAGGGTGACTGCTCTCACAGTCATTTGTGTAGGACACTAATACAAGGATGTGGGTGCTCATTAGTGAATGAGTCCACTGAATAGATCCAGTTTGAGAACATCTAATGGAGCCTTAGCTGCATGTCAATAGATGTTTCACATAGTGGGAGTTGTACAAGTAGTCTTATGACCTGAGACTGCCATAATACCTTATGTACATGAACCCATGCTTTGGTTCAATCTCAATCATGACACTGGGTCATGCACGAGGTTGATGCTGGGTATGGTGAATTGTATATGAAGGTAATGAGTAGGTCAACAAGGAATTGATCACTCCTAGTAGGAGGAGATTGCATCCAGCCAAATTAGGTCAGATGATTATTCAGGAAATCTTTGATCAAAGTACAGATATTAGAAATGATTTCTAATATCGAATTAATTGAATCATTAGTGTATGACTGAGCTGGGAATGAGTATAAACTGGATTTGACATGATTCCATATCCATAGTTATATTCGGGATGCAAGATGATTGAAGGATCGAATTGTACGGGAACTTTCCACTGAAGGGTAGTTTTGGAATTACACCAGAATTTCCATATCTTCCGGGTAGACATGACACGTTGCTAGACGTCAATCTTGTCTTGTGGGTTGATCAAATTAAATGGTTTAATTGGATCACTAATTAGGAGGAGTCCTAATTGACTGACTCGAGTTAGCTCGATTTGACCTAAATCGATTAGAATGAGTTCTGATCAGATTAGGTCAACTTGCACTCGGACCCACTGCTGGCTAAGTATGGAACCCAATGGGTCACACACTTAGGACAGATAATCAAGGATTTAACTTGGAATTAAATCTCGTTTGCAGATGAACACACTAGCATGTGTTGCAAACCATGACTTCTACTTGAATCGGATTCGAGTTAGGGTTCCGATTAGGTCTTTTTAGATCCAAATTCATTCCGGTTTGAATCTAATTGAAGATTTAAAACGTTGGGCTAACAATAGGCTAGCAATTGGGCTAACCTAAGAGGCTAAACCCCTTTCCCACATCGCCTAAAACCCCTCCCCCTCTCTTCCCACGCGCGTGCGCAAGGAGAAGAGTCCACACGCGTGTGGACTCTCTCCAAATCGCGTTTTTGCGTGAAAAGAAAGAAGGGAACGGTGTCTTTTGGCTGATGAGGCGTGGATCAGAGTCCACCTAGGCGTGGACTCTTCAAAATGGGAATTACGGTGAAAAGAAAGAAAAAAACTCCGAAGGGGCGCGACTCTTTTCTCTGCGCGCGCCCTTCTGAGTTTTTCTCGATCCCTCTTCGCGTCTGTCCATCCCAAAGGCCGTGAGATTAATCCCAAAGGCCGTGAGATTAATCCCAAGGGCCGTGAGATTAAGAGAGAAGACGTGAGAAGGGAGAGAGGGGCATGAGAGGATTTTTCAGAAGGAGAAGGCGCCTCTCTGTCGCCTATTTAAGAAGAAGGCTTCACCGTAAAAATTAATTCCAGTTTTTCTACGGCGAAGCCTTGCTTCTCTTTCCTTCTCCCTCTCCAGAAGACTGTTTCCCCCTCCTCTCTTTCTTCTTTGATTCCTTTACAGAGCCTAGGCTCTGTCGAATCTCAGAACAGAAGGAGAGTCAGAGAGAGAAACTCTCCGACGGTAAAGGAAGAAGGCGCCTCTTTTCTTCTTTCTTACATTAAGACAACTTTGTCTTAATCTTCTTCTCCCTCCAAGACAAGCCTTGTCTCATTTTAGGACAAAGGCTTATTCTTAAGACAAGAGTGTCTTAAGGGGCCAGAACTGCCAAAAACTGGGAGAAGGGTAAGAGAGAAAGTTTTAGTCCCTGTTTGGCTAAAGGTGTTCTAGCCAATAGCTCATATATCAAGTTCTTGGGGTAGAACTTGATTGGAAGGAACCCAAATTGAGAAGTCACTGTCTTGATCATCTGCCCGTGTGGATCACCATCGGAGGGCGGACAAGTGGACGCCTGGTGTGTTCAAAAGGTTACTCCATTTGGAGTTTATTTCTACATCAGATTGGATATAGCGATCTGAGGTTAGTATCTAAACTGTGTTTAAATTTGGACATGCATGTAGTCATAAGCTTTAATTGCTAATAAGGAGATTTTGGGATTAGGGTTCGGACCTGATTTCATAAAGTTTTTGAAATCCACACTTCCGCACTGGTCACCGAACCCAACAGTGGTATCAGAGCCTCCTTATTAGGATTAAAAATTATGCAGTTCAATTCATGATGTAGTATCATGTTAAAGTTTTTATATTGATGCACAAGGCATGTCTTTGATTGAACATGAGTTTGATGATTGCCACCAGTTAGGGTTTTCCACTGAAACCCTAATTGTCTTAGAGATATGATTAGCCCTGGAGCCATCATACTGAAATAAGGTTGCCCTGGCATAATGGTGTATCCATTATGTGGTAAATGGTTGTCCTAGTATGATGGCACACATTTCACATATTTGCTTAGTTTAAAGCATGTATTAATATATGTGATAGCTTTTAATTGAATGTGCTGGCATTGCATGAACCCCTCTTAAAATTATATTAAGTGGTAGTATAGTTAACCGATAAGCATTATTAGTCATGATGGATAATTAGTCATTTCGGTGTCTAGAAAGGTGGTTCTGGGAAGGTAAAGGGAATCGTGGTTTTTAATTGGTTCCGTTGACTGACCTAGCCAATTTTAAATTGGTGTCTAGGAAAGCAACGGGGGGACCCCCACATCTCTTCCACTAGCCTGGCCGATCTGATTGATTTAACTCTTGACTAACATGCTTGGTGTTAAAATACTATTATTGGCCTTCCTTCATGATAGGTCATCATTGTGTTACGATCTATACTAGGTTTGTTGTGTACACACAAGACCTAATATGGTGACTAACATAATTTTTGGCCTAATACAATTATTTGTTTATGGCATGATTTAAAGTAATATTTTGTTGTGTACACACAAGGGTATTACTATTAAAGTCATGACTATATGGCTATGAAGGGTCTTACTTAACTAAAATATTATAGTTTGTTGTGTATACACAAGGCTATTAATATTTTAGAGGCCGAGATAAGTTGAGAATTGTACAGGTTACAATTGGAAAGAGTTTTCCTACCTATGAACTTATATAAGATTTGTTGTGTACACACAAGGTCTTTTATAAGGGATTGGGATCTCAACCCCACTAAGAAAGATCAATTAAGGTTTTCTCGATCATCGTATAGAGGGTTATGATGCTCGATAAAATAGTGGGAGACATAATTAAATTAAAGTCCTAATTTAATTATGTGTTGTCATTTCATGGTTGTTTGCTTATGTTTTCGTTCTTTGTTTAAATGTAGATAAATGGCCTCTTCACTCTCACTCCGTAGTATTTTAGATGCCAACAAATTGACTGGGCCTAATTATGTTGATTGGCTGAGAAATTTGAAAATAGTACTCAGTCAAGAAAGAATTTCCTATATTCTTGATACCCCGATTTTGGAACCACCAAGGGAAGATGCCTCGCAAGAGGAGAAGACCACATATAATATGTGGCAAAATGACTCACTTACTGTCAAATGTGTTATGCTTGCCTCTATGACTAACGAGTTGCAGAGGCAGCATGATAGCATGGATACTAACTCCATACTGCTAAATTTAAAAGAGCTTTATGGAGAACACAGTAGAACTGCTAGATATGAAATATCTAAGCAGTTGTTCCGTGCAAGGATGACAGAAGGTACATCAGTACAAGACCATGTATTAAAGATAATTGATCTAATCACTCGATTAGGTCAATTAGGTTTTGTAATGGATGGGGAGTTGAATCAAGACTTGATCTTGCAATCACTCCCAGAGTCATTTTCACAGTTTGTTCTTAATTACCATATGAACAAAATTAATTCTTCCTTGCCTGAGCTGTTGAATATGTTGAAAACAGCAGAGAGCCATGTAAAGAAAAATAAGGCTCCAGTTCTTCTTGTGGATAAGAAGAAGACAGGCAAAAGGGGTTCCAATAAGAGGATGAATCCCAAAGGGGGCATTAAGAAGAAGAAAGGAAAGAAGGCCTCCGGACAGATGACCTGCTTTCATTGTGGCAAGCCGGGTCATTGGAAAAGAAACTGCAAGGTTTACCTTGCAAGTTTGAAGCCTGGTGCATCAGAGGCACCAAAAGGTATGAAAGAAGTTCATACTATTTTGTCATTGGATTCTTCCATTTCAAATACTTGGGTGTTGGATACCGCCTGTGGTCATAACATCTGCAAATCATTGCAGGGACTTCAGGGGCTTAAAGTATTGAAGGAAGGTAACTTTGAGCTCTACGGTGCTGGAGGGGACCCCATCCAAGCAGAAGCTGTAGGGACTTATGTTTTGAAGTTACCTTCAGGGAAGATCTTGGAGCTAAGGAATTGTTACTATATGCCAAAAATCATTAGAAATATCATATCTGTACCCTTGTTACTTAAACAAGGATATACTATGAATGTAATGAGCAGTGGCTGCTCAATTTCTTTATCTAATGAAATTATATGTTATGGCATATTCTGCAATGGTCTCTTAACTCTTTCCACTAATGACAATGTTTTTCATGTTTCTAACAAACGGAAAAGAGATGATGTTAACAATACCTTACTTTGGCATTGTCGACTTGGACATATTAGTGAGACTAGGATTAACAAGTTGTACAAAGAAAATTTCTTTGATCCTTATGACTATGAGTCATTAGGAACTTGTGAATCATGTCTCATGGGTAAGATGACCAAGACTCCATTTAGTGGACATGGAGAAAGGACAAAAGAGTTATTAGGACTCATACACACAGATGTATGTGGGCCTATGACAACTCAAGCCTATGGTGGATACTCATACTTCATCACATTTACTGATGATTTTTCAAGGTATGGATTTGTGTATCTAATGAAACATAAGTCCGATGCTTTTGAAAAATTTTTAGAGTATCAAAGTATGGTAGAGAAACAGACAGGAAAAAGTATAAAGATCCTCCGATCAGATAGAGGAGGTGAATACTTATCCACTGAGTTTCTTGATCACCTTAAAGATAAGGGGATCATCTCTGAATGGACTCCTCCTTACACACCACAATTAAATGGTGTTGCTGAAAGGAGGAATCGTACTTTATTGGATATGGTACGGTCCATGATGTGCTTCACGGAGTTACCTTTTTCTTTCTGGGGATATGCTTTGGAAACAGCAACTTATATCTTGAATAGAGTACCATCTAAAACTGTCTCTAGCACTCCATATGAATTATGGAGAAGTAAGAAGCCCAATCTTAAGTATATTAAGATATGGGGATGTCCAGCCTATGTAAAAAGGAATTTTGGACATAAACTAGATGCTAGAGCAGACAAATGTCTATTTATCGGATATACTAGAGATAGTATAGGATATGTGTTCTACCACCTTGCTGAACAAAAAGTATTGGTCAGTAGGCATGCCACTTTTATGGAAAAGGAATTTATCCTACAAAAGGGCACTGGTAGAAATATCGAACTCAATGAGATTCAACAAATAGACACTTCTCAGTCAAGTAACAACATAGTTAATATAGAACCTGAACACACTCCTATCCGTAGGTCTGATAGGGTGCGACAGGCACCTGAGAGGTATGGGTTCATAATTGAAAATAATGAAGCCCAAATCATTCAAAATGATGAGCCTCTAACCTATACGGAAGCAGTCATGAGTAGAGACTCAGACAAATGGCTGGAAGCCATGAGATCCGAGATGGACTCCATGTATGTCAACCAAGTATGGTCTTTGGTTGATGCACCAGAGGGTATTAACCCTATTGGGTGTAAATGGGTCTATAAAAGGAAGATTGGGGCAGATGGCCAAGTTGAAACTTATAAAGCCAGATTGGTGGCTAAGGGTTTCAGACAAAAACAGGGAATAGATTATGATGAAACATTTTCCCCTGTTGCCATGCTCAAATCTATTCGGATTATGCTTGCTATAGCAGCATATCATGATTATGAGATCTGGCAAATGGATGTAAAAACTGCATTCCTCAATGGTTTCCTTGAGGAAGAGGTTTATATGTCACAACCAGAAGGTTTTGTCTTGGAGACTAAACCTAATCAGGTATGTAGGCTAAAGAAATCCATTTATGGATTAAAGCAAGCATCCAGGAGTTGGAACATCCGATTTGATAAAACAGTCAAAGAATTTGATTTTTTCAAAAATGAGGATGAACCTTGTGTGTACAAGAAGACTAGTGGGAGTGCCATAGTTTTCTTAGTTCTATATGTTGATGATATACTTATTATTGGGAATGATATCCCAATGTTACAATCAGTCAAAGTGTGGTTATCGAAACAGTTTTCCATGAAAGACTTGGGAGAAGCATCCTATATACTGGGTATAAAGATCTATAGAGATAGATCAAGAAGGATGCTTGGCTTGTCCCAGTCTAGGTACATTGACCAGGTGCTAAAGAGATTTAGCATGGAGGAAAGTAAAAGAGGTTACTTACCTATTGGTCATGGCATACGTCTTTCTAAGAGGATGTCTCCTAAGACACCTGAAGAAAGAAATAGAATGAGTTCTATACCTTATGCTTCGGCTATAGGGTCGATTATGTATGCTATGTTATGTACTAGGCCTGATGTGGCATATGCCTTGGGTGTAGCCAGTAGATTTCAGGCTGATCCAGGAGAGGATCACTGGAAGGCTGTGAAAAATATTCTTAAGTACCTGAGAAGGACTAAGGATATTTTTCTTATATACGGAGGATCTGATCTTAAACTAGAAGCCTATTCAGACTCTAGTTTTCAATCAGACCCAGATGATAGTAAATCCATTTCAGGGTATGTCTTTACCTTGAATGGTGGAGCAGTAAGTTGGAAGAGCACTAAACAGCAGACTGTAGCTGACTCAACTACCGAGGCAGAGTACATAGCTGTCAGTGAAGCCGCCAAGGAAGCTGTCTGGATGAAGAAATTCATCACAGAGTTGGGAGTAGTTCCTGAGATTGAGAACCCGGTGCCACTCTATTGTGATAACACTGGAGCAGTTGCTCAAGCTAAGGAACCGAGAGCCCATCACAAGTCCAAGCACATTCTGAGACGCTTCCATCTTGTCCGAGAGATAATCGAAAGACAAGAAGTCTGCATCAATAGAGTAGATACAAAGAACAACATAGCAGACCC
Source organism: Areca catechu (assembly GCA_021397845.1). NCBI lineage: Eukaryota > Viridiplantae > Streptophyta > Magnoliopsida > Arecales > Arecaceae > Areca > Areca catechu. The sequence goes on along the minus strand of CM038039.1, from coordinate 181,456,769 downwards.
GTTCACTAAGGCTCTACCACAGCGGGAGTTTGATCGCCACCTCGATTGTATGGGGTTAAAGAATAAGAGCGATTGGCTTTAGTGCAAGTGGGAGATTGAAAGGATTATGCCCTATAAGCCAATATCTGTATCTCCCAGACCATTGTAAATTGACAAATTAATAAAGGCAATAATTTTTTATCATTCGCTGTGTCATTATATGATGAACCCCATAGATTAGGGCTATGGTTGTAGGGCTATGATGAGATCATACCAGTGAGATCTAAGGCCTTAAAACCCTAATCTAGAATATTCCTAGTCATAGGAACCCTGAGTTGGGGATCAGGGTTTCCGGTAAGACTGGCACATCCTATGTATGCTGAAAAGGGTGACTGCTCTCACAGTCATTTGTGTAGGACACTAATACAAGGATGTGGGTGCTCATTAGTGAATGAGTCCACTGAATAGATCCAGTTTGAGAACATCTAATGGAGCCTTAGCTGCATGTCAATAGATGTTTCACATAGTGGGAGTTGTACAAGTAGTCCTATGACCTGAGACTGCCATAATACCTTATGTACATGAACCCATGCTTTGGTTCAATCTCAATCATGACACTGGGTCATGCACGAGGTTGATGCTGGGTATGGTGAATTGTATATGAAGGTAATGAGTAGGTCAACAAGGAATTGATCACTCCTAGTAGGAGGAGATTGCATCCAGCCAAATTAGGTCAGATGATGATTCAGGAAATCTTTGATCAAAGTACAGATATTAGAAATGATTTCTAATATCGAATTAATTGAATCATTAGTGTATGACTGAGCTGGGAATGAGTATAAACTGGATTTGACATGATTCCATATCCATAGTTATATTCGGGATGCAAGATGATTGAAGGATCGAATTGTACGGGAACTTTCCACTGAAGGGTAGTTTTGGAATTACACCAGAATTTCCATATCTTCCGGGTAGACATGACACGTTGCTAGACGTCAATCTTGTCTTGTGGGTTGATCAAATTAAATGGTTTAATTGGATCACTAATTAGGAGGAGTCCTAATTGACTGACTCGAGTTAGCTCGATTTGACCTAAATCGATTAGAATGAGTTCTGATCAGATTAGGTCAACTTGCACTCGGACCCACTGCTGGCTAAGTATGGAACCCAATGGGTCACACACTTAGGACAGATAATCAAGGATTTAATTTGGAATTAAATCTCGTTTGCAGATGAACACACTAGCATGTGTTGCAAACCATGACTTCTACTTGAATCGGATTCGAGTTAGGGTTCCGATTTGGTCTTTTTAGATCCAAATTCATTCCGGTTTGAATCTAATTGAAGATTTAAAACGTTGGGCTAACAATAGGCTAGCAATTGGGCTAACCTAAGAGGCTAAACCCCTTTCCCACATCGCCTAAAACCCCTCCCCCTCTCTTCCCACGCGCGCGCGCAAGGAGAAGAGTCCACACGCGCGTGGACTCTCTCCAAATCGCGTTTTTGCGTGAAAAGAAAGAAGGGAACGGCGTCTTTTGGCTGATGAGGCGTGGATCAGAGTCCACCTAGGCGTGGACTCTTCAAAATGGGAATTACGGTGAAAAGAAAGAAAAAAACTCCGAAGGGGCGCGACTCTTTTCTCTGCGCGTGCCCTTCTGAGTTTTTCTCGATCCCTCTTCGCGTCTGTCCATCCCAAAGGCCGTGAGATTAATCCCAAAGGCCGTGAGATTAATCCCAAGGGCCGTGAGATTAAGAGAGAAGACGTGAGAAGGGAGAGAGGGGCGTGAGAGGATTTTTCAGAAGGAGAAGGCGCCTCTCTGTCGCCTATTTAAGAAGAAGGCTTCACCGTAAAAATTAATTCCAGTTTTTCTACGGCGAAGCCTTGCTTCTCTTTCCTTCTCCCTCTCCAGAAGACTGTTTCCCCCTCCTCTCTTTCTTCTTTGATTCCTTTACAGAGCCTAGGCTCTGTCGAATCTCAGAACAGAAGGAGAGTCAGAGAGAGAAACTCTCCGACGGTAAAGGAAGAAGGCGCCTCTTTTCTTCTTTCTTACATTAAGACAACTTTGTCTTAATCTTCTTCTCCCTCCAAGACAAGCCTTGTCTCATTTTAGGACAAAGGCTTATTCTTAAGACAAGAGTGTCTTAAGGGGCCAGAACTGCCAAAAACTGGGAGAAGGGTAAGAGAGAAAGTTTTAGTCCCTGTTTGGCTAAAGGTGTTCTAGCCAATAGCTCATATATCAAGTTCTTGGGGTAGAACTTGATTGGAAGGAACCCAAATTGAGAAGTCACTGTCTTGATCATCTGCCCGTGTGGATCACCATCGGAGGGCGGACAAGTGGACGCCTGGTGTGTTCAAAAGGTTACTCCATTTGGAGTTTATTTCTACATCAGATTGGATATAGCGATCTGAGGTTAGTATCTAAACTGTGTTTAAATTTGGACATGCATGTAGTCATAAGCTTTAATTGCTAATAAGGAGATTTTGGGATTAGGGTTCGGACCTGATTTCATAAAGTTTTTGAAATCCACACTTCCGCACTGGTCACCGAACCCAACAAAATTAACTAGACTTAATTTGCCCTAGTGGGCTAGGGACACCAACTGGTCGGGTCCGGGCTAAGTGTCAGATCATTGTGTCAAGCTAACCTGTGTGTGCTTTATGCTCGGTGTCTAGAACGGTGGTTTAGGGATTCAATCCCGAAGGGCTTGTGTGCTGGTCCGCCTACCTGGCCAATCTCTGATTGGTATCTAGGATTGGCAATCAGGGACCTAACACTCCCCTTACACCTGCCTGGCTGAGTACAGGATTACTATAGGCTAGTTTGCCACCCTGATTGAGCATCTAGTTTTGGACTATAGGTCTAGTCAGCTATAGTCGATTTGATCAAGTCTTGCATGAGCATTAGATCAGGAGTCCCATCTCATCCACCATCTCCCTGAACCCATGGATAACCAGGAAGCTAGGATTCAAGCCCTTATAGATCAAATGGCCCAGATGGCTACCCAGATGACTACCCAGATGACTTAGTTAACTCAGTCTGGTACCCAAACCAACAATAGAATTGACCATCTTGTCAATAAGTTTGACCAGTTAGAAGGCCATGTAGGGACCATACAAAGAACCCATGGGTCACAGTCTGATTCAGATCTTGAGTCCCCTTAACCTAGGAGGACCCCAAACTCTGATCTATACCATGAGGTCGAACCTAGGAGAGCCCCTTATCCTGACCCGTACTACAATCCTCAACCTAGGAGGACCCCAAAACCTGATCCACACCGAGAGGTTGAACCTAGGAGAGCCCCTCAGCCTGACCCATACAATAATACTGAACCTAAAAGAACCCCTTACCATGACCCTTATTATGATACTGAACCTAGAAGAACCCCTTACCATGACCCTTATTATGATATTGAACCCAGGAGAACCCAATACTCTGACCCATATAGGGAGTCCAATCCTAGGAGAACCCAATACTCTGACCCATATAGGGAGTCCAATCCTAGGAGAACCCAATACTCTGACCCATATAGGGAGCCCAACCCTACAAGAACCCAATATTCTGACCCATATAGGGAGTCCAACCCTAGGAGAACCCAATATCCTGACCCATATAGGGAGCCCAACCTTAGGAGGACCCCATACCATGATCCATCCTTAGAACCTGACCATAGAGCTGACCCAAAAGCCTATGACCCTAGATCCTATAATCTCATGACCCATAGATCTGCACCCTTGTCCTATAAGCCCAGAGAACCCATAACCCCTAGGTATCAATCTAGTACTAGTCAGGTTTCCCTTAGTCAACTTGAACCTCATAGGATTAGTATCCCTAAATATGAGCCCAGTAGTGAGCCACTACCCCTTAGGCAACCTGAACCTACTAGGAGTAGTACCCATAATCAAAGACCAGAACCTAACCAATTTCCTGCTAGCCAACCTTCTCCAACCATTCCTAAGATTCACAAGGCTTACATTAACGCGAAAGTATATGAAGCTGATGTGAGCCTAGTGGATGAGTATGAAGGAGAAGAGGAGACACCTTTAGTAGACCTAGAATTAGTTGACCTAGTAGATACCCAGGTAAAAACCAACCCAGAGGTAGTTGACCTTGACCACATCCAACCTAAAGCTATAGTGGAAGAACAATTAGAGGAAGAGAACTCTGATACTAGGATTTTACCTGAGGAAACACTAGAAAATGATCTAATTGTAAAGCCTATTCCTAAATTCCATGAACAAGAAGACTTTATTCAGGATTTGGCTTACTTAACCCATTGCCCTCAGGATGAATCCCTTCCCAGAAATTGTTGACCCATCCTTTCATAGCATGGACCTTTTCTTGCCCATAGATATTCCACAATCCCGTAAGATTTGCATCATTAGTCTAGGATTAGTCCCTGAAATGCCTTCTTTTATCCTACTATATCCAACTAACCCGGAACCTTTTTCTCTACCCTACCAAACTAATTCTGAACCCACTTCCTATTTTCTGCCATTTCCAGACATCTCTAGCATTTCTAGGATCATTAGATTTCATTTAGTTGAGATTAGCATACTGCATGCATTCATTACACATGTTAGGTTTGCATTATACTTCTGGCATACCCTTTGGTATTTGCTTGGAGTCCATTGTAAATACTCTTGTGCACACCACACTAGGGTCAGACCTAGAGAGTCTATAGTCTCTTAGGTTTAGGCCCATAAAAGTCTAATAAATTTTCTTCGATAGGAATACAAAGTCAAGTCTATTATATGTTAGTTTGAGTCTTTTGCATCATTTTGTTAGGAGTCTGCATGTGCCCAGCATGTTCACCACCTACACTAATTTTAAACAAACTGGCTAATTCCCCAAGATGGATCAAAGAATTTGATGTAGTGGATTCTATCTTGGTTAGGTTTAGGCCTAAAAGAAGCTTCATGCTCGCAATGCCGGACCTTTTAAAGTGATAGAGAAGGTTGGATCAAATGTCTAGGTGTTAGACTTGCCTTCGGATTTGGGCATTAGTTCTACCTTCAATATTACAGACCTGGTTGAGTAAAGGGAACCAGCAGCGATACCTAGTGAGGCCTTTGGACCTATTCCTTTTCATTGTGAGTGACCCTAATCCAGAGTGTCCATTAACAAATTGGCCTGAGAGAGGAGAACAGATCGAGCGTATCCTGGATGATCAAGCCATCATGACCCGGGGTCGTGACTATCAACGCTTCCTGGTCCGATGGCAAGGCCAACTAGAGTCGGACGATTCATGGATTTCTCGAGAGGACTTGTAATGCCTCAACCCAGACCTTCTCAGGAGATATATGAGCTAGTCTGATCTTCACTCGACAAGGTCGAGTTCCTCCCACCCCGGGAGAATTGGTGGGGACACCGGAGGCACCAGAATAAGACAGAGGCTTTTCAACCCTCTGTGAATTGATCAATAATTTATGAGTCCATCTGTAATAAGGGCTTAGCCTATCTGAGTCTATTTTAGTTGTTATTTGAGTCTTTTAAGTTGTTATTTCAGTTCTGTACTAGTCAGCTCATGTTGAGCTAGTTTAGTCCAATGCTAGTCAGTTCATGTTGAGCTAATTTTATTTTTTTGAGTCCTGTCCAAGCATACTGAAGACTCAAGACCACATCATACAAGTGAAGACCAAGTCCAACTAGATTGAAGACATGGAAGTTTAGCCCAAGTCCAACCCAGCTTGAAGATTTGAAGACCCCAAGAGGAAAATCAGAAACCCTAATTCATTACAAATGCCCTCCAGATATCCAGATTCCCTTCCAGATGCCAAAATATATTCATATACCAAGGCATCCATGATTTTAGAGGTCCATCTATATCCTAGCCCAAAGAAATCAAGCCCAGGCGCCAAGCCCAAGCCCCTAAGAAGCAAGATACCAGGGAATATTCCTGCTACCTGGCTACCAGGCCACCCCAGCTTCCAGAGGCCCAAACCCATGCGCTCGAGCCCCTTTGGACCAGCCTCTTGCTGCTCTTAGAAGCCCAACACGTCCCCCTAGGCATCCTTGGAGTGTTGGCCTAGTCAAGAGAATTTTTAGGGATTTTTCTACCTAATGTTTCCTTATTTTCTAGCTAGGGTTTGAGAGGGAAAAGGATTCTTATGTAAAGACTAATGTGCCCTTACTTGGAGCCCAAGGTTAAGGGTCTATTTAAGGGACCCTAACCTCTTGTATGAAGGGAGATTTTGATATGAAATAAACCTTGAGTTCTTATATTGTTTTGAGTGATTACCCTGCTGTGTGCATAAAGGGGTTTGAGAGTTCTTCTTCCCGGTGTTTGCAACCATCTTCCTGCCGCCAACCATCCATCCAACCCCCTCCAAAACATTCTTCCTTTTGCTATTTCCTTTATTTTATTGATCTCCTTTGAGTTTTCTAACCCCTGACAGGTCGTTTGCAGGTCCCCAAGTTCTTACGAATCCAACGACTCTAGCCACGCCTCAATCGGACCACCGAGCAGAAAGCCGGGTATCCATGGGTCTTTAGCTCAGTTTTCCAGGCCGCATCCATCGAGAAACGAGAGATCCCTTTGCTGCGATCTTCACCGGGTACTTCAGACATTGTCAGGTACACCCCCTCTCCCTCCAGTCTTATTATTGTAGGAGAACTTGCCCTAACCGAGGCTTCTCAGCCCTGGCGATCCTTTTTTAGTACTTTTCTAGGTTCTAATCTGCATGCTTGGCTTCAAAAATTCTTACAAAATTCCTTACAACTAATTTTGATCTGAAATTCAAGAATTAATCACCTAACCCCACACAAAAAACATATAAAAAGAATTGCATGCATATTAGTCCCTCATCAGAATTGAATGCCAAAGCAATGAATTTGTTATATTATGCTATAGATTCAAATGAGTTTAATCGAATTTCACATGCTCCTTGGCAAAGAAAATTTGGGATAAACTTAAGGTGACCCATGAAGGAACTTCACAAGTGAAAACTTCAAAGATTAATCTTTTAGTGCATAATTATGAATTGTTTAAAATGGAGCCTAATGAAAATATCTCTGCCATATATACTAGATTTACAGATATTATTAATAGTTTGAAAAGCCTTGGTAGGGTTTACTCAAATGCTGATTTGGTACAGAAAATTTTGAGATCACTTCCTAACAAATGGGACCCTAAAGTTACTGCCATCCAGGAAGCTAAAGACCTGAACACTCTATCAATGGATGAATTAATTGGATTCCTCATCACACACAAATTAACCATGCAGCATAGAATAGATGATGATCAGAAAAAGAAGAAAACTATTGCATTCAAAGTTGCATTGGAATCAAAGAATGATGAAGAATCGGAAGATGACTCTACCTCCTCCGAAGATGATCTAGAAGATGAAGATATTGCAATGGTCGTGAGAAGATTCAAAAAGTTTATGGGAAAGAAGAAAGGAAGATACAACAGAAAATTGCATAAACGAGGAGAACATTCAAAAGAAAAGGACAAGGACAAAAAGGACAAGGACAAAAACAAAGATAAGGAACAAGTCTTCACCTGCTATGAATGTAAGAAATCGGGGCATATTCATCCAGACTGTCCACTGTTGAAGAAATTTTTCAAAAAGAAGAAAAAGAAAGTGATGGTTGCCATGTGAAGCGACAGTGAAGACTCCACTTCAACTGAAGAGGAAGAGACCACGAAAATAGTGAACTTATGTTTAATGGGTCTTGAGGATGAGGTAACTTCTCCTGACACTCAAATTGAATTTACATTTGATGAATTAAATTCTGTATTTCATGATCTTTTATCATAATTTAAAAAGGCAAGAGTTAAGATTAAATCTCTTAAGAATACTAATGATTCTTTACTCAAAGAAAAAGAAGAGATTTCAGAAAAGAATATTTTATTGAAAAAAGAACTTCATGCCTTTTCTGAAAATTACAATGTCTTAAAGACTGAAAATAATGATTATCTTGACAAAAATAAAGTTTTGTTGAAAGAAAATAATGAGTTGAAAAAGGAGGTTGAAAAACTCAAGCCACTTGTTGAAAAACTAACTTTATCTTCTAACAAGCTTGAGTTAATTCTTAAAAAATAAAGAATTTCTGGTAATAAAGTTAGAATAAGTTTTAATGCTTCAAGTTCAAATTATATTTCAGCAACTATATTTATGAAACAAAAAGATTTTGTTCCCAAGTTTACTTCTCAAAAAGCTTTTGTGATAAAATGTTCTACTTACATTTCAAAAGCTATTTTGTATGTTCCAAAAAATTCAAATACGAAACCTACTATTTCTACATTGCATGCATCTAGAATTTCAAAGTATAAATCTTTTCAAAATTTTAGAATCAGATGTTTTGCTTGCAAAGAGATAGGACATAAAGCTTTTAACTGCAATAATGTTAGAAATGTCTTTAATAAATCAAGAAAGATTTGGATTTCTAAAGGAACCATCTCAGCTAACCTGCAAGGATACAAGTTAGCTTGGGTACCTAAAAAAACTCCTTGATTGTCTTGCAGGAATGTCTTGCAGCTCGGAAATTAAAGAAATGATGGTATCTCGATAGTGACTGTTTAAGACATATGGCGGGTGACAAGGATCAATTCATCACCCTGAAAATGAAAGAAGGATGTATGGTTATTTTTGGAGACAATGGCAAAGAAAAAATAATCGGAATTGGTAAGATCAAGATAACCCTCTATACTGATAGAAAAGTTCCCTAAGAGCCAATCATTATGAGGGCCTTTTTATAAACTTCCAGCTCATGTATGACATACTTTCATATTAATAAAGGCATTTGATTCATCATATACTGCTGTGTCATATTTTCTTATTGATTATAATGAACTCCATAAATTAGGGCAATGGAGTTAGGGTTATGATGGAGTTCATAATAGTGAGACCTAATTCCTATAAACCCTAATCTAGAATGTTCCTAGTTGTTGGACCATCGATTCGGGGATCGATGAATCCGGAAAGACTAGATTATCCTATGTATGCTCAGTTGATGAGGCTGGTTGATCTCATAACCACTTGTGTAGAGACACTAATACAAGGATATGGGTGCTTGTCAGGGTATGAGTACACTGAACTGATCCACACTGGGATTATCTTATGGAAGTCTTACTTTGTCAAAAGATAGATCCCAGAGTAGAAGTTGTGCATGTGATCTTTAGACCTGAGGTCACCATGGTTCCTTGTGCACACTAAGCCATACTTTGGTTCATACTCATTCATACCATTATGGCATGTATGGGATGTTCTGGGTATGTTGGAAGGTGTACGAAGGATGCGAGTGGACCAATAAGGAATCGATCATTCCTAGTAAGAGGAATTGTTATCCCATGTAATCTCTTCAATGAGTGACTCAAGGAGCCTTTGATCAAAGTAGGATGAGATTAGTGGAATCTAATCAATCATCAGTTGAGTCCTAATGATTGAGCTGATATTCAATATGATTAAGTGTTAGGCTTTGACATATATCCATACCTGTCACATAATCGGGATAATGGAAGATCGAAAGATTTAATTGCACGGTAATTTACTACTGAAGGGTATTTTGATATTTTCCACCAAATTCCTCATCTTCCAGGTAGGCATGACACGTTGCTAGATGTCAATCTTGTCTTGTAGGTTTTCATGAACCAATTGGTTTGGTTTCATGAGTCAATTCAATGTGTAATTCGAATTGGACAATTACGTGAGCCAATTTGACCTAATTAGGTCAATCGAGTTTGATCAGATCGAATCGGCTCAAACCTAAACCTACTGCTGGCTAGATGTAGAATCCAATGGATCACACATAATAGAGACTTATCCAAGGAAGTCATTCATGATTTAATTAGGCTCATAGGATCCTAATTGGTTAACCAGATTTCATACTAGCATATGTAGGCTAACCTAATTCCTAACCTAATTTGATTGGGTCCGGTTGCTTGCTAATTAGGCTAACCTAATCATGGAAAATCTAAATTAGGTTGAGTCCTAAGTGGGGCTAGCCAAATCAGAGCTTGATTTGATTTTTGTTTGGATTTTTGGGCATTTTAGGCACCATATATGAAGAGTCCCAATGGCATGGGACTCTTGGTACCTAAATGATACCTTAACTTCAAAAAGGCATAGAATGAGCTATAGACCTCTGATCTAAAAATAAAAGATATGGTCAGAAACATAATTTGATGCCCTTTCCAATGACACCCATATTGCATATGTTTGACCAAGTAAATTTGTTGCTTTGGATGACTAAATGGAAAGGGAAAGACTACTGGCACCCTTTGGCGCACCCAGGGGAATGTGTGACATGCAGATGGACTGAGAGTCCTTTTGCAGATGAGACTCTGGGAGCTTCATCAAGAAGGCACCTCTTAGCTCAATCCCCATGCCTTGACAAGATAAAATACCAGTTTAAAATTTGAATGGGACGGCTTGAAGAGGAGTGAAAAGGTGGCGCGCACATGAAGAGTCGCGCCTCTTCATATGCGCGCGCACAACAGAGGGCAGAGTCCTTCTGCCTCTGAAACTCTTCAAGCCTCGTGTTACTTCGAATTAGAAGAGGCATCTCCCTATCTCTGAAACCAGTATTTGATACATGGCACGATGGGGATTGATCTAGTAAGTGAAAGAATACAAATATGACTCTCCATTCCTGAGGAGTCTTATCAGATATGATGTTTCATATCTGATAAGTGTTGTCGAGATGCATTTCACGCCCCATCTGAGATTATAAATAAGGGGTATGGTGAAATAAGAAATACTACTACTTCTTCTTCAATCTTTTGAGATCAGTGTTTTTATTTTTCAGAGAGTCTGTCTGAGAGTCTTCCACTTTCTCTCTCCCTCCTTCCTGTTTTAGGACAAGACTTGTCTTGTTAAGACAAGTTCTTCTACACTAGGACAAGGCTTGGTTTTAGGACATAAGAATGTAGGGTCCTAGAAGAGGGTAGTCCTAGAACCTCAAGTAGTTTAGGATAGTGTCTTGAGTGCCCTTCAGTAGGACAGGGTGTCCTACAGTGGTCAATAGATCAAAGGCTACCGAAAGAGTTCCACTTTTCCAAGCAACTTGAAGAAGGAGTTCTTCCTTAGTCTGAGTTTCATGTGGATCACCGTTGGAGGGTTTGCGCTTGTGAACCTTGTGAAAAAGTTGGGTTTCAACGATCCAGGTATTTTTCTTGACTCTATTTTATGATTCGTTAGTTGATATTGCACAAGGGGTTCATGGGAATTAGGGTTTTCTATACATGTTATACATGTTAGGGTATCATGCTATGAAATTTTGTTTTGAAAGTCAATTTCGCATGCTACATGATCCCCGACACCCTGGAAGAATTCCCATCATATACTTTCACTGAAAATGTATTGCTAGTAGATAAATTGAAGAATAATTAATTAAGTATTAGTCAACTTTGTGATAAGGGTTTCAAAGTTATCTTTGAATTATCTATGTGTGTAGTAACAAACTGTCTTGATTCTAGCAGTAAATTCATTGGACATAGACTTGGAAATATTTATATGGTAGATCTAAATGATCTTGCCATATCAAGTAATTCCAGTTTAGTTGCAATGAATGCTAAGACTAAGGAGTCTTGCTTATTATGGCATAGATGATTAGGTCATGCTAGCATGCATACTATTGCCAAATTAATTTCCAAAAATCTGGTTAGAGGCATGCCTAAGTTTAAAGTAGACTTTGATCATATTTGTGATGCATGCCAAATGGGTAAACAAACTATGGGGATATTTAAATCCAAAAATATGATTCCAACTTCTAGATCCCTAGAACTACTTCACATGGACTTATTTGGACCAACTAGGACCACAAGCCTGGGATGTATGAAATATGCCCTTGTGATTGTAGATAATTTTTCCTGATTTACATGGATTTTTTTATTGCTCATAAAAATGAAACCTTCAAAGTATTTCAAAAATTTTACAAAAAGGTTTTAAATCAGAAAAATCTTTCAATAATTTCAATTAGGAGTGATCATGGCACTGAATTTGAAAACCAATTTTTTGATGATTATTGCACTAAAAATGGCATTGATCACAACTTCTCCTCTCCTAGAACACCACAACAAAACTGTGTTGTAGAAAGAAAAAATAGGACTTTGGAAGAAATGGCCAGAACAATGTTATATGAAGGTAATCTTCCAAGATACCTTTGGGCAGGAGTGGTGAACATTTCTTGTTATATTTTAAACTGCTTTTTGATCCGTCCTATTTTGAAAAAAACTCCCTATGAGCTTTGGAATGAAAAGAAACCCAATATCAATTATTTTCATGTGTTTGGATGCAAATGCTTTGTGCTTAATAATGGTAAAGGTAATCTTCCAAAATTTGATGCTAAATTTGATGAAGCAGTTTTCCTTGGTTATTCACTTCATAGCAAAGCGTATAGAGTATTCAATAAAAGGACTCTTACTATTGAAGAGTCAATGCATATTATCTTTGATAAAACTAACCCTTCACCATCTAGAAAAGATGAGTGCATTGACAATGATGAAGGTATAATTCAAAAGAAGATGGAAGACAAGAGCATATAAGAAAGACTAATTGAAGAAGGATAAGAAATGATAAGTAAGGATCATACAGATCTACCAACTGAATGGAGGTACGCTACTTCCCATCTGAAAGAATTAATTATTAAACTCCTATTATGTATGACCCCTTAGGTTCCATTCTATCTAATAGTAAGGCATACTCCATCATAGTATCATTGAACTCTTTTGATAGACTAGAATAATTTTAAATCACCCCATCAAGGAATGTTGATCCAAAATGATTCTAGTGGGTTCTCACAAGCCACTAGTGATGCTTAGCAGCATGTCATGACAACCCAATCGAATAGAAGAAAGAATTCTTTGGTGTAGTTACCATGTTATTAAGTTCTATCGAGAGTCTTGACAAGATGTAGGTCATGAAAACTCATCAAACCTTAAGCATCTATTATATGCATGATTCAATTAGCTCAAGTATAAATTATGAAAACTCATAAAACTCTTTTTCATCATTCATATTGTTATAGCTATGGTCTTAAGGACTTAACTTCTTAAATCACAAAGGACTACACCTTTACTACTAAGATCGATAGATCTTCTATAAGTGTACTCCCAATTTTAATAGCGAACCTATTATAGCCAATGAATATTGCAAGGGTCCAAATGACTAGGGCCAATATTTTGTATTATCAAACTACAATAATCCCACCATGAGTGACCGAGGTACCATAGATCAAAGAACCACTCACATAACTATAGCATTAAAAAAGTCATTGACAAGTGAGTGACATCCTTATAACTTCTCATGATGATCATCCTTAGTACCATCATTCTCTAACAACCACCTACACTTTTGCTCCAATGTCACCTCACTATAGACTCGAGACTTGTCTATCCTAAAAAAATAATCCATGCATTGATTAAACTAGATCATCACCATTCCCATGATATCCTACTATCATAAGCATTTAGGAATTAATCTATGATAACACATGTCTCAAATTCTTAATTTTTAAGAATATGTATCATTATCAATTAATTTCTTGAATGATACATGGACACATATACTGCATGGATGGATAAAATTATCCAAATTAGAATAATATAATTTTATATCTTAAAATTAAAATATATGTCAGGTAGATTGGCTTTTAGGGTATACATCTAATATACTAGAATGAGACTGCAGGTGATTGTTAGAGAATAATGTACCATGCATTACCATCATGAGAAGTTACATGGATATCTATTCACTCATCAGTAACTTTTTTGATGATGTAGTTATGAAAGTGATTCTTTGACCTGCAGTGCCTTGGCCACTTACAATACGGTGCTATAGTTTGATAGCACAAAATATTAGCCCTAGCCATTCGGACCCTTGCAGTGTTGGATGACTAGAATAGGTTCACTATAAGAGTGAGAGTGCACTTATAGGTGATCTATCTATGTTAGTAATTAAGGTGTAGTCCTATACAATTTAAGAAGCTAAGTCTGAAAAATTGTGACCACAGTAGGTGAAAGATTAAAAATAGTTTATGTGAGTTTTACATTAGACTTAGACCAATTAAATCTACCATATAATAGATGCTTCAGATTTGGCAAGCTTCCATAACTTGCATCTTGTTAGAACTCTTAATAGAAGAACTCAATCATGCGGTAACTGCATGTAGGGATTCATCCTTCAATTCTATTGGATTGCCACCATATGCTGCTAGGCATCACTAGTAGATTATGAAAACCCACTAAGATTATTCTGGATCAACGATCCTTAATTGGTGGACCTAGAATTGTCCTAGTCCATCGAAAGAGTCTGATGATATGATGATGAAAATCATGGTATATCTCACTAACAGATAGAATGGAACCTGAGGAGTCATACACAATAAGAGCTTGACCTGATCATATGGTTGGATTAAAATATGTAAGAGTTATAATTTAGAAAATTTAAATTTATAAGGGTTACAAATTTAGAACCTGCTAATTTTGGTACCTACTAATTATTAATACAAGGGGCATCATTGCAAGAGTTGCAATGCAATTAGGTTAATTGAGTTTGATAATTCAAGTTAAACTTGAATTCTAGCTCTAATTGGATTAAGGTAAATAGCCTTTTGAATTTAGCTTGAATCACATTCAAATCAGATTTCAAATTGATCCAATTTATGCTAGAAAGCTAAAGTCCCAAATTATTAGGACTCTTTCACCTCTCTATCGCATTTTGAGTTGAATTAAGAAGAAGGGGTGCTAATGTAGTGCCCCTCTTTTCTTTATGCACATGAAGAGAAGAGTGATGCCAATAGTTGGTGCCTCTCTTCCTCACATGAGATTTTCTCTCTTTTGGATAAAGTTTATCCTAACTAAATATTCTAATATGATTAGAGTTTTATTTAGGATTAAATTTTATCAACTTTGGGTGTGGAATATAATGTGCAACAAAATTATTGAGAAGAAAAGAGGAGCACGTCATTTTATCTCACACTAAAATCTTCTTAACACCTCTCATACTTTGGATAGGATTCAAAGTGGATAAGATAAGAAACGATCTTTTCTAAAAGGAGGATGGGCATGGACTCTTTGGGAGTGTTGGCATGGAGTTCTAAGTAGCATGACTTATTTTGTGCAACAAAATAATTGAGGAGTTCTAAGTAACGATCTTTTATAAAAGGAGGATGGGCATGGACTCTTTGGGAGTGTTGGCATGGAGTTCTAAGTAGCATGACTTATTTTGTGCAACAAAATAATTGAGGAAGGAATTAGCGTTATATGATATGAGATATCTTATTTTTGGTGCACAATCTTCAATAATCTCTTTCCTCCTTCGTCAGAGATACCACATGTCCAAGAATCTCAAAAAGAGGAAGAATTAGAGAAAGAAAAAAAAAGAAAAGAAAGGTGTTTCATTTTCTTTTAGTATTCTAGTCCCTTATTCCCATGAATCAGTGCAAAGAGTTTATGTAGGTTGATTCTATGGTCTTTCTTCTTCTTCTTGAAGGACATGTGATCCAACAATTGAAGTGAAGCCTACAAGGTGCTAGCACTCTGGTGTCCTTGATACTTTAATCAGGCACCTTTCTATCAACGGGGTTGCCACTATATATTGCTGGGTATCATTGGTAGATTGTGAAAAATTACTTGGATAATTTTTAGATCAACAATCCATTTTAAGGTTGAGCTGAAAATGTTCCGGTCCATCAAAAAAGTTTCAATGATAGAGATCATAGTCTATTTTACTACCTGATAGAATGTAACCAATGGGTACATATAATAGGTGCTTGACTTGATCAAGAGCTTGGATCATATTTAGGACCTGCTAATTTTGGTACTTGCTAATTTTGACATCTACTAATTTTGGCATTAGGGACTTAATTACAAGAGTTGCAATTTGATTTGATTAAATTCTTCTTAAAAAAAATTAGGTTTAAGAATCCTAGTTGGACTAGAATTTCAAATCCTATTGCGAATAGGATTTATAGCCTTTTTGAATTCAATTCGAATCAAGCTAGAATTGGATTCAAATTGAATACTAATTGAATCAATTAACTTGGACTATAAACCTAATTAGATTAGGTTTAAACTCTCTAAAATTGGATTAAAAATCCAAGTTAGACTTGGATTGCAAACCTAATTGATTTGGGTTGATAGTCTTTTCAAAATTAATTTTATTTGGTTCAAAATGGTTTTAGAAGTGATCCAAATTAAAGCCAAATCAAACCAAAAAGCCAAACCCACATTTATCTAGGTTTCTCTCTCATTATTTACATGAAAAAGAGAAGACATACTGATTTTGTCACACCCTTCTTCCTGTGTACGTGGAAGGATAAGATGCATAATATGGCATACTTCATGATTATCTAGGCTCTCTCTCTCTCTTTGAATTGACATGGGCTCTTATCTGATTTGAATTTGATTCAAATTAGATTTGACTTCTATTTTATCTAGATTTTTGGATGTGTGGAAAGGGGTTTTTACATGGAGTTTTTAATGAGGCACAAATTTGGGCTGAGCACTTCTTCTTGTTGCATAATTTTCTTCCCATCGCTCCATATTTTTTCTCTTCACATCCCACCTTTCCTATACTCCAAAAATAGTAGAGAGGGTGAACATTTGAGAGAGAAAAGGAAAAAAAGTTTCTTCTTTTTTGGGTTTCCATCTCTTTTAAAACTGGCATGAAGATTTTGTGCAGGGTTCTAGTTTTTCCTTACCATACTCCATGTTTCTCTACCACCCCTTTCTTCCTTTTCTTGATTATTCCATACCTTAAAACTCTAGAGAGAGGTTCTTGAGAGAAAGGAGAAGGGATGAAAAATAATTTTGTTCTTCCTTAGGCATCCTAGATGAAGTCCTGAAGTCTTGTGTGAAGGGTTCACATGAAAGCTGCAAATGTTGCAGCCTTTCATTCAAGTTATTGAAGGAAGATCAAGATCTAGGTTGGAGGAGATACCTGTGATAGAGCTACCACTCCAGTGGCATCGTTGAGTCAATTAGGAATGAGTCCAGTGTAGATACCAATAGAGGTCAGGTACATGCATGGCTCTAATAGAAACCTTGATGATCCATCGGATCTGATGTGATTAGAGTTGAAGATGGATAGCGATTGAGGTAAGTACTCCATGCTTCTCTCTTTATATTTTATTTAAGACTTTATTTCATGAGATGGAATATTAATCAGTGACCTTAGAACTCTGGCTGATAGAATCACTGCTAGTGAAAAATCACAACATAGCCAAGTTAACTTGGATTCACCTCGATCTCTCATGAAACCTAGAGCCTGACATCATGAATGTGATATAGAACCCCCTTTGGATAGACATCCCCATCGTAACCTAAATGATCAAGATGATCGAATCCTTAGGAGTACCCAAATCAATGCTTTGATGGATGTCTTGACCCGAAGGTTTACCAAGATTGGGAGAGTGACATGGACCACTACTTTGAGTTGTATGACATATTTGAGGATCGACAGTTTATGTTTGCTAAGCTCAAGTTAGCAATGTAAACTAGGTTGTACTAAGGTAACCTTGAGTGCCTTCATCGATAAAGAGTTCAACATTCCATAGAGACTTGGGAGGAAATGAAACTAATCCTTAGGGAGAAGTGATAAGTCTATTAAATATCCCAATTTAAGCATTAAAATATATATCAGATGATCTTTATTTCTCAAAAATTAATATTTTTACTTATCTATTATAGAAAAGGAACTATAGATAGAAAGAGCTTGATTTTTGGGATCCAATAGATTAAATAACACTCAAATCAAAGTTCAAACAAAGCTAGAATCAAGAAAAACAATTAAATCAAAAAAATACATATTTTAAAGTAGCCGATCTATCATGGACCAGCTGCTCTATGCATGGGAGGTGGGGCATGGTCTAGTGCTATAATGCTGCCCGATTTATTGTGATGGTGTAAAATCATGCATGATTCTTAGCATGAGACGATTGGGTGCTATCTTGCACCTAGTGCTGATCAGCAACGCAAATGATATCAAACAGAAGATCTGATGATTGGGATTTGATTTGCTTAAGAGAAGGAAACAAAGCACACATCTATAGCCATAATCGATCTGATTAAAGATCGGACCATCCCCAATGATGTGACCATGAGAAGGAATTTAACAATGGATTTTGCATGATTTTTTATGTGATTTGACGCATGTGATCAAGTTTGGATGGCTAACATGAATTTTTCATGACATAAGGCTGATTTTAACTCAGATTGACTCCAAATTTGATTGAAAGAAAGCTCTTGACGAGCTCTATAAGAAGACCCCAAGAAGCAATCCAAGCATCAATTTTTATACCAAAAATTTATTTACTTATTCCTTTTATTTCTTGCTTAGATCTTGTATTAGACTTGGAAAAGAGGAGAAATTATGGAGGAGTTGTTGGTGACAGTGATGCATGACTAGGCTCCTTCAACTCAAAGAGAAGATGAAGCATGTAACCAGATTTTTTATTTCTCTTTTTGTGCTTAAATTTCATGCAATGAAAATCATGCTTTTATTTTACACATATTTTGATTTATTTTTTTGAACAAGGATTTGATCTAATATACATGGCCTATAACCTTTATCGATGTGTCATGATCTTCAAATATGGTACGTACCTAAGAAAGGTGATTGTAGTATGGTAGATTAAATTTTTAATCTTGTAATTAAAATTAGATAGTTTATCTTTAAATGGATGAGCTGTAATATATAAATATGGTCCATAGCTAACAAGATATAAATTATACTAATACTCTATTTGCAAGTATTATTATTATTATTGCAACATAAAGAAAAGAAAATAAAACTTATTAGCATGGTAGATTTAGAATTTCTGGGTTACTTCTCTTACTTATTTTCTTTAATTAATCAATTTAGTCTTACTTTATTTTAAACCTATTATTTTTTTCTAATATCTCTATAATTTATTTTCTTTTGCTATTCTTCATGAAACAATTATCCTTGATCCTCGAGGATAAGATCCCTACTCATCCTATCTATAGTAATGAGTTATGTTTATTTTTGATTGCCCCACGATATGTGATTAAATTTTGGCACCATTGTTGGTGATCTAGGTATGATTATTTTATGAAAAAAGTAAAAAAAAAATATTCTAGTTATTACTCTCTTTAGTTTTATTTTTTTCTTTATTTTAGTTGCCTTATTTTTTGATTTCCTTGTATTCTTGTTATCATATAAAAGAAAATTATTTTCCTCTTATTCACAACTTTACTCCTAACCTAATCTTAGTTTTTGTATTTAATTTAACTGCTTTAAATAACTAAAAAAAAGAGACATCTTTCCATAAAAATTAATTAATTTTAGAAAATAAATAACAAACCTTAAAAATTTTATAACTTTTTTGGATACCTTGTTTTATTTGCATTGCATTCTCATAAAACACCTTAAGGGCATAAATTCCTAAATAACATAAGGTAGGGATTTCATCATCTTTTCTTGGCCCACAAACCACCACCCTTTATACTACATAGCCTAAACTTGTAATCTAAAATCAATTAGACATTTGCCTTTGGACATTCGAGTTCATTAGGACAAGGCATCTGGAATAGTTAGATCGGGTCAAGATTAGCTAGTTGACTGGTATCTAGGAAAGGGGTTTAAGGATGATGTAGCCCTGAAGAAAGGTGATTCTTTAATTAGTTCCATTGATTGAACTGGACAATTTATTTGGTATATAAGGAAATCAATGGGGGGATCCCCATCGACCTTATCTTTACCTGGCCAGTTAGCTAATTAATTCTTGACTTGGAGGGCTCCCAAGATAGCCTTGGCAGTTAAGAACTATCTAGCTATAGGTTAATCCTAGGATAGAGGGTCTATTATTTGACATACTTGTTTGCTGGTGACATTTAAATCTAATTAAAATACCCTACTCTATTGTCAATAGATTTAGGACTCATCTTTAGAACTCTCTTATCATCTATCGCTCCTTTCCTTTCTCCTCTCTTCTTTTGAAAATAAAAAAATCATAATAATAAATACTAAAAAAATATCTAGCAACATTGTAACCTAGAAAAGTGAATCTAGTCGACTAGTGAGAATATATTTGAACCCTATCCTTAACCAAGAAACTTAGAGTTAATTATAGAAAAAATTAGACATCCCTTAAGCCTGAGAGACTATTACTACCCAATTGGATCTACCCAACTATCTTGCATTCGACCATCCCAAACTAATGCTACCAATTTAGAGATTAAATCTCAAATTATCAACATGCTCCCCAAATTCATCGAATTAAGGATGCATACATTTTCATTTGAGAATTTGAGGAAGTGTGTGATACTATGAGAATACATGAACTCTTAGAAGATGACATTAAACTTAGGCTGATTAATTTTGTCATCAAGGAAAATGCCAAGAAATGGTTATATAGTTTGCCTACCAAGTCAATTACAATATGGAAGGGCTTTGTTAAAATATTCTTGAGAAAGTTCTTCCCACATCATAAAAAAGCCAAGTTAAGAAATAAGATTATCTAATTTTATAAATTAGGGGAAGGACTTTCTAGAAATGCCTAGACCACTTTAAGTACCTTTTGAGTTAGTGTCCACACCATGGGATAGAGACCTAGAGTCTATGTTAAACATTTTATGAAGGTCTAAATCCAAATTCTAAAACCATGCTTGAGTTGATGTGTTAGGGTGATTTCATGCAGAAACCACTTAGTGAGGCTTGAAAATTTCTAGAGGAATTAGTAGAAAAGATAGACAGGCCCCTGTAAATCAAGTGTTTGTGCTTGTATGCAATGGAGGCAAAAATATAGGTCATGTAGTAGAAGAGTGTCCCCACTTCGTTATCCAAACCAAAAATGGTTGTGCACTTGTAAATGCAACCTATCAAAGACCTACCAATAACCCCTATGCACAAACCTACAACCCAAGATGAAGGAACCATCTAAACTTTTCTTGGTTACAAGGTCATAATGCAAGTGGTCCCAACTTCAACCAGCCTAACCCAAGGGGTAATCCTATAAGAAACAACCCACCAATCAATGATAACAAAAAAAGATTTAGTTCTTTAGAGAAAGTTCGAGAAACTCTTGCTAAATCCTAAGTTGACACCTATGCCATAATTAATAGAACCAATGCTACCCTGAATAACTTTATGCAGACCATGGGTCAATAGTTATCTTCCAAAACCTAGGCTATAGCTCATTTAGAGATGTAGGTAGGTCAGTTTGCCACAACATGTGTGAGAGAGAAAGGGGTAAACTATCGAGTTAGTCCAAGGCTAATCCTAGAATTCTAAACAATCAAGGACTACAACAAGGAACCCAGATTAACCAATTGAATACTATCTATAAATTAAGATATAAGAGATAAATAGATAACCAGGTGAGTGCATCTAAAGAAGAAGAGTTAGAAGACCCACTCTTTGAACAACTGACTGAGCAGGGCCAGTCTGAAGCACCTAAGGTATCAAAATCTGATATAACACTGGTGGGAACACCTGAGGCACCAGAATAAGACAGAGACTTTTTCAACCCTCTGTAAATTGATCAATAATTTATGAGTCCATCTGTAATAAGGGCTTAGCTCATCTGAGTCCTTTTTAGTTATTATTTGAGTATTTTTAGTTGTTATTTCAGTTCTGTACTAGTCAGCTCATGTTGAGCTAGTTCAGTCCAATGCTAGTCAGCTCATGTTGAGCTAATTTTATTTTTTTGAGTCCTGTCCAAGCATACTGAAGACTCAAGACTATATCATACAAGTGAAGACCAAGTCCAACTAGATTGAAGACATGGAAGTATAGCCCAAGTCCAACCCAGCTTGAAGATTTGAAGACCCCAGGAGGAAAATTTCCGAAAACCCTGATTTCTTGCAGATGACCTCCAGATGCCCAGATTCCCTTCCAGATGCCAAAATATATTCATATACCAAGGCATCAATGATTTTAGAGGTCCATCTGCATCCTAGCCTAAAGAAATCAAGTCCAGGTGCCAAGCCCAAGCCCCTAAGAAGCAAGATACTAGGGAATATTCCTGCTACCTGGCTACCAGGCCACCCCAGCTTCCAGAGGCCCAAACCCATGCACCTGGGCCCCTTTGGGCCGGCCCCTTGCTGCTCCTAGAAGCCCAACATGCCCCCTAGGCGTCCTTGGAGTGTTGACCAAGTCAAGAGAATTTTTAGGGATTTTTCTACCTAATATTTCCTTATTTTTTAGCTAGGGTTTGAGAGGGAAAAGGATTCTCATGTAAAGACTAATGTCCCCTTACTTGGAGCCCAAGGTTAAGGGTCTATTTAAGGGACCCTAGCCTCTTGTATGAAGGGAGAATTTTTGATGAATAATAACCTTGAGTTCTTCTATTGAGTTGTGTGATACCCTGCTGTGTGCATAAAGGGGTTTGCGAGAGTTTTTTCTTCCCAGTGCTGCAATCATCTTCCTGCTGCCAACAAACATCTCAAATCCCTGGACGCCCACTCCAAAAGAAGCCATCCCTTGCTGTTTTTCCTTTGTTTTCTTGTTCCTTTATGAGTTTTCTAACCCCTGACAAGTTGTTTACAGGTCCCTGAGTTTCTACGAATCCAACGACTCCAGCCAAGCCTCAATTGGATCACCGAGCAGAAAGCCGGGTATCCGCGGGTCTTTGGCTTGGTTTTCCAGGCCGCATCCGTCGAGGAACGAGAGACCCCTTCGCTGCGATCTTCACAGACATTGTCAGGTACACCCCTCTACCTCCAGTAGTTTTATTGTAGGAGAACTTGCCCTAACCGAGGCTTCTCAGCCCCGGCGGTCCTTCTTTGCTACTTTTCTAGGTCCTAATCTGCATGCTGATCTTCAAAAATTCATATAAAATTCTTTACAAGTAATTTTGATCTGAAATTTGGGAATTAATCACCTAACTCAACATGTAAAACATACAAAAAAAATGGCATGCATATTAGTCCCCCATCAAACACCCAACCCACCATCTAAGCCTTTGCTAGACTCTGATGAACTAAATACTAAGATTGTAGCACCATTTCTAAATAGACTTAAGCCCAAATGAAACTCAGCCCAATTAGATAAGATTTTGGAGGTCTTTAAGCAAGTTAAAGTGAATATTCTTTTATTGGATATGATTCAATCCTAGCGTATGCTAAATTCTTTAAGGACTTGTGTACCAAGAAGAAGATCGCTAATGTATCCAAGAGAGCCTTCCTGGCAGCTATTGTGAGAAGCCCAACTGAAACTTAGCCCAATTAGATAAGATTTTGGAGGTCTTTAAGCAAGTTAAAGTGAATATTCGTTTATTGGATATGATTCAATCTTGGCTTATGCTAAATTCTTTAAGGACCTGTGTACCAAGAAGAAAACTACCAATGTATCCAAGAGAGCCTTCCTGATAGCTAGTGTGAGCTCTTACCTAACAAACCATATGCTAGTAAATACAAAGATCCAGGGTCGCCCACTATTTCATGTATTGTAGGGAGAACCCTCATCAATAGAGCTTTACTAGACTTAGGGGTGAGTGTCAATATATTGCCATATTCAGTATATGAGCAAAGAGGTTAGGCAGAACTAAAGCTCACGGGAGTTACCCTACAACTAGTAGATCGATCTTTAAAAGTGCTAAGGGGAATGATAGAGTATGTGCTAATTAAAGTTAGTAGCTTTATTTTCCTGGTAGATTTTGTGATTCTAGAAACTAAATTGGTAACGAACCTAAAGAGTCATATCCCAGTTATACTAAGTAGACCATTTTTGGCCATAGCTAATGCCCAAATCAATTGCCAAAGTGGGTTAATAAAACTCTCCTTTGGCAACATGTCAATAGATCTGAATATTCTTAATTTAACCAATACAAATTAAACAAGCGACTTGAATTGTGTTTAAGATAATGTCTATGTTCCTATTGATCCTAGTGATCAAGAGTTTGACCTGGAAGTTTAGTGAACCTAGATGGTGAAGAGGTTAATGAGGTTACTAATTGATAAAAAACCAAGATAAAAACCTCCAATTGAACCACTTGAGGCAATGGCCGGACCATTGCCCAAACCATCAGTGGATGAAGCACCCAAACTAGAACTAAAACCACTTCCCAAGCACCTAAAATTTGTATACCTAAGTCCTTCAAAAATCCTACCAGTAATCATTTCAGCAGACCTAGACTCCACGTAAGAGAGAATTATTAAGTATCCTTAGAGAAAATAGGGAGGCTTTAGGATGGACCATGGTTGATCTAAAGTGGATCAACCCCTCGATTGTTTACATAGGATTTACCTAGGAGAAAAAGCAAAGCCTACAAGAGACCCCCAAAGGAGACTCAACCCATCTATGAAAGAGGTGGTAAAGAAAGAAATTGTAAAACTCCTTGATAATGATCAGATAGTTTTTGGGTAAGTCCTGCACAAGTAATATCCAAGAAGTCAGGAGTTATTGTAATCCAAAATGATAACAATGAACTAGTCCCAACTAGAATTCAAACTAAATAGAGGGTTTGCATCAACTATAGAAAATTAAATGCATCCACTGAGAAGGACCATTTCCCTTTATCTTTTATAGACCAAATGGTAAAACAATTAGCCGGGCATACTTTTACTACTTTTTGGATGATACTCTGGTTATAGCCCTAGAAGATCAAGAGAAGATAACATTCACCTATCCATATGGAACCTCCACATGCAGATGTATACCCTTCAGCTTATGTAATGCATCATCCACTTTTCAAAGGTGCATGATTAGTATTTTCTCAGTCATGATCGAACGGTTCTTTGAGATTTTCATGAATGACTTTTTTATCTTTGGGTCTATTTTTTTTGAATGCCTATATCATCTCAGACTAGTCTTGGAGAGATGTACAGAAAAGCATCCAGATTAAATTGAAAAAAAGGATCAATTCATGTTGAAGGAAGGCATAGTCTTTGGCTATGTGATTTCAAAGAGGGGTATAGAAGTAGCTAAAGTTAAAGTAGATTTGATTGCAAATCTTTTCCCATCTAAATTAGTCAAAGTAATTAGATCACTCCTTGAACACACTAAATTTTATAGGAGATTATTAAAAATTTTAGCAAAGTAGCTCGACCTAACCTATTAGCCAAAGAAGTTAAATTTGACTTTATATCTGAATGTCTTAAGTTTTTCGAATATTTAAAGAAAGAATTAACTTCAACACCAATTATTCACCAACTTGTATGGATCCAACCTTTTGAGCTCATGTGTGATGCATCTAATCATGCCATAGGAGTGATCCTAAATTAAAGAATTGATAAGCTATCTTGAGTTATTTACTATACTAGTAAGACCTTAAATGATGTGCAGCTCAACTACTCAATTACTGGGAGAGAATTTTTAGCTATGATATTTATATTAAAAAAATTTAGACCTTATTTAGTAGGGTCTCATGTAATCATCTATACTGATCACTCTGCCATTAGGCATCTTCTTTCGAAAAATAATGCCAAGGCATGCTTAATTAGATGGATTCTACTCTTACAAAAATTTGACCTAGAGATCAGGGATAAAAAGGGTACTTAAAATGTAGTGGCTAATCATCATCTAGGCTAGCGATCACACCCACTAAAGAATTACCTATGAATGAGTCCTTTCCTGATGAACAACTTATGTCCATTGCCATAGAACTATGGTACACTGATATAGTTAATTATTTAGCCATTGGTAAAATTTCGATGCACTGTACTACTCAAGACAAAAATCAAGTTTTCTTCCAATTGAAGTGCTTTATTTGAGATGATCCATATTTATTTAAATAATGTCTTGACCTAATTATAAGAAGATGCATCCTGGACTAGGCAGTTAAGAGCATATTATCATTTTACCATGACCAAGCTTGTAGTGGTCATTTTAGAGCTAAAAAGACAATGGCAAAGGTGCTCCAATGTGTATTCTATTGGCCTAACCTATTTAAAGATGCTTATGAATATTGCAAAAATTATGCTAGATGCCAACAAATAGGAAAAATCACAAAGAGAGATATGATGCCTATGAATCCAATCTCGATTGTAGAAATTTTTGACATATATGGAACATATTTTATAGAACCATTTTCAAAATCTTTTGGAAACTAGTATATTGTAGTAGTCGTAGGTTATGCCTCCAATTGGGTAGAGGCAATGACTTATAAAACCAATGACTGCAAAATTGATACAAAATTTCTTAAGGAGCATATCCTCTCCCACTTTGGTATTCCAAGGGCTATCATCAATGATTATGGAATACACTTCTATAACCAATCCTTTGCATCATTGATAAAAAAGTATAATATTATCTATAAGATGGCCACACCCTATCACCCACAAATAAGTAGGCAAGTAGAAAATTCTAATCATCAGATCAAATAGATCATAGAGAAGACTTTGAGCTCCAATATAAAATATTGGTTATTGATGCTAGTAGATACACTATGGGCATATCGCACTACCTTCAAGACCAACATAGGAATATCTCCATAAAGGTTTGTGTTTGGTAAGGCATGTCAGTTGCCACTAGAACTAGAACATAGGGTGATGTGGATCATAAAACAACTGAACATGGATTTGGATGCAATTGGAAGCCAGAGGTGGATGAACTTGAAGAGATTAGGAATGAAGCATATGAGAAGGTAAAAATTTATAAGGAAAGAACTAAAGCCTTCTACGACCGAGCATTTTTAAAAAATCTTTTACTCTTGGATAAAAAGTTCTCATACATAATTCAAGGCTTCACCCATTCCTAGGAAAATTGAGATCTAGGTGGACCAAACCCTATATAGTAAAAGAAGTCTTCCCATATGGAGCCATAAAAATTGAAAATCCAAGTAATGATGCCACCTTCAAAGTTAATGGATAATGCCTAAAACAATTCCTAGAATTAGGCACTAAAAAAGATGGAGAGGCTACGTGGCAGGGGCACCAGGATCAGACACAAATTACTGGGCCCTATTTGGTTTATTTAGTCATGTGTCACAATTTTGTAAAAAAGTAAGATTGAGTTGTAATAAGGTGAGATTAGTTGATTTGTCTCGACTTAGTCCAGTATGAGTCCAAATTTTGTATAAGAGAGAAGGTTACCCTATTTTGGAGTTCCATCAGGCCTCATTCAGGATCCAGAGGTAATTACATCAGCTTATGGGAGCTCAATTGACACCCAGGAGCCCTAAATGCCCTCTCGATGCCCTCCAGGTGCCCTGATTCCCTCCAAATGCCATTTCAGATGCCAGATTCCCTCTAGATGCTTCCGAAATATTTCATATATTAGGAGCCCATGTTTTTTAGATTATTCAAGCACTCCAGGCCTTAAGATTTTAAGCCCAAGAAGCAAGCCCAAGCACAAAGAACCAAGATTCCAAGGAATATGCTCATACCAGGGCACCCTAGCTTCCAAGGCCCAAAGCTCATGCACCAATCCAAAGGAGGATGACCCCTTGCTGCACCATGGAGCCTAACACACCTAGGATAGGCATCCTCCATGAGTTGACCAAGTCCAACATGGTGGAAGAATTTAAATACAAGGAGTTTGAGTTTTTATTTCATTCAACTTGTATACTCCTAGTTCTAGGTTTATTTTATAGTTTTTGTCCCACTTAAATTATGTAAACCTATTCTAACTAGGAGAAGACTTGTAATCCCTTTAGGAGAGGGCATGGGAACTCTATAAATACCCCACCCCCTCCCCTTCTTGTATTATCTCTTTCTTATGAATACAACTTGCTGAAATTTTATGATATTGCCTTGTGTTTGGTGTTCTAGTGTTGGTTCTATTATTCTTGTGTGCTCTCCTTGTGTTCCTGGATTGAAACCTTGCTACCCTAGCTTCCATCTGCATCTTTGGAGATCAGCCACACCTAGAGGAAGACACCCTAGCTGCTGCCCCAATCAAGCAACTATTTCTTCCCCGGGACATCCGCACCTAAACCTAGTTCTTTCAATTCAAAACCCTAGTTCCTTTTCTATTTTTTATTTGCTGTTTTGATTGACCCTGATACTTGCAGGATCCCCGTGGTGCTTCAACTCCCTAGAGGATGCCTTCTTTGCTTCCAAGGCCACCCAGATCAGCCATCAGATTCAAAGAAACCGAGGCTTCTTCATCCAGGCTCCAATTAGAGTGTGAGTGATCCCTTCTACTGCAAAGCTTTCAATCTCTGACTGGTAAGAAACCTTCCCTTCTCTTGATATCTATTTTTATGAAGATAAACTATCCTAATCTAGGAGTTTCTCAATTCTCGAGTCCTGGAATTTATTATTTTTGCATGAGTTTGCCTGCGATCATGAAGATTCTATGCATTGCTATTCTTCTTGCTAGTTCTTACTTTTATTTGGGAATTTGGCCTACAAACATAAGTTATAAGAAATCAAAAAAAATAGTTTACTATTTTCCTACATCTTTAGCAATCTTAGAGTCATCCCACATCAGTTTGGTATTAGAGCAGGTTTACGATAGCTTTTATCTACTTTGCATTCACAAACCCTAATTTCAGCATCTTGTCCACTGCATTAGGTGTCTAGGTTTCATTTGATGTTGGCATCTTAAACATTTTATCTTTTTGTAAAACTTTCACTGAATGTCCTATGTTCTATCCTAATAATTAAAAAAAAACTTAATTAATTTTATTGAAACTTTAATTCTCTAAAATCCAGCATATTAGAAATCTTAACAAAATCTTGATAATTTCCATAGCAATCCAAAAACCCTAGGATTTGCATCACATATTATTTTTTTTCTGCATGAAATTTGGTAGGTTTCATCATCACCATCCATCCTCTATTCTAAATTTTTTTTGATTTTTTTCTGCATCAGGATCTATGTCAGGTTTTGTATCAACTAAAACCCTAATTCTTTGATTTCTGCTAATTTTGTACTTGATTAACTCAAACCTAATTAACTTCCACACATCTCAATCCCAAGCCTAATTTGATTGCTAACCTAATCAACTTAAACCTAATTTGTCATTACATAAAATATTTTTATTTTTTTGATTATTTTAGAATGCATCAAGGCCATCGATTGCCATCATTTTTAACCTAATTTTAAGGGCAACTCAATATCTCAGATCAGGACAGGATTTCATCACCTGTCTTGGGCCCAAAACAACCATCATCATACTAACCCAAGCCTAATTAAAATCAATTAGACCTAATTTGCTTTAGAGGGCTAGGAGACATCAATAGGTTGGGTCCGAATTGTGTGGGCCAATTAGTGCATTTAATCAATTAGCTATTATTGAAAGCTAGTTTCTAAGGCTGGGGGTCTAGAGTCAAACAACTTAAGTGGTGTTGTGGTTTTTAATTAGGTCCCTACGAAAGCAGGGGGGCCTCTGATGGGGGATGAATTTGATAAAATGGGTATGTGGAGATGTGATCTACTTACCTAGAAACAACATATTAGCATTAGAGCTCCACATATGGCCGGATTCATGGGTAGAAGGGATGCATAATTTTGAGCTAGGAACTAGGTGAGCAGAAAATCTAACACCCTTGTGCAAGCTTCATTTCAAAAAAATAAAAGAGAGGATCTAAGGGCATAGAAACCCTCAAACTAGGCTAAGCTTCCTTGAAGAACCTCAGATCTAAAGATCAAGAGGGTCTTTTCCCAACAATGAAGAGAAATCAAAGCTCAAATGGAAGGGAAGCACTCATTACTCAAAAATTGAAGGCTAGAGACAAGATCTACACTCTCTTCTTGGATTCACCATTGGAGCTTTGATCCTTGGCATGGAGCCTTCATCTTCATCTTCAAATCACCAAGAAAAACCTACAAAGAGTCAAGGTAAGTCAAAATTCAAAGAAATTAAGGGAAAAAAGGAAGGAATCAACAAGAGAAGTGAAGAGAGTTGCTGGAATTTTTGGACAGCACTTCACCTTCTTCTTGGACTACTTGGATCTTATGTAGACAAACTTGGAAATGGAACTTTGGCCCTCCAAACTCAAGGCACACACTCAAATTCAAGATAAAACTCATCACTCCAACTAAAACTTAAAGGAAAACACTCAAAATTCTAAGAAGAACTAAAGAACTTGGCAAAGTAGAAGAGAATACAAACAAGTAAGCTTTCATTCAACTCAAGTCATTCATTGCTTTACAAGAGGAGGCCTTGGTCCTATTTATAGGCCAAGGGCAGCCATAATGGATGGGTTAAGGAGCCAACTAATTCAGATTTAGTTGGTAATTAATTATATGATTAGTTCCCAGTCTAACTAATCCTAACAAGAGAAAGTCCTAGAAGCTTCATGTGGCACCATCTACTTGTAATACTTGTCTTCATCTAATCCTTCCACATGTTCTTTAAGATTTGGTTTTTCAATTAGGCTTCAAGGTAGAAGATTTCTTCATAGCTTGGCTAGCCCATGGGCTTGGAAAAGAAATCTGCACTTGATTTTGGCTTTAAACAATTCAATCTTGCTTCATGGAATTAGGAGTCTTCAAGAGGTGCTTTATACATTTGAAGGAACCTGAAAAAAAGAAAAGATTGGACTACAACCAAAGATTTTTAGTTTGTAATTTCTTCCTCTTGCCAATGTCCTCATTAATTCTCCCCGGGTGAAAAGAACTCGGCCCTGACGAGTATGGATCATTTTGGCTTTGGTAGTATTCAAATATATCTGGATTGATCCTTCATAGTTCTTCTTGAGTGATACCTGAATCTTCAGAATCAGGTCTGCCTTACCAATGGACCAAGTATCGTTGGTAATCTTTATTCCGGGTAGTGACAATCTTGTCATCTATGACCCTTTCAATTCTTTCTCCCCGCTTTGGTAATGTGGCTGGTGGGCACTCTGGGGTTGGTTCACTCTCAAGGGATGGATCAGGTTCTAGAAACTCACTAGGAATCATTGTAGGCTTCTTCTATCCCACCAGATATGAGATATTAAAAGTAGAGCTAATGCCAACGTCAGAAGGTAGGTCCAACACATATGCATTAGGTCCTATTCTTTTTATTATTTTGAAAGGGCCTGCACTATAGGAATGGAATTTCTTCATAATTCCTAGTGGAAACTGTTCAGATTTTAGCCCGATCATCACAAAGTCTCTACTTGAAATTCTTTGGCCCTTCTATGAGAATCAGCCATATGCTTGTAGCTCTCATTGTTTATTTGGATTTTCTTGCTAATCTCTCTGTGCAAATCCCTAAGATGTTATGCATATGATTCGGCAGATTTATACATGGATGACACCAATTGACAAAACAAACTCAAATGATAATAAAATAAAAGACAAGCTTAAATGGGTTTTATTATCTAAGGACTGAATTTTATTGTTAAGCTAGGAAACAAAGGTTCCTAATTTTCAATATTTCCCTTAAGAGGCTTCTAAAACTCTTGCACATATCTTTAGGTAAGTGGTAGTAAATCATAATTTGGCTCCCAACATATGCCATAGAGTCTTAAGAAAGTAACTATTGAATATCACTGGGAATAGATCAATGGTATGGTGGATGTCCCAGCCGGATGGAATAGGAGGGTGAATGATACGCTGTGGTGGATCAGGATGGTGGATGTTCATAAATGGTGGATCAGGGATAGAAAAACTATTGGGGGATATATATCACAAGTTCTTCAAAGGCTCTACAACTTCTTGGGACTGATCTATAGGGGTTTGTTCTTGGGTTTCCTTGATTGTCAATACCCCAATAGGTGCTCTTTCATTGATCTCCAAATTTGAATCCATATTGGTTAACTTTAATTCCACATCCTCTTCTTTTATGAACTCTTTTATTTCTTGGGGTGGCTCTTCCTAGACTTCTCTTTCTTCAAGTTGATTATTTTCATCTTTAATTTCTTCAGGCTGGGTGACTATTCCAAATTCATCCTTTATTGCAAACACTGGTTCATGTATATTTAGGTTAGACCCAACTTCACTGATTTCTTCCTTAAATTCTTCATCATGTTCCGGGGATTCATTCTTTAATTCCTCAGTTGGACAAGATTTGGATTCTGTTTCTTCCTTGAGTACTTCAAGAGGTTCAGGAGATATTTTCTTTAATTCTTCCATAGGTTTAGTCTCTTCTTCATCTCTCTCATACTCATTGAATTCAACAATATATTTAAACACAGTTTTATCATCTTGTCTCAATTTGTACCATTGGGTTGGAATATTTTGCTTATAAGATTTGCCTAGGTACTTTTTGGTACGGGCACCAGAATTAGAAGAAGACTTCAGGGTTCCATCTAGATCTCTGAATGACCTTGCCCGAAGATTAGGGTTTGTAATAAAGGTTGACCTGGTCAACCAGATTATTTCTTTGAGTCTGCATTTCATTTTGTTGAGTCATGTTGACTCAGTACAAGTCCTAGTAGTGGTCTAGGTCTTCTCCAGGTTGGTGCCACTTTTTTTTTCAGTCAAGTCAAGGTCCAGGGTGCCACATTTTTTCTCCCAGGCCTAAGCAAGTGGGCGCCACACTCCCAGCCACATGCCAGAGTCCAGGAGGCGCCACATCTCCATCCCAGTGTCTTGGTCCCCACACCCAAGGGAGCAAGAATTTTTCTTGAAGCCAAAATCAAGGAGGCGCCCCATATATACCTTAAAAGGCCAAGCTAAAGGAGGAAAGAGGCATTTCTTGGGGAGCACTTCAAGGGGGCGCCCAATCCATGCCTAAAAAGACCAAAGCAAAGTTGGGAAGAGTCATGACTTGGGGAGAAAGAAAAGGAGGTGTCCAAAAGAGTTGATCCGTGAAAGGAAGAAGCCTAAACTTGTGGAGCAAGACTAGGAGGTGTCCAAATGAGCCAAACCATGAAGGAAAAATCCTTGATTCATGGAGAGATACTAGGAGACACCCCCATAACCTGCCATTTGGAGCTGATTTTCAAGTTTTCTTGAAGTTTTTGGGCTGTCCACTCATGGAAGGAGTCTTGGGAAGAGAATTTGATGCCTAAAGTGTGGGTTAGTCCTATTAGTCCCATATGGGAAATGTATAAAATTTTATTTCTTTGTTATGTCTATATATTCAACTCTATGTAACTCTTGAATTTAATGATGAATGAAATCAATTTCTTTGTGAGCAACTTTGTGTTTCTCTCTTCCGCACTTGTATTCAAGTGTTGAGCTCCGTGAGGGAGTAAATCCGAGTTCCCTAGGAACCTTGAGGAGGTGTGAGATCTCCAACCCCAAAACCCTAGCTTAGTCCACCCATCTCTACTCCACCACCACCAAACCCTAATTTTCCATCTACAACCCATGGCCCCTCTCTTCCACATAGAGGCCGGCCACCAGCATCCATGTTCAGATCAACTGTTTCAACTACAGAGCAAGTTCAACGAAGAGTCAGATCAGTATCAAGATCTCCGGAACTTCTACATCCAACAATCTTCATTAAGTCCTCAGGTCAGTGTCTTTCTTTGAGTTTCTGGTTCTTTTTTTTTTTTCTTCTTCTTCCAGATCTTGAGTTCGAGAAGAAGGCCAACCTTGCCATAGGACTACAATCCGAGAATCCATTATGAAGATACCCCGTCTCCAAGGATCCTACAATCTGCTCGAGAGTGTCCTTCAATTGAAGTAACTAGAGATATCACGGTCAGGTATAAAACCTTCTCTTCTCTCTTCGTCTGTTTCTTGAAAGAGGAGTAAACCCTAGGTCTGGGGGTTTCTCAATCCCCAGCGATCCTACTTCTGAGTTACTCTGATAATCCACTCCTTTTAATTGTGCTTTCTGTCATTTCTTAGTTTCTTTCAATATTAGTTTATCTTTCCTTTGAGTCAAAGCTGACTTCTAAAAATAAATAAATAAAAAAAATACATTAATTTTAATTTGCTTCCGCATTCCACATTTTCGTTCTGCATCAATTTTGGTATCAGAGCTTTCGTTCTGCATCAATTTTGGTATCAGAGCTTTCGTGCTGCATCAATTTTGGTATCAGAGCCCAGTCTAGGGTTTCTGTTTTGCTTGCATGTTTTAAGTCTCTCTCCTTTTTACTTTGTCTGCTCGAAGTAGACTCCCCAGGATATTCGGTCCTAGGAACTAAGCGAGGTGCAAACCTCCTCTTCCCATTCCATGGGGTGCTCCTAGGGTGTGTAGGGGATCCGTTGGGTTACAACTTCATAGCAGGAATTGTAAACGGGGGAAGCACTCTGTTTTCAGTCTGTAACTATCCTGTTGCAGGAATTGTTTCTCATTGTAGGTAACTCCAAATTATGTGATTTTTATTTTGCGGGAACCAGTATAATTGAATCTATTTTACATAATCTTCCTATAATTTATTGGTTTCCGTGGTATTTCTGAGAGTTAAATTACAGCAACTCTGTTTCTGTGTTTCTGCAATTCAATTATTTTGAGTGATCATCTCCTAATTCATCTTAAGGGCAATTGAGCATCTAAGATAAAGGGAGTAGTTGATAACCTCTCCTTAGCACAAAACCACCACCCATTCATTCGATCCTAAGCCTAATTTTAAAATTTATTAGACTTAATTTGCCCTAGTGGGCTAGGGACATCAACAAGTCGGGTCAAGGCTAGTGTTGAGTCTGTTGGGGTTTCAAGTGCACCGCAGCGGAAGTGTAAATTTCAAAATGATGAAATTTGCACCGAAATCCCTTAGCCAAGATCTCCTTATATACTAATTAAAACATACATACTAACATTGTTAGAATTAGGGCACTAACCTTTTAACGCTAAGTCCAATTTTGATGTAGAATCAGAACTTGGTGTTGAATGCTTCTTTTGATTTCACCAGGCGTCCAAATGTCCACCCTCCAATGGTGATCCACAAGATGATTGAACAAGATGCAAGCTTCTTCAAAGTTCCCTCACTTGAATTCTTATCCTAGAACTCAAGAGGACTATGGCTCTAAAACTTCAGGGTAGGGGCTCCTTACTTCCTTTCTTCCTTCTTCCTTTCCCTTTCTTAAGACCTTGTCCTAAGAATAAAACTCTTGTCTTAAAGGAGGAGATGGATTTAAGACACTAATGTCTTAAAGTAAAGAAAATAGAAACAGAGTAGGAGTTCCTTTCTTTTACCGATCAAGAGATTCTTCCTATCTCTTGTTTTGGACTTGAGTTTCAACAGAGAAGAGAACTCTGTAAGAGGGAAACTCTCTTTGTCCTAAACAAGCTAAGGAGGAATCAGTTTCCTGGAAAGAAAAGACAATAAAATAAACTCTGTTGTTCAAAAAAAAATCATCTGAACACCCGAGACCTCTGTTGTTTAAATAGATTTCAGAGAGATGTCTTCTCAGAAGAACACAACTCTCCGTAAACCCCATTCCACTTTATCTCACGCCCCTTTCTTATTTCTCACGCCCAATCCACACATCTCACGGCCTTCCAGATTAAATCCCACGGCTCTTCTTAAAGGAAAAACCGCGGTGTTTTAAAAAGAAGAAAGTCGCGACTTTTCATCTCCGAAGAGATGTTACTTCGCGCGCCCGGGAGGAGTTAGCGCTTTCTCTCTTTCTCAAAATCCCATCAGCCGTTGGATTTTCATCCAAGGGGGGGGAGAAGGAGCGCTAATCACTTAAGAAGGAGGCCGCCCAAATAAAATCTCCGATGATTTTATTTGGGGCGCGCCAAGAGTCCATGCGCCATGGACTCTTCCTTAAGGCGCGCCAAGAGTCCATATGCGCATGGACTCTTGGTGTTTGGCGTGAAAAGCAAAAAGGGGGCGGGTGGGAGGCTAGCCAAGCTACATGGCTAGCCAATAGGGTTAGCCATATTCCCATATTTCTTAATTAGGGTCTAATTAGGTCCAATTAGAACCCAATTTGAACCAATCCGGAACCCTAATTCGAATCCGATCCGAATAGAAGCTAGGGCTTGCAACACCTGCTAGAGTGTTATCTTGCAAAGACAATTTAATTCCAAATTAAATTCTTGATCAATCCTCTTAAGTGTGTGACCCATTGGGTTCCACATCTAGCCAGCAGTGGGTTCGAATACAAGTTGACCTAATTTGATTAGAACTCTTTCTAATCGATTTAGGTCAAACCGGGCTTACCCGGATCGATCAATTAGGATTCTTCCTAACATGTGATCTTTGAACTTGATCAACCCACAAGACAAGATTGACGTCTAGCAACGTGTCATGTCTACCCGGAAGATATGGAAATTCTGGTGAAATACCAAAATTACCCTTCAGTAGAGAGTTACCGTACAATTAAATCTTTCGATCAGCCTGCACCCAAAATATAACTATGGATATGGATATATGTCAAATCCAACATTATATTTGTTTCTAGCTCAATCTTATAATGATGATTCGATTATCTTGATATTAGAAACCATCTCTAATATCCTTACTTTGATCAAAGATTCCCTGAATCATCATGCGATTGTTGACTAGCTGGATGCAATCTCCTCTTACTAAGAGTGATCGATTCCTTGTTGACCTACTCATTACCTTCATATTCAATTCACCATTCCCAGTATCAATCCTGTGCATGTCTCAGTGTCATGATTAGGATTGAACCAAAGGATGGGTTCATGTACATAAGGTACTTATGGCAGTCTCAGGTCAAAAGATTACTTGTACCACTCCTACTATGAGAACCTTCTATTGACATGTAGCTAAGACTCCATTAGATGTTCTCAAGTTGGATCATATCAGTGAACTCATTCTCCAATGAGCACCCACATCCCAGTATTAGTGTCATACACAAGTGACTGTGAGAGCAGTCACCCTTTCCAGTATACCCGGGGTGTGCTAGTCTTATCGGAAAAACCCTGATCCCCTATTCAAGGTTCCTTTGACTAGGAATACTTTAGATTAAGGTTTTAAGATTTTAGGTCTCACTGGTATGATCTCATCATAACCCTAAAATCATAGCCCTAATCTATGGGGTTCATCATATAATAAACACAGCGTATGATAAAAAATAATGCCTTTATTTAGAAAATTATCAATTACAATGGTTTGGGAGATACAACAGAGATTGGTTTGTAGGGCATATCCCTTTCAATCTCCCACTTGCACTAAAGCCAATCGCCTTTGAATCTTAATCCCATACATTCTAGGTGGCGATCAAAATCTCGCTGTGGTAGAGCCTTAGTGAACGGGTCTGCTACATTGTTCTTTGTATCAACTCTATCTATGTAGACATCTTGTCTCTCTACTATTTCTCGGACAAGATGGAAGCGTCTCAGAATGTGCTTGGACTTATGATGAGCTCTTGGTTCCTTAGCTTGAGCAACGGCCCCAGTGTTGTCACAGTAAAGTGGCACTGGGTTTTCAATTTGAGGAACAACACCCAACTCTGTGATGAACTTCTTCATCCAGACTGCTTCCTTGGCGGCTTCACTAACAGCTATGTATTCTGCCTCTGTGGTTGAGTCAGCTACAGTCTGCTGCTTGGTACTCTTCCAACTCACTGCTCCACCATTTAGGGTAAAAACATATCCCGAAATGGATTTGCTATCATCAGGGTCTGATTGAAAACTAGAATCAGAATAAGCTTCTAGTTTAAGATCAGAACCACCATAAACCAAAAAAATATCCTTAGTCCTTCTTAGGTACTTAAGAATATTTTTAACTGCTTTCCAATGATCCTCTCATGGATCAGCCTGAAACCTACTGACAATGCCTAAAGCATATGCCACATCAGGCCTGGTACATAACATGGCATACATTATGGATCCTATTGCCGAAGCATAGGGTATAGAATTCATTCTATCTCTTTCTTCAGGTGTCTTGGGAGACATCCTTTTAGAAAGATGTATGCCTTGACTCATAGGAAGATAACCTCTTTTACTTCCTTCCATGCTGAATCTTTTCAGCACTAAGTCAATGTACCTAGATTGGGATAAACCTAGCATCCTCTTAGATCTATCTCTATAGATCTTAATACCTAGTATATAGGATGCTTCTCCCAAATCTTTCATGGAAAACTGGTTTGATAGCCAAACCTTGACTGATTGCAACATTGGGATATCATTCCCAATGAGGAGTATGTCATCTACATACAGAACCAAGAAGACTATGGCACTCCCACTAGTCTTCTTATAAACACAGGGTTCATCCACATTTTTGATAAAACCAAATCTTTTAATAGTTTCATCAAAGCGGATGTTCCAACTCCTGGAAGCTTGCTTTAATCCATAAATGGATTTCTTCAGCTTGCATACTTGATTAGGTTTATTCTTTGAAATAAAACCTTCTGGCTGTGACATGTAGACTTCTTCCTCAAGGAAACCATTGAGGAATGCAGTTTTCACATCCATCTGCCATATCTCATAATCGTGGTATGCTGCTATAGCAAGTAAAATCCGAATTGATTTTAGCATGGCAACAGGTGAAAAAGTTTCATCATAATCAATTCCCTGTTTTTGTCTAAAACCTTTAGCCACTAATCTGGCTTTATAGGTTTCAACTTGGCCATCAGCCCCAATCTTTTTCTTATAGACCCATTTACACCCAATAGGATTAACACCCTCTGGTGCATCAACCAAAGACCATACTTGGTTTACATACATAGAGTCTACTTCGGATTCCATGGCTTCTTGCCATTTATCTGAGTCAGTACTCAAGATAGCTTCCGTATAGGTCAGAGGTTCATCATTTTGAATGACTTGAGCTTCATTATTTTCAATAATAAACCCATACCTCTCAGGTGCCCGTGGCACTCTGTCAGACCTACGAGGAGGAGTTTTGTGTTCTGGTTCTGTCCTAACTATATGTTCTAATGGTTGAGAATTGTCTATCTGTATTTCTTGCACTTCTCCAAGTTCAATTGTTCTACCATTGCCCCTTTCCAAAATGAACTCTTTTTCTAGAAAAGTGGCATGCCTGCTAACAAAAATCTTTTGTTCAGTAGGATGGTAGAATAGATATCCTCTACCTTCTTTAGGATATCCTACAAATAGACATTTATCCGCTCTAGGTTCCAACTTATGTCCAAAATTTCTTTTAACATAAGCTGGACATCCCCATACCTTAAAATATTTAAGATATGGTTTCTTTCCACTCCAAATTTCATATGGAGTACTAACAACGGATTTAGAAGGTACCTTGTTCAGAATATAAACAGCAGTTTCTAGGGCATGACCCCAGAAAGAAATGGACAAATTTGTGAAGCACATCATGGATCGTACCATATCTAATAAGGTACGATTCCTCCTTTCAGCTATACCATTTAGCTGTGGTGTATAAGGAGGGGTCCATTCAGAAAGGATTCCATTAACTTTAAGATAGTCTAAAAACTCCGCGGATAAGTATTCTCCTCCTCGATCAGAACGAAGAACTTTAATACTTTTCCCGGTTTGTTTTTCGACCATACTTTGATACTCCTTAAATTTATCAAAGGCTTCAGATTTGTGTTTCATAAGATACACATATCCGAACCTAGATAAATCATCTGTAAAAGTGATAAAATATGAGTATCCTCCTCTGGCCTGAGTTGTCATTGGACCACATACATCAGTGTGTATAAGTCCTAATAACTCAGTTGACCTTTCCCCATGTCCAGTGAATGGAGTTTTTGTCATCTTACCCATGAGACATGATTCGCAAGTTCCTAATGATTCATACTCATAAGGATCAAGGAATTTTTCCTTGTATAACTTGCTAATCCTAGACTCATTAACATGACCAAGTCTATGATGCCAAAGTAAAGTATCATTAAAGTCTTTTCTTTTCCTTTTAGTATTGACATGAAAAATACTATCATTGGAAGAAAGAGTTAAGAGCCCATTGCTAAATATGCCAGAACAAATAATTTTATTAGATAACATTATTGAGCAACCAGTGCTCGTTACATCCATTACATATCCTTGTTTTAATAACAAAGGAATAGATATAATGTTCCTAATAATCTTTGGCATATAGTAACAATTCTCTAGCTCCAAGATCTTCCCTGAAGGCAACTTCAGAATATAGGTCCCTACAGCTTCTGCTTGGATGATATCACCACCAGCACCGTAGAGATTGAAGTCGCCTTCCTTCAATACTTTAAGCTTGTGGAGGTCCTGCAAAGATTTGCATATATGGTAACCACAAGCGGTATCCAATACCCAAGTATTTGATATAGACGAATTTAATGTCAATATAGTATGTATCTCATACATACCTTTTGGTGCGTCTGCCGCACCAGGCTTCACAGTTGCAAGGTAAGCCTTGCAATTCCTTTTCCAATGTCCCGCTTTGCCGCAAAAGAAACAGGTTGACTGTTTTGAGACCTTCTTTCCTTTCTTGTTCTTATTGATGCCACCCTTAGGGTTTAGTCTCCTGCTAAAACCCTTTTTGCCTGATTTCTTCTTATTGGTCTTATCAACAAGAAGAAGTGGAGCCTTTTCTTTCTTAACATGGCTCTCTGCTGTTTTTAACATATTTAACAGCTCAGGCAAGGAAGTGTTCAGTTTGTTCATGTGATAATTCAAGACAAACTGAGAAAATGACTCTGGGAGTGATTGCAGGATTAAATCCTGATTCAGCTCCCTATCCATAATAAACCCTAATTGACCTAATCTAGTGATTAAGTCAATTACCTTCAGGACATGATCCTGAACGGATGTACCCTCTGTCATCCTAGCACGGAATAACTGCTTAGATATTTCGTATCTAGCAGTTCTGCTTTGTTCTCCATAAAGCTCCTTTAAATTGAGCATTATGGATTGAGTATCCATGCTTTCATGCTGCCTCTGTAACTCATTGGTCATAGAGGCCAGTATGATACACTTGACAGTGAGGGAGTCATTCTGCCACATTTTGTATGTGGCCATATCTTCCTGTGTGGCATCATCCCCTAGTGGATTAAGATTAGGGGTATCAAGAATATAAGAAAGTTTTTCTGAACTCAGTACAATCTTTAAGTTTCTCAACCAGTCCACATAGTTTGGACCAGTCAGTTTGTTGGTATCTAAGATGCTTCTCAGTGATAATGAAGATGCCATTTATCTACATTTAATTAAGAACAATACATAAGCAAACAACCATGAAATGATTTACATAATTAAATTAGGTCTTCAATTTAATTATGTCTCCCACTATTTTATCAAAAATCATAGCCCTCACTATGATAATCGAGAAGAACCCTGATCGGTTTTCTTAGTGAGATCGAGATCCTTATAATTTATAAAAGATCTTGCAGACAACACAACAAATCTTTTATAAGTTGTAAGGTAGGAAACTCTTCCAATTATATCTCATATAATTCTCAAAAATAACTTGGCCTCTAGAACATTATAAGTCTTGCAGAATACACAACAAACCATAATGTTCTAGTTAAGTCAAGACCCTTTCATTTCTATACAGTCAATATTCAAATATAATGCCCTTGTAGATAACACAACAAGGCATTATACTGAATATACTGTAAGGATATTTTGTACTAGACCAATATTATGTCAATCACCCTATGAGGTCTTGCAGACAACACAACAAACCTAATGTGGTTCATAACACAGTAATGATCCAGCATGAAGGAAGGCCAACATATAGCAATTTTTTAACACTAAGCATATAAGTCAAGATTTAAATATAATCAAATCGGCCAGGCAAGTGGAAGAGATGTGGGAGTCCCCCCGTTGCTTTCCTAGACACCAATAAAAATTGGCCAGGTCAGTCAACGGAACCAATTAAAAACCACGATTCTCTTTACCTTCCCAGAACCACCTTTCTAGACACCGAATGATCAATTGTTCATCATGACTAGTGATGCTTATTAGTTAAATATGCTATGACTTAATATGATTTTAAGAAGAGGGCTTTATAAAATTGCCAGCACATTCTTACATAAAAAAAAACATATCATAATGATATCACTCTGATAAACATATATGTGCTAAGTGTGTCATCATACTAGGACAACCATTTACCACATAATGGATCCACCATTATGCCAGGGCAACCTTATTTCAGTATGATGACTTCAAAACTAATCATATCTCTATAATAATTAGGGTTTGAGTGAAAAACCCTAATTAGTGGCATACATCAAAACATTAATTATCATATATGCATTCCTTAAATTATGCTAAGCGTATCAGCATTCAAGGGTTTAAAACCCTAATTTCGATACTACAACAAAAATGCATATAATATGTTTTAACTGTAATAAGGATGGCTCTGATACCACTGTTGGGGTTTCAAGTGCACCGCAGCGGAAGTGTAAATTTCAAAATGATGAAATTTGCACCGAAATCCCTTAGCCAAGATCTCCTTATATACTAATTAAAACATACATACTAACATTGTTAGAATTAGGGCACTAACCTTTTAACGCTAAGTCCAATTTTGATGTAGAATCAGAACTTGGTGTTGAATGCTTCTTTTGATTTCACCAGGCGTCCAAATGTCCACCCTCCAATGGTGATCCACAAGATGATTGAACAAGATGCAAGCTTCTTCAAAGTTCCCTCACTTGAATTCTTATCCTAGAACTCAAGAGGACTATGGCTCTAAAACTTCAGGGTAGGGGCTCCTTACTTCCTTTCTTCCTTCTTCCTTTCCCTTTCTTAAGACCTTGTCCTAAGAATAAAACTCTTGTCTTAAAGGAGGAGATGGATTTAAGACACTAATGTCTTAAAGTAAAGGAAATAGAAACAGAGTAGGAGTTCCTTTCTTTTACCGATCAAGAGATTCTTCCTATCTCTTGTTTTGGACTTGAGTTTCAACAGAGAAGAGAACTCTGTAAGAGGGAAACTCTCTTTGTCCTAAACAAGCTAAGGAGGAATCAGTTTCCTGGAAAGAAAAGACAATAAAATAAACTCTGTTGTTCAAAAAAAAATCATCTGAACACCCGAGACCTCTGTTGTTTAAATAGATTTCAGAGAGATGTCTTCTCAGAAGAACACAACTCTCCGTAAACCCCATTCCACTTTATCTCACGCCCCTTTCTTATTTCTCACGCCCAATCCACACATCTCACGGCCTTCCAGATTAAATCCCACGGCTCTTCTTAAAGGAAAAACCGCGGTGTTTTAAAAAGAAGAAAGTCGCGACTTTTCATCTCCGAAGAGATGTTACTTCGCGCGCCCGGGAGGAGTTAGCGCTTTCTCTCTTTCTCAAAATCCCATCAGCCGTTGGATTTTCATCCAAGGGGGGGGAGAAGGAGCGCTAATCACTTAAGAAGGAGGCCGCCCAAATAAAATCTCCGATGATTTTATTTGGGGCGCGCCAAGAGTCCATGCGCCATGGACTCTTCCTTAAGGCGCGCCAAGAGTCCATATGCGCATGGACTCTTGGTGTTTGGCATGAAAAGCAAAAAGGGGGCGGGTGGGAGGCTAGCCAAGCTACATGGCTAGCCAATAGGGTTAGCCATATTCCCATATTTCTTAATTAGGGTCTAATTAGGTCCAATTAGAACCCAATTTGAACCAATCCGGAACCCTA
This sequence comes from Areca catechu, assembly GCA_021397845.1. Taxonomy (NCBI): domain Eukaryota; kingdom Viridiplantae; phylum Streptophyta; class Magnoliopsida; order Arecales; family Arecaceae; genus Areca; species Areca catechu. The sequence continues at coordinate 181,413,671 of CM038039.1, read as the reverse complement.
ATTCGAATCCGATCCGAATAGAAGCTAGGGCTTGCAACACCTGCTAGAGTGTTATCTTGCAAAGACAATTTAATTCCAAATTAAATTCTTGATCAATCCTCTTAAGTGTGTGACCCATTGGGTTCCACATCTAGCCAGCAGTGGGTTCGAATACAAGTTGACCTAATTTGATTAGAACTCTTTCTAATCGATTTAGGTCAAACCGGGCTTACCCGGATCGATCAATTAGGATTCTTCCTAACATGTGATCTTTGAACTTGATCAACCCACAAGACAAGATTGACGTCTAGCAACGTGTCATGTCTACCCGGAAGATATGGAAATTCTGGTGAAATACCAAAATTACCCTTCAGTAGAGAGTTACCGTACAATTAAATCTTTCGATCAGCCTGCACCCAAAATATAACTATGGATATGGATATATGTCAAATCCAACATTATATTTGTTTCTAGCTCAATCTTATAATGATGATTCGATTATCTTGATATTAGAAACCATCTCTAATATCCTTACTTTGATCAAAGATTCCCTGAATCATCATGCGATTGTTGACTAGCTGGATGCAATCTCCTCTTACTAAGAGTGATCGATTCCTTGTTGACCTACTCATTACCTTCATATTCAATTCACCATTCCCAGTATCAATCCTGTGCATGTCTCAGTGTCATGATTAGGATTGAACCAAAGGATGGGTTCATGTACATAAGGTACTTATGGCAGTCTCAGGTCAAAAGATTACTTGTACCACTCCTACTATGAGAACCTTCTATTGACATGTAGCTAAGACTCCATTAGATGTTCTCAAGTTGGATCATATCAGTGAACTCATTCTCCAATGAGCACCCACATCCCAGTATTAGTGTCATACACAAGTGACTGTGAGAGCAGTCACCCTTTCCAGTATACCCGGGGTGTGCTAGTCTTATCGGAAAAACCCTGATCCCCTATTCAGGGTTCCTTTGACTAGGAATACTTTAGATTAAGGTTTTAAGATTTTAGGTCTCACTGGTATGATCTCATCATAACCCTAAAATCATAGCCCTAATCTATGGGGTTCATCATATAATAAACACAGCGTATGATAAAAAATAATGCCTTTATTTAGAAAATTATCAATTACAATGGTTTGGGAGATACAACAGAGATTGGTTTGTAGGGCATATCCCTTTCAGAGTCAGTTTGTCTAGTTACTCTGTGTGTGCTTTGTACTCAGTGTCTAGAATGGTGGTTCAGGGATTCTATCCTGAAGGGCTTGTGTGCTGGTCCGCCTACCTGGCCAATCACTGATTGGTGTCTAGGATTGGCATTTAGGGACCTAACACTCCCCTTACACCTGCCTGGCTGAGTCCTGAGTTACTACAGGCTAGCTTGCCACTCTGATTGGGCATCTAGTTTGGACTCTAGGTCTAGTGAGCCAGTAGTCGCTTTAGTCTAGTCACATTCTGTGTGCTTGCTTGCATCATCATGTCCACCCGGAATGGAGTACCCTCCCAACCTGGTCAAACTCAACCTGATTTAGAGGCCATGGTTAGAGCTCTTACTAAAAGTATGAACAAATTAAGTCAGGATATGACTGCTACTGTTACCCAGTGTAAAGAACAAGTCCATGAGAATTTTACCCAGCTTAGGGATCGAGTCCAAGTACTTGAGAAATGTAGACATCAAAATTGGACCCCTTATCCAAGATTTAATAGGCCCCAACCTCATCCATGTCAGGAGCCTAGGAGGACCTTATACCGTGATCCCGAGTATAACCTTTGGAAGCCTAACCATGATATCTATAGTGTGGATCGTGTCTATGAGAGGTCCTTACAATATTCTAGACCAGTCACTCAACAACCCAAGTCTTCTAGATCAAACCATTTAGATCCACACCCATGCCCAAGTAAGGTCTCTACTAGCTTGAAACCCAGTGTGACCCAGGTTCCTATATTGCAAGAATGTTTGTTTTGTGGAGAAAGAGGCCATAAATCTAGTCAGTGCCCATGCATAGGACTGGCATGTGCACAGCTAAGTGGTAAGAATCCTAAGGATGACATTAATGAGGGAGAACCCAAGCCTACCAATGAGGAAGAAAGGTTAGGTATGACAAGCCTAGAATCAGTTGACCCGATTACCATTGACCCGAAACCCATTGAAGATGGCATCGAGGAAGTATATGATGCTGGCTTGAGTCTAGTTGATGAATATAAGGGGGAAGAACTTGAAGAATGTGACATCGATACTATTGGTTCCTTACCTGAGGAGACCTTGGAGAGCAACCAAGTGGTAGGACCTAGTTCAGAAATTCAAGAGATTTGTGAGAATTAGGTTCCTTTAGTCAAATACCCCCAGGAAGAACTCATAGTGTTAGCCCGAGCTATCAGTTCGTACCCTCTAATGACAGTCATTCCCCAAGTACCAATTGAAGATCTTTGCACTGAATAGTTTAATTTTGCCCACCCTATGGTAGATCCTCTCCTTAGGATGACTGAATCAAGCCTCTTACAATTGGACCTTGTCCCATGCCCAGCCACTAAGGTCTCTCCCGTAATCTCAGTTGAACATCCTTGTCTTGAATGGATTGATTCACCCAGTCCTGTAGAAGTCCTCCTTATGGCCCCAGACCCCTTCCTTCGCATGACTGACCTACCCTTCTATAGAGTATACCTTTCCACACCCATAGGTCAAATTTCAAGTCTTGAGGTCATCATCCATAGGCCCTCCCATGAATCATTCTCTAATCCAGTTCTTGAGAAAGTGGATCATTATTTGCTTAGAGAACAAACCTTAACTATTGCAATCACATGTCCTAGGCTACTTCCCGAACCATCTCTTGATCCATTCCTGGGAGTAGCAAACTTTTCCTTTCTTAAGGATGACCAATTGACACTCATAGATCACCTTTAAAACCTTCAGGTCACCACCTTTAGTCAACAGGTAATTCGAGACTCCACCTCATATCTCCTCCCTTTCTCTAGGACTTCCAATGCTTCTTACACCATCCAAGTATACTTTGTCGAAGCCTTTAGAGTGAACCACGTGTCAGAACCTATTAGGTTTGCCACCTACTTTTGGAAGACCTTATGGCACCTACTAGGCATCCATAATAAGTTTTCATGCTCTGCATGCCCTCCTCCGACCCAAGGTCAAACCTAGAGAGCCTTAGTTTGTTAGGTTTAGACCTAGGGTTCCTTTGTAAAAAAGTCCATTCTTTAGGAATGCGTCGTCAGTCTAGTTTAGTTTTCTTGACCCTTTACTAGGCTTTGGCTCAGATTTTGGTTAGATTGAGAGCACCAGGAATTGGAATTTGTATTTTGTCCAGGACTGAAATTGCATTCAATGTTTCGATCAATAGGTCTATAGGCTAGAGTCCCTTTGAAATTGTGCATGGTTACAAACCTCACACACCTCTTGACCTAGCTCCTTTACCAGTCCACACACGAGTCTCACAGTCTGCTGAAATTTTTGCATAGCATATAAAAGACTTGCATAAAGAAATTCATGCCAAAATAAATTTAAGTAATGAAACTTATAAGAAGTTGGCTGATTCTCAAAGGCGAGTCAAAACTTTTGTTGAGGGAGACTATGTAATGATTAGGTTAAGGCCTGAACGGTTTCCTCCTGGAACCGTTAGAAAGTTACATGCTAGAGGAGCTGGTCCATTTAGAGTAGTGAAGAGAGTAGGGTCCAATGCCTATGTGCTCGAGTTGCCTCCAAAACTAGGCATTAGCTCCACTTTCAACATTACAGACCTAGTAGAGTATAGAGAGCCAGCTGTGATTCCCAGTGAGCCTTTTTGAGCCTAATCCTGCTCTTGAGAGTGAACCCAACCCTGTGTGTCCACCAACAAACTGGCCTGTGAGGAAAGAATAGATTGAAAAGATCCTGGATGATCAGGTTATCTCTACTCGTAATCGAGGATACCAAAGATACCTGGTCCGCTGGCAACGAAGGCCAGATTCTGATGACTCTTGGATCTCATGAGATGAATTACAAGAGCTGGATCCAGATCTCTTGGAGAGATACCAAAGCCAACTTGAGCGTTACTTGACAGGGTCGAGTTCCTCCCACCCCGGGAGAATTGGTGCGGGCACCAGAATCAGAAGAAGACTTCAAGGTTCCATCTGGATCTCTGAATGACCTTGCTCGAAGATTAGGGTTTGTAATAAAGGTTGACCTGGTCAACCAGATTATTTCTTTGAGTCTGCATTTCATTTTGTTGAGTCATGTTGACTCAGTACAAGTCCTAGTAGTGGTCTAGGTCTTCTCCAGGTTGGTGCCACATTTTATTTCAGTCAAGTCAAGGTCCAGGGTGCCACATTTTTTCTCCCAGGCCCAAGCAAGTGGGTGCCACACTCCCAGCCACATGCCAGAGTCCAGGAGGCACCACATCTCCATCCCAGTGTCTTGGTCCCCACACCCAAGGGAGCAAGAATTTTTCTTGAAGCCAAAATCAAGGAGGCGCCCCATATATACCTTAAAAGGCCAAGCTAAAGGAGGAAAGAGGCATTTCTTGGGGAGCACTTCAAGGGGGCGCCCAATCCATGCCTAAAAAGACCAAAGCAAAGTTGGGAAGAGCCATGACTTGGGGAGAAAGAAAAGGAGGTGTCCAAAAGTGTTGAGCCATGAAAGGAAGAAGCCTAAACTTATGGAGCAAGACTAGGAGGTGTCCAAATGAGCCAAACCATGAAGGGAAAATCCTTGATTCATGGAGAGATAGTAGGAGACACCCCCATAACCTGCCATTTGGAACTGATTTTCAAGTTTTCTTGGAGTTTTTGGGCTGTCCACTCATGGAAGGAGTCTTGGGAAGAGAATTTGATGCCTAAAGTGTGGGTTAGTCCTATTAGTCCCACATGGGAAATGTATAAAATTTTATTTCTTTGTTATGTCTATATATTCAACTCTATGTAACTCTTGAATTTAATGATGAATGAAATCAATTTCTTTGTGAGCAACTTTGTGTTTCTCTCTTCCGCACTTGTATTCAAGTGTTGAGCTCCGTGAGGGAGTAAATCCGGGTTCCCTAGGAACCTTGAGGAGGTGTGAGATCTCCAACCCCAAAACCCTAGCTTAGTCCACCCATCTCTACTCCACCCCCACCAAACCCTAATTTTCCATCTACATCCCATGGCCCCTCTCTTCCACATAGAGGCCGGCCACCAGCATCTAGGTTCAGATCAACTGTTTCAACTACAGAGCAAGTTCAACGAAGAGTCAGATCAATATCAAGATCTCCGAAACTTCTACATCCAACAATCTTCATTAAGTCCTCAGGTCAGTGTCTTTCTTTGAGTTTCTGGTTCTTTTTTTTTTTCTTCTTCTTCCAGATCCTGAGTTCGAGAAGAAGGCCAACCTTGCCATAGGACTACAATCCGAGGATCCATTGCGAAGATACCCCATCTCCAAGGATCCTACAATCTGCTTGAGAGTGTCCTTCAATTGAAACAACGAGAGATATCACAGTCAGGTATAAAACCTTCTCTTCTCTCTTCGTCTGTTTCTTGAAAGAGAAGTAAACCCTAGGTCTGGGGGTTTCTCAATCCCCAGCGATCCTACTTCTGAGTTACTCTGATAATCCACTCCTTTTAATTATGCTTTCTGTCATTTCTTAGTTTCTTTCAACATTAGTTTATCTTTTCTTTGAGTCAAAGCTGACTTCTGAAAATAAATAAATAAAAAAAATACATTAATTTTAATTTGCTTCCGCATTCCATATTTTCGTTCTGCACCAATTTTGGTATCAGAGCTTTCGTTCTGCATCAATTTTGGTATTAGAGCTTTCGTGCTGCATCACTTTTCCCTCAGCTTACTCTTCATATCTCTCCAAGTAATTATTTTATCCATACTATAATAACTTTTATGCTCAACATGTCCCCAATATGACTTAGCATGTTGGATTAGCTTTAATTTGGCAAATTAACATTTTCTTTCTTCCGACATTTCATCAAACTTGAAGTACTGATCCATTTTCTTTTCCCAATCGATATACACCTTAGGGTTTCCATCAAAAGTGGGTGCATAGGGTCGATTGCTCCTAAAGACTCTCTCCTCTTGATCTACAAAGCCTTAACAGGGGTATCTAAGTTTATACTCAGAGATGAAATCATGGCAATGGACTCTTGGATCAATAGGAGGCGATTTTTGATTAGTACGGGTCAAGTGATCTTTTTCGATGTTCCCAATTTGATTATTCACTTGCCTTAACTCTTTGTTCATTGATCCTAATTGTTTAGTTAGGATATCAAAATTTTCAATTAGGGTCCTCATAAAGAATTCAAGATTGGGGTCCATGGGTAACAACCAGACTGAGGGTGGACTTTGGTATTAGGCTTATAGGACACTATACAAGGATAAGCAATACAATGAGCATGCAAACAATACCTAATTTTAGGGCTCCTGGACCTAGAGTTCAAGAATACAAGACTTAACTAGGTACTACTTAAGAATGTAATTATCCCGTCCACTGGCCAAGTAAGAGGTGGGGTTGCGGAAGGCTCCACATGTATTCGCGAGGTCCTAATTAAAAACTGCAAGTCCGCTTAAGGCATTTGCCATTTGATCTCTGGCCTTAGATACCAATTTTAAGGAATAAGTACAAACTCAAATAATACTTTGTCTTACCTTGCACTTCAACCCGACTTGTGTGGTGCGGGCACCAGACTCAGAAGAAGACTTCAGAGCTCCATCTGGATCTCTGATTGACCTTGCCCGAAGAATTAGGACTTTCTGGTTTGTAATAAGGGTTGACTTGATCAACTCAATTTTAGCTTGAGTCTGTATTCCCTGCAATTTATTTTTGTTGAGTCATGTTGACTCAGTAGTGGTCTAGGACTTCAACCTGGGTGTCACATTTTCTTCCAAGGCCAAGCAAGTGGGTGCCACACTCCCAGCCACACTCCCAGCCACACTCCCAGCCACACGCCTGAGTCTAGGGGGCGCCACATCTCCATCCAGTATGCTCTGGTCCCCACACCACAAGATAGCAGGTCCCTTCTCTCATGCGCCACTTAAGGAGAAGACAATCTGGGATCCACAATTCAAGGGGGCGGCCAAGGAGTTTCCATAAGAGCCAAGCTATGAAAAGAAAGGAGCAAAGCTTGGGGAGGAAGACTAGGAGGTGCCCAAGTAATTCCAAATAAGACCGAGCATGGAAGGAAAAATATTTTTCTTGAAGAGCAAGGCTAGGAGGTGCCACCCACTTTCCTTTTGAAGCCACCAATCAGCATTTTTGGAACCTTTTGGCCGGCCATATGTGTGGGAATTGATCCTACAAATCTAATTTGAAGATCCCCCTTATTAGTCCCACAGGGAAAGATGTAAAACCCTACTCTATTGTAAAGTCCTATAAATTAAACCCCTCTTGTAAATTTTAAAGTAATCTGATGAATGAATCCAATTTATGTGTGAGCAAACTTTGTGTCTCTCTTCTGCACTTGCATCCAGGTGTTGAGCTCCGTGAGGGAGTAAATCCGGATTCCCCGGGAACCTTGAGGAGGTGTGAGATCTCCAACCCCAAAACCCTACGTTAGCCACTTCACTTCCAAACCCTAGCCACCCATCATCCTCTTCTTTCCACCAAACCCTAGCCTATCCCACCTCTCACGGCCACTCTCTTCAAGTCAAGGCTGACCATCAGCATCCGGGTCCAGTCCGGATACTTCAGGTCCAGAGCAATTCCCAGAGGAAGTCAGATCAGCCACCAGGAGAATCCGGATTTCAGCAACATCAGCTTTCAAGTTCTTCAATCTGGTAAATCCTTCCTTGAGTATCTGATTCCATCACTTCTTCTTCTTTCCCAGATCTTGAGTTCAGGAGAAGCCGACTCAGCCACAGGACCAGTATTGGAGGATCCATTGCGAAGATATCCGAATCCGAGGATCCAACAATCTGCTCGAGAGAGTTCTTCCACCAAACTTTGTGAAGATCACTGTCTGGTTGGTAACCCATCTCTTCTCTTTATTTCTGTCCTATTGAAAGTTCAGAGCGAAACCCTAGGTCTGGGAGTTTCTCAACCCCCAGCGATCCGTTACTTCTGAACCACTCTGATAACCTAGTTTCTTTTAAATTGTTCTTTCAATTATTACCTAGTTTCTTTCAATTTTGTTTAGCTTTCCTTTGAGTCAAAGCCAATTTCAAAAAATATATATATAAAAAAAAAGAATTAATCTTAATTTATTTCTGCATCGCATCATATCTTCTTTCGTTCTGCATCATTTTTGGTATCAGAGCCCAGTCTAAGGTTCTTGTTTTGCTTGCTTGTTTTAAGTCTCTCTCCTTTTTACTTTGTCTGCTCGAAGTAGACTCCCCAGGATGTCCAGTCCTAGGAACGAAGCGAGGTGCAAACCTCCTCTTCCCATTCCACAGGGTGTTCCTAGGGTGTGTAGGGGATCTGCTGGGTTACAACTTCGTAGCAGGAATTGTAAACGGGGGAAGCATTCTATTTTCAGTCTGTAACTACCCTGTTGCAGGAATTGTTTCTCATTGCAGGTAACTCCAAATTGCATGATTTTTATTTTTCTAGAATGAGTATAATTGAATCTATTTTACATAATTCTACTGTAATTTATTGGTTTCTGTGGAATTTTTGAGAGTTAAATTACAGCAACTCTATTTCTGTGTTCCTGCAATTCAATTTTTTGAGTGATCATCTCCTAATTCATCTTAAGGGCAATTGAGCATCTAAGATAAGGGGAGGAGTTGATAACCTCTTCTTAGCCCAAAATCACCACCCATTCATTCGATCCTAAGCCTAATTTTAAAATTTATTAGACTTAATTTGCCCTAGTGGGCTAGGGACACCAACAAGTCGGGTCTAGGCTAGTGTTGAGTCAGTTTATCTAGTTACCCTGTGTGTGCTTTGTACTCTGTGTCTAGAACGGTGGTTCAGGGATTCTATCCCGAAGGGCTTGTGTGCTGGTCCGCCTACCTGGCCAATCTCTGATTGGTGTATAGGATTGGCATTTAGGGACCTAACACTCCCCTTACACCTGCCTGGCTGAGTCCCGAGTTACTACAGGCTAGCTTGCCACTCTGATTGGGCATCTAGTTTGGGCTCTAGGTCTAGTTAGCCCGTAGTCATTTCAGTTGAGTCTCATTTTGTGTGTTTGCTTGCATCATCATGTCTACCCGGAATGGAGTACCCTACCAACCTGGTCAAACCCAACCTGATTTAGAGGCCATGGTTAGAGCTCTTACTGAGAGTATGAACAAATTGAGTCAGGATGTGACCGCCACTGTTGCCCAGTTTAAAGAACAAGTCCATGAGAATTTTGCCCAGCTTAGGGATCGAGTCCAAGTACTTGAGGAACCTAGGCATCAGAATTGGACTCCTGACCCAGATTTTAATGTGCCTCAACCTCACCCACACCAAGAGCCTAGAAGACCTTTATATAGAGATCCTGAACCTAATCATAGGAGGCCTGACCCAGAACCTGAAGATAGAGATGATAGGTTCATTCGGAACATCAAATTAGATGCACCCACTTTTGATGGTAGCTTAAACCCTAAGGTGTATTCTGATTGGGAGGGTGAGATGGACCAGTACTTTGAGTGGTATGCCATGTCTGAGGAAAGGAAGTTCAAGTTTGCCAAGATGAAGTTAGTACGTCAAGCTAGGTTATACTGGGGGAACATTGAGCTAACCACTAGAAGACGAAATGTAGAGCCCATAACCACTTTGCAGGGTATGAAAGAGAAGCTTAGAGATAAGTATCTACCTATTTCATACCAGCAGAATCTGTTAGACTAATGGCAGGCTTTGAAACGAGGGAACCGATCTGTATCAGACTACATAACCACCTTTGATGAGTACCTGATGAGATGTGATGTGAGTGAAGCCCATGACGTCACTTTGTCTAGGTTTAGGGCTGGACTTAGGGAAGACATAAAGAGGGAGTTGTTTCTGAGAGAGGTTACTGACCTAGACCAAGCCTATCAGATTGCACTAAACACTGAGAAGTTTCAAAGAGGACCCATGCCTTCTAGGGTTAGTGCCCCAATCCCAAGAAATGGACCTAGCCAAGTTACCCCTAGCAAGCCTAATCAGGGTATTCCCACCCCTAGGCCCATGGACAAAGGTAAGGCACCTGACACCTAGAGAACCCCTAGTATCATCTGTTTTAAGTGCCAGAAGCCTGGTCATATCTCTAACTAGTGCACAACCATAGCTTGTTTTAAGTGCCATAAGGTAGGTCATGTTTCTAGCCAGTGCCCTCGTAGATCCCTTTACATAGAAGAAGGAGAAGAAGAGAATTCTGGGCCCAATGAAGAGTTTGAAGAAGAAGTTTATGAGGCCGGAATGAATTTGGTCGATGAGTATGAAGGAGAGGAGGAATCCACAGAGTCTGACCAATTAGGGGTTGTGAGATGCATCCTGTCCCAGAATAGAGTTCAGGAAGATTGGCGTAGGACTAACATCCTACAGACTTTCCTTAAACTAGGGGATAAGGTATGTAAAATCATCATAGATAGTGGGAGCTGTGTGAATGCCATTTCTGCTAGCACTGTCAAAATATTAGGCTTAACCCCAGTCCCCCACCCCAACCCCTATAAGGTTTCTTGGGTAGACTCTACCTCTATACCCATCCAGTCTAGATGTCAGGTCCAAATCCAAATGCAATCCTATCAAGAGAAGATTTGGTGTGATGTCTTGCCCATGGGGGTGAGCAGTATAATTCTTGGAAGACCTTGGTTATATGATCATGATGCCACCCTCTTAGGAAAATCCAACACCTGTGTCTTTAGCTTTAATGGGAAGAAAATCACAATCCATTCAGTCCCTCCTAAGGACAAAGTAGCTAAAGGACCCAATAAGGTCAGAGAAATGAAGACTGGGGTGAACCTAATTAGTGCTAAGGATCTAGAACAAGAAATTCGTAGTGGTTCACCTATTTGGATGTTGACTACTAAGGAACTTAGGACTCCGACACCCTCAGAGCCTCCTCAGGAAGTTAAACCTTTGTTAGAAGAATTTGAGGATGTTTTTCTCGAGGATCTGCCAGACCACCTTCCACCTCTTAGGGATATCCAGCATTCCATAGATTTAGTCCCAGGAGCTACTTTACCCAACTTGCCCCATTATAGGATGAATCCATCTGAGCATAAGGAACTGCAAAAGCAGGTTGGAGAATTGTTGAGGAAGGGGTTCATTAGAGAGAGTCTTAGCCCTTGTGCAGTCCCTGCACTTCTAACCCCGAAGAAGGATGGCACGTGGAGGATGTGTGTTGATAGTCGTGCCATCAACAAAATCATAATCAAGTATAGGTTCCCCATCCCTAGACTAGATGACATGCTAGATATGATGGCCGGCGCAATGGTTTTTTTCTAAAATTGATCTCAATAGCGGCTATCATCTGGTTAGGATTAGACCAGGGGATGAGTGGAAAACCGCTTTCAAAACTAAGGATGGTCTCTATGAATGGGTTGTTATGCCTTTTGGGTTGTCTAACGCCCCTAGTACTTTCATGAGGATTATGACCCAGGTACTTAGAGCTTTCATAGGGAAGTTTGTAGTGGTCTATTTTGATGACATCCTGATCTATAGTAAGACCCCTGCAGACCACCTAGGCCACCTTAGACAAGTCTGCCAAGTTTTGAGGAATGATAGTCTCTACGGTAATCTCAAAAAGTGTGAATTCATGACCAGTAGAATTATCTTCCTTGGTTTTGTAGTAACCCCTGACGGCGTGGCTGCCGATCCAGAAAAGATTAGGTCCATAGTAGAATGGCCAGAGCCGACCAGTGTGCATGAAGTTAGAAGTTTCCATGGCTTGGCTACCTTCTATAGGCGAATCATCAAGGGGTTTAGTACTATAGTTGCTCCTATCACGGACTGTATTAGGAAGGGAGAATTCCAGTGGACTAAAGCAGCCCATAAAGCCTTCCTAGATCTTAAGGATAGGATGACCCAGGCACCCATTTTGAGGTTACCCGACTTTTCAAAGGTATTTGAGGTTGCCTGTGATGCTTCAGGAGTAGGCATAGGTGGAGTCCTAAGCCAAGAGAACCATCCCGTAGCATTCTTTAGTGAAAAACATAATGATGCTAAGCTTAGGTATTCTACCTATGATAAGGAATTTTATGCGGTAGTGCAAGCTTTGCATTACTGGAGACATTATTTGCTACCGCAAGAATTTGTGCTGTTTTTGGACCATGAGGCTCTTAGATTCTTGAATTCCCAGAAGAAGCTTAACCCTAGGCATGCTAAGTGGGTAGAGTATATCCAGTCCTATACTTTTGTTTTAAAATATAAGGCTAGGTCTGAAAATAAGGTAGCTGATGCCCTTAGTCATCGATCTTTGTTATTGAATTCTGTTAGGGCTGAAGTCATAGGGTTTGAGCAGATCAAAAAGGAATATGAGTCGTGTTCGGATTTTAAGACTGTGTACCAGGATCTAACTCAAGGACCATCTAGTGACCATAAGGATTATACCCTTTTAGATGGCTTTCTGTTCTTTAAGAATAGGCTTTGCATCCCTATAACTTCTCTTAGGGAATTTTTGATTTGGAAAATTCATGCTGGAGGTTTAGCTGGCCATTTCGGAAAAGACAAGACCACCCTGGCTATTGAAGACCATTTTTTCTGGCCTAGCTTAAAAAGAGATGTAGCACACATTGTGGCTAGGTGTCGGACCTGCGCTGTTGCCAAACAGCAAAAATAGAACACCGGCCTTTATACCCCACTCCCTGTCCCAGATCATCCTTGGCAAGATGTGAGCATGGACTTTGTGTTAGGTTTGCCTAAGACCCAGAGGAGGCATGACTCTATCTGTGTTGTAGTCGACCGATTTTCCAAGATGGCCCATTTCTTGCCTTGTTCCCAAACATTTGATGCGTCTAAGGTAGCCACCCTGTTCTTTAATGAGATAGTTCGACTCCATGGCCTACCTAAGACAATTGTTTCCGATAGGGATATCCGGTTCACCAGCTATTTCTGGAAAACCCTCTGGCATAAGTTAGGGACAAAACTTAAGTTTTCAACTGCCTATCATCCCCAGACTGATGGCCAAACCGAAGTAGTGAACCGTAGTTTAGGCAATCTGTTAAGGTGTCTTGTTGGTGAAAACATTAGGAACTGGGATTTGTACTTACCTAGAGCTGAATTTGTATAAAATGACTCGGTCAATAGGTCTACGGGTAAGAGTCCATTTGAAATTGTGCATGGTTACAAACCTCACACACCTCTTGACCTAGCTCCTTTACCGGTCCACACATGAGTCTCCGAGTCTGCCGAAGTTTTTGCACAGCATATAAAAGACTTGCATAAAGAAATTCATGCCAAAATAAATTTAAGTAATGAAACTTATAAGAAGTTGGCTGATTCTCAAAGGCGAGTCAAAACTTTTGATGAGGGAGACTATGTAATGATTAGGTTAAGGCCTGAATGGTTTCCTCCTAGAACCGTTAGAAAGTTACATGCTAGAGGAGCTGGACCATTTAGAGTGGTGAAGAGAGTAGGATCCAATGCCTATGCGCTCGAGTTGTCTCCAGAACTAGGCATTAGCTCCACTTTCAACATTACAGACCTAGTAGAGTATAGAGAGCCAGCTGTGATTCCCAGTGAGCCTATTAAACCTAATCCTACTCTTGAGAGTGAACCCAACCCTGTGTGTCCACCAACAAACTGGCCAGTGAGGAAAGAGCAGATTGAAAAGATCCTAGATGATCAGGTTATCTCTACTCGTAATCGAGGATACCAAAGATACCTGGTCCGCTGGCAAGGAAGGCCAGATTCTGATGACTCTTGGATCTCCCAAGAAGAATTACAAGAATTGGACCCAGACCTCTTGGAGAGATACCAGAGCCAACTTGATCCATACTCGATAGGGTCGAGTTCCTCCCACCCCGGGAGAATTGGTGCGGGCACCAGACTCAGAAGAAGACTTCAGAGCTCCATCTAGATCTCTGATTGACCTTGCCCGAAGAATTAGGGTTTTCTGGTTTGTAATAAGGGTTGACTTGATCAACTCAATTTTAGCTTGAGTCTGTATTCCGTGTAATTTATTTTTGTTGAGTCATGTTGACTTAGTAGTGGTCTAGGACTTCAACCTGGGTGTCACATTTTCTCCCAAGGCCAAGCAAGTGGGCGCCACACTCCCAGCCACACGCCTGAGTCCAGGGGGCGCCACATCTCCATCCAGTATGCTCTGGTCCCCACACCACAAGATAGCAGGTCCCTTCTCTCATGCGCCACTTAAGGAGAAGACAATCTGGGATCCACAATTCAAGGGGGCGGCCAAGGAGTTTCCATAAGAGCCAAGCTATGAAAAGAAAGGAGCAAAGCTTGGAGAGGAAGACTAGGAGGTGCCCAAGTAATTCCAAATAAGACCGAGCATGGAAGGAAAATATTTTTCTTGAAGAGCAAGGCTAGGAGGCGCCACCTACTTTCCTTTTGAAGCCACCAATCAGCATTTTTGGAACCTTTTGGCCGGCCATATGTGTGGGAATTGATCCTACAAACCTAATTTGTAGATCCCCCTCATTAGTCCCACATGGGAAGATGTAAAACCCTACTCTCTTGTAAAGTCCTATAAATTAAACCCCTCTTGTAAATTTTAAAGTAATCTGATGAATGAATCCAATTTATGTGTGAGCAAACTTTGTGTTTCTCTCTTTCGCACTTGCATCCAGGTGTTGATCTCCGTGAGGGAGTAAATCCGGGTTCCCCAGGAACCTTGAGGAGGTGTGAGATCTCCAACCCCAAAACCCTAGGTTAGCCACTTCACTTCCAAACCCTAGCCGCCCATCATCCTCTTCTTTCCACCAAACCCTAGCCTATCCCACCTCTCACGGCCACTCTCTTCAAATCAAGGCCGACCATCAGCATCCGGGTCCAGTCCGGATACTTCAAGTCCAGAGCAATTCCCAGAGGAAGTCAGATCAGCCTCCAGGAGAATTCGGATTTCAGCAACATCAGCTTTCAAGTTCTTCAATCTGGTAAATCCTTCCTTGAGTATCTGATTCCATCACTTGTTCTTCTTCTTTCCCAGATCTTGAGTTCAGGAGAAGCCGACTCAGCCACATGACCAATATTGGAGGATCCATTGCGAAGATATCCGAATCCGAGGATCCAACAATCTGCTCGAGAGAGTTCTTCCACCAAACTTTGTGAAGATCACTGTCTGGTTGGTAACCCATCTCTTCTCTTTATTTCTGTCCTGTTGAAAGTTCAGAGCGAAACCCTAGGTCTGGGAGTTTCTCAACCCCCAGCGATCCGTTACTTCTGAACCACTCTGATAACCTAGTTTCTTTTAAATTATGCTTTCAATTATTACCTAGTTTCTTTCAATTTCATTTAGCTTTCCTTTGAGTCAAAGCCAATTTTGGAAAATATATATAAGAAAAAAAAAAGAATTAATCTTAATTTATTTCCGCATCGCATCATCTCTTCTTTCGTTCTGCATCATTGTGGGTGTCCCTAGTTTAGGTTCCTACTTGATTTTACTTAGGGTTTAGGTCAATGCAAATATGGATGATTGTTTTGGGCTAAGGAAAGGTAATGATCTCCTTTCCTTATGTAATATTGAATGCCCTTAGGATATTTTAAAAATAGATGCAAACAATTTCAGCAAAACAATGAGCACAATCAACTATACCTAGCACAAATGCATGAATTTTTTAACCCAATTTTGAAATTTCAAATAATGCAAATTTGAATTGAGTAATTCAAATCTTGAAGCCTAGATCTCAGTAACCAAATTTTAAATTTTAAATTTTAAAATTTAATTAGAAAATTCATCCTTGGAAGCAAAGTGGTTAAAATGTAATTTTCAGTTTCCAACTAACCTCCAACTAACCTGAATTGAAAATTCAAAATTTAAAATTTTAAAAATAAAAAAAATTCAAAATAAAACTGATTTGGTTAGTTCTCAGATCTAAAATCTTATATTTTAAATTTTGACTTCAAATTCATTTGAATTTTGGTTGAGAAGGTAGTTTGAAAATAGATGCTAGAAGATTCCAACAGTTTAGTTAACTCTTGACAACCTGAATTCAAATTTCGAATCCCAAGCTATAAACCTCTCTAAAATTAAAAATTATAGTAGAGAAAAATAAAAATCGATGTCTGTATCTCAGATCTAAAATTTAAAAATTTAAAAAATTTTTATATTTTTTTGAAAATTAAATGAAATGGAAGGTGGAAACCAAATTCTGGACAGAACTTCAGAAATGACCTAAGAACTTATATTTCTAAATCCAAAAATTAAAGGAAGTGTTTTTTTTTGAATTTTATATTTAGGATCCTAACACACTAAGGTACTGGAAAAGTATTGTTTTGGATTTTTTTGATCAATGTAAAAAATACAAAAATTATTGAATCTCGTAAGACAGTGAGACAAAATTCCAGCAGCCTACAAAGCTTAACCTAGAACCAAATCTCTTATACCAAAAAATTGATGGGGGATGAATTTGATGAAATGGGTATATGGAGATGTGATTTACTTACCTAGAAATAACATATCATCATTAGAGCTCCTGATATGGCCGGACTCATGGGTAGAAGGGATGGAGAATTTCGAGCTAGGAACTAGGTGAGCAGAAAATCTGACACCCTTATGCAAGCTTCCTTTCAAAAAAATAAAAGAGAGGATCTAAGGGCATAGAAACCCTCAAACTAGGCTATGCTACCTTTAAGAAACTCATATCTAAGGATAAAGAGGGTTTTTTCCTAACAATGAAGAGAAATCAAAGCTCAAATGGAAGGGAAGCACTCAATTGAAGGCTAAAGACAAGATCTACACTCCCTTCTTGGATTCACCATTGGAGCTTTGATCCTTGGCATGGAGCCTTCGTCTTCATCTTCAAATCACCAAGAAAAACCTGCTAAGAGTCAAGGTAAGTCAAAATTCAAAGAAATTAAGGAAAAAAAGGAAGGAAACAACAAGAGAAGTGAAGAGAGTTGCTGGAATTTTTGGGCAGCACTTCTTCATGGACTACTTGGATCTTATGTAGACAAACTTGGAAATGGAACTTTGGCCCTCCAAACTCAAGGCACTCACTCAAATTCAAGATCAAACTCATCACTTCAACTCAAACATAAAGGAAAACACTCAAAATTCTAAGAAGAACTAAAAAACTTGGCAAAGTAGAAGAGAACACAAACAAGTAAGCTTTCATTCAACTCAAGTCATTTATTGCTTTACAAGAGGAGGCCTTGGTCCTATTTATAGGCCAAGGGCAGCCATAATGGGTGGGTTAAAGAGCCAACTAATTTAGATTTAGTTGGTAATAAATTACATGATTAGTTCCTAGTCTAACTAATCCTAACAAGAGAAAGTCCTAGAAGCTCAATGTGGCACCATCTCCTTGCAACACTTATCTTCATCTAATCCTTCCACATATTCTTTAAGATTTGGTCTTTCAATTAGGCTTGAACGTAGAAGATTTCTTCATAGCTTGGCTAGCCCATGGGCTTGGAAGAGGAATCTTCACTTGATTTTGGCTTTAAATAATTCAATCTTGCTTCATGGAATTAGGAGTCTTCAAGAGGTGCTTCATACATTTGTGGGAACCTGAAGAAAAGGAAAGATTGGACTACAGCCAAAGATTATTAGTTTGTAATTTCTTCCTCTTGCCAATGTCCTCATGAGCCTCCCACACTCCCATCCCCTACCTGGCCAGTGGAAGGATTAGCTACTGGGTTAGGTGTAAGTTGAGCTAACCCACCTAGTTTTGGCTCTAGGTCTTAAAAACCCTAGATTGTACTGGCCTTTCTTTTTTGTTTTGCATGCTTGGTTGCACCATTCCATTTTGATTATTTGATTGATTGTATGACCCCTGACTAGGAACATAGTACCAGAAGTTTAAGCCCCAAACCGACTCAGCCATGGATACCAATTTTGAAGCCATCATGAATCAGCTTGCCCAATTAACTACCCAAATGAACCAAGCCAATATCCAATCTCAAAACCAATTTGCCCAATTAAACTAGTCGAACTTCCAAACCCAAAATTAGTTAGCCCAGATAAACATTAGGTTTGACCAATCCGATACTAAGCTTGACCAACTGATCCAATCAAGTAATCAAGAAATTCATAGTTTTGACCAAGTAGGAGACCAATTAGGAATCCTAGGCAAGACCCACAGAGTTGAACCCTATAAGATTGATACCCCTAGATTTAAACCCATAACCTTTAAACTCATAACCTATGAACCCATAACCCTTAGTTTACCCACCCCTGTTATCCAAGACCTTAGTCAATTTTTCATTAGCCAAACCCCTCTTACCACCCTATTGGTTCACCAAGATGACTTAGAAGAAGAAATATGTGAGGCTGACCCAAGTCTGGTAGAGGAGTATGAAGATAATGAGTCTATTGAAGATCTAGAAGAGTACCCTATAGAAGATCCATGATTAGTTGATTATGACCAAACCCATATAGAAACCAATCCAGTGTTAGTTGATCCAGTAGAAACCTAGGTAGAAGCCACCCTAGAGTTAGCTGACTTTAACCACACCCAACCTGTAGTGGAAGAACCCATAAATGAAGGAGACCATGACGAATCCAATCCCACTATTAGAGTTTTACCTGCGGAGCCACTAGAAGAAAGCCCAATTAGGGAGCCCAGTCCTTTGATTTATGAGCCAAAAGAGTTTATGGAGGATTTGGCTTATCTCACCCGGTACCCTTAGGATGAAGTCACTTCCTTGATCCCAAGTGATGATCTTTTTCCTGAAATTAGTGACCCATTCTTCCATAAGGCAGACCCTTTAGATATACATCAACCCCATAAGATCAATCTCATTAGTATAAAACTCATCCCTGAAATACTTTCTTATATCTTAGCATATATGATTAACCTCGAACCCTTTTCCTACTTTCCACCCAATCAGACTAACCCTGAATCCACTTCTTATTTTCTACCATTTTCTGAAACTTCTCATAATTTTGTCATTATTAGATTGCATTTTATAGAAGTCAGCATACTGCATACATGCATTATGCATATTAAGTTTGCATCTTACTTCTTGCATACCCTCTAGCATTTAGTAAGTATACATAGTAAATTCTCCTGTGCATGCCATGCTAGGGTCAAACCCAAAGAGTTTATAGTCTACTAGGTTTTGTCCTTTAAAGAGTCCAATAAAATTTCCTTCGATAGGAAAGTCTAGTCGAGTCTTTTAGGTACTAATTTTGAGTCCAATAAATTTACAACCTTGAATCATCTGCCTGCACCTTCACTTACCTCTGCACAGCATATGCATATGGAAATTAGTCAAAAGATGAACCTAATTAAAGAACTAAATAATAACTTGGCTAATTTCCAAAAGAAAGATAAAGAATTTTATGTAGAGGAATATTAGATGACAAAGGAATTTTCTGCTCATGAAGCTGGCCCATCGAAAATAATGAATAGTAGTGAACCCAATGCCTATGTGCCTGAGATATCACCTGATTTAGGTATTAGCTCCACCTTTATCATCTCAGATCTTATAGAGTCTAGGGAGCCAGTAGTGATACCTAGCGAGCCCCTTGAGCCACTTCCTTTCTTTATGAGTGAACCCATCCTAGAGCGACCATATATAATTTGGCCTTTTAGTGAGGTAAAGATCGAGAAAACATTGGAAGATCAAGCTATCAACACCTGGAATAGAGACTGTCAGTGATATTTGGTCCGATGGCAAGGTTGGCCAGAATCTGAGGACTCGTGGATCACCCGTGAGGATCTGCAACACCTCAACCCAAACCTACCCAAGCACTATGAGAGCCAAATTGACCCTTACTCGATGGGGTCAAGTTCTTCCTGCCCTAGGAAAATTGGTAGGGGCACCAGGATCAGACATAGATTATTGGACCCTATTTGGTTTACTTAGTCATGTGTCATAATTTTGTAAGGAAATAAGATTGAGTTGTAATAAGGTGAGACTAGTTGATCTGTCTCGACCTAATCCAGCATATTGAGTCCTGTACATCAGTATGAGTCCAAATTTTATACAAGAGAGGAGGTTACCTTATTTTGGAGTTCCACCAGGCCTCATTCAGTAGCCAAAAGCTATTACATCAGCTTATGGGAGCTTAATTGACACACAGGAGCCCTAAATGCCCTTCATATGCCCTCCAAGTGCCCTGATTCCCTCCAAATGCCATTTCAGATGCCAGATTTCCTTCAGATGCTTCTGGAATATTTCATATGCTAGGAGCCCATGTTTTTCAGGTTATTCTAGCACTCCAGGCCTTAAAATTCCAAGCCCACGAAGTAAGCCCAAGCATGAAGAACCAAGATTCCAAGGAATAATCTGATACTAAGGCACCCCAGCTTCTAGTGCCCAAAGCCTATGCACCAATCCAAAAGAGGATGACCCCTTGCTGCCCCTTGGAGCCCAACACACCTAGGATAGGTGTCCTCAATGAGTTGACCAAGTCCAGCATGGTGGAAGAGTTCAAATACAAGGAGTTTGAGTTTTTATTTCATTCAACTTGTATACTCCTAGTTCTAGGTTTATTTTATAGTCTTTCTCCCACTTAAATTATGCAAACATATTCTAACTAGGAGAAGACATGTAATCCCTTTAGGAGAGGGCATGGGAACTCTATAAATACATCACCCCCTCCCCCTCTTATATTATCTCTTTCTTATGAATACAACTTGCTGAAATTTTGTGATATTGCCCTGTGTTTGGTGTTCTAGTGTTGGTTCTCTTGTTCTTGTGTGCTCTCCTTGTGTTCCCAGATTGAAACCTTGCTGCCCTAGCTTCCATCTACATCTTCGAAGATCAGCCATGCCTAGAGGAAGATGCCTTAGTGTTAGCCCCAATCAAGCAACTGCTTCTTCCCCAAGAGATACGCACCTAAACCTAGTTCTTCCAATTCAAAACCCTAGTTCCTTTTCTATTTTTTTTATTTGCTATTTTGATTGACCCTGATGCTTGCAGGATCTTCGAGGTGCTTCACCTCCCTATAAGAGGCCTTCTTTTCTTCCAGGACCATCCATACCAGCCATCAGATTCAAGGGAACCGAGGCTTCTTCATCCAAGCTCCAATCAGAGTGTGAGCGATCCATTCTACTGCAAAGTTTTCAATCTCTGACTGGTAAGAAACCTTCCCTTCTCTTGATATCTATTTTGATGAAGATAAACTATCCTAATCCAGAAGTTTCTCAATTCTCAAGTCCTAGAATTTATTATTTTTGCATGAGTTTGCCTTCGATCATTAAGATTCTATGCATTGCTATTCTTCTTGCTAGTTTTTACTTTTATTTTGAAATTTAGCCTACAAACATAAGTTATAAAAAATTGTAAAAAAAATAGTTTACTATTTTTCCTGCATCTTTAGCAATCTTAGTGTCATCCTGCATCACTATGACTTTATACGAACTAGAGTAAGCCATGACATTTATCTAAAGATGTTAAACTTAGCACTTTTTGGAAGGCAACCCAAATTTTTTTATTTTATTGACTTTTGTTTTAGTGATTTTTATTTTTAAAAATAATGAACTATTCTGCATGGTCATTCCTAGCAATTCACAATGCATATTTTGTCCATATGGTATCTCTCCTTGTTTCAACTATCATATTTTTCTTTACTCCATTGAGGATATGAAAATTAAGTTGGGAATAGGAAAACCTTTTATAAACATTTTAAAAATTTTGAAAAATCTTTTTAAAATACTATAAATTTTTTTTTTTTTGAAATTTTTAAGATATCATGTACCATGAAAGAAAATTTTGAGTAAAATAGACCAGGAAAAAGTAATAGAGATAGAAAGCCAATGACTATAGTGAGTCAAGGGGTAGACTAGCTAGTTAGATATTTAGCAACCAACTTAGGTCACTTAAAGGCTATTAATACTTCTATTGCACATGCACACTAACAAGGCAAACTAGTATTAATCGTAAAGACTAACAGAAGATTGAATTATCACTAAAAATTGGTAATTGATATATACCCCAATTAAAAAAACTTGAATTAGAAGAAAGAGCTATCTACTTGAAATAAATGTACATAAAAAATTAATCAAAATAAAATAGTTTTCAAGTATTTCTCACTAAGTAATCAGGCTCCTTCATCTAAGCAAGTGTCGTGGTTCATGTCAAAAGGTGAGGAGGGCAAGAAAACTTGTTGTAAAGCTAGTCCTAACTCATAGCCTATTTGATTCGAGCAAGTAAGCCCAAAAGGTATTCTATATCTAGTATCCTAAAGTTATCTGATTTGGGAGTTATTGGCTAAAAACTTGTTACATGGACCAAATAGAAAGCTTAAAGTATTAAGACATTAGCAATATAACATGCAAAAAAAATTAGGTAGTGTGAAAGCTACCTCAATTCATGAGTTTAATTTAGGGGTGTATAGAAAGTTGACCATAGTAGGTGATAAGAGAGGATACAATTATACTTTACATGCTAGCACCGAAATGCTAAGTTAATCATAATGAGTGCAAATGCTGTAGAACTTTAAATAAAATCTAAGAAATTTTCTGATTATGCTAACTATAAAGTTTACTTCTGATACCCAATACTTAGTTTATGATACAAGCTAAACTCTTTTAACTTTAATCATAGATCTACTTTTGTAAAGGAGGATCTTAATAATATATGGTTGTTAATTAATACTTATTTTTTTATTACATTTCTAAGGGATTAGCAATGATTAAGTTGGGGATGTGTTAAGTCTATTAAATAATCCAATTTAAGTATTAAAATATATGTCAAGTGATGTTTATTTCTCAAAAATTAATACTTTTAACTTTAATCCTAGATCAAATGATGTTAATTTCTCAAAAATTAATATGTTTCACTTATCTTTTATAGAAAAGGATTCCATAGAGAAAGAGCTCAATTTTTGAAATTCAATGGATCAAACAATACTTAAATTGGAGTTCAAACAAAGCTGGAATCAAGAAAAAACCATCAAATCAAGAAAATATATATTTAAAATAGTCGATCCACCACGGACTAGTCACTCAATGCATAGGAGGTAGGGCACGGTCTAGCACTACAGTACTATCCAGTTCCTTGTCATAGTGCAAAACCATGCATGATTGTTGGCGCGAGATGGCTAGGTGCTATCTTGCACCTAGTGCTAATTAGCAATGTAGATGATATCAAATGGAAGATCCGATGGCTAGGATTTGATTAGCTTAAGAAAAGGAAATAGAGCATGCATCAACGGCCAGAAATTGACCCAATCAAAGATCGGATGGTCCCCATTGATGCTGACCATGAGAAAGAATTTAACAATGCATTTTGCATGATTTTGGCATGATTCGAGGCCTGTGATCAAGTTTGGATGGCTGAGATGGTTTTATCAGATATAAGGCCAATTTTCACTCATATTGACTCCAAATTTAATTGAAAGAAAGCTCTTAATGAGCTTTATAAGAGGACACTAGGTAGTAGTCCAAGCATCAATTTTTGTAGTAGAATTTTATTTACTTATTCTTTTGATTTCATATTTAGATCTTGTATTAAGCTTAGGAAAGAGAGAAAATTATGGAGAAGGTGCTGGCAACAGTAATGCATGACTAGGCTTCTTCAACCTGGAAAGAAGATAAAGCATGTAACTTATTTTTATTTTCTCTTTTTATGTTAAAATTTCATGCAATGAAAATTATGTTTTTATTTTACACATCATTTGATTTATTTTTCTGAATGAGGTTTTGACCTAACATACATATAGCCTATACCCTCTATCAATGTGCCATGATCTCCAAATATGGTATGTGCCTAAGAGAGATAGATCATAGTATAGTGAATTAAATCCTTAATCTTGTAATAAAAATTTGATATTTATACTCTAAACAAATGGCCATGATCTACAGATATGGTCCGTACCTAATAAGCAATAAATTAGACTAATACCCTATTTGCAAGTATTATTATTATTATTGAAATATAAAGAAAAGAAAATAAAACCTGCTAGCATGGTGGATTCGAATTCTTGGATTACTTTTTTTACTTATTTTCTTTAATTAATCAATTTAGACATACTTTGTTTTAACCTACTGTTTTTATTCTAGCTCTCTACAATCCATGTTCTTTTGCTCTTCTTCATGAAATAATTATCCTTGATTTCCAAGGATATGATCCCTATTCATCCTAGCTATAGTAGTGAGTTAGGTTTTAATTTTGACTATCCTATGATAAGCGATCAAGAAGTATATCTCCACATCCTATCACTAGAGACTCCTACATCAATGGCAGAAATTTAGCCAAGGAAATAGGCTTGTGACCTACTACATTACCAAATTTGATGAATTCATCATGAGATGTGATGTCAGTGAAGACCATGTTGTGACATTGTGTAGTTTTAGGGTAAGCCTTAGGAAAGATCTCCAATGTGAACTTTACCCATGTGAAGTTATCACCCTTGAACAAGCCTACCAAGTTGTGCAAGATTGTGAGCGATTTAATAGACAACCTATACCCGCTGCCAAGATCATAGCAAGCATGTATCTTCAAGTCTTAGAAACTGACTAGTCCATAGAGAAGATAAAAGAAAAGGAATGACTAAACCCCAGAAAGAAAATAGCTCAAATGCTAGGTGCTTTAGATGTTATGGTATTGTATACTTTGCTAGACAGTGCCCTTTATATGCTTTGCACATAGCTAAACTAAAAGAAGATAACCCTAAGGATTCTGCGTAAAATATAGAAGAAGTCTATAAAGCTAAACCTGATATTGTAGATGAGTCCATAGAACTTGATGAGGATCTAAGGAAAGGAATTGTTAGGTGGACCCATACCTAGGTCCAAGAGCGAGAGGACTGCAACAAATCACCATCTTTCATATATTTGCCAAAATTGGCACGAAGGTATATGAACTGATTATGGATAGTGGAAGCTGCATCAATACTATTTCCACTAATATAGTGAAATACTTAGGGTTAACCTCAGTTGACCACCAAAAACCCTAAAAAGTATCCTGGGTGGATACCTCTTCAATCCCTATAAATTATAGATGCCATGTACCATTCAAATTAACTCGTATCAGGATCGAGTACGATGTGATGTTCTATCCATGGAGGTTAGTAGCATCATCCTAGGCAGACCATAACTATTCGATAACAATGTCACCTTGTATGGTCGCTCAAATTTCTACTCATTTATCCATAAAGTCAAGAAGATTATCATAAATATTATACTACCTAAGAAAAAAGAAAACTAAGAAATCTAGTGGACTAAAGGATAAGAAGAAAAGCCTTCATCTGAATAGTGCTAAGGAGTCAGAGAAAGAGTTAGTTGAGGGATCTTTTATTTAGGTGTTGACCACTATAGAAGCCAATAAGGAATCCCCAATAGAGTATCCCCCTGAAGTAGCAGCCCTCAATAAATTTAAGGATATTTTTCTTAAGGATATCTCAAACCACCAATCACCCATGAGGGATATCTAGCATGTGATAGATCGGATCAACCCTACCCATCTTATCCCACTATAGGCTAAATCCTATTGAGCATTACAAGTTATAGAGGCAAGTTGGAGAACTTTTAAAGAAAGGATTTATTAGAGAAAGCCTTAGCCCTTGCATAGTCCTTGCACTATTAACTCTAAAAAAAGATGGAACTTGGAGGATATGCATGGATAGCCATGCAATAAACAAAATTACTATCAAATATCAGTTCTCTGTCCCCAAACTAGATGACATGCTTGACATGATGGCCAGAGCTATGATATTTTCTAAGATGGATCTTAAGAATGGTTTACTAAAAGAATTGTGTTCTAAAGCTAATCTTTGTATGGGCATTTTTATAATCATCCAACTTAGGTATGATATTATTTATTAATAGAAGGTAATTATTGATTCAGCATACTGCTGCATCTTATTAAAATTATGATGAACCCCATAGGTTATGGCAATAGAATTAGGGTTATGATGGAGATCATAACAGTGAGATCTAAATTTCTATAAATCCTAATCTAAAAAATGTTCCTAGTCATTGGATCATCGATTTGAGGATCGATGTTTTTGAAAAGACTAGCATATCCTACGTATTCTCAATGGAGAGGGTGGTTGGTGTCATAATTATTTGTGTAGAGATACTAATATAAGGATGTGGGTGCTTATTAGGATATGAGTTCACTAAACTGATCCACCTTGAAAATATCTTATAGAGGTCTTACTACTGGTCAAAAGATGGTTCTCATAGTGGGAGTTGTGCAAGTGATCCTTAGACCTGAGATCACAATGGTTTGTTATGCACATAAAGCCATGTTTTAGTTTATACTCATTCATGACAAAGAATCCTATATGGAGTATTCTCAGATATGGTGGATTGTGTATGAAGGATGTGAGTGGATCAACAAAGAATCGATCACTCCTAGTAAGAGGACTTATCCCATGTAATCTCTTCAATTATTGACTCAAGAAGTCTTTGATCAAAGCAGGATAAGATTAGATAGGATTTCTAATCTTTCATCGATCGAGTCTTAATTTTGAAATTGAGATTCGAATAGATTAAGTGCTAGGGTTTGATAATTCTCCATACCCATCACTTATTCAGGATAAAGGGAGATCTAAGGATTAAATTGCATGGTAACTTTTCAATGAAGGATATTTTGATAATTTTCATCAAATTTTACATCTTTTGGGTAGGCATGATACATTGCTAGATGTCAATCATGTCTTGTAGGTTTTCATGAATCAAATTAGTTGGCTTCAAGAGTCAATTTGGAAATTGATTCGAATTGGCAACTTGGATCTGCTCGATTTGACCTAATTAGGTCAATCAATTTTGATTGGATTAAAATAGCTTAGACCTAGACCTACTACTGGCTAGATATGTAATCCAAAGGGTCACACACATGAAGGATTTTGCCAAGAAAGTCAATTAAATTTTTATTAGGATCATAGGATTCTAATTGGCTAGCTAATTAACATAGTAGCATATGTTAGCTAGCCTAACTCCTAACCCAATTGGATCAGGCCAGTTAGCTTGCTATTTGGTCTAACCAATTTAAGTGGATTTTAGATTGGGTTGAGTCATAATTGGGATAGCAACTATCTAATTTTATCTAAAATTTTTTGGGCTTTATCCTTGATTTATGGAAGAGTCTTATGTGAGTAGGACTCTTGGCGCCATGATTAGCGTACGCCAAATTAAGGGGCATAGAAGGACCAAAAGTCCTCCTGCTAGTCAATCACAAATTCTAGATAAACTCTAAGCTCTTCTCCCTTATCTCTATGCCCAATTGGATGGGCTTTGACAAATCAAAAGATGGCAAAATGGCATGAGAAATGTGGCATGCATGATGAAGGGTCACATCCCTTCATTTTAGCACAGATTTTAAAATCAAAAGTCTTTCTATTTGAAGGCTCCTAGTTTCTCTGATATATCCCTTGGGAGCCCATACTCCTTAGCCATTTTCTGACTGGTAACATGCCACATGGCATGTGAAGAATTTGCTAGAAAAATCGAAGAGACATCTATATGTCGCTCGGTATATGAATTGACTTTTCATGATAAGTCTACTCACCCAAAAGACTCCTGCTTGAAAGGTCTTATCAAGGGGCTGAGAAAAAGATTTATCAGGTGCCTCATTCCTCTCTATAAATAGGCATTAGTAATCTGATACCAGAGTAATCCAAAAACATCCAAAAGAAGTCCCTTTCTATTTTCTCTTCCTTGTCCTTTTATGACAGGACTTGTCCCTTTAAGACAAGGCTTGTCCCTTTAAGACAAGGCTTGTCCTTTTAAGACAAGAGCCTAGAAAATGATATAGAAGAGATAGTCAAATTTTGAGATAGAATTCAGAAAGGTCTCTGAGTGCTCTATGGGAGGGTAGGGGTTCCAGCAAAGGAAGAAAGTCTGAAACGCTACAAGAAGAGTCCTAGTCAAATAAGAAAGCTTGGTAGGAGTGCTGTGCTTCCTTGGTCTAGTTCCTATATGGATCATCTCTAGAGGGCATACACTTGTGTACCTCATAAAAATTAAAGAGTATATCACTCCAGGTATTCTTTTATAATCATAAAGTTTTGATTTATTAGTTGTCATGGTCAAGTAGTCCTAGGATTTAGGGTTCTGGCCGATTAGGATTTCAATAATGAAAATTTTGAAACCTAGCCTTCCACACCACCTGCCCAGAACCCAGCAGTGGTATCAAAGCCATCTTGATGCATGCAATTAGTAATCACTTTAGTGTTAGTTGCTTGCTTTGATATGGCTCGTGCATGATTAGTTCATATTACATATGTGATATGTTTTGATCCCACTTTGGATTAGGTTAGTCACCATGGCTGTCCGGTCATAGGAGCAAAGTAGGGTTTAAAGGCTCTCTCTTTCCATTCAATGAGGTCTCCTATGACGTGTTGGGTTGCCATTATGGCCTTATCCCATGAACAAGTAAGGTGAATGTATTGTTGTTTGAATTATGCTTTGATATGCATATTAGGGTTGATATGCTTATTTACTGGAATATGTGTCATGTTGGCATGGTTAATTAGGATGTATTTGAGACCATCAAAGTCCTCATAAAAAATATATTTAGTCGTAGTGTAAGTTAATCATGATACAAATCCATTTAGGGTTTGATTAGCCAATTGGTGTCTAAGCAAGTGGTTTTGGAAAGGTAAAGGGAATATGATTTTTAATTGGTTCTATTATCTGAACCAGCCATTTCATTTGATATCTAAGGAAAGCAATGAGGGGACCCCCTCATCTCTCCCACTTACCTGGCCAATTTGGTCATATAAACACTACAAATTGCCTTCCTTCATGGTAAGCCAAATCCATGTCAAAAGCTATAGTAGGTTTGTTGTGATTAACACAAGGCCTACTCTACGATTTAATATGATATTTATCTTGGTGCATTTTTATACTTTATGACAGATTGGTGGTGTTGCTTTATGGTGATTGATACAAGGGTAGCATTTATCAAGCATGGTTGTATGGAAATGAAGGGTTTGACTAAACTAAGATATTATAGTTTGTAGTGATTGATACAAGGCTATAAGTATCTTAGAGGTAGGTATTATGTTGAGAGTTGCATGGGTTGCAATTAGAAAGGGATTTTTCCTATCCTTGAAGTCACGGATGTTTGTTGTGATTAACACAAGGCATTCATGAGGGATTGGGATCTCAACCCCGCTAAGGAAGCCCTGAGAGGGTGTTCCCTCTTACCATAGTTGAAGGTTATGGAATTCAAAAGAAAATAGTGGGAGACACAATTAGATGCAAAAGTCCTTATCTAATTATGAATATCATCATGAGTGACATGCTTATAGATGTTCTTTAGTTTAATGTAGATTTTATATTATGGCTTCTACTCTTTCATTGTGGGGCATCTTAGATGCCAAGTTGACTGGTCTGAATTATATAGACTGGTTGATGAACCTGAGAATTGTATTAGCTCAAGAAAAGTTTGCCTATATCCTTGATTTTCTTGATCCATATTTGGTAGGAGAGGAAGCTACTGAGGAAGAAAAGGCCATATATAAAATATGGCAGAATGATAGCATGACTATCAAGTGCATCATGTTAGCCTCTATGAGTAATGAATTGTAGAGGCAACATGAGGAAATGGAATCTTAGTCCATACTGCTCAATCTTAAAGCACTTTATGGAGAGCATAGTCGGACTGCTCGATATGAGACATCGAAGTAGTAATTCCAACCATGCATGAGTGAGGGCTCTTTTGTTCAGGCACATGTTCTCAAGATGATTATCCTGATCACTTGATTAGGTCAACTAGGGTATGTGATGGATGGAGAGCTTAATCAATACTTAATATTGCAGTCACTCTTGGATTTTTACTCATGGTTGTCATGAATTACCACATGAACAAACTGAATATGTCATTGCCTTAACTGCTGAATATGCTCTAAACAATAGAGAGCCACTTCAAATGTGATAAGGCTCAACTTCTTCTGGTTGATGGAAAAAAGAAGCAGGCAATGAAAAAGGGTTCAAAGAGAAAGAGGAAACCTAGGAGTAGCTTACAGAAGTGAAGAAGGCGAGGAAGTCCTCTGCTGATGGGACCAGTTATCATTGTGAAAAGAAAGGGCACTAGAAGAAGAATTTCAAGTTGTATCTTGCAAGTCTGAAGCATGATGCTGGTGGAGCATCTAAATGTTATGCTTGTTGAGAATAAGAAAAGAAAGAGAGAAGATATGAATGTCACTTATCTCTGGCATTACCATTTGGGTCATATCAGTGAGCCAAGATAAATAAGTTATACAAAGATAATTTCTTTGAACCTTTTGATTATGAGGCATTTGGAACATATGAGTCCTATCTCATGGATAAGATGACCAAATCTCCATTCACTAGGCATGGAGAGAGGGCAACTGAGTTGTCACATCTTGTACACTTAGATGTGTGTGGTCCTATGACAACCTAGGCCAGAGGAGGATATTCTTATTTCATATGTTTTTTTGATAATTTATCAAGGTTTGGATATGTGTATCTTATAAAACACAAGTCTGAAGTCTTTGATAAATTCAAAGAGTATCAAAGTGAGATTAAGAAACAAACTGGGCATAGTATTAAAATTCTTCAATCAAATAGAGGAGGAGAATACTTGTCTAGTAAATTTCTTGATCATCTTAAAGACAAAGGCATTCTCTCTAAAAGGACTCCTTCATACACACCATAGTTAAATGGTGTAGCAGAAAGGAGGAATCATACCTTGTTGGACATGGTATGGACCATGATGTGCTTCATGGATCTTTCATAATTATTTTTGGATTATACTCTAAAGACTGCTACCTACATACTAAATAGGGTGCCATCAAAGGCATTTAAAAGAACTCCATATCAATTATGGAAAGGGAAAAGGCCAAGTCTAAAATATTTTAGGATTTAGGGTTGCCCTATGAAGAAAAGTGCCCTAAAACCCAATCATTGTAAGGGCATTTTTATAATCTTTCAACTCTTGTATGACATTATATTAATAAAGGCATTTATTTTCATCATATACTGCTATGTCTTATTTATGGATTATGATGAACCCCATAGATTAGGACAATGAAATTAGAGTTATGATAAAGATCATAACAGAGAGACCTAAGTTCCTATAAACCCTAATCAAAATGTTTCTAGTCAATGGACCATCGATTCGGGGATCTATGAATCTGGTAAGACTAGCTTATCCTATATATGCTCAATTAATGAGGATGGTTAGTCTAACAACCATTTATGTAGAGACACTAATACAAGGATAAGGGTGCTCATCAGGGTATGAGTACACTGAACTAATCCGCACCGGGACTATATTATGGAAGTCTTACTGCTTGTCAAAAGATAGATCTCAGAGTAGGAGTTGTGCATGTGATCTTTAGACCTGAGGTCACCTTTATTCCTTATGCACACCAAGCCATATTTTTGGTTCATACTCATTCATGACATTGAGTCATGTATGGGGTGTTTTGGGTATGGTAGAAGGTGTATGGAGGATATGAGTGGACCAACAAGAAATAGATCATTCCTGGTAAGAGGAATTGTTATCCCATATAATCTCTTCGATGAGTGACTCAAGGAGTCTTTGATCAAAGCAGGATGAGATTAGAAGTGTTTTTTAATCAGTCATCAGTTGAGTCCTCATGATCGAGCTGAGATTCGATATGACTCAGTGTTAGGGTTTGACATAAATCCATACTTATCACTTAATTGGGATAATGGGGGATCGAAATATTGAATTGCACGGTAACTTTCTACTGAAGGGTATTGTTGGCTTTGGCTCCTTAGTTTTGATGATTAACAAAAGGTTGAGTATATGTTTGGACTAATGTTTCATTTTGAGATAAAGTTTCAGGCCATAGGTTATTCAAAAAGAGTATCAAGAGTACAACGATGAAACCAAGCTTGCTTGGTTTGGGAAAGAGCTCTTCTACCTTGAACAAGATCAAATTTCTCATATTGGACCTTCTTATTAAGAAGTAATTGACAAAAGAAACAAAGGCTTAGAGAAACTCAAGCATGGCACGCACCTCTCCAGAGTTTCGGAAAATTTTAGACCAGAGGTCGACCCCCAGAGGTCTACTCATGAAGAAAAGAAAAGTTCAGTAAGGCCGGCATGGCAAAATTTCAGTGGCACGCTTCAGAGGTCGACACCAGAGTTCAACACCTGTTCAGAGGTTGACACCAGAGGTCAACACCTGTCCAGAGGTCGACACCAGAGATCAACACCTGTCCAGAGGTCGACACCAGAGGTCGACTCATCGCTTGAGAAATCAAACTGGGCAGAACTATGGTTTCTGGATTTTTGCCTAAGATAAATTGCAGGTCGACTCATGAGGTCGACTCATGGCATAACGGCTAGTTTTTCTGAACTTTTGATTTGATTTCTAACGGCCATAAACGACCATATTTTTGATTCTAACGGTCTTGTGGAGTTGTTTCAGCTTGAATGAAGTATTTAACCTCCACCTAACTTCAAAAAAGTCCAGGAGACAGAGAAAAAGGAGAGAGCAAAAGTACAAAGCTTTCAATCAATCCTAAGCCAAAAAGAGAGAAAATCCAAGAGATTCCTTAGCCAAAAGATTTCCATTTTTGAGGAATCCAACTTTCAAGTCTTTGGCATTTAGTGAGGTCCAAGATTCCAAGAGAAAGGCTTGAAGAGTCTCCAACAAGAGCTACATCGAATTACTTTTTGCTCCAAAGGAGTTTGTCTTATTTTATTCATTGTATTCATATTCTTTTTGTCCTAGCCTAGTTTCAAGGGAATTTGAAACTAGTGTGAGGTTTGTTTGTGAGCCAATTGTTAAAACCAACTAGGGTTGCTTGTAAGCTCGAATCCAAAACAAGTGTGTGAGGTTTGTTGGTGAGCCAATTGTTAAAACCAACTAGGATTGCTTATAAGCCCGAAGCCAAAACAAGTATGTAAGGTTTTGACTTGTGAGCATTGTAAAACAAGTCGGCTGTAATCTAGAAAAGATTATAGTGGAAATTCCCAAGTGGAGCTTGGGGAGTGGATGTAGGTGCTAGGTGCACTGAACCACTATACGTTTTGTGTGTTTGCATTGCTTTACTCTCTATCTTCTTTTGCTCTTTAATTGTTGTTATCTTTCATTGCTTCCGTTGCATAGTACTTGAGCACTATCACTCTTCACTTTTGAACTTGATAGCACATATATTGATTTAATTTTTAAAATACCCAATTTTCTCCCCCTCTTGGGCACCATATCTGGGCAACAAGTGGTATCAGAGCACCGGTACTCTCTTGTAGGTCCAACGATCTTGAGTGAAAGATCATGGCCGCCCCAATTGGAATGGGTGTAGTTGAAGGACAAGCATCAAATCGCCCTCCTTTCTTTAATGGCACAAACTACACATACTGGAAAACTCGTATACGTATTTATTTACAAGTTGTAGATTATCATATATGGAGAGTAATTACTAAAGGGCCTCATCAGCCCACTCACTTGGTTAATGGCATTATCACCCCAAAATCTAAAGAAGAATGGGATGACAATGACATCAAACAAGCTGAGTTAAATGCTAAGGCGATGAATTTGCTATTCTGTGCACTTGACCCTAGTGAATTTAACAGAATATCAAATTGTATTTCCGTCAAAGAAATTTGGGATACACTTGAGGTTACCCATGAGGGTACACACCAAGTGAAGACCACAAAGGTGAACATGCTCATTCATACGTATGAGATGTTCAGGATGGAACCAACTGAAAGTATAAGTGAAATGTATACTAGATTTACCAATATAGTAAATGGTATGAGGAGTTTGGGAAAAATTATATCTAATGGTGAACTGGTTAACAAACTTCTCAGGTCTCTTTCGGCTTCATGGGATGCGAAAGTAACAGCCATAGAAGAAGCCAAGGATGTCAATACTCTACCTCTTGAGCAGCTTCTTGGATCACTGATGACTTACGAGCTTTCACTAAAGCAGAAGACAGTGGACAATGACAAGAAAAAGAAAGCCATAGCCTTCAAGTCCACTACAAAGGAAGAGTCAAGTGATGAATCAGAAGAAGAAGCTGATGATGATGAGACAGCCCTCATTACAAGAAAATTCAAAAGATTCATGAGAAAGAAGAAAGGCTTCTACAAGAAAAGACCACAAAAAGGTGATCACAATAAAGATAAAGAGAAAGAAAAAGAAAGGGATCCACCCATCTGCTTCAAGTGCAAGAAGCCTGGACATTATAAAACGGATTGCCCTTTGCTTAAAAAGAGTCGAAGGATGTTGAGAAAGAAAGCCATGATGGCTACC
The DNA here is from genome assembly GCA_021397845.1 of Areca catechu. NCBI lineage: Eukaryota > Viridiplantae > Streptophyta > Magnoliopsida > Arecales > Arecaceae > Areca > Areca catechu. The sequence continues at coordinate 181,379,582 of CM038039.1, read as the reverse complement.
TGGAGTGAGAGTGAGGACTCCAGTAGTGATGAAGAGCAGCAGGTAGTCGCCAACCTGTGTTTCATGGCCAATGAAGATGATGAGGTAAATTCTGAACCTGAAGTTGAATTTACTTTTAATGAATTACATGATGCTTTTGATGATTTAGTTATGGAATATGAAAAACTAAAATTGAAAAATAAGAAATTAAGAAAGCTAAATCAAGAACTTACCAAAAATTCAGACAAGTTTTCAACTAAATTGAAAATTTAATTCAAGAAAACAAGAAATTAACTGAACATTTAAAGACCTTGAAAAATGATAAGGACAATTTTTTAAAAGAAAAGGATTCTTTGAAAAATAATAGAAGTTTTGAAACTAATGAGAAAATTGAAAAACAAAACAAAGAACTGTTGCTTCAAATCAAGAATTACAAAGAAGAGTTAGAAAAAGTAAAACCTTTTGTAGAAAAGTTTACTTATAGTTCAGAAAAATTAAGTATGCTTTTAAATAGTCAACATGCAGTTTTTAACAAAGCTAGACTTAGATTTAAGCCACAGAATCAGCAAAAACTTTACAAAAACTTTTTCATACCTACATCTTCTAATATTACCTGCTATGCATGTGGTAAGTTAGGACATAAATCATATATTTGTAATAGAAGAAAATTAAATACCTTTGAAAAGATTCGGGTTCCAAAAGGAACCAATTTGACTAACCCTAAAGGACCCAAGATGACTTGGGTACCTAAAGTTTCAACTTGATTAATTTTTGCAGGTGTGCCTTGCAACCAAAAATAAAAGAAGAATGTGGTATCTGGATAGTGGTTGCTCAAGGCACATGACTGGGGATGTGAAGCAATTCTCATCACTAGCAGCTATTGAGGGTGGAAACGTTACTTTTGGTGATAATGGAAAAGGCAAAATCGTCAAAATTGGTAAAATCCATATCACCCCTAATGCTTATGTAGATAATGTATTATTTGTTGATGGCTTGAAGCATAATCTTTTCAGCATTAGTCAGTTTTGTGACAAGGGTTTTAAAGTAATTTTTGAATCATCTTTGTGCATGGTGTCTAATCTAGATGTCGATGGCATCAAGTTCACTGGTCATAGGCATGGAAACATTTACATGGTTGATCTTGGTGATCTAGCCATGGAAAGTGGTCAATGCCTAGTGGCTAGGGAAGCCAAGGCAAGTGAAACTAGTTGGCTTTGGCATCGTAGGCTAGGGCATGCTAGTATGCAGTTGATTTCAAAATTAAGCAAAAATAATCTTGTAAAAGAATTGCCAAAACTCACATTTGAAAAAATAAGATTTGTGCTGCATGTCAATTTGGAAAACAAACTAAATCTACTTTCAAACCTAAAGGAGTAGTATCTACTACTAGACCCCTTGAATTATTGCATATGGACCTCTTTGGACCAACCAGAACAACTAGTTTGGGAGGTAAGAAATATGGGCTAGTAATTGTAGATGACTACTCACGATTTACTTGGGTAATGTTTTTAGTTCATAAAGATGAAACATTTTCAGCTTTTGTTAAATTTCATAAAAGGGTTTCAAACGAAAAAGATCTCACTATTATTTCTTTGCATAGTGATCATGGAACTGAATTTGACAATCATGATTTTGAAGCTTTTTGTAATAAAAATGGCATTATTCATAATTTTTCTACACCTAGGACACCTCAACAAAATGGGGTGGTAGAAAGAAAAAACAGGACTCTTGAAGAAATGGCACGCACAATGCTTTGCGAAAATGATTTACCTAGATATTTTTGGGCAGAAGCCATTAATACTTCCTGTTACATTTTAAATCATGTTTTAATTCGACCTATTTTGAAAAAAACACCATATGAACTTTGGAAAAATCGAAAACCTAATCTTAAATATTTTTGTGTATTTGGTTGCCGCTGTTTCATATTAAACAATGACAAAGACAATATCAGTAAATTTGATGCCAAGTCAGATGAGGGTATCTTCTTAGGATACTCTACTTCTAGCAAGGCATACAGGGTCTTCAACAGAAGAACTCTTCTAGTTGAAGAATCAATTCATGTAGTATTTGATGAATCTAACAAAAATGTTCTAGAAAAGAAAATTCTATTGATGATGAAACAAGTACAAAGAAGCTTGAACAATTGACAATCAATGAAGATGAGTCCAAAGGAGATGATGATCAAGAAAATGAAGATCAAACTCAAGAGATCAATGCAACTTCACCAAAACCTTTACCTAAAGAGCGGAGGTATGCACACGGACATCCCAAGGAGCTAATAATTGGTGATCCGTCAAAGGGAGTAAGTACATGCTCTTCTATTAGAAATATTTGTGATTATTTAGCTTTTGTATCTCAGATAGAGCCTAAGTCAATTGAAGAAGCTGAAAAAGATTGTATCTGGATTAATGCTATGCAAGATGAACTAAATCAATTTAAAAGAAATAACGTTTAGACTTTAACTGAAAGACCCCCTAATGTTTCTGTAATTGGCACAAAATGGGTTTTTAGAAATAAACTTGATGAACATGGTATTGTAACTAGAAACAAAGCTAGACTTGTTGCTAAAGGCTATAACCAGGAAGAAGGGATTGACTTTGATGAAACCTTTGCTCCTGTTGCTAGGCTGGAAGCAATTAGACTTTTACTTGCTTTTGCTTATTTTATGGATTTCAAGTTATTTCAAATGGATGTTAAAAGTGCTTTCTTAAATGGATTTATTGAAGAGGAAGTTTATGTTGAACAACCTCCTGGTTTTGAAAATCATGAATTTCCTAACCATGTTTTTAAATTGCATAAAGCATTTTATGGTTTAAAGCAAGCTCCTAGAGCTTGGTATGATAGATTAAGTTCTTTTTTGATGAAGAATGATTTTTCTAGAGGTAATGTAGATAATACATTGTTTTTGAAAAAGAAAAATGATGATCTCTTAGTAGTACAAATCTATGTAGATGATATTATTTTTGGTGCTACTAACGAATGTCTTTGTCAAGAATTTGCAAAGTTAATGCAGAGTGAGTTCGAGATGAGCATGATGGGAGAACTTAACTTCTTCCTTGAACTCCAAATTAAGCAGACCAAAGAGGGGATCTCCATCAACCAAGCCAAGTACACAAGGGAAATATTGAAAAATTTTGGGATGGAGACTACCAAACCAATAGGTACCCCTATGAGCTCTTCATGTAAATTAGACAAAGATGAATGTGGTAAATTAGTAAACCAAAAATTATATAGAGGCATGATTGGTTCATTGCTATATCTAACTGCCAATAGACCAGATATAATGTTTAGTGTTTGTATGTGTGCACGTTTTCAGTCTGCTCCTAAAGAATCATATCTCTTAGCTATAAAGCATATATTTAGATACTTGTATGGGTCAATTGAAATTGGTCTTTGGTACTCTAGAGAGTCATCATATGAATTGATTGCATATTCTGATGCTGATTTTGCTGGGTGTAAACTTGATCGTAAAAGTACTAGTGGAACTTGTCAATTCCTAGGAGTTAATTTGATTTCATGGAGCAGCAATAAATAGAATTCGATTGCTCTATCTACGGCGGAAGTCGAATATATAGCAGCTGGAAGCTGTTGTGCTCAGATTTTATGGATCAAACAACAACTCGAGGACTTTGGCATCAAACTAACTAAGACACCCATAAGATGTGATAATACTAGTGCAATCAATTTAACAAAAAATCCTGTACAACATTCAAGAAGCAAACATATTGAAATAAGACATCACTTCATAAGAGATTACATTCAAAACTCTAATGTGTTGTTAGAATTTATTTGTACTGATTATCAATTGGCTGATATTTTCACAAAACCATTGAATGAAGATAGATTTTGTATGATCAGAAGAGAACTGGGAGTCATTGATCCTTTTGCTTGAAACTCTTCAATTTTCATCAAAATTCCTCAAAAATGATTTATAAATTCTCAAATATGTTTAAAGCTTATTTTTCTAAATTTTATCAATTTTTTAAATTTTACCGAATTTTATTTTGGCTAATTTAATTTTGGAGGTCGACACTTAAGTTTTCGGAGGTCGACACTTGGGGTCGACCCATGAAATTTTTGAGGGTCGACACTTGGACGGAAAACGTCTTTTTAAAACCCGTCCGCAAGCCCTTTTTTCCTCCATTTCCTTCCTTTTCTCCTTCATGTGGTCCCCCTCCAACTTCCCTAAGGTTTAAACAATGGATTTCCAACCCTCTCCCTCCTCTTTTTGGGTAAACTTCTCCTCTCCTCACGGTTTTTCTTTGATTGAACCGGTTTTCACCGTGTTCCTCGTTTTTGGGCAACCGTAGGTTTTTGTCTCTATTTACCCTCAATTGTCGATTGTTTTTCGATTGGAAACACTCATTTCTTCCCTCCATTTCATGCATTTCCTCTATTTGCTCCTAGTTTTCAGTTTCACAAACCCTCACTTACCTTTTCACGATTCCTTCATTCCTTTTCTCTCTCCAAACTCTTGATTCTTCTTTTTCCTAGCACTGCATTATCCTACTTCTCCCTAATTTACCCCTCTTCCATCCATATGGGTCCAAGAAAGCACTTGGCAGTAAGAAAAAGGAGAATGGAACAAGGCCAAAGTAGCACTGAGCGACGAAAAAAGGTCAAACATGAGCGTGAGCCATCCCCTGAGCCACCTGCACCAATGCCAGCCAGCTTAGTATGGAAGATCATTGCGAGCGGGAGACGTGTAGATATACCTTTCTGGGATCAGCATCACTTTTTTATAGGAGATGTACTGAGAGATGCAGGTCTGGTTCACTTCTGCACGATGACTGAGAGATTCTACCTAGACCTCATTAGGGAGTTCTATGCATCCATGGCCACTGATGGCATTGGATGGTCAGCTACTGTTCGTGGGATCGAGATTCCAGTGACACCGGAGGTCATCAGTCGTGTTTGGAGGATTCCACTTCATCGCACAGCCGCCACTTCTATCAGCGATAGAGAGCGCACCTTCAGATGTATCCTAGAGCACGAGGATGTTAGTGTCATTTCCACAGTAGCCGCTAACCAGCTTTCACTGGAGATGAGAGTGCTGCATCATATCATCGCCAGCATCTTGATTCCAAAGAGTGGGAGATTCGACTTTATTACTGAGCATGAGCTGGTGTTGATGGTGTCCCTGAGATAGTGGACTCCCATCAACCTTCCCAGGATCATGCTTCAGTAGATGGGTGAGGCAGCATCTCACAGGAGACTAGTTCAGCCATATGGCATAGGGCTGACACAGTTATTCAGGGAGTATGGAGTATCATTTGATGGTATACCTTTCAGTCAGCTGCAGCATACTGATACATATGGAGAGAAATCCCTGCATAGGATGGGATTTCGACTGATTGGTGACCGTTGGGTGCGACGAGAGTCTGGCCAGAAGCCAGATGAGGAGGATGAGATTCGAGCTACTGAGGCAGGGCCTTCAGAGCCTACTGATCATGGTACACCTCCTCGCCCAGCACCAGAGTCAGAGACTGCGGAGCCTGAGCTATTCACGCCACCACCCTCATCAGCTCCAGCACCTACTACTACTGCTACACCACGGAGGACTACAGCGAGCATATCGAACTTTGAGCAAAGAGTGACTGATCACATTTCAGAGGTCTGGACAGAGATTGCTGGTGTACGACAGGAGCTACATGGTCTGCGGATCAACACAGATATGTGCATTGGAGCTCTCTCAGCTAGTGTAGATGCAGGATTCTGACAGATCCTCAGCCTACTGAGATTAGCATTGCCACCAGGGACTGTAGATCCGACAGTACCTCCTCCACATTCTGATGATGATGATGATGACTCCAGTGGATACAGTGACAGTGATGGAGATCAGCCTGGAGCAGGTAGCTCTGATGTTCCACTTACCGATCCAATTCTAGAGATTCTCCCTTCTGCTGATCCTCCTTCTACTGATCTTCCTAGTACAGATCCTCCAGCTACAGATGTGCCAGTAGATACTGAGATTACTGAGTCACTTTTTGAGACTATTACAGGGATTCCAAATGATAGAGATGAGCATACAGAGACAGATGTTGATGATCCCACTAGTTATGAGCTTGTCAGCAGGCACACTCTAGCTCAGTCTACTCAGCATACTGATACATCTACTCCTTCTGCTACTACTTCTGTTAGGACACCTGTGGAGTCTTTTCCTCGGACCTATAGATCTCGTAGGACTACCCCTAGGTCTGGTCCCTCTTTGAGGACTCGGAGTCTCACTCATAGGACTCCAAAATCCTCATCTAGGATTTCGGCTCCTATCTCTTTTGATATACCTTCTGATGAGGAGTAGCCTCATAGATTTGTTTGATATATGATACTAGTTTGCTTTGTATGATATGATGTATCAGTGTTTTGTGCTTACTATGTAAGCAATTTTGTAACTGAATACACTCATTTATATACTTATCTACATTGTGATATTTTACTGTCTGATACCAGCTCTTAGCACTTATCTTTTTGAACCCTCAAATAAGAATATCTTTGTTATATCGAATACACAAATTAAGGGGGAGCATGTATTTTATGCAACTAAGTATTTCATTGCTATGGAACATAATTTTTTTTTTTGTATATCTTTCACTACAAAAAAAATGGACTTTTTGATTCTTGACAAAAAGGTGGAGTAGAGTATAAGTAAAGTATATATGATTCTTATGACTCTTTCTTATGATTAGTGTATAGTAAAGTATATATGATTCTTGTGAGTAAAGCTTGTATGTTTCTTAACTTTTTGACTCATGAGAATGTTTTCACAAAAAGAAAGAGGTAGATGAAAAGTAAATTTTTATGATATACTCATGTATGTGAGATTTCTTTGAAAATTTTTATTATTGCTATATTTTTACTTTTGGACTTAATTGCATATATACTCAAGGTTTTGTCATCATCAAAAAGGGGGAGATTGTTGGATTTGGCTCCTTAGTTTTGATGATTAACAAAAGGTTGAGTATATGTTTGGACTAATGTTTCATTTCGAGATAAAGTTTCAGGCCATAGGTTATTCAAAAAGAGTATCAAGAGTATAATGATGAAACCAAGCTTGCTTGGTTTGGGAAAGAGCTCTTCTACCTTGAACAAGATCAAATTTCTCATATTTGACCTTCTTATTAAGAAGTAATTGACAAAAGAAACAAAGGCTTAGAGAAACTCAAGCATGGCACGCACCTCTCCAGAGTTTCAGAAAATTTCAGACCAGAGGTCGACCCCCAGAGGTCGACACCTTGCCAAAGGTCGACCACTAGAGGTCGACTCATGAAGAAAAGAAAAGTTCAGCAAGGCTGGAATGGCAAAATTTCAGTGGCACGCTTCAGAGGTCGACACTAGAGGTCAACACCTGTTCAGAGGTCGACACCAGAGGTCAACACCTGTCCAGAAGTCGACACCAGAGGTCAACACCTGTCTAGAGGTCGACACCAGAGGTCGACTCATCGCTTGAGAAATCAAACTGGGTAGAATTATGGTTTTCTGGATTTTTGCCTAAGATAAACTGGAGGTCGACTCATGAGGTCGACACTTGATCCAGAGGTCGACTCATGAGGTCGACTCATGGCATAACAGCTAGTTTTTCTGAACTTTTGATTTGATTTCTAACGGTCATAAATGGCCATATTTTTGATTCTAACGGTATTGTGGAGTTGTTTCAGCTTGAATGAAGTATTTAACCTCCACCTAACTTCAAAAAAGTCAAGGAGACAAAGAGAAAAAGGAGAGAGCAAAAGTACAAAGCTTTCAATCAATCCTAAGCCAAAAAGAGAGAAAATCCAAGAGATTCCTTAGCCAAAAGCTTTCCATTTTTGAGGAATCCAACTTTCAAGTCTTTGGCATTTAGTGAGGTCTAAGATTCCAAGAGAAAGGCTTGAAGAGTCTCCAACAAGAGCTACATCGAATTTCTTTTTGCTCAAAAGGTGTTTGTCTTGTTTTATTCATTATATTCATATTCTTTTTGTCCTAGCCTAGTTTCAAGAGAATTTGAAACTAGTGTGAGGTTTGTTGGTGAGCCAATTATTAAAATCAACTAGGGTTGCTTGTAAGCTCGAAGCCAAAACAAGTGTGTGAGGTTTGTTGGTGAGCCAATTGTTAAAACCAACTAGGGTTGCTTGTAAGCCCGAAGCCAAAACAAGGGTGTAAAGTTTTGACTTGTGAGCCTTGTAAAATAAGTCGGCTGTAATCTAGAAAAGATTATAGTGGAAATTCCCAAGTGGAGCTTGGGGAGTGGATGTAGGTGCTAGGTGCACTGAACCACTATACAATTTGTGTGTTTGCATTGCTTTACTCTCTATCTTCTTTTGCTCTTTAATTGTTGTTATCTTTCATTGCTTTCGTTGCACAATTACTTGAGCACTATCACTCTTCACTTTTAAACTTGATAGCACATATATTGATTTAATTTTTAAAATACCCATTCACCCCCCCTCTTGGGCACCTTATTTGGGCAACAGGTATTTTGGTACTTTTCACCAAATTCTATATTTTCTGGGTAGGCATGACACATTGCTAGACGTCAATCTTGTCTTATAGGTTTTCATGAACTAATTGGATTGGTTTCATGAGTCAATTCGATGGATGTTTCGAATTGGACAATTAGGTGAGCCAATTTGACCTAATTAGGTCAATCGAGTTTGATTGGTTCGAATCAGCTTAAACCTAAACCTACTGCTGGCTAAATGTAGAACCCAAAGGGTCACACACATTAGAGAGTTGACCAAGAAAGTCATACATAATTTAATTAGGGTCATGGGATCCTAATTGGTTAGCTAGATTTCACACTAGCATGTGTAGGCTAACCTAATTCCTAACCCAAATGATTTGGGTCTAGTTGCTTGCTAGATTTAAAAATAAAATTCTTAGATCATTTCTGAAGTTCTATCCAAAATTCTATTTCTGCCTTCCATTTCATTTAATTTTTAATAAAATATAAAAATGTTTTTTTCTATATTTTTAATTTTAGATCTGATATTTGAACTTCGATTTTTGTTATTTCCTACTATAATTTTTAATTTTAGATGGATTTAGAATTCAAAATTCAAAATTTGAGTTCAGGTTGTTAAGAGTTAGCTAAACTGCTAGAACATTCTAGCAACTATTTTCAAACTACCTTCTCAACCAAAATTCAAGTTAATCCGAAGTCAAAACTTAAAATACAAGAATTATTATCTAAGATTTATCCAAATTAGTTTTATTTTGAATTTTTGGATTTTTAAAAAAAATTAAAAAACTAGCTAGTTGAAAGTTGTTCCCTGCTGAAATTTTCTTTTACAACAAGCTTTCAAAACAATTTTCTTAACCAAATTCCAGGAATTAAATTTCAAAATTTGGAATCTGGAATCTTCACTGAGAGCCTTAACAATTCAAATTTTAATTTTAATTTCTTTGGAATTTTAAAATTTTAATTTTGAATTTTAAATCTTGTTGACTAAAAGTTGCTAGGGCTGAAACTATCTTGCAACAACTCTAACTTCTAGAATGAATTTTTAATCCTAATTCAAGATTTAAATTTAAAAATTTGATTTCAAGATTCTAGACTTCAAAATCTAAGTTTTCCAATTAAATTTCTGAATTTTAATTTTATTTTCTTTTAATTCAGGTTTGAATCACAGGTTTGAACTAGTATAGATATCTTGTTAGCAAGTTGATTGTTTGTGCATCCATTTCTAAATCTAATTAAGGGCGTTCAATCATAACATAAGGGAAGGAGGTCGTTACCTTTCCTTGGCCCAAAACAACCACCCACATTTGCATTGACCTAAACCATAATTGAAATCGAGTAGGCACCTAAAACTAGGGACACCCACAAGTTGGGTTCAAGTGCAAGATGAGATCAAATATTAGTTAAGTTTGTACTTACTTCTTGAAATTGGTGTCTAAGACAAGAGATCCAATGAAAAATGCCTTAAGTAGACTTGCGATTTTTAATTAGGACCTCATGAAAGTGAGAGGAGCCTCCCGCAACCCCACCTCTTACCTGGCCAGTGGAAAAGATAATTACAACTTTAACTAGTACTTAGTCAATTCCTGTATTTTGAACTTTTAGGTCTAGGAGCCCTAGAAGTTAGGTTTGTACTGCTTGCCCATTTTATCTGAAGCCCTATACCAACAGTCCTATATGTATCCATGGATCCCAATCTTGAATTCTTTATGTGGACCCTGACTGAAAAATTTGATTCCCTAACTAAATAATTAGGACAAGTGAACAAAGAGTTAGGGCAAGTAAATAATCAAATCAGGAACCTCAAAAAATCGCTTGACCCGTACTAATCCTAAATCACCTCCAATTGGTCCAAGAGCCCATTATCATGATCTCACCCCTGAGTATAAACTTAGATACCCCTACCAAGGATTTGTAGATCAGGAGGAAAGAGTCTTTGGGAGCAATTGACCCTATGCACCCACTTTTGATGGAAACCCTGAGGTGTATGTCGATTGGGAGAAGAAAATAGATCAGTACTTTGAATTTGATGAAATGTCGGAAGTAAAGAAATGTTAATTTATCAAATTAAAGCTAGTCCGACATGCTAAGTCTTATTGGAAACATGTTGAGCATAAAAGTTATTATAGTGGGGATAAAATAATTACTTGAAGAGATATGAAGAGTAAGTTGAGGGAAAAGTACCTAGGCAAATCTTATAAGCAAAATCTTCCAACCCAATGGTACAAATTGAGACAAGATGATAAAACTATGTTTAAATATATTGCTAAATTCAATAAGTATGAAGGAGATAAAGAAGAGACTAAACCCATAAAAGAATTAGAGGAAAAATCTCCTGAACCTATTGAAGAATTTAAGATTGAAATAGAATCAAAGTCTTATCTAAATGAAGGGCTAGAAAGAGAAAATCCTAAACCCATTGAAGAACTTAGAAAAGAAGTTTATGAAGCTGGGTTTAACCTTATGGACGAATATAATCAAGAACAATTACTTGAAGATAAAATAATTACCCAGCCTAAAGAAATCAACAACGTGGATGATCAAATGAAATCCAAGGACAAAACCATGGAGAGCAATCCGAGGATAACATAGAAGATCCAGAATTAATTGATGTTGAAGGTTTAGATCTAGAGATCGATGAAGGATCACATATTAGGGTATTGACCATAAAAGAACAAAACCCTACAAAACAACCCCAAGAAGCTGTAGAGCCTTTGAAAACCCTGCAAAAAATTTTTCCTAACAATTTTTCTATCCTTGATTCCCCATTTCTGAACATCCACCATTTCGATCCACCATTATGTTTCATTCACTCTTCTATCCCATTCGGTTGGGACATCTACCATACCATTGATCTGGTCCCAGTGATATTCAACGGTTACTTTATTAAGACTCTTTGGCATATGTTGGGAGCCAAATTAAGATTCACTACCACCTACCTGAAGTTTTGTGCCAGAGTCTTCAAAGCCATTTAGGGAATATTAGAAATTAGAAACCTTGTTTCCTAGCCCAATAATAAAGTTTAGTCCATAGATAATAAAGTCTATTTGAGCTTGTTTTATTTTTGTTTATCTTTTACCATTTAGTATCATTTGCATTTGTCTCTTGTCATTTGGTGTCCCATGCATAAGTATCCATGATTACGAGAGTCATATGCATAGCATGATTAGTAAAACAAATTTTGAGCAATGAAATTAACAAGCATATGGCTAAATTTTGTAAAAAAAGCTAAAGAATTTCAGGAAGGAGACTATGTTTTTATTAGACTCAAAACAATTACATGCCCATGGTGTAGGTCCTTTTCAACATAGTAAGAAAAATTGGACCTAATATGCGCTAGATATACCATCCGACTTTGGTATCAGTTCCACTTTCAATATTTCAGATCTAATAAAGTATAAGGAACCAACAATGATACCTAGTAAGCTATTTAAGCCTGATTCTACCTTTGAGAGTGAACCAACCCTTGAGTGTCCACCAGCATATTACCAAAGCGGCAAGATAGGAATGAGCGAATCTTAGATGACAAGATTATCACTACTCAAAACAAAGACTATCAATGCTACTTGGTTTACTGGAAAGGACGACCTAATTCCAAAGATTCATGGATCACTCGAGAGGACTTACAAAGAATCGACTCTGACCTCTTAGAATATCACCAAAGCCAGATGAATTCCTACTCGACGAAGTTGAGCATTTTTTCCACCCCAGGAGAATTGATGGGGATATCAATAATAAGAATATATACTTTGATTAACTAACTTTATTATTATAGCTATAGTTAATAAAATCTTGTGCTATGAAACAAGCCCCAAATTTTCTTGAAGAACACTCATGAGTCAACACATGGAAGAAGACAATTTTTCATGAGTCGACTCAAGCTCAAAGCATGATGGAAAGCCACCTCTTCAAAGCCCAATTCAAGCCATTAAAGCCTAATTCAAGCCAAGACTTGAAGCCAAAATTTTTACATGGGGGGATACCTCATCAAGAAACCTTGGGAGAGAAGAAGTTACACTACATCAAGACTTTTATGGGGAACATAAAGATACATTCCAACAAGTGACATGTGGGGTGCCACCTCTAATGACACCTAGGCCTCCACATCAGCATTTGATTGATAGAAAAGTGCCCTAAGAGCTAATCATTATGAGGGCCTTTACGTAAACTTCCAGCTCATGTATGACATACTTTCATATTAATAAAGGCATTTGATTCATCATATACTGCTGTGTCGTATTTTCATATTGATTATGATGAACCCCATAAATTAGGACAATGAAGATAGGGTTATGATGGAGTTCATAACAGTGAGACCTAATTCTTATAAACCCTAATCTAGAATGTCCCTAGTCATTGGACTATCGATTTGGGGATCAATAAATCCGGAAAGACTAGCTTATCCTATGTATGCTCAGTTGATGAGGGTGGTTGATCTCACAACCACTTGTGTAGTGACACTAATATAAGGATAAGGGTGCTCATCAGGGTATGAGTACACTAGACTGATCCGCACCGGGACTATCTTATGGATATCTTACTACTTGTCAAAAGATAGATCCCAGAGTAGAAGTTGTGCATGTGATATTTAGACCTAAGGTCACCATGGTTCCTTGTGCATACTAAGCCATACTTTGGTTCATACTCATTCATGCCATTGTGGCATGTACAGGATGTTCTGGGTAATGTGGAAGGTGTACGAAGGATGTGAGTGGACCAACAAGGAATCGATCATTCTTGGTAAGAGGAATTGTTATCCCATGCAATCTCTTCGATGAGAGACTCAAGGAGCCTTTGATCAAAGTAGGATGAGATTAGTGGAATCTAATCAGTCATCAGTTGAGTCCTCATGATCAAGCTGAGATTTGATATGATTAAGTGTTAGGATCTGATATATATCCATACCTATCACTTAATCGGGATAATGGGAGATCGAAAGATTGAATTGCATGATAACTTACTACTAAAGGGTATTTTGATATTTTCTATCAAATTCCTCATCTTCTAGGTAGGTATGACACATTACTAGATGTCAATCTTGTCTTGTAGGTTTTCATGAACCGATTGGCTTTGTTTCATGAGTCAATTCGATGCATGATTCGAATTGGACAATTAGGTGAGCCAATTTTACCTAATAGGTCAATCGGGTTCGATCGGATTGAATCGACTCAAACCTAAACCTACTACTGGCTAGATGTGGAACCCAATTGGTCACACACAATAAAGACTTGGCCAAGGAAGTCATTCATGATTTTACTAGGGTCATAGGATCCTAATTGGTTAACCAGATTGCATATTAGCATATGTAGGCTAACCTAATTTCTAACCCAATTGGATTGGGTTCGGTTGCTTGCTAATTAGGCTAACCTAATTATGGAAAACCTAAACTAGGTTGAGTCCTAAGTGGGGCTAGCCAAATCAGAGCTGGATCTAATTTTTATTTGGATTTTTGGGCATTTTAGGTGCCATATATGAAGAGTTCCAATGGCATGGGACTCTTGGTACCTAAATGATATCTTAACTTCAAAAGGGCACAAAAGGAGCTATAGACCTCTGATCTGGAAATTAAAGAATTGATCAGAAAGCTTATTTGATGCCCTTTCCAATGACACCCATATTGCATATGTTTGACCAAGTCAATTTAATGCTTTCGGCGGACTAAATGGAAAGGGAAGGACTATTGGCGCCCTTTGGCGCACCCGGGAGAAAGTATGGCACGTAGATAGACTGAGAGTCCTTCTGTAGATGAGACTCTTGGAGCTTCATCAGGAAAGCACCTTTTATCTCAATCCCCATGCCTTGCAAGTCAAAAGACTGATTTAAAGTTTGAATTGGATAGTTTGAAGAGGAGTGAAAAGGTGGCGCGCACATGAAGAGTCGCGCCTCATCATATACACACGCACAACAGAGGGCAGAGTCCTTCTGCCTCTGAAACTCTTCATACCTTGTATTACTCCAGATTAGAAGAGGCATCTTACTATCTCAGAAATTGATATTTGACACATGGCACGATGAGGATTGATCTGGTAAGTGAAAGAACATAGATATGACTCTCCATTCCTGAAGAGTCTTATCAGATATGATGCTTCATATCTGATAAGTGTTGTTGGGATGCATTTCATGCCTCATCTGAGATTATAAATAGGGGGTACGGTGAAATGAGAAACACTACTACTACTTCTTCTTCTTCGATCTTTTGAGATCAGTGTTTTTATTTTCCTGAGAGTCTGTCTGAGAGTCTTCCACTTTTTCCCTCCCTCCTTCCTGTTTTAGGACAAGACTTGTCTTGTCAAGAAAAGTTCTTCTACACTACGACAAGGCTTGGTTTTAGGACATAAGCCTGTAGGGTCCTAGAGGATGGTAGTCCTAGAACCTAAAGTGGTTTAGGATAGTATCTTGAGTGCCCTTCAGTAGGACAAGGTGTCCTATAGTGGTCAATAGACCAAAGGCTGCCGAAAGAGTTCCACTTCTCCAAGCAACTTGAAGGAGTTCTTCCTTGGTCCGAGTTTTATGTGGATCATCATTGGAGGGTTTGCACTTGTGAACCTTGTGAAAAAATTGGGTTTTAGCGATCCAGGTATTTTTCTTGACTTTATTTTATAATTCATTAGTTGATATTGCACAAGGATTCCTGGGAATTATGGTTTTCTATACATGTTATACATGTTAGGGTATGATGCTATGAAATTTTGTTTTGAAAGTCAATTCTGCATGCTGCATGATCCCTGGCACCTTGGGAGAATTCCCATCAGTGGTATCAGAGCCATCCTTATGGCATTCCAATTATGAATCATTTTGGAGTTTGATTAAATTCCACTACCGAGCTGACCCAAACCTTATTGAGTCGACTCGACCATGTTCATATGTATAATATTATGTCAATATGAAATTATGCATGAACCAAGTAACTGCTTTGGATTGGGTTAGTCACCATGGCCATCCGGTCATAGGAGCCAAGTTGGGTTTAAAGGCCCTCTCTTCCCATTCAATGGGTCTCCTATGGCGTGTAGGGATGCCGCTGTGGCCATATCCCATGAATAAGTGAGGTGAAAGGTATTTTATCATATCTTGATTTGCATATTAGGGTAATATGCTAATTGTCATAAAATGCTATGCATGTTAGGGAATATGCTTGATGACATGATTTTAATGCATATGCTAGAGTGATATGCATTGGGTTAATATTTGTTATAAACTTGGATATCATGTTTATGTTTATACTAGTAGTAATAAACATTATTATCATGATAGTTTTAGAATGTGTTTTGAGACAATCAAAGCCCTCATCAAAAATCATATTTAGTCATAGAATAAAACTTAATCAAAAAGCAAAACCGGTTAAGGTTTGATCAGCCAATTGGTGTCTAGGAAAGTGGTTCTAGGAAGGTAAAGGGAATGAGGTTTTTAATTGGTTCCGTTGACTAACTTGGCCAATCTAATTGGTGTCTAAGGAAAGCAATGTGGGGACCCCCTCACCCCTTCCACTCACCCCTTCCACTCACCTGGCCAATTTGGTCATATCTAAATCTTAATTTGGTAATGCTAATTGATTAAGTGTACTATATTTTGCCTTCCTTCATGCTAAGCCAAATTTATGTCAAGACTATAGTAGGTTTGTTGTGCATACACAAGGCCTACTCTAGGATTTGATATAAGATTTGTCTTGGTGCACTTAGTGCTTTATGGCATGGTTGGAAATGTTGCTTTGTTATGCATACACAAGGATAACATTATTCAATCATGGCTATATGGAAATGAAGGGTCCGACTAAACTAGGATATTATGGTTTGTTGTGCATGCACAAGGCCATAAGTGTCTTAAAGGCAAAGATAATTATTGAGAATTGCACGGGTTGCAATTGGGAAGGTTGTCCTACCTTTAAACTCATGAGTATTTGTTGTGCATACACAAGGCACTCATGAAGAATAAGGATCTCAACCCCGCTACGAAAACCAGGAAAGGTTTCTCGCTTACCATAGTTGAGGGTTATGGTATTTGAAGAAAATAGTGGGAGACATAATTAGATAGAAAGTCCTTATCTAGTTATGGATGTCATCTTGAGTGGTATTCTAATATTGCTCTTTGATTAAATATAGGATATTTAAATAATGGCTTCAAACTTATCACTGACTGGCATCTTGGATGCTAATAAGTTAACCGGTTCAAACTATGTGGATTGGTTGAGGAAGAAGGCTGATGGAGCCTGTTTCCATTGCAGCATGTTTGGGCATTGGAAGAATGATTGCAAGACTTGTCTTGCAAATATGAAGCTAGATGCAAGTGGTGCATCTAAGGGTTTGTACATGATACAAACCAATTTATCGTTGAGTGAATCTATTTCTAATTCATGGGTATTGGATACCGCATGTGGGTCACATATTTGTAAATCTTTACAAGGACTCCACAGAATTAGAAATTTGAAGAAAGGTGACTTCAAATTATATGGGGCAAGTGGAGAACCCATATATGATGAAGCTATGGGCACCTATCTTCTGTTATTACCTTCGAGTAATATCATAAGTTTGGAAGAATGCTACTATGTGCCAAATATTGTAAAAAACATTATTTCTATACCCTTGTTGTTACAACAAGGATATGAAATAAGTGTAAAGAGCAGTGGCTGCTCTATTCTTCATAAGAATACAATATTTGGGCATGGTTGCTTTATGAATGGTCTTCTAACTTTAGTACTCAATGATGAAATACTTCTTGTAAATGACAAGAAGAGAAAAATAGATAATGTCAATATCACATATCTCTGGCATTGCCGGTTAGGTCATATCAGTGAGTCAAGGATAAACAAGTTAGTCAAAGAGGATTACTTTGACCCTGATAATTTTCAATTATTTGGAACTTATGAGTCTTGCCTCAAAGGGAAAATGACCAAGTCTCCATTCACTGGATATGGAGAGAGGGCAACTGAATTGTTAGGTCTTGTATATACTGATGTGTGTGAACCTATGTCAACTCAAGCCAGAGGAGGATATTCTTATTTCATCACTTTTATTGATGATTTATCAAGGTTCGATTATGTGTATCTTATGAAACACAAGTCCAAAGCCTTTGATAAGTTTAAAGAATATCAGAATATGGTTGAAAGACAAACTAGACTTAGTATTAAAGCTCTTCAGTCTGATCGAGGAGGGGAATACTTGTTTAGTGAGTTTTTGAACCATCTCAAGGACAAAGGCATTATTTCTGAATGGACCCCTCCTTATACATCCCAATTAAATGGAGTGGCAAAAAGGAGAAACCGCACCTTATTGGACATGGTGAGGTCCATGATGAGCTTCACAAATCTTCTCATTTCCTTCTGGAGACATGCCTTGGAGACTGCTGCATACATATTAAATAGGGTTCCATCTAAGTCAGTAAGTAGCACTCCATTTGAGTTATGGAATGGTAAAAGACTAAGTCTTAAGTACTTAAAGATTTGGGGTTGCCATGCTTATGTCAAGAATAACTTTGGGCATAAGTTAAGTGCTAGGGCTGACAAGTGTAGGTTTGTTGGTTACCCAAAAGAAGGTAAGTGATCCCTTTTTTATAATGCTACTGAGCAGAAGATAATTGTTAGTAGGCATGCTACATTCATGGAACATGAGTTTATCCAAGAAGGATGTAGTGATTCTTCACTTGAGTTGTGTGAAGAACAGAACCAACAAACAGATGAGCCTTCAAGTAAAGTTCCTCAACCAGAGGTTCTTATAGATCAAGAGCAACCACAATACATACCTCCTCTCTGAAGGTCAGAGAGGGTTTAGGGAGCACCTCTCAGATATGGCTTTGTCATCGTGGATGACAATGAAGCCAGTATCATACAGGATGATGATCCTGTGACCTATTCGGAAGTTGTCGAGAGTAGGGACTCCGATAAGTGGCTTGGTGCCATGAAATCTAAAATGGACTCTATGTATTCCAATCAAGTTTGGACCTTGGTAGATCCACCTGAAGAATTAACCCGATAGGGTGTAAATGGGTCTTCAAGAAGAAGATTGGAGCAGATGGTCAAGTTGAGACCTATAAGGCTAGGCTGGTAGCAAAATGTTTTAGACAAAAACATGGTGTAAACTATGATGAAACCTTTTCTCCAGTAGCCATGCTCAAGTCCATTCGGATACTGCTTGCCATAGAAGCATACCATGACTATGAGATCTGGCAAATAGATGTAAAGACTACTTTCTTTAATGGAAACCTTGAGGAAGAAGTCTATATGTCATAGCCAGAGGGGTTTGTCTCAAGTTGGAGACCAAACCAGGTATGCAAGTTAAAGAAGTCCATTTATGGACTTAAGCAAGCATCGAGGAGTTGGAACATCTATTTTGATGAAACAATCAAAAGATTTGGTTTTATAAAAAATGTGGATGAACCATGTGTGATAAGAAGACAAGTGGGAGTGCCATTGTTTTCTTAGTTTTGTATGTGGATGACATACTGATCATTGGGAATGATATCCCAATGTTACAATCGGTTAAAATTTGGCTATCATCAAAGTTTTTAATGAAGGATTTGGTAGAAGCATCCTATATACTAGGTATAAGGATCTATAGAGATAGATCCAAGAGGATGCTAGGCTTATCCCAATCCAGGTATATTGACTTAATGTTGAAGAGATTCGACATTGATGGAAGTAAGAAAGGTTACTTACCTATAAGTCAAGGCATACATCTCTCTAAGAAAATGTCTCCTAAGACATCAGAAGAAAGAGAGAGGATGGCTATGATTCCTTATGCTTTGGCTATATGATCGATAATGTATGCCATGTTATGTACCATACCTGATGTTGCATATGCCTTGGGCATAGTGAGCAGGTTTCAGGCAGATCCTGGAGAGGATCATTGGAGAGCTATGAAAAATATTCTTAAGTACCTGAGAAGGACTAAAGATATTTTTTTAGTATATGGTGGATCTGACTTGAAACTAGAAGGTTATATAGATTATAGTTTTCAATCAGATCCAGATGATAGCAAATCCACATCAAGGTATATCTTCACCCTGAATGGTGGTGTAGTGAGTTGGAAGAGTACAAAGCAGCCAACAGTAGCTGACTCATCACTGAGGTAGAGTACATAGCTGCTAGTGAAGCCGCGAAGGAAGCTGTATGGATGAAGAAATTTATCATGGAATTGGGCGTGGTTCCAGATGTACAACAACCAGTGCCATTATACTGTGATAACACTGGGGCTGTTGCACAAGCTAAGGAACCGAGGTCTCATCACAAGTCCAAGTACATTCTAAGACGGTTCCACCTCGTTCGAGAGATTATTGAAAGACAAAATGTCATCATTGAATGTGTTGAAACAAAGAACAATATAGCATACCCATTCACTAAAGCTTTAGCCAAGCAGTAGTTAAATCGTCACTTAGATTGTATGGCCATAAAATACAAGGGCGATTGGCTTTAGTGCAAGTAGGAGTTTGATAGAAAGTGTCCTAAGAGCCAATCATTATGAGGGCCTTTTTATAAACTTCCAGCTCATGTATGACATACTTTCATATTAATAAAGGCATTTGATTCATCATATACTGCTGTGTCATATTTTCTTATTGATTATGATGAACCCCATAAATTAGGACAATGGAGTTAGGGTTATGATAGAGTTCATAACAGTAAGACCTAATTTCTATAAACCCTAATCTAGAATATTCCTAGTCATTGGACCATCAATTCGGGGATCGATGAATCTGAAAAGACTAGCTTATCCTATGTATGCTCAGTTGATGAGGGTGGTTGATCTCACAACCACTTGTGTAGAGACACTAATACAAGGATAAGGGTGCTCATCAGGGTATGAGTACACTGGACTGATTCGCACTGGGACTATCTTAGGGAAGTCTTACTACATGTCAAAATATAGATCCTAGAGTAGAAGTTGTGCATGTGATCTTTAGACCTAAAGTCACCATGGTTCCTTATGCATACTAAGCCATACTTTGGTTCATACTCATTCATGCCATTGCGGTATGTACAGGGTGTTCTGGGTATGGTGGAAGGTGTACGAACGATGTGAGTGGACCAACAAGGAATCGATCATTCCTGGTAAGATGAATTGTTATCCCATGCAATCTCTTCGATGAGAGACTCAAGGAGCCTTTGATCAAAGCAAGATGAGATTAGTGGAATCTAATCAGTCATCAGTTGAGTCCTCATGATCAAGCTGAGATTCGATATGATTAAGTGTTAGGATCTGATATATATATCCATACCTATCACTTAATCGGGATAATGGGAGATCGAAAGATTGAATTGCACGGTAACTTACTACTAAAGGGTATTTTGATATTTTCTATTAAATTTCTCATCTTCTGGGTAGGTGTGACATGTTATTAGATATCAATCTTGTCTTGTAGGTTTTCATGAACCGATTAGTTTGTTTTCATGAGTCAATTCGATGCATGATTCGAATTGGACAATTAGGTGAGCCAATTTTACCTAATTAGGTCAATCAGGTTCGATCAGATTGAATCGGCTCAATAAACCTACTGCTGGCTAGATGTGGAACCCAATTGGTCATACACAATAGAGACTTGGCCAAGGAAGTCATTCATGATTTAATTAGGGTGATAGGATCCTTATTGGTTAACCAGATTGCATACTAGCATATGTAGGCTAACCTAATTCCTAACCCAATTAGATTGGGTTCGGTTGCTTGCTAATTGGGCTAACCTAATTATGGAAAACCTAAATTGGGTTGATTTCTAAGTGGGGCTAGCCAAATCAGAGCTTGATCTGATTTTTATTTGGATTTTTGGGTATTTTAGGTGCCATATATGAAGAGTCCCAATGGCATGGGACTCTTGGTACCTAAATGATACCTTAACTTCAAAAGGGCACAGAAGGAGCTACAAGATTTTGATCTGAAAATAAAAGATATGGTCAGAAAGCTTATTTGATGCCCTTTTCAATGACACCCATATTACATATGTTTTACCAAGTCAATTTGATGCTTTGGGTGGACTAAATGGTAAGGGAAGGACTATTGGCGCCCTTTGGTACACCCGGAAGAAAGTATGGCGCGCAGATGGACTGAGAGTCCTTCTATAGATGAGACTCTAGGAGCTTCATCAGGAAGGTGCCTCTAAGCTTAATCTCTATGCCTTGACAAGTCAAAAGACCGGTTTAAAGTTTGAATGGGATGGTTTGAAGAGGAGTGAAAAGGTGGCGCGCACATGAAGAGTCGCACCTCTTCATATGCGTGTGCATAACAAAGGGCAGAGTCCTTCTGCCTCTGAAACTCTTCAAGACTCATGTTACTTCATATTATAAGAGGTGTCTCCCTATCTCAAAAACTAGTATTTGACACATGGCTCGATGGGATTGATCAGGTAAGTCAAGAGAACACAAATATGACTCTCCATTCCAGAAGAGTCTTATTAGATGTGATGCTTCATATCTGATAAGTGTTGTCGGGATGCATTTCATGCCCCATCTGAGATTATAAATAGGGGGTACGGTGAAATAAGAAACACTACTACTACTTCTTCTTCTTCGGTCTTCTAAGATAAGTGTTTTTATTTTTTTCGAGTCTGTCTAAGAGTCTTCCACTTTCTCCCTCCCTCCTTCCTATTTTAGGACAAGACTTGTCTTGTCAAGACAAGTTTTTCTACACTATGACAACGCTTGGTTTTAGGACATAAGCATGTAGGGTCCTAGAGGAGTGTAGTCCTAGAATCTAAAGTGATTTAGGACAGTGTCTTGAGTGCCCTTCAGTAGGACAGGGTGTCCTATAGTGGTCAACAGACCAAAGGCTGCCGAAAGAGTTCCACTTCTCCAAGCAACTTGAAGGAGTTCTTCCTTGGTCCAAGTTTCGTGTGGATCACCGTTGGAGGGTTTGCGCTTGTGAACCTTGTGAAAAAGTTGGGTTTCAGTGATCCAGGTATTTTTCTTGACTCTATTTTATGATTCATTAGTTGATATTGCACAAGGGGTTCCTGGGAATTAGGGTTTTCTATACATGTTATACATATTAGGGTATCATGATATGAAATTTTGTTTTGAAAGATAATTCTGCATGCTGCATGATCCCTGGCACCCTGAGAGAATTCTCATCATTGACAACCATATGAAGTCCTAGAATGCCACATGTCAAGTGGTTGTAACATTCTACCAATAATTTATTTTTGGTTAAAACCACTTACCTAAAAATTGTTGGAGCCAACTAAGCCATCCTTATCCCTTCTCTCCATCCTTGGATGAAATTCCTAGCATTGGATCCTATACATAGGGCCCCTAGTCTCTTATTGTGTTCATTCTATGCTATGATTTGAATTAATGAAAGGATTGTTTCCTTGTGTTCTAGTTTTATTGAGTTCTTGTTTGGAGTGAAATTTTTCTAGCTAGTTTAAGTGTGTAGATCCTTATCCAAGGAGAGAATGAGAGTTTTCTAAGTTTGAGTTTGAGAGTGAAGAGTGCTTTTGCAAGGAGTAAAGGATGGGACGCCCATTGATGGATTCATGATTAAGCTCCAAGTCCCAAGCTGCCAGCCACTTTCTTCTTCTTCCTTTTTTCTTTGTTTCCATTCCAACTCCAATTCTTCTTCCATGTCTAATCCCAAATTTCTTTGCAGGTTCTCTTAGGTTCCTAGGTCAAGGATGAAGGTCTCCATGCCATTGATCGACGCCAAGGTTAGTCTCAATGTTGATAGTGCCAATCTTGACTTCTAGGCCTCAATCCTTGAGTGATGAGAGCTCCTTCTTCCACCAAATAATTAGCCATCATTGTTGGTAGGAAAACTCTTCCTAAGCTTCATTATATTTGATCATTTGAAGGTTAACTTGCCCTAGTAGTGATGGTTTCTTTGCCATGATGATCCTAATCCTTATTTTGAACTAGATCTACATTACGGGACTTAAAAATTAGATCAACTAGTCTCCTTATGAAAATTCTTTTCTTGGATTAATTTAGCCCATTTATTTGATAATTAATTGCTCAAGTTTGCTTGCTGGTTTGCTTGCTAAACTCTCCATTCATCATTTTATTTTCATTCCCCATCAAGTAACCCTTTTTACTTTCCTCCATTTTGAATCTCTTTAATGTTAAGTCCATGTACCTGGATTGGGATAAACCAAGCATTCTTTTAGATCTATCTCTATAGATCCTTATTCCTAGAATATATGATGCTTCTCCCAGATACATCTTGGAAAACTATTTTGATAGCCATAATTTAACTGACTGCATCATTGGAACATCATTTCCAATGATACATATGTTATAGAAATACAAGACCAAGAAGATAATGGCACTCCTACTTGTCTTCTTATACATACATTGCTCATCCATATTCTTGATGAAACCAAATCCCTTAATAGGTTCATCGAAATGATTGTTCCATGTCCTTGATGCTTGCTTCAATCATAAATGGATTTCCTAAGCTTGCACACTTGGTTTGGTCTCCCACTTGCGACAAAACCTTCTGGATGTGACATATAGACTTCTTCCTCAAGATTTTTATTGAGGAATGCAGTCTTAACAACCATCTGCCATATCTCATAATCATAGTATATAGCAATAGCAAGCATGATCCTAATGAACTTGAGTATGGCAATTGGTGAGAAGGTTTCATCATAGTCTATACCATGCTTTTGCTTGAAACCTTTTGCCACCAACCTAGCCTTGTAGGGTTCAATTTGCCTATCTGCTCCAATTTTCTTTTTGAAGATCCATTTGCACCCTATTGGGATAATTCCCTTAGGTGGGTCAACCAAGGTCCAAACCTAGTTATCATACATGGAGTCCATTTTGGATTTTGTGGCACTGAGCCATTTGTCAGAGTCCTTACTCATGACATCTTCTATATAGGTCATAGGATCATCATCTTAAACCATATTGGTTTCATTATTGTTTCCAATCATAAAATCATATCTTAAAGGTGTTGCCCGCACTCTCTCTAACCTACGGAGAGAAGGTGTGTGTTGTGGTTGTACTTGATCAACAAGTACTTCTGATTGAGAAACTTGAGTTTATTCATTTTAAACTTCACTCAATTCAATTAATCCCCCATTACCTTCTTCTTGGATAAATTATTTTTCCAAGAATACGTCATGCTTACTAACAAAGATTTTTTGTTCAGTAGGATGATAGAATAGGTATCCAATACCTTCTTAAGAATATCTAATAAACCTACATTTCTTGGCCCGAGCACTTAGCTTATGTCCAAATATTTTTTTAACATAAGCTAGACAACCCCAAATCTTAAGATGCTTAAGACTTGGTTTCTTTCTATTCAATAATTCATATGGAGTGCTAGGTACTGATTTTGATGGTACCCTATTTAATATATATGCCACAGTTTCTAGAGCATATCTCCAAAAAGATATTGGAAGTTCTGGAAGCACATCGTGGACCTTACCATGTCAAACAAGGTATGATTCCTCCTTTCTGCTACACCATTTAATTATGATGTTGATGGAGGGGTCCATTCAGATAGAATATCATTTTCCTTAAAATGATTAAGAATTCACTAGATAAGTGTTCTCCTCCTCAGTTAGACTAAAGGACTTAATACTTTTTCCAGTTTGTTTCTCAACCATACTTTGATACTCTTTAAATTTATCAAACACTTCGGATATATATTTCAAGAGATATACATATCAAAACCTAGACAAATCATCATTGAATGTGATGAAATAAGAGTATCCTCCTATCGCCTGAGTTGACATAGGTCCACATGCATCTTAATGTATTAACCCTAACAACTTAGTTGCCCTTTCTCCATGTCCAGTGAATGGAGACTTGGTCATTTTATCCACGAGGCAAGATTCATGAGTTTCTAATGATTTATAATCATAAGGGCCAAAGAAATCATCTTTGTATAACTTATTAATCCTTGACTCACTTATATGACCTAATTGGTAATGCCAAAGAAATGTTTCATTGGTATCATCTCTCTTTCTACTATTATTTTCAACAAGCAATACTTCATCACTGAGTGATAGATTTAAAAGACCATTCATAAATTTATCCATTCCAAAGAAGTCATTAGAATGAAAAATGGAATACCCATTTTTCTCAAGTTTTATTTTATAACCTTGTATTAATAACAAAGGTAGATAAATAATATTTCTAACAATACTTGGAATGTAATAACAATCTTTTAATTCCAATATCCTACCTGAAGGCAGCAATGACATATAGGTTCCAATAGCTTCTGCATGAATGGATTCACCACTCGTGCCATAAAGCATGGAGTCACTTTTCTTCAAACTTCTATGACTCTATAACCCCTATAATGAGTTGCAAAAATGAGACCCACATGCGATATTCAATACCCATGAATCAGAAGTTAAAGAACTCAATGATATGTTTATTTGTATCATAAACAAATCTCTTCATGCTCTATTGGCATCTTGTTTCAGACCTGCAAGGTATGTCTTGCAGTTCTTCTTCCAATGTCCCTTTTTGCCACAGAAGAAACAAGATCCATCATTGAAAGGCCTAGCCTTTTTCCTCTTATTGATGCTCTTCTTTGGGTTCAACTTACTTTTTGAACCCTTCTTCATTACCCCTTTCTTCTTCCTATCAACTAGAAGAAGATGATGAGCCTTATCTCTTTTGAAATGGCTCTCAACTATCTTAAGCATGTTAAGCAGCTTTGGTAATGAAGGTTCAGTTTGTTCATGTGGTAGGTCATGACAAACTGGGAGAAAGAATCTGGGAGTGATTGCATGATCAAATCCTGATTAAGCTTCCCATCCATAATAAAGCCTAATTAACCTAATCGAGTGATTAAGTCAATCATCTTAAGAATATGGACCTGTACAAGCGAGCCATCACTCATTCGTGCTTGGAACAACTGCTTAGATATTTTATATCTAGCAGTCTTACTTTGCTCTCCATACAACTCTTAAGATTGAGCAGTATGGACTAAGGTTCCATGTCTTCGTGTTCCCTCTATAGCTCATTGCTCATTGAGGCTAACATGATGCACTTGAAAGTCAAGCTGTCATTTTGCCATATTTTATAAGTAGCATTTTCTCTCCTCTATAGCATCATCTCCGATCGGATCTAGATCCGGAGAATCAAGGATGTAGGAAACTTTTTCCTAAGCAAGTACTATTCTTAGGTTCCTCAACCAATCCACATAATTTGGTTCGATCAATTTATTGGCATCCAGGATACCCCATAGTGATAGAGTAGAAGCAATAATTTAAAACTACGAACAAACAAGAACAATACATAAGCAGACCACTCAAGATGTTAATCATAATTAGATAAGGACTTTAAATCTAATTGTATCTCCCATTATTTTCTTCGAATACCATAACCCTCAACTATGGTAGATGAGAAAACAATATCTAGTTTCTTTAGTGGGATTGGGATCCCAATTTCTTATAAATGCCTTGTGTTTGCATAACAAACACTTATAAGTTCAAGGGTAGGAAATTCCTTTCTAATTGCATCCCTTGCAATTCTCAACATAATACTTGCCTCTAAGACACTTACAACCTTGTGTTTGCACAATAAACCATAATGTCTTAGTTTAGTCAAATCCTTCATCTTATATAGTCATGATTGAATAATGTTATCCATGAGTTTGCTCAACAAAGAAACATTATCAAACATACTACAAAGTATAAAATTCACCAAGTCAAATTTTATATCGAACCCTAATAGTAATCCTTGAGTTTGCTCAACAAGCCTACTATAGTTTTGATACAAATTTGGCTTAGCATGAAGGAAGGCATATTATAGTGTGATTGATCAATTAGCATTTCTAGTTTAAGGTTTAAATGTGACCAAATTGGCCATGTAAATGGAAGAGATGAGGGGGTCCCCCCATTGCTTTCCTTATAGACCAATTGAATTGGCCAGGTAAGAACAACAGAACCAATTAAAAAACTTCATTCCCTTTACCTTTCCAGAACCACTTTCCTAGACATCAATTGGCGGATCATACCCTAATCAGATTTGTATCATGATTAACATACACTAAGAGTAAATATAACTTTTATGAAGGCTTTGATGGTCTTAAACACATCCTAAATAATCATGTTAACATGACGTTCATTCTAACAATCAAGCATATTAACCCTAATATGCATAACATAAGCATAATTACAACAGCAATCTGTTCACCTCACTTGTTTACGGGATAAGGCCACAACGGCACCACTATGCACCATAGGAGAACCCATTTAATGGAAAAAGGGGACCTTTAAACCCTACTTGGCTCCTATGACTGGATGGCCATGGTGACTAATCCAATCCGAAGCAGTTACTAGGATATAACATATCATATATGTAACATAAACTAAACATGCATCGATTCATAGCATAGTAAGCAATCAACACTAAAGAGATTACTAATTGCATGCATCAAGGTAGTTCTGATACCACTGTTTGGTTCCTCAGGTTGGGCATAGTGGAAGATTAGGTTTAAGAATTTTTATTTTCAAAATCCTAACCGACCGGAACCCTAAACCATAGGACCAGCTGATCATGACAACCAATAAATCTTAACTTTAGGATTATAGAAGAATACCTGGAAACCTATAATCTTTTATTTCCATGAGACACACAAGTGTATGCCCTCCAAAGGTGATCCACATAGGAACTGGACCAAGGAATCACTCTACGGAGGTTGCTTGTTTGACTAGGACTCTTCCAGTAGCCTTTTGGACATTCTCCCTCTACTAGAACCCCTACCCTCCCGTAGGATACTCAGATACCTCTCTGAACCCTCTCTCAGAATCCAAATGCCCCTCTTAACTTTCTTTCTAGTGCCTTGTCTTAAATAGACAAGCCTTGTCTTAAAAGAACAAGCTTTTGTCTTATAAAAACAAACCTTGTATTAAGGAGGAGGAAGAGAAAATAGCAGGTAGTATTTTTTGGTTGGAAACTCAATGCTTTGGCATTAGAATATGATGCCTTTTATGGAGAGGGATGGGCCACCTAATATGTCTTTTTCTTAGCCATCTGATAAGACAATTCAAGTAGAAAGAATCTTTTGGATGAGAAGACATATCATGATACATCCAATCATGCACCGAAAGGCATATTAATGTCTCTTCATTTTTCTAGCCATCTTCTCCACCTGCCACACACAATTAACCAGACATATTAAAGCTAAAGGTCATGAAAACAAAAGGAAGGCATCGGAAAAATATGGGAGCCTTCAAATAGAAGGACTCCTGGTTTCATTTTAGAGCCAAGAATGAAGGGATGCCACCCTTCATTTTGTGCCATATATGTTTTCACGCCAATAGCCTATTTTGACTAGTCAAAGCCCATCCAATTGGATGTAGAGATAAGGGAGAGGTCTTTTGGTTTTATCTGGGATCTATGTTTCATTAGCAGAAGGACTCTTAGTTCTTCTGTGTATTTATTCTTGGTGCAAATATTATCTTCGCACCAAGAGTCCATGCCATGTAGGACTCTCCCATAAATCCAAGATAAAGCCTATTAAAATCAAGATAAATATTGAATTAGGCTATCCTACTTAAAACTATATCCAATTTAAGTCCCACTTAAATTAGTTAGCCCAAATAATAAGCAAGCTGACCTAGTCCAATTGGGTTAGGAGTTGGGCTAGCCAACATATGCTAGTATGTCAATTGTCTAGCCAATTAGGATCTCATGACCCTATAAAAATATAATTGATTTTCCTTGGCTAATTCCCTATTGTGTGTGACCCTTGAGGTTCCACATCTAGCCAATAGTAGGTGGTGTGGACACCAGGATTAGACACAAATCACTGGATCCCATATGGTTTACTGATTAGGGTTTTTAGAACCTTAGTCATGTGTCATAATTTTGTAAGCAAGTAAAATTGAGTCCTATAATAAGTTGAGACTAGTTGATTGTGTCTCAACCATAGTCCAGTATTGAGTTTTGTATTTTTGTATGAGTCCAATTCATGTATATGAGAGGAGGATATGCTATTTTGGAGTCCCACCAGGCCTCATCTAGGAGTTAGAGGCCATTACAATAGCTTATTGGACCTTGTAGGACACCTTAGGGTCTAAGATACTTTCCAGATGCCCTCCAGATGCTCTTCAGATGCCTAGATTCCTCTCTAGATGCCTGAGCATATTCCCAGACCAGGGCACCCATGATTCCAGAGGTCCATCTATGCCCTAGCCCAAAAGAAATTAGCCTAGGCGCCAAGCCCAAGCTCATAAGAACCAAGATTCCAGGTATATTCTAGCCCAGAACCAAGATTATAGGAATATGCTAGCCTTGGCATCCTAGGCTTCTAAGGGGCCCAAAGCCCATGCGCCATAGCCTCTTAGCCACTCATTCTTGCTGCCCATGAAGCCCACACACCAAGGAGAGGCATCCTTAATGGTTGACTTGGTCCAAGCATGGAGGAAGAGTCCAAGTGGAAGGAGGAAATCAAGTTTTTATTTCATTCAACTTTGTAATCCTAGTTATAGGTTAATATTGTAGTCCTTCTCCCACTCAAAGCTTGTAAACCTATCCTAACTAGGAGAGAGCTACAATCCTAATAAGGAGAGGGCATGGGAACTCTACAAATATCCCACCGCTCCTCTTGTAATGAATCAACTCTTATGAAATAAACTCTACTAAATTGTTTTGCAAGTCTGGTGTTCTTGGATTTTGTTTGTCTTTGGTTTTTGGTTCCTACTCTTTCCTTGGCCATCCCCTATTCCTTGGAGTTCTCCACACCTAAGCATCTTCCCAAGCCTCCAAGAAGCATTCATAGCCTTAAGAAGCACTCCAGGAGCTGGCCCAGATAACTGGATCCCATATTCTCCAAGCTGCCTGCAACATCTGCCCTGATCCCTTTCCTTCTTGTTTGATCTTATTATTTTCCCTTTGTTTCTTTATTTCATGCCAAGCCTTGATGCTTTCAGGATCCCCGATGTGTTTCCCCTCCCCAGAGGAGGCTTTCCTTGCCTTTAGACTAGGTCCAGATAGCCTTCAAATTCGGGAACCAAAGGATTGTTCTTCCATGCACCATCCAAAGTGTTGAGGGATCTCTTCTTCAAAGGAACTGCAATCGCTGCTAAGTAAAAGCCTTCCCCCTCTCAAGTTCTGATCTTGTGATAGGTATGCTATCCTAAACTGGGTGTTTTTCAACTCTCAGGTCCTAGCTTTATTATTCTGCATGAGTTATTTTGCGGGTATGATAGTTTATTTCATTACTAGTCTTCCTACTGATCTTTACTTATTTTTCGGGTCTTTAGCTACTGAATTAAAAATCTTAAAAATCACAAAAATATTATTTTTTTGTTTATATCTGTCCTAGGATCATCTCGCATCAGTTTGGTATCAGAGTGGGTTTAGGATAGCATTCATCTGCATTAGGATCACAAACCCTAATTTCTGCATCATGCTAGCTATGTTATATGTCTATTTTTCATCTGATTTTGACCACCTAAGAATTTTATATTTCTGTGAAATATGCATGACGTGTTCTATGTTTGTCCTCTATTTTATCATAATTTTTAATTAATTTTACAAAAAATTAAAAGTCCTAAAACTCGGCATATTAGAAACCCTAACTAAAATCCAAATAATTCTGCATCAGTCCGAAATCCCTAAGATTTGCATCATCATCTGATTTTAGTTTTGCATCAGACTTGGTAGAGATCATCACCACTGTCCATCCTCTGTCCTAGAAGTTTTCTAATTTTTTTGTTCATCAGATCTATGTCAAACACTACATTAATCTGAACCCTAAATCTCAAAATTCAATGAACTCTGTACACTTGAATCAACCTAACCTAACCAACTTCCACACCCCCAATCCCAAGCCCAATTTGTTTGCAAACCTAATCAACCTAAACTTAACTTTCCACCTCAGAAAAATCACACAAAATTTCATCCCCTATCTTGGGCCCAAAATAATCACCAATATTATGACCCAAGCTTAATTAAAATTAATTAGACTTAATTTGCACTAGAGGGCTAGGTGACACCCAACAGGTTGGGTCAGAATCGTGTGGGCCAACTAGTGTATTTAATCCTGTGGCTAATACTGAAAACTGGTATCTAAGGCTGGGGGTCCATGACGCGGCACGATGATGAGAATGCAATCTAAATGATGGATTGAGAAATGAGAGCAATGAAGCCTATTAACAGGTACTAAATTTCAGATCAAAAGTACTAAGGTAAAGCTATGGAAGGAGCATTGAAATTTGGAACTTACGCCGTGATGTAGTTATTTAAATCCTAGAGAAGATTAGGGCTAATGAATATTGAATTTAAACCTTAGCAACGATCTTCAATAACTCAGACTTAAGAGATTAGGAGGTGTTATTTATCCAAGATGATCACTCCCTGGTAGATCCATTGAAGCTCTTAGATGAACTAGCCCTGAAGTGGAAGATTGGCATTCCAAAGAAACTAGTTTCATTCAACATTGATCTTTGGCAAGAGAACCCTTTCTTGAACTCCGAATCGTAGAAGGATCCTGCACAATGAACGGGTTAGACTGGGACCAATTTGAAAGATATCAAAACAAAGAAACCAAAAAGGCAAGGAAACTTCGATGGAGGCATGGATCCCTAGAGGTGGATGTTGGCGTTGGACACTTGAAAGCTTGAGAAGAGAAAATCAAACACACCCAAAGAAAACAAGAGGATACTACCAAAAAAAACACCTTCTTCAACTACTACTTCACTTAAATTTCATTTCATCCAAAAAGCTTCCTTTCTACCATGGGCAGACAAGAGGCTTTTAATGGCCTTTCAATCAATTTGAAATTCCCCATATCATGGAGAAATATTAGGGGGGATTACATGAAATGGGGAGGATTTGGTGGAGGATTTGGTGGAGGGTTACATAGAATGTGGAGGATTTGGTGGAGCTGGTTGCATGATTTATGGATGGAGTTGGCCGACCTCCTTTGAATTTGAAAACACTCCTTGGTCGACCACTTGTACCTTTCATGTAATTTAAAATTTGAATGATGCCACGTGGCAGGTGAGGTGGCAATGATGTGGCATGGAAAGGTGGCATGGTGACATGGCGCATCCTTCTCCATGGCGCCCCTTGGAGATGACATGGCAAAGGTGATGTGACATCCTCTGGTGATGAGTTGGCACCGGAGGTCCATGATGATGTGGCATTCCAAGTAAAGCTGGTCTGGCCTAATTTCAAGTAGCTCTTAAACTTGACTCAGTACAAAGCCTAATTGACTCTAATTGAACTCTTGATTGAATTCTAATTGAAATTTAAAATCCCAAAAGAAAATAAACAGGACTCAATAACATACAGGACTCATACGAGACTTGAGTTCCTAGTCTCAATCCATAAAGAACTTGGTATTAGTTGAAGCTGAAAGTAAAAAATGTGGTTGCAGGTGCCTACGCTAAGCATGCAAAGCACAGGGAATAGGTAAGTATTTTAAAACATTTTTAATAAATGCGGAAAATACCTACTCTGCACAGGATCTAGCATATGCAAGATGCATGTATTGGCATGATACAGGACATATAATATTTATAAATATTTTAATAAATCTAGATCTACACATGCACCGAAAATAAAACCCAAAAACATACCATATTCCCAGCTGGAATAAGTCTGGGATAAACCTGGAACAGACTGGAATAACTGGAATAAAGTTATTCCAGTCGTCTTCCACCTTGGGCTGAAAACTGGGCTTCCGAAAAGTCCCCGGAACGCCACCTTCCGGACCTCCGATCGCTCCCAAATTTGAGTTGTAGATTCTTAAGGAAGTCCTCTTCGATTTGGCACTGGTTTCTGCAAGAAAAACTAAGCCAATAAATCATAAAAATTTGTCGAAGTCTGCTGTACGAAAATGGCAGCAGAACAGAGTAGCTATCTTCGTCGTTGGATTTCGGGCAACTGGAGCGATCCCGGCTCGCGTGGTTTGCTCCGAGGAGTAGAAGAATACTCCCTCTAGAGGGGAGACATGCCGGGGCTCTCCGATCCCTCTCCATGCACGGTGCTAGCCGCTGGAAGATGGTTCACGGTCACAGGTTGCTGCAGCAAAACAGAATTGCTACAGCAGGGATTTTGAGCATGAGAACAAGGATTAATGGCTTGGTTTCTCTTCCTTCTACTCACCAAAACCTAGCCCTCAACTTCACAGGTGGAAATGAAGGGAATCCCAGCAAACAAGAACTCTCACAGCCCCTTATTTTTATTATCACACGGTGACGACCTTCTCTCTGTTATTCGAACCAGGGGACTGCAGCCAAGAATATATAAAGGAGCAGCAGCAAGGGAGATATATGCTGGGAAAGGCCAAAGGATTTCGGAGGCTTAAAACCACCCATTAAACCTGCATTTAGGAGTAATAAAAATGGATTTAAAGTGCAAGCAGTGGAGGGAGGCGAGAAGACGTCCAACAACGTCGGACGATAGGAATTCCCCCAGCGAGAGAAAAAAAGACCGTGTGAAGCGGTCAAAGGGAGAAACAACGGTCCATTAAAAAATCCGGTTCAATCCAATTTGAACGGTCCAAGCCCAATAAAATAATTCAATTGGTTCACAACCAATTGAAGGCCGAATTTACCTCCGAATCAGTTCAAATCTGATTCAGAAAATCCTGGCGCAGATTTGGTCAGCCCGGAACAATTTTCGGCTGACCCAACCAAGGGCCAGACCAGGAAAAAGTGCTCAAAAAAAATACCGTATCCATAAAACCGAAGCGATTCCCAATCGTACTCGGTATCCAGATCAGAGAGTTATCCTCTGTGGCATGTGACCTCATAGGTTCGAACCTAAACGGTAGTACTAGAACGATTCCAGTACCAGCACAGGAAACCATCTAGCAATGGGTCCTGGCATCCGGATAGGTCGAAGATGCGGGAGCATACAATCGAACCTCTGGCATATGGTTACTGTATATTTCATCCCTTTGACCTCTAATGCTCAGGACGACTGATATTGGGCTGCCAACCCAGACTGAGTCAGTCGACTACATGTCTCAACCTCGTAAGCCCAGTGACTCTTCATTAGGGCTACCCCGGCCGAGGATTTGCTAAATTGAGATACTGCGAGACATTCAATCCAAACTATTTGGACAGGTCAATTCCATCTTGGTCCATCACTGCTCCACAAGTACTTGCCTGTACCCAGAAACCTTCAATCACCGGATTAAAAATCCGGGTAGTCCGGCACCAAAGCACAGGGAGTTGCTTGCAAGCTACCGTGATGACCTCAGGTCAGAGGGACACTTATACCCATATCCAATCGTGAGTATCCCTTTGGCAGAAAGGGACTGCACGGAGTCACGTTCAATGAGATATCACATATATCCCACTTGTAGATCATATCAGTGTCACCACACTCATTTGGTCAAGAGGACAACCAAACGATGTAAACTACAACAACCTATACTTGATATATTGCCGTCCAGTACAATATGTCCTTTGGTTGTGAACTGGGTTTAAGGACTACTCGATACATCCTCCCTGTATCGAAATTAGTGTAGTCCTAAAGACTTCATCACATGGAAAGAGTTCTCTTAGGGAAATACAATATGTGATGAGCTACCAAAAATAATATTTTATTAATTCATTGAAAAAGTATAATACTTAGCACAACCGCCTACAACCCAGGCGATTGGCTTTGGGACACAATTTCCAACAACTTCCACTTGTACTAAAGCCAATCAGAAGAGTATCTAATACCCATTTTCCTTTTACAATAGTCGAACTCTTTTATTCCAAGGGCTTTAGTGAAGGGGTTGGCCAGATTTTCTTTTCCATCGATCTTCAGTAGATTTATGTCGCCTCGTTCAACGATCTCTCGTACGAGGTGGTAGCGCCAAAGTATGTGCTTGGTGCGGTGATGAGCTTTAGGCTCCTTAGCTTGAGCAATGGCTCCAGTGCTGTCACAATACACCGGAACAGGACCATCTAGGGAAGGTGCCACCCCTAGCTCTCCAAGGAACTTCCGCAACCACACAGCTTCCTTTGCTGCATCTAATGCCGCAATATATTCTGCTTCGCATACCGAGTCTACAACAGTTGCCTGCTTGGAACTTTTCCAGCAGATCGCTCCTCCGTTCAGGGTAAATACAAACCCTGACACACTCTTGCTATCATCTCTATCCGACTGGAAACTGGAGTCAGAGTACCCCACAAGTTTCAAGTCAGGTTCTCCATAAATCAGCCATTGGTCTTTAGTATTTCTCAAATACTTAAGGATGGACTTAACCACTTTCCAATGCGCCTCACCTGGGTCAGACTGGTATCTGCTCACTACTCCTAGTGAGTATGCCACGTCTGGTCTAGTACAAGTCATAGCATACATGATAGAGCCTACTGCTGAAGCATAAGGTACTCTACTCATGCATTCTCTTTCCTCAGGAGTTGTCGCACAATCCTTCTTGGAAAGAGTAATTCCAGAACCTATCGGGAGATAGCCTTTCTTGGAATTTTCCATACTGAACCGTTTCAGCACGGTGTCAATGTACGTAGATTGGGATAGTCCCAAAAGCTTCTTAAATCTATTTCTATAGATTTTCATACCTAGTATGTAAGAAGCTTCACCCAAGTCCTTCATGGAGAACTGAGATGATAACCAGGCCTTTATTCCTTGCAATGCTGCGACATCATTCCCGATTAAGAGAATGTCGTCAACATACAGTACTAGGAATACAATCACAGAAGCATTAACCCATTTATAGATGCATGGTTCTTCTCTGTTCCTAACAAAGCCGTACGATTTGATACACCTATCAAACCGTAAGTTCCAACTTCGAGATGCTTGCTTGAGTCCATAGATGGACCTCTGCAACTTGCATACTTTTGATTCATCTGCGGATGTGAACCCTTCAGGCTGTATCATATACACCTCCTCTTCCAGCTCCCCATTTAGGAAAGTGGTTCGGACATCCATCTGCCAGATCTCGTAATCAAAATATGCTGCCAAAGCAAGCATGATCCGAATGGACTTGAGCATTGCCACAGGGGAGAAAATCTCGTCATAATCGATACCATATCGTTGACGATATCCCTTGGCAACCAGGCGGGCTTTATAGGTCTCTACCTTCCCATCTACGCCCCTTTTCCTCTTGAAGATCCATTTACACCCGATGGGTTTTATTCCTTCAGGCGGATCAACCAATGTCCAAACATTGTTGATTTTCATGGACTCCATTTCGGATCGCATGGCTCCAAGCCATGCCTCAGAGTCAGATCTCTGAAGTGCATCCATATAGGTGATCGGATCCTCATTGTTCTCATCGAGCTCAATGGGATCGCCGTCCCGGACCAAGAAACCATAGTATCTGTCCGGCTGACGCGGTATTCTACCGGATCTCCTAATGGGTTCTGGGTGTGATTCAATCACAGCCGGTTCTACGATGTCCTTAGAGTGTGTAGGTTCTTCTATTGGCTGAACTTCATCAAGTTCAATCTTAGAGGCTATAGTTCCTTCTCCAAGGAACTCCTTTTCTAAAAAGATAGCTCTAAGAGCAACGAACATCTTTTGTTCATTCTCCAAATAGAAGAAATACCCTTTGGTTTCCTTAGGATAACCAACAAATAAACACCGATCAGACCTAGGACCAAGTTTGTCTGAGTCTAAATGCTTTACGTAAGCCGGACAACCCCAGACCCGAAGGTGTGAGATTGATGGTTTATGTCCATGCCACATCTCATACGGAGTGGAGACAACAGACTTACTTGGAACATTATTTAATAAGTAACAGGCTGTCTGAAGCGCATATCCCCAAAAGGATAGCGGCAGAGTTGTAAAGCCCATCATGGATCGAACCATGTCCAACAAGGTTCGATTCCTCCTTTCGGACACACCATTCAACTGTGGTGTTCCTGGAGGAGTCCACTGAGAGAGAATTCCATTCTCCTCAAGATATGTCAAAAAAGCACTAGATAAGTATTCGCCACCTTGATCAGATCGAAGGGTTTTAATACTTTTTCCAGTTTGCTTTTCTACTTCATTACGGTATCGTTTGAACATTTCAAATGACTCAGACTTATATCTCATTAAAATGACATAACCGAACCTTGAAAAGTCGTCTGTAAAAGTAATGAAATATTTGTATCCTCCTCTAGCACTAACTGTCATCGGTCCACATACATCAGTATGTATTAGACTTAGAAGTTCTGTAGCTCGTTCACCTTTTCCAGTAAAAGGTGACTTGGTCATTTTACCAAGTAAACAGGATTCACAAGTGGGCAGTGATTTAGAATCACTGACCTCGAGGAGTCCATCTCCTCCCATCTTGTTTATCCTACTTTGGTTAATATGACCTAGCCTACAGCGCCAAAGATACAAATCGTTGATATTATCTAACCTTGGGTGTTTGCAAGAAGTGTACATTACATTAACAGGCCTTGATAGTACATATATGCCATTATTTAATCCAGCTTTCATTATAACAGAGTTAATCAAAATAACATTGCAAAAATCTCCTTTTATTGATAGTTCAAAACCACAACTGGCCAAAAGGCCTACAGAGATTATGCTCATAATGAAACTAGGACAATAGTGACAGTCGACTAGTTCGACAGTACAAGACTCAAAGACAAGACACAGGACTCCGACCGCCAGTACTGGAACACGATTTCCATTCCCGATGCTCAGAAACTGTTCTTCATTTTCAAATCTTCTGCTAACTTGAAGTCCCTGTAACGAATTACAAACATGAATTGGACTACCATAATCCAATACCCAGTTAGCAGTATCAACAATTGAGTAATTACAAGGTTTTATTATATAAATACCTTGTTCAGCAGACTTCTGCTTTCTCGGCCTGTTCGGATCAAGGGACGCAATATAAAGAGGACAGTTCCTCTTCTAGTGTCCCTTCTTCTTGCAGTAGAAGTACTCTGCAGAAGACTGATCAGCCTTATACTTCCTGGTCTGACTAGGGCCAGGAGCATTCTGCACTTTCTTTCCCTTCTTATTTATTTTCTTCTTCCTTTTCTTAAAGGGACGACGACCTCTACTACCTCCCACTAAATTCACCACCCCCTTATTCAGTTGGTGGTCTTTCTCGAAAGTCTGCAGCAACCCCAAAAGACCATGGTAGTTGACTGCAGGCTTGTTCATTCTATAATGATCGAGAAAATCAAGATAGGAGGAGGGAAGAGAATTTAGGATCGCATCCTTGCCGAGCTGCTCGTGCAAGGGGCATCCGAGTTTGCCCAGTTTTTCAATCAGCTCGATCATGTACAATACATGATCAGTGACTGAACCGCCATTCGGCATCTTGGAGTTGTAGATGGCACAAGATACTTTGTACCGTTCTACATCATCCGGGATGCCAAAGGATTCCTTCAACTTTTGAAGGATTTCATCAGGTTGGGCCTCCTCGAATTTGCGAGTGAACTCGTCGTTCATCGCCGCTAACATAATACAACGAACAGTAGTGCAATCAGAGACCCACTTCAGATAAGCATCTCTGACCGTAGTCCGTGCATTTGCGGGAGGGATTTCAGGTGCCGGATCCGTTATAACATACAGGATCTGTTCGTGCTCCAGAACTATTCTCAACTTTCGATACCAACTATCAAAGTTGTGACCCTTTAACTTCTCGTTATCGAGAAGTGACCGAAGCGATAAATTGGAAGACATCTGAAAAGAAAATAAGACCTATTAGTATATGAATTAATAAATTAACCAAAAGACTTGGACTTTAGTCTAAAGGTTTCTCCCACTAATTTTTTAGATTGGTAGCCTCTAACTCCAATCCGTGAAAACACTTTTTCAAGTGGGTACTGAAATCCAATAGGCCACGCATGAGCCCGACTATGGCCGGCTCACCCATACGAGCCTAAAGGTAGGTTCATAGACCAATTGTTTCCCTAAACAATTTTCAGTATTTTATTTTGCCCCAAAGAACACCCCAATCGGCCTAGGGGCCTCCTATTGCGGGTCTCTGGTTAGGTCCAACCATTAAAATGACTAATCCAATGCTTCCAGCTAACTAAAGACCAAGCCCGACTATGGCCGACCCACCTGGTCCCGTTAAGAAGGTTGCACTGAACCATCATCGATCAAATAGAAATTCCAGTCGCCGGATGTACACCCGTTCTATGGAACTGCCTATGCACACCAAGCTAGTGGACATATTTCTATCCAACTTAATGGGAGGCTAAGATACTATCAACTCCTTGACTTAGTCTTTTTAAGGACCTAATAATTTTAGAGGATTTTTTTTTTTTTTTTTTTTTTTTTTTAGTTGTGACAGAAGATGAAGGTAAGGACATGGATCATCCTCCCACTGAATCAATCAGATTCCAGGACAGTTGAATTAAATCAACAATTGATCCATGGGCACCTATTGATCAGTCAGACCGATCAACCTGGGTGACTTGGGTTAACTCGAGTCATTGAGCTTTTCCAATCAGTTCTGGTCGACTCGACTAGCCAGGTAGGTGAGATCATGGGTGAGTATCCGCCATTAACCATCTTTCCTAGACACCAACCAAGTTGGCAAGGAAAGAGGTAGCCTCATACAACCATGATCACAATTACCAAACCTACCTCGATACCAGTCGGTTTACCAGACTCGATCAGACTAGCCTAAAGACTCGGGCATCCACTGAGCCACTAATTGGATCCATTTTAGATGAACGGATCAACTAATCTAACTATTAGATAGTTCTAAAGAAAGACCTTAAACAACTTTTGTTTAATCTTCTTTTAATCCGGTTCAACTAAACTTAGGTCTAACCCAGTGATGGACCCAACTAATCAGCTAACCCAATTAACCCAATTTGGCTTATACAAATTTTATTAGATTTCATAAACCTAAAAATTTTTATTAAGCCAAATACTTAATTAAAATATTTTTAATTAAGTCTCTATGTAAAACAATTTTACATCTTAAATTATGCATCATGTCTAGATTTATACTTTTATAAATATTATATGATCCAAATAACAAAATTATAAATCATGCCAAAATTATAATTTTAATTTCTTTTTGATTTCCTTAAAGGATCCTTCTGAAGAGGCCAACACAGACGAACCGCATCGTGTCAAAGACACACAGCCATGGTGAAGATCTCAACTAGGTTCCTAAAAATACTCTCTAATCCCAAGATTAAACAATTTAATCTACTATACATGCATCAAGATATGTTACACTAGAACCTGGCTTTGATACCACTGAAAGTAAAAAATGTGGTTGCAGGTGCCTATGCTAAGCATGCAACAGCACAGGGAATAGGTAAGTATTTTAAAACATTTTTAATAAATACGAAAAATACCTACTCCGCACAGGATCTAGCATATGCAAGATGCATGTATTGGCATGATACAGGACATATAATATTTATAAATATTTTAATAAATCTAGATCTACACATGCACCGAAAATAAAACCCAAAAACATACCATATTCCCAGCTGGAATAAGTTTGGGATAAACCTGGAACAGACTGGAATAACTGGAATAAAGTTATTCCAGTCGTCTTCCACCTTGGGCTGAAAACTGGGCTTCTGAAAAGTCCCCGGAATGCCACCTTCCGGACCTTCGATCGCTCCCAAATTTGAGCTGTAGATTCTTAAGGAAGTCTTCTTCGATTTGGCACTGGTTTCTGCAAGAAAAACTAAGCTAATAAATCATAAAAATTTGTCGAAGTCTGCTGTACGAAAATGGTAGCAGAACAGAGTAGCTGTCTTCGTCGTTGGATTTCGGGCAACTGGAGCGATCCCGGCTCATGTGGTTTGCTCCGAGGAGTAGAAGAATACTCCCTCTAGAGGGGAGACATGCCCGGGGCTCTCCGATCCCTCTCCATGCACGGTGCTAGCCGCTGGATGATGGTTCACGGTCACAGGTTGCTGCAGCAAAACAGAATTGCTACAGCAGGGATTTTGAGCACGAGAACAGGGATTAATGGCTTGGTTTCTCTTCCTTCTACTCACCAAAACCTAGCCCTCAACTTCACAGGTGGAAATGAAGGGAATCCCAGCAAACAAGAACTCTCACAGCCCCTTATTTTTATTATCACACGGTGACGACCTTCTCTCTGTTATTCGAATCAGGGGACTGCAGCCAAGAATATATAAAGGAGCAGCAGCAAGGGAGATATATGCTGGGAAAGGCCAAAGGATTTCGGAGGCTTAAAACCACCCATTAAACCTGCATTTAGGAGTAATAAAAATGGATTTAAAGTGCAAGCGGTGGAGGGAGGCGAGAAGACGTCCAACAACGTCGGACGATAGGAATTCCCCCAGCGAGAGGAAAAAGACTGTGTGAAGCGGTCAAAGGGAGAAACAACGGTCCATTAAAAAACCCGGTTCAATCCAATTTGAACGGTCCAAGCCCAATAAAATAATTCAATTGGTTCACAACCAATTGAAGGCCGAATTTACCTCCGAATCAGTTCAAATCTGATTCAGAAAAATCCTGGCACAGATTTGGTCAGCCCGGAACAATTTTCGGCTGACCCAACCAAGGGCCAGACCAGGAAAAAGTGCTCAAAACAAATACCGTATCCATAAAACCGAAGCGATTCCCAATCGTACTCGGTATCCGGATCAGAGAGTTATCCTCTGTGGCATGTGACCTCATAGGTTCGAACCTAAACGGTAGTACTGGAACGATTCCAGTACCAGCATAGGAAACCATCTAGTAATGGGTCCTGGCATCCGGATAGGTCAAAGATGCGGGAGCATACAATCGAACCTCTGGCATATGGTTACTGTATATTTCATCCCTTTGACCTCTAATGCTCAGGATGACTGATATTGGGCTGCCAACCTAGACTGAGTCAGTCGACTACATGTCTCAACCTCGCAAGCCCAGTGACTCTTCACTAGGGCTACCCCGACCGAGGATTTGCTAAATTGAGATACTGCGAGACATTCAATCCAAACTATTTGGACAGGTCAATTCCATCTTGGTCCATCACTGCTCCACAAGTACTTGCCTGTACCCAGAAACCTTCCATCACCGGATTAAAAATCCGGGTAGTCCGGCACCAAAGCACAGGGAGTTGCTTGCAAGCTACCGTGATGACCTCAGGTCAGAGGGACACTTATACCCATATCCAATCGTGAGTATCCCTTTGGCAGAAAGGGACTGCACGGAGTCACGTTCAATGAGATATCACATATATCCCACTTGTAGATCATATCAGTGTCACCACACTCATTTGGTCAAGAGGACAACCAAACGATGTAAACTATAATAACCTATACTTGATATATTGTCGTCCAGTACAATATGACCTTTGGTTGTGAACTGGGTTTAAGGACTACTCGATACATCCTCCCTGTATCGAAATTAGTGTAGTCCTAAGGACTTCATCACATGGAAAGAGTTCTTTTAGGGAAATACAATATGTGATGAGCTACCAAAAATAATATTTTATTAATTCATTGAAAAAGTATAATACTTAGCACAACCGCCTACAACCCAGGCGATTGGCTTTGGGACACAATTCCCAACAACTTCCACTTGTACTAAAGCCAATCAGAAGAGTATCTAATACCCATTTCTCTTTTACAATAGTCGAACTCTTTTATTCCAAGGGCTTTAGTGAAGGGGTCGGCCAGATTTTCTTTTCCATCGATCTTCAGTAGATTTATGTCGCCTCGTTCAACGATCTCTCGTACGAGGTGGTAGTGCCGAAGTATGTGCTTGGTGCGGTGATGAGCTTTAGGCTCCTTAGCTTGAGCAATGGCTCCAGTGCTCTCACAGTACACCGGAACAGGACCATCTAGGGAAGGTGCCACCCCTAGCTCTCCAAGGAACTTCCGCAACCACACAGCTTCCTTTACTGCATCTAATGCTGCAATATATTCTGCTTCGCATACCGAGTCTACAACAGTTGCCTGCTTGGAACTTTTCCAGCAGATCGCTCCTCCATTCAGGGTAAATACAAACCCTGACACACTCTTGCTATCATCTCTATTCGATTGGAAACTGGAGTCAGAGTACCCCACAAGTTTCAAGTCAGGTTCTCCATAAATCAGCCATTGGTCTTTAGTATTTCTCAAATACTTAAGGATGGACTTAACCACTTTCCAATGCGCCTCACCTAGGTCAGACTGGTATCTGCTCACTACTCCTAGTGAGTATGCCACGTCTGGTCTAGTACAAGTCATAGCATACATGATAGAGCCTACTGCTGAAGCATAAGGTACTCTACTCATGCATTCTCTTTCCTCAGGAGTTGTCGCACAATCCTTCTTGGAAAGAGTAATTCCAGAACCTATCGGGAGATAGCCTTTCTTGGAATTTTCCATGCTGAACCATTTCAGCACGGTGTCAATGTACGTAGATTGGGATAGTCCCAAAAGCTTCTTAAATCTATTTCTATAGATTTTCATACCTAGTATGTAAGAAGCTTCACCCAAGTCCTTCATGGAGAACTGAGATGATAACCAGGCCTTTATTCCTTGCAATGCTGCGACATCATTCCCGATTAAGAGAATGTCATCAACATACAGTACTAGGAATACAATCACAGAACCATTAACCCATTTATAGATGCATGGTTATTCTCCGTTCCTAACAAAGCCGTACGATTTGA
The DNA here is from genome assembly GCA_021397845.1 of Areca catechu. NCBI lineage: Eukaryota > Viridiplantae > Streptophyta > Magnoliopsida > Arecales > Arecaceae > Areca > Areca catechu. The sequence goes on along the minus strand of CM038039.1, from coordinate 181,335,770 downwards.
TACACCTATCAAACCATAAGTTCCAACTTCGAGATGCTTGCTTGAGTCCATAGATGGACCTCTGCAACTTGCATACTTTTGATTCATCTACGGATGTGAACCCTTCAGGCTGTATCATATACACCTCCTCTTCCAGCTCCCCATTTAGGAAAGTGGTTCGGACATCCATCTGCCAGATCTCGTAATCAAAATATGCTGCCAAAGCAAGCATGATCCGAATGGACTTGAGCATTGCCACAGGGGAGAAAATCTCGTCATAATCGATACCATATCGTTGACGATATCCCTTGGCAACCAGACGGGCTTTATAGGTCTCTACCTTCCCATCTACGCCCCTTTTCCTCTTGAAGATCCATTTACACCCGATGGGTTTTATTCCTTCAGGCGGATCAACCAATGTCCAAACATTGTTGATTTCCATGGACTCCATTTCGGATCGCATGGCTCCAAGCCATGCCTCAGAGTCAGATCTCTGAAGTGCATCCATATAGGTGATCGGATCCTCATTGTTCTCATCGAGCTCAATGGGATCGCCGTCCCAGACCAAGAAATTATAGTATCTGTCCGGCTGACGCGGTATTCTACCGGATCTCCTAATGGGTTCTGGGTGTGATTCAATCATAGCCGGTTCTACGATGTTCTTAGAGTGTGTAGGTTCTTCTATTGGCTGAACTTCATCAAGTTCAATCTTAGAGGCTATAGTTCCTTCTCCAAGGAACTCCTTTTCTAAAAAGATAGCTCTAAGAGCAACGAACATCTTATGTTCATTCTCCAAATAGAAGAAATACCCTTTGGTTTCCTTAGGATAACCAACAAATAAACACCGATCAGACCTAGGACCAAGTTTGTCTGAGTCTAAACGCTTTACGTAAGCCGGACAACCCCAGACCCGAAGGTGTGAGATTGATGGTTTACGTCCATGCCACATCTCATACGGAGTGGAGACAACAGACTTACTTGGAACATTATTTAATAAGTAACAGGCTGTCTGAAGCGCATATCCCCAAAAGGATAGCGGCAGAGTTGCAAAGCCCATCATGGATCGAACCATGTCCAACAAGGTTCGATTCCTCCTTTCGGACACACCATTCAACTGTGGTATTCCTGGAGGAGTCCACTGAGAGAGAATTCCATTCTCCTCAAGATATGTCAAAAAAGCACTAGATAAGTATTCGCCACCTTGATCAGATCGAAGGGTTTTAATACTTTTTCCAGTTTGCTTTTCAACTTCATTACGGTATCGTTTGAACATTTCAAACGACTCAGACTTATATCTCATTAAAATGACATAACCAAACCTTGAAAAGTCATCTGTAAAAGTAATGAAATATTTGTATCCTCCTCTAGCACTAACTGTCATCGGTCCACATACATCAGTATGTATTAGACTTAGAAGTTCTTTAGCTCGTTCACCTTTTCCAGTAAAAGGTGACTTGGTCATTTTACCAAGTAAACAGGATTCACAAGTGGGCAGTGATTCAGAATCACTGACCTCGAGGAGTCCATCTCCTCCCATCTTGTTTATCCTACTTTTGTTAATATGACCTAGCCTACAGTGCCAAAGATACAAATCGTTTATATTATCTAACCTTGGGTGTTTGCAAGAAGTGTACATTACATTAACAGGACTTGATAGTACATATATGCCATTATTTAATCCAGCTTTCATTATAACAGAGTTAATCAAAATAACATTGCAAAAATCTTCTTTTATTGATAGTTCAAAACCACAACTGGCCAAAAGGCCTACAGAGATTATGCTCATAATGAAACTAGGACAATAGTGACAGTCGACTAGTTCGACAGTACAAGACTCAAAGACAAGATGCAGGACTCCGACCGCCAATACTGGAACACGATTTCCATTCCCGACGCTCAGAAACTGTTCTTCATTTTCAAATCTTCTGCTAACTTGAAGTCCCTGTAACGAATTACAAACATGAATTGGACTACCATAATCCAATACCCAGTTAGCAGTATCAACAATTGAGTAATTACAAGGTTTTATCATATAAATACCTTGTTCAGCAGACTTCTGCTTTCTCGGCCTATTCGGATCAAGGGATGCAATATAAAGAGGACAGTTCCACTTCCAGTGTCCCTTCTTCTTGCAGTAGAAGCACTCTGCAGAAGATTGATCAGCCTTATACTTCATGGTCTGACTAGGGCCAGGAGCATTCTGCACTTTCTTTTCCTTCTTATTTATTTTCTTCTTCCTTTTCTTAAAGGGACGACGACCTCTACTACCTCCCACTAAATTCACCACCCCCTTATTCAGTTGGTGGTCTTTCTCGAAAGTCTGCAGCAACCCCAAAAGACCATGGTAGTTGACTGCAGGCTTGTTCATTCTATAATGATCGAGAAAATCAAGATAGGAGGAGGGAAGAGAATTCAGGATCGCATCCTTGCCGAGCTGCTCGTGCAAGGGGCATCCGAGTTTGCCCAGTTTTTCAATCAGCTCGATCATGTACAATACATGATCAGTGACTGAACCGCCATTCGGCATCTTGGAGTTGTAGATGGCACAAGATACTTTGTACCGTTCTACATCATCCGGGATGCCAAAGGATTCCTTCAACTTTTGAAGGATTTCATCAGGTTGGGCCTCCTCGAATTTGCGAGTGAACTCGTCGTTCATCGCCGCTAACATAATACAACGAACAGTAGTGCGATCAGAGACCCACTTCAGATAAGCATCTCTGACCGTAGTCCATGCATTTGCGGGAGGGATTTCAGGTGCCGGATCCGTTATCACATACAGGATCCGTTCGTGCTCCAGAACTATTCTTAACTTTCGATACCAACTATCGAAGTTGTGACCCTTTAACTTCTCGTTATCGAGAAGTGACCGAAGCGATAAATTGGAAGACATCTGAAAAGAAAATAAGACCTATTAGTATATGAATTAATAAATTAACCAAAAGACTTGGACTTTAGTCTAAAGGTTTCTCCCACTAATTGTTTAGATTGGTAGCCTCTAACTCCAATCCGTGAAAACACTTTTTCAAGTGGGTACTGAAATCCAATAGGTCACGCATGAGCCCGACTATGGCCGGCTCACCCATACGAGCCTAAAGGTAGGTTCATAAACCAATTGTTTCCCTAAACAATTTTCAGTATTTTATTTTGCCCCAAAGAACACCCCAATCGGCCTAGGGGCCTCCTATTGCGGGTCTCTGGTTAGGTCCAACCATTAAAATGACTAATCCAATGCTTCCAGCTAACTAAAGACCAAGCCCGACTATGGCCGACCCACCTGGTCCCGTTAAGAAGGTTGCACTGAACCATCATCGATCAAAAAGAAATTCCAGTCACCGGATGTACACCCGTTCTATGGAACTGCCGATGCACACCAAGCTAGTGGACATATTTCTATCCAACTTAATGGGAGGCTAAGACACTATCAACTCCTTGACTTAGTCTTTTTAAGGACCTAATAATTTTATAGGATTTTTTTTTTTTTTTTTTTTTATAGTTGTGACAGAAGATGAAGGTAAGGACATGGATCATCCTCCCACTGAATCAATCAGATTCCAGGACAGTTGAATTAAATCAACAATTGATCCATGGGCACCTATTGATCAGTCAGACCGATCAACCTGGGTAACATGGGTTAACTCGAGTCATTGAGCTTTTCCAATCAGTTCTGGTCGACTCGACTAGCCAGGTAGGTGAGATCATGGGTGAGTATCCGCCATTAACCATCTTTCCTAGACACCAACCAAGTTGGCAAGGAAAGAGGTAGCCTCATACAACCATGATCACAATTACCAAACCTATCTCGACACCAGTCGGTTTACCAGACTCGATCAGACTAGCCTAAAGACTCGGGCGTCCACTGAGCCACTAATTGGATCCATTTTAGATGAACGGATCAACTAATCTAACTATTAGATAGTTCTAAAGAAAGACCTTAAACAACTTTTGTTTAATCTTCTTTTAATCCGGTTCAACTAAACTTAGGTCTAACCCAGTGATGGACCCAACTAATCAGCTAACCCAATTAACCCAATTTGGCTTATGCAAATTTTATTAGATTTCATAAACCTAAAAATTTTTATTAAGCCAATACTTAATTAAAATATTTTTAATTAAGTCTCTATGTAAAACAATTTTACATCTTAAATTATGCATCATGTCTAGATTTATACTTTTATAAATATTATATGACCCAAATAACAAAATTATAAATCATGCCAAAATTATAATTTTAATTTCTTTTTGATTTCCTTAAAGGATCCTTCTGAAGAGGCCAACACAGACGAACCGCATCGTGTCAAAGACACACAGCCATGGTGAAGGTCTCAACTAGGTTCCTAAAAATACTCTCTAATCCCAAGATTAAATAATTTAATCTACTATACATGCATCAAGATATGTTACACTAGAACCTGGCTTTGATACCACTGAAAGTAAAAAATGTGGTTGCAGGTGCCTATGCTAAGCATGCAACAGCACAGGGAATAGGTAAGTATTTTAAAACATTTTTAATAAATGCGGAAAATACCTACTCCGCACAGGATCTAGCATATGCAAGATGCATGTATTGGCATGATACAGGACATAATATTTATAAATATTTTAATAAATCTAGATCTACACATGCACTGAAAATAAAACCCAAAAACATATCTTATTCCCAGCTGGAATAAGTCTGGGATAAACCTGGAACATACTGGAATAACTGGAATAAAGTTATTCCAGTCGTCTTCCGCCTTGGGCTGAAAACTGGGATTCTGAAAAGTCCACGGAACGCCACCTTCCGGACCTCCGATCGCTCCCAAATTTGAGCTATAGATTCTTAAGGAAGTCCTCTTCGATTTGGCACTAGTTTCCATAAGAAAAACTAAGCCAATAAATCGTAAAAATTCATCGAAGTCTGTTGTGTGAAAATGGCAGCAGAACAGAGTAGCTGTCTTCATCGTTGGATTTCAGGCAACTGGAGCGATCCCGGCTCGCGTGGTTTGCTCCGAGGAGTAGAAGAATACTCCCTCTAGAGGGGAGACATACCCGGGGCTCTCCGATCCCTCTCCACGCACGGTGCTAGCCACCGAAAGATGGTTCACGGTCACAGGTTGCTGCGGCAAAATAGAATTGTTGCAGCAGGGATTTTGAGCACGAGAACAGGGATTAATGGCTTGGTTTCTCTTCCTTCTACTCACCAAAACCTAGCCCTCAACTTCACAGGTGGAAAGGAAGGGAATCCCAGCAAATAAGAACTCTCACAGCCCCTTATTTTTATTCTCACACGGTGACGACCTTCTCTCTGTTATTCGAACCAGGGGACTGCAGCCAAGAATATATAAAGGAGCAGCAGCAAGGGAGATATATGCTGGGAAAGGCCAAAGGATTTTGGAGGCTTAAAACCACCCATTAAACCTGCATTTAGGAGTAATAAAATGGATTTAAAGTGCAAGCGGTGGAGGGAGGCGAGAAGACGTCCAACAACGTCGGATGATAGGAATTCCCCCAGCGAGAGTAAAAAGACCATGTGAAGCGGTCAAAGGGAGAAACAACGGTCCATTAAAAAATCCGGTTCAATCCAATTTGAACGGTCCAAGCCCAATAAAATAATTCAATTGGTTCACAACCAATTGAAGGCCGAATTTACCTCCGAATCAGTTCAAATCTGATTCAGAAAAATCCTGGCGCAGACTTGGTCAGCCCGGAACAATTTTTGGCTGACCCAACCAAGGGCAAGACCAGGAAAAAGTGCTCAAAAAAATACCGTATCCATAAAATCGAAGCGATTCCCAATCATACTCGGTATCCGGATCAGAGAGTTATCCTCTATGGCGTGTGACCTCATAGGTTCGAACCTAAACGGTAGTACTGGAATGATTCCAGTACCAGCACAGGAAACCATCTAGCAATGGATCCCGGCGTCCGGATAGGTCGAAAATGCGAGAGCATACAATCGAACCTCTAGCATATGGTTACTGTATATTTCATCCCTTTGACCTCTAATGCTCAGGACGACTGATATTGGGCTGCCAACCCAGACTGAGTCAGTCAACTACATGTCTCAACCTCGCAAGCCCAGTGACTCTTCACTAGGGCTACCCCGGCCGAGGATTTGCTAAATTGAGATACTGCGAGACATTCAATCCAAACTGTTTGGACAGGTCAATTCCATCTTGGTCCATCACTGCTCCACAAGTACTTGCCTGTACCCAGAAACCTTCCGTCACCGGATTAAAAATCCGGGTAGTCCGGCACCAAAGCACAGGGAGTTGCTTGCAAGCTACCGTGATGACCTCAGGTCAGAGGGACACTTATACCCATATCCAATTGTGAGTATCCCTTTGGCAGAAAGGGACTGCACGGAGTCACGTTCAATGAGATATCACATATATCCCACTTGTAGATCATATCAGTGTCACCACACTCATTTGGTCAAGAGGACAACCAAACGATGTAAACTACAACAACCTTTACTTGATATAATGCCGTCTAGTACAATATGTCCTTTGGTTGTGAACTAGGTTTAAGGACTACTCGATACATCCTCCCTGTATCAAAATTAGTGTAGTCCTAAGGACTTCATCACATGGAAAGAGTTCTCTTAGGAAAATATAATATGTGATGAGCTGCCAAAAATAATATTTTATTAATTCATTGATAAAGTATAATACTTAGCACAACCGCCTACAACCCAGGCGATTGTCTTTGGGACACAATTCCCAACAGAAGCTTCTTCTTTCTGTGCCTGGTGCCCCCACCAACTCTTTCCGGGTGGGAGGAACTCGACCCTGTCGAGTATGGTTTAGCCTGGCTTTGATATTGTTCAAATAAGTCCGGGTCCAGTCATTGCAGGTCATCTCTAGCGATTCAGGAGTCGTCAGATTTTGGTCTCCCTTGTCAACGGACCAAATATCGATAGTAATCCTTGTTTATGGTAGTGACAATCTTATTATCCAGGATTTGTTCAGTTTTCTCTCATTTTTGAGGAATGGTTGTTTGTGGATACTCGGGTAATGGTTTACTCTCAAAAATATGGTCAGTCCCAAAAGGCTCACTAGGTATCATCATGGGTTCCTTATATTCTATCAAGTCTGAGACATTGAAGGTCGGGTTGATACCTAGGTTTGAAGGTAATTCCAATATGTAAGCATTAGATCTAATCTTCTTTAGGACTTTAAAGGGGCCTGCACCACGGGTATGTAGTTTCTTGAAAGTCCCGGATGGGAACATGATCTCTCTCGTAGAATTCCTTGACTTTATTTCTTGAATTAGTCCTATGTTTATAGGATTCATTGCTCAAATTTATTTCATGATGCAAATCCTCAACATGCTATGCATAGGACTCAGCAGACTCAGAAACTTACACAAGCACTTACGAAATGCAGACTGAACTAGGCATCCTTATTGAGAGGAATTTTATTGGACTCTCTAGGGCCTAAATCTAACAGATTAATGACTCTCTAGGTTTGACCCTGGTCTGGTATGCACATGAGAATTTACCATGGGTTCCTAGCAAATGCCATAAGGTTTTCCAAAAGTAGGTAGCAAAAGGAATAGGCTTTAAAGGCTCATGCAACCTAGTAATCTCATCAAAATGAAACTTAATGGCTCTAAAATTAGGATAAGACTTAAGGAAAAGCAGGAAATAGGAATCCGAGTCTTGGGGTAATTTAGGAGAATTTTGAAACAGACCTTGGTTACTCATGATGACCTTAAGATTTGAATATTGATCTACGGGCGGGATGCTTCTAGGTAGTTGAAGGTCATCGGCAAAGTCTTCTAAAATAATGATTGGGTTCTTCTCAGGTAACTGAAGGAGTTCTTGTGTCAAAGCTAAAGTATTGGGTTCTTCCTGAGGGCATTGTCTTACGGGAACCATGTCCTCACTAAAGTTTGGTTGTTCTGATGTTTCAGGACTAGGCTCAATAATCTTTTCTTTACCAAAGGTTTCCTTAGGTAAGGTACTAAAGTTGTTCTCTTCACAGTCTTCCCCTTCATATTCATCTATTAAATTGATGTCAGTCTCATACACATATTTACTAGGTTCAGACTTGCCTTCTTCCTTCCCTAGCCCTTCAGTTTGAGGATATCCTAAGTCTTGAGTATTCATGAACTCAACTTGTACTTCAGGGTTCTTACTCCTATCATTCATATGAGCTAATGGGATAGTAGGAGTTGGTTAGTCTAAGGAAAATTGTTTAGCCAGCATTTGGTTCAATTGGGCCATTAGATCATTTAGGCCTTTCAGCATGGTTTCAAGATTCGGGTCCATGGCTACACTAGACTAGGTCTGGACTGGTGAATATGAGGCTCCTGATCTAGTTTTCATGCATGCAAGTAGACTCAAGCTCGAGCTAATGTTTCCTAGACCTAGAGCACAAATTAGAGGTCTAATTAAGTGAACCAACTAGCTAGTAGTACTTATGGGACTTAGCCAGGTAGGTGGTGGGGAATGAAGGTCCCTGATTGCCAACCTTAGACACCAATCTGAGATTGGCCAGGTTGACGGACAAAATCACAAGCCCTGATGCACCAATCCTAAACACCAAGCCAGTAAGCACACACCAATTAGCTAACACAGTTAACTTGACCCTAACCTAAACCCAACTTGTTGGTGTCCCTAACCCACTAGGACAATTAACGTTCTACTCAATTTTAATTAATGGGCTGGGATCGATATGCTGGTTGGTGATTTTTGGGCTAGGTACAGGCGATGAAACCATGACCCTATGTCAAATTGATGCCCTTAATTTGATTTCTCATGAGATGAATGAAATGCAAAGGTGCTGCAGAAGTGTGTTGCAGTTTGAAAGTGGTGTGGAAAACGTGATGAAAAAAATATCCAAAAATTCTGTGAAATTCATAGAGGATTCCTAACTTATATGTTTCAATTTAGATGAAAGGAATTTTAAAACTAAAATCTATACTACTCTAAGAAGATCCTACAAATGAAGATAAATGAAAAGGACAGAACAGAACCCTAATGATAATGTCGAACTGCAGAAATTTTCATTTTTTTTATAATTTTTTTCTGATGATAAAATTTAATATGGTCATAACTGACTTAAAAAGGAACAAGAAAAAAAATATTTCAACAAAAACTTAGTGACATGCCTTTGGAGTTGCAGACGGATTACAGTAAACAGATTCAAATTTTCAGAAAAACAGAACCTAATCAAACAAGTGCAATGGCTTACCCAAACTTCAATCTAAAAAATTCACGTCCAGCCAGGGGCTCATTATTCCCATGGGTCATGACAGTGTAATGGAGTACACCCGCTTAGGAGGCGTGAATTTTAGATCTTGCTTGGATTTAAAGAAAACTATTCTACCCTAATTCAACCATGCTCTGATACCAAGATGACGCGGCACGATGATGAGAATGCAATCTAAATGATGGATTGAGAAATGAGAGCAATGAAGCCTTTTAATAGGTACTAAATTTCAGATCAAAAGTACTAAGGTAAAGCTATGGAAGGAGCACTGAAATTTGGAACTTACGCCGCGATGTAGTTATTTAAATCCTAGAGCTGATTAGGGCTAATGAATATTGAATTTAAACCTTAGCAACAATCTTCAATAACTCAGACTTAAGAGATTAGGAGATGTTATTTACCCAAGATGATCACTCCCTGGTAGATCCATTGAAGCTCTTAGATGAACTAGCCCTGAAGTGGAAGATTGGCATTCCAAAGAAACTAGTTTCATTCAACATTGATCTTTGGCAAGAGAACCCTTTCTTGAACTCCGAATCGTAGAAGGATCCTGCACAATGAACGGGTTAGACTGGGACCAATTTGAAAGATATCAAAATAAAGAAACCAAACAGGCAAGGGAACTTCGATGGAGGCATGGATCCCTAGAGGTAGATGTTGGCGTTGGACACTTGAAAGCTTGAGAAGAGAAAATCAAACACACCCAAAGAAAGCAAGAGGATACTACCAAAAGAAATACCTTCTTCAACTACTACTTCACTTAAATTTCATTTCATCCAAAAAGCTTCCTTTCTACCATGGGCGTACAAGAGGCTTTTAATGGCCTTTCAATCAATTTGAAATTCTCCATATCATGAAGAAATATTAGGGGGGGTTACATGAAATATGGAGGATTTGGTGGAGGGTTACATAGAATGTGGAGGATTTGGTGGAGCTGGTTGCATGATTTATGGATGGAGTTGGCCGACCTCCTTTGAATTTGAAAACACTCCTTGGTCGACCACTTGTAGCTTTCATGTAATTTAAAATTTGAATGATGCCACGTGACAGGTGAGGTGGCAATGATGTGGCGTGGCAAGGTGGCATGGTGACATGGCGCATCCTTCTCCATGGCACCCCTTGGAGATGACATGGCAAAGGTGATATGACGTCCTCTGGTGATGAGTTGGCACCGATGGTCCATGATGATGTGGCACTCCAAGTAAAGCTGGTTTGGCCTAATTTCAAGTAGATCTTGAACTTGACTCGGTACAAAGCCTAATTGACTCTAATTGAACTCTTGATTGAATTCTAATTGATCTTTAAAACCCCAAAAGAAATAAAACATGACTCAATAAACATACAGGACTCATACGAGACTTGAGTTCCTAGTCTCAATCCATAAAGAACTAGGTATTAGTTGAAGCTTCTTCTTTCTGAGCCTGGTGCCCCCACCAATTCTTCCCGGGTGGGAGGAACTCGACCCTGCCGAGTATGGTTCAGCCTGGCTTTGATAATGTTCAAATAAGTCCAGGTCCAGTCATTGCAGGTCCTCTCTAGCAATTCAGGAGTCGTCAGATTTTGGTCTCCCTTGCCAACGGACCAAATATCGATAGTAATCCTTATTTCTGGTAGTGACAATCTTATTATCCAGGATTTGTTCAGTTTTCTCTCATTTTTGAGGAATGGTTGTTTGTGGTTACTCGGGTAATTGTTCACTCTCAAGAATATGGTCAGGCCCAAAAGGCTCACTAGGCATCATCATGGGTTCCTTATATTCTATCAAGTCTGAGACATTGAAGGTCGGGTTGATACCTAGGTCTGAAGGTAATTCCAATATGTAAGCATTAGATCTAATCTTCTTTAGGACTTTAAAGGGGCCTGCACCATGGGTATGTAGTTTCTTGAAAGTCCCGGATGGGAACATGATCTCTCTCATAGAATTCCTTGACTTTCTTTCTTGAATTAGTCCTATGTTTATAGGATTCATTGCTCAAATTTATTTCATGATGCAAATCCTCAACATGCTATGCATAGGACTCAGCAGACTCAGAAACTTACACAAGCACTTACGAAATGCAGACTAAACTAGGCATCCTTATTGAGAGGAATTTTATTGGACTCTCTAGGGCCTAAACCTAACAGATTAATGACTCTCTAGGTTTGACCCTGATCTAGTATGCACATGAGAAATTACCTTGGGTTCCTAGCAAATGCCATAAGGTTTTCCAAAAGTAGGTAGCAAAAGGAATAGGCTTTAAAGGCTCATGCAACCTAGTAATCTCATCAAAATGAAACTTAATGGCTCTAAAATTAGGATAAGACTTAAGGAAAGGCAGGAAATAGAAATCCGAGTCTTGGGGTAATTTAGGGGAATCTTGAAACAGACCTTGGTTACTCATGATGACCTTAAGATTTGAATATTGATCTACGGGTGGGATGCTTCTAGGTAGTTGAAGGTCATCGGCAAAGTCTTCTAAAATAATGATTGGGTTCTTCTCAGGTAACTGAAGGAGTTCTTGTATCGAAGCTAAAGTATTGGGTTCTTCCTAAGGGCATTGTCTTACGGGAACCAAGTCCTCACTAAAGTTTGGTTGTTCTGATGTTTCAGGACAAGGCTCAATAATCTTTTCTTTACCAAAGGTTTCCTCATGTAAGGTACTAAAGTTGTTCTCTTCACAGTCTTCCCCTTCATATTCATCTATTAAACTGATGTCAGTCTTATACACATATTTACTAGGTTCAGACTAGCCTTCTTCCTTCCCTAGCCCTTCAGTTTGAGGATATCCTAAGTCTTGAGTATTCATGAACTCAACTTGTACTTCAGGGTTCTTACTCCTATCATTCATATGAGCTAATGGGATAGTAGGAGTTGGTTGGTCTAAGAAAAATTGTTTAGCCAGCATTTGGTTTAATTGGGCCATTAGATCATTTAGGCCTTTCAGCATGGTTTCAAGATTCGGGTCCATGGCTACACTGGACTGGGTCTGGACTGGTGAATATGAGGCTCCTGATATAGTTTTCATGCATGCAAGTAGACTCAAGCTCGAGCTAATGTTTCCTAGACCTAGAGCACAAATTAGAGGTCTAATTAAATGAACCAACTAGCTATTAGTACTTATGGGACTTAGCCAGGTAGGTGGTGGCGAGTGAAGGTCCCTGATTGCCAACCTTAGACACCAATCTGAGATTGGCCAGGTAGGCGGACCAAATCACAAGCCCTGATGCACCAATCCTAGACACCAAGCCTGTAAGCACACACCAATTAGCTGACACAATTAACTTGACCCTAACTTGAACCCAACTTGTTGGTGTCCCTAACCCACTAGGGCAATTAACGTTCTACTCAATTTTAATTAATGGGCTAGGATCGATATGCTGGTTGGTGATTTTTGGGCTAGGGACAAGTGATGAAGCCCTGACCCTATGTCAAATTGATGCCCTTAATTTGATTTCTCATGAGATGAATGAAATGCAAAGGTACTATAGAAGTGTGTTGCAGTTTGAAAGTGGTGTGAAAACGTGATGAAAAAAATATCCAAGAATTTTGAAAAATTCATAGAGGATTCCTAACTTATATGTTTCAATGCAGATGAAAGGAATTTTAAAACTAAAATCTGTACTACTCTAAGCAGATCCTACAAATGAAGATAAATAAAATGGACAGAACAGAATCCTAATGACAATGTCGAACTGCAGAAATCTTCATTTTTTTATAATTTTTTTTTGATGATGAGATTTAATATGGTGATAACTGACTTAAAAAGGAACAAGAAAAAAATATTTCAACAAAAACTTAGTGACTTGCCTTTGGAGTTGCAGACAGATTACAGTAAATAGATGCAAATTTTCAAAAAAATAGAACCTAATCAAACAAGTGCAATGGCTTATCCAAACTTCAATCTAAAAAATTCACGTCCGGCCAGGGGCTCATTATTCCAATGGGTCGTGACAGTGTACTGGAGTACACCCGCTCAGGAGGCGTGAATTTTAGATCTTGCTTGGATTTAAAGAAAACTATTCTACCCTAATGCAACCATGCTCTGATACCAAGATGACGCGGCACGATGATAAGAATGCAATCTAAATGATGGATTGAGAAATGAGAGCAATGAAGCCTATTAACAGGTACTAAATTTCAGATCAAAAGTACTAAGGTAAAGCTATGGATGAAGCACTGAAATTTGGAACTTACGCCGCGATGTAGTTATTTAAATCCTAGAGAAGATTAGGGCTAATGAATATTGAATTTAAACCTTAGCAACGAACTTCAATAACTCAGACTTAAGAGATTAGGAGGTGTTATTTACCCAAGATGATCACTCTCTGGTAGATCCATTGAAGCTCTTAGACGAACTAGCCCTGAAGTGGAAGATTAACATTCCAAAGAAACTAGTTTCATTCAACATTGATCTTTGGCAGGAGAACCCTTTCTTGAACTCCGAATCGTAGAAGGATCCTACACAATGAACGGGTTAGACTGGGACCAATTTGAAAGATGTCAAAACAAAGAAACAAAATAGGCGAGGGAACTTAGATGGATGCATGGATCCCTAGAGGTGGATGTTGGCATTTGACACTTGAAAGCTTGAGAAGAGAAAATCAAACACACCCAAAGAAAACAAGAGGATACTACCAAAAGAAATACCTTCTTCAACTACTACTTCACTTAAATTTCATTTCATCCAAAAAGCTTCCTTTCTACCATGGTCGTATAAGAGGTTTTTAATGGTCTTTCAATCAATTTGAAATTCCCCATATCATAGAGAAATATTAGGGTGGGTTATATGAAATGTGGAGGATTTGGTGGAGGGTTACATGGAATGTGGAGGATTTGGTGGAGCTGGTTGCATGATTTGTGGATGGAGTTGGCCGACTTCCTTTGAATTTGAAAACACTCCTTGGTCGACCACTTGTACCTTTAATATAATTTAAAATTTGAATGATGCCACGTGGCAGGGAGGTGGCAATGATGTGGCATGGCAAGGTGACATGGTGACATGGCGCATCCTTCTCCATGGCGCCCCTTGGAGATGACATGGCAAAGGTGATGTGACGTCCTCTGGTGATGAGTTGGCACCGGTGGTCCATGATGATGTGGCATTCCAAGTAAAGCTGGTCTGGCCTAATTTCAAGTAGCTCTTGAACTTGACTCAGTACAAAGCCTAATTGACTCTAATTGAACTCTTGATTGAATTCTAATTGAACTTTAAAACCCCAAAAGAAAATAAAACAGGACTCAATAAACATACAGGACTCATACGAGACTTGAGTTCCTAGTCTCAATCCATAAAGAACTTGGTATTAGTTGAAGCTTCTTCTTTCTGAGCCTGGTGCCCCCACCAGTCTAGAGTCAAACGGCCTAAGTGGACTGATGGTTTATAATTAGGACCCTGTGACAAGCAGGGAAAGCCTCCCACCACCCCACCCCCTACTTGGCCAGTGGAAGGATTAGCTGCTGGATTAAGTGTAAGCTAAGTAAACCCATTCAGTTTTGACTTTAGGTCTAGAAAACCCTAGCTTGTGTTAACCTTGCATGCTTGGTTGCATTCATTCCACCTTGGCTGATTGATTGATTGCATGACCACTAGGCCAGGAGTCTACTACAAGCAGTCTTAACCTCAACTTAGTTTAGCCATGGAGTCTAATCTTGAGGCCCTCATAAAAGCCATGAACGATCAGATGGTTGCCCAACTAACCACCCAAATAAATCAATCTAACACCCAAACCCAAAACCAGTTTGCCCAGCTAAACCAATCCAATATCCAAACCCAAAATCAACTTGCCTAGATTAACCAATCAAATACTCTAATAAATCAGAGACTTGACTAAATGATCCAATCCAATAACCAAGCAACCCATAGGATTAATCCATTAGATGACCCAGTAGGAACCCCAGACTAGACCCATAGACCCCAGGAACCCATAGTCCCATGATATGAACCCAGTAGTAATCCACTAACTTTTAGTCGACCTGAACCCTATAGGATTAATACCCCTAGTTTGAACCTAGTATTAGTCAATTTTTCTTAGTCAACCCCCTCTTACCACCCCACTGGTTCAGCAAGCTGACATTGAAGAGGAAGTATATGAAGCTGACATGAGCTTAGTGGAGGAGTATGAGGAAGAAGAAGAAGAGTTTCTAGTAGAAGACTTAGAATTAGTTGATCCAGTAGGTGCCTAGGTAAAAGCCAACCCAAGATCAGTTGACACGGTAGACCCTGACCACATCCAGACTATAGAGGAAGAATAGTTAAAGGATGAGGAACCCAACTCTACTATTAGACTCTCCTTGAGGAGCCACTAGACGAAAGCCCTAATATAGAGCCCAGTCCAAAATTTTTTGAACCGGATGACTTTATTAAAAATTTGGCTTATCTGGTAAGGACACAAGAGCCAGGAAGAGGAAGCAAACCTTTTCCAATTCAATTTGGATCACCAATGAGTAAGTCCATGTGTTCTTCAAAAAGAACACTCGAGTCCCAGTTATTTTGAGTTTGTAATTAGGTCAAATTAAGTTGTAATTTGATCAAATTGAGTGTAATTTGATCAATTAAGGTTGTTGAGTTACCAATTGAGTCCATTGAGTCCATCAATTAGTTTAAGAGTCTTGTAAATAGCATTAATTTGCTTTGTTTAGTGAATTGTTCAATTTGAGTCCCGTAATTAGTGCTTGAATAAGTCAAGGGGAGTCATAATTATCCAAGACCCAAGTCATCATCACCTTGGTGGATCAATTCTAAGCCGAAAAGGGGTTGTCTAAATTTTTTACCAGACATTCAGACATCCGGACATCCAGACATCAAGACATTGGGACATCCAGATATCAGGACAAGAAGACAATTTGAATGTCATCCTTATCCAAGAGAGGCACCCATCCCATTTTATTTTCATCACCCATTTGAGATTTTAAGGAGGTGCCCATTTAAGAGGAGTAAAGCAGAAGGACTCTGCTTCTTATGGTGCCCCCTCATTTTCTCTTGTCGCCCACTCCAGTTGATGCCCATTCATTAAAATTTAAATGAGAGGAAGAGTCCAAGATAAATGGAGGATCATCCAAATTCAAAGGAGTTATCTTCTATCTATTTTTAAATTTAAAGGGAGAAGTATCCTCATCCAAATTTAAATTCAAATTAAGGATTCAAACATTTGAAGATATTTCTTATCCCTTGTTGCCGATCAAGAGATCAAAAATCAGATTGACGCGAAGAAGGAAGAAGGAAAAAATCTCATCGCCACTTTTTAAGAGGAGTAAGAGAGAAGGATTTCTCCTCTCTCCCTCTCTTTTGTCGCCAAATTCAATGAAAGCCATTCAAGTTATCGCCAAGCCAAGACAATTCAAATTTCAAGGAAGATGACAAGGAGTGTTTGAGTTCAAATTTAAATGTACTTTGAATTTAAAGGAGTCCTATGATATCTTCATGTGTGAAGAACCCTATAAATAGGACCCCATACCCTTGTAAATGTTTATTGATTTATGAAATAAAATACTATCTTTTTTCTTCCACAAAGCTGGATAGGCTTAGTGATTTTCTCTAAGGGAGGGGAGGTCCTTAAGAGCTCAAGGCGGGGAGGTCCTTGAGAGCTCAAGGCGGTGAGGTCCTTGAGTGGAGGTTTTGCCGGATTTATCAAGCTGCTACCGATCTTCTACAAGCCCTACACATCCAATATTTTTTTTTCATTTTGGAGCCTGCTTACTTTGTTCTTAAAATCTTATTTGCTACCTTCTCTGTAGATCCCAGGTGTTCAAGGACTTTAGAGGATGGATCCTTTACTTCTGAACCAAGATCTGACGGTAGATCTGGAATCTGGAGTCCCGATCTTCATCCTGTAGTGAAATCTAAGTGACCAAGCATCAGATCCATCTCGAGTCGAAGAGAATCTCCATTGGGGTAAGTAACCAATCCTTTTCTCATTGGATTTGGTAATTGAAGCATGGAATAGCCTGATCTTAGATGGTTTCCTAGCCGTCGGGTCCTTATTCTTCATAGCTTGCGAAGCAGATTGCGGGTAAGTGATTAATTACCTTCTTTACTCTCTTTAATATATTATGTTAGTTGCTTTACTATGATCATTGCTCTCTAAATCATCTAAGATAAAATTGAATCATCCTACACCACATCGTAACCATCCCACATCAATTTATTGGTATCAGAGCATTAGGTTAGATTAGGATTTCATGCTTGCTGAATTATGCACATATCGGAACTTGATCTGCATAGAACACCATATTAGATTAGTTATTTTTATCTAAAATTATTTTTTTGTTAATCCCCAGTAAGTCAGTAATTAGCATCTCAAATTTTATTAAAAAAATAAAAAAAAAATTTTTGTGTTTTTTTAATCTCTGCTGCATAGTTTAGGTCTGCTGCAATTTTTTGACCTAGTTTCGATAGCTTTCATCATAACTATCCGAAACTTAGTTCATTTGATTTTTTTTTCATTAATCTAAGACAAAACAAACTCAAATCTAAATCTTCCTCATAGATTTCTGATCTAAGGGTTTAAAAATAAATAAATAAATAAATAAATATTTTTCTTAAAATTATTTTAGAGTACTTTGGTGGAAGGAAATCATGCCTCCTGTGCGAATATATGAAAGTATATTTATGACCCGTGGGAGTAATGAGCTATGGCCGGATGTGATAACCCGAGATCAAAGTTTGTTTTGTGATTAAGTGTATGCTTG
Source organism: Areca catechu (assembly GCA_021397845.1). NCBI lineage: Eukaryota > Viridiplantae > Streptophyta > Magnoliopsida > Arecales > Arecaceae > Areca > Areca catechu. The sequence continues at coordinate 181,317,923 of CM038039.1, read as the reverse complement.
CTTGTTGGAATTTTTTGTGATTTGTGTGTTTAAGATTGCTTGGTTAATTTCTTAAGCTCAAATTAGGGTTTCTTTGGCATATTCAATCTATTTAGATTCCACAAAAACTTAATTCCTGTAATTTAAATCTAAAATCCAAAATTTAAAATTTAAAATTCAAATCTGAAATCTAAATTTAAAATTTAAAATTTAAATTTTGAATTTTGAATTGCTAGTGTTATCTTATCTTATCTTGGTAACTAGAATTGATTGTGCATTCATATTTTAAACCAATTCTAAGTGCAAGCAATATAACATAAGGGAAGGATTGAAACCCTTTCCTTAGCCCAAAACAACCAACCCCATTTGCATAGTCCTAAGCCTTAATTAAAATCGAGTAGCACTTAAAGCTAAGGATAGCAACAGATCAGGTTTTATATACATGTTAACCCATTGTAGTAGTCTCTTCTGTGTGTACTTTTGAGAATTGGTATCTAAGGCTAGAGGTCCAGAGGCAAACTGATGGGGGACTAATATGCATGCAAATTTTTTTTGTATGTTTTATATGTGGGGTTGAGTGATTAATTCCCGAATTTCAGATTAAAATATATTGTAGGGAATTTTATATGAATTTTAGAAGATCAGCATGCAGATTAGGACCTAGAAAAGTAGAAAAGAAGGATCGCCGGGGCTGAGAAGCCTCGGTTAGGGCAAGTTCTCCTACAATAAAACTACTGGAGGTAGAGGGGGTGTACCTGATAATGTTTGTGAAGATCGCAGCAAAAGGGTCTCTCGTTCCTCGACGGATGCGGCCTGGAAAACCAAGCCAAAGACCCGCGGATACCCGGCTTTCTGCTCGGTGATCCGATTGAGGCTTGGCTGGAGTCGTTGGATTCGTAGGAACTCAGGGACCTGTAAATGACCTGTCAGGGGTTAGAAAACTCACAAAAGAACAAGAAAACAAAGGAAAAATAGCAAGGAAAGACTTCTTTTGGAGTGGGCATCCAGGGATCTGAGATGCTTGTTGGCAGCAGGAAGATGATTGCAGCACTAGGAAGAAAAACTCTCGCAAACCCCTTTATGCACACAGCAGGGTATCACACAACTCAATAGAAGAACTCAAGGTTTTCATTCATCAAAAATTCTAACTTCATACAAGAGGCTAGGGTCTCTTAAATAGACCCTTAACCTTGGGCTCCAAGTAAGGGCACATTAGTCTTTACATGAGAATCATTTCCCTCTCAAACCCTAGCTAGAAAATAAGGAAACATTAGGTACAAAAAATCCCTAAAATTTCTCTTGACTTGTCCAACACTCCAAGGACACCTAGGGGGGCGTGTTGGGCTTCTAAGAGCAGCAAGGGGCTGGCCCAAAGGGGCCCGGGTGCATGGGTTTGGACCTTTGGAAGCTAGGGTGGCCTGGTAGCCGGGTAGCAGGAATATTCCCTGGTATCTTGCTTCTTAGGGGCTTGGGCTTGGTGCTTGGGCTTGATTTCTTTGGGCTAGGATGCAGATGGACCTCTAAAATCATGGATGCCTTGGTCTATGAATATATTTTGGCATCTGGAAGGAAATCTGGGCATCTGGAGGGCATCTGCAAGGAATCAAGGTTTCTGATTTTCCTCCTGGGGTCTTCAAATCTTCAAGCTGGGTTGGACTTGGGCTAAACTTCCATGTCTTCAATCTGGTTGGACTTGGTCTTTACTTGTATGATGTGGTCTTGAGTCTTCAGTATGCTTGGATAGGACTCAAAAAAAAAATAAAATAAAATTAGCTCAACATGAGCTGACCAGCATTGGACTGAACTAGCTCATCATGAGCTGACTAATACAGAACTGAAATAACAACTCAAAAAACTCAAATAACAACTAAAATAGACTCAGATGAGCTAAACCCTTATTACAGATGGACTCATGAATTATTGATCAATTTACAGAGGGTTGAAAAGCCTCTGTCTTATTCTGGTACCTTAGGTGTCCCCACCAATTCTCCCGAGGTGGGAGGAACTCGACCCTGTCGAGTGAAGGTCAGACTAGCTCACATATCTCTCGAGAAGGTCTGGGTTGAGGCGTTGCAAGTCCTCTCGAGAAATCCATGAATCGTCCGACTCTGGCCGGCCTTGCCATCGAACTAGGAAGTGTTGATAGTCATGGCCCTGGGTCGTGATGGCTTGATCATCCAGGATACGCTTGATCCGTTCTCCTCTCTCAGGCCAAATTTGTTTGTGGACACTCTAGGTTAGGGTCACTCACAATGAAAAGGAATAGGTCCAAAGGCCTCACTAGGTATCGCTGCCAGTTCCCTATACTCAACCAGGTCTGTAATATTGAAGGTAGAACTAATGCCCAAATCCGAAGGCAATTCTAACACCTAGGCATTTGATCCAACCTTCTCTATCACTTTAAAAGGTCCGGCTCTACGAGCATGAAGCTTCTTTTAGGCCTAAGCCTAACCAAGATAGAATCCACTACATCAAATTCTTTAATCCATCTTCGGGAATTAGCTAGTTATTTCAAAATTAGTACAGGTGGTGAACATGCTGGGCACATGCAGACTCCTAACAAGATGATGCAAAGGACTCATACTGACACCTAAAGACTCGACTATGCATTCCTATCGAAGGAAATTTTATTGAACTCTTTGGATCTAAACCTAATAGATTATAGGTTCTCTAGGTTTGATCCTAGCTTGACATGCACATGAAAATTTACAGTGAACTCCTAGCAAATTCCAAAGAGTATGCCAGAAGTAAGATGCAAACCTAACATGTGTGATGAATGCATGCAGTATGCTAATCTCAGATAAATGCAATCTAATAATCCTAGAAATGCTGGAGGTGTTAGGCAAGGGCAGAAAATAGGAAGTGGGTTCAGAATTAGTTTGGTAGGGTAGGAAAAAAGGTTCAAAGTTAGTTTGATAAAGTTCGATATAAGAAGGCATGTCAGGGACTAATCCTAGACTAATGAGGCTAAACTTATGAGGTTGTGGTATAGCTATGGGGTTTGCATAATGGAAGTATGGGTTACTAATCTCAGGGAAGAGGTCCTTAATGGGAACTATAGGAGGAGACTCATCCTGAGGGTACTGATTCAAAGAGATCAAGTCCTTAATAAATTCTTTAGGTTCTTGTATTTTAGGACTATACTCTATAATTTGGCTCTCCTCTATGGTTTCCTCAGGTAAGGCTCTAGCAGCAGTACATAGGTTCTCTTCCTCTATTTGTTCTTCTACTATAGCTTTAGGTTGGATGTGGTCAAGGTCAACTACCTCTAGGTTGGCTTCTACCTGGGTATCTATTGGGTCAGCTAATTCTAGGTCATCTAAAGGTGTCTCCTCTTCTCCCTCATACTCATCCACTAAGTTTGCATCAGCTTCATACACTTCCGCGTTAATGTAAGCCTTGTCAATCTCAGGAATGGTTGGAGAATGTCAGCTAGGGGAAAATTGGCTAGGTTCTGGTTTCTGATTATGGACACTAATCCTAGTAGGTTTAGGTTGCCTAAGGGGTAGTGGCTCACTACTGGGCTCATATTTAGGGGAGCTAATCCTATGGGGTTCAAGTTGACAAAGGGAAACCTGACTAGTACTAGATTGATACTTAGGGGTTATGGGTTCTCTGGGCTCATAGGACAAGGGTGCAGATCTATAGGTCATGGGATTATAGGATCTGGGGTCATAGGATTTTGGGTCAGCTCTATGGTCAAGTTCTAAGGATGGATCATGGTATGGGGTCCTCCTAAGGTTGGGCTCTCTATATGGGTCAGGATATTGAGTCCACCTAGGGTTGGACTCCCTATATGGGTCAGAATACTGGGTTCTCCTAGGGTTGGACTCCCTATATGGGTCAGAATATTGGGTGTTGGGTCTACTAGGCTCATAGGGTGTGGGTGCATAGGATCTATGATCATGGGATCTAGAGTCATAGGATCTAGGTTCATAGGTTATGGATTCATAGGTTCTAGGTTCATAGGATTTGGAGTCATAAGATCTATAGGTTGTGGGTATACTAGGCTTATAGGGAAAGGGTAAATAGCATCTATCTTCCTGGTCTATAAAATCCTGTTTGGGTCTTCTAGGACTAACCTTAGGGATTGGGTCATGACGATGGGCTCTCCTAGGTTCAGCCTCAAGGTATGGATCAGGGTTTGGGGTCCTCCTAGGTTGAGGATTGTAGTACGGGTCAGGATAAGGGGCTCTCCTAGGTTCGACCTCATGGTATAGATCAGGGTTTGGGATCCTCCTAGGTTGAGGGGAATCAGGATCTGGCTCAGACTGTGACCCATGGTTTTTTTTTGGGGTCCCTACCCGGACTTTTAACTGATCAAACCTATTGGCAAGATGGTCAATTCTATCATTGGTTTGAATACGAGACTGAGTTAACTGGGTCATCTAGGTAGTTATCTGGGTAGCCATCTGGGCCATTTGATCAGCTAGGGCTTTTATTTGGGCTTGTAAATTTTCCATGGGTTCAGACATTTGTGAAGGAGGTGGGTGATATGAAACTCCTGATCTAGTGCTCATTCAAGACTCGATCAGACCGACTACAGCTGACTAGACCTAGAGTCCAAACTAGATGCTCAATCAGGGTGGCAAACTAGCCTATAGTAACCCTGTACTCAGCCAGGCAGGTGTAAGGGGAGTGTTAGGTCCCTGATTGCCAATCCTAGACACCAATCAGAGATTGGCCAGGTAGGCAGACCAGCACACAAGCCCTTCGGGATTGAATCCCTAAACCACCATTCTAGACACCAAGCACAAGGAACACACAGGTTAGTCTTGACACAGTGATCTAACACTTAGCCCGGACCTGACCAGTTGGTGTCCCTAGCCCACTAGGGCAAATTAGGTCTAAACGATTTTAAGTTAGGCTTGGGACCGAATGCAAGGAAGGTGGTTTTGGGCTAAGGAAAGGTAATGACCTCCTTCCCTTATCTGGTATAAAGAGAGTGCCCTTAAAGTAAATTATGTAATGATGGCAGGCAGATGAGGATGCAAATTAGGGTTTAGATATTTTTTGGTATTTTTGGAGAATATGTATTTTTTTTTTTTGGTATTTTTTTAAAATAGAAGAAAACTGAAAAATTATGGCATAATATGCAGTAAATATTCTAAAATTAAAAGATATGCAAATATGCTAAACAAAACCCTAAAACTTCCAAACTTGTCATGCTGAAAAAATAGAGCCAAAAATTTGCAGGCTGTATTTTAGCTTGAAGAAAATTAAAAGGCCATAATAAAATCTTAGAAAATTATTAAAATTACTGTTAATTATGATGAATCCACCAAAATAAATTTAAAAATTTTGGAGGTTTTATTAGGAAGAAATAACTAAAATAACAGAGTATATACAGACTGAAAAATTGTAGAAAACAAGCCCTAATCTAAGCTCTGATACCAAATGATGGGGGACTAATATGCATGAAATTTTTTTTGTATATTTTATATGTGGGGTTGAGTGATTAATTCTCAAATTTTAGATTAAAATAAGTTATAGGGTATTTTATATGAATTTTAGAAAATCAGCATGCAGATTAGGACCTAGAAAAGTAGAAAAGAAGGATCGCCGGGGCTGAGAAGCCTCGGTTAGGGCAAGTTCTCCTACAATAAAACTACTGGAGGTAGAGGGGGTGTACCTGACAATGTCAGTGAAGATCGCAGCAAAAGGGTCTCTCGTTCCTCGATGGATGCGGCCTGGAAAATCGAGCCAAAGACCCGCGGATACCCAGCTTTCAGCTTGGTGATCCGATTGAGGCTTGGCTGGAGTCGTTGGATTCGTAGGAACTCGGGGACCTGTAAACGACCTGTCAGGGGTTAGAAAACTCACAAAGGAACAAGAAAATAAAGGAAAAATAGCAAGGTAAGGCTTTTTTTGGAGTGGGCGTCCAGGGATCTGAGATGCTTGTTGGCAGCAGGAAGATGATTGCAGCACTGGGAAGAAAAACTCTCGCAAACCCCTTTATGCATACAGCAGGGTATCACACAACTCAATAGAAGAACTCAAGGTTTTCATTCATAAAAAAATCTAACTTCATACAAGAGGCTAGGGTCCCTTAAATAGACCCTTAACCTTGGGCTCCAAGTAAGGGCACATTAGTCTTTACATGATAATCCTTTTCCCTCTCAAACCCTAGCTAGAAAATAAGGAAACATTAGGTAGAAAAAATCTCTAAAATTTCTCTTAACTTAGCCAACACTCCAAGGACACCTAGGGGGGCGTGTTGGGCTTCTAAGAGCAGCAAGGGGCCGGCCCAAAGGGGCCCGGGTGCATGGGTTTCGGCCTCTGGAAGCTGGGGTGGCCTGGTATCCAAGTAGCAGGAATATTCCCTGGTATCTTGCTTCTTAGGGGCTTGGGCTTGGTGCCTGGGCTTGATTTCTTTGGGCTAGGATGCAGATGGACCTTTAAAATCATGCATGCCTTGGTCTATGAATATATTTTGGCATCTGGAAGGAAATCTGGGCATCTGGAGGGCATCTGCAAGGAATCAGGGTTTCTGATTTTCCTCCTGGGGTCTTCAAATCTTCAAGCTGGGTTGGACTTGGACTAAACTTTCATGTCTTCAATCTGGTTGGACTTGGTCTTTACTTGTATGATGTGGTCTTGAGTCTTCAGTATGCTTGGATAGGACTCAAAAAAAATAAAAATAAAATTAGCTCAACATGAGCTGACCAGCATTGGACTGAACTAGCTCAACATGAGCTGACTAGTACAGAACTGAAATAACAACTCAAAAAACTCAAATAACAACTAAAATGGACTCAGATGAGCTAAGCCCTTATTACAGATGGACTCATAAATTATTGATCAATTTACAGAGGGTTGAAAAGCCTCTGTCTTATTCTGGTGCCTCAGGTGTCCCTACCACAAACATCCTAAGTGGACTGGTGGTTCTTTAATTAGGACCTCATGAAAGTGAGGGAAGCCTCCCACCACCCCACCTCTTACCTGATCAATCGAGGAGTTACTACAATCTTGGTTATTACCTTGACTAAGCACTATATTAGCCCTTAGGTCTAGGAACACTACAATTAGGTTGACATGTATTGTTTGTATTGCATGACCACTAGGACAGGTACCCATACCAAGATCAACAGACTCAAGCCAGTACATCTAAGGATTTCAATCCAGAAACCTTGATGCATACTTTGACTGAACAGTTTAGGCGGTTGAATGGTAGGCTAGACCAAATTGAGCATAGAATAGAAAACCTTGAGGAATCTCATGTGTGTCAACCAGACTTTACACCTCCTAGGCCCACTCCAGTTCATATTCCTAGAGCCCAACGTCCTGATCTTATTCCTAACCCAAATCCTAGAAGCCCAATTCAGGATGAAACTAAAGAAGATAGATCCTTTAGGAGTGTTAAATTTGATGCACCAATGTTTGATGGGAATTTAGATCCTAATGTCTATACGGATTGGAAAAGCGGCATGGATCAATATTTTGAATGGTATGAAATGTCGGAGGAGCGAAAGGTGAAATTTGCAAAGTTCAAGTTAGTCCAACAAGCATGATTGTATTGGGATAATACAGAGAGATTGACCCTTCATAGAGGACACATGCCCATAGCTACATGAAGGGATATGAAGGACAAGTTGAGAGAGAAGTATGTGCCATTAACATATCAACAAAGGCTATTAGATCAATGGCAGGACTTGACCCAAGGTAGTAAGACCGTGACTGAGTACATTGCCAAGTTCGATGAGTTTGTTATGTGATGTGGTGTAGTCGAGTCAGAATCTGTGACACTATCTAGGTTTAGAAAAGGCTTGAATGAGGATATTAGAGGGGAACTATTTCTAAGGGAAGTACATGATTTGGAACATGCTTACCAGGTTGCTGGAGACTGTGAACAATTTCAAAGAAGACAACCTATCTATCGACCTGAACTCAATAGGTTTAGTAACCCTAGAAATAGGTCAAGCCAAGTTCCTGTTAGTCGGCCTAGTCAACTCACACCAGTAGGTGGAATGGATGATCGAGGAAAGGCACCAATTGGTTGAGTGGATGATCATGGAAAGGCACCAATAGGTCGTATGAATGATAGAGGAAAGGTACCTGTAGTACATGGAGGAGGAAGTTAGAATGTAGAGTGTTTTAGGTATTATCAGGTTGGCCATTTTGCTAACAAATGTCCTATACAAAACCTACGCATAGGAGAGATAGGAGAAGAAGAGGAACCTGAAGCAACCGAAGAGTGTGGAGAAAAAGTATATGAAGCTGAGCTTGACATAGCAGAAGAGTATGAAGGTAATAAGGAGGAAATAGAGTCACTTAACCTTGTAGGAGTTGTTAGGTGTATTCTAGCTCAGACCAGGAAGAACGAGGACTGGTGTAGGACCAACATCCTGCAAACCTTTATCAAATTAAGGGACAAAGTGTGTAAGATCATTATAGACAGTAGGAGTTGTATCAATGCTATTTCTACCAATGCAGTCAAAAGTCTAGGTTTACCTACAACACCCCATCCCAACCCCTATAAGGTTTCATGGATTGATGCAACCTCAATTCCCATTAAGTCAATTTGTTAGGTCACAATCCATTTCCAGTCATACCAAGAGAAAGTCTGGTATGATGTGTTACCAATGGGAGTCAGTAGCATAATTTTGGAAAGACCCTGGTTATATGACCATGGATTTACCCTATTTGGAAGATCAAATTCTTGTTCATTTAATTATTAGGGTAAGAGGATAGCCATTCAACCCCACCCAAGGAAAACATTAAGAGGGGGTCCAGTAATTTGAAAGAAGAGAAGACAGGATTGAACCTAATTACTGCTAAGGAACTAGAAAGAGAAATCATTGGAGGTGCACCCATTGGAGTTTTAGTGGTTAAAGAGATTCATGAACAACCTAAACCTGAACACCCTAAGGAAGTTGTAGAGCTTTTGAAAGGCTTTCAGGATGTGTTTCCTGAAGATTTGCCAAATGAACTTCCATTATTAAGGGACATCAAACATGGCATAGACCTAGTCCCAGGAGCTACATTGCCAAACCTCCCACATTATAGGATGAACCCTACAAAACACTTAGAGATGCAAAGACAAGTAGGGGATCTTTTTCAGAAAGGATTCATTAGGGAGAGTCTTAGTCATTGTACAATTCCAGTCTTGTTAAGCCCCAAGAAAGATGGCACTTGGAGGATGTGTGTCGACATTAGAGACATCAATAAAATCACTATTAAATATAGGTTTCCAATTTCCCGTTTGGATGATATGTTAGATATGATGGCCGGATCAACCATTTTCTCGAAGATTGACCTTAAAGTGGCTACCATCAAGTTAAGATCAGAATTGGGATGAATGGAAAATAGCCTTTAAGACTATGGATGGTTTGTACAAGTGGTTGATAATGCCTTTTGGTTTGTCCAATGTTCCTAGCACTTTTATGAGGATAATGACCCAAGTATTAAGAGCTTTTATAGGAAAATTTGTGGTTGTATACTTTGATGATATCCTCATATACAGTAAAACAAGGAAGGATCACTTAGACCATCTTTATCTAGTGTGTCAGATCCTTAGAAAGGAAATCCTGTATGCCAATCTTAAGAAGTGTAGCTTCATGACCACTAGGATAGTCTTTCTAGATTTTGTAATGACCCTAGAGGGAGTGTCAGCTGATCCCGAGAAGATCAAATCAATAGTTGAGTTGCCCATACCTAGGAATATCCATGATGTCCGTAGTTTTAAAGGATTAGCCACCTTCTATAGAAGATTTATCAAAGGATTTAGCATCATTGTGGCACCGATTATAGATTGCATTAGGAAGGGAGCCTTTAAGTGGACCAAGAATGCTAATAGAGCCTTCCTAGAGAAAAAAGAAAAGATGACACAAGCCCCGATTTGAGACTTCCTGATTTTTCTAAAGTGTTTGAAGTTGCTTGTGATGCCTCGGGTGTTGGCATAGGAGGAGTACATAGTCAAGAGAGTCATCCTGTAGCCTTTTTTAGTGAAAAATTAAATGAGGCTAAATCCAAATACTTAACCTACGATAAAGAGTTTTATGCGGTAGTACAAGCATTAAAATATTGGAGACATTTTTACTACCACAGAAAATTGTTTTGTACTCTAACCATGAGGCACTTAGGTTTCTAAATTCTCAGAAGAAATTAAATCCAAGACATGCTAAGTGGGTAGAGTATCTCCAGTCTTATACTTTCGTGTTAAAGCATAGAGCTGGTTTAGAAAATAAGGTTGTAGATGCCTTTAGTCGCCGATCAATGTTGTTGAATTTTGTCAATACTGAGGTTATTGAATTTGACAAGCTCAAGGACCAGTATGAGTCTTTTCGAGATTTTGGAAAAATCTATAAGAAAATCAAGCAAGGACCATCTAGTTTGGATAGTGATTATACTTTGCGAGATGGTTATCTTTTAAAGGGAAATAAGCTTTGCATACCTAGAACATCCCTTAGAGAATTTCTGATTTGGGAGATCCATGCTGGAGGCTTAGCAGGACATTTTGGAAGAAATAAGACTTCTGGCAATGGAGGACCAATTTTTCTGGCCAAGCCTTAAGAGAAATATAGCACAAATAGTGGCTAGGTGTAGAACTTGTGCTGTTCCGAAGCAGCAAAGATAGAACACTGGCCTCTATATCCCTTTGCCTGTGCCCGACTGCCCTTGGCAAGATCTAAGTATGGTCTTTGTTCTAGGTTTACCCAAAACCATGAGGCAACACGATTCCATCTTTGTCATGGTAGACAAGTTTACCAAAATGGCGCATTTCATTCCTTGTTCACAAACATTCGATGCCTCTAGAGGCGCCAAACTTTTCCTAGATAAGGTGGTCAGGTTACGTGGTTTACCCAAGATAATTGTGTCTGACAGGGATGTACGGTTTACAAGTTATTTCTGGAAAATCCTCTGGCATATGTTAGGGAATAAGCTGAAGTTTTCTACTACTTATCACCCTCAAATTGATAGCCAGATTGAGGTAGTGAACCGAAGTCTAGGAAACTTGTTAAGATGTCTTGTAAGAGAGAATACTGGCAATTGGAACCTATTACTATCTAGAGCTGAGTTTGCCTAAAACAGTTCAGTCAATAGGTCTACTGGTAAGAGTCCTTTTGAAATTGTACATAGGTACAAGCCATGAAAGCCTTTAGATTTGATTCCATTGCCCATGCATGCCCGCATTTCCGAATCTACCGAGTCATTTGCACAACATGTCAAAGCATTGCATAAAGAAATTAGTAACAAAATTAAAATGAGCAATGAATCATATGAGCACGAGGCTAATTTACATAAGAGATTTAAAGAGTTTAATGAAGGGGACTTCATCATGATCAGGTTACGACCTGAATGGTTTCCAGTCATAACCATGAAGAAACTACACACCCGTAGTGCTGGACCGTATAGGATTATAAAGAAGATTGGACCTAATGCTTATATGCTAGACTTACAATCTGAGTTAGGTATTAGTTCGACCTTCAATATATCTGATCTAATCGACTTTAAGGAACCAATGATGATACCTAGTGAGCCATTTGAGCATGATCCCACCTTTGAGAGTGACCCTATCCCAGAATGTCCACCAGCCAAATTACCAGAGAGGAGAGAAAAGATTGAGCAGATCATGGATGATAAGATCACAACTACTAGAAATAAGAACAACCAAAGATATCTGGTTCATTGACAAGGGAGACCTGAGTCTCTGAGGATTCTTGGATCACTAGAGAGGATCTTCAAAAATTGAACCCTGACTTGCTAGAACATTACCAGAGCTGAATTGACATATACTTGATGGGGTCGAGTTCCTCCCACCCCGGGAGAATTGGTGACACAAGAGCCAGGAAGAGGAAGCAAACCTTTTCCAATTCAATTTGGATCACCAATGGGTAAGTCCATGTGTTCTTCACAAAGAACACTTGAGTCCCAGTTGTTTTGAGTTTTTAATTAGGTCAAATAAAGTTGTAATTTGATCAAATTGAGCGTAATTTGGTCAATTAGGGTTGTTGAGTTTCTAATTGAGTACATTGAGTCCATCAATTGGTTTAAGAGTCTTGTAAATAGTATTAATTTGCTTTGTTTAGTGAATTGTCTAATTTGAGTCCTGTAATTAGTGCTTGAATAAGTCAAGGGGAGTCATAATTATCCAAGACCCAAGTCATCATCACCTTGGTGGATCAATTCTAAGCCAAAAAGGGGTTGTCCAAATTTTTTACCAGACATTCGGATATCTGGACATCCAGACATCCGAACATCCAGACATCTAGACATTAAGACATTGGGACATCCAGATATCAAGACATGAAGACAATTTGAATGCCATCCTTATCCAAGGGAGGCGCCCATCCCATTTTATTTTCATCGCCCATTTGAGATTTCAAGGAGGCACCCATTTAAGAGGAGTAAAGCAGAAGGACTCTGCTTCTTATGGCGCCCCCTTATTTTCTCTTGTCGCCCACTCCAGATGATGCCCATTCATTCAAATTTAAATGAGAGGAAGAGTCCAAGATAAATGGAGGATCATCCAAATTCAAATAAGTTATCTTCTATCTATTTTTAAATTCAAAGGGAGAAGTATCCTCATCCAAATTTAAATTCAAATGAAGGATTCAAACTTTTGAAGCTATTTCTTATCCCTTGTTGTCAATCAAGAAATCAAAAATCAGATTCATTCCAAGAAGGGAGAAGGAAAAAATCTCATCACCTCTTTTTAAGAAGAGTAAGAGAGATGGTTTTCTCCTCTCTCCCTCTCTTTTGTCGCCCAATTCAATGAAAGCCATTCAAGTTGTCACCAAGCCAAGCCAATTCAAATTTCAAAGAAGATGACAAGAAGTGTTTGAGTTTAAATTTAAATATACTTTGAATTTAAAGGAGTCCTATGATATCTTCATGTGTGAAGAACCCTATAAATAGGACCCCATACTCCTTGTAAATGATTATTGATTTATGAAATGAAATGTTGTCTTTCTTCTTCCACAAAGCTGGGTAAGAATAGTGATTTTCTCTAAGGGCAGGGAGGTCCTTAAGAGCTCAAGGTGGTGAGGTCCTTGAGTTGAGGTTCTACAGGATTCATCAAGCTGCTACCGATCTTCTACAAGCCCTACACATCCAACATTTTTTTTTTCAATTTGGAGCTTGCTTACTTTTTTCTTAAAATCTTATTTGCTGCCTTCTCTACAAGTCCCAAATGTTCAAGGATTTTAGAGGATGGATCCTTTGCTTCCGAACCAAGATCTGATAGTAGATTTGAAATCTGGAGTCTCGATCTTCATCATACTGCGAATTCTGAGTGACCAAGTAGCAGATCCATCTCAAGTCGAAGAGAATCTCCATTGGGGTAAGTAACCAATCCTTTTCTCATTGGATTTGGTATTTGAAGCATGGAATAGCCTGATCTTAGATGGTTTCCTAGCCATCGGTTCCTTATTCTTCATAGCTTGCAAAGCGAATTACGGGTAAGTGGTTAATTGCCTTCTTTACTCTTTTCATTCTATTATGCTAGTTGCTTTACTGTGACCATTGCTCTCTAAATTATCTAAGCTAAAATTGAATCATCCTACACTGCATCGTAACCGTCCCGCATCATTATCAATACCCTCAGGAAGAATCCAATCCTATAGTTCCCATTAACAATCTCTTCCCTGAGATCAGTGACCCATTCTTCTATCATGAAAACTGTTGGCTCTACCTTGAAATTTTGATGAATAACAAAATGTTGAGTACATATTATGTACTAATATTTATTTCTAGTTGTGAGTTTTCAGGAAGCAAGCACCTCAAATTCTCAAAAATTAAAGTTTCATGGCATGCTGTGGCATGAAGCATCTTTCGCAATTTGAGGAGTCTTTTCCATGCAAAAAGGGGTTAAACGATTTCAATTATTGCTTATTCATATTGGATTTAAGTTTCATAATCAATACTTATGTTTTTAGCTTGAATTGCACTTAATTTTGAATTTTGTAGAATCAAGTGTCGACACCCGGAAGGTCAAGTGTTGACACTTCAACATTTGGCATGCAAAAAACTCCTTGGCAAGCCAAGTGTCGACACCCAGAATTCAACTGTTGACACCTGAAACTCAAGTGTCGACACTTATATTCCCAAGTATCGACTCAAGGTCTGAGACTTTTTGAAAATTCAGAACTTGGCCAATGGAGTGTTTTTGTGTCAAGTGTCGACACTGTGAATCAGGTGTCGACACTCGAAAGTTTAAGTGTCGACACCTAATAGCCAAGTGTCGACACTCGGATTCTGACAGCCTTAACAGATCTATTTTTCTGAGTTGCAGAAACATCGTTTCAAGCTCCCAACGACTAGATTTGAAGCTCCAATGGTCATAAACCATTTTTTAGAAGTTTTTGAAGTATTTAAGCTTCACCAAACTCATTCTTGAAGTATTGAAGTCTATTGAAAGCTCAAAAACTAATATTCCCTCAAGAACTTCACTTCAAAAGCCATTTAAAGAGTGATTCCCTAAAAAAACTTACAAGCCTATCCTTTCATCTTTCCAAAAAAAAAGGAGCTTGAAGAATATTCCAAGGAGAAGATAAGACAAAGCATCAACTTGAGCCTCAAAGCATCCATTCTACTTTTGAAGAGAGTTTGTTTTGTTTATGTAAATTATATATCTGAATTTCTCTTGTGATTTGACCTACCTTTCAAGGGTTTCTTGAAAGTAGATTGTTGTGGTTGTTGGTGAGCCAAAGGGACAAAATCAACTAGGGTTGACTTGTAATCCCGAAGACAAAACAAGTGTAAAGGTTTGTTGGTGAGCCTAGGTGATAAAACCAACATAGGTTTTGACTTATGAACCTTTGAAAAAACAAGTTGGCTATAATTATGGAAAGATTATAGTGAAATTTCCAAGGGTGGCTTGGGAAGTGGATGTAGGTGCTAGGTTTGCACTGAACCACTATAAACCTTGTGTTTGTGTGTGATTATCTCTTCCATCTCTTGCTCTTTACTTCTTGCACTCTATTTATTGCTTTCCGCTGCATATAATTTAGTGCATAAATTTCATTACTCACAAACACGACAAGGCCTGCACATTTTTGCTTTAAATTTTTATAAGACCCAATTCACCCCCCCTCTTGGGCTCCATTTCTGGGCAACAAGTGATATCAGAGTACCGGTACTCTCTTGTAGGTCCAAGGATCTTGAGTAAAAGATCATGGCAGCCCCAATAGGAATGGGTGTTGTTGAAGGTCAAGCTTCAAACTGTCTCCCACTATTTAATGGCATGAATTACACTTATTGGAAAACTCGCATGTGCATATTCATTCAAGCCATTGATTATAATCTTTGGAGGACAATCATAAAAGTTCCTCATTAGCCTACTATGTTGGTTAATGGCATTCTTACTCCAAAAATGGAAGATGATTGGGATGAGAATGATATTAAGAAAATAGAACTTAATACGAAGGCTATGAATCTATTGTTTTGCTCCCTTGATCCAAGTGAATTCAATAGAATATCAAACTATCTCTCTGCTAAGAAAATTTGGGACACACTTGAGATTACCCATGAGGGTACACACCAAGTGAAAACTACTAAGGTTAACATGCTCATTCACATATATGAAATGTTTAAGATGGAACCTACTGAATCTATAAGTGAGATGTATACCAGGTTCACAAATATTGTGAATGGCATGAGATGCTTAGGAAAGATTATATCTAATAGTGAACTTATAAATAAACTTCTCAAGTCTCTTTCGGCTTCATGGGATGCCAAGGTGATGGCCATAGAGGAAGCCAAGGATGTCAACACTCTACCCGTCGAGCAATTGTTAGGCTCATTGATGACTTATGAGCTTTCCTTAAGACAAAAGAACGTGGATGTAGAAAAGAAGAAGAAAGTGATCACTTTCAAATCCACCGCAAAAGAAGAGTCAAGTGATGAATCCGAAGAAGAAGATGAAGAAGATGAGACGGCTCTATTGGCAAGAAAATTTAGAAGGTTCATGAGGAAGAAGAAATACAACTTCAAGAAGAAACCTCTGAAAGGTGAGCCAAGCAAAGAGAAAGAAAAGGAGAAAGATAAAGAGCATTCTACATGCTTTGAATGCAAGAAACAGTGCCACTTCAAGATGGACTGCCCCTTACTTAAGAAAAGTAGAAGAAAACTAAGAAAGAAGGCCATGATGGCAACCTGGAATGACAGCAAGGACTCCAACTCTGAAGAAGAACAGCAAGAAGTTGCAAACTTCTGTTTAATGGCGGATCATGATGAGGTACTATCTAAAACTGAAAATGAGTTTACATTTGATAAACTGCATGAAGTTTTTGATGAATTGGTTATAGAATTTCAAAAGCTAAAATCAAAATATAAAGATCTAAAAAGGCAAAATTTGGATTTAGTCAAAGCTAATGATAAGTCTTCAAATGAAAATGATTGCCTACTTCTTCAAAACAAAAAGTTAAATGATAGGATTTATGCTCTTGAAAAGGAAAAAGAAACTCTGAAAAAGAAAAACTTTTGTATCAAGCAAAAACTCTTCAAAATATAACAAAGAAATTTTGGAAGAAAACAAAAAATAAAAAAAAAAAAAAGTTAAAACCTTTTGTTGACAAATTTACATATAGTTCTAAAAAATTAAATATGCTTTTAAATAATCAAAGAGCTATTTTTGATAAAGTCGGTTTAGGTTTTAGAACTCAGAAGAAATAAAAATTCTTCAAAAATTTTTTTATGCCTGCATCTTCATCCATTACTTGTTATGCTTGTGGTACAGTAGGGCATAAATCTTACTTGTGTAATAAGAGAAAATTGAGTAATGTTAAGAAAATCTAGGTTCCAAAAGGAACCATTGCCACTAATCTAAGAGGACCCAAGATGACTTGGGTACCTAAAATCTCCACTTGACTTTTTATTGTAGGTATGCCTTGCAATCAATAAAAGAAGAATGTGGTACCTCGATAGCGATTGCTCAAGGCATATGACAGGAGATGTGGAGCAGTTCTCATCACTCGAATATCAAAATGGTGGTAATGTGACATTTGGTGATAATGGAAAGAGCAAGATTGTTAGAATTGGTAAAGCCCATATCATCCCTTCTACTTACATTGATAATGTGTTATATGTTGATGATTTGAAACATAATTTACTTAGCATTAGTCAATTTTATGACAAGGATTTTAAAGTTACTTTCGAATCTTCTATATGCATTATTTCTAGTTTAGATGACAATGGCATTAAGTTCATTGGTCATAGGCATGGCAATATCTATATGGTTGATCTTGATGATCTTCCTGTTCAAAATGGTCAATGCCTAGTGGCAATGGAAGCCAAGATCAATGAAACTAATTGGTTTTGGCATCGTAGACTAGGACATGCTAGTATGCATTTGATTTCAAAACCTAGCAAATAGAATTTGATAAAAGATTTACCAAAACTTAGTTTTGAAAAAGACAAGATTTGTAGTGCATGCCTGCTTGGAAAATAAACCAAATCATCTTTTGAACCAAAAGGAGTAATCTCTATATCTAGACCCTTAGAATTGCTTCATATGAACCTCTTTGGGCAAACTAGAATATCTAGTTTGGGAGGTAAGAACTATGATCTAGTTATTGTAGACAATTTCTCACGTTTTATATGGGTCATGTTTTTAGCACTCAAAGATGAAACATTTTCTGAATTCATTAGATTTCATAAAAGAGTTTCAAATGAAAAAGGTGTTTCAATTGTGTCTTTAAGAAGTGACCATAGAACCGAATTTGAAAATTCTGATTTTGATAAATTCTGTATTGAAAATGGCATTCATCATAATTTTTCAGCACCTAGGACACCTCAACAAAATGGGGTGGTAGAAAGGAAAAATAGAACTCTTGAAGAAATGGCACGCACATGCTTTGTGAAAATGACCTACCTAGATATTTTTGGATGGAAGCCATAAACACTTCATGCAATGTTTCAAATCATGTTTTAATCCTACCGATTTTAAAGAAAACATCATATAAGCTTTGGAAGGGTAGAAAACCTTCAATTCGACATTTTTGTATTTTCGGATGTCGTCTTTTCGTCTTAAATAATGGTAAAGACAATTTGAGTAAATTTGATGCCAAGTCAGATGAGGGTATCTTTCTAGGCTACTATATATCTAGCAAGGCATACAGGATCTTCAACAGAAGAATACTTATTGTTGAAGAATCTGTACATATTGTGTTTGATGAATCTGACCAAAAATCTTCAAGAAAAGAAGATGTGCTTTGTGATGAAACAGGTACTAAAAGGACTGAAGAAGTAAACAACAATGAATAGCCTGCCAAGGAACAAGAAATTGATCAAAATAATGAAGGAGATCAAGCACAAGGTGATGAAAACACATCTACAGTTAATCCTCTACCCAAAGAATGGAGGTATGCTCATGGACACCCCAAGGAACTTATCATTGGTGATCCATCTAGAGTTGTAAGTACTCGTTCATCCCTTAGGAATGTTTGTGATTATTTAACGTTTGTATCTCAAATTGAACCTAAAATTATAGAAGAAGCTGAAAATGATTATAATTGGATTAATGCTATGGAAGATGAATTTAACTAACTTAAAAGAAACAATGTTTGGACTTTAGTAGATAGGCCTTCAAATATTTCAATTATTGGTACTAAATGGGTTTCTAGAAACAAACTCGATGAAAATGGTATTGTTACAAGAAATAAGGCTAGACTAGTTATCAAAGAATACAATCAAGAGGAAGGGATTGATTTTGATGAAACCTTTTCTCCTGTAGCTAGACTTGAGGCAATTAGGCTATTATTGGCTTTTGCTTATTTTATGGATTTTAAATTATGTCAAATGGATGTCAAAAGTATCTTTTTGAATAATTTTATCGAAGAAGAAGTTTATGTTGAACAACTGCCTGATTTTAAAAACCATGAATTTCTAAACTATGTTTTTAATTCAAACTTCATAAAGCTTTATATGGTTTAAAATAAGCTTCTAGAGCTTGGTATGATCGTTTAAGCTCTTTCTTGCTCAAAAATGATTTTACTAGAGGTAATGTTGACAAAACTTTATTTTTGAAGAAAAAGAATGATGATCTCTTAGTAGTACAAATATATGTAGATGATATCATATTTGGTGCTACTAACGAATCTTTTTGTCAAGAGTTTGCAAAGTTGATGCAGGGTGAGTTCGAGATGAGCATGATGAGAGAACATAACTTCTTCCTAGGACTATAGATAAAGCAAACCGAAGAAGGGATCTTCATCAACCAAGCTAAGTACATAAAATAAATACTAAAGAAGTTTGGGATGGAGAACACCAAGCCATTAGGTACGCCTTTAAGCCTCTCTTGTAGACTTGACAAGGACGAATCAAGTAAATCTATTGACTAAAAACTATATCATAGCATGATTGGTTCATTGTTATATCTTATAGCCAGTAGGCCAGATATTATGTTTAGTGTTTATATGTGTGCAAGATATCAGTCTAATCCTAAAGAGTCTCATCTTTTGGTTGTCAAACACATACATAGATATCTATCTTGCTTAATTAAAATTGGTCTTTGGTACTCTAGAGATTCATCATTTGAATTGATTGCTTATTCTAATGTTGACTTTGTTGGGTGTAAACTTGATCGTAAAAGTACTAGTGGAACTTGTCAGTTTCTTGGAGTAAATTTGATTTCTTGGAGTAGCAAGAAACAAAATTCGGTTACTCTATCTACGGCGGAAGCCGAATATATAGCAGCTGGAAGCTGTTGTGCTCAACTCCTATGGATCAAACAATAGCTCAAAAACTTTGGCATTAAACTAATTAAGACACCCATAAGATATGATAATACTAGTGCAATCAATCTAACTAAGAATCCTGTGCAACATTCAAGAAGTAAGCACATTAAAATAAGACATCATTTCATAAGAGATCATGTGCAAAACTCTAATGTAGTA
This sequence comes from Areca catechu, assembly GCA_021397845.1. Classification (NCBI taxonomy): domain Eukaryota; kingdom Viridiplantae; phylum Streptophyta; class Magnoliopsida; order Arecales; family Arecaceae; genus Areca; species Areca catechu. The sequence goes on along the minus strand of CM038039.1, from coordinate 181,298,109 downwards.
CTTGAATTTGTGTGTACTGATGTTCAATCAACTGATGTGTTTACCAAACTATTAAGTGAAGAGAGATTTTATTTGATTAGAAGAGAGTTAGGTATTATTGATCCATTCTCCTAAAACTCTCTCAAATTCCATCTTACCTAAGTTGTTTTTACTCAAAGTTCACTTTTATTTAGTCCCAAAAGCTTTTAATACTTTCCTTAAGTTTTTGAAAATTTTTCTGATATTTTTTTTTTGGGAATTTCTTGGCTAAGTATCGAAACTTGGATTTTGTGAAGTGTCGACACCTGACCAAGTGTCGACACCTGAGAAATTCCAAGTGTCGACACTCGCAGAAAATTCTATCTTTTTTAGGGCAAACAGAGCTTTTTGAATCTTGCTTTCCCCCATTTTCTCTCGAGCTCCAGTGGTCCCCAAAGCTCCTCTACCTTCCAAATCCACACTTTCTCTCTTTACCCCACTGAAATCAGGTAATCTCTCTCTCTTTTTCTCATTTTATTGAAATCATGTAACATAGTTTATCGATTTTGCATCCGTTTTAATGCATATAACTCGGATTTTATGAAGTTTTGAACCGATTGAAAGTCTGATTTTTGAGGAAATCATGTTTGAATGCATTTATCTTGGATTTCCCTCGGATTTTTACCAATTTTACACTCAATCTGTCCATTATTGTTGATTTCACTGTTACATTGGGTGTTTTGGCCGAAAAGGTTCAAAAGTTTCACTCTAAATTCAGATTTCTAAGCTATTATTCATGTGGAAGGAGTATTTGTATTGTTTTCATGGTATTTTTCCCCCATTTCCACTATTTTGGTGTTTGATTACTTGTTTTTGACCTAAAACCCAAATGTGTTTTGTTTTTTTTTACTCTAATCCCATGGGCTTATTTTACATGATTCAACATCTCCTAGTCTATGAATTTTATAAACTTATAAAATGTATTTTATATGTTTTGATAAACTTTGTAACCCAAACATATTTTATATGTTTTATAAATTTTACAACCCAAATATATTTTATAAATTTTATGTATTGGGATTAATTTTGTAACCCAAATGTGTTTTACTGTTGAGTTAAGTTTCCGTCTTTCATAAATGTGTTTTACATGGTGAAAGTGTTTCTAACCTTTGATTTCATGCTTTTGAGAAAATCATTTTGATTTTATCCCTATTTTTAAAACAAGCTCTACCTTCTCTTAAACTAGTATCCTTCTTTTTGAAAAACTTAGTCTCCTTAAGGTCGATCTATAGTTCTCAACCTGATTGAAACATGTCCCCACTTTAGTCTATTTACCTTCATCCCTTCTTGCTCAGCTTGTTATGATGGGTTCGAGGAAGAGGCTAGCTATTAGTAGGACTGGACATGGTTTTGAGAGGAGGACAAAGGCCAGACATGATGCAAGATAGGCCAGTAGTTCAGCAGCTCCAGGTTCCCCTGCAAAGAGGATGGCAGGGAAGGCCATGGCATCTGGCAGATAGATCGACTTAGAGTTTTTCGATAGACAGCATTTCCAGATTCGGCAGACACTCATAGATGCCGGATTAGTATCATTTTGCACCATGCAGGAGAGGTACTATCCCCATCTATTGAAAGAGTTCTATGGTGCTTTGGATTGCCGTCGACTACTATGGAGCACCACCATCAGGGGTGTGGAGATCTCATTGATCGAGGAGCTTCTGAGCAGAGTATGGGAGATTCCTCATCAAGGTGCATGTATTTTCTCTGTTGAGGATAGAGAGGCAGCTTTCAGGAGCATCCTTGAGCGAGATGACATTCACGGAGTGACTGTGGTCATCGCGAACCAGTTGTTAGTGAAGATGCGCCTTCTACATCACATCACTGCCCATATCTTGCTTCCGAAGACTGGACGATTCAACTTCATCATAGAGAGGGAGCTGATGCTGATGGTCAATATGGCCCAGAGAATACAGGTTGATATTTCCTCACTGATGTTGACTCAGATGCATGATGCAGCGACACAGTGGCGACATTGTCTACCCTACGGGATGGCGCTGACCCGTCTGTTTCGAGCTTATGGAGTCTCTTTGGAGGGGGAGATCCCTAAGGAGATTCTACATACTGATGTTTATGATGAGCGATCGCTACACCGTATGGGATATTGGTTGGTCGCAGGTCGCTAGGTTCGGAGGGAGTCTGGACAGCTGCCAGATGAGGAGGACGAGATCAGAGAGGCTGAGGCAACGCCATCAGGGCCAGTCAGTACACCTCCTCAAGCTGCTCCTGCATCAGAGGCAGAGCCGGTGACCCCTACAGCTATACCTTCGGGTCCTCCTCCACTTTCTATTAACATATCTTTTGAGGAGCATGCGAGATAGCAGTTTACAGATCTCAGGAGTGAGATGATAGGATTGTGTGTTCGCACGACTCAGTTACGCATCAAGATTGAGGGTCTACGAGCACATACTACCTTGGAGCATGCTGAGATTTGTCGAATTTTGGAGGAGGGTTTTGCTTGTATCGAGGATTTACTGAGATCCCTTCTACGTCCAGCAGCACCTGTAGCTCCATCTCTTGATGTTGGTGATGATGATTATGACGATGACCACCAGGATGGATATGATGATACTATTGATGGTGGTGACCATGCTGATGGGATTGAGGACAAAGTTACTGATATTATTGATGATGATAGTGATAGTGACAGTGATGGTGGCATAGATGGATATGAGGTAGTCAACTGATAGCCATAGTCTCATGTTGCTCCTCCTGCTGATTCGATTGGCACACTTGTCTCCACTGATCCAGTTTTTGTCATTCTTACTGAGACTCTTCCACCTCCCTCTACTCAATCTTCTAGGGTTGTACCCCACTTAGGACCTTCTACTAGGACTAGGAGTCATGGTATCTTGAAGACTCCTAGAGGTCTAGCCCATAGGCCTAGGATTACCGGCCCTATATCTTTTGAGATCCCACCTGATGAGGATTAGCCTCACTGATGTTTATTTTGTTGTATGTTATTTATGTCTCATGTTATTTATGTTTTATGTCTCTTGATGTATTTTGATTGTTTCAGTGTTGCTGATGAGTCAGCAAATTTTGTACTGAAAACATTACTTGATATATATATATATTTGCATTTCGACTTGATGTTTACATTTTGAATTCACTATGTTGATACTCTTGAAATTGATGCTCTAAGTTTACTTTTTGGCTTTGATACCTGTTAACTCTTGAAAAACTATTTATTGTATCAACTCTAAGATTACTCTAAGTTTACTCTACTACTTTTTGTCTCCATGCTCGTTTTGAGGGGGAGCTTACTCCCTTTTTCTAATGATTGACAAAAAGGGAGAGTATGTTGGCTCCACTCAGTGATTTTGATGAATAACAAAATATTGAGTACATATTGTATACTAATATTTATTCTCAGCTATGAGTTTTTAGAAAGCAAGCACCTCAAATTTCCAAAAGTTTAAGTATCATGGCACGCCGTGGCACAGAGCATTTTTTGCAATTTAGGACATCCTCTTCATGCAAAAAGGGCTTTTATATGTTCAATTATTGATTGTTTATGTTCCATTTAAGTTTCAAAATTTATGCTTGTGTTTTTGGCTTAATTTGCACTAGATTATGAATTTTTCAAAGTCAAGTGTCGACACCTAGGAAGTCAAGTATCGACACTTCAGCATTTGGCATGTAGAAAAATCCCTTGGCATGCCAAGTGTCGACACCCAGAACTCAAGTGTCGACACTTGTAATTCAAGTGTTGATACTTAGGTTTCCAATTATCAACTCAAGGCCTGAGATTTTTGAAAATATAGAACTTTGCCAATGGAGGGTTTTTGTGTCAAGTGTCAACACCTATGCATCAAGTGTCGACACTTGAAAGTTCAAGTGTCGACACCTAGAAATCAAGTGTCGACACCTGATAACCAAGTGTCGACACCTGACAGCCATGTGTCGACACTTGAAGTCTGACGGCCCTAACGAATTTATTTTTCTGACTTGCAGAATCCACTTTTCAAGCTCCCAACGGCTAGATTCGAGGCTCCAACGGTCACAAACTATTTTTTGGAAGTTTTAAGTTGTATTTAACCTTCACCAACTTCATTCTTGAGGCTTTGAAGTCCATTGAAAGCCAAAAAGCCAAGATTCTCTCAAGAACTTCACTTCAAGAGTCTTTTAAAGTTTGATTTCCTAAAAAAGCTTACAAGCCCATCCTCATTTCATTCCAAAAGAGGAGTTTGAAGAATATTCTAAGGAAGAGACAAGACAAAGCATCAACTTGAGCTTCAAAGCTTCTATTATACTGTTGAAGAGAGTTTGTCTTATTTATTGAAATTGTATATCTGATTCAATCTTGTGATTTGACCTTACTTTCAAGGGTGTCTTGAAAGAAGGTTGTTGTGATTTGTTGGTAAGCCAAAGGGACAAAACCAACAAGGGTTAATATGTGAGCCTGAAGACAAAATAAGTGTAATGGTTTGTTGGTGAGCCTAGATGATAAAACCAACATAGGTTTTGACTTGTGAGCCTTTTGAAAAACAAGTCGGCTATAATCTTGATTGGATTATAGTGGAATTTCCAAGGGTGGCTTGGGGAGTGGATGTAGGTGCTAGTTTTGCACCGAACTACTATAAACTTTGTGTTTGTGTATGATTGCCTTCTCTCTTTCTTGCTCTTTGTTTATTACAATTCATTTACTGCTTTCTGCTATGTTCAATCTAGTACATTGAATTTATTACTCACAAACACTACTAGACCTTCACATTACTGCTTTAAATTTTAGAAGACCTAATTCACCCCTCCTCTTGGGCTCCATTTTTGGGCAACAAGTGGTATCAAAGCACCGGTACTCTCTTGTAGGTCCAAGGATCTTGAGTAAAAGATCATGGCCGCCCCAATAGGAATGGGTGTTGTTGAAGGTCAAGCTTCAAACCGTCCCCCACTTTTTAATGGCACAAATTACATATATTGGAAAACACACATGCACATATTCATTCAAGCAATTGATTATAATCTTTGGAGGACAATCATAAAAGGTCCTCATCAACCTACTACGATGGTTAATGGCATTCTCACTTCAAAAATGGAAGATGATTGGGATGAGAATGACATTAAGCAAATAGAGCTTAATGCTAAGGCTATGAATTTGTTGTTTTGCTCTCTTGATCAAAGTGAATTCAATAGAATATCTAATTATCTCTGCGCCAAGAAGATTTGGGACACACTTGAGGTTACCCATGAGGGTACACACCAAGTGAAAATAACTAAGGTCAACATGCTTATTCATACTTACGAAATGTTTAGAATAGAACCTACTAAGACTATTAGTGAGATGTATACTAGGTTCACAAATATTATGAATGGCATGAGAAGCCTAGGAAAAGTTGTTTCTAATGGTGAACTTGTAAACAAACTTCTCAGGTCTCTACTGGCTTCTTGGGATGCAAAGTTGACTGCTATTAAAGAAGCCAAGGATGTCAACACTCTTCCACTTGAACAATTGTTGGGCTCACTGATGACTTATGAGCTCTCCCTCAAACAAAAGAATATGGAAGTCGATAAAAAGAAGAAAGTAATCGCTTTCAAATCCACTGCAAGAGAAGAATCAAGTGATGACTCTGAAGAAGATGATGAAGAAGATGAGACGGCTCTAATAGCAAGAAAATTCAGAAGGTTCATGAGGAAGAAAAATTTCAACTTCAAGAAAAAACCCTTGAAAGGTGAGCCAATTAAAGAGAAAGGCAAGGAGAAAGATAAGGAGCAGCCCACTTGCTTTGAACGCAAGAAACCAGGTCATTTTAAGGTGGACTGCCCCTTACTCAAGAAAAGCAGAAGAAAATTAAGAAAGAAAGCCATGATGGCAACTTGGAGTGACAGCGAGGACTCCAGCTCGGAGGAAGAATAGCAGGAGGTTGCAAACTTCTATCTGATGGCGGATAATGATGAGGTACAATCTAAAACTGAGAATGAATTTATATTTGATGAACTTCATGAAGTTTTTGATGAGTTAGTTATAGAATTTCAAAAACTAAAGTCAAAATATAAAGATTTGAAAAAGCAAAATTTGGATTTAGCCAAAGCAAATGATAAGTTTTCCAATAAAAATGATTGCCTAATTCTTCAAAAAAAAAATTAAATGATATGATTTTTGTTCTTGAAAAGGAAAAAGAACTTTTGAAAAAGAAAAGCCTTTCAATTTCAAATGAAAATCTTTCAAAACAAAACAAAGAAATTTTGGATGAAAACAAAAAATATAAAGAAGAAATTGAAAAGTTAAAACCTTTTGTAGATAAATTTACATACACTTCAAAAAATTAAACATGCTTTTGAATAATCAAAGGGCTGTTTTTGATAGAGCAGGTTTAGGGTTTAAAACTTAGAAGAAACAAAAACTTTTCAAAAATTTCTTTGTGCTTGCATCTTCATTCATTACTTGTTATGCATGTGTTACTATAGGACATAAATCTTATAAGTGCAATAAAAGAAAATTGAGTAACATTAAGAAAGTTTGGGTTCTAAAAGGAACCAATGCCACTAACCTAAAAGGACCCAAGATGACTTGGGTACCTAAAATCTCTACTTGATTTTTATTGCAGGTATGCCTTGCAACCAATAAAAGAAGAATGTGGTATCTCAATAGCAGTTGGTCAAGGCATATGACCGGAGATGTGGAGCTGTTCTCATCACTCGAATATCAAAATGATGGCAATTTGACTTTTGGTGATAATGGAAAGGGCAAAATTGTTGGTATTGGTAAAGTCCATATCACCCCCTCTACTTACATTGATAAGGTATTATATGTTGTTGGTTTGAAACATAACTTGCTTAGTATTAGTCAAATTTGCGACAAGGATTTTAAAGTTGTTTTCAAATCTTCTATGTGCATTGTTTCTAGTTTAGATGACAATGACATCAAGTTCATTGGTCATAGGCATGGCAATATTTATATGGTTGATCTTGATGATCTTCCGGTTCAAAATGATCAATGCCTAGTGGCAATGGAAGCCAAGATCAATGAAACTAGTTGGCTTTGGCATCGTAAACTAGGACATGCTAGTATGCATTTGATTTCAAAACATAGCAAAAAGGATTTGATAAAAGATTTGCCAAAACTCAGTTTTGAAAAAGACAAGATTTGTAGTGCATGTCACCTTGGAAAACAAACCAAAAGGAGTAATCTTTACATCTAGACCCTTAGAGTTGCTTCACATGGACCTCTTTGGGCTGACTAGAACATCTAGTTTGGGAGGTAAGAAGTATGGTCTAGTTATTGTAGATGATTTCTCATGATTTACATGGGTCATGTTTTTAGCACACAAGGATGAAATATTTTCTGAATTCATTAGATTTCATAGACGAGTTTCAAATGAAAAAGGTATTTCAATCGTATCTTTAAGAAGTGATCATGGAACCGAATTTGAAAATGCTGATTTTCATAAATTTTGTATTGAAAATGCCATTCATCATAATTTTTCAGCACCTAGGACACCTCAACAAAATGGGATGGTAGAAAGGAAAAATAGAACTCTTGAAGAAATGGCATGCACCATGCTTTGTGAAAATGACTTACCTAGATATTTTGGACGGAAGCCATAAATATTGCATGCTATGTTTTAAATTGAGTTTTGATCCGACCGATTTTAAAGAAAATACCATATGAGCTTTGGAAGGGTAGAAGACCTTCAATTAGTTATTTTCATGTTTTTGGATGCTGTTGTTTCATTTAAATAATGGTAAGGATAATTTGAGCAAATTTGATGCCAAATCAGATGAGGGAGTCTTTTTAGTCTACTCCACATCTAGTAAGGCATACAGGGTCTTCAACAGAAGAACACTTGTTGAAGAATCCATACAAGTGGTATTTGATGAATCTGACAAAAAATCTTCTAGAAAAGAAGATATACTTTTTGATAAAACAAGTACCAAGAAAACTGAAAGTGTGAACAATAACGAAGAACCCACCAAGGAGCAAGAAGATGATCAAAACACTGAAGGAGATCAAGCACAAGGTGATGAAAACACATCTACTGTTGATCCACTACCAAAAGAATGGAGGTATGCTTATGGATATCCAAAGGAACTAATTATTGGTGATCCATCTAAAGGTATAAGTACTCGATCATCTCTTAGAAATATCTGTGATTATTTAGCATTTGTTTCTCAAATTGAACCTAAAATTATTGAGGAAGCTGAATGTGATAGTAATTGGATAAATTCTATGCAAGATGAACTTAACCAATTCAAAAGAAATAATGCTTGGACATTAGTAGATAGGCCTTCAGATACTTCAATCATTGGCACAAAATGTGTTTTCCGAAATAAACTTGATGAAAATGGTCTTGTTACAAGAAATAAGGCTAGACTAGTTACCAAAGGATACAATCAAAAGGAAGGGATAGATTTTGATGAAACCTTTGCTCATGTGGCTAGACTTGAGGTAATTAGACTATTGTTGGCTTTTGCTTGTTTTATGAATTTTAAATTATTTCAAGTGGATGTTAAAAGTTTCTTTTTAAATGGTCTTATTGAAGAAGAGGTTTATGTTGAACAACCACCTGGTTTTGAAAATTCTGAATTTCCAAATCATGTTTTCAAACTTTATAAAGCTTTGTATGGTTTAAAACAAGCTCCTAGAGCTTGGTATGATTGTTTAAGTTCTTTTTTGCTCAAAAATGATTTTGCCAGAGGTAATGTAGACAAAATTTTATTTTTGAAGAAAAAGAATGATGATCTCTTAGTAGTATAAATCTATGTAGATGATATCATATTTGGTGCTACTAACAAATCTCTTTGTCAAGAATTTACAAAGTTAATGCAGGGTGAGTTCGAGATGAGCATGATGGGAGAACTTAATTTCTTTCTCAGACTCTAAATAAAGCAAACCAAAGAGGGGATTTTCATCAACCAAGCAAAGTACATAAAAGAAATACTCAAAAATTTGGGATGGAGAACACCAAGCCTTTAGGTACCCCTATGAGCTCTTCTTGTAGACTTGACAAGGATGAATCCGGTAAATCTATTGACCAAAATTATATCGTGGCATGATCGGTTCATTGCTATATCTTACTGCTAGTAGGCCATATATCATGTTTAGTATATGTATGTGTGCTAGATATCAGTCTAATCCTAAAGAGTCTCATCTTTTGGCTGTTAAACGCATACTTAGATATTTATCTGGCTCAATTGAAATTGGTTTATGGTACTCTAGAAATTCTTCATTTGAATTGATTTCTTATTCTGATGCTGACTTTGCTGGGTGTAAACTTGATCGTAAAAGTACTAGTGGAATCTGTCAGTTTCTTCATGTAAATTTGATCTCTTGGAGTAGCAAGAAACAGAATTCAGTTGCTCTATTTATGATGGAAGCCGAATATATAGCAGCTGGAAGCTGTTGTGCTCAAATCCTTTGGATCAAACAACAACTCGAAGATTTTGGTATTAAACTAATTAAGACACCCATAAGATGTGACAATATTAGTGCAAACAATCTAACTAAGAATCCTGTGCAACGTTCAAGAAGTAAACACATTGAAATTAGACATCATTTTATAAGAGATCATGTACAAAACTCTAATGTTTTACTTGAATTTGTATGTACTGATGATCAATTAGGTAACGTGTTTACCAAACCCTTGAGTGAAGAGAGATTTTGCATGATTAGAAGAGAGTTAGGTATCATTGATCCATTCTCATAGAACTCTCTCAATTTCCATCTTATCCAAGTTTTTTTTAACCAAAAATTACTTATATTAAGCTCCAAAATGCATTTAAAAATTTTTCTAATTTCTATTATTTTTAAAAATTTTTTTGGTATTTTCTTAGCCAAGTGTCGACACTTGGGTTTTGCGAAGTGTCGACACCTGACGAAGTGTCGACACCTGCCCAAGTGTCAACACTTAAGAAATCCCAAGTGTCGACACTTACAAAATTTTTTTCTATTTTTTTAGGGCAGAACGAACGATTTTGTATTACATTTTTCCCCCATCTCTCTCAAGCAAGAGTGGTCCCCCAAGCTCTATCAACTTTCAAATCTTCCCATTTCTCGTTTACCCCAACAAGAATCAGGTATTTCCCTTTCTTATTTTCGTTTTTGTTATTTTCAAACCGTGGAATCTTAGGTTTAGGTTTTTTTGACCGTTTTAAACCATTACAATCGGATTTTCACAAGTTTTAGTTCATTTCTAAGACTCCATTTAGGAGGAATCAAGCTTCAATGCATTATTTTTGGATTTCCTTTGAAATTTTGGCCGATTTTCCACTCTTCCCATCCATTTTTGGGAAAAACACTGTTGGATTGATTTTTAGCCCAAATTTTCTTGGGTTTTTCATCAAAAATCAGATTTTCTAAAATAGGTATTGCATTTTTATGTTTCGGGAAAGAACTCTAGTGATGTTTTGTGAAATATTTCCTTCACTTAGGTGTTTAACCTAAAAACCCTAAAGCGTTTTAACCTAAATCCTATTTGTTTAGATTTGGTTTACTAAGTCGTATGTTTTATACATTGTGCAACCCAAAAATACTCTATACATCTTGGATTAAAGTCTTTTTAACCTAAATATGTTTGACTCCACTTTTTGAACTTTTTTTTTAAAAAAAAATATATATTTACCCTTGTTACGTCGTATTAAAGGTATTTTACAAACCTAAATTTGTTTTTAATCCCAGTTTTTCAAAACTTATGTTAGCATATTATTTTAAAATCTTGAATTTCTAAGTTTAGAAAGCATAAGTTTCCCTTAGCCCATCTAGTTCTCAGCCTAATTAAACCTGTCCCCCCTTAGCTTACTTTCTTCAACCTTTCTTGGTCAGCTTGCTGTAATGGGTCCCAGGAAGAGACTTGCAGTTAGGGAGAGACCTAGTTAGGGGATAGAGAGGAGATCCAAGGCTAGACATGATTCTGGGCAGGCTAGCAGTTTTGCTACACTGAGTTCCCCCCTGCAGAGAGGATGGTAGGGAAGGCTGTGGCCTCTGGGAGGAGAGTCGACCTTGATTGCTTTGATCAGCACCACTTTATTATCCATCAAGTACTAACAGATGCAGGTCTAGTACCCTTCAGCACCATGCAGGACAAGTACTACCCTCATCTAGTGAGGGAGTTCTATGGTCCCATGGATTGTTGACGACTTCTTTGGACCACCACCGTGAGAGGTGTTAAGATTTCTCTTTCTGCAGAGCTACTGAGCAGGATCTGGGAGATCCCCCATCGAGGAGTCAGTGTATTTGCAGTAGATGATAGGGAGGCATCATTCAGGTGTATCCTCGAGCGAGAGGATGTTCGTGGAGTGACAGTGGTCACCGTGAACCAGCTATCATTAGAGATGTGCCTGTTACACCACATCACTGCATGCATTCTTCTACCGAAGATAGGGAGATTCGACTTTATTACAGAGAGAGAGTTGATGGTGATGACCAGTCTGACAAAGAAGAGGCAGATTGACTTACCATCATTGATGCTAGTACATATGCATGATGCCGTGACCCAGTGCCGTCATTGTTTACCCTATGGCATGGCTCTGACCAGGATATTTAGAGCTTGTGCAGTATCCTTGGAGGGGGAGATCCCCAAGGAGATACTGTATACAGATGTATATGATGAGAGGTCATTGCACCATATGGGGTATAGACTAGTCTCAGGTCGGTGGGTGCGCAGAGAGTTTGTCCAGGAGCCAGATGAGGAGGACAAGCTACGAGAGGCAGAGGCAGGGCCATCTTGGTCAGCTAGTTTTCCTCCCACTGATATTCCACCGACATAGATAGAGCCTTCGACACCGGCTGCTTCGGCTCATCTGCCACCTTCTACTGGTTTACCCTTTGAGGAGCATGCCAGGGAGTAGTTTACAGAGATCAAGAGTGAGATGATAGGACTGGGTGTCCATTCGACTCAGATGCGCATCGAGATTAAGAGTCTTCGAGCACATATTACCTCGGAGCATGCTGAGATCCATAGGACTATGGAGGAGTGTTTTGCTCGTATTGAGGATTTACTGAGATCCCTTATACCTCCAGCAATCCCAGCAGTTGTATCTTCTGATGATGACGATGATGATGATGGTGATGATGACATTGCTGATGATCACCAGGGTGACCATGCTGATACAGTTGGTGGTGATGATCAGACAGATAGGATTGAGGGCAGAGCTACAAATGTTATTGATAGTGGCAGTGGCAATGATGACTGTGCTGTTGGTTATGAGGTGGTTAGTCACGATCCTCCCGCTACCCCTGCAGCTCTTCCACCTACTGACATAGTTGATTCCATGCCAGACTTTGTTACACTTGCTGATCTTCTTTCACCCCCTTCCACTAGATCGTCTAGGGTTGTACCTGCTTTAGGTCCTTCTGGCCGCACTAGGAGTCACCGGGCTTTAGCCCAGGGATCTCTTAAGGCCTTAGCCTCTAGATCTAGGATTAGTGCTCCTTTCAGTCTTGAGATTCCATCTGATGAGGACTAGCCTCACAGATGATTTATGATTTATGTTGTATCTTGACTATTTCTGTTTACTATTATTGACTGTTGATGTATCTTGGTATGTTTCAGTATTGCTGATGAGTCAACAAAATTTTGTAACTGAAAACTTCATATTATATATATACATGTAACACTTTGATACTTCATTTTCCTGATTGTTTCACTATGATTGATATGCTTGAATTTAATATGATACTCTTATCATTTTGGCTCTGATACCTAATAATGTTAACTTTGAAATCTTAAGTTTAATGCTCTTGAGCTGTGACAAGTTCAGCTATGATTGAATTCAACTCCGTTACTTTTTGTCTCCATGCTTGTGTTAAGGGAGAGTTTACTCCCTTTTTCTAATGACTGACAAAAAGGGGGAGTATGATTAATTTCCAATTTGATCTGATAAATTTGATATTTCCAATTTGATCTGATAAATTTGATCTGATATCAAAATTGCATATTTCCTGTTCTAATTAGAATTGTCTAATTAAGGAGGAGATTTATTCTTCCTATCTATGCAAGTTGTGGTTTATATAAGCTTAAAATCATGTTCATAAAACATCATATCTGAAATTTGAAAATTAATGTTGAATTACTCAAGGTTTTGTCATCATCAAAAAGGAGGAGATTGTTGTCTCCACACAGTGACTTTGATGAATAACAAAACATTGAGTATATATTGTATACTAATGTTTATTCTCAGCTATGAGTTTTTAGGAAGCAAGCACCTCAAATTCTTAAAAGTTTAAGTATCATGGAACACCGTGGAATGGAGCATTTTTTATAATTTAGGATATCCTCTTCATGCAAAAAGGGCTTTTACATGTTCAATTATTGATTGTTTATGTTCCATTTAAGTTTCAAAATTTATGCTTGTATTTTTGGCTTAATTTGTAATTGATTATGAATTTTTCAAAGTCATGTGTTGACACTTCAGCATTTGGCACGCAGAAAAATCCCTTGGCATGCCAAGTGTCGACACCCAGAATTCAAGTGTCGACACCTGTAATTCAAGTGTCGACACTTAGGTTTCCAAGTATCGACTCAAGGCCTGAGATTTTTGAAAATACAGAACTTTGCCAATTGAGGGATTTTGTGTCAAGTATCGACACCTATTCATCAAGTGTCGATACTTGAAATTTTAAGTGTCAACACCTAGAAATCAAGTATCGACACTTGAAGTCTGACAGCCCTAACGGATCTATTTTTCTAACTTGCAGAAACTACTTTTCAAGCTCCCAATGGCTAGATTCGAGGCTCCAATGGTCACAAACCATTTTCTGGAAGTTTTTAGTTGTATTTAACCTTCACCAACTTCATTCTTGAGGCATTGAAGTCCATTGAAAGCCAAAAAGCCAAGATTCTCTCAAGAACTTCACTTCAAGAGCCATTTAAAGTTTGATTTCCTAAAAAAGCTTACAAGCACATCCTCATTTCATTCCAAAAGAGGAGTTTGAAGAATATTCCAAGGAAGAGACAAGATAAAGCATCAACTTGAGCTTCAAAGCTGATATTCTACTCTTGAAGAGAGTTTGTCTTATTTTTTGAAATTGTATATCTGATTCTATCTTGTGATTTGACCTTGTTTTCAAGGGTATCTTGAAAGAAGGTTGTTGTGGTTTGTTGGTAAGCCAAAGGGACAAAACCAACTAGGGTTAACTTATGAGCCTGAGGACAAAACAAGTATAAAGGTTTGTTGGTGAGCTTAGGTGATAAAACCAACATAGGTTTTGACTTGTGAGCCTTTTGAAAAACAAGTCGGCTGTAATCTTGATTGGATTATAGTGGAATTCCCAAGGGTAGCTTGGAAAATAGATATAGGTGCTAGGTTTGCACCGAACCACTATAAACTTTATGTATGTGTGCGATTGCCTCTCTCTTTCTCGCTCTTTGTTTATTGCAATTCATTTATTGCTTTCTGCTGCATTCAATCTAGTGCATTGAATTTATTACTCACAAGCACCACTAGACCTTCACATTACTGCTTTAAATTTTAAAAGACCCAATTCACCCCCCCTCTCAGGCTCCATTTCTAGGCAACAGAGTAGAATTGAATTGATTAATTAATCTAAATTTCAAATTTGATATTGCACACTGTTCCTCAAAACTTGTTTAGATTAGAATTGTCTCATTGAGGGGGAGATTCATTCTTTGATATTGCAAGTCATGGATAAAATCATATTCATGAAATACCATGTCTAAAATTTGAAATTAAATGTAGATATCCTCAAGGTTTTATTATCATCAAAAAGATAGAGATTGTTGGATTTACCTAGTAATTTTGATGAATAACAAAATGTTGAGTACATATTGTGTACTAATGTTTATTTCTAGTTGTGAGTTTTCAGGAAGCAAGGACCTCAAATTCTCAAAAATTAAAGTTTCGTGGCACGATGTGGCATGAAGCATCTTTCACAATTTGAGAAGTCTTTTCCATGCAAAAAGGGATTAAACAAGTTTAATTATTGCTTATTCATATTGGATTTAAGTTTCATAATCAACACTTGTATTTTTGGCTTGAATTGCACTTAATTTTGAATTTTGCAGAACCAAGTGTCGACACCCGGAAGGTCAAGTGTCGACACCCGAAAGGTCAAGTGTCGACATTTCAGCATTTGGTACACAGAAAAACTCTTTGGCATGCCAAGTGTCGACACCCAGAACTCAAGTGTCGACACCTGAAACTCAAGTATCGACATTTAAGTTCCTAAGTATCGACTCAAGGCCTGAGACTTTTTGAAAATCAAGAACTTGGTCAATGGAGTGTTTTTGTGTGTCGACACCTGACAGCCAAGTGTTGACACCTGACAGCCAAGTGACGACACTTAGGTTCTCACAGTCCTAACGGATCTATTTTTCTGAGTTGCAGAAATATCTTTTCAAGCTTCCAACGGCTAGATTTGAAGCTTCAACGATCACAAACCATTTTTTGGAAGTTTTTGAAGTATTTAAGCTTCACCAAACTCATTCTTGAAGTATTGAAGTCTATTAAAAACTCAAAAGCCAATATTCTCTCAAGAACTTCACTTCAAAAGCCATTTAAAGAGTGATTCCCTGAAAAAGCTTACAAGCTTATCCTTTCATTTTTCCAAAAAAAAGGAGCTTGAAGAATATTCCAAGGAGAAGACAAGACAAAGCATCAACTTGAGCCTCAAAGCTTCCATTATACTCTGGAAGAGAGTTTGTTTTGTTTATTTGAATTGTATATCTGAATTTCTCTTATGATTTGACCTAGCTTTCAAGGGTTTTTTGAAAGTAGGTTGTTGTGGTTGTTGGTGAGCCAAAGGGACAAAACTAACAAGGGTTGACTTGTAAGCCTGAAGACAAAACATGTGTAAAGGTTTGTTGGTGAGCCTAGATGATAAAACCAACATAGGTTTTGACTTATGAGCCTTTGGAAAAACAAGTTGGCTGTAATCTTAGAGCGATTATAGTGGAATTCCCAAGGGTGGCTTGGGGAGTGGATGTAGGTGCTAGGTTTGCACTAAACCACTATAAACCTTGTGTTTATGTGTGATTATCTCTTCTATCTCTTGCTCTTTACTTCTTGCACTCTATTTATTGCTTTCTGCTGCATATAATTTAGTGCATAAATTTCATTACTCACAAACACCACAAGGCCTACACATTTTTGCTTTAAATTTTTATAAGACCCAAATCACCCCCCCTCTTGGGCTCTATTTCTGGGCAACAAAAACCCATTAGATATACACTAACCCCATAGGGTCAATCTCATTAGTCTAGGATTAATCCCTGACACCCCTTCTTATATCCTACTCTTTCCAAATAACCCTGAACCCTTTTCTTACTTTCTACCCCAGCAGGCTAACCCAGAATCCACCTCATATTTCTTGCCTTTTCTTGAATTTTCTTATGTTACTTTAATCATTCATCTATATTTTATAGAAGTTTGCATGTTGCATACATTCATTGCACATGTTCGATTTTCATATTACTTACGGCATACCCTATGGAATTTGCTAGGAGTCCATAGTAAATCTTTATGTGCATGTCATGCTAGGATTAAACCTAGAGAGTCTATAAGTGTTAGGTCTTGACCCATAGAGTCCAATAACTTTCCTTTGATAAGGATGTCTAGCCGAGTCTATTAGGTGTTAGTCTTGAGTCCAATAAAGCCACAATTCTAATTCATCTATCCATACCTACACTAACCTCTGCACAGCATATGCATAAGGAAATTAGTCAGACACTAAACATAAGTAATGAACCACATAATAACTTGGCTAATTTTTGAAAGAGAGATAAAGAATTTTCTACAGAGGATTATGTGATTGTAAAGGAATTTCATGCTCGCGAAGCTAGCCCATTTAGAATAATGAAAAGAGTTGGACCCAATGCCTATGCGCTTGACATACCACCTGATTTAGGTATTAGCTCCACCTTCAACATTTTAGACCTTATAGAGCATAGGGAGCCATCAGTGATACCTAGCGAGCACCTTGAACCTATCCCTCCCTTTGAGAGTGAACCTATCCCAGAGTGTCCACATATAATTTGGCCAAATAATGAGGAACGGAGTGAGCAAGCCTTGGATGATCAAGCCATCAATACCCAGAATAAAGGCTATCAAAGGTATTTGGTTTGGTGGCAAGGTCAGCTTGAATCTGAGGACTTATGGAGCACTGGTGAGGATTCCCCGTGCCTCAACCTAGACCCTCCTTGAGTAGTATGAGAGCCAAATTGACCCTTACTCGACGGGGTCGAGTTCCTCTTACCTCGGGAGAATTGGTGCGGACACCAGGATCAGACACAGATCACTGGATTCCATATGGTTTACTAATTAGGGTTTTTAGAATATTAGTCATGTGTTACAATTTTGTAAGTAAGTATGATTGAGTCTTATAATAAGTTGAGACTAGTTGATTATGTCTTAACCCTAGTCCAGTATTGAGTCCTGTATTTCAGTATGAGTCTAGATTAGTCCTGTTCATGTACAAGAGAGGAGGATACCCTAATTTAGAGTCCCACTAGGCCTCATCCAGGAGTCAGAGGCTACTACAACAGCTTATTGGACCTTGTTGGACACCCCAGGGTCTAAGATACCTTCTAAATGCCCTAGATATCTTCGAGATGCTCTTCAGATGCCTAGATTCCTCTCCAGATGCCAGAGCATATTCCCAGACCAGGGCACCCATGATTCTAGAGGTCCATCTGTGCCCCAGCCCAAAAGAAATTAGCCCAGGCATCAGGCCCAAGCTCATAAGAACCAAGATTCTAGGTATATTCCAGCCCAGAACAAAGATTCCAGGAATATGCTAGCCCAGGCATCCCAGGATTCGAGGGAGCCCAAAGCCCATGCACCCTAGCCTCTTGACCACCCATTATTGCTACACATGAAGCCCACACACCAAGGAGAGGCATCATTAATGGTTGACTTGGTCCAAGCTAGGAGGAAGAGTCCAAGTGGAAGGAGAAAATCAAGTTTTTATTTCATTCAACTTTATAATCCTAGTTCTAGGTTAATATTGTAGTCCTTCTCCCACTCAAAGCTTGTAAACCTATCCTAACTAGGAGAGATCTACAATCCTAATAAGGAGAGGGTATGAGAACTCTATAAATACCCCACCCCTCCTACTTTTGTAATGAATCAACTCTTATGAAATAAACTCTGATGAATTGTTTTGCAAGTATGGTGTTCTTGGATTTTGTTTGTCTTTGGTTTTTGGTTCCTATTCTTTCCTTGGCCGTCCCCTATTCCTTGGAGTTCCCACACCTAAGCATCTTCCCAAGCCTCCAAGCAGTAGCCATGGCCTTAAGAAGCAATCCAGGAGCCACCCCAGATAACTGGATCCCATCTTCTCCAGGTCGCCTGCAACATCTGCCCTAATCCCTTTTCGTCTTGTTTCATCTTATTATTTTCTTTTTGTTTCTTTATATCTTGCCTAACCATGATGCTTGTAGGATATTCAAGGTATTTCCCCACCCCAAAGGAGGCTTTCCTTGCCTTCAGACTGGGTCTAGATCGCCTTCAGATTCAAGAACCAAAGGCTTGTTTTTCCAAGCACCATCCAGAGTATTGAGGGATCTCTTCTTCAAAGGAATTTCAATCGCTGCCTAGTAAAAGCCTTCCCCCTTCCATGTTCTGATCTGGTGATAAGTATGCTATCCTAAACCAGGAGTTTCTCAACTCTCAGGTCCTAGCTTTATTATTTTGCATGAGTTATTTTGCTGGTATGATAGTTTCTTTCATTACTAGTCTTCCTGCTGATCTTTACTTATTTTTTGGGTCTTTAGCCACTGAATTAAAAATCTTAAAAATCATTAAAAAATTAATTTTTTTTTGTCATTAGTCTTAAGATCATCCGACATCAGTAGGTCTAGGTCAAAGCCAATTCGATCCAATCAAACCCGATTGACCTAACTAGGTCAAATTGAGCAGACCTAAGTTGCCAATTCGAACCAACTTCTGAATTGTCTTATAAATCCAATTGAAATGATTCATGAAAATATACAAGATATGATTGATGTCTAGGAATATGTCATGCCTACCTGGAAGATGAGAAATCTGATAGAAATTATCAAAATATCCTTTAGTAGAAAGTTACCGTGTAATTTAATCATTCGATCTCCTTTTATCTTGATTAAGTGATGGGCATAGATAAATGTCAAACCCTAGCACTTAATCCTTTCACATCTCAATTCAAAAATGAAGACTCGATCTATGAATGATTAGAAACTCTTTCTAATCTTGTCATGCTTTGATCAAAGACTTCCTGAGTCATCATTCAAAGAGATCACACGGGATAACTTCTTCCCTTACTAGGAGTGATCGATTCCTTGTTGACCTACTCATTATGTTCATACACAATACACCTTATCCAGAAGCACCCCATACATGACTCATCTACCATGAATGAGTGTGCACCAAAATATGGGCTTATGTATACAAGATACTATGATGGTCTCGGGTCTAAGGATCACATGCACAACTCCCACTAAGAGAGTATTCTTTTGACAAGTAAGACTTTCATTTGATGTTCTCTTGTCAGATTAGTTCAGTGAACTCATAGCATAATGAGCACCTACATCCTTGTATTAGTGTCTCTATACAAGAGGCTGTGAGACCAACCACCCTCTCCATCAAACATATACAAGATGTGCTAGTCTTTTTGGATTCATCGAACCCGAATTGATGATCCAACGACTAGGAACATTTTAGAAAAGGATTTATAGGAACTTAGGTCTCACCGTTATGATTTGCATCATAACCCTAATTCTATTGCCCTAACCTATGGGGTTCATCATAATCTTATAGTAAAACATAAGGCATAGTATATGATGAATCAAAAATTACCTTTATTAATATAAATCTTGAGTTGGGAGAATACAAAAATGCCACCGATACAATAAATATGATTGACTTTCAGGGCATAATTTTTTCAAATCCCATCTCCATGCTATCTAAAAATCTAGATAAATTTAGATTCTAATCTAATTTGAATAATTTTCAAATCAAATAAGAATCTAGTCAAATCTGGAGAGTCCTAGATAAAGAAGAGAGGTGCCATCCTTGTGCCTCTCTCTTCTCACCACACGTGCCAAGTGGTGGTGCACAAATTCAGTGTCCCCTCTTGGGTTTTATGTGAGATAGAAGAGAGAGACCCAATCAACTAGGCTCCTAGTTGCTGGTCTAGTTTGACTCAATTTGGAATGATTTTGAAATTGTTTCATGCTGAATCGAACCAAATTCAAAAAGAATTTGGCCCAATTCAATTAGGCCTAGAATTCAAGTCTAACTTAAATTATCAATCCAATTAACTTTAAATTTAATTAATATTTATTAAATATAATTTAATTAAGTCAAATAATAAAGTCAAATATTATTACAATATTTATAAATAGGTCTATCATGTTAAAATTAGAAAGTATCAAAATTAGCAGCTGCCAAAATCAATAGGCACTAAATATGTAACTCTTATATATATCCATATTTTGGTTAGGCCAAACTCCTTTTGTATGATCCAATAGGTTCTATTTTATCTAGTAGTGAGATATACTATGATCTCTATTATAGTGTCATCGAAACTCTTTTGATAGAATGAAATAATTTCAGCTCAATCCTAACTTGGATCGTTGATCCAAAAACAATCTTAGTGAGCTCTCATAATATACTAGTGATATATAGCAGTATGTAGTGGCAACCTAGTAGAATAGAAAAAAAGAATCCCGAGGTATAATTTCTGCGTGATCAAATTTCTCTATCGAAAATTCTGATAGGATGCAGGTCATGGAAACTTATCAAATCCTAAGCATCCATCATATCCTAGACTTAATTAGCTTAAGTCCAATTATAATTTCTATGAAAATTTCTTTCTAATATCACACTACCATGACCACAGATTTAAGGGCTTAGTCTATTAGGTTGCATAGGACTATACCTCAACTACTGAGACTTATAGATTCGTTATAAGTATACTCCCTGCTACTATAGTAAATTCATTGTAGCCAACAAACACCATAAGGTCTTAAATAGCTAAGAACCATGTTTATGTGCTATCAAACCATAGCAACCTTACCAAGAGTAGTTGAGTTATCGTAGATCAAGAACTACTCATATAACTAATATCATTGAGAAGTCACTGACTAGTGAGTAGACATCCATGTGACTTCTCAAACTTAATCATGCTCAGTACTGTTGTTCTCTACAACTACTTGCTCTCTATACTATAGACTCAAGACTTGTCCATCTAGAAGGCAAGCGATTTATGCATCAATCTTAACAAATCAATCACCATCCTCATGATGATCCAACGATTGAGAGCTTTTAGTAGTTAATCTATAATGATGCATACTTCAAATCTTAACTCCTGAGAATATGTATTATTATTATTAACTCCATGGATGATTTATGAACATATTAAATATGAATGGAAAGAATAATACCCAATTTATTGATTTCATTAAATTAAGTATAAAAAATATATCCTAAAAAAATATAATGTATCATGCAAACTTGGCTTCTAAGGCATATACTAACAATCTCTCACTTGTACTAAAGCCAATTGGCCATATACCTAAGTTTCATCTTTTCAAGATGGACTTCTATCTTCTGCTAGCTCATCTACTTTATTAGTGGATCTACCACATTATCCATAGAGTCTACTCGTCGTACCTTGATATGATTTTTCTCGAGGTAGTCGTGTATGATATGGAACCACTGCTTGATGTGTTTGGACTTTTTATGAGACCTGGGCTCCTTAGGAAAGGGCTATATCACTGTTGTTGTCATAGTACAAGGGGATGGCATTTGATTGCATCAATCCAAACTTTACAAAGAATTTCTTGTACTAGAAGGCTTCCTTTGTAGCTTCAAAGGTGGTGATGTACTCAACTTTTATAGTAGAATCAGCAATGATGGGTTGCTTGAGACTTTTCTAGCTAGTAGAACCATCATTGCAAACAAGCACATATCCTGGTATGGACCTTCTATCATTAGGATCATACATAAACTTTGAATCAGTGTATCCCTCTACCCATAAATCAGGACTTCCTCCAAAGACCAAGATGTTCTTCATAGCAATCCAGTGCTCTTGGCCTAGTTTTACTGATATCTGCTCATGACATTCACAACTAGGGCAATATTTGGTCGAGTACACAATATGGTATACATGAGGCTCCTAATAGCTAGAGCATATGGGATCTTGCTCATGTGTTGTATCCCCTCAGGTGTGCTAGGACACTCTTCTTGAAGATATGATGCCATGCCAAAGGGATAATAATCCTCTCTTAGAGTTCTCCATGCCAAACCTTTTTAGGACTTCCTCTATGTATAATTTTGTAAAAGACTAAGCATCCGATTCGGTCTATCTTTATAAACCTTAATTCCTAAAATATAAGATACTTTACTTAGGTCATTTATGAAAAATTCCTTAGATAACCACTTTTAACCAAAGTTAACATGGGAATATCATTCCCAATTAGAAGGATGTCATTCACGGACAATACAAGGAATGTCATAGCCCTCCTATTGACCTTCTTATATATATAGGGTCTTCCTCAATTTTGATGAAATCAAATAATTTGATCGCATCATTGAAACAAGTGTTCTAGCTCTGAGAAGCTTGCTTTAATCCATAAATGACCATGAAGCTTACAGACTTTGTGATCCTTATCACTAAAAGTGAAATCCAAAGGCTGCTTCATATAGATATGTTCTTCAAGATATCCATCAAGAAATACAATTTTTACATCCATCTGTCATATTTCATAATCATAAAATGCTATAATGGCAAGCAATGTGTAGATGGATTTTAGCATGGTAACTAGTAAAAAGTATCTTGAAAGTCAATGCCTTCATGCTAACCATTTCCCTTAACCACTAGCCTAGCTTTATAGGTCTTTAACTCACCATTTGCACTGATCTTACTTTTGTAGATCCATTTATACCCAATAGGTACAATACCCTTGGTAGATCCACTAAGAACCAGACTTAGTTTGAATGCATTGAGTCAATTTCTGACTTCATAGCACTTAACCATTTCTAAGAGTTGATGTCTAACATCACCTCATCATAGATCTTAGGATCAATATTTGATCCTTATCTCATATAAGAAATATTTTTTCTATATCCTCTATAAGCATACCAAAGTACCTTTAAAAAGGATGGGAGACCTTACTAGATCTACGAGGTGGTAGAACAACTACATCTATTGGTTCATTGGGTTCAACCTGATCTCCAGTTGGCTACTCTTTAGAGACTTTTTCATCAAGTTCAATTAACCTCCCACTACTACCATCCTGAATAAATTATTTCTCTAGGAAAGTGGCAAGCCGGCTCATAATTACATTATAATCATCTAGAAAGTAAAAGTAGTATCCTATAGATTCTTTAGGATATCCTATGAAGCAAGCTTTCATAGATCTAGACTCTAATTTATCTGCCATTAGTCTCTTGACATAGGCTGGACATCCCCAAATCTTGAAATGGCCAAGACTTGGTTTCTTACCATTCTACATTTCATATGGAGTGGTAAGAACATTAGAGGGAACCCTATTTAAAATATAAATTGAAGTTTGCAAGGCATATCCCCAAAGAAACATAGGTAGGTCATGAAGCTCATAATAGATTGGACCATATCTAATAGGATCCTATTGAAAGTATAAAAAGCATAGCAGGCAGATGGACTATATTTTAAAACTATTTTAAAGTACAACATAGTGAAATATTTGGTAGATCAATCAAGTCGATCTACTAATCTGCCTGCAACAGGATCCGACATAATAAAAGTGCATGTAGAGATATCAAGAGCAAAGAAAAGGAAAGGGTACGTTATCTTTAACCTTTGGATGCAGGTGATGAAGAGCCACTAAGCCACACAAATGTGTAGCCGCTATGGGTAGTTCACACCAAGGCTCGATCCCAATCAACTCCCTTGGAGTGCTAGATCCTCAGATCTTCGAGATCGAACTTTTTCTTCCTTGGACCTGCAAGACTTTTTTGAAGCCACCGGGAAAATCAGGTTGGAGGACAATGGGAGAAGTAGAAGTGGAACTATTCTCAACTAACTCTTTCTTCCTAAACCCTAGCTTGATTTCTAGGTAGGCTCACATCCAAAACCCAAATCCTCTCAAAACCCCACTCTTAGGATACCTTCCCTCCATCTCTTAGAAAAGCCCAGCAAAAGTCAACCTCAACTTCACTTCACTGTCCCTACAAAGACACCTATTTATAGTAGCTGCAAAGAGGGAGAAAGATATAGAAGGAGGAGTGATTGGGGGAGAGGGTTAAGGGTTGAACCAAATTAGCTCTAGGTTTATATGGGAGAAAAATAGCATTCCAAATAATGCATTCCATAAAAACCATGGAGCTAATTTTAGCCAAGATTTGAAATTTGAATTCAAAATTCAAAATTGAATCTTTTAAAGGAAAGTGAGCATGACAAATCAAATCTAATTTGATCCTAATCCAAATCACATTTGACTTGACCCATCAGGTTTCAATCGTATTGCAAATAAGTCCTCCAAAAACTCACTAATTGAATTAGTGAAAAATTCATGTCACAGCCAAGTGTCGACTCATGGAAATGTCGACATTTGGGTCATGGTCAATCATATTGACCCTATCGTGATGCCAAATGATCTCAATCATCAATCGACCTTTAGATCACGTGGAAATCCCTATGGTGTGTGACCCCATAGGTTCAAACACTAAGCGGTAGCACTTGAATGTTTCTGGTACCAGTCAAAGTCATCATCTAGCAATGATACCCAACGTCCGGATAGGTCAAAGATGTAGAGAAACTCTCTAGAACCTCTGGCATATGGTTACTACATAATTCATCCCTTTGACCTCACAATGCTCAAGATGACCTAGGGTTTGACTGCCAATCCTAATTTAGGACATCCAGATCGTGTCTCAACCTTACAGTTTTGTGACTCCACATAAGAACTACCTTGGACAAAGTTTTGTTAAATTGAGATGTAGTGAGTCATTCACTCCAAACCATTTGGAGGGGTCAATTCCATCTTGATCCATCACTGCTCCACAAGTACTTGATTGTACCCATAAACTTTTCATCACTGGATTAGAAATCCAGGTAGTTCGGTATCAAAGTATAATGAGTTGCTTGCAAGCTTCCATGGTAACCTCAAGTCTGAGGGACACATACATCCAAATCCCTTCATGAGCAATCGTTTGACAGAAGGAAGCTCCATAGATGGTCATGTTCAGTGAGACGTCATACATTTCACCTATATGACATATCAATGTCTCTACACTCCTTGGTTAAGAGAAAAACCAACCAATGTGACATATAACAACCTATGCTTGATACATCATCGTCTTATAACAATATATTCTTTGATTATAAACCAGTTTAAGAACTACTCGATAAATCCTCTCTGTATCAAATATAATGTAGTTTTAAGGACTCCATCACACAAGAGTTCTTTTCAAAAAAATACACATATGATGAACAGCCAAAAGAATAACTTTTATTAATTTAAAAAAGTCATATACAATTACAAAATAGAACAACCATTTACACCCTAGATGATTGGCTTTGGGATACTATTTCAAATAACTTCCACTTGTACTAAAGCCAATCAGTATAAAATCTTATTCCCATTTTTCATTTTCAATTGTTGAACTCTTGAACTCTGATGGCTTTAGTGAAGGGGTTAGCTAGGTTCTCTTTTTCATCAATCTTCTGAAGGTCGTGTCACCTCGTTCCATGATTTCTCGCACAAGGTGATAGTTCCATAGAATATGTTTGGTGTGGTGATGGGACTTCGGCTCTTTGGCTTAAGCAATGGTGCCAGTGTTATCACAATACATTGGAATAGGACCATCCAGGGAAGGTGCTACTCATAGCTCGTCTAGAAACTTCTGCAACCACACAGCTTCCTTTGATGTATCCGATATTGCGATGTATTCTGTTTCACATTCTATGTCTGCAACAGTAGGCTACTTGGAACTTTTCCAGTAGATCACTCCCCCATTTATGGTAAAGATAAATCCTGACACACTTTTGTTGTCATCCCTATCTGACTGGACACTGGAGTCAGTATACCCTACAAGTTTCAAGTCAGGTTCTTCATATATCAGCCATTGGTCCTTAGTATTTTACAGATACTTAAAGATGGTCTTTACCACTTTCCAATGAGCTTCACTTGGGTCAAACTGGTATCTGCTCACTACACCTAGAGAGTATGCAATGTTTGGTCTAGTACATGTCATTGCTTACATGATGGAATCCACTACCAAAGCATATGAGATTCTACTCATACTCTCTCTCTCCTCAGGAGTTATCGCATAATCCTTAATGGAGAGTGAAATTCCAAGGCCTATGGAGATATACCCTTTCTTGGAATTCTCCATGCTGAATCACTTCAGCATAGTATCATTGTACGTAGACTGGGACAGTCCCAGAAGCTTCTTAGATCTATCTCTATAGATCTTCATACCCAGTATGTAAGAGGCTTCACCCAAGTCTTTCATAAAGAACCGGGATGATAACCAGACCGTTGTTCCTTGTAGTGCTAGGATGTCATTTCAAATTAAGAGAATGTCATTCACAAACAACACAAGGAATATAATCACAAAACCATTAGCCTATTTATAAATACAAGGTTCTTTTCCATTCCTAACAAAGCCATACGACTTGATACATTTATCAAAGTGCATGTTCTAACTCCGAGGTGCTTCCTTTAGTCCATAGATGGACCTTTGAAGTTTGCACACCTTTAACTCATCTATGGATGTGAACCCTTCAGGTTGTACCATGGTGCAAACACCAAAGGCACCAGAATAAGGCAGAGGCTTCTCAACCCTCTGTGGATTACTTAATTGACATTCGAGTCCACTGTAATAAATCTTAGTCCAGCTAAGTTATTTTTCTTTGAGTCTTGTAATTAGTCAGCTCATGTTGAGCTAGTTCAGTTCGGTATTAGTCAGCTCATGTCGAGCTAATTTTATTTTTTTGAGTCTTGTCCAAGCATATCGAAGACTCAAGACAACATCATACAAGTAAAGACCAAGTCCAACCTGATTGAAGACATGGAAGTTGAGCCTAAATCCAACCCAGCTTGAAGACTTGAAGATCCCAGGAAGAGAAAATGAAAACAGAAACAAACCTAAAGCCCTGGACCAGCTGGAAGCAAACTGGGCCAGCCCAGGCTCAGTAAGAAGATTAGGGCGCCATTCCTTATGGTGACCCTCCTCTTAGTCGGCCACTTAAGGTCACCCCCTTGGTCAACCAAGACAAGGAGAGGGAGTCCAAGTGCTTTAGGGATTTCCACCTATGTTACCTTGTATTCCTAGTTAGGGTTTGAAAGGGAGAAGGAGTCCTATGTAAAGTCTAAAGTACCCTTACTTGGGGCCCAAGGTTAAGGTTCTATTTAAGAGACCCTAGCCTCTTGTATAAAGCTTAATTTTTGATATGAAATAAACCTTGAGTTCTTATATTGCTTTGTGTGATTACCCTGCTGTGTGCATAAAGGGGTTTGAGAGTTCTTCCCGGTGTTTGCAACCATCTTCCTGCCGCCAACCATCCTTCCAGCCCCTCCAAAACTTTCTTCCCTTTGCTATTTTCCTTTATTTTCTTGATTTTCTCTGAGGTTTCTAATCCCTGATAGGTCATTTTTATGTCCCCGAGTTTCTACGAATCCAACGACTCCAGCCAAGCTTTAATCGGACCACCGAGCAGAAAGCCATGTATCCGCGGGTCTTTGGCTCGATTTTTCAGGCCGCATCCATCGAGAAATGAGAGATCCCTTCACTGTGATCTTCACCGGGTGCTTCAGACATTATCAGGTATACCCCCTCTACCTTCAATAATTATATTGTAGGAGAACTTGCCCTAACCGAGGCTTCTCAGCCCCGGCGATCCTTCTTTAATACTTTTCTAGGTTCTAATCTGCATGCTTGACTTCAAAGTTTCATACATAATTTCCTAAAACTTATTTTATTCTAAAATTTGGTAATTAATCACCTAACCCCACATATAAAACATACAAAAAAAATTTCATGCATATTAGTCCTGCATCAACTTGGTATCAGAGCTTAGATTAGGGCTTATTTTCTGCATTTTTTTCAGTCTATATATAATCTATTATTTTATTTATTTGTCCCTGTTTAGAACTCCAAAGATTTTGAAATTTATTTTTTTGAATTCTCCATAATTCAAAGTAATTTTCAGAATTTTTTCAGATTTTATTTCGGCCTGTGAATTTTCTGCAAGCCAAAATACAACCTGCAAATGTTTGGCTCTATTTTTTTTCAGCAAGACAAGTTTGGAAGTTATAGGGTTTTGTTTAGCATCTTTTGCATATCCTTTAATTTTAGTATATTTTCTACATATTAGACCATAATTTGCAAGTTTACTTCTATTTAATAAAATACTAAAATAAAAAAAAATTACATATTCTATAAAATACCAAAATATCTAAACCCTAATTTGCATCATCATCTACCTGCCATCATTGCATAATTTACCTTTAAGGGCACTCTTGCTATGTCAGATGGGGGGAGGATTTGATCACCACTCTTTAGCCCAAAACCACATCCCCTGCATTCGGTCCCAAGCCTAACTTAAAATCGATTAGACTTAATTTGCCCTAGTGGGCTAGGGACACCAACTGGTCGGGTCCGGGCTAAGTGTCAGATCCTTGTGTCAAGCTAACCTGTGCATGCCTTGTGCTCGATGTCTAGAACAGTGGTTTAGGGATTCAGTCCCGAAGGGCTTGTGTGCTGGTCCGCCTACCTAGCCAATCTCTGATTGGTGTCTAGGATTGGCAATCAGGGACCTAACACTCCCCTTACACCTGCCTGGCTGAGTACAGGGTTACTATAGGCTAGTTTGCCACCCTGATTGAGCATCTAGTTTGGACTCTAGGTCTAGTTAGTTATCAATCTGATCGAGTTTTGCATGAGCACTAGATCAGGGGTTTCATATCACCCACCATCTCCACTTTTGGCTGAACCCATGGATAACCTTGAAGCCAAGATTAATGCACTCACTGAGCAACTAACCCAATCCATGGCCCAGATGGCTATACAAATAACTACCCAGTTGACTACCCAGTTAACTCAGTCTGGTACCCAAACCAACAATAGAATTGACCATCTTGCCAATAGGTTTGACCAGTTAGAAAGTCGTGTAGGGACCATAGAAAGAACCCATGGATCACAGTCTGAGCCTGATCCTGAGTCCCCTCAACCTAGGAGGATCCCAAACCCTGATCCATACCATGAGGTTGAACCTAGAAGAGCCCCTCATTCTGACCCATACTATAATCCTCAACCTAGGAGGACCCCAAACCCTGATCCATACCAAGAGGTTGAACCTAGGAGAGCCCCTCAACTTGACCCATACTATAATCCTGAGCCTAGGAGGACCCCAAATCCTGATCCATATCTTGAGGATGAACCTAGAAGAGACCATCGTCCTGACCCAACCCCTGAGGTTCGTCCTAGAAGGCCCAATCAGGATTTTGTAGACCAGGAGGACCGATCCTATAGACATGTTAAGCTTGATGCCCCAGCTTTTGATGGTTGTCTAGATCCTAAGGTCTATATAGATTGGGAGGGAGAGATGGATCAATATTTTGAGTGGTATGATATGATGGAGGAGCCTAAATTTAGGTTTGCTAAGCTTAAGTTGGTTCGGGAAGCCAGGCTACATTGGGCTAGTGTTGAGAGAACCCTTAGTCTAGGAGGGCGTGATCCTATAACCACCTGGTGGGCCATGAAGGGTAAGCTTAGGACAAGATACGTTCCAGCTTCATATCGTAGTGGGTTACTAGATCAATGGCAACGATTTAATCAGGGTAATAGGAGTATAGATGAGTACATCACAAAATTTGATGAGTATTCCATGCGATGTGATTTGAGGGAGTCTGAGGATGTTGTCTTATCTAGGTTTAGGGCTGGACTGAGAGATGACATTAAGAAAGAGCTCTATATGAGAGAGGTTAGAGACCTGGACCATGCTTACCAGATTGCTAGGGATCATGAGAGTTTTCACAGAGGGCTAGTTTATCGTAGACCTGAGCCCACTAGATACCCGAGTCAGTATCCAGGAGCTAGCCAGCCCTATCAGAGCCGACCCATGCCCAGCCAACCTAGCCCGAGTCAACCCAGTCCTAGTCAGCCAGGCCCGAATCGACCCAGTCCTAGTCAGTCAGGCTCGAGTCGACCCCAGCCTAGTAATCCTTTGACCCGTAAGGATGATCGAGAAAAATCTATAGAGGTCAATAAGAGTTACACTCCCCTGAAGACCTATTTTAGATGTAATAAACCAGGCCACTTTATGAGCCAATGTCCAGTTAGTGCCTTACACCTAGGTGAACTGCAGGAAGAAGAGCCTGAATTCGTAGTCGAACCTAAGGGAGAAGTTTATGAGGCTGATGATCAGTTAATAGAGGAGTACGAAGGTAAGGAGGAGGAACCTGAGTCTGAGAACCAATTAGGAGTGGTTAGGTACATCTTAGCCCAAACCCCAGTTAAGGAAGATTGGCATAGGACTAGCATCCTACAGGCTTTTGTTAAGGTAGGGGATAAGGTTCTTAAGATCATCATAAATAGTGGGAGTTGTGTCAATGCCATCTCTACCAAGACAGTTAAATCTTTAGGATTGACCACAGTTCCTCATCCTAGCTCGTACAAAGTTTCTTGGGTAGATTCCACCTCCATCCAGATTCAAGTTAGGTGCCAAATCTTAATTAGATTGCAGACCTATGAGGAATAGATTTAGTGTGATGTCATACCCATGGAAGTAAGTAGTATCATTCTAGGTCGACCTTGGCTTTTTGATCATGATGCAACCCTGTATGGTCGAACCAATGTTTGTGCTTTTAACTACCATGGGAATAAGTTTGTTATCAATCCAGCTCCCCCTAGGGACCCAGTTAAGAGGGGTTCTAGTAGCCTTAAGGACAAGAAACCTGGAGTTAACCTGATTAAGGCTAGGTAGTTGGAAAAGGAGATTGCTAAGGGTAACCCTGTTTAGATCTTGACCTCCAAGGAAATACTCAAGCTGACCCAAAAGGAACACCCTAAAGAAATTGTTGAAGCTTTGAAAGAATTTGAGGATGTCTTCTTTAAGGATTTACCTGATCAACTACCACCCCTTAGAGACATCCAGCATGCAATAGACTTAGTTCCAGGAGCCACTTTACCAAACCTTCCTCACTATATACTGAATCCCAATGAACATCAAGAATTACAGAAATAAGTGGGAGAATTTCTTAGGAAGGATTTCATTAGGGAGAGCCTAAGTCCATGTGCAGTCCCTGCTCTACTGATCCCTAAGAAGGATGGTACTTGGAGGATGTGTATAGATAGTAGAGCTATCAACAAGATAACTATGAAGTATAGGTTTCCCATCCCCTAATTGGATGATATGTTACACATGATGGCTGGAGCCAAAGTTTTCTCTAAGATAGACCTTAAGAGCGGCTATCATCAGGTTAGTATTAGACCTGGGGATGAGTGGAAAACTGCTTTCAAGACTAAGGATGGCCTATTTGAGTGGGTTGTAATGCCTTTCGGACTTTCCAATGCACCAAGTACTTTTATGAGGATTATGACCCAGGTCCTGAAAGAGTTTACAGGAAAATTCGTTGTGGTCTACTTTGATGATATTATGATTTATAGCAGGACCAAGAAGGACCACCTTAGTCATCTAAGACTAGTATGCCAAACCTATAAGGAGAATAGCCTCTATGCCAACTTTAAGAAGTGTGATTTCATGACACATAGGGTTATCTTCCTAGATTTTGTTGTCACCCCTGAGGGAGTTTCTACAGATCCTGAAAAGGTTAGGGCAATTGTTGAGTGGCCTACACCTTCTAGTGTCCACGATGTGCATAGTTTCCATGGCCTAGCAACCTTTTACAGGAGATTTATTAGGGATTTTAGTACAGTCATCGCACCTATCCCTGATTGCATTAGGAAGGGTACATTTGAGTGGATCAAAGCAGCTGATAAGGCCTTCCTAGAGCTTAAGGATAAGATGACCCATGCACCCATCCTTAGATTACCTGACTTCACTAAGGTGTTTGATGTCGCTTGTGATGCCTCGGGAGTAGGAATAGGTGGGGTACTAAGTCAAGAGAATCACCCTGTAGCCTTCTTCAGTGAAAAGCTGAATGAGGCTAAACTTAAGTACTGTACCTATGACAAGGAATTTTATGTGGTAGTCCAAGCCCTTAGATATTGGAGACATTACTTGCTACCGCAGGAATTTGTCTTATTTTCTGACCATGAGGCACTCCGATTCTTGAACTCCCAAAAGAAATTGAACCCACGGCATGCTAAATGAATTGAGTACATTCAAGCATACACTTTTGTCCTGAAGCACCGTGCCGGCACTGAAAATAAGGTAGCAAATGCCCTAAGCCGTAAGTCTTTGCTGTTAGGATCAGTTAGCACCCAAGTCATAGGATTTGATAGGTTAAAGGATGAATATGAAACCTGCCCAGACTTTGGAGTCATTTACCAGACCGTCAGGATAGAACCATCTAGTACCCATAGTGAGTATACTATTCAGGATGGCTACCTTTTCCAGAACAATCGACTCTGTATACCCAAAACTTCTCTTAGAGAATTCCTAATTTGGGAGACCCATGCTGGAGGTTTAGCTGGTCATTTTGGTAGAAATAAGACAATCTTAGCAATAGAGGACCAGTTCTTTTGGACATGATTGAAAAGGCACGTTGCACAGATTGTAGCCAGGTGTATAACTTGTGCTGTTGCAAAACAGCAGAAGCAGAACACTAGTCTTTACACACCTTTACCGGTGCCTGATCGCCCTTGGCAGGACCTAAGTATGGACTTCGTGTTAGGATTACCTAAGACCTAGAAGAGACATGATTCTATCTTTGTAGTGGTCGATAGGTTCTCTAAGATGGCTCACTTCATCCCCTGTTCCCAGACCTTTGATGCGTCTAGAGTAGCCAAGTTTTTCTTAGATCATGTGGTTAAACTCCATGGCCTACCCAAGACCATCATATCTGATAGGGATGTTAGGTTCACCAGTTATTTCTAGAAGACCCTATGGCACCTTTTAGGGACCAAGCTTAAGTTTTCTACAGCCTACCACCCTCAAACAGATGGCCAAACTGAGGTGGTGAACCATAGTTTAGGAAACCTCCTTAGATGCCTAGTAGGTGAACATGTTGGAACTTGGGATCTATTATTGCCTATAGCAGAGTTTGCCTACAACAGTTCAGTAAATAGGACAACGGGTAAGAGTCCTTTTGAGATAGTCCATGGGTACAAGCCTAATCGCCCCATTGATCTAATTCCTTTACCTATTCATGCACGAGTCTCAGAGTCTACAGAGTCATTTGCACAGCATATTAGAGACTTGCACAAGGACATTAGCCAAAAGATAAACATAAGCAATGAAACATATAAAAAATTGGTTAATTCTCGAAGAAGGATCAAGGAATTTGATATAGGAGATTCTGTCATGATTCGGCTTAGGCCTGAGTGGTTCCCACCTGGGACCGTTAAGAAGCTTCATGCTCGTGGAGACGGACCATTTAAAGTGTTAAAGAAGGTTAGATCAAATGCCTATGTATTAGACTTGCCTTCGGATATGGGCATTAGTTCTACCATCAATATTACAGACCTAGTTGAGTACAGGGAACCGACAACGATACCTAGTGAGGCTTTTGGATCTATCCCTTCTGTTGAGAGTGATCCTTACCCAGAGTGTCCACCAATTAATTAGCCTGAGAGAGGAGAACGGATCGAGCATATCTTGGACGATCAAGCCATTACGACCCGAGGTCACAGTTATCAACGCTTCCTGGTATGATGGCAAGGCCAGCTAGAGTCAGATGATTCATGGATTTCTCAAGAAAACTTGCAATGCCTCAACCCAGACCTTCTCGAGAGATATATGAGCCAGTCTGATCTTCACTCGACAGGGTCGAGTTCCTCCCACCCAGGGAGAATTGGTGCGGACACCAGAGGCACCAAAATAAGGCAGAGGCTTCTTAACCCTCTGTGCATCACTTAATTGACATTCGAGTCCACTGTAATAAAGCTTAGTCCAGCTGAGTTGTGTTTATTTGAGTCTTGTAATTAGCCAGCTCATGTTGAGCTAGTTCAGTTCAGTATTAGTCAGCTCATGTCGAGCTAATTTTATTTTTTTGAGTCATGTCCAAGCATATCGAAGACTCAAGAACACATGATACAAGTAAAGACCAAGTCCAACCTGATTGAAGACATGGAAGTTGAGTCCAAATCCAACCCAGCTTGAAGACCTGAAGATCCCAGGAGGAGAAAATGAAAACAAGAACAAACCTGAAGCCCTAGACCAGCCGGAAGCAAACTGGGCTAGCCCAGGCCCAGGAAGAAGATTAGGGTGCCATCCCTTATGGTGACCCTCCTCTTAGTCGGCCACTTAAGGTCACCCCCTTGGCCGACCAAGACAAGGAGAGGGAGTCCAAGTGCTTTAGGGATTTCTACCTATGTTACCTTGTATTCCTAGTTATGGTTTGAAAGGGAGAAGGAGTCCTATGTAAAGTCTAAAGTACCCTTACTTGGGGCCCATGGTTAAGGATCTATCTAAGGGACCCTAGCCTCTTGCATGAAGCTTGATTTTTGATATGAAATAAACCTTGAGTTCTTATATTGCTTTGTGTGATTACCCTGCTGTGTGCATAAAGGGGTTTGAGAGTTCTTCTTCCCGGTGTTTGCAACCATCTTCTTGCCGCCAACCATCCTTCCAGCCCCTCCAAAACTTTCTTCCCTTTGTTGTTTTCCTTTGTTTTCTTGATTTTCTCTGAGTTTTCTAACCCCTGACAGGTCGTTTGTAGGTCCCCGAGTTTCTACGAATCCAACAACTCTAGCCAAGCCTTAATCGGACCACCGAGCAGAAAGCCGGATATCCGCAGATCTTTGGCTCAATTTTCTAGGCCGCATCCATCGAGGAATGAGAGATCCCTTCGCTGCGATCTTCATCGGGCACTTCAGTCATTGTCAGGTACACCCCCTCTACCTCTAGTAAATATATTGTAGGAGAACTTGCCTTAACCGAGGCTTCTCAGCACCGGCGATCCTTCTTTAATACTTTTCTAGGTTCTAATCTGCATGCTTGACTTCAAAATTTCATACATAATTTCCTACAACTAATTTTGATCTGAAATTTGGAAATTAATCACCTAACCCAACATATAAAACATTTAAAAATAATTGCATGCATATTAGTCCCGCATCATACCATTTACATCTCCTCTTCTAGCTCACCATTCAAGAAAGCTATTTGGACATCCATTTGCTAGATTTCATAGTCTAAGTATACTGCTAAAGCAAGCATGATCCGAATAGATTTGAGTATTGCCACAGGAGAGAATGTCTCATCATAGTAAATACCATAATGTTGACGATACCCCTCGGCAACCAGATGAGCTTTATAGGTCTCTATCTGCCTATCTACACCCCTTCCCCCTTTCAAAATCCATTTGCATCTAATGGATTTTATCTCCTCAGGTGGATCAACTAATGTCCATACATTATTGATTTCCATTGACTCCATTTTGGATCTCATGGCTCCTAGCCATAGTTCAGAGTCAGACCTTTGCATTGCATCCATATAGGTGATCGGGTCCTCATTATTCTCATCGAGTTCAATGGAATCACCATCCTGGACCAAGAAATTGTAGTATCTGTCCAATCAAAGCAGTATCCTATCGGATCTCCTTAATGGTTCCTGCATGGGCTCTGGGTGCGATCTAATCCCAACCGGTTCTATGTGGTCCCTTAAGTGTGACGGTTCTTCTACTTGTTGAACTTCACTAAGTTCAATCTTAGCAGCTACAATTCCTTCACCAAAGAACTCCTTTTCCAAAAAGATAGCCCTAAGACTGATGAACAACTTTTGTTCCTTAACCAAGTAGAAGTAGTACCCCATAGACTCTTTTGGATACCCAACCAATAGGCACTTGTCAGACCTAGGTCTAAGCTTATCCATTTCCAAATGTTTGACCTAAGCCAGGCAACCCCAAACCCGAAGATGTGTGAGTGTCGGCTTACATCCAGTCCATATCTCATATGGGATTTTGCTAATAGACTTACTCGGAACCCTATTTAAAAGGTAGCAAGCTGACTCTAGAGCATATCCCCAAAAGGATAGCGGTAGAGAAGCAAAGCCTATCATGGATCGAACTATGTCAATAGTTCGATCCTTCCTTTCAAACACTACATTTAATTAAGATGTCCCTGGAGGTATCCATTGAGAGGGAATCCCATTCTCTTCAAGATATGTCAAAAAATCATCGGAAAGATATTCACCACCTTGATCTAATCGAATGGTTTTGATATACTATCCAGTTTATTTTTCTACTTCATTACAATATCGTTTGAACATTTTAAATGATTCAGATTTATGTCTCATCAAGAAGACATAACCGTACCTTAAAAAGTTGTCTGTAAATATAATGAAATAATTGTACCCACCTCTGGCACTAATATTCATAGGTCCACATACATCAGTATATACAAGACCTAGAATCATTTTGGCTTGTTCACCTTTTTTAGAAAAAGGTGATTTTGTCATCTTTCCAAGAAGACAGGACTCACAGGTTGGTAGTGAATCACATTCACTAATCTCGAGAAGACCCTCACTTTTCAACCTATTTATCATGTTCTTGTTGATATGACCTAGCCTACAATGCCATAGATACACTTCACTAACATTATCTATCCTAGGGCATTTGCTAGATGTGTACACTACATTAACAGGTCGTGATAGTACGTTATGTCATTATTCATGTATCCATTCATCACAACAGAACCATTCCAAATGACTTTACAAATGTCATTCTTTATTGATAGTTCATAACCATACATGGCCAACTGGCCTACCTAAATGACATTCAAAATGAATGACGGACAATAATAACACTCATTCAAAATGATTGTACAAGACATGAAAACTAATTTGAGGGTTTCCAACACCAGGACTGGAACTTAGCTTCCATTTTCCATGTTCAAGGATCTCTCGCCATCATCAAATCTCCTACTAACTTGAAGTCCCTGCAAAGAATTGCAAATATCAATTAGACTTCCAGTATCCAATACCCAGTTAGTAGTATTGCAGATAGAGAAACTATAAGGTATTAGCATATAAATACCTTGTCCAGCACTACCTTGCTGCTTCCTCTTCTTGGACCTATTCGGGTCAAGGGATGCAATATAAAGAGGACAGTTCCTCTTCCAATGACCCTGCTTCTTACAGAAGAAGCCCTCTGTCTAGCTCTTATCTGCCTTCACCTTCTTCACCTGACTCGACCCATAAGCATTTTGCATCTTCTTCCCTTTATTTCTCTATTTCCCTTTCTTAAAGGGATGATGCCCTGCAAAGATCCTCCCACTAGATTTACCACTCCTTTATTGAGTTGGTAGTCTTTCTCATAAGTCTGCAGTAACCCCAACAGACTATGGAAGTTAACTGTAGGCTTATTCATTCTAAATGATCGAGAAAGTCTAGATAAGAAGGGGGCAGGGAATTCAGTATCACATCATTCTCGAGTTGTTCATGATAGGGACATCCGAGCTTGCCCAAGTACTTAATCATCTCGATCATATACAATACATGATAAGTGACTAAGGCCCCATGAAGCAACCACACGTTATAGATAGCACAGGAGACCCGGTACCACTCAACATCATCTGGTGTACTGAAGGACTCCTTCAACTTTTAAAGGATCTCCTCTAGCTGGGCTTCCTTGAATTTTTAACTAAACTCGTCATTCATCGCTGCCAACATGATGCATCGGATAGTGGTCCTATCAGAGAGCCACTTTTGATAAGTGTCTCCGACGGAACCCTGAGCATTAGGAACATGGGTTTTAAGCACCGGATCCGATATCACATATAAGATCTATTCATGCTCCAGGACAATCCTGAGCCTTCGATACTAGCTATCAAAGTTGGAACCCTTGAGCTTCTCATTATTGAGAAGAGATCAGAGTGACAAGTTGGTAGACATCTGAAAGGAAAACCAAAACTTATTAGTGTATATGAATTATTAACCTAAAGTCATGAATTTTAGTCTAAAGGCCCTCCCACTATTTTGTTCTGATTTTAGAACTCAATGATGAAATACTGCCTGTTGTTGACAAGAAGAGAAAGAGAGATAATGCCAATGTCACATTTTTTTGGCACTGTTAGTTAGGTTATATTAGTGAGTCAAGGTTAAACAAGTTAGTCAAAGATAATTACTTTGACCCTTATGATTTTCAATCATTAGGAACTTGTGAGTCTTGCCTCAAAGAAAAAATGACCAAGTCTCCATTCACTAGACATGGGGACAGGGCAATTGAGTTATTAGGTCTTGTCCATACTGTTGCATGTGGACCTATGACAAATCAAGCTAGAGGTGGATATTCTTACTTCATCACCATTATCGATGACTTATCTAGGTTTGGTCATGTGTATCTAATGAAACAAAAGTTTGAAGCTTTTGATAAGTTTAAAGAATATCAAAGTATGGTTGAAAAACAAACTGGACATAGTATTAAAACTCTTCGTTCTGATCGAGGAGGTGAATACTTGTCTGGTGAGTTTCTAAACTATCTCAAGGACAAAGGCATAATCTCTGAATGGACCCCACCTCATACATCCCAATTAAATGGTGTGACAGAAAGGAGAAATTATACCTTGTTAGACATGGTGAGGCCCATGATGAGCTTCACAGATCTTCCCATTTCCTTCTAGGGACATGCCCTGGAGACTGCTGCCTATATTTTGAACAGGGTTCCAGATAAGTCAGTGATTAACACTCCATATGTGTTATGGAATGGAAAAAGACCAAATCTTAAGTACTTAAAGATTTGAGGTTGCTAAGCTCATGTCAAGAATAATTTTGGACATAAGTTAAGTACTAGGGCTGACAAATGTAGGTCGTTGGTTATCATAAAGAGGGTGTTGGATACCTCTTTTATAATACTCCTAAATAAAAGGTATTTGTCAGTAGACATGCTACATTTTTGGAGCAAGAATTCATCCAAGAAAGAAGTAGTGAATCTACACTTGAATTAAGTGAAGAACAGAACCAACAACTTGCTGAGTCTTCAAGTGAGATTCCTCAACCAGAAGTTCTTGTAGACCAAGAACAGCCACAATACACACCTCCTCTTCGAAGGTCAGAAAGGCTACGGGGAGCACCTCTTAGATATGGCTTTGTCATCGGGGATGACAATGAAGCCAGTATCATTTAGGATGATAATGCTGTGATCTATTCGGAAGCTATTGAGAGAAAAGACTCTAACAAATGGCTGAGTGCCATGAAGTCTGAAATGGACTCCATGTATTCCAATCAGGTTTGGACCTTGGTAGATCCACCGAAGGAATTAACCTAATAGGGTGTAAATGGGTCTTCAACAAGAAGATAGGAGCAGATGGTCAAATGGAAACCTATAAGGCCAGGCTAGTAGCAAAAGTTTTTAGACAAAAACATGGCATTAACTATGATGAAACCTTTTCACCATTAGCCAGGCTCAAGTCCATTCAGATATTGCTTGCTATAGCAGCATACCATGATTATGAAATCTGATAGATGGATATCAAGACTGCCTTCCTTAATGAAAATCTTGAGGAAGAAGTATATATGTCACAGCTAGAGGGTTTTGTCTCAAGTGGGAGACCAAACCAAGTATGCAAGCTAAAGAAGTTCATTTATGGACTAAAAAAAGCATCGAGGAGTTCGAACATCCATTTTGTTAAAACAATCAAGGAATTTGGTTTTGTCAAGATTGTGGATGAACCATGTGTGTATAAGAAGACAAGTGGGAGTGCACTTGTTTTCTTTGTTTTGTATGTTGATGACATACTGATCATTGGGAATGACATCCCAATGTTATAATCGGTTAAAACTTGGCTATCATCAAAGTTTTCCATGAAGGATTTGGGAGAGGCATTCTATATACTAGGTATAAGGATTTATAGAGATAGATCTAAAAGAATGCTAGGCTTATCCCAGTCTAGGTACATTAACTTAGTGTTGAAGAGATTCAACATAGATGGAAGTAAAAGGGGTTACTTACCTATGAGTCAAGGCATACATCTCTCTAAGAAAATGTCTCCTAAGACATCAGAAGAAAGAAAAAGGATGGCTATGATTCCTTATGCTTCGGCTATAGGATCAATTATGTATGCTATGCTATGTACTAGGCCTGATGTTGCTTATGCCTTAGGCATAGAAAGTAGGTTCCAGGCAGATCTAGGTGAGGATCATTGGAAATCTACGAAAAATATTCTTAAGTACCTTAGAAGGACTAAAGATATTTTTCTTATATATGAAGGATCAGAGTTGAAACTAGAAGGATACACAGATTCTAGTTTTTAATTAGATCCAGATGATAGCAAATCTATATCAGGGTATGTCTTAACCCTATATAGTGATGTAGTAAGTTGGAAGAGTACAAAGCAGCCAACCGTAGCTAACTCAATCACTAAGGTAGAAACATAGCTGCAAGTGAAGTCGCAAAGGAAGCTGTTTGGATGAAGAAATTTATCATGAAATTGGACATGGTTCCTGAAATACAACAGCCAGTGTCGTTATACTGTGATAACACTGGAGCTGTAGCACAAGCAAAGGAATCGAGGTCTCATCATACTCCAAGCATATCCTAAGACGTTTCCACCTTATTCGGGAAATCATAGAAAGACAATATGTTATTATCGAATGAGTTGATACTAAGAACAATATAGCAGACCCATTCACTAAAGCACTACCTCAGCAGCAATTTGATCGCCACTTAGATTGTATAGGCATAAAGTATAATGGTGACTGGCTTTAGTGCAATTTGGAGATTGAAAGGAAAGTGCCCTAAAAGCCAATCTTATGTAAGGGCATTTTTGTAATCTTTTAACTCCAGTATGACATGTAATATATTAATAAAAGCATATAGTTTCATCATATTGCTATGTCTTACTTAAAGATTATAATGAACCCCATAGGTTAGGGCAAATGGAATTAGGGTTATGATGAAAATCATAACAGTGAGACCTACGTTCTTATAAACCCTAATCTAAAATGTTCCTAGTCAATGGACCATCGATTCGGGGACCGATAAGTCCGGAAAGACTAGCTTAACCTATGTATGCTCTGTTAAGAGGGTGGTTGGTCTCATAGCCACTTGTGTAGAGATACTAATATAAGGATAAGGGTGCTCATCAGGGTATGAGTTCACTAAACTGATCCGCACTGGGACTATCTTATGGAAGTCTTACAACTTGTCAAAAGATAGATCTCAAAGTAGGAGTTGTGCATGTGATCTTTAGACCTGAGGTCACCATGGTTCCTTATGCACACTAAGCCATGTTTTGGTTCATACTCTTTCATGACAGTAAGTCATGTATGGGGTGTTCTCAGATATGGTGGAAGGTGTATGAAGGATATGAGTGGACCAACAAGGAATCGATCATTCCTAGGAAGAGGAATTGTTTTTCCAAGTGATCTCTTCGATTGATGACTCAAAAAGTCTTTGATCAAAGCAGGATGAGATTAGAATTAGTTTCTAATCAGTCATTAGCTAAGTGTTCATTATCGAATAGATTCGAAATGACTAAGTGCTTGTGTTTGATATTTATCCATATCCATCACTTAATCGGGATAATGTGATATCGAAAGATTGAATTGCACGGTAACTCTCTACTGAAGGGTTTTGGTACTTTCTACCAAATTCTTCATCTTCTAGGTAGGCATTACATATTGCTAGATGTCAATCATGTCTTGTAGGTGTTCATGAACCAATTGGATTGGTTTCATGAGTCAATTTGGTGGATAGTTCTAATTGGCAATTTAGCTCAGCTCAATTTGACATAATTAGGTCAATCAGGATCGATCGGTTCAAATTAGCTTGAACCTAGACCTACTGCTTGCTAGATGTGGAACCCAAAGGGTCACACACATTAGGAAGTTGACCGAGGAAGTCATTCTTAATTTAATTAGGGTCATGGGATCGTAATTGGTTAGCTAGATTACAACTAGCATGTGTAAGCTAACCTAATTCCTAACCCAAGTTGATTTGGGTCTAGTTGCTTGCTAAATTGATCAACCAATTGAAGGGAGACTTAAATTGGGACATGTATTAATTAAAGAAGCCTATGGCAGATTTTATTTGACTTATTTTGGACATTTGGTGCCACTTGGACAAGAGTCCAAGTCGGTTGGTGTGCTTGGGCGCAAGGTTGCGCGTGCCAAGGAGAAGAGGGCAAAGAAAGGACCAAGAGTCCTTCTGTAGATGAATCTCTCTTGCTAAATTCATCTGGACTCCTCTTGGAACACATCCCCATGCCCCTTAGGACTGATTGATCGGTCAAAACATATTTGAATTAGCATGGAGATTGAATGAAGTGCATGCACGCATGAAGAGTCGCAACTCTTCATGTGGCACGTGGTCTGAGGCAGAGTCCTTCTGCTGTCAGGACTTTTCATTATCTCCGATGCTTGGGAACTGAAGAGATGCATCTTGGCTTCCTAGAGACTGGTACTTTCCATGTGGCAAGTGGGAAATAATCCAGGAAAGGGAAGGGATGCAGATATGGACCTTAGCGCATGAACATGCATATCGGATATGTTTTTTCAAACCAAATCACTCCTCTTCGGTCTTGAAAAATCATATCTGATAAGTCAGTGGCTGGTCATATCACATGCCCCTCTTAAAACTATAAATAGGGGGTGGTGTTTTGAGTTTCAAAAGATGAATTCCATCGGAGTTTTATTTAGAGTGTCTCTCCCTCCCTCCTCCTTAAGACAAATCTTGTCTTCTTAAGACAAGGTTTTTTCTTTGTAGGACAAGTCTTAGGTTTTAAGACATAAGCCTAAAGTATCCTACAAGAGGGCTATCCTAAATCCAAGAGTGGTTTTGGAGAGCATTCAGAGTGCCCTACAGGAGGGTAGGGTGTCCTAAAAAGGAGGAAGTCTAGAAGGCTGTCAAGAAGAGTCCTAGTCAAGCAAGCAACTGAAGTAGGAATTCTTTCTTGGGTCAATTCCTGTGTGGATCACCGTTGGAGGGCTTGCACTTGTGAGCGTAGTGGAAAGGAGTGGAAAACTGCATTCCAGGTATTCTTCATAACCCTTATTAGTGACTTATTAGTTGTACATGAATGAGGGGATCTTGGGATTAGGGTTTCTAGCAGATAAGGGTTTTCATGTGTAAATATTTAAAATCCAGTGTTCTTTTATGCTAGAGGACCCTTAAGAAACCCATCAGTGGTATCAGAGCAACCCTTAAGTCATTCAATTAATTATCATTTGTATGATCAAATGCTTATTAGATAGCTAGTTTGATCATAGGTTTTGATGCATGCCATTAATTAGGGTTCAGTGGAATGCTGTATGGTTATGTAAGATAATCTTAATATGATATTATGCATATTGATATTTAAATTATCTTAGTAACCTGTCTTATCCTAGTAACTGCTTTGGATTGGGTTAGTCACCATGGCCATCTGGTCATAGGGGTTAAGTAGGGTTTAAAGGCCTTCTCTTCTCATTCAATGGGGTCTCCTATGGCATGTAGGGGTGCCACTATAGCCATATCCCATGAATAAGTGAGGTGAACGGAGTATTATATAATCATGCTATGATTTGCATATTAAGATAAATATGCTTGTTAGATAATCATACTATGCATATTCTGGATTGATATGCTATTGTTACACTTGTTGTTATAAACATGATAACATGATTATTTAGGATGTGTATGAGACCATCAAAGCCCTCATAAAAATCATATTTACTCATAGTATTAACTTAATCATGTGCAAAACCAATTAGGGTTTGATCAGCTAGTTGGTGTCTAGGCAAGTGATTCTAGGAAGGTAAAGGGAATGAGGATTTTAATTGGTTCTATTGTCTGACCTGGCCAATTCAATTGGTGTCTAAGGAAAGCAATGGGTGGACTCCCTCACCCCTTCCACTTACCTGGCCAATTTGGTCATATATAAACCTTAACTTGGGAATGCTAATTGATTAAGTATACTATAATTGGCCTTCCTTCATGCTAAGCCAAATTGATATCAAAACTATAGTAGGTTTGTTGTATAACACAAGGCCTGCTCTAGGGTTTGATATAAAATTTGTCTTGGTGCACTTAGTACTTCATGGCATGTTTGGAAATTGTTGCTTTGTTGTGTAATACAAGGACAACGTTATTCCATCATGGCTATATAGAAATGAAGGGTCTAACTAAACTAAAACATTATAGTTTGTTGTGTAATACAAGCCTATAAGGAAGTTCTACCTTTGAACTCATGAGTGTTTATTGTGTAACACAAGGCACTCTTAAGGAATTGGGATCTCAACCCTACTAAAGAAACTAGTAAGGTTTCTCGCTTACCATAGATTGAGGATTATGGTATTCGAATAAAATAGTGGGAGACATAATCTAGTTATGAAAGTTATCTTGAGTGGTCTGCTTATATTGTTCTTTAATTAAATATAAGGTATATATTATGGCTTCAAATTTGTCACTATGAGGCATCTTAGATGCCAACAAGTTAACCGATCCTAATTATATGGACTGGTTGAGAAACCTGAGAATAGTTTTGACTCAACAAAAACTCTTTTATATTCTGGATTCTCCGAATCCTGAA
This sequence comes from Areca catechu, assembly GCA_021397845.1. NCBI lineage: Eukaryota > Viridiplantae > Streptophyta > Magnoliopsida > Arecales > Arecaceae > Areca > Areca catechu. The sequence continues at coordinate 181,253,598 of CM038039.1, read as the reverse complement.
CCGATTGGAGAAGATGCATCCGAGGAAGAAATTGTCGCACACAAAATATAACAAAATGACAGTACAACTATCAAGTGCATCATGTTAGCCTCGATGAGCAATGAGCTTCAAAGGCAACATGAAGAAGTAGAACCTCAGTCCATATTGCTCAACTTAAAGGAGGTATATGGAGAGCAAAGTAGGGCTGCTCTATCTGAGATATCAAAGTAGTTGTTCCATGCACGAATGAGTGAGGGTTCATTTATACAAATCCATATATTAAAAATGATTGACTTAATCACCCAATTAGGTCAATTAGGGTTTGTGATGGATGGTGAACTCAATCAGGATTTAATCCTGCAATCACTTCCAGATTCCTTCTCTTAGTTTGTTCTTAATTATCACATGAACAAACTGAATATATCTTTGCCTACACTGCTGAATATGTTGAAGACAGTAGAGAGCCATTCAAAAGGTGATAAGGCTCATCTTTTTCTCATTGATGGGAAGAAGAAATAGGCAAATAAAAAGGGTTTGAAAAGAAAGTTCAACCCTAAAAGGAGCATCCAGAAGAAGAAGAAAGCCAAGAAGGCGGTTAATGATGGAGCCTGTTTCCACTACAGCAAGCAAGGGCATTGGAAAAAGAATTGCAAGACATATCTTGCAAGGGTGAAGCCGAATGCAAGTGGAGCATCAAAAGGTTTGTACATGATACAAACTAATTTATCATTGAGTGCTTCCATTTCTAATTCATGGGTATTGGATACCTCATGAAGGTCTCATATCTATAAATCTTTATAGGGACTCCACAGAATTAGAAGTCTGAAGAAAGGTGACTTCAAATTATATGGCGCAAGTGGAAAAGCCATGTGTGCTGAAGCTGTGGGCACTTATCTTTTGTTATTACCTTCGGGTAATATTATAAAGTTAGAAGAATGTTAGTATGTCCTAGATATTGTAAGAAACATTATATCAATACCGTTGTTATTACAACAAGGATTTGAGATAAATGTAAAGAGCAATGGCTGCTCTATTTTTCATTGCAATAAAATATTTGGACATGGTTATTTTATAAATGTTCTTCTAACTTTAGAACTCAATAATGAAATACTACTTTTTGATGACAAGAAGAGAAAGAGAGATAATGTCAATGTCACTTTTCTATGGCAATGCTAGTTAGGTCATATTAGTAAGTCAAGGATAAACAAGTTAGTCAAGATAATTACTTTGACCCTTATGATTTTCAATGATTAGGAACTTGTGAGTCTTGCCTCAAAGAAAAAATGACCAAGTCTCCATTCACTGGACAAGGGGACAGGGCAACTAAGTTATTAGGTCTTGTGCATACTGATGTGTGTGGACCTATGACAACTCAAGCCAGAGGTGGATATTCTTACTTCATCACCTTTATTGATGACTTATCTAGGTTTGGTCATGTGTATCTAATGAAACACAAGTTTAAAGCTTTTGATAAGTTTAAAGAATATCAAAGTATGATTGAAAAACAAACTGAACATAGTATTAAAACTCTTCATTCTAATCGAGGAGGTGAATACTTGTTTGGTGAGTTTGTAAACCATCACAAAGACAAAGGCATAATCTCTGAATGGACCCCACCTTATACATCCCAATTAAATGGTATGGCAGAAAGGACAAATCGTACCTTGTTAGACATGATGAGTTCAATGATGAGCTTCATAGATCTTCCCATTTCCTTCTAGGGACATGCCTTGGAGACTGCTTGATGGGGACATCAAAACCCATCAGGGTTTTCTTCTTTTTCTCATAGATTTTTTCTTATTTTATTTTACATTTTATTCCAGCTATTCCAGCTATCCCTTCTATTCCTAGTTTATTCCTGGTTTATCCCTGAGTTATTCCCTGTTATTCCTGTCATCTTCAACCTCAATCCATCACCCAGATCTCCCATTTTTTCATCTCCCGCCCCACTGCCGATGACAAGGCCACGTCTTCACCACCGGATCTTCCTTCTCACTGTCCCACAGCCATCAGAGATCTAGTTGCCATCCGATCTCCGTGGTCCACGCCCATGCCGTCACGGCCATCCCCCGGGAGCCGCCAACCTGTCCGTGCCATCGTCCTCCCAGCCACCTCCATGACTCTTTCCACGATGATGCCATGCCGCCGTCCACCACCCGCCAGAAGCCATTGATGGGTTCATGACTTCATCAAGAACACGATTACTAGTACCTCCATGGTTGATTGTGCTGTTCTTATCATTGACTCCACCACTGTTGGTTTTGAAGCTGGTATTTCAAAGGATGCCTTGCTTGCATTCACTCTCTGGGTTAGACAGATGATTTGCTGCTGTAACAAAATGGATGCAACGACCCCCAAATATTCCAAGGCCAACAAGTGGAGAACCCAGGGACACGAGCAGATTTCAAGTAACAAGCTTCCATTGCTGGGTGCAATCTGTTTGTGGATGGCTAATGCAATAATAAATATTCCATTTCACTATATTCAATCACATAATACCTTTGTAGGCCTCTCAGGAAGGAGAACTCCGGGAGGGATTCAAGGCTTTCAGACCTCTAGCCCTCTTCTCCGTCCGCTGCCCCTGTTCCACGATCACAGTGAAGGGTTTTCTTCTGCACTAATCTCAGAGCAAAAGCAACTTGTACAAATTTTAGAGCAAGAAGTTTTTCTATGCAGATTTTAGAGTAGAGGAGGAATTTGAATTCGAATTTGAATTCGAATTATTCATGGAAATGCCCACTATTTTCTCTCTTTATTGTGTTATTTTGAACTTATGAAATTTGAATCAATGAAGAAAATTTTCTTAGAGTTTTCCCTTGCTTAAATGCTTGGTCCCTTGTGAGAAGGTGGGCATAAGGCCTAGAGTTCTTCCTCTTTCCAACTTCCCCTCTTCAACCTAATTTCCTCCATCCTTCTTAGTCCATTCAGCCAACACAAGGAGCTTTCAAGAGTCCACATCTCTTTCACTTCTTTGATGAAGCCAATCATCCAAGGAGTTCCTTCAAGTCCTGCTGAGAGTCGCCAACCAAATGAAGCCAAAGAAGATCTTCAACAAGACTACTTTGAGCTTTCTTTCACTTTTCCCCTCATTTCTCCATCTCAACCTTTCCCTCTAACCTTCCCCTACATCTTTTTGTTGCAAGATCCCCGAGTTTCCAGACTCCTAAGAAGAAGGTCTCCCATGCCAAGGAACCAGATACAAGAAGCCTTGCAACCTAGGGAATCTCCATGTCATCTTGGATTGTTCTTCTTTGAGAGTCCCCAGTGCTAAAGTCATAATTATTAATTGCTGGATAACACTCTTTAGATATTTTTTTAGATCTGCAATTATTAGAATACTAAACCCTAATCTGAGTGGTTTCTTAACCATGAAGGTCCTCCTCTTAGTTTCTTTGATCGATTTCATTTCTAGTTAAGTTTAATATTTAGATTCCTATCTTTAAATTCCTACTTCATTACTTGAATTGCTGCATTTATTTACTTCATCATTCATTTGATTATTACTAATTTCATATGAAATGCATCATCTCATCATTGTCCCCCATCAATTTTGGTATCAGAGCGGGTTAGGATTAGGGTAGAGAAAAAAAATGAAAAAAAAAAAGAAGATAAAAAAATAGAGAGAAAAAAAAATTTTGCAGCGAGCCTAACTCAATGGAGTTGAGTTTTCTCCACCTCAGGGGAATGATAGGGACATCAAAACCCATCAGGGTTTTCTTCTTTTTCTCCTAGATTTTTTCTTATTTTATTTTACATTTTATTCCAGCTATTCCACCTATCCCTTCTATTCCTATTTTATTCAAGGTTTATCCCCGAGTTATTCCCTGTTATTCCTGTCATCTTCAACCTCAATCCATCGCCCAGATCTGCCATTTTTTCATCTCCCGCCCCACTGCTGATGACAAGGCCGCATCTTCACCACCGGATCTTCCTCCCCACTATCTCTACAGTCGCCGGATATCTAGTTGCCATCCGATCTCTATGGTCAGTGCCCATGCCATCACGGCCATGCCCCGAGAGTCGCTCGCCTGTCTGTGCCATCGTCTTCCCATCCGCCGCCATGCCTCCCGCCATGATGACGCCGTGCCACCGTCCACCACCCACCAGAAGCCATTAATGGGTTCATGACTTCATTAAGAACATGATTAATGGTACCTCCCAGGCTGATTGTGCTGTAATTATCATTGACTCCACCACTGTTCGACATTTCAAAGGATGTCTTATCATTGACTCCCAGGCGGATTGTGCTATTCTTACCACTATTTTGAAGCTGGTATTTCAAAGGATGCCTTGCTTGCATTCACTCTCAGGGTTAGACAAATGATTTGCTGCTGTAACAAAATGGATGCAACAACCCCCAAATATTCCAAGGCCAACAAGCGGAGAACCTAGGGACACAAGCAGATTTCAAGCAACAAGCTTCCATCGCTGGGCTTAATCTATTTATGGATGGCTGATGCAACAACAAATATTCCATTTCACTATATTCAATCACATAACACCTTTGTAGGCCTCTCAGGAAGGAGAACTCCAGGAGGGATTGAAGGCTTTCAGACCTTCGGCCCTCTTCTCCGTCTACCGCCCCTGTTCCACGATCATAGTGAAGGGTTTTCTTGAACACGAATCTCAGAGCAAAAGCAACCCGTACAAATTTTAGAGCAGGGAATTTTTCTATGCAGATTTTAGAGTAGAGGAGGAATTGGAAATCAAATTTGAATTCGAATTATTCATGGAAACGCCCACTATTTTCTCCCTTTATTGTGTTATTTTGAATTTCGAAATTTGAATTTCAAAATGGCTTGGTGTCTATAAAATAGGCTCCAATCCTTCTTGTAAAAACAATTAAGAAATGAAATTTTTGCTTTAGAGAAGAGTGATTCTTCTTCACTCTGTGAGGAAAGGGTATGTGGCCCAACCTCATGGCATGATGTGAGGTCATGCCTAGTTATCCCCCTTCCCGTCGATTCCCCCTCTAGGTCTTATGGACTTTTCCTTTATGGCCCCAGGTAGCGATTTGGGTGAGATGCCCTAGGCTCCTCATGTTGTGAGATGGGTGGGATGCCCTAGGCTACATGTAGTGTGATGGGTGAGATGCCCTAGAGGTGAGAGGTCTCTTCGTGAATGTAAGTCCCCAGTCCTAGAGTGTCCAATTTTTCCCTCATGACCTTTGAGATTCATCTTAGCACCTCCAAGTATCAAGAAGGGTGTAATGACTTAGAGGTGAGAGGTCTCTTCATCAGGGTGAGTCCCAAAGTCCATGAGATCCAAATCCCTATCTTCCATCCCATTATTCCTTCACCATTAGATTAGAAAATCCAAAAAAAAATTATAATACCCTAATCTAGGTGACTTCTAGGCTCACCGATCGATCCTAGCTCCTAGCCTCCCATTGTCCCGTATCACTGCTGCCTATATTTTGAATAGGGTACCATCTAAGTCAGTGATTAGCACTCCATATGAGTTATGGAATGGCAAAAGACCAAATCTCAAGTACTTAAAGACTTGGAGTTGCTATGCTAATGTCAAGAATAATTTTGGACATAAGTTAAGTGCTGGGGCTGACAAATGTAGGTTTGTTAGTTATACTAAAGAGGGTGTTGGATACCTCTTTTATAACACTACTGAACAAAAGGTATTTTTCAGTAGACATGTTATATTCTTGGAGCAAGAATTCATCCAAGAAAGAAGTAGTGAATCTACACATGAATTAAGTGAAAAACAGAACCAACAACCTACTGAGTCTTCAAGTGAAATTCCTTAACCATAAGTTTTTGTAGACCAAGAATAGCCACGATACATACCTCCTCTTCGAAGGTCAGAGAGGGTGCGGGGATGGATTTGTCATCGGGGATGACAATGAAGCCAGTATCATTCAGGATGATAATCCTGTGACCTATTCAGAAACTGTCAAGAGAAAAGACTCTAACAAATGGCTGAGTGCCATGAAGTCCAAAATGGACTCCATGTATTCCAATCAAGTTTGGACCTTGGTAGATCCACCTGAAGGAATTACCCAATAGGGTGTAAATGGGACTTCAAGAAAAATATAGGAGCAGATGGTCAAGTAGAAACCTACAAGGCCATACTGGTAGTAAAAGGCTTTAGACAAAAACATGGCATTGACTATGACGAAACCATTTCACCAGTAGCCATGCTCAAGTCCATTCAAATATTGCCTGCTATAGCAACATACCATGATTATGAAATCTGGCAGATGGACATCAAGACTGCTTTCCTTAATGGAAATCTTAAGGAAGAAGTCTATATGACACGGCCAGAGGGTTTTGTCTTAAGTGGGAGACCAAACCAAGTATGCAAGCAAAAGAAGACCATTTATAGACTAAAACAAGCATCGAGGAGTTGGAACATCCATTTTGATGAAACAATCAAAGAATTTGGTTTTGTCAAGAATGTGGATGAACCATATGTATATAAGAAGAAAAGTGGGAGTGCAATTAATTTCTTGGTTTTGTATGTTGATGACATACTGATCATTGGGTATGACATCCTAATGTTACAATCGATTAAAACTTGACTATCATCAAAGTTTTCCATGAATGATTTGGGAGATGCATTCTATATACTAGGTATAAGGATCTATAGAGATAGATCTAAAAGGATGCTAGGCTTATCCCAGTCCAGGTACATTGACTTAGTGTTGAAGAGATTCAACATGGATGGAAGTAAAAGGGGTTACTTACCTTTGAGTCAAGGCATACATCTCTCTAGGAAAATGTCTCCTAAGATATTAGAAGAAAGAGAAAGGATGGCTATGATTCCTTATGCTTCGGCTTAGGATCAATTATGTACTTTATGCTATGTACCAGGCTTGATGTTGCTTGTGCCTTAGGCATAGTAAGTAGGTTCTAGGCAAATCCAGGTGAGGATCATTTGAAAGCTATGAAAAATATTCTTAAGTACCTTAGAATGACTAAAGATATTTTTCTTTTATATGGAGGATCAGAGTTGAAACTAGAAGGATACATGGATTCTAGTTTTCAATCAGATCTAGATGATACCGAATCTATATCAAGGTATGTCTTCACCTTATAAGGTGGTATAGTAAGTTGGAAGAGTACAAAGCAGCCAACCGTAGCTGACTCAGTCACTAAGGCAGAATACATAGCAATAAGTGAAGCCATAAAGGAAGATGTCTGGATGAAAAAATTCATCATGGAATTGGGCATGGTTCCTAAAATATGATAGCTAGTGTCGTTATATTGTGATAACACTAGAGCTATAGTATAAGCAAAGGAACCGAGGTCTCATCATAAGTCCATGCATATCCTAAGATGTTTCCACCTCGTTCGGGAAATCATAGAAAGACGAGAGTTATTATCGAACGAATTGATACTAAAAATAATATAACAGACCCATTCACTAAAGCACTACCTCAGTAGTAGTTTGATCGCCACTTAGATTGTATGGGCATAAAGTACAAGGGCAATTGGCTTTAGTGCAAGTGGGAGATTGAAAGGAAAGTGCCCTAAAAGCCAATCTTATGTAAGGGCATTTTTGTAATCTTTCAACTCCTGTATGACATTTAATATATTAATAAAGGCAATAGTTTCATCATATTGATGTGTCTTACATAATGATTTTGATGAACCCCATAGGTTAGGACAAATAGAATTAGGGTTATGATGGAAATCATAACAGTGAGACCTAAGTTCCTATAAACCCTAATTTAAAATGTTCCTAGTCGATGGACCATCAGTTCGGGGATCGATAAGTCCGGAAAGACTAGCTTATCCTATGTATGCTCTATTAAGAAGGTGGTTGGTCTCACATCCACTTGTGTAGAGATACTAATATAAGGATAAGCATGCTCATCAGGGTATGAGTTCACTAAACTGATCCGTACCAGGACTATCTTATGGAAGTCTTACTACTTGTCAAAAGATAGATCTCAAAGTAGGAGTTGTGCATGTGATCTTTAGACCCGAGGTCACCATGGTTCCTTATGCATACTAAGCCATGTTTTGGTTTATACTCATTCATAACAGTAAGTCATGTATAGGGTGTTCTCGGATATGGTGGAAGGTGTATGAAGGATATGAGTGGACCAACAAGGAATCGATCATTCCTAGTAATAGAAATTGTTATCCCAAGTGATATCTTCGATTGATGACTCAAGGAGTCATTGATCAAAGTAGGATGAGATAAGAATTGATTTCTAATCAGATATCAGCTGAGTCTTTATTATCGAATAGAGATTCGAAATGACTAAGTGCTAGTGTTTGACATTTATCCATACCCATCACTTAATCAAGATAATGGTAGATCGAAGATTGAATTGCATAGTAACTTTTTACTGAATGGTATTTTGTTACTTTCTACCAAATTCCTCATCTTTCGAGTAGGCATGACACATTGCTAGATGTCAGTCATGTCTTGTAGGTATTCATGAACCAATTGTATTGGTTTCATGAGTCAATTCGATGGATAATTCTAATTATAATTTATGTCAGCTCAATTTGACCTAATTAGGTCAATCGGATTTGATCAGTTCGAATCAGCTTGAACCTAGACCTACTATGGGCTAGATGTGGAATCCAAAGGGCCACACACATAAGGGAGTTGACCAAGAAAGTCATTCATAATTTTATTAGGGTCATGGGATCCTAATTGGTTAGCTAGATTGCATACTAGCATGTGTAGGCTAACCTAATTCTTAACCCAAGTCGATTTGGGTCTAGCAGATTGCAAAATTGATCAACCAATTGAAGGGAGACATAAATTGGGAAATGTCTTAATTAAGGCAGTCAATGTTAGATTTTATCTAACTTATTTTGGACATTTGGTGCCACATGGACAAGAGTCCAAGTCGGTTGGGGTGCTTGGGCGCAAGGTTGCGTGCGCCAAGGAGAAGAGGGTGCAAAAAGGACCAAGAATCCTTCTGCAGATGAATCTCACTTGCTGAATTTATCTGAACTCCTCTTGGCACACAACCCCATGCCTCTTAGGACTGATTGACAGGTCAAAACATATTTGAATTAGCGTGGAGATTGAATGAAGGGCGCGTGCGCATGAAGAGTCACAACTCTTCATGTGGCGCGCGGTCTGAGGTAGAGTCCTTCTGCTATCAGGACTCTTCATGATCTCCGATGCTTGGGAGCTGAAGAGATGCCTCTTGGCTTCCCAAAGATCGGTACTTGCCATGTGGCAAGTGGGAAATAATCCAGGAATGGGAAGGGATGCAGATATGGCCCTTGGTGCATGAACTTGCATATCATATATGTTTTTTCAAACCAGATTACTTCTCTTCAGTCTTGAAAAATCATATATGATAAGTCAGTCACTGGTCATATCGCATGCCCCTCTTAAAACTATAAATAGGGGGCCGTGTTTTGAGTTTCAAAAGGTTAATTCCATCAGAGTATTATTCTGAGTGTCTCTCTCCCTCCCTCCTCCTTAAGACAAAACTTGTCTTCTTAAGACAAGGTTTTTTCTTACTAGGACAAATCTTAGGTTTTAAGACATAAGCCTAGAGTGTCCTACAGGAGGGCTATCCTAAACCCAAGAGTGGTTTTGGAGAGCATTCAGAGTGCGCTACAGGAGGGTAGGGTGTCCTAAAAAAAGGAAGTCCAGAAGGCTATCAAAAAGAGTCCTAGTCAAGCAAAAAACTGAAGTAGGAATTCTTTCTTGGGTCAATTCCTATGTGGATCACCGTTGGAGGGCTTGTGCTTGTGAGCCTAGTGGAAAGGAGTGGAAAATAGTGTTCCAAGTATTCTTCATAACCCTGATTAGTGACTTATTAGTTGTATATGAATGAGGGGATGATAAGGATATCAGATCAGACATAGACTTCAAGCTTCAATTTGTCTTCTAAGTCATGTATTGGTCAATTTTTATTAAGTCCTATAATGAAGTCCAAATTTTGTGAGTCTTGTAATAAAGTGAGCCAGTTGGATTCACTAAGTCGGTGAAAGTTTTTTGTTTAATCCATTGAGTCCTGTTTATCTGTTCACTGAGTCCATTATTTATTTAGATCTATTTTGAGTCTTGTCAGTTAGGTCTTTTTGAGTACATATAATTTTTATTCAATAGGAGGACCTTTGGACCCACACTTAAGTCACCAACCCAGCATTTGGATTTCTTCATGCTGCCCAAGCCCTCCAGGAGATGGTGCCCCAGCATACCAGGCCTTAAGCACCTCAAGCCCATAAGATTTCATGAAGAAGTGCCACCCTAGATCCCTATCCTTGGCGCCACAATCCAAGGCTCATTGCAGTTGACGCCCCCCAGCCCATCATGAAGTTAGCGCCCCATATTTTTACCCAGTCCAAGATGCCCAAGGCTTTGACCCAGTCGAAGCCCATGGAGAAAGGTTAAAGCTTCCAAGTCCAAGAAGGAGTTGATGTCCAAGTTCTACAAGGATTTCAGTCTACCAATTCTATTCAAATTATGTACTCCTTATTCTACTTAACTTTATTCTCCTAATCCTATTCATACTGTATACTCTTAGTTTGACAGGTAAAAGGATGGATGAATCTATAAATACCCACCCCCTCCCCCTCTTGTAATCAATCTCTTTTCGTGAAATAAAACTCTCGTGAATTTTTTTTGTGACAATTTGTGTTCTTTGGAAGTGGTGTGAGACTTGTCTTTTTTTTCTTGTGAGCAAACCCTAGCCACCAACCATCCCTCCCTCTTCCACCAAATCCTAGCCATTGTCTATCCAAGCAAGAGCCCTAAGATGCTCACCATCAACCCTCTTAGGATCCAGGCATCTTCATCTTCTACAGTCCTCAAATCGGCCCCGGCGATCCTACTACTTCTTCTTCTCTTCTAATCTCCCATTTTATATTTTTTTCATCATCCTAGACACTAAACCCTGATGGTTGCTAGATCCCTCCGGTACCATGCCCTCTAGATGAATTCTTCCTTGACCTCGAATGAAGCTGATAAAAAGTTGACAAATTTGTAGGAAAGTGATCGGATCATCCAGTTGCCGATCTAAGCGGAGCGATCTCTTCCACGTCAACTAGAAATCATTGCCTAGTATGTTAAACCTAATTCCCATCTCTTTTTGTCTGATTTCTTAAAGGTGAACATGCTCCTAATAGGCCTTCTTAGACCTAGGATCTTTTACTTATTTTATTTCATTAATAGTTCTAGCATGTGGGTAGGAATTGTAACTGTTGCATGAAACCCTAACCTAGTCTTAGCTATTTTCGAGAACTAAATCTAAACAACCTCAGAAATCATTGATCCTTTAATCTATTTTTCTTTATGTTTCTCTCATTCATGTCATCATGCATCATGTTAGAATCCCGCCCCTCATCAATTTTGGTATCAAAGCATAGTTTAGGGCATGTTCATGCATCATAGTTAGGTTTTCTGCATCCTAAATTTTGCATAACACCTCAAAACATAGGACTGTTTACCCCATCAAATGTTTCAATTTTTTTATGATTATCATGGTGAATATCCTCTGTTTTGTTCTCTGTTTTCTTGTTATTTTTTTGGAATTTCTCAGATCTGAAAATAAACAAAAAAATAGCAAAAACAAAACACTAACAAAATCTACATCCTGTCATATGCAATAGGAGTCCAAGTTTAGGTCTGATTCACCATCTTAGGTATTTTATTTTTTTCTGAAATTTTCATCACATCATTGCTGCGTTGTCCTCTATTTTACTGATATTTTTATATTATTTTATAGAACCAAAAATTTGTATAAAAGTCGGCATCCTAGAAACCCTAACCAGAACTGTGTGTTTCCCTGCAACCAGTTAGAAATCCTAGGTTTTGCATCATAATACTATTTTAGTTTTGCATGAAATTTGGTAAAAAGCATACTTACATGTCATTCTCTGTCCTGTAAGTTTTTTAAAATTTTTATGCATTGAAATCTATGCTACTTTCTGCATCAAACAAACCCTAATTTCAGTTTCTGCATACCTGACTAAACCAAACCTAATCAACTACCAAACCCACATCACCCAAGCGATTTTTTTTTTGATAACTTAGCCCACTCAAATTTAATTTGTCACCTCATAAAAAAACAAATTTTTTTTTTTATTTTTGATTGTTATTAGATTGCATCAAGTTTCATTGTGTGTTCATCATCTCATTTAATTAATATTGTAGGCAATTTCCTATCTCATATTAGGGTAGGATTTCATTACCTGTCTTGGGCCCAAAACAACCACCCAGCATCAGACCCCAAGCCTTAATTAAAATCAATTAGCAACCTAGTTGCTCTAGTGAGCTTAGGGACACCAACAGGTTGGGTCAGAGTTGTGTGGGTTAACTAGTGCTTTCAATTCCTCAACTATTATCGGAAACTGGTGTCTAAGGCTAGAGATTCAGAGACAAATGCCCTAAGTGGACTGGTGGTTATTTAATTAGGACCCTATCATAGGTAGGGGGAGCCTCCCACCACCCCACCTATTACTTGGCTAGTGGAAGGATTAGTTGTTAAGTTAGGTGTAAGTTGAGTCGACCCACTCAATTTTGGCTCTAGGTCTAGCAAACCCTAAGACATACTGATCCTTGCATGCTTGACTGCACCATACCACTTTGAGTGATTGATTGCATGACCACTAGGTTAGGAACCAAATATCAACAGTCTAAACCCCAACCTAGCTCAACCATGGAATCCAACTTTGAGATCTTCATGAAAGCCATGATTGAACAATTTGATCAGATGAACCAACTGAATGACTAATCCACTACCCAATTAACCACCCAAATTAACTAGTCCAATACCCAATCCCAAAACTAGTTTGCCCAGTTGACCATCCAGAAAAACCAAATAACCCAATCCAATAACCAAGCAACCCATAGGATTGGTACCCTTAGATATGAGCCCAGTATTAGTCCACTTCATCTTAGTTAACCCAACCCTACCGCAGTCATTAGTCAATTTTTCCTTAGCCAACCTGGTATGAGACTAACTCAATGCGAAGATGAAGAACGATGCAAGGGATATGTTTGTTTCATGACTTTTAAGTTTTAATGATTTTTTGTGGATTCCCGAAAACAAGTAGGAGTAGATCTAGGGTTCTATACTAACAAGAACTTCAGGCAAGCAAGTAAGTCCCTAAACAAGTATAAAAAGAGGATCCTGGGATTGAGAAACTCTGTAGGACTTAGCTCTCAGATAAATACCTACTTAGGAATCAGGGTGGCAAACCTCAAAGATCCGAAGTGCCCGATGCCGAGTTCACTCACTCTCGCGGATGCGACCTGGATGATCGAGCCCTCAACCCCGTGGATGCGCCGGCTTTCTGCCCGAAGATCACGAAGGCAAGGGAAACCAACTCCGATTCATGGCACCTGGAGGACCTACAAGCATTCAGAAGGAGAGTTAGGATTCAATCAAAAAAGAAAGCAATAGATGAAGGAATGAGAGTTGATGTGGTGATGGTGGAGTTCTTCTTGCTAGGTGCCCGGTTGGATGATCCCAATGGACTCTGACTCGAAGGTTAGAGGATGGAGTTGTGGAAGAGATAGTAACATGAGGCCTCACACCTCTCGATGCTCGAAGGCGAAGGAGCTCCCTCACGGAGATCGACGTTCTTAAGGAACGAAGGCAACTAAAGAGAATTGGCTCTCAAAACTTGTATTTTTCATTTCTCAACATTAGCATTACAAGGGAGGGGTAAGGCCCTTTATATAGGCACCTTAAGACTCATTCAAAATTTGAATGAAAAATATTACAAGTCTTCATGAAGATGGTGCCATAAAATCAGATTTTTCTCCATGGAATCCTCTCTTGGTCAACCTTGAAATGGTGGAGTGCTTGATTTGGGGGAGTGAGGAGGGGAGCATGTCTTCAAGAATCATGAGCGCCCACTTGATCATTGCTTCTTTCCTTGACCATCCAAGATTTTATGGAGAAAGGCTTGATATGGGGGCATGAAGCATGGATCTTGTCTTTGCGCCTTTGGACTTTTGAATTTCTTCCATGATTGATCAAACACTTTGGGAAGAAGGAGTGATATGGGGGCTTGAAGCAAGGGACATGTCTTCATAAATCTTCAACTCCCATTGACCTTCCTTTTTTGCCCACCCTTCTTTGGCAGAAAACTTGTTAAGGGGAGGGAAGGGAGGCTTGGATCAAGAGATTTTGTCCATATGGTTTGATGGTGTCCAAGAAATCTACACTTCCTCTTGATTGGAGGCTTGGGTCAAGGGATGGTGTCCACTTGGATTGATGGCATCCAAAATTCTGCATTTTCTCTTGATTTGGGCCGCCCAGTTGTCATGATCATGTGGTGCCACATGGGATGGGTGAGGTGGTGCTCAAGGGCTGAGGTGGCATCCTTCAAGGTGGGGAAATGGCTTGACCCATTAATAATTGGACTAGACTCAATGACCACTCCTTCAAATAGGCTTCGATCCAATCTTCCAATAGACTCGGACTAGAACCAATTTAGCTAAGTATAGGACCCATTGACCCAACTTGACCAAATTGGTCAATGTACAAGACTAAAACAAAAGCAATTGAAACTAAATTCATGACTAAAAAAAAAGTACAATGCTTTAGGCTTGAAGCCTTATTAAGGGTTTTAAAAATTGAAACCCTAATCAGAGACCTGGTGCCCCCACCAATTCTCCCAGGGTGGGAGGAACTCGACCATGTCGAGTAAGGGTTGATTTGGCTTTGTTATTTTTCCAGAAGGTCAGGGTCGAGATGTTGCAAGTCCTCTCGGGTATCCTACGAATCATCAGACTATGGTCGGCCTTGCAATCGGACCAAGTAAAACTGATAGCCTTTGCCCCGGGTGGTCATAGCTTGATCATCCAGGACATGCTCGATCCGCTCTCCTCTCTCAGGTAAAATTGGAGGTGGACACTCTGGGTCGAGTTCGCTCTCAAATGAAAGGTTAGGCCGAAATGGCTCGCTGTGTATGTTTGCTGGTTCCCTATACTCGACTAAGTCGGGATATTAAAAGTCGAGCTAATGCCATAATCCAGTGTATTTCAAGTATATAGGCATTAGGGCCAACTCTCCTTATCACCCTAAAGGGGCCAGCTCCACGAGCATGAAGTTTCTTAATGAATCTTGATAGAAACCATTCAGGCCTAAGCCTAACCATTATAGAATCCCTTTGATCAAACTCTTTAGTACTCTTTCGGGAATCAACCAAATTATTTTAAAATTTATACTTAATGCAGAATCCTAACATGATGCAAAATGCAGACTCAACTAAGCATTCCTATAGAGCAAAATTTTATTGGACTCTCTAGGGCCTAAACCTAATAGATTATTTACTCTCTAGGTTTGACCCTGGTCTGGTATGCACAAGAAAAATTACCATGAATCCCTAGTAGATGCCATAAAGTATACCAAAAGTAGGTAGCAAATGGGATGGTCTCTAAGGGTTCATGCAACCTGGTAATCTCTATGAAATGCAACCCTACGGCTCTAGAAATATGAAAAGACTTAGGGAAGGGTTGGAAATAGGAATCAGAGTCTTGGGGCAAACTATGCAAAGCATAAAACAGACCTTGGTTATTCAGGGTGATCGTAAAATTTCGACATTGATCTATATCTTTAGGCAAGAAATGGTCCATGCTATGGAGGGATGGGTCAACAATTTTTGGAAAGAGATCTTGAATTGGAATTGAAGGGATGAGCTCCTCCTAAGGGTACGAAACTAAAGGGACCATATCCTCAGTAATTTTCTCTTGGATTTTAGGACTAGGTAAAGTCATTATAGTATCAATATCATAGTTCTCTCCCTCTAACTATTCTTCATAGTCATCCACTAGGTGTACTTCAGCTTCATATACTTCTACTTCAAGCTCACTGGTGGGTTCAAGATTTTCTAAGGGTCCTTCCAACGTAGCTTCCACCTGGGTGTTTTCTGGGTCAACCAATCCCAGGTCAGCAATATACTCCACCTCTTTAATGTTACCCTAGTGAACACATGGGGTAGCAGGGGTGGGTCGACTCATGTCAGGTCGGTTTGGACTAGGTCGACTCGGGTAGACTTGACCATACCCTTGGCTAGATCTTAGGGCTTGGCTAGGGTTCCTAAAGGGTTCAGGTCTACAATAGGGTGGTGCCCTTTGGAAACGCTCACAATACCTCGCAGTTTGGTAAGCCTGCTCTAAATTGTTGACCTCTCTAAAATAAAGCTCCCTTTGAAGATCGGGATGTAGGCCAGCCCTAAACCTAGACAGGGTTACAGATTCTAATTCATTGACATTATATCGCATGACATACTCATCAAACTTTGCAATGTATTTGGCCACACTCTTGCTCCCTTGATGTGGGAATCTTCTGGACTTAGCCTGTAAGGAGGGATCATGTTGAGGGAAACTCCTAGGATGGGGAAGTGATTTAAACTCCGGTTTAGTGTGAGGCTTCTGGGTCCTAACCCGAGTTTCTAGTCTTGTTAAACTTTGATCAAACTTATCAAGCTTATTGTTCATCCTAGCTATCTATTCAAAGATGACCTTTAATTTATCCTTGCGATTGTTCTCCATGGATTCACTTGATTGAGAATGATGGGGGTGATAGGGGACTCCTGTGTTGGGAATCCGGTGCATTGTAGCGAAAGTGTAATTTCAAAATGATGATATTTGCACCATAATATCTTAGCCAAGATCTCCTTATTCAGGATTAAAACATATAATAAACATACAAACTTACATTGTTAGAATTAGGGTACCAACCAGTAATCGCTAATTCCAACAAAATTTGATGTTGAAGAGGCTAATTGATCTCACCAGGCGTCCAAGTGTCCGCCCTCCGATGGTGATCTACACAGAGCAATGATCAAGACAACTCTATCTTCTTTTAAATGGTTCCCTCTATTGAGTTCTTCTTCCTAGAACTCAATTGCTTGGACTATGGCTTGAATTCCTCCACACAAGTGCTTGCCTCCCTTTCCTTGACCTCTTCTCCTCCTTCCACTAAGACCTTGGCCCTTTAGACACCCTTGTCTTGAAGAAAAGACCTTGTCCTAAGAGGACATAGGCTTGTCTTAAGTTGGAGGAGAAATTAAGACAATGATGTCTTAATGTAAGAAAGAAAGGAACAGATCAAAACTTCTTTCTTTCCTTTACCGTCAGAGACTTTTACTCTTATTCTTGTTCAGTAGCAGAGTTTCGACAGAGGTGTAATCTGTAAAGGAAACATTGCAAGAGCAAGAAAAGAATAAAAGAGTCTTCAGGAGAGGAAGAAAGAAAAACATATCACCCGAGTTCTGATTTTTCATGCGCCTTAAATAGTTTTTAGAGAGGCGCCTTCAAAACTCTCCGTAAACTCCTTTTCACACCTTTCTCAATTTCTCATGCCCCTTCCCACTTTCTCACGACCCTTCAGATTAAATCCCATGGCCTTTCTTAAAGAAAAAGCCGCGGTGTTTTAAAAAGAAAGGGGTCGCGACTTTTCATCTCCGAAGAGATGTTATTTCACGCGCCCGGGAAGAGTTAGCATTTTTCTTCTTTCTTAAAAACTTTCAAGCCGTTTGATTCCCATCCAAGGGCACATAGGTGAGGTGCTAATTCTTAAGAAAGGAGGCCGCCCCAAATAAAATTATCGGAGAATTAAGTGGGGCACGCCAAGAGTCCATGCGCCATGGACTCTTCCAAATGGCGCGCCAAGAGTCCATATGCGCAAGGACTCTTGGAATTTAGCATGAAAATGCAAGGGGGGCGGGTGGGGAGGCTAGCCAAGTTACATGGCTAGCCAATAGGGTTAGCCATAATCCCAATTAACTCAATTAGGGTCTAATTAGGTCCAATTAGAACCCAATTTGAACCAATCCGGAACCCTAATTCGAATCTGATTCGAATAGAAGCTAGGATTTGCAACACCTGCTAGAGTGTTATCCTGCAAAGATGATTTAATTCCAAATTAAACTCTTGATCAATCCTCTTAAGTGTGTGACCCATTGGGTTCCACATCTAGCAAGCAGTGGGTTCGAATACAAGTTGACCTAATTTGATTAGAACTCTTTCTAATCGATTTAGGTCAAACCGGGCTTACCCGATTCGATTAATTAGGACTCTTCCTAATAAATGATCTTTGAATTTGATCAACCCACAAGACAAGATTGACGTTTAGCAACGTGTCATGTCTACCCAGAAGATATGGAAATTCTGGTGAAATACCAAAATTACCCTTCAGTAGAGAGTTACCGTACAATTAAATCTTTTGATCAGCCTGCACCCAAAATATAACTATGGATATGGATATATGTCAAATCCAATATTATATTTATTTCTAGATCAATCTTATATCGATGATTCAATTATCTTGATATTAGAAATCATCTCTAATATCTTTACTTTGATCAAAGATTCCCTGAATCATCATTCGATTGTTAACTAGCTGGATGCAATCTCCTCTTACTAAGAGTGATCGATTCCTTGTTGACCTACTCATTACCTTCATATCCAATTCACCATTCCCAGTATCAATCCTGTGCATGACTCAGTGTCATGATTAGGATTGAACCAAAGAATGGGTTCATGTACATAAGGTACTTATGGCAGTCTCAGGTCAAAAGATTACTTGTACCACTCCCACTATGAGAACCTTCTATTGACATGTAGCTAAGACTCTATTAGATGTTCTCAAGTTGGATCATATCAGTGAACTCATTCTCCAATGAGCACCCACATCCTAGTATTAGTGTCATACACAAGTGACTGTGAGAGCAGTCATCCTTTCCAGAATACATGGGATGTGCTAGTCTTACCGGAAAACCCTGATCCCCTACTCAGGGTTCCTTTGACTAGGAATACTTTAGATTAAGGTTTTAAGATTTTAGGTCTCACTGGTATGATCTCATCATAGCCCTAAAATCATAGCCCTAATCTATGGGGTTCATCATATAATATAAACACAGCGTATGATGAAAAATAATGCCTTTATTTAGAAAATTGTCAATTACAATGGTTTGGGAGATACAACATAGATTGGCTTGTAGGGCATATCCCTTTCAATCTCCCACTTTCACTAAAGCCAATCGCCTTTAAATCTTAATCCCATACACTCGAGGTGGCGATCAAAATCTCGCTGTGATAGAGCCTTAGTGAACGGGTCTGCTACATTGTTCTTTGTATCAACTCTATTTATGTAGACATCTTGTCTCTCTACTATTTCTCGGACGAGATGGAAGCATCTCAGAATGTGCTTGGACTTATGATGAGCTCTTGGTTCCTTAGCTTGAGCAACAGCCCCAGTGTTGTCACATTAAAGTGGCACTGGGTTTTCAATTTCAGGAACAACACCCAACTCTATGATGAACTTCTTCATCCAGACTGCTTCCTTGGCGGCTTCACTAACAGCTATGTATTCTGCCTCTGTGGTTGAGTCAGTTACAGTCTGCTGCTTGGTACTCTTCCAACTCACTGCTCCACCATTTAGGATAAAAACATATCCTGAAATGGATTTGCTATCATCAGGGTCTGATTGAAAACTAGAATCAGAATAAGCTTCTAGTTTAAGATCAGAACCACCATAAACCAGAAAAATATCCTTAGTCCTTCTTAGGTACTTAAGAATATTTTTAACTGCTTTCCAATGATCCTCTCCTGGATCAGCCTAAAACCTACTGACAATGCCTAAAGCATATGCCACATCAGGCCTAGTACATAACATGGCATACATTATGGACCCTATTGCCGAAGCATAGGGTATAAAATTCATTCCATTTCTTTCTTCAGGTGTCTTAGGAGACATCCTTTTAGAAAGATGTATGCCTTGACTCATAGGAAGATAACCTCTTTTACTTCCATCCATGCTGAATCTTTTCAGCACTAAGTCAATGTACCTAGATTGGGATAAACCTAGCATCCTCTTAGATCTATCTCTATAGATCTTAATACCTAGTATATAGGATGCTTCTCCCAAATCTTTCATGGAAAACTGGTTTGATAGCAAAACCTTGACTGATTGCAACATTGGGATATCATTCCCAATGAGGAGTATGTCATCTACATACAGAACCAAGAAGATTATGGCACTCCCACTAGTCTTCTTATAAACACAGGGTTCATCCACATTTTTGATAAAACCAAACCTTTTAATAGTTTCATCAAAGCGGATGTTCCAACTCCTTGAAGCTTGCTTTAATGCATAAATGGATTTCTTTAGCTTGCATACTTGATTAGGTTTATTTTTTGAAATAAAACCTTCTGGCTGTGACATGTAGACTTCTTCCTCAAGGAAGCCATTGAGGAATGCAGTCTTCACATCCATCTGCCAGATCTCATAATCATGATATGCTGCTATAGCAAGTAAAATCTGTATTGATTTGAGCATGGCAACAGGTGAGAATGTTTCATCATAATCAATTCCCTGTTTTTGTCTAAAACCTTTAGCCACTAATCTGGCTTTATAGGTTTCAACTAGGCCATCAGCCCCAATCTTTTTCTTATAGACCCATTTGCACCCAATAGGATTAATACCCTCTGGTGCATCAACCAAAGACCATACTTGGTTTACATACATAGAGTCTATTTCGGATTCCATGGCTTCTTGCCATCTATCTGAATTAGTACTCAAGATAGCTTCCGTATAGGTCAGAGGTTCATCATTTTGAATGACTTGGGCTTCATTATTTTCAATAATAAACCCATACCTCTCAGGTGCCCGTGGCACTCTATCAGACCTACAGGGAGGAGTTTTGTGTTCTGGTTCTGTCCTAACTATATGTTCTAATGGTTGAGAATTGTCTATCTGTGTTTCTTGTACTTCTCCAAGTTCAAAAGTTCTACCATTGCCCTTTTCTAAAATGAACTCCTTTTCTAGAAAAGTGGCAGCCTGCTGACAAAAATCTTTTGTTCAGTAGGATGGTAGAATAGATATCCTCTACCTTCTCTAGGATATCCTACAAATAGACATTTATCCGCTCTAGGTTCCAACTTATGTCCAAAATTTCTTTTAATATAAGCTGGACATCCCCATACCTTGAAATATTTAAGATATGGTTTCTTTCCACTTCAAATTTCATATGGAGTACTAACAACAGATTTAGAAGGTACCTTGTTCAGAATGTAAACAGCAGTTTCTAGGGCATGACCCCAGAAGGAAATGGATAAATTTGTGAAGCACATCATGGATCGTACCATATCTAATAAGGTACGATTCCTCCTTTCAGCTATACCATTTAGCTGTGGTGTATAAGGAGGGGTCCATTCAGAAAGAATTTCATTAACTTTAAAATAGTCTAAAAACTTCATGGATAAGTATTCTCCTCCTCGATCAGAACGAAGAACTTTAATACTTTTCCCAGTTTGTTTTTCGACCATACTTTGATACTCCTTAAATTTATCAAAGGCTTCATATTTATGTTTCATAAGATACACATATCCGAACCTAGATAAATCATCTGTAAAAGTGATAAAATATGAGTATCCTCCTCTGGCCTGAGTTGTCATTGGACCACATACATCAGTATGTATAAGTCCTAATAACTCAATTGACCTTTCTCCATGTCCAGTGAATGGAGTCTTGGTCATCTTACCCATGAGACATGATTTGCAAGTTCCTAATGATTCATACTCATAAAGATCAAGGAATTTTTTCTTGTATAACTTGCTTATCCTAGACTCATTAACATGACCAAGTCGATGATGCTAAAGTAAAGTATCATTAAAGTCTTTTCTTTTCCTTTTATTATTGACATGAAAAACACTATCATTGGAAGAAAGAGTTAAGAGCCCATTGCTAAATATGCCAGAACAAATAATTTTATTAGATAACATTATCGAGCAACCAGTGCTCGTTATAACCATTACATATCCTTGTTTTAATAACAAAGGAATAGATATAATGTTCCTAATAATCTTTGGCATATAGTAACAATTTTCTAACTCCAAGATCTTCCCTGAAGGCAACTTCAGAATATAGGTCCCTACAGCTTCTGCTTGGATGATATCACCACCAGCACCGTAGAGATTGAAGTCGCCTTCCTTCAATACTTTAAGCTTGTGGAGGTCCTGCAAATATTTGCATATATGGTAACCACAAGCGGTATCCAATACCCAAGTATTTGATATAGACGAATTTAATGTCAATATAGTATGTATCTCATACATACCTTTTGGTGCATCTGACGCACCAGGCTTCACAATTACAAGGTAAGCCTTGCAATTCCTTTTCCAATGTCCCGCTTTGCCGCAAAAGAAACAGGTTGACTGTTTTGAGGCCTTCTTTCCTTTCTTGTTTTTATTGATGCCACCCTTAGGGTTTAGCCTCCTACTAAAACCCTTTTTGCCTGATTTCTTCTTATTGGTCTTATCAACAAGAAGAAGTGGAGCCTTTTCTTTCTTAACATGGCTCTCTGCTATTTTTAACATATTTAATAGCTCAGGCAAGGAAGTGTTCAGTTTGTTCATGTGATAATTCAAGACAAACTGAGAAAATGACTCCGGGAGTGATTGCAGGATTAAATCCTGATTCAGCTCCCCATCCATAATAAACCCTAATTGACCTAATCTGGTGATTAAGTCAATTACCTTTAGGATATGATCCTGAACGGATGTACCCTCTGTCATCCTAGCATGGAATAACTGCTTAAATATTTCGTATCTAGCAGTTCTGCTTTGTTCTCCATAAAGCTCTTTTAAATTGAGCATTATGGATTGAGTATCCATGCTTTCATGCTGCCTCTGTAACTCATTGGTCATAGAGGCCAGTATGATACACTTGACAATGAGGGAGTCATTCTGCCACATTTTGTATGTGGCCATATCTTCCTGTATGGCATCATCCCCTAGTGGATTAAGACTAGGGATATCAAGAATATAAGAAAGTTTTTCTGAACTCAGTATAATCTTTAAGTTTTTCAACCTATCCACATAGTTTGGACCAGTCAGTTTGTTGGTATCTAAGATGCTTCGCAGTGATAATGAAGATGCCATTTATCTACATTTAATAAAGAACAATACATAAGCAAACAACCATGAAATGACTTACATAATTAAATTAGGTCTTCAATTTAATTATGTCTCCCACTATTTTATCAAAAATCATAGCCCTCACTATGATAATCGAGAAGAACCCTGATCGGTTTTTCTTAGTGAGATTGAGATCCTAATAACTTATAAAAGATCTTGCAGATAACATAACAAATCTTTTATAAGCTCAAAGGTAGGAAACTCTTCCAATTATATCTCATATAATTCTCAAAAATAACTTGGCCTCTAGAACATTATAAGTCTTGTAGAAAACACAACAAACCATAATGTTCTAGTTAAGTCAAGACCCTTTCATTTCTATACAATCAATATTCAAATATAATGCCCTTGCAGATAACACAACAAGGCATTATACTGAATATACTGTAAGCATATCTATGCACTAGACCAATATTATGTCAATCACCATATTAGGTCTTGCAGATAACACAACAAACCTAATGTGGTTCATAACACAATAATGATCCAGCATGAAGGAAGGCCAATATATAGTATTCTTTAACACTAAGCATTTAAGTCAAGATTTAAATATAATCAAATTGGCCAAGCAAGTAGAAGAGATGTGGGAGTCCCCCCGTTGCTTTCCTAGACACCAATAAAAATTGGCCAGGTCAGTCAACGGAACCAATTAAAAACCACGATTCTCTTTACCTTCCTAGAACCACCTTTCTAGACACCGAATGATCAATTGTTCATCATGACTAGTGATGCTTATTAGTTAAATATACTATGACTTAATATAATTTTAAGAAGAGGGCTTTATAGAATTGCCAGCACATTCTTATATAACATATCACAATCATATCACTCTGATAAACATATATGTGCTAAGTGTGTCATCATACTAGGACAACCATTTATCACATAATTGATCCACCATTATGCCAGGGCAACCTTATTTCAGTATGATGACTTCAAAACTAATCATATCTCTATAATAATTAGGGTTTGAGTGAAAAACCCTAACTAGTGGCAAACATCAAAACATTAATTATCATATATGCATCCCATAAATTATGCTAAGTGTATAAGCATTCAAGGGTTTAAAACCCTAATTGCGATACTACAACAAAAACACATACAAATAATTTTCATATGTTTTAACTATAATAAGGATGGCTCTGATACCACTGTTGGAAATCTGGTGCACCGCAGCGGAAGTGTAATTTCAAAATGATGAAATTTGCACCATAATCCCTTATCCAAGATCTCCTTATTTAGGATTAAAACATATAATTAACATACAAACTTACATTGTTAGAATTAGGGTACCAACCTGCAATCGCTAATTCCAACAAAATTTGATGTTGAAGAGGTTGATTGATCTCACCAGGCATCCAAGTGTCCGCCCTCCGATGGTGATCCACACAGAGCAATGATCAAGACAACTCTATCTTCTTTTCAATGGTTCCTTCTATTGAGTTCTTCTTCCTAGAACTCAATTGCTTGGACTATGGCTTGAATTCCTCCACACAAGAGCTTGCCTCCCTTTCCTTGACCTCTTCTCCTCCTTCCACTAAGACCTTGGCCCTTTAGACACCCTTGTCTTGAAGAAAAGACCTTGTCCTAAGAGGACATAGGCTTGTCTTAAGTTGGAGGAGAAATTAAGACAATGATGTCTTAATGTAAGAAAGAAAGGAACAAATCAGAACTTCTTTCTTTCCTTTACCGTTGGAGACTTTTACTCTTATTCTTGTTCAGTAGCAGAGTTTCAACAGAGGTGTACTCTGTAAAGAAAACAATGCAAGGGCAAGAAAAGAATAAAAGAGTCTTCAGGAGAGGAAGAAAGAAAAACATATCACCCGAGTTCTGATTTTTCATGCGCCTTAAATAGTTTTCAGAGAGGTGCCTTCAAAACTCTCCGTAAATTCCTTTTCATGCCTTTCTCAATTTCTCACCCCCCTTCCCACTTTCTTACGGCCCTTCAGATTAAATCCCATGGCCTTTCTTAAAGAAAAAGCCATGGTGTTTTAAAAAGAAAGGGGTCACGACTTTTCATCTCCGAAGAGATGTTATTTCACGTGCCCGGGAAGAGTTAGCATTTTTCTTCTTTCTTAAAAACTTTCCAGCCATTTGATTCCCATCCAAGGGCACATAGGTGACACGCTAATTCTTAAGAAAGGAGGCCACCCCAAATAAAATCATCGAAGAATTAAGTGGGGCGTGCCAAGAGTCCATGCGCCATGGACTCTTCCAAATGGCGCGCCAAGAGTCCATATGCGCATGGACTCTTGGCATTTGGCTTGAAAATGCAAGGGGGGCAGGTGGGGAGGCTAGCCAAGTTACATGGCTGGCCAATAGGGTTAGCCAAAATCCCAATTAACTCAATTAGGGTCTAATTAGGTCCAATTAGAACCCAATTTGAACCAATCCGGAACCCTAATTCGAATCCGATTCAAATAGAAGCTAGGGTTTGCAACACCTGCTAGAGTGTTATCCTGCAAAGATGATTTAATTCCAAATTAAACTCTTGATCAATCCTCTTAAGTGTGTGACCCATTGGGTTCCACATCTAGCAAGCAGTGGTTTCGAATACAAGTTGACCTAATTTGATTAGAACTCTTTCTAATCGATTTAGGTCAAACCGGGCTTACCCGATTCGATTAATTAGGACTCTTCCTAATAAATGATCTTTGAATTTGATCAACCCACAAGACAAGATTGACGTCTAGCAACATGTCTTGTCTACCTGGAAGATATGAAAATTCTGGTGAAATACCAAAATTTTCCTTCAGTAGAGAGTTACCGTACAATTAAATATTTCGATCAGCCTGCACCCAAAATATAACTATGGATATTGATATATGTCAAATCCAATATTATATTTATTTCTAGCTCAATCTTATATCGTTGATTCAATTATCTTGATATTAGAAACCATCTCTAATATCTTTACTTTGATCAAAGATTCCCTGAATCATCATCCGATTGTTAACTAGCTGGATGCAATCTCCTCTTACTAAGAGTGATCGATTCCTTGTTGACCTACTCATTACCTTCATATGCAATTCACCATTCCCAGTATCAATCCTGTGCATGACTTAGTGTCATGATTAGGATTGAACCAAAGAATGGGTTCATGTACATAAGGTACTTATGGCAGTCTCAGGTCAAAAGATTACTTGTACCACTCCCACTATGAGAACCTTCTATTGACATGTAGCTAAGACTCCATTAGATGTTCTCAAGTTGGATCATATCAGTGAACTCATTCTCAAATGAGCACCCACATCCCAGTATTAGTGTCATACACAAGTGACTGTGAGAGCAGTCACCCTTTTCAGTATACATGGGATGTGCTAGTCTTACCGGAAAACCCTGATCCCCTACTCAGGGTTCCTTTGACTAGGAATACTTTAGATTAAGGTTTTAAGATTTTAGGTCTCACTGGTATGATCTCATCATAACCCTAAAATCATAGCCCTAATCTATGGGGTTCATCATATAATATAAACACAGCGTATGATGAAAAATAATGCCTTTATTTAGAAAATTGTCAATTACAATAGTTTGGGAGATACAACATAGATTGGCTTGTAGGGCATATCCCTTTCATCCTGATCTAGACGGCATGCAACACATAACGAAAGATGTTATGGGTTTGCTAGACTTAAAAGATCAAACCTAAATGTTAGGTCAAGAAGACAAACTTGGTGATAGTAACTTGGCACCTAGCCAGGTAAGTGTAAGGTTGGTGGAGGTTCCTCTTTGCTTGCCTTAGATACCAATTTAAATTAGCCAGGTAAGCAAACCAACCCACCTTCCTTCAGGCTCTTGTTCCTGAACCACTTGCCGAGACACCAGCTACTCAAGCACATACAAACAAGTTGTCTAACTTGGCTTGATACTTGGTTCGACCCGACATCGTGGGTATCCCTAGCTCACTAAAGAAAATTAAGTGTCTAATCAATTTTAATTAGAGGTTGGGTCCGATATGCAGGGTGGTTGTTTTTGGGCTAAGGAAAGGTAATGACCTCCTTCCCTTATCTTTTGATATTGACATCCTTAAATGAATTATAAAAATGATGGCACACAAATGATCTAATGAGATGTATCTAAGTTATATTTTTGTGTTTTTGATGTATGATAACAGAAATAAGATGATGGAAATTAAAAGATATGACCCTAAATGCAAGATTAAACTATTCGACAAATGAAAACATGGAGAAAAATGCACTAGCTGAAATTCACAGAATAGAATTTTTCTCTCAGGTCGTATTCCACCTTGAAGAAATTCTACCAGCTGCAATAAAATTTCAGAAAATTATCAAAAATACTTTCAATTATGCGTGATCTAAAAAAAAAAAATCAGAGAATTTGGAGGTTCCTACCAATAGTAATGCCTAAAATAACAGACCATATACGAAAAGGAGAAAAAAAATGCAGAAATTAAAAAATGAAGAAATCTAATGATATAAAAATTTTCTTTTGGGTTTTTAAAACTTTTTTTTTTTATGTTCCTCTTCAAAGGTCAATCACAATGGCACCCCTACACGCCTTAGGAGATCCCCATGGAATGGGAGGAGAAGGTCTTGAAACCCTACTTTTCTCCTAAGACCGGATGGCCTGGTGAAGCACCTAATCCAAGTACTTAAGAAATGCTAAGTCCTAACCATGCTCTGATACCAAACATGATGCGGGACTAACTAGATGCGAAAATGAAGAATGATGCAAGGGATTTGTTTGTTTTGTGACTTTTAAGTTTTAATGAATTTTTGTGGATTCCCGAAAACAAGTAGGAGTAGATCTAGAGTTCTATACTAACAAGAACTTCAGGCAAGCAAGTAAGTCCCTAAATAAGTATAAAAAGAGGACCCCAGGATTGAGAAACCTCGTAGGACTTAGCTCTTGGATCAATACCTACTTAGGAATCAGGGTGGCAAACCTCAAAGATCCGAAGAGCCCGATGCCGAGTTCACTCGCTCTCGTAGATGCGGCCTAGATGATTGAGCCCTCAACCCCGCGGAAGCACCGACTTTCTGTCCGAAGGTCACGAAGGCAAGGGAAACTGACTCTGGTTCATGGCACCTAGAGGACCTGCGAGCATTCATAAGGAGAGTTATGATTCAATCAAAAAATAAAGCAATAGATGAAGGAATGAGAGTTGATGTGGTGATGGAGTTCTTCTTGATAGGCGCCCGGTTGGATGATCCCAATGGACTCTGACTCGAAGGTTGGAGGATGGAGTTGCGGAAGAGATAGTAACATAAGGCCTCACACCTCTCGACGCCCAAAGGCGAAGGCGCTCCCTCACGGAGATCGACGTTCTTAAGGAACGAAGGCAACTAAAGAGAATTGGCTCTCAAAACTTGTATTTTTCATTCCTCAACATTAGCATTACAAGGGAGGGGTAAGGCCCTTTATATAGGCACCTTAAGACTCATTCAAAATTTGAATGAAAAATATTACAAGTCTTCATGAAGATGGTGCCATAAAATCAGATTTTTCTCCATGGAATCCTCTTTTGGTCGACCTTGAAATGGTGGAGTTCTTGATTTGGGGGAGTGAGGAGGGGAGCATGTCTTCAAGAATCATGGGTGCCAACTTGATCATTGCTTCTTTCCTTGACCATCCAAGCTTTTATGGAGAAAGGCTTGATGTAGGGGCATGAAGCATAGATCTTGTCTTGGTGCCTTTGGACTTTTGAATTTCTTCCATGGTTGATCAAACACTTTGGGAAGAAGGCGTGATATGGGGGCTTGAAGCAATGGACAAGTCTTCACAAATCTTCAACTCCCATTGACCTTCCTTTTTCGCCCACCCTTCTTTGGGAGAAAACTTGATAGCGTGAGGGAAGGAAGGCTTGGATCAAGAGATTTAGTCCATATGGCTTGATGGTGTCCAAGAAATCTACGGGTTCCTCTTGATTAGAGGCTTGGGTCAAGGGATGGTGTCCACTTGGGTTGATGGCATCCAAAATTCTGCATTTCCTCTTGATTTGGGCCACCCACTTGTCATGATGATGTGGCACCACATGGGATGGGTGAGGTGGAGCTCAAGGGCTGAGGTGGCATCCTTTAAAGCAGGGAAATGGCTTGACCCATTAATAATTGGACTAGACTCAATGACCACTCCTTCAAATAGGCTTGGACCTAATATTCTAGTAGACTCGAACTAGAACCAATTTAGCTAAGTACAGAACCCATTGACCCAACTTGACCAAATTGGTCATTGTACAAGACTAAAACAAAAGCAATTGAAACTAAATTCATGACTAAAAATAAAATACAATGCTTTAGGCTTGAAGCCTTATTACAGGTTCTAAAAATTGAAACCCTAATCAGAGGTCTGGTGCCCACACCATAACCCCCTCTTACCACCCTATTAGTTCACCAGAATGACCTTGAAGAGGAGATATATGTTGCCGATTTGATCCTAGTGGATGAGTATGAGGAAGAAGAAGAAGAGATGCCTATAGAAGATCCCGAATTAGTTGACCCTGACCAAACCCAGATAGAAGCCAACCCAGAATTAGTTGATCCTGACCAAACCCAGATAAAAGCCAATCCAAAGTTAGTTAATCATGACCCTACCCAAACTGAACCTTTATTGGAAGACCAGTTAGAGGAAGAGAACCCAGATACTACTGTTAGAATCTTACTCGAGGAGCCACTAGAAGAAAGCCCAATTATAGAGCCCGGTCCTAAATTTCATGAACCAGAAGACTTTATTAAGGACTCGATCTCTTTAAAACAGTACCTTCAGGATGAAGTCACTCCTTTGACTCCAATTGATCTCTTCCCTAAAATTAATGACCCATTCTTCCATATTATAGACCCTATAGGTACCCATCAACCCCATAAGGTCAACCTCATTAGTCTAGGACTAATCCCCGACATCCCTTCCTGTATCCTATTCTATCTGATCAATCCCGAACCCTTTTCTTACTTTCTCATCTACATGTCACCAACCTCACCAAGGGTCAAACTCACAGCTATAGTTTAGAGTTAGTCAAGTTTGCATATCAATAAGTGTTGGTATGATTTATTTACCTGCATTAGGTATTTTGTCTGCTTGTCAATAGGAGTTGTTGTGTGTCATTTGCACTGCATGATTAGAGATCTGCATGAGGAACTAATCATAAGATTAATGTAAGCAATATTTTTATAAAAAAATATGGTTAATTCCCGAAAAGAGTCTAAAAATTTGCTAGAAAAATTTTGTAACAATTAGGCTACATAACTGTAAGCTGGATCCATCAAAGTGATAAAGAGAGTTGGACCTAGTACCTGAGTTACCTAATTAGGCATTAAGCTCAACCTTCAATATCTCAGACTTAGTTGAGTATAGGGAGCCAGCAATGACATGAAGGAAAACCTGGTGCACCTGACACCTTCCCTAGGCATGCTACACTAGGGAGTAGGTATTGCATAATTAAAAAAATTTAAACGTGCATACGGAAAACCCTACTCATGCACAGGATCTGACATAACATGATGCATGAAACAAAAACATAGGCATGTATAGGCAATTACAATAATCATAAATAACATGATATAATGGTGCGGACACTGACAACAGTCTTCACTCACTATGGATCGACTCCTAATGCAGCACATCCAACCCCGACTTGCAGAACAATTTTATCTTGTTAAAATAATATAAGCAAGACAACTACCAGGATAACTACCAGTCAACTACCATAGCAACTAACAATCAACTACCATCAAATGACTACCAAGCAACTACCTCTCAACTTCTCATGGGATTACTACATCATCATGCCACTTCACCAAGCTTAGAGGGTGCCACATCATCATCCACATCATCAAGCAACGCCACCTAATGGGATTGCCACCACATGTGCCACCTCAACCATTGAAGTGGGCGACCAAGAAGGAGTCAAATTCAAATTTGGATGGCCAAACTAAACCTCCACCTCATGTAACCACTTCCCCCCCTATCTCTCCAACCATCCCATGTATCTCTCAACTATCCCATGTATCTCTCAACCATCCCATGTATCTCTCCTCTCTTTTAAATTTTAAACAAAGGGCTTGGTAGTTTATAAAAGGAGATCCAACGCTCCATTGTATAGAGTGGGTTTTTTCTGGGATAAAATGAAATGAAGAAGAAGGTCTTTGTCTTGCCATTATTGAGTATTTATGATGTTCTCTTATAGCTTTAGATAAAATTCTAGTTTGAAATTTGAGAAGCATTTCTTCTTTGGACGTGCAACCTCCATCTATTTACAAGTGTCAATTCTATTTCCAAGAAGAAGACATCAAGGAGACACCCTTCCATGGATCCCACCTATCCCAACAAGAGTTTCTTTAGCCTCCATCAGAAGAATAATTCTTATGATCTCCTCTTTTCCTTTGTGTTTTGATCTTTTCAAATATTCCATTTCTAATCCTTTCCTTGCAGGGTTCTCTTTAATCCGGAGTTAAAGAGCTCGTCGTCTTGCCAGAGGAACACGAATGGATGGGGCATATTTCCTTGGAACGATTATCTTCTCATCCAGAATTGGGTTATTCGATTGCTACTACGGGTCTATCACTTCAAAAAGAGAGCTTATCATTGGTAACAAATCTTCCTTATCACTTCATTTCCGATTTATTGAAGGTTAACCTCTATGTTCTTAATCCTTTAGCCTTAGATTTAATCTTCTTTTAGGACAATCTGGCTATTATTGTGGTATATGTTTAAGAATTACCAAATCTTTCTCTAGGTCTTGCTTGAGTCTCTTAGATTGAAAGCTAGTTCATGTGTTTAGATTTTCATTGCTCAACTTTTAACTCACCCTCAATAGAAAGCATTTTCATGCCGCATCATTTTGGTATCAGAGCATGGTTGGATTAGGGTAGGATTTGCATAGATGCTGAAATTCATTGTTTGTTGGAATTCTGCACATAGAGTTTTAATATCTTGCATAGCCTGTTAAGTGTTTGCATAAATGCATGTTAAATACCAAGGTGAAATCAGGTTGTCATACTATAAGGGGGAATCCTTATAGTGTAAGGTTGTCCTATCTTGGTCATTACCATTGTTAGCATAGATTAATTTCTCAATTGTTTTACTTGCTGGAATTTTCTAAATCTGTGCATATATGGTCTGATAAATGAATTATTTTTCTCAGAATAGAACTCAGAATTTAGTGATTCCTACTTTGTTAGATCCGTTATAATTTATGAAATTTTCATAATTTTTCTAGAATTTTTAGTTAACTGTAGAATTTTTGAGCTGTGATTTAGTACTATTCTGTCTAAAATTCCAGTAAAGTTAATTGTCAGCATAGTTGTGTGCATTCATCTTAACTCAATTAAGGGCACCAATATAACATGGGGGCAGGATTGATCACTTGTCCTTAGCCCAAGAACAAAAACCCTCATTGTGCATCGAACCCAATCCCCTAATTAAAATTGAGTAGAACCTTAATTGCCATAGTGGGTTAGGGACATCAATTGGTCGAGTCCTGGTTAGTGTTAAGTCATTGTGTCAACTAGTCTTGTGTGTGCCCTATTACTTGGTGACTAGGATTGGGACTAAGGGCTTGGGTGCTGATCCGTCTACCGGGCTAATTCCACCGGGCCTATGTAGGCCAAAGAAGGGATCTCACACTCCCCTTGTTCCGACACCAGGCCAAGTGTAGAGTTACTACAATCTAGTTTGCCACCTTGATTAGGTAACTAGTTTTGGACTCTAGGTCTAGTTCAAGTCAATTGGGACAAGCTTGTGCAACCAATTCTTCACCTATTATTTGAAGCTGGTGTCAAGGATCGAGGTTAAGTGGTTAAGCCTAAGCGGTTCTTGTGGTTTTTTTTAATTAGGTCCCAGCGAGAGCTAGGGAAACCTCCCATAGACCCACCTCCTGACTGGCTAGTGGAAAAGAGTAGTTGTTGGTTTGATTGTACCTAGCCAACTCAGTTTATTTGAGCTAACAGGTCTAGAAAACCTTAGCACGAGTTTGAGTCCACTTGCATGCATGACAACTAGAGTAGGGAAATCATATTCACCAGCCCAAGCCCAGTCAAGTGTAGCCATGGACCAAAATCTTGGAAATCTGATTAAAGCCTTGAATGATCAAGTGGCCCAACTAAACAAAAATTTGACTAAGCAATTGGCCCAAACCAACCAGAACGTGGCCTAGACCAACCAGAGCATGAATGATCAGTTAGCCCACATCACGACTAGGTTGGATCAATTAGAAACTAGAACTCCTGGAGGAAACCATGAAGTCCAGAATGATCCCGAACCCGATCTTGAACCTGAGTTTGAAACACCAGTCAACCCTAGAATGGTTCCACGCCAAAACCTTCTCCATGAGCCCAACCCTAGGAGACCTCAGCAATACCATTTCTGTGAACCAAATACTAGGGGGCCCAATCATGAGCAAGCACATGAACCCAATCCAAGGAGAGTTTATCTTGAGCCCACTTATGAACCAAATGTCAGGAGACCCACTCCAATTCAGTTAGACCAAGATGATCTAGCCATAACAAAAGTTAGGTTGGAAGCACCCACATTTGATGGAATCTTAGATCCCAAAATTTACATCGATTGGGAAGGAGAGATGGACCAGTACTTTGACTGGTATGACATGACTGAGGAAAGAAAATATAAGTTTGCGAAACTAAAGTTGGTAAGACAAGCTAGGCTCTACTGGGGAAATGTTGAGCGATTAGCTAGGCAAAGAGGTGATGTGCCTATAGTAACCTGGAGAGCGATGAAACTTAGGCTTAGGGAAAAATAACTTCCTATGTCTTACCACCAAAGACTCCTAGATCAATGGCAAAGACTTACTCAAGGAAATAGGAGTGTCGCAGAGTACATTGCCAAATTTGATGAGTTTGTAATGAGGTGCAATGTTGATGAATCTAAGTCGGTAACCCTGTCTAGATTTAGAGCTGGACTGAGGGAAGAAATCCATAAGGAATTATTCATGAGGGAAGTCCTTGATCTAGAACTGGCCTATCAGATAGCTAGAGATGCTGAGAGATTTCATAGGAGTCCAATTTATCGTAGACCCGACGCCCCTAGGATTAGTGTACCTAATCAGCAGATAGGACCCAGTCAGTCTAGATTCAACCGACCCAATCCTAATGCACCTGTGACCTAATGAGATGATAAAGGAAAATCACCTAAAGTCCAAAGAAATCCGAATGCATGTTTCAAATGTCAGAAGGTAGGTCACTATGCTAGCAACTGTCCAAATCGATCCTTGCACATAGGGGTAGTAGAAGAGGAAGCCATAGAACCCCAAGCTCAGTGTGAAGAGGAAATATACCAGGCGAATGAGAATTTGGCTGAAGAATATGAAGGTGATGAAGCCCTGGTAGATCATGATCTTTTAGGAGTGGTTAGGTGTATCCTCACCCAAACCAAAGACCAAGAAGACTGGCATAGGACTAGTATCCTACAGACTTTCATCAAGATAGGTGAGAAAGTGTGCAAGGTCATCTTAGATAGTGGTAGCTGTGTCAATGCCATATCCACCAACACAGTCAAAAACCTGGATTGTCCACTATACCCCATCCTAATCCATATAAGATATCCTAGATAGACTCAACCTCTATTCCCATCAAGTCTAGGTGCATAATTACCATCCAGTTCTAGTCTTACCAAGAGAAAGTTTGGTGCGATGTTCTTCCAATGGGAGTTAGCAGTATCATTTTAGGATGACCATGGTTATACGATCATGACGTCATACTCTATGATCGCTCTAATTCATGCTCGTTTACTCATAATGGGAAGAAGATTGTAATTCATTCTTCTCCACCTAAGGACCCAATTAAAAGAGGATCTAGCCAATTGAGAGATAAGACACAAGGGATAAACGTGATCACTGCTAAAGAATTGGAGCAAGAGATTAGCAATGGTTCACCTATTTGGGTTTTGACAACTAAGGAACATTAAGAGCCCTCCCCAAAAGAACAACCTCAGGAAGTCGTTGAAGTGCTAGATGAGTTTAAGGATGTTTTCCCTGATGAGTTACCCGACCAACTCCTACCCCTTAGGGACATCCAACATGCAATAGACTTAGTCCCTGGAGCAACGTTACCGAACCTTCTCCATTATAGAATGAACCCTACCGAACATCAAGAATTGCAACGACAAGTAGGAGAACTTCTTAGGAAAGGATTCATTAGGGAGAGTTTAAGCCCATGCGCAGTCCCAGCCTTACTCACCCCTAAGAAAGATGGCACGTGGGGGATGTCTGTCGATAGTCGTGCCATAAATAAGATCACGGTGAAATATAGGATTCCTATCCCCAGATTGGATGACATGCTAGATATGATGGTCGGTGCGACGATATTTTCTAAGATTGACCTAAAGAGCGGCTATCACCAAGTTAGGATTAGACCAAGGGATGAATGGAAGACTGCCTTTAAGACTAAGGATGGGTTATTTGAATGGGTAGTCATGCCTTTTGGACTATCAAATGCCCCTAGCACCTTTATGAGAATCATGAACCAGGTCCTACGATCCTTTATCGAAAAGTTTGTCGTTGTGTATTTTGACAACATCCTTATCTATAGTAGGACTAGAGATGATCATTTGAACCATCTGAAGCAAGTATGTTTGGCACTTAGGAAGGATAATCTCTATGCCAATTTGAAGAAATGTGATTTTGTGACTACTAGAGTTATCTTTCTAGGATTTATCGTAACCCCTGAAGGAGTATCTGCTGACCCTAAGAAGATTAGAGCAATTGTAGACTGTCCAACACCCAGTAATATTCACAAAGTAAGAAGTTTTCATGGCCTCGCTACATTTTACAGAAGATTCATTAGAGGGTTTAGCACCATAGTTGCTCCTATTACAGATTGCATTAGGAAAGGCAATTTTGAATAGACAAAAGCTACTGATAAGGCCTTCCTAAACATTAAGGACAGGATGATACAAGCACCGATCTTAGGATTACCCGATTTTTCTAAGATTTTTGAGGTAGCTTGTGATGCCTCTGGAGTAGGAATTGGAGGAGTCTTAAGTCAAGAAAGACATCCAGTGACATTTTTTAGTGAAAATCTGAATGAGGCTAGGATGAAATACTTAACCTATGACAAGGAGTTATATGCGGTAGTTCAGGCTTTGAGGTACTGGAGACACTATCTGCTACCGCAAGAGTTTGTCTTATTCTTGGATCATGAAGCACTTAGGTTTCTTAGCTCCTAGAAAAAGTTGAACCCTAGGCATGCCAAGTGGGTAGAGTTCATCCAAGCCTATATATTCGTCCTAAAGCACCGTGCGGGAACTGAGAATAGGGTTGCTGATGCCTTAAGTCGTAGAGCATTGCTCTTAAATTCAGTCAGCACTGAAGTCATAGGTTTTGAGAGACTTAAGGAAGAATACAAAACTTGTCAGGATTTTGGTGAGATCTATCAGGCTTTACATCTAGGACCATCTAGCAATCATAGTGACTATACCCTTCTAGATGGTTATCTTTTTAGAGAAAATAAGCTCTATGTTCCAAGAACCTCCTTAAGGGATTTTCTAGTTTGGGAGACACATGTTGGAGGTTTAGCTGGCCATTTTAGGCGAAACAAGACTATCTTAGCTATTGTGGAACAATTCTACTGGCCAGGCCTTAAGAGACAGGTAGCAAACCTTGTAGCCTGATGTAGGACATGTGCTATTGCAAAACAGTAGAAACAGAATACCGGGTTATACACTTCTTTACCTGTACCTGATTGTCCATGGCAGGATCTTAGCATGGACTTTGTTCTAGGGTTATCCAAGACCATTAGAAAACATGATTCAATCTTTGTAGTGGTCAAACAGTTTTCGAAGATGGCACATTTCCTACCCCGCTCCCAAACTTCTGATGCCTCTATGGTAGCCAAGCTCTTTCTTGATTAAGTAGTCAGGCTACACGGGCTACCAAAAACCATTATTTCTGATAGGGATGTTCGTTTTACAAGTTACTTCTGGAAAACCCTTTGGCACCTATTAGGAACCAGACTGAAATTTTCAACTGCCTACCACCCCCAGACTGATGGACAGACTGAAGTTGTGAATAGAAGTCTAGGGAATTTGTTGAGATGTCTAGTGGGAGATAGTCTAGGAAACTAGGATTTGTTATTGCCTCGTACTGAGTTCGCTTATAACAGTTCGGTCAGTCAATCTACGGGCAAAAGTCCATTTGAAGTAGTCCATGGTTACAAACCTAGGAAGCCTTTAGATCTGATCCCACTACCCATAAATGCACGAGTTTCTGAGTCTGCTGAATCCTATGCACATCATATTAAGGATTTACATCATGAAATAAACAAGAAAATTCACTTGAGCAATGAATCCTATAAACATAAGGCTAATTCAGAAAAGAGAGTCAAGGAATTCTATGAAGGGGATCATGTAATGATTAAACTCAAACCTGAAAGATTCCCATCGAGGACTTTTAAGAAATTACATGCCCGTGGCGCAAGTCCATTCAAGGTCATAAAGAAGATTAGCTCTAATGCTTATGTACTGGATTTACCTTCTGACCTAGGTATCAGTCCAACCTTCAATGTTTCAGACTTAATAGAGTATAAGGAACCAATGATGATACCTAGTGAGCCTTTTGGGCCTGACACTATTTTTGAGAGTGAACTTGTCCCAGAGTGTCCACAAACCACCTTTCCAAAGAAATGAGAGAAAATTGAAAAGATTCTGGATGCTAAGATTGTCACCACTAGGAACAAGGACTACTATCGTTATTTGGTCCATTGGTAAGGGCAACCTGAATCTGACAACTCTTGGATCACTAGAGAGGACCTGCAACAAATGGACCCAGATTTATTTGAACAATATCAAAGCCAGATTGGACCATATTCGACAGGGTCGAATTCTCGTCACCTTGGGAGATTTGGTGTGGACACCAACAACGGTCTTCACTCACTATGGATCGACTCCTGATGCAGCACATCCAATCCCGACTTGCAGAACAATTTTATCTTGTTGGAATAATACAAGCAAGACAACTACCAGTCAACTACCAGAGCAACTAACAATCAACTACCATCAAATGACTACCAAGCAACTACCTCTCAACTTCTCATGGGATTACTACATCATCATGCCACTTCACCAAGCTTAGAGGGCACCACATCATCATCCACATCATCAAGCAATGCCACCTAATGGGATTGCCACCACATGTGCCACCTCACCCATTGAAGTGGATGACCAAGAAGGAGTCAAATTCAAATTTGGGTAGCCAAACTAAACCTCCACCTTTTGTAACCACTTCCCCCTATCTCTCCAACCATCCCATGTATCTCTCAACTATCCCATGTATCCCTCAACTATCCCATGTATCTCTCAACCACCCCATGGATCTCTCCTCTCTTTTAAATTTTAAACAAAGGGCTTGGTAGTTTATAAAAGGAGATCCAACGCCCCATTGTATGGAGTGGATTTTTTTTGGGATAAAATGAAATGAAGAAGAAGGTCTTTGTCTTGCCATTACTTGAGTATTTGTGATGTTCTCTTATAGCTTTAGATAAAATTCTAGTTTGAAATTTGAGAGTCATTTCTTCTTTGGGTGTGTAACCTCCATCTATTTACAAGTGTCAATTCCATTTCCAAGAAGAAGACATCAAGGAGACACCCTTCCATGGATCCCACCTATCCCAACAAGAGTTTCTCAAGCCTCCATCAAAAGAACAATTCTTATGATCTCCTCTTTTCCTTTGTGTTTTGATATTTTCAAATATTCCATTTCTAATCCTTTCCCTGCAGGGTTCTCTTTAATCCGGAGTTCAAGAGCTCGTCGTCTAGCCAGAGGAACACGAATAGATGGGGCATATTTCCTCGGAATGATCATCTTCTCATCCAGAATTAGGTTATTCAAATGCTACTACGGGTCTATCACTTCAAAAAGAGAGCTCATCATTGGTAACAAATCTTCCTTATCACTTCATTTCTGATCTATTGAAGGTTAACCTCTAGGTTCTTAATCCTTTAGCCTTAGATTTAATCTTCTTTTAGGACAATATGGCTATTATTGTGGCATATGTTTAAGAATTACCAAATCTTTCTCTAGGTCTTGCTTGAGTCTCTTAGATTGAAAGCTAGTTCATGTGTTTAGGTTTTTATTGCTCAACTTTTAACTCACCCTCAATAGAAAGCATTTTCATGCCGCATCATATAATCTAGATCTAAGCATGCATGATAACTGTTGGCATGAAATCCCGGTTTCGGCCGATCGAAGCCGCTGCACCACAGGACCGCTCCCCAGTTCACTTGCAAAATAGGTCCCTTGCCGGAGTTGCTCCGGTAGGGGACACTCTGATGCCTAAGTCAGAGACAGGCTCTAACCACAGAATGGAAAAGATTCAAGAAGCAGAGGGAAAGGCTCTGTGAGTTTTTTTTGGTGTGTGTATATGCGTACCTCAAGCATTTCTTCTTACTGCTATATAAGGGGCCGTCTGGCCTGCGGATCCGTTCTTCTCCCAGTGATTACGGGAAGTTAATTTCTTCTCATGATTGGCAATCATGGGTTGTCAATGAGTGGTTCTGGCCAGACCGGAGGCGTGGCAGCTGGAGTTGCGCGCCATGATCGTGGCATGGAAATAGTCGATAGTAACCGTTGGTTACTGTTTCCTATCTGGGACAGATCGTGGATCCATCTTCATATTTTCCCCGCTTAGAAAGATTATCATAATTAATTCGGGAATCTCCTTGTCTTCAGATCTTCTCAGTTCGGAGATCCTGTCTTCAGCATGAGTCGAGGACTTGGTGCTTACCAAGGGTCGGAGATCGTGTATTCGGCAGGAACCGAAGAGTATGTCCTCGGAAGTCGATGAGGAGCCTGGTCTTTGGTTATTGCCGAAGACGTAATCCAAAGGTCTTGCCTTCGGATGTCATAGGCCGGTGGAGAGCCTTGAGTTGTCCGTAGTTGGCCAGAACTTTCTAGGCCCGAAGTTGTTGGTTCGGAGAAAAGGTCTTCGATCAGCCGAACCGGTGTTCGGCTCATACTTGGATCGGGATATCCCAACAGTTGCCCCCCTACTCTCAATTTTTGAAGTGAAGTTTTGCCTCGAGAAGTGAGTACCAATGCTTTGTCATTTTTCTCCTAGGGGATAGTGTAGTGGATGATCATGAGATCTCTGATTAGATTGCCCATCATGGCTGCTGGTTGATTTGAGAATCAGGCGATGATTAGTTATCTCTTCCTGATTGGGGGAGAAGAAAAGAGCGAGTGGCCCCGGGACCATCTCTTCTTTTCCCATTGCATGGTGGTTCAGCCAATCTCTCGGTTGGGATTTGGGCGATGGTGGTGGCTTCTCCCTGCCTGTTGGATGGTGGATGTACTTCATCCTGGCCGTTGATCCAAGATGGGTTATATCCTTGAGTTACCCTTTGTCAAATCAACCTGGTGGGACATTAGAGGCTCTTGGTCTCCTTTTGGGAAAGAGGGAAGGTCCGGCTGAGGAAGCTTCTTCAACCTCGCTTCATTCTTCGCTCAGCTTTCCATGTTATTGACTACCAGTCTATTCTGCAGGTAAAGTCTTCCTTCTACCTTTTTGTTTCATTGTTTTATCATGGAAGAAACTGTAGAAAGTCACGGGGGACTAGTTGGGCCCTCAGGGGTGGGTGACATAGTTGGTCCGGAGTCAATCCCTAGTTCAGTTTCATAGGGGAAGATGGCCCTTCTTCGAGAATGCTATCGCATTCCCGAGGGGTTCCCTTTCATCCTCCCCGCATCTGAGGAATGGGTGAACAATCCTCCCCCGGGTGCTTAGCCGTGTACGAAGACCATCTGAAAGCTAGCCTTCGATTTCCCCTGCATCCTTTTTTCATCAAAATATTTCATCTGTACCAAGTGGTGCCGGCATAGTTGACCCTGAACAGCATCCAGAATGTCTGCGGGTTTCTGGTCCTGTGCTGCATTGCAAACATAAAACCTATGACCAACTTATTCACAGCCCTTTTTGTACTCAAGAGGGATTTCCATAGCAACGGATGGTGGGTGATAGGCCCTCAACCGGGCCACAAGATCATCAAGGACATGCCCAGTGCCATCCATGGATGGAAACCTATTTTTGTGATTGTACTGTCCATTGATCCATGGGGCTTCGACACTGTTTGGAAGAAGCCTCGTTTAACCGTCAATGATAGGAAAAAGGTTTTGGCGGCTGACCAGTAAGATTATGAACTTTTGAGTAATTTGGAAGTCGCCCCTATCCGCGAGTTATTGGAGAAGAGAAATCTCTATCTTGCGGGGATTAGCAAGTTCTCCATATTAGGCATAGTGACAAAAATTTCTCCCCCTTTCTTCCTATTTCTATTGTATATCAGTCGACTTAAAGAAATTTCTCTACTTGTAGGTGACAGAATGAAGCCTGGCCTAAGCTGGCTCCATCAGACTTCTAAGAAGACGGTAGCTCAAGCCCCTCTCATAAGGTCAGCAGTTCAGAAGAAGGTACGAAGAGACGATCCTGAGGGGGACTGTAGCACTTCATCTTCCCGGGGGACCTCAAGGAAAGATGTGGTACCCACGGAGGGGGCCCCATCAAGACCTCGTCCAGTTGAAATTCCACCAGCGGTTACCTCCCCGGTTCGCACAAGGGGGAGTCTGCCATAGGTGGTGAATGTGCCACCGCTTTGCCCCCCTGCAGTTGATAGGGGCAAAGCACCGCAAGTCGAGGGAGAGTTCGCTCGTGGGGCCTCCCCAGCTGGAAGCCATTCGGCGAACTCTTCAGAGCTTTCTCCTATGGGGGGACTGCTGGTCCCCACCGTAGCCAGGCAGGCACTGAAGAACACATTACTGCCTCACGATTTGGCAGTTCTCCGAAGTCGAAACCTTCCCAGGGTGTCCGATTCTGCTTTTTCTGCCCTGCAACAGGTATGGTCCTTGCTGTCTCTTTTGCTCTGAGAATCGTTCGATCCATAACTCCATATTTTCGATGCAATTGGTCTATGAACTCACCTTTATGGAGGAGGACCTAGGAAATGTTGACAGTCTCATTCACGGCCTCAAGAAGAAACTTTACATGGCCAAGGCTGCAAAGGAGGTGACCGAAGAGCTGAGGCAGTCCATGAAAAATCATCTCGCTCGAGCAGATGTTGAAGTTCAGGAGCTAAAGAGTGAACTGAAAAGTGCCCAGTTGATAATAGGGGAGCAAGGGGCAGGGAGGAGGAAGAGCAAAAATCAAGTCGACTCCTTGGAGCAAACTGCCAAGGAGAACCAAGAAAGAATAAAGAGTTTGACCAAGGCGGTGGAGGAAGCTACCAAGAGGGCGAAGAGGCGATTCTGGAGTCCGAAACGGCCAAGAGAGAGTCTGCATCCCTGAGAAAGTTGGTCGATGATGCCATAGCAAATTTCTGGAAATCCTCATAGTTCCAGGAGGAGATGAACGAAGCATCCCTGTATGGCTACCAGCATGGCTTCAAAGATGGACTTTCCAAGGTAAAAAAGGCCTTCCCCCACCTTGATCTCTTTGGCATC
This sequence comes from Areca catechu, assembly GCA_021397845.1. NCBI lineage: Eukaryota > Viridiplantae > Streptophyta > Magnoliopsida > Arecales > Arecaceae > Areca > Areca catechu. Next base: position 181,211,345 of record CM038039.1, on the reverse strand, counting down.
CCTTCCTTCAACATAGCTGAAGAAGAAGAGGAGGAGGAGGAGGAGGAGGCCGAGGCCATGGAAGAGGCCGAAGAGGTGCTGTGTCCGGGAGAAGAGGCCTCTACCTCAATCGAAGGTCTGGCGGTGGCTCCAACTCTGATCCCGGTTCAGGAGGAGATTCAGGCTAGGGAAGCCCAAGCTGAAGGTTCTTTGGTCCCGGCCCAAGTCGACAAGATCCTTTCTGCGTAGGTTAACAAGTTGCTTCAATCCTGTTAGTGTTGGGTCTCCTCCGGTTGATGTTGATTTATCTAAGTAGCTTTAGGTGTGTTTTTTTTTTTTTTGTGTCGTCAATGGTTTTTGTATGACAACTTCTCCAAATTTTGAAGTAGATTTTTCTTCTCCTGCATGTGCTATGTTGTGTTTTCAGATGTAGCTTGAACAAAGCCAATCTGTAATCCGAGCATTACTGTTCCTTCTTCTGCTTGGTTGAACGGCCGTGGTCGAAGGCCATTTGATTGGTAGTTGATGAAGACGAACTTTGGAATAAGTTAGAACTCCATTGCCGAAGACTGTCTATGGTCATTAGGCTGATGTCTCCTTCCTTTCATAACTAAACATGTCCATTGGGGTAGACAGGTGTCAACTCCTCGTTGATCAGTGATTAAGCAAGTTTGATTGCGATTCTCATTGTCCACGCGGTGTATCGATCTTCGTACGATCGCATTTTCTTGTGCCTTGTATGCTGCCAGATCTCCTTTTTCCAAAAAGGAGCCATTAATGTTGCTGCCACACGATGGGAATTCCTCCGGATTCGAAGCACCGGTGGTTGCTGCCCCAAGAATGACCCTCAAGCAGTCTTCTGGGTCTCGAAGCACCTCTTGGATGCATGGCACTCTTTGATACGGCTAGGAAAAGATGTGGAGCACGCTTCCCTGCGGCCAGTCATGGGTGTAGAGTTCTTTTAAGTAGGACCTTGTCCTCTATTGTCAAGGGTTATCATCCTCTCAGACTTCTTCTTCCTTCCCAGTGCTCCAGTCAAAAATGAGGTTCAGCACCTCCGAGCTTCGAAAGGCAGCGAAGAAGAGGGCTATTGATCCAAAAAGAAATAGGAGTTCGGGGCTCTTTGAACCGAGCGACAATGATGAGCCTATTATGGATCGCTTGGAGAAGAGGGTCCGCATGTTGGAAGCCTAACTGAAGGAGGCCAGGGCCCAGGTCGTGGAGGCAGAGGAGGCCAAGAAGAAGGCGGCAAATGCCATCTCAGACTTCAAGGCGTCCACTATTTTCATGGATGAGGTCACCGAAGCGGCTCTAGACTCCTACCATCAGGGGTTCCGGGAGTACAGGGGAAAGGCCTTCAAGTTCTATGACTTGAAGGGCCTGGACAACATCAAATCCTCTGTTCCCTTTCCTGGACACGAGATTCTGACTTTGAAGAGGGGTCAGATTTTGGTCCGGATAGGAACCCCGGGGCCCCTTCATCATCCTTCCAGAACTCCCCCCATCGGTACGGGAAAGATCCAGTGGGAGGTTATTGAAAATGCTTTCCTGCAATCCTTCTTCTTTTTTGTCCTCTCTTCGTGAGAGTTCTTTTTTTTTTATAAAAATTTCAGAGAAGAAATGAAGTACCTTAACTTTTCCAACCTTCTCCTACGTCTCCTCATATGATTTGTTGAATCATGGTCTGCCGGGAGCGTAGATTTCTTAGACCATTTGTGATTTATGAAGAAGAGATGAGATTGGCTGGACTGTCTTATGAGTGTTTGCTGATGACAGGAAGGACAATGTATGTCCATTCAAGCATGTTTTCGGGTTTATCATTGGGTAGGGTGTCTGCGCCATCCCAATGCATTTCTGTCATGATCAAGGTAGGCTATTCAGGCCCGCCCCGGTGCGTCTTCAGATTTTCCGTAGGGTAGGCTATAAAAACCATCCCTGCACCTTCTTTAGTATAAGGTAGGCTGGTTAGGCCCGCCCCGGCATGTCTTCGGATTTTCCGTAGGGTAGGTTGCTTGAACCATCCTTGTGCCTTTGATCTTTTTGGTGGCCTGACAAGGCCATCCGTTGCACTCGTCGGGCATACCGATAAGGTGAGTGGATCAAACTCTCCTTTGCGCAGTTGGCTGATTTCTTAGATCTGGCCACTTAGGCTGTCGTCGTTTAGTCAGGTCAACAAGCTGTTCTGAGCTGAGTTGATTTGAGCAAATTTGCACAAGAAATTTAGGAATCTATTTATTGATAATATTTGTAAAGGTTTTGTACATTCCATGGTCGGGATAGAGGTTTTCCATCTAGGGTCTTGAGTCAATATGCTCCCGGTTGAATGACTTTTTCGACTTGGTATGGACCTTCCCAGTTGGAGGAAAGTTTACCCTGTTCTGTTGGCCTGGATACTTCTACCCATCGCAATACCATGTCCCCTGTGTGAAAAATCTGCTCCTTCACTCTGGAGTTGTAATATTTGGTGACCTTTTGTTAGTACGCCGCCATTCTTATCTAGGCATGAAGCCTGATGCTTGGCAGCAGATCCAGGTCGATCCTTCTACGATCAGAGTTCACAGGCTCTTTGTAGTTGTCAATTCTTAAGGATTGTAGGGAGACTTCGATAGGTAGCACGGCTTCGGTACCGTATGCTAGGTTGAACGGAGACTTGCCGATGGCCATTCTTGGGATAGTTTGGTACGCCTAGAGAATGGAGGTCAGCTCTTCGACCCAAAGTCCTTTGGCGGTGTTCAACCTCATCTTCAAACCGTGGACAATGGTCCGATTAGTTGCTTCGGCTTCTAAGTTGGACTGTGGGTGGGCAACGGAGGTCAGCCGGTGCTGAACATGATACCGAGTGCAGAAGTCCTTGAACTTCGAATTATTGAACTATCTCCCGTTGTCCATGATTATGACATGTGGGATGCCAAACCAAAATATGATGGAATTTTTTACAAAATTCTCCACCTTGCCTTTTGTGATCTGGGCCAGTGGTTCGACTTCTACCCACTTTGTGAAGTAGTCGATGGCCACAAGGAGGAACTTCCTTTGTCCAGAGGCCGGCAGGAATTGGCTAAGAATATCCATTCCCCATTGGACAAAATGCCAAGGGGCCATCAATTGAGTCAAGTGAGTTGCAGGTTGTCTCTGAATGTTAACGTACCTTTGGCATTGGTCACACCTTCGTACAAAGTCAGCCGAGTCCTTCTGGATGGAGGGCCAATAATATCCTTGTTGAATGATATTGTATGCTAGAGACCTACCTCCCAAGTGATCATCGCATATGCCTTCATGGACCTCTCTCAAGGCTTAATCCGCATCCGTTGGTCCCAAGCACTTTAGCAGCGGTTGAGAGAATGACCTCCTATAGAGGGTCCCGACTAAGATGACATATTGGGATGCCATCCAGCAAATTTTCTTGGCCTCTACCTTGTCCCCCGGTAGCATGCCCTCATTTAGGAACTTGATGATGGGATCCATCCAGCTTGGCTCAGCATCGATCTGGTGCACTTCCATAGCCTCTTCGGCTATACTTGGAGTTTCAAGATGTTCAACAAAGGTGCGCCCGAGAAATTCTGGTGTTGTAGTAGCAAGTCGAGATAATGCATCCACCCAAGAATTCTCTGATCGAGGGACATGGATAATCTCGAAATGCTCCAATTGAGAGGATAAGCCTCGTACCTTCTCTAGGTACCGCATCATGGTTGGGTCCCTGGCTTAGTATTCTCCCTTAACTTAGTTCACAAAAATTAGGAGTCTGAAAAGGCCTGGAATTGCTGAACTCCCAAACTTTTGGCGATCCGAAGTCCGATGAGTAAAGCTTCATATTCAGCCTGGTTGTTAGAAGCATGGAAGGAGAATCGAAGTGCATACTCTATGGCATGACCGTCGGGTTCGACTAGCAGAAGACCGGCTCCATGCCTAGTAGCATTGGAAGCCCCGTCCATATGGAGCACCCACACGGACTTCGTCTCCTTCGAAGCTTCTTCTTCTGTCGAAGGTACTTCGTCTTCGAACCTCCAGGTACATTTAGCTAGGAAATCATAAAGCACCTGGGCCTTCATAGCTGATCGGGGCTGAAAACTGATATCAAATTCACTTAACTTCACAGCCCACTTGGCTATCCTTCCTAAGGTGTCTGGAGATCGAAGAACAGCCTTGAACGGTTGATCAGTCAGCACTATGATGGCGTGGGCATAGAAGTATGGCCGTAGTCACTTAGCTGCAATCACTAGAGAGTAGATCAACTTCTGCATCTTCACATACCGCATTTCAGCATCATGAAAAACCATGCTGATGTAGTAGATCGGCTTGTAGGATCCGTCTTCATCTCTTTGGACAAGGACCGAACTGATTGCATCATTTGAAGCAGAGAGGTACAAGTAAAGCACCTCGCCCACTTGAGGTTTGGAGAGTAGTGGCGGGGTTTCTAGGTACTTCTTTAACTCTTCAAAGGCAGTGCAACAATCTTCGGACCATTCGAAGCCCTTTGACTACTGAAGTACCTTGAAGAATGGGAGACATTTCTCGGCTGAACGAGAAATGAACCTGCTTAGAGAGGCAATTCTCCCTGTTAACTGCTAGACTTCTTTCTTATAGGAGGGATGTCTCATATCCTTTAGGGCGTGGATCTTCTCAAGATTTGCCTCACTTCCTCGTTTGTTAACAAGAAAACCCAAGAACTTACCCGAAGTGACCCCAAAGGCACATTTCATCGGGTTCAACTTCATGCGGTAACGTCGTAAAGCACTGAATGATTATTCTAGGTCTTGAATATGATCTTTTCGGAGGAGGCTCTTGACGATCATGTCGTTGACGTAGGCCTTCATGTTCCTTCCCAGTTGCTCTTCGAACACTTTATTGATTAACCTTTGAAATATTGTCCCGGCATTCTTGAGACCGAATGGCATCATCTTGTAGCAGTAAAGACCTTTGTCGGTGACAAAGGCCATCCTCTCCTTATCTTGGGGATCCATCCTGATTTGATTGTAGCCAGAGAAAGCATCCATGAAGCTCAGTAGTTGGTGGATGACGGTGGCGTCGACCAGCTGGTCAATCTTAGAGAGAAGGAAGCTATCTTTTGGGCAAGCCTTGTTGAGGTCTGTGTAATCGATGCAGATCCTCCACTTGCCGTTAGCTGTTTTCACCATTACAACATTGGCCAACCATTCGGGGTAGTGGGCCTCTCAGATGAACCCTGCTCTGAGGAGTTTGCTTACATCCTCATCCATAGCTTTCTGTCTTTTAGGAGCAAAACTTCTTTTCTTCTGCCAGACTGGCTTATACCCGGGGGTAACTTCTAGTCGATGAGTGATTACTTCAGCAGAAATCCTTGGCATATCCGAAGCTATCCAGGTGAAGACATCAGCATTGTTTCTGAGGAAGCGAATCAGCTCCGTTCTGGTTTCTTCATTAAGCACACTCCCAATCTGCACAACTTTGGTGGGGTCTTCCTTTGCCAAAGGTACCAGGACAGTTCTTTCCATGGGTTCACTAGAATCCGTGGTTGTGTCTCTTGGATCTAGCTGATCCAGGGTGGCAGAATCATTGAAGTGCTTGTCTTGGATCATCAAGCACTGCCGTGCTGCTCTATGATCTCCTCTAACTTCTCTGACACCATTCCTGGTGGGGAAGTGTACCAAGAGATAATGAGAGGACATTACGGTCTGAAACTTATTCAAGGTGGGTTGCCCGAGAATGATGTTATAAGCTGAGGAGGTTCGGACTACCGTGAAGTTGATCGGCAGTGTTTTTTGTCGAGGTTCAGTGCAAGGATCACAGGCAGTACTATTTCTCCCTTGGCATCAACTTGATTATCCCCGAAGCTAGTGAGCGGTATGGGGGATCTCCGTAGTCATGTCTAGGCAAACACATTTTAGAGAATGCATCGTAGATCAAGAGATTAGTCGAACTTCTATTATCAACAAGAATTCGTTGTAGATCATAGTTGGCCATAATGGCCAAGATTATAATGGGATCATCATGCAGGAGCTGGACTCCCATAAGGTCATCATCGGAGAACAGGATAGTGTTGTTATCATTGAGTCGCTTTGGGACATCATCCTTGTCTCTTCTCTAGTTGATAGACCGATGTATCATCCCCACACCTCTATTGGTGGGCCTTTGATTCGGTAGTTCGGCCTCTTCAGGAGGTAGCTGGGGAATATTAGCTTCTGACCGAGGTCCTTGATGACCAATGTACCACCCCAAAACCCTCTCTTGATGAGATCCTCAATCGCATCCCTCAGTTGGATGCATTCTTCAGTATTGTGACCGTGGTCCCGGTGGAATCGGCAATATTTGTTCATATTTCTTACGAAAGATGAGGCCTTCATGGAACGAGACTGTTGGAGATAGTTTTCTTTTTCTATCTCCATGAGGATCTTTTCTCAAGGATAGTTTTCTTTTTCTAGGTGCTTGTTTCAAACCATATAAAGCTTTGTTCAATTTAAACACATGATTTGGAAAAGCATGATTTTCGAAACCTGGTGGCTGTTCTACAAAAACTTGTTTAGAAATAAATTCATTTAGAAAAGCACTTTTGACATTCATTTGAAAGAGTTTAAGGTTCATGTAGCAAGCAAATGTAAGAAGTAATCTAATGGTCTCAAGTCTTGCTACCGGAACATAAGTTTCATCAAAATCGATATCCTCTTCTTGATTGAATTAGTTTGCTACCAACCTTGCTTTATTCCTTATTACTTTACCATTTTTATCTAGTGTGTTCCTATAGACCCATTTGGTTTCTATTATTGGATGGTCTGTAGGTCTACTAACTAGTGTCCAAACATTATTCCTTTCAAACTAGTTTAACTCGTCGTGCATGGCCATCATCCAGTTATGATCATTTTCAACCTCTTCTAAGCTGTGTGGTTCAATTTGAGAGATAAATGCTAGGTAGTCATATGCATCTCTATGTGCTGACCTAGTCCTAATATCATGAGAAGGATCACCAATGATTAAATCTTTGGGATGTAAAGTTATATACCTCCATTCTCTTAGTAGATCAGTATGATCCTTACTTACCATCTCACTTCCATCTAGTGTTGGTTTATCCTGGATGTTTAGATCTTCCATTTCCTTTTGTAATGTACCTACATCAGTATCTATGCACTCATTTTTTCTAGATGGTGAGGGGTTAGCTTCATCAAAGACAACATGAATTGACTCTTCTATAGTAAGAGTTCTCTTGTTAAACACTCTATATGCTTTGCTATGTAATGAATAACCAAGGAATATAGATTCATCAAATTTTGCATCAAACTTTCTTAGATTATCTTTACCATTATTTAACACAAAGCATCTACATCCAAAAACATGAAAATAATTAATATTTGGTTTTCTTCCATTCCAAAGCTCATAGGGGGTTTTCTTTGAAATTGGTCGTATAAAAACTCGATTTAGTATATAACAGGCAGTGTTCACGGCTTCTACCTAAAAGTACCTTAGAAGATTACCTTCACATATCATTGTTTTGGCCATCTCTTCCAAAGTCCTATTCTTTCTCTCTACAACACCATTTTGTTGTGGTGTTCTAGGAGCGGAGAAGTTGTGATCAATGCCATGCTTAGTGAAATATTCATCAAAGAATTGATTTTAAAATTCAGTTCCATGATCACTTCTAATAGAAATAATAGAAAGATTTTTCTCATTTGAAACCTTTTTATGAATTTTTTTTGAAATACATCAAAAGTTTCATCTTTATGTGCAATAAATAATATCCATGTGAATCTAGAAAAGTCATCTACAATCACAAGGCCATATTTCATACCCCTTAGGCTTGTGGTCCTAGTTGGTCCAAATAAGTCCATGTGAAGTAGCTCAAGGGGTCTAGTTATTGAAATAACATTTTTCGATTTAAAACTCCTCCTAGTTTGTTTGCCTAATTGACAAGCATCACATACATAATCAAGATCAACTTTGAAATGAGACAAACCTCTAACTAGATTCTTTGAGATTAATTTGGCAATAGTATGCATGCTAGCATGACATAATCATCTATGCCATAATAAACATGACTCCTTGGTCTTAGCATTCATTACTACTAGACTGGAACTACTAGACATGGCTAGATCATTTAGATCTACCACATAGATATTTCTGAGTCTATGGCCAATGAATTTGTTGCTAAAGTCAAGAGAGTTAATTACTATACACATAGATGATTCAAAGATAACTTTGAAGCCTTTATCACACAATCGACTAACACTCAATAAATTATGCTTCAATTTATCTACTCGTAGCATATCTTCAATAAAAGTACAGGAGGTTATTTTAATCTTATCGATTCCGATTATTCTCCCCTTGTCATTATCTCCAAAAGTAACTAATTCTCCTTCTTTCATTTGTAGAGTAATAAACTGATCCTTGTCACCCGTCATATGCCTTGAATAGCCACTGTCAAGATACCATCTTTTTTTATTTTTTGGGCTGCAAGACAATCCTGCAAAATAATCAAGGAGTGATTTTAGGTATCCAAGCTAACTTGGTTCCTTTCGGATTGGCAAAATTGGTTTTCTTTGGAACCCAAATGGTTCTATATTTCAATGCACTAATCATGGAATTTTTCAAGGAATTGCATTGATAAGATTTATGCCCAAATCTATGACATGCATAACAAATAATTTTGTCATTTTTAAATGATGCATGCTTTGAAACTATAATAGTCGCAGAAACAGGAATACTTGATTTGAAGAATTTTTGTATAGTGTTCTTAGGAACATATTTCAAGCCATTTGAAATTGATTTCGATGGAAAACCTTTTTCAAATTTAGCATTTACAATTGAAGCTTTTGAAGATACAAATTTTATTGCTGAAATTCCTTTTAGCATTTATAGCATTAAATCTAATTCCAGCTTTACTTTTAGAGTCCTTTTGTTCTTTCAAAATTAGCTCAAGCTTATTGGAACTCAAGATCAATTTTTCTATTAAAGGCTTAAGCTTTTCAACCTCCTTTTCCAAATCAGTATTTTCGGCAACTAAAATATTGTTTGTCTCATTTAAAATAGTTTTTTCATTGTTCAAGATAATGACATTTTCAGAAAGGTTATTCAATTTTCTTTGCAAAATGTTATTCTTTTCAAAAATTTCATCCTTGTCTTTTAATAAAACATCATTTTGTTTCTTTAAGGACTTAATTTTAATCCCAGCTTTCTTGAATTTGATAAGTAAATCATGAAATGCAGAATTCAGTTCATCATATGTAAATTCAGTTTGAAGCTCAGGGGATGATACCTCATTTTCGTGACCCATCAAACAAAGAAACGCAGATTTCAGAGCCTCTTCTTCTTCATTTGATGAGGACGCTTCGCTATCACTCCACGTCGCTACCATTGCTTTCTTTTTCTTTTTCTTAAATCCCTTTTTCAATAAAGGATAATCTGATCGGATGTGCCCTGGCTTTTTGCACTCATAACATGTGGGCACTTCTTTTTCTTTCTCCTTTTCCTTGTCCTTCTCCTTACTGAACTCTTTGTTCTTATGGAATTTTCTAAAATATCTTCCTTTCTTTCTTCCCAAGAACTTTCTGAATTTTCTAACAACCATGGCAACGTCTTCATCTTCCATGTCGCTTTCAGCAAAGGGGCTTTCTTCTTCTGACTCTTCAGCCCTTTTGGAATCCATTATAGCTTTAAAGGTGATTGATTTCCTTTTCTTTTGATCATCTTCAGTTCGGTGCTGCATGGTCAGTTCATGTGTGATGAGAGATCCTAGCAGTTCATCTAGCAATAAGGTATTCAAATCTTTTGCTTCCTGGATGGCAGTCACTTTCGGATCCCACTTGTCCGAAAGAGATCTTAGAATCTTCTACACTAGATCTGTATTAGTGTATACCCTGCCAAGACTTTTTAAGCCATTAATAATGTCAATGAAATGTGAAAACATGGTAGAGATTATTTCATTTGGTTCCATCTTAAATAATTCATAACTATGTACAAGAAAATTAATTTCAGAAGACTTCACTTGTGAAGTTCCTTCATGGGTCACTTCGAGTTTATCCCATATTTTTTTGCTGAAGAGTAAATTGAAATTCGATTAAACTCATTACTAACCAAAGCATAATATAGCAAGTTCATGGCTTTGGCATTTAACTCTCCCATCTTCATGTCGTGTTCGTCCCAATCCTCTTCAGGTTTAGGAACACTCACTCCATCAATTTTAACCATGGGGATATAAGGACCCTTTAGAATAACCTTCTACAACTGAAAATCAACTGCTTGAATATAGATCTTCATTCTAGCTTTCTAATATGCATAATTTGTGCTAGTGAAGAGTGGAGGTCTATTAGTTGATTGGCCTTTCGCTAAGGATGTACTTATTGGATGAGCCATCAATCTTTACTCTAATGAATTCAGAGATACTGCTCTGATACCAGTTGTTGCCCATATGGCTACCCAAGAGGGGAGGTGAATTGAGACTTTTAAAAAATTGAAGCAAGTAATGTGCAATTCAAAATCCTTTGCAAATGGTAACTGCTATGATAGAATTATAAAATGCAGAAGCTAAACAGAGTCAAGAAAGCACAACACAAACACACCAAATTTATAGTGGTTCGGAGCAACCCAGCTCCTATGTCCACTACCTAAGATACTACTTGAGATTTTCACTATATTCACACTCGAATACAGTAGGATTGTTTTACAAGATCATAATCCAAAACCTCTGCACTTTGGTTTTACGGGATCACCAAAGAAAACCCAACACCCTTTGATTTTAACAGGCTCACCAAAGAAACCCAACTTGGTTTTCACAGGATCACCAAGAACCTAACCCTTGGTTTTAACAAGGCTCACCAAGAACCTAATTGGTTTTTCAACCGGGCTCACCAATAACCCAACAATTCAAAAATTGAATTGAAAATAAATGCAACAAGAATGACAAACTCAATTTGTCGGATAGTTACCGGTGCAGCTTATTGGAAGTCCACTTGAATGCACTTGAATAAGCTTTAATGACTTTAGTGGCTTCTTCCTAAAGTTGTTTCAAGCTTCAAATTGGAGTTAGTGAAGACTTGAAAGCTTGACTTGAATGCTCTTGTGCTCTTTTGCTGTTCGTAGGTAGGATATTCAATGAAGCTCTCTTTTCTTTGAAGAACTCACTAATAACTTACTTCAAGAAAGTTCAAATCCTTCAAATTTAAAGTCTTTCATCATTCCAAGGCAATTCTAGCTATTGTAGACCATTAGGGAATGATTTATGACCATTGGAGCACCTTTTAGCATTCAAAAACAAATTCTAGAACTAGCCGTTAAATACCTGAAAGCAACATTCGAGTCAGCTCGGATTCCATCGAGTCGGCTTGGATCCTTCGAGTCAATAGGTCAAGTCACCAAATCTTCAATGCAGTCGACTCTTTGTCTAAGGGCACAAAACATCACTCTGGATGAGTCGGCTCTTTGTAGCTTGGGTAGGCTCGAACTTGAATCTTGAAAATCTTGAACTCAAGGAGTCGACTCTTTTGAGCTTGGGTCAGCTCTTCTTCTCAGGTTCGAAAAACTTCACTCTGGATGAGTCGGCTAGATGCAGTTCGGGTCGGCTCACTTTCTCAGGCTTTCCGAATTAGGTATGGCAAAGTCGACTCTTTTTGGTTCGGGTCGGCTCGCTTGGCTGTTTTTAGAAATCTTTAGAAAATGGACTCTGGAGGAGTCGGCTCAGACTGATTCCAATCGACTCGGATTCACTAGAGTCGGCTTGCTTTCCATTGAGTCAGCTCAGATTGCTGCATTCTAGAATCCTTGCAATGTGACAATAAGCAGAGTCGGCTCTTCATCACTTGGGGTCGGCTCGAGGGTCTTCTTCAAGATTTTTACAGTTGAACATAAAGAAAACTCTCACCAACTCTTTTACAATTTCACACAAACCAACTCAAACTAAAATTCATGGCACACACACTCACAAAAGTAACCCTTTTAATTGATTTTTCTTAGCATTTTTGATTGGGTTCTTCTTTACAAAAACAGTTACAACACAACTCAACCAAGAAAATAGAAGTGTAGGAGTTGAAGTTTGAACATATTATTCATCCTATAAAAACTTGTCAAATACTTGAAGAGTTGTCAGAAATAAATGTACATGCTCCAATATTTTTTTATCATCAAAATCACTTATGGGGTCAACACATGCCTACCTAAAAGATGAAAAATTTGATAGAAATTATCAAAATACCCTTCAGTGACAAGTTACCATGCAATTCTATCATTAGATCTTCTTTTATCTCGAATAAGTGATGGGTAAGGAAAATTATCAAATCCTTATACCTTATTCATTCAAACCTCAAATCACTAATAAAGACTTGATCAATGAAAGATTAGAAACCCTTTTTTTAATTTCATCTTACTTTGATCAAAGACTTTCTGAGTCATAATTTGATGAGATTGAATGGGATAAATACTCCTCTTATTAGGAGTGATCGATTCCTTATTGACCTACTCATAACCTTCATACATAATTTACCATATCCATGAACATCCCGTACATGACTAAGTCATGAATGAGTATGAACCAAAATATGGATTCATATGTATAAGATACCATGGTGATCTCGGGTCTAAGGATCACTTGCACAACTTTTACTAAGAGAATCATCTTTTGATAAGTAAGACTTTCATAAGATGTTCTCATAATGGATCAATTTAGTGAACTCATACCTTGATAAGCACCCACATCCTTGTATTGATGTCCCTACACAAGTGCTTATGAGACCAACCACTCTTTCCATTGAGCATACATAGGATGTGCTAGTCCTTCCAAAAATATCAATCCCCGACTCGATGATCCTATGACTAGGAATATTTTAGATTAGGATTTATAAGATCTTAGATCTCACTATTGTGAACTTCATCATAATCCTAAAATCATTATCCTAATTTATGGGGTTCATCATAATCTTAAAATAATAAAGTATAAGATACAGCATATGATAAAATAAAATACCTTTTATTAATATCATACATGAGTCGAGAGAATTTTACAAATAAGTTTCTATTTCATAAAAAATATGATTAGCTTTTAGGGTACTATTCTTTCAATAGACCCTTGGCCTTGGTATGGAAATTCAAACTAATCCTAAATGCTTGAGTCAAAGGGCAAGTAGAGCTCTTTAGCAGCACCCTTTGAGATAGCCAATGGAGGAATTAACCGATGCTCATCCCCATGCACCCTATTATGTAATCAGGATGGCAAATCCCATAATCCACAGCAAGTCCTTGTAATTAAAAGGAGCATGACTAGCCCTAGGTAGTGGTTGACATCACTATTAAAGGGCATAGCCAACAACACATAAAAGATAAGGTTCAATTAATGGAAGATAGACATTCCAGGAAAACCAGATGATCCACTTCCAGATCTATTGATATGACCTGATGTCCTATTACTTCTGACCAAACCTGTTGAGGGTTTCTGTATCTCAAAAATACCCCTGCCTTTTGTCTTTATAAAGGGACTCTCTTGGAGCTCTCAAGTTATGCAACATGTATACACTCTCTCCCCTCTCTACTCTACTTTTTTCTTTCTATGTCCTGCCAATTGACTTGACCATCAGAGGGACCTCGCTAGAGTAACCTCCAGCCAGGGCTTCCTTGTATGTACATCTTGCAAGCACAACCTCTATAGCAACCTTCGACGATCGAGCAAGAAGCAACATCAACAAATTGGTGCTAGAAGAATGCCCACTTCTTATTCTTAGAAGAAATATTGAGTGGAGTCTTCATGCCACCCAAAGGTATATCCACTTGGCATTCAGGTGCCAATTTATCCCAGCCAACTGGTAGTCACCCTTCTGAGTTTCAACCTAGCATTACTTAGCTAGAGGGCCAGACGAGTCCTAACCACCTAGAGCAGCTTTCTTAATAGATTCAAGCTTTGATGGCCACAGTTTGGAGCCCACATCATGTGAAAATAATTACTGAAATATTTGAAGATGCCATAGCTAGAAGCTTATAATAGGTCAACCAATCTAATTATCATCTAGAGAGTTTCAAGGCTCTAATGCTTCTTCAAGAAGCTATTAATTGAGTTTTTTGCCAAGACTTTCCGTTAACTCTCATGAAGGTGAATAGATACTGTTATTCCAGTTTGAAGCCAAATTCTATGCAGTCTTTTGACTAGTTAAGCCAATTTTTTGTTGCCCATGTTGTTAGTAGTAGGAGGCTATGTCAAGGTTCTGACTTCTTGATCAACATCAAGCAAGGGGAGAGAGATCTCTTAGGGCATATATGAACTAATTCAATACAGTGGCTTTGGAAGTATATAATCTAGACCATGCGGTCACTATAACCATCATGAAGTATGGACCGCAAAAGTGTTCTTTCCTCTTCTTGCTCAAGAAGAGAGCCTTGGTAGACTTCTCTAAGATGCTAGTTAGGGCGGAGAAGTAAGCACAGGCCAAGGAGGCATACAAAGTTCATGGCCCGTCTACCAACTTGGTGATCAAGGAGCAACTCTCGGCCCAAAAATTCTAACCAAGAAAAGAGGACCGAGGGAAGGGGAGGCAGAGAAGCTAATCTTCCCCATCATGCTAAAGATCTTGCCCTCAAGACAAGCAAGACATCCTATAGCCAAGAATGTTTGATCAATACACTCCCTTGAATGCTCCTCAAGCTTAAGTTTTGATATAGGTCAGGGGGCATCTGCCTGAAGCAAAGAGATTATGGACAAGGCCAGATAGGTATAATCCATGCAAGTACTGCCTCTACCACCATGACCATGGCCATAACATGAAAGAGTGCATCTAGCTCTAGGACTAGATTGAAAAACTCATTTACCATGGCTGACTGGATAGGTTCCTCCAAGATCGAAGGGAGAAGGGCGAAGCCCCAAAAGGCCCATTGCACCTACCAAAACCACCACCAAGATTGAAGGATATGGCTGATCATCCCACTTTGGGCAAGGTCAATACTAACATCAATGGATTGGTAGAAGAAAGTGGTCTAGTTAAGAAATAGAAGAGTGAAGAAGTTGATGCTAATGAAACTATTACCTTTTCCTGGGCTAATGTCGAAGGAGTGTAGTATCTACATAATGATGCCATGGTTGTAACTATGAATATAGCTAACTAGGATATGCACCGCATGCTCATTGATTATGGAAGTTTTATGGATATCTTATTCTATGAGGCCTTCTTAAAAATGAATATCTCTCCAAAATGGTGGGAAGGGATGTATGCACCAATAACAGGGATCTTTGGGGAGCCAGTCCCTATCGAAGGAACTATTATGTTGCCTATAATAGTAGAACAAGCTCCTTGACGATCTGTATGACCTTCATGGTCATAAAAATCACTTTAGCATATAATGCCATCCTCAGCCGACCTGGGCTGAACACCCTTCAAGTGGTAGTCTCAATAGATTATCTTTTCATGAAATTCCAAACTACATGAGGGGTTGGGAAGGTTCGTAGGAATCAAGCCTTGGAGAGGTAATGCCATATGGTGTCCCTTCAAGTTAGGCCACCCCATGCCATCCTAATCAAAGGGCTAGATACCCGAGATGAGTTGATCAAAGAATGGGAGGAACCTATCAAAGATCTCTTAATCATCTTCCTACATGATGAAAATCCCCAACACCCCATCCATATTGGCTCCAAATTGGATGAGACCACAAAACAAAAACTTGTAAACTTTTATAGAAAAATGCTAACATTTTTGCTTTGTCTCCTATAAATAAGCTAGGCATCAATCTGAAAGTGATGGTGCATCACTTAGAGGTGGACCCTACCCACCGACCCATGAAGTAAAAGAAAAGAAGCTTCATCCTCGAGCAATAAAAGGCTATCACTAAGGAAGTAGACAAGTTGACCAGTGCTAGCTTTATTAGAGAATCTATTAGATGTGTATCCTAGAAGCCAATCCATTGATATAAATTTTTAATCTAGGTCATAATTTTATATTTAATAATTCAAATTGGGCTATTTTTAACCATACATGTTATGTCCATGTACCGTCTAAGAATTTAATGAACAATAACATAAATTCTCAAGAGTTGAGAATTTGAGATGTGACTTTATAGGTTAACTCCTAGATACTCCTGGTCATTGGATCATCACAGGAATGGTGATCATTCCATCAAGACTGATGCATAGATTACTTTCCTTTCAAGTAGATGAGTCTTGAATCTATAGTATGGGGATAGTGGAGTGAGAGTGTGAGTAGTTGTTAGAGAATAATGGCACTGAGCATGACCATGTATGGGAAGTCAAATAGATGTCTACTCACTCGTCAGTGACTTCTTGATGTTGTAGTAGTGTAAGTAGTTCCTAGACCTGTGGCATGTCTATCACTCACAAAGGGGTTGTTGTAATTTGAAAAGAATATAAACATAGTCCCTAGCCATATGGAGCCTTGTAATATATGTTGGCTACAATAGGTTCACTATAGGAGTTGAGAGTGTGCCTATAGGGGATCTATCGACCTTAATAGTTGAGAAGTAGTTCTATACGATCTAAGAGGCTGAGTCCTTAAGTCTATGGCCATAGTAGCATGATAATGGAAAGGAGTTTTCATGAAAATCATAAATGGGCTAAAGCTAATTAAGTCTAGCATATGACAGATGCTTAGGATTTGACGAGATTTCATGACCTAATCCGGTGGGGACTCCCAATAGAGGATCTTAATTACATAGTAACTACAACTAAGGGTTTACCTTTATATTCTATTAGGTTACTACCATATACTACTAGGTATCATTGATGGATTATGGAAACTCACTTGGATCATTTTTTAATCAATGATCCATATCAGGTTGAGCTAGAATAGTTTTGATCCATTGAAAAGAGTTTAAATGATATTGTATTAAAGATCACAGTATATCTCACTATAGATAAAATAAAACCTAAAGAGTCATACACAATAGGGGCTTGACCTAATCAAGAGCTTGGATCATATATAGAACCTGATAATTTTGGCACTTATTATTTTTGACACCTGATATTTTTGGTACCTACTAATTTTTATACTTGATATTTTTAGGATCTACTTTTTTGGCACCTGTTATTTTAGCACATGTTAATTTTAGCACCAAAAACTTAATTACAAGAGTTGAGATTTAATTTATAATTTATTTAGGTTTAATCATCAAAATTTGACTTGGATTACAATTTCATTAGGTATAGGATTGATAACCTTTTCAAATTGGATTTGAATTGAGTTTGAATTTGATTCAGACTAAATCCAAATTGAACCCAATTGAAGAGGGCACCTAACCTAATCAGATTATGTTGAATTTATCCTATTTTGGCATGAGAAATAAGGAGGGGCACTAGATTTAGTACCCCCCTTCTCTTGGCATGCAGATTTCTAGAGAGAGGACTTTCCTCTCCTATTGGGACCTCTCTCTTAGATTTCAGATAAAGGCTTATTTTTAAAGTTCTTATCTAGGCAAGGATTAAGCCTTATCTATTTTTGGCATGGAATTTTTAAGATTTTTGTGTGATAAAAAATCTGAAAATTGGAGGATGTGCACTATTCCTACTTTTTTATTGCTTTTATTTTCTTTACACCATAACTCCATCTCACCCACTTTTATATTTGAATTCTATTTAGATAAGATGTGATCTTATATAGTTTTGGTGTGGATAAGGAGATGTGCATGGGAATTGAGATTCAGACTCCTTGTATTTGTGTGATAAAAATAATTGAAGTATGGTGTAGCGCTATGATATCTTGCCTCACATACATCTCTCAAACACCTCTTCTTTCCATCTTTAGATAAGTTACTGATTAAGATGTGTTCTAATCTTGATGTGATAAGGAGATGTGCATGGGAATTGAGATTCAGACTCCTTGTATTTGTGTGATAAAAATAATTGAAGTATGGTGTAGCGCTATGATATCTTGCCTCACATACATCTCTCAAACACCTCTTCTTTCCATCTTTAGATAAGTTACTGATTAAGATGTGTTCTAATCTTGATGTGATATGAAGTTTTTGAGTGGCTTTAGAGTTTTGTGCATCAATCATAAAAGAAAGGGATGGGAGTGTGCACTAGTTTTTTCTAGAGAGATTTCTCATCTAACTACAAGTCACTTCTTTCTCTTAACCTCTTCTCCTTCTTTATTCCATTGATTCCACACTAAAACTTTGCCAAAAATTAGAGAATGGAGAGTCCAAAGAGAGAGGAAGGGAAGAGAAAAAGTCTCTTCTCTTCTTGGTGTCCTGAAGTTGTTCCCAAAACCTTATGCAAAGGGTTCATGCAAAGGCTATAATGGTTGTAGTGCTTTTCCTTCAAGATATTGAAGGGCGATCCAGATCCAAGCTGGAAGAGATGCTTACAAAGGAGCTAGTTCTCTGGTGGCATATTTGATTTGATCAAGAACAAGCCTTGTGTGGATACCAGCAAAGGACAAGTGTATGCATGGCTTTGACAAGAACCCTGATGATCAGCCAGATTTGATGCGATTAGAGTTGAAGATAGAAAGTGCTTGAAGGTAAGTATTTTTCTTTCTAATTTTTATTTTATTTTAGATCTAATTTAATATGATTTAAATCTGATTAGCATGTTAGAAACATCCTACTTAAGGTGCTTCTAAATTATTATACATGCCTTTTATGAAAAATGTTTTTATAACTATAGTTTCCATTGCTTTATGGTTTTGGAAATCATAGATATCACCATGCTTACATCCCTATTTCTTTCAGTGGTATCAGAGCCTAAGGTTTGTCTAATATGCATGATTAGGTCAAGATCTGAAATAAAATTAGATTAATTTTATAATTATTATGATTCTGTTTACCAAGTACTTAGATTGAATGCATAAGTAGGGTTTAAAAGCCCTCTCTTTCCATTAGATGAGATCTCTAATGATATGTAGGTGTCCTTCTTGTAATTTAAATCATGAAGAAGAACATGAAAAGAAAATTAAGTTCATGTTTTAGATCTAAAAATAATTACATAAGATGTAAGTTAATCGATTTGATCTAAAATAAGATATATGAGATACATGAACTAGGGTTTAGATCTAAAAAACCAATTCATGATCATAAACCATTAATTCTATAAACTTAAATATAATCTAAAATCATTTTAGGTTTTGAATTCTCAGTTCATGGATGTGGGTGTGGGTCAAATAAATAGATTTAGTAATTGGACTATACTTTAGATTTTGATTAGTTCGGGCTAGAACCTTGTTTGGATTTTGAGTAGCTGATCAAACCCAATTAATAGTTTATTAGGGTTAGGTCAAAAGGAATTGAAATTGATTTTAGATATAGTTGGTCACATCAATTCATACTTAATATGAATTGATTAATTTAAGATCTAATTTGGTTCAGTGGTCCAAGCCCGAGTTGCTGCGTTGACCTATTCATACTTATTAACCAATTGGCATTTAAGACAAGTTTTGATCATGGTTATTAATTGGGGCTAACTCTTACCTGGCCAACTTAGTTGGTGTCAAGGAAAAAGGTTAAATGGTAGAACTCTCCCATTGATCTTACGTATCTGGCCAACTTGGTCAACTAAGTTTTGATTAGGTTGCCTATTGATTCAAGTTTAACCATGCCACCTAGGTTTGTCAAACATGAGTTGTGCTAACATGAACTAGGATTGTCAAACAAGAGATGTGTTTACCTAAACTTGGTGAGTAAGACATGAGATGGGCTAATCCAGACCAGGCTTATCAAATATGAGATGGGCTAACCCGAACAAAGTTAGTCAAACATAAGATGTGCTGACCTAAACTGAGTTAGACATAAGATGTGTGGACATGAGCTAGGGTTAGTCAAATATAAGATATGCTAAACCAACTAGGTTAGTCAAACATGAGATATGCTGACCTGATTAGCTGAGTTAGATATAAGATGTGCTAACTTAAACTGGATAGGTTAGACACAAGTTGTGCTGACCTAAATTAGGTCAAACATAAGATGTACTAATTAATTAAGAAGAGGCCTAAATTTAAATCTCCTTAAAAATATTAAATCTTAGGTCTTCCACTATTGTAGAGCTGCAAGCATCTCTCAGCTATTGATTGCTCTCAACTGGATATAGTGGTTCAATTACATTGATGGGCACAACTACTCTATTAACATGAAATGTTGCGGGATGAAGATGGGGTTGGGCCTAATAATTGGGCATGGTGAGAGATCCAATGTCAACTTCATTTTACATTGAACGATGGGTCTAACTTAACTCAAAAGTATGAGCAATAACTATTAGATGAGCCCACATGACTTAGAGACCAAGTGCTGCAACATGCTTGAGAAGCATTAGACAAGAGTTATCCACTCATTGATATGATGTGTTACTAATAACTAGTTATAGTGAGGTACCGCATATCGATGAGATCATAGTATCCACTAGGAACCCTAGTCACGTAGGGGTTCTTGTATCTCCATAAAAGAGTATAAGGGAACCATGAAAATAGTAAAAGCCTAATTTATTTCTTAAAGTTCCTAAAATAAATTTAAAATTAAATATAAATATCTAATTAGAAGCTTTACTCTCTGTGATCAAGTCAGCTTCCAACCCTCTTAATTCTTAGACCAATCAATTAACCATAACCTATTATAATGACTGACTCAATTTAAAAAATTGATTAGAAAAGTTTTGTAATAGACTAAGACTATCCTATGTTACCAAGCCATTTGATGGCTGACCTGAGTGTAATCAATCCATGATTATTGTTTGACAATGATTAAGGATTATGAGCTTGAGAAGCTCGGGCATATTGATGCATAAGGATTGTATATGAATTTGATCTAGCAGTCTTTATCCAATTTATATGGATAGTTTATTATAAACTATCATTTAAATATAATTGAGATAATTAAGTCAACTTATTGGTAACTATTAAAGGGATCTTGAATGGCTCAAGGGGCATGCTTCTCGATGAGGAGTAGACTCTTATACCTATAACCCTTATTAGATAAATAGGACACATATTTGGAAGATATGTCAGCTCAAAGTTAAAATAACCTTATAGTTTCTTCTACTTCTAGTTGAGTTATAGATTCTATAGGAAAATAAAGGGCCAAGGTACCTTATGGGTGGGTAATAGGGTAATAGTTGCTATCATTGACTCATGACCTCTATGATTACTTTTTAGTTAGAGAGACTATTACCTAGAATAGAAATTTGATTTATATTACTATCCATTTATTTGAGAAATAAGTTGGATGTAGATGGCATTATAAGTGTTAGTCTCCAGCTACATATGGATGCATCTGTTGAGCAATAAATGAGTACCGTGGGATCTGAGAGATCATATAAGATGATATTAACTTGAAGTATATAGGTGGGACCTCTGGTTTAGTCAAGTCAAAAAAAATGATAAATAATTTGGAAACCTTGGACAACCATGGGTATTTTAGCTAATTGAGTATTGAGTCATTTCTAATTTATAAATTATATGTTGAAGAATATTGACTAAGCTATCTTTTATGAGACAAAAAGTGTGGGTTAACATGAGTGATGTACTTGCTTGGATACACATTCATGAATTAGCACATTCGACATGTAGACCAGGAAGGTTACTAAAATCATCTTAAGTTATTCAACATAACCTCATAATGCACTCCTCTTATATCCCAAGTTTAATCGAATGTCTGAGCAGAGAAATTGAATCCTATTGGATATGGTTCAATATATTATGAGAATCACTTATTTACCTTTAAAGATATGGTTACATGATTTAGCTTATCTATTAAATTGGATTCACACTAAATCCAATCTTACTACTATTATGTGAGATATACTATGGTAAGAAGGTGGTTCAACCTATATCAAATGACAATAGGTAGACAATTTAGAGTAGGTTAATCATAGCTTGTATCCTAAAGAGTTATTAGGATACTACTTTCCAATGAATCACAGTTGTTGTGACCTAACAGCTATATTCTTGGTTAGATAGTTTAATTTAAATATAGTAATAGGAGGATGATTAAGCTTGAAGACAAAATCTTTAATGAGCAATAGGCCATAGAACCTAAAGAACTATTTGAGTAAAGCTAGTTAGTTCTTCTTCTACCTTGTAGGATCTATTATCCTTCTAAAAGATACTTAGATATGCTAACAAAGGATATAGAGAAAGTGTTCCTTTGGAAGATAGGGAACATAGAGATAATTACAAATACCTATAATGAGATGATATCAGATCTCATACCAAGAAATGGTTAATGTCATGAAGTTAGACTCCATGTGATCTAACCGAGTATGGACCTTAATAGATCTGCCAAAAGATATGGTATCTAATGGATGCAATGGATCTATAAAAAGGAAAATAGATAAGATATATAAGGCAATGCTTAAGCAAAACATTATGATCAGTGCCAAGGTATTGACCATTAGCAACTTTTTTACCTTGATCATGTTGAAATCCATACTAATTGCTATTACAATTTAGCATGATGAGATCTGGTAGATGGATAGTGATAAGATCACAAGGTATACAAACTGCAAAGGGTCTATATACATAAGCTATAATAAATAGCTTGGGATTTGTATGCTCATTCAATAACATACTCAAATCATTTGATTTATTCAAGAACGAGAAGAGGAACTATGTATTTTTAAAAGGTCAATGAGAGTATGTAATTGCTTACATTGTAGTAGGATAACATTCTTCTATTAGAAATATGATTTCTATGCTGATCTAGGTTATGTTATAATTATCTAAATAATTCTTCATTAAAGACCTTTCTTGAAAGCATCCTACATTTGGAATGTAGGTCTATGGGATAGATCCAGGAGGATGCTAGCCTATCACAAACTTAGAACATTAAGGAAGTGTTGAGCAGTTCAACATTAAAAATATAATAGAAGATTTAACTCCTTAATTATGAAATTAATCTCTCAATATGTGTCCAAACATATCTGAAGAGATTTTGTATATAAGCTAGATTCCTTTGAGCTCTAGCTTTAGGAAAGCTCATATAAACCATGCTATGTACATGACTTGATTTTTGCGATGAGTGTCATGAGCAAATGTCGGTCAAATCCAAGCTATGAGCATTAGATGACTGTGAAAACAATCTTTGATACTTAAGAAGCAGTAAAGATATGTTTTAGATCTTTATAGTAGGAGAATTAAGGGATAAATAATATATGAGATGTGTTCTTATACAATGATGATTTGGAATAGTTCCAAAGAACTAATTATTATAGGTTTGACCAGGGAGACTGACTACATTATCACTTTTAAAGGTACAAAGATGTATTCTAGTTAGCTGATTATTGTAGAATTGAATGAAATATCATTAGATAACATAATACTCTATGATCAGAATAATGGTACCATAGCTCTATCTAAGAAACCAAGGTCTTACCAAAAGTCTAAACACATAAGCAATGATTTAATTCATGATTACTGTATAAAAGTGCAAAGAGTAAACTCTACATGAGATGTGGAAGATCCACTAGCTTAATCAGCTTTAGCTAGCTAAAATTGAAACATATTGATGGGGCTAAAGTATATAGCTAATTAGCTTTAATGCTAGTGGAAGATTATTTGATGTATATCATAGAAGCCAATTTGGTTGGCACATTTATAATTTAGAACATAATTTTATATTTAATAATTCAAATTGAACTATTTTTAATATACATATTATGTCCATGTATCATCCAAGAAGTAAATGGAAATAACATATATTCTCAAGAGTTAAAAATTTGAAATATATCTCATTATAGGTTAAATTCTAAATACTCCTAGTCATTGGAGAACAAGAGTGCAAGTGGTTGTTATAAAATAATGACACTAAGCATGACCCAAGTACGAAAGTTATATAGATGTCTACTTACTTATTAATGACTTCTCAATATTCTAAGTTGTGAGTAGTTCCTAAACTAGTTTCTTAATCTGTGATGCCTCAGTCACACACAAAGGGATTGTTGTAGTTTGACAAACATATAAACATGGTCCCTAGCCATATAGAGCCTTTTAGTATACATTGGCTATGATAGATATATTATAGGAGTTGGGAGTGCACCTATAGAGGATCTATCGATCTTAATAGTTGAAGAGTAGTCATATATAATCTAAGAGGCTGAGTTTTTAAGTCTATAGTCATAATAGCATGATAATGGAAAGGATTTTCTATGGAAATCATGAATGGGCTCAAGCCGATTAAGTCTAGTATATGATAGATGCTTAGAATTTGATAAGATTCCATTATCTGTATCATGTCAAGACTTTCAATAAAGAAACTTGATCATATGAAAACTATACCTAAGGGTTTATCTTTTTATTCTGCTGGGTTGCCTTCATATACTACTAGGTATCACTGGCAGATTAGAAACTTTCTTAAATCAATTTTAGATCAATGATCCTTATTTGGATTGTGTCAGAATAATTTTGGTCCATCAAAAAGAGTTTTGATGATATTATTATAGAGATTATAGTATATCTCACTACTAGACATAATATAATCTAAGAGGTCACACATAATAGAGGTTTGACCTGATCAAGATCTTGGATCATATTTAGAACCTACTATTTTCAATACTACTATTTTTAAAATCTACTATTTTTGGCACATGCTAATTTTAGTACCAGGAACTTAAGTACAAGAGTTTCAATTTAATTTATAATTTAATTGGATTTAATTATCCAAGTTTGACTTGGATAACAATTCTATTACGAATAGGATTGACAGCCTTTTCGAATTGGATTTGAATCGAGTTTGAATTTGATTTGGACTGAATCTAAATTGAACCTAATTGAATAGAACACCTAACCTAATTAGATTAGGTTCAGTTTTTCCTATTTTGGCATGAGAATTGAGGAGGGGCACTAGATTTAGTGCCTCCTTCTCTTGGCATGCAAATTTCTAGAGAGAGGACTTTCCTCTCCTATTGGGACGCTCTCTCTTAATTTTTGGATAAAGGTTTATTTTATTTAAATTCTTATCTGGATAAGGATTATGACTTATCTATTTTTGGCATGGAATTTTAAGATTTTGTGTGACAAAAGATCTAAAAAATGAAGGATGTGTGCTATTCCTACTTTCTCATTGCTTTTATCTTCTCTATGCCATATCTCTTTGTTGCCCACTTTTAGATTTGAATTCTATGCAAATAAGATGTGATCCTATCTGGTTGTGGCATGGATAAGGACATGTGCATGGGAATTGAGATTAGGACTCCTTGTTTTTGTGTGATAAAAATTGTTGAAGGAAGTATGGTGTAGTTGTTGGAGTTATTCCAGGAACATAAAATTGAAAACGATCAGGCATCAACAGCCTGACGCAGCGAAAGCAGATATAAAAATAATTTATATCTAAAGATGCAATTTATAAATAAATCTAATTTATTTATCATAAATTCCTAACATGCTAAAATATATAAGAAAAATATCATATCTAAAATAAAAATTATTTTAAGCATAAAATACTTACCTGGATCGCTATCTAGCCTGCTCTAAAAAGCATGTCGATCCACTTTCGAAATCGGGATTCTATCGGAGCCATGCAATCACCCGGCCTCTGCTGGTATCCACACGAAGCTCTCATAATCGAGTCATAGAGAGCACTAGACTGCTAGATCCATGTAGATCTCTCCTCTTTCAGCAAATCACCCACTTTAAAAATCATGCCGACCCGTAGCTGGATCGGCTTCTGGCTTCTGTCTTGCAAATCAGACTATACAAGATCTTTGGACCCTTTTCTCTCTTCTTTCCTGTTGTAGAATAACTCTCTGGATCTCTCAAAAGGAAGAAGAAATCACATAAGAGGGAAAAGAAAACTAGGCACCAAGAGAGAGACTCTCAGGTAAACGATGCCCAAGGAGAAGCTCATGGCCAAAAGGAAGTTTTCATGCCAATAATAATAATCTTGGTCGGCTAGCTCTCTCTCTCTTTTAATATTCATGATAAAACTCTCCAATTCTCCATGCCAAAACCAATAAAGTTTAATCTAATCTAGTTAGGAATTAAGAGGAGTAGAAGAGGACTCCTCCATCTCTTCTTTCATTCACGCCAAAAACTCTTAGCGCCCCTTGGTTTTCATGCCCCATATTATTTGTTGCACAAAATGCATGGGTCCACTAGGTTGGCATGTGGAGGGAAGGGGAGATAAGGAGAGAGACTCCCAATCTAACTGGACTCTAGATCATGGTCCAAATAAAGTGATTTGACAGTCAAATTGAAGTTGATTTTAAATTCAACTAAACCATTTCGAAAAGGTCATTGACCCAACTCAATTAGGATCAATTAATGGAGTCTAACTCAATTAAATTAAATATAATATAATTTAATTAATAATTAATCTATAATTAATTAATTATAGCATTTATAATTAGGTCAAATCTTTATTGTAATACTTACAATTAGGTCCAAATGTACTAAAATTCTCAATTTTAGTAACATTTTGATTTGCTGATTGGTTACTTGAGCTCCTAATGTGTGTGACACCTCGTGTCCTATCCTGTCTAGTAATGAAACATGCTATAATCTCCATTATACATCATCGAAACTCCTTTCGATGGATTGAAACAATTTCAGCTCAACCCTAATCAGGATCATCGATCCAAAGATGATCCTAATGGGCTCTCATAATCTACCAGTGACACCTAGCAGTATGTAGTGGTAACCCAGCAGAATAAGATTGGAACCCCTAGGTCTAGTTACCATGTGATTCAGTTCCTTTATCAAAAATCCTGACATGATGTTGGTTACAGATACTCGTCAAACCCATCAGTCATATGCTCAACTTAATCAACTCAAGTCCAATCATGATACTAATGAAAACATCTTTTCATTATCACCTTGCTATGGCCATAGACTTCTGGACATAGTCTTATTAAGCTTGCATAGGATTATTCCTTACTACTAAGGTTGATAGATCCTTACAAGTGAACACCCTACTCCAACAATAAACCTACTGTAGCCAACGAACACCGCAAGATCCCATATAGATAGGAACCATGTAATTATGCTGTCAAACTACAGCAACCTTATTGTGAGTAGTTGAGACACTCTAGGTCAAAGAATAATTCACACGACTATAGCATCAGGAAATTATCGACGAGTAAGTAGTCATTCGTATATCTTCCTGTACTTGGTCATGCTCGGTACCATCGATCTCTATCAACTACCTGCACTCTCACTCCAGTGTCACCATACTATAGATCGGAGGCTCATCTATCCTGAAAGGGAAGTGATCTGTGCATCGGTTTTAATGGATCAATCATCGTCCTTGTGATATTCCAATAATCGAGAGCTTTTAGGAGTTAATCTATAAAGACACATATCTTAGATTCTCAACTCTTGAGAATATGTGTCATTGTTCATTAACTCCATGGACGATTCATAGACACATCAACATGAATAAAAATAATATCCTTTTATTAATAAGAAAATTAAGTACAAAGTTCATGCCCTGAAATTTAAAATGTGTCAAGACAACTTGGCTTTCAGGGCATACATCTAACAATCTCCCACTTGCACTAAAGAAAATTGGCTATATATCTAGGTCCCATCTTCTTAAACTGGACTTCAGCCTTCTGCTAGCTCAGAGTCTTAGTCAGTGGGTCTTCCACGTTGTCTGTGGAGTCTACTATTCACATCTCAATGTACTTCTTCTCGAGGTAGTCGCGTATGATATGAAACCGTCACTTAATATGCTTAGACTTCTGGTGAGACCTAGGCTCCTTGGTATGAGCTATTGCATCATTATTGTTACAATATATGGGGATGGCATCAGATGGCATCACTCCTAGCTCTGCAATGAACTTTTTATACCATAAGGCTTCTTTTGCTGCTTCAGAGATAGCGATGTACTCTGCTTTCATTGTTGAATCTGCTATGATGGACTGCTCAGAACTGTTCCAACTAGTTGCCCCACCATTGTACAAAAATACAGACCCTGATGTATACTTTCTATCATCAAGATTAGACATAAAGTCTGAGTCCGTATATCCCTTTATCCCTAATTCTGAACTCCCTCTAAAGACTAAGAACAAATCTTTAGTCCTTCTCAAGTACTTAAGAATGTTCTTCACAGCTTTCCAGTATTCTTCACCTGTGTTGGCTTTAGCCCCTGATTTTGATGACTAATAAAATATTAAGTATATATTTTATACTAATGTTTCAATTGTAGTTATAAGTTTCAGGATACAGGCACCTCAAATTCTCAACATAAAAGTATCATGGCACTCATTGGAAGCTGAATAATTTTCATATCTTAAGAAGTCTTCTCAACTAAAAATGGCCTCAAAATAGATCAATCGAAGCTTTACAGAAAGTGTATTGAAGTTTTATTGAAGAACTTTTTGAATTTTGAAGGTTGGCACAAGTTTTTGACAAGTTGTAGAGTCAAGTGTCGACTCATGGCATACTAAGTGTCGACACTTCAAAAACTAGCACACAAAAATTTTCTTTGTCATGCCAAGTGTCGACTCACAGGAATCAAGTATCGACTCATGAAAGTCAAGTTTCGACTCACAGAAATGAAGTGTCGACTCAGGAAATGCAAGTATTAATTTAGGGGATTCAATTATCGACTCACATGGTTCAAGTGTCGACTCATAGCCTGAGAACAGAAAAAGGAAAGAACCCTGGTTTTTCAAGTGTTAATACCTTGAGTCGACTCATGTTAACCCAAGTGTCGACTCATGAAGACTCAAGTGTCGACTCACATAAGTCAAGTATCGACTCATGGGTTTTGACAGCTATAACGGCTATATTTTCTGAGAGGTAGAATTGATCCCTACAAGTTTTCAATGGCTAGTTTTGCTCCATCATTGGTCTCAAACCATTTTTTGGAAGTTTTTGAAGTATTTAAGCTTCACCAAACTCATTCATGAAGCATTGAACACACAAGAGATAACACATTCCTTGAGAATTTCACTTCTAAAGTTAAAAAGAGAAGATTCCACTAAAAAAGCTTACAAGCCTTCATTTCAGCATTCCAAATGTATCTTTGAAGTGATTCCAAAGAGGGGACAAGTGAAGCAATCATCAAGATCCTCAAAGCTTCCATATTCCACTCTATAAGAGAGTTTGATTATACTTTTATTCTTGTATCTTTGACTTTATTCTTTGTTGACCTAGCTTTCAAGGTTTTTGAAACTAGGTTGTAAAGGTTGTTAGTAAGCCAAATGGATAAAACCAACTAGGATTTGACTTGTGAGCCCGAAGACAAAACAAGTTGTAAAGGTTGTTGGTGAGCTTGGATGACAAAACCAACTTAGGTTTTGACTTGTGAGCCTTGGAAAACAAGTCAGTTTTAATCTTGAAGAGATTATAGTGAAATTCCCAAGGGAGGCTTGGGAAGTGGATGTAGGTGCTTCGATTGCACCGAACCACTATAAAACTTTATGTTTGTGTGTGATTGCTCACTCTATTACTTGCTCTTTATTTCTTGCATTTAATTTGCTGTTATCCATGGCATATCTTTTAAAGCTAAATCACTTTGTTTCACAAACACTTCAAGTCCAGCACATAATTGTTTAAATCTTTGAAAGATCCAATTCACCCCCCCCCCCCCCCCCCCTCTTAGGCTCCATATCTGGGCAACAAGTGATATCAGAGCACTGGTACTTTACTTGTAGGTCTAACGATCTTGAGTAAAAGATCATGGCAACCCTAATTGGTATGAGAGTTATGGAAGGACAAGCCTCTAACCGTCCCCTATTACTTAATGGCATAAATTACACATACTGGAAGACACGCATGCATATTTACATTCAAGACATTGACTATAACATTTGGAAAACTATTGTTAAAGGTCCTTATCAGCCTACTATCTTCATTAATGGCATTCCCACTCCCAAAATGGAACATGATTTGGATGAGAATGACATTAAGAAAATAGAGCTTCATGAAAAGGCTATGAATCTATTGTTTTGTGCTTTAGATCCAAGCGAATTCAATAGAATTTCAAATTATCTCTCCACAAAGAAAACATGGGATAAACTTGAAGTTACCTATGAGGGTACTTATCAAGTGAAAGCTACCAAAGTTCACATGCTCATTCATACATATGAAATATTTAAAATGGAACCATCCAAATATATTAGTGAAATGTACACTCGATTCACTAATATTGTGAATGGCATGAGAAGCTTAGATAAAGTTATTTCTAATAATGAACTTGTTAATAAACTTCTCAGGTCTCTTCCGGCTTCTTTGGATGCTAAAGTCACCGCTATAGAAGAAGCCAAAGATATAAATACACTTCCACTCGAGCAGCTTTTGGGCTCATTGATGACTTATGAGCTCTCCTTGAAACAAAACACAGTGGATAATGATAAGAAGAAGAAAGTGATTGCCTTTAAGTCCATTACCAAAGAAGAATCAAGTGATGATTCTGATGAGAAAGATGATGAAGATGAAACTGCTCTCATTGCAAAGAAGTTTAGGAGGTTTATGAGAAAGAAGAAATACAACTTCAAGAAGAAGCCTCAAAAGCGAGAGCCTAATAAAGAGAAAGAAAAAGAGAAAGAAAGGGAGCAACCTACTTGCTTTGAGTGCAAGAAACCTGATCACTTCAAGTTGGACTACCCCTTACTCAAGAAGAGCAGAAGGAATTAAGAAAGAAAGCAATGATGGCCACCTGGAGCGAGAGTTAGGACTCAAGCTTAGATGAAGAGCAGCAAGAGGTTGCAAATTTTTGCTTAATGGCAAACGATGATGAGGTAATGCCTAAATCTGAAAATGAGTTTACCTTTGAAGAATTGCATGAAGTTTTTGATGAATTAGTAGTTGAATTTCAAAAACTTAAAATGAAACACAAAGAACTAAAGAAGCAAAATTTAGAATTGGTTAAAACAAATGATAGGTCTTTGATTGAAAATGATTGTTTGCTTTAAGAAAAAAGAAAATTCGTTTGTAACAACTGCAAATTTTGCTAAACAAAATAAAGAACTTTTGTAAGAAAACAAGAAGTACAAGGGTGAGCTTGAATTGAAAAGTTTACTTATAGTTCTGAAAAACTCAATATGCTTTTAAATAATCAAAGAGATGTTTTCAACAAAGCAGGATTAGGTTTTAAACCTAAGAAATAACAAAAGTTTTTCAAGAATTTTTTTGTGCCAACTTCATCTTCGATTACTTGTTATTCTTGTGGCAATATGGGACATAAATTATATTTATGCAATAAATAAAAATTGAACAAAGTTAAAAAAGTTTGGGTTCCAAAAGGAACCATCACTACTAACCCTAAAGGACCCAAGATGACTTAGGTACCTAAAGTCTCCACCTGATTTATTGTTGTAGGTGTGCCTTGTAACCAACAAAAAAAGATTGTGGTACCTTGACAGTGATTACTTAAGGCACATGACTGGAGATGTAAAGCAGTTCTCCTCACTTGAATATCAAAATGGTAGAAATGTGACCTTCGGTGATAATGAAAAAGGCAAGATTGTTGGCATTGGTAAAGTCCATATCACCCCCTCTACTTATATAGATAATGTTCTTTATGTTGATAGTTTAAAGCATAATGTACTTAGTATTAGCTAATTTTGTGACAAAGATTTTAAAGTTGTTTTCAAATCTTCCATGTGCATTGTTTCTAGTCTTGATGACAATGGTATCAAGTTTATTGATCATAGGCATGGCAATATTTATATGGTTGATCTTGATGATCTTCCTGTTCAAAATGGTCAATGCCTAGTGGCAGTAGAAGCCAAAATCAATGAAACTAGTTGGCTTTGACACTGTAGAATAGGACATGCTAGAATGCATTTGCTTTTAAAAATTTGCAAAAAAGATTTAATAAAAGACTTACCAAAACTTAGCTTTGAAAAGGATAATATTTGTAGTACTTGCCAACTTGGAAAATAAACTAAATCTTTTTTTAAACCTAAAAGAGTAGTCTCTATATCTAGACCTTTAAAATTACTTCATATAAATCTCTTTGGACCTACTAGAACATCTAGTTTGGGAGGCAAGAATTTTGATCTAGTTATTGTAGATGATTTCTTACATTTTACATGGATCATGTTCTTAGCTCACAAAAATGAAACTTTTTATGCATTTATTAAATTTCATAAAAGAGTCTTAAATAAAAAAGGTATTTCAATTATTTCTTTAAAGAGTGATCATGGTACGGAATTTGAAAATCATGATTTTAAAAAATTTTGTAGTAAAAATGACATTCATCACAATTTCTCTGCACCTATGACACCTTAACAAAATGAGGTGGTAGAAAGAAAAAATAGAACTCTTGAGAAAATGGCATGCACTATGCTTTGCAAAAATGATTTGCCTAGATATATTTGGACGGAAGCCATAAACACTGCTTACTATATTTTAAATCATATTTTAATCTGGCCTATTATAAAGAAAATACCTTATAAGCTTTGGAAAGATAGGAAACCTTCAATTAAGTATTTTCATATTTTTGGATGCCGTTGTTTCATTTTAAACAATGGCAAAGACAATCTAAGTAAATTTGATGCCAAGTCAAATAAGGATTTCTTTTTAGGTTACTCTACATCTAGTAAGGCATACAGAGTTTTCAACAGAAGGACACTTCTTATTGAAGAATCCATCCATGTTGTGTTTGATGAGACTGATCAAAAATCTTTTAGAAAAGAAGATGTTCTTGATGATAAAACAAGTATCCAAAGAACTGAAGAAGTGAACAACAATGAAGAGCCCTCCAAGGAGCAAGATGACAATCAAAACAATGAAAGATAACAAGTACAAGGAGTTGGCAACACATCAACACCTAACCCACTATCTAAAGAATGGAGGTATGCTCATGGATACCCCAAAGAACTTATAATTGGTGATCCATCAAAAGGAGTAAGCACTCGTTCCTCATTAAGAAATGTATGTAATTATTTAGCTTTTATTTCTCAAGTAGAACCTAAATCTATCGAGGAAGCTGAAAATGACTGTAATTGGATAAATGCTATGCAAGATGAACTAAGTCAATTTAAAAAAAATAATGTTTGAACTTTAGTTGAAAGATCTACTAATATTTCAATTATTGGTACAAAATGGGTTTTTAGAAATAAGCTTGATGAAAATGAAATAGTTACTAGGAATAAAGCTAGGCTAGTTGCCAAATGATACAATCAGGAGGAAAGGATTAATTTTGATGAAACCTTTGCTCCTGTTGCTAGACTTGAGGCAATTAGGCTATTATTGGCATTTGCATGTTTTATGGATTTTAAACTATTTCAAATGGATGTTAAAAGTGCCTTTTAAATGGATTTATTGAAGAAGAAGTTTATGTTGAACAACCCCCCCGATTTTGAAAATCATGAATTTCCAAATCATGCTTTTAAACTTCATAAAGCTTTATATTGTTTGAAATAAGCTTCAAGAGCTTGGTATGATAGATTGAGTTCTTTCTTACTTAAAAATGATTTCTCTATAGGAAATGTAGATACCATATTATTTCTGAAAAAAAAATGATGAACTCCTAGTAGTACAAGTTTATGTGGATGATATCATATTCGGTGCTACTAACGAATATCTTTGTCAAGAGTTTGCAAAGTTAATGCAGGTAGAGTTCGAGATGAGCATGATGGAAGAGCTTAACTTCTTCCTCGGACTTTAGATCAAGAAAACAAAAGAAAAAATCTTCATCAACCAAGCTAAGTATATAAAAGAAATATTAAAGAAGTTTAGGATGGAGAGAACCAAGCCATTAGGTACGCCAATGAGCTCCTCTTGTAAACTTGACAAAGATGAATCAGGTAAATCTGTAGACCAAAAGCTATATAGAGGAATGATTAGTTCATTACTATATCTAACTACTAGTAGGCCAGATATTATGTTTATATTTGTATGTGTATAAGATATCAGTCTGTCCATAAAGAGTCTCATCTTTTAGCTGTTAAATGCATACTTAGATACCTATCTGGTACTATAGATATTGGACTTTGGTACTCTAGAGATTCATCATTTGAATTAATTACTTATAAAGATGCTGATTTTGCTAGGTATAAACTTGATAAAAAAAGTACTAGTAAAACTTATCAATTTTTTGGAGTTAATTTGATTTCATAGAGTAGCAAGAAATAAAATTCAATTGCTCTATCTATGGCGGAAGCCGAATATATAGCAAATGGAAGTTATTGTGCTCAAATCCTATGGATCAAATAACAACTCGAGGATTTTGGCATCAAATTAACTAAGACACCCATAAGATGTGACAATACTAGTGCAATCAATTTAACTAAGAATCCTGTGTAACATTCAAGAAGCAAACACATTGAAATAAGACATCACTTCAAAGAGATCATGTGTAAAACTCTAATGTGATGCTTGAATTTGTTTGTACTGATAATCAATTGGCTGATATTTTCACAAAACCCTTGAATGAAAGAAGATTTTGCATGATTAGAAGAGAGTTAAGTATCATAGATCCCTTTGTGTAGGACTCCTTCAAATCTTATTCTTGTGCTCTAAGTCATCTCTTTTATGTCTTAAACCCCTCTCTAAAAACCCCCCTTGATTTTGAAAATTTTATTAAATTTTTTTGGGAATTTCTTGGCCAAGTGTCGACACTTGATTTTTGGCCAAGTGTCGACTCATGCCAAGTGTTGACACTTAACCAAATTTGAAGTGTCGACTCACAAGCAGAAATTCAATATTTTTAGGGCATCAACTGTTTAATCCGAGCCATTTGTTTCTTGTTTCCCCTCTGCCCTAGTGGTCCCCAAGCTCTCCATTTTCCTCGAAATAGTGTTCTTCCATCCATGCCCTTCAAAATTCTAGTAAAATCCTCTCCTTTTCTCTCATTTGGACCGTTCCTCATTGTGTTGTCCAAGTTTTTCTTTTGATTTGGTCCGATTCTTCATGGTTTTCATCATGTATCTCATTGTTTCGACCGAACTCCCCTTACCAGTCTCTTCGGTCGATTTTTCTTTTGATTTCTTGTGAATCAGCCAAACCATTGCCTTTCCCCCCATATTTCTTCCTTCTTTTCCATTCCCTTAACCAATTTTTTGCCTACGCTCACTATTTTATTCCCGTCGACCTTTTCGTTCCCTTTTTGGTCATTTCCTTCTTCTTTTGGCCATTCCCCGTTCACCTTTTCCTTCCCTTTTTTTCCCCTCTATTTAGTGAACATGGGTCCCCGCAAGCAAGTAGTCTCCAAGAAAAGATTGAGTCAGGGTTCAACTGAAAGAAGAACCAAGGCTCGAAGTGATAGAGGAGAGCAGTCTGAGAGTGTGGCACCCCCTCGTTCCCCCGTAGCTAATAGAGTATCCGGGAAGATTATTGCTGCTGGTCAACGAGTTGACTTAGCATTCTTTAACCGTGAGGGTTTTGGTCTGGGTCAAATTCTTGAGGTAGCTAGTTTGCTCTCCTTCAACACCATGAAGGAGAAATATTATCTGCATCTTATCCAGGAGTTCTATGGGAGTTTAGCCTATGGAGGATTACTTTGGAGCGCCATAGACCGAGGCATTGAGATTCATGTTTCTGAGAAGATTTTAAGTAGAGTTTGGGATATACCCCATCATGGGATTGTTGCCACCAATGTTGGAGACAGAGATGAGGCATTTCGATATATCTTGGAGTAAGACGATGTTCGCGATGTGACCACAGTCACCGCGAATCAACTATCTGTAGAGATGCAGCTTCTTCACCCCTTCATAGCAAGGATTCTACTACCAAAGATAGGTCACTTCGATTTCATCACTGAGAGAGAGCTAGTGTTGATGGTTTGCCTCATACAGAGGAGGGCCATCAACCTCCCAGCTTTGATGTTGAGCCAGATGCGAGAGGCTGCGACCCAGCATCGACTGTGCCTTCCATACGGGATGGGACTGACTCATCTCTTCAGAGCTTATCATGTACCTTTAGAGGAGGAGGCCTCCAAAGATATTCTACACACTGACATGTACGACGAGCATTCTCTACATCGTATGGGATACTAGAGGATGGCTGGGAGATGGGTGCGTTGGGAGTCTGATCAGGAGCTAGATGAGGAGGATGAGATTAAAGCCGCTGAGGCAGGACCTTCTGAGCCTACTGAGCAGTTGACACCTCCTAGACCCACACCTATTATAGCTTCTGGATCTGAGCTTGTCACACCAACACCAATTTCTTCACCTACTGCCGCTCCTCATACATCTACTGAGTTATCCTTTAAGGAGTATGTCAGACATCAGTTTACTGAGGTCAGGAGCGAGATGATTGGACTAGGGTCAGGACTACTCAGCTCCTGTTTGAGATTAAGGGACTGAGAACTCATACTGATAGTAAGCTTTCAGGGATCAAACAGTCTATGGAGGTGAGCTTTATCGAGATTCATAATCTTTTAAGATCCCTATTACCTCTGAGTGCACCATCAGATCCACCTCCTCCGCCACCGGCTGATGATGATGATGATCACCCAAGTAGACATGATGACACTCATGATGGTGGTGATGGACATGGAGGTGATTGCGGTGATGGTGATGGCTATGGTGGTGGTGATACAGATGTCCTTGGTGATGATAGCGATGGTAGTGACGATAGAGCAAGAGACTACGAGATCATCAACAGAGAGGCTCACACTCTAGTTGCTCCTACTGTTCCTCCTATAGATGATCAGCTTGCCACTACACCTGTGTTTTTGACACCAACCGAGACTCTACCTCCTCCATCTACTAGATCTTCTAGGGTTGTACCCATTTTGGTCCTTCCACTAGGACTAGGAGTCATAGCACTCTTAAGACCTCTAGATCCCTTACTTCTAGGACCAGGATTAGTGCTCCTATTTACTTTGAGCATCCATCTAAAGAGGAGTAGCCTCACAGATGTTTACCATTCTATTTATGTTTATGCTTTTAGCTTACTATGTATCAGGTTATGTTTAACTTTACCTATGTATCAGTTTTAGTCATGTATCAGTTTATGCTATGCAAGCAATGTTGTACTGAAATTCTCATTGAATATCTGAAAGCTGAAAGCTTGTGTTTGTCTCATGATTACTCTTTTTTTTGTCCATTAGCTCTGATTCCAACTAATATTTCTTAATTTTTGGATCATAGCCTCTAACCAACCTTGCATACATTAATTCAGGGGGAGTTTACTCCTTTTTTATGTTTATTGTTGATAAAAAGGGGGTGTAAGATATATATATATATAAACATTTTCTATAAATTTTGAAATATTTCAAAACTTATCAAACATAGGGGGCAAGAAAATAATCTTTCAACATTATTTGGTACTTCTCCTCCATGAAACTATATTGTATAAACCTTGATATGTTGAATTTAAAGTGTATGCTGTCTTGAATAAGTGTTCAGTATCTTTAATTGAATTTAAATGCCTATATACTCAAGATTTTGTCATCATTTAAAAAAAGGAGAAGATTATTGGCTTTAGCCCCTGATTTTGATGACTAACAAAATATTGAGTATATGTTTTATACTAATGTTTCAATTGTAGTTATGAGTTTCAGGATACAAGCACCTTAAATTCTCAATATAAAAGTATCATGGCACTCATTGGAAGCTGAGCATTTTTTATATCTTAAGAAGTCTTCTCAATTGAAAAAGGCCTCAAAATAGATCAATCAGAGCTTTATAGAAAGTATATTGAAGTTTTATTGAAGAACATTTTAAATTTTGAAGGTTGGCACAAGTTTTTGAGAAGTTGCAAAGTCAAGTATCAACTCATGGCATACTAATGTCGACACTTCAGAAACTGGCACGCAAAAAAATTTTTTGGCATGCTAAGTATCGACTCATAAGAATCAAGTGTCGACTCATGAAAGTCAGGTATGGACTCACAGAAATGAAGTGTCGACTCATGGCCTGAGATTTTTGAAGATACATAACTATGCCATTTGAAGGTTTTTGTGTCAAGTATCGACTCAGGGAATGCAAGTGTCAACTCAAGAGATTCAAGTGTCGACTCACATGGTTCAAGTGTCGACTCATAGCCTGAGAACAGAAAAAAGATAGAACCCTGGTTTTCAAGTGTTTATACCTTGAGTCGACTCATGTTAACCCATGTGTCGACTCAAGAAGACTCAAGTGTCAACTCATAGAAGTCAAGTGTCGACTCATGGATTCTGACAGCTATAATGGCTATATTTTTTGAGAGACAGAATTGATCCCTACAAGCTTTCAATGGCTAATTTTGCTCCACCAACAGTCTCAAACCAGTTTTTGGAAGTTTTTGAAGTATTTAAGTTTCACCAAACTCATTCATGAAGCATTGAACACATAAGAGACAACACATTCTTTGAGAACTTCACTTCCAAAGTCAAAAAGAGAAGATTCCATTGAAAAAGCTTACAAGCCTTCATTTCAGCATTCTAAAAGTGTCTTTGAAGTAATTCCAAAGAGGAGACAAGTCAAGCAATCATCAAGAGCCTCAAAGCTTCCATATTCCACTCTATAAGAGAGTTTGATTGTGCTTTTATTCTTGTATCTTTGACTTTGTTATTTGTTGACCTAGCTTTCAAGGTTTTTGAAACT
This sequence comes from Areca catechu, assembly GCA_021397845.1. NCBI lineage: Eukaryota > Viridiplantae > Streptophyta > Magnoliopsida > Arecales > Arecaceae > Areca > Areca catechu. Next base: position 181,173,076 of record CM038039.1, on the reverse strand, counting down.
AGGTTGTAAAGGTTATTGGTGAGCCAAAGGGATAAAACCAACTAGGGTTTGACTTGTGAGCCCGAAGATAATGTTGGGAATTGTGTTCCAAAGCCAATCGCCTAGGCTGTAGGCGGTTGTGCTTAGTATTGTAATTTGTATATGAATTAATAAAACTTTATTTTGGCAGCTCATTACATTATTCATTTTACTATAATGAACTCTATTTATGTGATGAAGTACTTAGGACTGCATTGACTTCGATATAGAGAAGATATATCGAGTAGTCCTTTAAAAGGTTCAAAACCAAAGGATACATTGTACAAGATGGCAATGTATGAAGTGTAGGTTGTTATGGTATACATCATTTGGTTGTCCTCTTAACCAAAGAAGTGTGGTGACATTGATGTGATTTGCAAGTGGGATGTGTGACATCTCATTGAACGTGACTCCGTGAAGCTCCTTTCTGCCAAAGGATTGCTCGCGATTGGATATGGGTATATGTGTCCCTCCGACCTGAGGTCACCATGGTAGCTTGCTAGCAACTCCCTATGCGTTGATGCCGGACTACCTGGATTTTTAATCCGATGATGAAAGGTTTCTAGGTACAAGCAAGTACTTATGGAGCAGTGGTGGACCAAGATGGAATTGACCTATCCAAGTTATTTGGATTGAATGTCTCGTAGTGTCTCAATTTAGCAAATCCTCAGCCGGAGTAGTCCTAGTAAGGAGTCACTAGACTTGCGAGGTTGAGACATGTTGTGGATTGGCTCAGTTAGGGTTGGCAGTCTAATCCTAGGTCATATTGAGCATTGGAGGTCAAAGGGATGAATTATACGATAACCATATGCCAGAGGTTCGATAGATTGCTCTCGCATCATCGGCCTATTCGGACGTCGGGATCCATTGCTAGATGGTATCTTATGCTGGTACTAGAAACATTCCAGTGCTACCATTTAGGTTCGAACCATGAGGTCATACACCATAGAGGATTTCTTCCTGATCTGGGAGCTGATCAACGATTGGGAATCGTTTTGGTATTAAGGTCAAACGGACTGATTGAGCACACATTAGATTTTTTATGGTCCATCTGGTCTAATTTGGATCGACCAGGATTGGTTTGAGTCAACCAGGAACTGTTCCTGGTAGACCAGGACTAGACCCAGTTTTCTTATTGATCGAGTTTGGTCAGACCAGGGTTTTTGATGAACCGATTTTTTACTTGGTTTGTTTTCATGGTGTTCTCTTCCAGCGGTTCCTTGCTTCCCTAACCGATCCAAAAAAAACCAATTCAAAAAGAGTTTTGATTTGATCCGGTCCTCTCTCATGCTGACTTCACGCATCTTCCCTTTTCTTCATGAGTTTTCAAAGTCTCAGTTTGATCTTGGTGGAAGGCTGTAGGCCGTGAGATAGCGAGTAAAGGAGTAGTGCGTGCAAGAAGAGAGAACAAAGCATATGCACGAGAGAGAGGGGAAGTGACAGGGCTTGCGGTGGTTTCTCTCACGGTGTTTCCCTCTGCTTCATGGGTTTTTCTCCACCGATTTTATTTTTGGGTTGCTGGCCATATAAGGGTGTGAGAGAGCTTTTAGGAGAAAAATCTGAGTGCTGGAAATTTGTTCTGCGTCTCGTATATCCTTCCCTGGTTTTTAGATCTCCTTTGTGTGCTCTTTGTGGAGTTTGGGCGATCTTGCAGAAGACCGTTGGTAGGGATTTGTTTGGCTTTCCCTACTCCACATTTTTGTGACCTGGTGTTTGATTCCTGGAGGACTAGCATCCATCCGGGAGTTGGATCAGCGAGAGCCCGTGCATGGATACTCTAGAGGTTGGACATTTGGACACCTCAAGAGATTGGATCGATCTCTTCTTCTTGTTATTGCAGATCTGATTTGCTATTGAAGGAGTTCAACCGGCTGCCTTGATTTGCTGCTGATCTATTCTGAAGACTGAGGGAGTTGGCTTCTTCCTACTTCGATCAGGTACATTATTTATTTTTGTTATCATGCATGCTTAGATCTAGATATTATCATGTTGTTTATAATTATTGCACTTGCCTTTACATGCCTCTGTATTTATTTCATGCATCATGTTTATGTTAGATCATATGCATGAGTAGGTTTTTCCGTATGCATGCTTTAAAAAAATTTAATTATACAATACCTACTCCCTAGTGTAGCATGCCTAGGGTAGGCATTCATTGCACTGGTTTTCCTTCAGACAAAACAAGTTATAAAGGTTGATGGTGAGCTTGGGTGACAAAACCAACTTAGGTTTTGACTTATGAGCCTTGGAAAACAAGTCGGCTGTAATCTTGAAGAGATTATAGTAAAATTTTCAAGGAAGGCTTGGGGAGTGGATGCAAGTGCTTGGATTATACCGAATCACTATAAAACTTTATATTTGTGTGTGATTGCTCACTCTATTACTTGCTTTTTATTTCTTGCATTTATTTTGCTATTATCTGCTGCATATCTTTTAGAGCTAAATCACTTTGTTTCACAAATACTTCAAGTCCAGCACATAATTGTTTAAATTTTTTAAAAGATCCAATTCAACCCCCCTCTTGGGCTCCATTTCTAGGCAACAACCTGGATTTGACTGATATCTGCTCGTGACACTCGCAGCAAGATCTATATTAGGTTGTGTACACAACATGACGTATATAAGGCTTCCAATTGCCGAAGCATATTGAATCTTGTTCATGCGTTGAATCTCTTCAGGTGTGTTAGGACACATTTTCTTGAAGAGATTAATGCCATGCCGAAGAGGTAACAATCCTCTTTTAGAGTTCTCCATGCTGAACCTTTTCAGCACTTCCTCTATGTACAATTTTTGTGAAAAGCCAGGCATCCGATTAGATCTATCTCTATAGACCTTAATTCCCAAAATATAAGATGCTTCACCTAAGTCTTTCATAGAGAATTTTTAGATAACCAACTTTTGATCGAAGTCAACATGGGAATATCATTCCTAATAAGAAGGATGTCATCAACATACAATATGAGGAATGTTAGTGCCCTCTCACTAGCCTTCTTGTAAACACATGGCTCATCCTCATTCTTGATAAAATCAAATGATTTGATTGCATCATCAAAATGAGTCATGATAAGACTCAGACCTGAACTGGTTTCTCCTGGAACCGTCAAGAAACTGCATTCCCGAAGTGCTGGACCCTATAAAATTATTAGGAAAATTGGACTCAATGCATATGTGCTCGAGTTACCCCCTGATTTAGGCATTAGCTCCACTTTCAATGTTTCTGATCTAACTGAGTACAGGGAACCGACAGTAATTTCTAGTGAGGCATTCGGGCTTAAACCTTTACTTGAGAGAGAACCTACCCTGGAGTGTCCATAAAAATGGCCTGAGCAAAGAGAGAAGATCGAGCGAATCCTGGATGATCAAGCTGTCAGTACCCGGCGGAATGGCTATCAGCGCTACTTGGTAAGATGGCAAGGTCATCCTGAATTAAAGGACTCGTGGATTACCAGAGAAGACCTACAACGCATTGATCTGGACCTCTTGGAAGAGTATCAAAGCCAAATAGACCCTTACTCATCGGGGTTGAGTTCCTCCCACCCTAGGAGAAATGGTGGGGACACCAAGACCAAGACCAAGCCTTAAGAACCCATTTAGATCACAGAACAAGGAGAGTAGGATCTGCACTATCGAGCCGACCCAAGATTGCCGAGTCGACTCAAGACAGACAAACTGAATCACAGGTGTCAGGAAATTTCCAAATTTATTTTACTTTAATTTTTGTAATTAAAAAAATATATATGAAAAATAAAAAATCCTGTGGAATATTTGGAAGTCATGGCCGCAACAAACTTTGCAGCCACGTTCTTGATTAGTTAGGACCTGTAACTAATCCTTGGATTAGTTAACACTTAAACCAGTTTTAGGTGGTTCTGGAAATTCGTTCGATGCCTATATACGAGGGCTCGATCTTTGTACAGAGCATGATGAATTGCAATGAAAATTATTGTTCTCCTTCTTCTTCTCCAATTGCCTTCGTTGCCAAAGTAACGTCGACGGGTGCGAGGCCCAGTCTAAGCCTTCGTCGCGACTACGACGTCGAGAGGTGCAAGGCCTCACCTATCGTCATCGTCCCACTGCCCTCCCTTCCACGATTGCCTCCATCTGCTCCAAAACTCCCCTGATCCAAAGCTCCACCGTCCTTCCCCAAAAGATCCATCATCTTCCCAAGCCCACTGCTACCCCACCACCGAGAAGAAACTGCTGCACCCATCACCTGAGATGCCAAAGCTTCCCTTCTGGCCTTCCCGATGCTAGGCCCGCCCTCCTCCGGCCCGTCCGTCACTAAACATCCCTCCGTCGGTCCACCCATCGCCAGACTCTCCCTCCTTCTACTCCTCCGTCGACCTCTTCCCCCCCTCACAGTCTTTCCGAAGCTCAGATCCAAGCCCATCACCAGATGCTCTCTTCTGGTCCTTCTCAATGCTGAATCTCCCTTCTTCCAGTCCACTGCAATGCCATCTCTAGCTCTGGTTCGTTGCTCCACCAAGTTTTGACCCGGGCCCGGCTCACCTCCCTACTCCTCATAGCACTTCCGAACATCCCCGACGTCGGCTTCTTCTCCAGATCAGCTCTCCACGGAGGTCTCATCCAAACCGAGCATATCTTCCCTACTCCTGATCTCCCAACTCCTCTTCCTGGTCGACTGCCCTGCTTCCACCAAAGTCCATCATCTTCATCTGCTCTCGAAGATCGCCTGACGCTGTCTTCTCCATGCTACGGCCATCCCACAAAGCTTCCTCCTAGCTCCCTTGTTCCATGAAGCCACTGTTCCTTTGGTTTATTTTATCTTGGGTTGTATTGGGTTTGGGCTAACCTGAGCCGTTGAATTGGTTTGAACTGACCTGCTCCATTTTATTTTGGTTTGGGCTGATCTAACCCATTATGTCTTGGTTTTAGCTAATCTAATCCGTGATTAAATCTTGTAGGGCCTCTCCGGTACCAAGCTTCTGAAGGGATCCTAGCCATCAACCAATTCTCCTGATGCCATTCGTTGGATGGCTGATCGTTGATCATCCAAACCGCATCTTCCGAGGATAAGCGAACATATCACACAGGGAGTAGTATTACTGTCGTAGGGTATTAATTTTCCTTCCTTGCTTTAGATCTGAAACTTTGAAAAGCATGTATGTTCTTGATCAGGGGTTTCTCAATCTCTGAGTCCTGGTTCTTTATTATTTTATTGAGTCTAGCATGAGGGAATGCATGATTTAAAACCTGCCCTATTTGAATCTGTCTCTTATAAGCATCGGGATTCGTACGGATTCTTAGGGTAATTTTATCAGAGCATAGTTCCTCATCAGTCCACCTTCTCCTGGTGTCGATCTTCTCGTGGGAACGCCGGTGAATCCCACGAATCGCCCATGGCCGTTCCCCCCCATGCGGCTCCTCCCATGGCCGTTTCCCCCTATGGCTCTGCCCCCATGCCGCGCTCCTCTCTAACGTGCCGCCAGCCGAGCCATCATCTTCCTCCTTCACTTTTAAGCATTGAGGGATGTGAGGCCCTAGTTATTTTCTCCCTAGCTGAGTCCCCTCTATGATCGTGGAGCTTCTCCTTCACGGCCCCAGGTAGCGATTTGTGTGGGACACCCTAGGCTCCGCATGTAGTGAGATGGGTACGATGCCCTAGACTACATGTAGTGGGGTGGGTGAGATGTCCTAGAGGTGCGAAGTCTCTCCGTGAAGGTAAGTCTCAAGTCCATAAATTATCCATCTTTCTTTCCCCTACACCTTTTTTTTCTACCTTTTGACATTAATCACAAAAGACATCTCAGCTCTCCAACGATCCTCTTAGCTAGCCCCCCTTTTGTCCCGCATCAACATGATCGAGATGATCGAATGATTGGGCAAGCTCGGATGTCCCTTGCACGAGCAACTCGATAAGGATGCGATCCTGAATTCTCTACCCTCCTCCTATCTTGACTTTCTCGATCATTATAGAATAAATAAGCTTGCAGTCAATTACCATAGTTTGATGGGGTTGTTGCAGACTTACGAGAAGGACCACCAACTGAATAAGGGGGTGGTGAATTTAGTGGAGGTTCTAGAGGTCATCGTCCCTTTAAAAAAGGAAAAGAAGGTGCAGAGTGCTCCTGGCACAAGTCAGACCAAGAAAGTAAAAGCTAATCAAGCTAGTGCAGAGTGCTTCTATTATAAGAAGCAGGGACACTAGAAGAGGAACTGTCCTCTTTATCAGACATCCTTAGATCCAAAGAGGCCAAGGAAGGGAAAGTAGCAGAGTACTGGACAAGGTATTTATATGATAAAATCTTGTAATTTCTCTATTTGTACCACTACTAATTGGGTTTTGGATACTGGCAGTCCTATTCAAGTTTGCAATTCGTTGCAGGGACTGCAGGTTAGCATGTCACGGCCTGTTAATGTAATATACACATCTAGCAAATGTCCAAGGATAGAAAATGTCAGTGACCTGTATCTATAGGACTGTAGGCTAGGTCATGTTAACCATAATAGGATAAACAAGTTACGAGGAGAAGGCCTCTTTGAGGTCAATGATTCTGACTCACTGCCCACTTATGAATCCTGTTTGCTTGGTAAAATGACAAAGTCACCTTTTACTAGAAAAGGAGAACGAGCTATAGAACTTCTAGGTCTCATACATACTGATGTATGCGGACCCATGACAGTTAGTGCAAGAGGTGGATACAGATATTTCATTACATTTACAAATGACCTTTCTAGGTATAGTTATGTCTTCTTGATGAGACATAAATCTAAGTCGTTTGAAATGTTCAAACGATATCGTAATGAAGTGGAGAAACAAACTGGAAAGAGTATTAAAACCCTTCAATCTGATCGAGGTGGTGAATACCTACCCGGTGAGTTCATGACATATCTTGAGAAGAATGGGATTCTCCCTCAGTGGACTCCTCTAGGAACACCCCAGTTGAATGATGTGTTCGAAAGGAGGAATCGAATCATGTTGGACATGGTTCGATCCATGATGGACTTTGCAACTCTACCGCTGTCCTTCTAGGGATATGCACTTGAGACAACTTGTTACTTGCTGAATAATGTTCCGAGTAAGTCTGTTGTCTCAACTCCATATGAGTTATGGACTGAATGTAAGCCCTCAATTTCATACCTTCGGGTCTGCGATTGTCCGGCTTATGTAAAGAGTTTAGACTCAGATAAACTTGGTCTTAGGTATGATCGGTGCCTGTTTATTGGATACCCTAAGGAAACAAAAGGGTATTTCTTCTACTTGGAGGACGAACAAAAAGTGTTCGTTGCTATTAGGGCTATCTTTTTGGAAAAGGAGTTCCTTGGAGAAGGGAATGTAGCCTCCAAAATTGAACTTGGTGAAGTTCAACCAGTAGAAGAACCTGCATACTCTAAGGACATCATAGAACTGGTTGTGATTGAATCACACCCGGAACCCATTATTAGGAGATCCGGTAGAGTATCGCATCAGCCGGACAAATACTATGGTTTCTTGGTCCGGGACGGTGATCCCATTAAACTCGATGAAAATGATGAGGATCCGATCACCTATATAGATGCACTTCAGAGATCTGACACTAAGGCATGGCTTGGAGCCATGCGATCTGAGATGGAGTCCATGGAGATCAACAATGTATGGACATTAGTTGATCCACCTAAAGGGATAAAACCCATCGGGTGCAAGTAGATTTTCAAAAGATAAAAGGGTGCATATGGGAAGGTGGAGACCTATAAAGCCCGTCTGGTTGCCAAATGGGTATCGTCAGTGATATGGTATCGATTATGACGAGATGTCCTTCCTTGTAGCAATGCTCAAGTCCATTCGGATCATGCTTGTTTTGGTAGCATATTTTGACTATAAGATCTGGCAGATGGATGTCCGAACCACTTTCCTGAATGGAGAGCTAGATGAGGAGGTATATATGATACAACCTGAAAGGTTCACATCCATAGACAAGTCAAAAGTGTGCAAATTGCAGAGGTCCATTTATGGACTCAAGCAAGCATCTCGAAGTTGGAACATGCGATTTGATAGATGTATCAAATCGTATGGCTTCATTAGGAACGGAGAGGAACCCTACATCTATAAGTGGGTTAATGGTTCTATGATTGTATTCCTGGTACTGTATGTTGATGACATACTCTTAATTGGGAATGACATCGCTGCATTGCAAGGAATAAAGGTCTGGTTGTCATCTCAGTTCTCCATGAAAGACTTGGGTGAAGCTTATTACATACTAGGTATGCAGATCTATAGGGATAGATCTAATAGGCTTCTAGAATTGTCCCTGTCTATGTACATTGATACCGTGCTGAAATGGTTCAGCATGAAAATTTTCAAGAAATGCTATCTTCCAATAGGATTTGGAATTACTCTTTCCAAGAAGGATTATGAGACAACTCCTGAGGAAAGAGAACGCATGAGTAGAGTTCCTTAAACTTCTGCAGTGGGCTTTATCATGTATGCTATGACATGTACTAGACCATACATGGCATACTCACAAGAAGTAGTGAGCAGATACCAGTCTGACTCAGGTGAGGTGCATTGGAAGATGGTTAAGACCATCCTGAAGTATTTGAGAAATACTAAGGACCAATGGCTGATTTATGGAGAACCTGACTTGAAACTTGTAGGGTATACTTGAAAGGATTATGCCCTATAAGCCAATATCTGTATCTCCCAGACCATTGTAAATTGACAAATTAATAAAGGCAATAATTTTTTATCATTCGCTGTGTCATTATATGATGAACCCCATAGATTAGGGCTATGGTTGTAGGGCTATGATGAGATCATACCAGTGAGATCTAAGGCCTTAAAACCCTAATCTAGAATATTCCTAGTCATAGGAACCCTGAGTTGGGGATCAGGGTTTCCGGTAAGACTGGCACATCCTATGTATGCTGAAAAGGGTGACTGCTCTCACAGTCATTTGTGTAGGACACTAATACAAGGATGTGGGTGCTCATTAGTGAATGAGTCCACTGAATAGATCCAGTTTGAGAACATCTAATGGAGCCTTAGCTGCATGTCAATAGATGTTTCACATAGTGGGAGTTGTACAAGTAGTCCTATGACCTGAGACTGCCATAATACCTTATGTACATGAACCCATGCTTTGGTTCAATCTCAATCATGACACTGGGTCATGCACGAGGTTGATGCTGGGTATGGTGAATTGTATATGAAGGTAATGAGTAGGTCAACAAGGAATTGATCACTCCTAGTAGGAGGAGATTGCATCCAGCCAAATTAGGTCAGATGATGATTCAGGAAATCTTTGATCAAAGTACAGATATTAGAAATGATTTCTAATATCGAATTAATTGAATCATTAGTGTATGACTGAGCTGGGAATGAGTATAAACTGGATTTGACATGATTCCATATCCATAGTTATATTCGGGATGCAAGATGATTGAAGGATCGAATTGTACGGGAACTTTCCACTGAAGGGTAGTTTTGGAATTACACCAGAATTTCCATATCTTCCGGGTAGACATGACACGTTGCTAGACGTCAATCTTGTCTTGTGGGTTGATCAAATTAAACGGTTTAATTGGATCACTAATTAGGAGGAGTCCTAATTGACTGACTCGAGTTAGCTCGATTTGACCTAAATCGATTAGAATGAGTTCTGATCAGATTAGGTCAACTTGCACTCGGACCCACTGCTGGCTAAGTATGGAACCCAATGGGTCACACACTTAGGACAGATAATCAAGGATTTAATTTGGAATTAAATCTCGTTTGCAGATGAACACACTAGCATGTGTTGCAAACCATGACTTCTACTTGAATCGGATTCGAGTTAGGGTTCCGATTTGGTCTTTTTAGATCCAAATTCATTCCGGTTTGAATCTAATTGAAGATTTAAAATGTTGGGCTAACAATAGGCTAGCAATTGGGCTAACCTAAGAGGCTAAACCCCTTTCCCACATCGCCTAAAACCCCTCCCCCTCTCTTCCCACGCGCGCGCGCAAGGAGAAGAGTCCACACGCGCGTGGACTCTCTCCAAATCGCGTTTTTTGCGTGAAAAGAAAGAAGGGAACGGCGTCTTTTGGCTGATGAGGCGTGGATCAGAGTCCACCTAGGCGTGGACTCTTCAAAATGGGAATTACGGTGAAAAGAAAGAAAAAAACTCCGAAGGGGCGCGACTCTTTTCTCTGCGCGCGCCCTTCTGAGTTTTTCTCGATCCCTCTTCGCGTCTGTCCATCCCAAAGGCCGTGAGATTAATCCCAAAGGCCGTGAGATTAATCCCAAGGGCCGTGAGATTAAGAGAGAAGACGTGAGAAGGGAGAGAGGGGCGTGAGAGGATTTTTCAGAAGGAGAAGGCGCCTCTCTGTCGCCTATTTAAGAAGAAGGCTTCACCGTAAAAATTAATTCCAGTTTTTCTACGGCGAAGCCTTGCTTCTCTTTCCTTCTCCCTCTCCAGAAGACTGTTTCCCCCTCCTCTCTTTCTTCTTTGATTCCTTTACAGAGCCTAGGCTCTGTCGAATCTCAGAACAGAAGGAGAGTCAGAGAGAGAAACTCTCCGACGGTAAAGGAAGAAGGCGCCTCTTTTCTTCTTTCTTACATTAAGACAACTTTGTCTTAATCTTCTTCTCCCTCCAAGACAAGCCTTGTCTCATTTTAGGACAAAGGCTTATTCTTAAGACAAGAGTGTCTTAAGGGGCCAGAACTGCCAAAAACTGGGAGAAGGGTAAGAGAGAAAGTTTTAGTCCCTGTTTGGCTAAAGGTGTTCTAGCCAATAGCTCATATATCAAGTTCTTGGGGTAGAACTTGATTGGAAGGAACCCAAATTGAGAAGTCACTGTCTTGATCATCTGCCCGTGTGGATCACCATCGGAGGGCGGACAAATGGACGCCTGGTGTGTTCAAAAGGTTACTCCATTTGGAGTTTATTTCTACATCAGATTGGATATAGCGATCTGAGGTTAGTATCTAAACTGTGTTTAAATTTGGACATGCATGTAGTCATAAGCTTTAATTGCTAATAAGGAGATTTTGGGATTAGGGTTCGGACCTGATTTCATAAAGTTTTTGAAATCCACACTTCCGCACTGGTCACCGAACCCAACAGTGGTATCAGAGCCTCCTTATTAGGATTAAAAATTATGCAGTTCAATTCATGATGTAGTATCATGTTAAAGTTTTTATATTGATGCACAAGGCATGTCTTTGATTGAACATGAGTTTGATGATTGCCACCAGTTAGGGTTTTCCACTGAAACCCTAATTGTCTTAGAGATATGATTAGCCCTGGAGCCATCATACTGAAATAAGGTTGCCCTGGCATAATGGTGTATCCATTATGTGGTAAATGGTTGTCCTAGTATGATGGCACACATTTCACATATTTGCTTAGTTTAAAGCATGTATTAATATATGTGATAGCTTTTAATTGAATGTGCTGGCATTGCATGAACCCCTCTTAAAATTATATTAAGTGGTAGTATAGTTAACCGATAAGCATTATTAGTCATGATGGATAATTAGTCATTTCGGTGTCTAGAAAGGTGGTTCTGGGAAGGTAAAGGGAATCGTGGTTTTTAATTGGTTCCGTTGACTGACCTGGCCAATTTTAAATTGGTGTCTAGGAAAGCAACGGGGGGACCCCCACATCTCTTCCACTAGCCTGGCCGATCTGATTGATTTAACTCTTGACTAACATGCTTGGTGTTAAAATACTATTATTGGCCTTCCTTCATGATAGGTCATCATTGTGTTACGATCTATACTAGGTTTGTTGTGTACACACAAGACCTAATATGGTGACTAACATAATTTTTGGCCTAATACAATTATTTGTTTATGGCATGATTTAAAGTAATATTTTGTTGTGTACACACAAGGGTATTACTATTAAAGTCATGACTATATGGCTATGAAGGGTCTTACTTAACTAAAATATTATAGTTTGTTGTGTATACACAAGGCTATTAATATTTTAGAGGCCGAGATAAGTTGAGAATTGTACAGGTTACAATTGGAAAGAGTTTTCCTACCTATGAACTTATATAAGATTTGTTGTGTACACACAAGGTCTTTTATAAGGGATTGGGATCTCAACCCCACTAAGAAAGATCAATTAAGGTTTTCTCGATCATCGTATAGAGGGTTATGATGCTCGATAAAATAGTGGGAGACATAATTAAATTAAAGTCCTAATTTAATTATGTGTTGTCATTTCATGGTTGTTTGCTTATGTTTTCGTTCTTTGTTTAAATGTAGATAAATGGCCTCTTCACTCTCACTCCGTAGTATTTTAGATGCCAACAAATTGACTGGGCCTAATTATGTTGATTGGCTGAGAAATTTGAAAATAGTACTCAGTCAAGAAAGAATTTCCTATATTCTTGATACCCCGATTTTGGAACCACCAAGGGAAGATGCCTCGCAAGAGGAGAAGACCACATATAATATGTGGCAAAATGACTCACTTACTGTCAAATGTGTTATGCTTGCCTCTATGACTAACGAGTTGCAGAGGCAGCATGATAGCATGGATACTAACTCCATACTGCTAAATTTAAAAGAGCTTTATGGAGAACACAGTAGAACTGCTAGATATGAAATATCTAAGCAGTTGTTCCGTGCAAGGATGACAGAAGGTACATCAGTACAAGACCATGTATTAAAGATAATTGATCTAATCACTCGATTAGGTCAATTAGGTTTTGTAATGGATGGGGAGTTGAATCAAGACTTGATCTTGCAATCACTCCCAGAGTCATTTTCACAGTTTGTTCTTAATTACCATATGAACAAAATTAATTCTTCCTTGCCTGAGCTGTTGAATATGTTGAAAACAGCAGAGAGCCATGTAAAGAAAAATAAGGCTCCAGTTCTTCTTGTGGATAAGAAGAAGACAGGCAAAAGGGGTTCCAATAAGAGGATGAATCCCAAAGGGGGCATTAAGAAGAAGAAAGGAAAGAAGGCCTCCGGACAGATGACCTACTTTCATTGTGGCAAGCCGGGTCATTGGAAAAGAAACTGCAAGGTTTACCTTGCAAGTTTGAAGCCTGGTGCATCAGAGGCACCAAAAGGTATGAAAGAAGTTCATACTATTTTGTCATTGGATTCTTCCATTTCAAATACTTGGGTGTTGGATACCGCCTGTGGTCATAACATCTGCAAATCATTGCAGGGACTTCAGGGGCTTAAAGTATTGAAGGAAGGTAACTTTGAGCTCTACGGTGCTGGAGGGGACCCCATCCAAGCAGAAGCTGTAGGGACTTATGTTTTGAAGTTACCTTCAGGGAAGATCTTGGAGCTAAGGAATTGTTACTATATGCCAAAAATCATTAGAAATATCATATCTGTACCCTTGTTACTTAAACAAGGATATACTATGAATGTAATGAGCAGTGGCTGCTCAATTTCTTTATCTAATGAAATTATATGTTATGGCATATTCTGCAATGGTCTCTTAACTCTTTCCACTAATGACAATGTTTTTCATGTTTCTAACAAACAGAAAAGAGATGATGTTAACAATACCTTACTTTGGCATTGTCGACTTGGACATATTAGTGAGACTAGGATTAACAAGTTGTACAAAGAAAATTTCTTTGATCCTTATGACTATGAGTCATTAGGAACTTGTGAATCATGTCTCATGGGTAAGATGACCAAGACTCCATTTAGTGGACATGGAGAAAGGACAAAAGAGTTATTAGGACTCATACACACAGATGTATGTGGGCCTATGACAACTCAAGCCTATGGTGGATACTCATACTTCATCACATTTACTGATGATTTTTCAAGGTATGGATTTGTGTATCTAATGAAACATAAGTCCGATGCTTTTGAAAAATTTTTAGAGTATCAAAGTATGGTAGAGAAACAGACAGGAAAAAGTATAAAGATCCTCCGATCAGATAGAGGAGGTGAATACTTATCCACTGAGTTTCTTGATCACCTTAAAGATAAGGGGATCATCTCTGAATGGACTCCTCCTTACACACCACAATTAAATGGTGTTGCTGAAAGGAGGAATCGTACTTTATTGGATATGGTACGGTCCATGATGTGCTTTACGGAGTTACCTTTTTCTTTCTGGGGATATGCTTTGGAAACAGCAACTTATATCTTGAATAGAGTACCATCTAAAACTGTCTCTAGCACTCCATATGAATTATGGAGAAGTAAGAAGCCCAATCTTAAGTATATTAAGATATGGGGATGTCCAGCCTATGTAAAAAGGAATTTTGGACATAAACTAGATGCTAGAGCAGACAAATGTCTATTTATCGGATATCCTAGAGATAGTATAGGATATGTGTTCTACCACCTTGCTGAACAAAAAGTATTGGTCAGTAGGCATGCCACTTTTATGGAAAAGGAATTTATCCTACAAAAGGGCACTGGTAGAAATATCGAACTCAATGAGATTCAACAAATAGACACTTCTCAGTCAAGTAACAACATAGTTAATATAGAACCTGAACACACTCCTATCCGTAGGTCTGATAGGGTGCGACAGGCACCTGAGAGGTATGGGTTCATAATTGAAAATAATGAAGCCCAAATCATTCAAAATGATGAGCCTCTAACCTATACGGAAGCAGTCATGAGTAGAGACTCAGACAAATGGCTGGAAGCCATGAGATCCGAGATGGACTCCATGTATGTCAACCAAGTATGGTCTTTGGTTGATGCACCAGAGGGTATTAACCCTATTGGGTGTAAATGGGTCTATAAAAGGAAGATTGGGGCAGATGGCCAAGTTGAAACTTATAAAGCCAGATTGGTGGCTAAGGGTTTCAGACAAAAACAGGGAATAGATTATGATGAAACATTTTCCCCTGTTGCCATGCTCAAATCTATTCGGATTATGCTTGCTATAGCAGCATATCATGATTATGAGATCTGGCAAATGGATGTAAAAACTGCATTCCTCAATGGTTTCCTTGAGGAAGAGGTTTATATGTCACAACCAGAAGGTTTTGTCTTGGAGACTAAACCTAATCAGGTATGTAGGCTAAAGAAATCCATTTATGGATTAAAGCAAGCATCCAGGAGTTGGAACATCCGATTTGATAAAACAGTCAAAGAATTTGATTTTTTCAAAAATGAGGATGAACCTTGTGTGTACAAGAAGACTAGTGGGAGTGCCATAGTTTTCTTAGTTCTATATGTTGATGATATACTTATTATTGGGAATGATATCCCAATGTTACAATCAGTCAAAGTGTGGTTATCGAAACAGTTTTCCATGAAAGACTTGGGAGAAGCATCCTATATACTGGGTATAAAGATCTATAGAGATAGATCAAGAAGGATGCTTGGCTTGTCCCAGTCTAGGTACATTGACCAGGTGCTAAAGAGATTTAGCATGGAGGAAAGTAAAAGAGGTTACTTACCTATTGGTCATGGCATACGTCTTTCTAAGAGGATGTCTCCTAAGACACCTGAAGAAAGAAATAGAATGAGTTCTATACCTTATGCTTCGGCTATAGGGTCGATTATGTATGCTATGTTATGTACTAGGCCTGATGTGGCATATGCCTTGGGTATAGCCAGTAGATTTCAGGCTGATCCAGGAGAGGATCACTGGAAGGCTGTGAAAAATATTCTTAAGTACCTGAGAAGGACTAAGGATATTTTTCTTATATACGGAGGATCTGATCTTAAACTAGAAGCCTATTCAGACTCTAGTTTTCAATCAGACCCAGATGATAGTAAATCCATTTCAGGGTATGTCTTTACCTTGAATGGTGGAGCAGTAAGTTGGAAGAGCACTAAACAGCAGACTGTAGCTGACTCAACTACCGAGGCAGAGTACATAGCTGTCAGTGAAGCCGCCAAGGAAGCTGTCTGGATGAAGAAATTCATCACAGAGTTGGGAGTAGTTCCTGAGATTGAGAACCCGGTGCCACTCTATTGTGATAACACTGGAGCAGTTGCTCAAGCTAAGGAACCGAGAGCCCATCACAAGTCCAAGCACATTCTGAGACGCTTCCATCTTGTCCGAGAGATAATCGAAAGACAAGAAGTCTGCATCAATAGAGTAGATACAAAGAACAACATAGCAGACCCGTTCACTAAGGCTCTACCACAGCGGGAGTTTGATCGCCACCTCGATTGTATGGGGTTAAAGAATAAGAGCGATTGGCTTTAGTGCAACTGGGAGATTGAAAGGATTATGCCCTATAAGCCAATATCTGTATCTCCCAGACCATTGTAAATTGACAAATTAATAAAGGCAATAATTTTTTATCATTCGCTGTGTCATTATATGATGAACCCCATAGATTAGGGCTATGGTTGTAGGGCTATGATGAGATCATACCAGTGAGATCTAAGGCCTTAAAACCCTAATCTAGAATATTCCTAGTCATAGGAACCCTGAGTTGGGGATCAGGGTTTCCGGTAAGACTGGCACATCCTATGTATGCTGAAAAGGGTGACTGCTCTCACAGTCATTTGTGTAGGACACTAATACAAGGATGTGGGTGCTCATTAGTGAATGAGTCCACTGAATAGATCCAGTTTGAGAACATCTAATGGAGCCTTAGCTGCATGTCAATAGATGTTTCACATAGTGGGAGTTGTACAAGTAGTCCTATGACCTGAGACTGCCATAATACCTTATGTACATGAACCCATGCTTTGGTTCAATCTCAATCATGACACTGGGTCATGCACGAGGTTGATGCTGGGTATGGTGAATTGTATATGAAGGTAATGAGTAGGTCAACAAGGAATTGATCACTCCTAGTAGGAGGAGATTGCATCCAGCCAAATTAGGTCAGATGATGATTCAGGAAATCTTTGATCAAAGTACAGATATTAGAAATGATTTCTAATATCGAATTAATTGAATCATTAGTGTATGACTGAGCTGGGAATGAGTATAAACTGGATTTGACATGATTCCATATCCATAGTTATATTCGGGATGCAAGATGATTAAAGGATCGAATTGTACGGGAACTTTCCATTGAAGGGTAGTTTTGGAATTACACCAGAATTTCCATATCTTCCGGGTAGACATGACACGTTGCTAGACGTCAATCTTGTCTTGTGGGTTGATCAAATTAAACGGTTTAATTGGATCACTAATTAGGAGGAGTCCTAATTGACTGACTCGAGTTAGCTCGATTTGACCTAAATCGATTAGAATGAGTTCTGATCAGATTAGGTCAACTTGCACTCGGACCCACTGCTGGCTAAGTATGGAACCCAATGGGTCACACACTTAGGACAGATAATCAAGGATTTAATTTGGAATTAAATCTCGTTTGCAGATGAACACACTAGCATGTGTTGCAAACCATGACTTCTACTTGAATCGGATTCGAGTTAGGGTTCCGATTTGGTCTTTTTAGATCCAAATTCATTCCGGTTTGAATCTAATTGAAGATTTAAAACGTTGGGCTAACAATAGGCTAGCAATTGGGCTAACCTAAGAGGCTAAACCCCTTTCCCACATCGCCTAAAACCCCTCCCCCTCTCTTCCCACGCGCGCGCGCAAGGAGAAGAGTCCACACGCGCGTGGACTCTCTCCAAATCGCGTTTTTTGCATGAAAAGAAAGAAGGGAACGGCGTCTGTTGGCTGATGAGGCGTGGATCAGAGTCCACCTAGGCGTGGACTCTTCAAAATGGGAATTACGGTGAAAAGAAAGAAAAAAACTCCGAAGGGGCGCGACTCTTTTCTCTGCGCGCGCCCTTCTGAGTTTTTCTCGATCCCTCTTCGCGTCTGTCCATCCCAAAGGCCGTGAGATTAATCCCAAAGGCCGTGAGATTAATCCCAAGGGCCGTGAGATTAAGAGAGAAGACGTGAGAAGGGAGAGAGGGGCGTGAGAGGATTTTTCAGAAGGAGAAGGCGCCTCTCTGTCGCCTATTTAAGAAGAAGGCTTCACCGTAAAAATTAATTCCAGTTTTTCTACGGCGAAGCCTTGCTTCTCTTTCCTTCTCCCTCTCCAGAAGACTGTTTCCCCCTCCTCTCTTTCTTCTTTGATTCCTTTACAGAGCCTAGGCTCTGTCGAATCTCAGAACAGAAGGAGAGTCAGAGAGAGAAACTCTCCGACGGTAAAGGAAGAAGGCGCCTCTTTTCTTCTTTCTTACATTAAGACAACTTTGTCTTAATCTTCTTCTCCCTCCAAGACAAGCCTTGTCTCATTTTAGGACAAAGGCTTATTCTTAAGACAAGAGTGTCTTAAGGGGCCAGAACTGCCAAAAACTGGGAGAAGGGTAAGAGAGAAAGTTTTAGTCCCTGTTTGGCTAAAGGTGTTCTAGCCAATAGCTCATATATCAAGTTCTTGGGGTAGAACTTGATTGGAAGGAACCCAAATTGAGAAGTCACTGTCTTGATCATCTGCCCGTGTGGATCACCATCGGAGGGCGGACAAATGGACGCCTGGTGTGTTCAAAAGGTTACTCCATTTAGAGTTTATTTCTACATCAGATTGGATATAGCGATCTGAGGTTAGTATCTAAACTGTGTTTAAATTTGGACATGCATGTAGTCATAAGCTTTAATTGCTAATAAGGAGATTTTGGGATTAGGGTTCGGACCTGATTTCATAAAGTTTTTGAAATCCACACTTCCGCACTGGTCACCGAACCCAACAATACTGACTCCAGTTTCCAGTCAGACAGAGATGATAGCAAAAGTGTGTCAGGTTTTGTGTTTACCCTGAATGGAGGAGCAATCTGCTGGAAGAGTTCCAAGCAGGCAATAGTTGCAGACTCAATATGCGAAGTAGAGTAGTTTGCAGCATCAGATGTAGCAAAGGAGGTTGTGTGGTTGATGAAGTTCCTTGGAGAGCTAGGGGTGGCACAATCCCTAAATGGTCATGTTCCTGTGTATTATGACAGCATAGGAGCCATTGCTCAAGCTAAGGAGCCAAAGTCTCATCACCGCACTAAGCACATTCTGCAGTGCTATTACCTCGTGCGAGAGATCGTGGAACAAGGCGACATCAATCTTATGAAGATCGATCGAAAGGAGAATCTAGCTGACCCCTTCACTAAAGCCCTCGGAATCAAAGAGTTCGACTATTGTAAAAGGAAAATGGGTGTTAGATACTGTTCTGATTGGCTTTAGTACAAGTGGGAGTTATTGGGAATTATGTCCCAAAGCCAATCACCTAGGCTGTAAGCGATTGTGCTCAGTATTGTAATATGTATATGAATTAATAAAAAATTATTTTGGCAGCTCATCATATTATTCATTTTCCTGTAATGAACTCAATTTATGTGATGAAGTCCTTTGGACTGCACTAACTTCGATATAGAGAGGATATATCAAGTGGTTCTTAAAAAGGTTCACAACCAAAGGATACATTGTACAGGACGGCAATGTATCAAGTGTAGGTTGTTGTGGTTCACATCGTTTGTTGTCTTCTTGACCAAAGGAGTGTAGTGACACTGATATGATCTGCAAGTGGGATGCGTGACATCTCATTGAACGTGACTCCGTGGAGCTTCTTTCTGTCAAAGGATTGCTCCCGATTGGATATGGGTATATGTGTCCCTCCGACCTGAGATCACCATGGTAGCTTGCAAGCAACTCCCTGTGCTTTGGTACCGGACTACCCGGATTTCTAATCCGGTGATGGAAAGTTTCTGGGTACAGGCAAGTACTTGTGAAGCAGTGGTGGACCAAGATGGAATTGACATGTCCAAGTTGTTTGGATTGAATGTCTCGCAGTATCTCAATTTAATAAATCCTCGATCGGGGTAGTCATAGTAAGGAGTCACTGGACTTACGAGGTTGAGACATGTTGTGAATTGACTCAGCTAGAGTTGGCAGTCTAACCTTAGGTCATCTTGAGCATTGAAGGTCAAAGGGATGAATTATATAGTAACCATATGCCAAAGGTTCGATAGATTGCTCTCATATCTTCGGTCTATCCAGATGCCGGGATCCATTGCTAGATGGTATATTGTGCTGGTACTGAAAGTGTTCCAGTGCTACCGTTTAGATTCGAACGGTCATACGTCATAGAGTATTTCTTCCTGATCCGGGAGCTGATCAATGATTGGGAATTGTGTCAGTATTAAGGTCAAACGGACTGAGTGAGCACACATTGAATTTTTTTTGGTCAACCATGTCTGATTTGGATCGACCAGGATTGATTTGGGTCAACCAGGAATTGTTCCTGATAGGACTGGATCTAGTTTTTTTATTGATTGGGTTTGGTCGGACGGGGGTTTCATGGACCGGTTTTATTCATGGAAGTTCACACGGTGTTTTGGTTCAAACGCTGTTTGTTTCTCCCTCTTCCCTTCTCTCAGATGCTCTCGTTTCCCAGCGTTTTTACCGTGTGATTGGATGAGATCTACATCAAATAGATCGTTGCTGCTTGGGTTATCAGAGTTTTATCCTAAGCACCGTGATTTGGTTGGTGACTTGATCTTCACGGTGTTTTCAGCCCATTCGTTCTCTTCCATTCCAGCGGTTCCAGCATTCTTCACGCGACTTCGCAACCAGCGGTTCCCTGCTATATCACCCAATCAAGAGTTCCAGCAAGAGCCTATTCCAAGGGGTTTTGATCTTTATCTGGACTTCTCTTCGGTGTCTTCAAGAGCTTTCACGATTTCACGGGTTTTCTCAGATGATGAATCTCTTGGAGGCTGGCCGTGAGAGTGGAGAGGGGAAGCAACATAAAAGGCAGAGAGCTTTCACGATTTCGTGGGTGTTCTCAGCCGGTGATTTTTTCTTGGTTGAAGCCGTGGCTTGCGTGAGCAAGAGAGTGCCCTCCGTATTGCTGCAGGCCGTGAGATAGCGAGAGTTTGGTTCAGGTTTTTCTTAACCCAGATCCTTCCCTGATATCGGTGCATTGGTTGCTCCTAGTCCCTGGGCGGAAAGGGTAGGGCAAGGAAAAGAAAGACAGAGAGAGGGGGTGGGACGGCTGTTCCTGGTACATCTTGAAGGGAAGAAACATAGCATTTGGTTTTGAAAGGAACAGAGAATCTCCTTTGTGTGCTCTTCATGAATTTTGGGCAATCGTGGAGAAGGCCGTCGGTGAAAGATTTTTTTGATTTTCCTTGCTCCACGTTGCCATGACCGGTTTTTAATTCCCAAAGGACTAGCATCCTTTCAGGAGTTGATCAGCTAGAGTCCACGTATGGATATTCTAGAAGGTCGACATTTGGATATTTTGAGAGGTTGGACCGATCCTCTTCTCTACAAATATATATAATTTATTTTTTATTATCATGCATGCTTAGATCTAGATTATATCATGTTATTTATAATTATTGCAATTGCTTATACATACTTATATTTTAGTTTCATGAATCATGTTATGTTAGATCCTGTGCATGAATAGATTTTTTCGTATGCATATTAAAAAGTTTAATTATGCAATACCTACTCCCTAGTGTAGCGTGCTTAGGATAGGCATCCAATGCACTGATTTTTCTTCACCTACTGTAGCCAACAAACACCACAAGGTTCCATATGGATAGGAACCATGTGATTGTACTGTCAAACTAAAGCAACCTTATTGTGAGTAGCTAAGATACTCTAGGTCAAAGAACTATTCATACGACTATAGTATCAGGAAATTATCGATGAGTGGGTAGGTATCCGTATAACTTCTTTAATCACGCTCGGTACCATTGATCTCTATCAACTGCCTACTCTCTCACTCTAGTATCACCATACTGTAGGTCAAAGACTCATTTATCTTAAAAGGGAAGTGATCTGTGCACCGATTTTAATGGATCAATCACTGTCCTCGTAATATTCCAATAATCGAGAGCTTTTATGAGTTAATCTATAAAGACACATGCCTCAAATTCTCAACTCTTGAGAATATATGTCATTGCCCATCAACTCCATGGATGATTCATAGATACATCAACATAAATGAAAATAATGTCATTTTATTAATAAGAAAATTAAGTACAAAGTTCATGCCCTAAAAATTAAAATGTATCAAACCAACTTAGCTTTCAGGGCATACATCTAACACTAATGCTATGATATCTTGCCGCACATACATCTCTCAAACACTTCTTCTTTCAATCTTAAGATAAGTTTCTAATTAAGATGTGTTCTAATCTTGATGTGGTGTGATGTGTTGGAGTGCGTCCAGGGTTTTGTGCATCGATCATAAAAGAAAGGGATGAAAGCATGCACTAGTTTTTTTCCACAGAGATTTTTCATCTAATTGCAAGTCACTTCTTTCTCCTATCCTCTACTCCTTTATTCCATTGATTCCATGCTAAAACTCCACCAAAAATTAGAGAGCAGAGAGTCTAAATAGAGACGAAGGGAATAGAAAATATTTCTCTTTTCTTCTTAGTGTCCTGAAGTTGTTCCCAAAACCCTGCATGAAGGATCCGTGCAAAGGTTGCAATGGTTGCAGTGCTTTTCCTTTAAGCTATTGAAGGGAGATCCAGATCTAAGCTAGAGGAGATGCCTATGAAGGAGCTAGCATTCTAGTGGTATCATTGATTCAATCAGGAATGAGTCATATATGGATACCAACAAAGGCCCGGTGCATGTGCAGCTTCGATAAAAACCTTGAAAATTTGCCGGATTTGATGCGATCGAAGTTAAAGATGGAAAGCACTTGGAGGTAAGTATTTTTCTTCCTAATTTTTATTTTATTTCAGATCTAATTAAATATAATTTAAATATGACCAACATATTAGAAATATCCTACTTAAGGTGCTTTTAAATTATTATGCATGCCTTTTATAAAAAATATTTTCATAATTATAGTGTCCGTTGCATTTTGATTTTTAAAATCCTAGATATCAACATGCTTGCACCCCTATTTCCTTCAAAATTAACTACCTTGATTGGCTAGCCAATGTCATGCTAGTAAAAAAGGCTAATAGGAAGTGGTAAATGTGCATTGACTTCATAAACTTAAATAAAACATGTTCGAAGGACAGCTACCCATTTCCCTAAATTGACCATCTAGTGGATGCAATGGTAGGTGTTGATCCCTGGAATGATTTTGATGATCATAAAATATTGGAGCATGTGTTCGATACTAACTTTTTCAAATTGTTTAAGAAGTTTTGCAAGAAATTGGTTACCTTTAGTTTAAAATGGTTTTCAAACTGATTGGAAGGTAATTCAAGTGTATAAAGTTTTATGAACTTGAACTTTCAAAAGCCCTACTTTTATTAATCTTGTAATATTGTAAAATGGGCTGAAAATTATAAAAATTAAAGAGTATGTAGATTAGCTTCTATTTGATTCAATGTTGAAGACTTTTAGAGAAGCCTGAAGCATTTTTTTGAAGAATTACAAGAGCTGACTCGCAGTGGCACGGCACAGAGGAAGTTTCAGAGTTTCAGCATCAAGAGCTAACTCCTGCCCCAAAAGCCGACTCGTCCAAAGTTATGTATTTTGAAAGCCTAAAAACTAGAGCCGACTCTGCCCTGAAGAGCCGACTCTAGGTATTCATGGTTTTGACTTGACTGAAGGCAAGAACCGACTCCAGCCAGAAGAGCCGACTCTTATAGAATTTTATTTTGGGCTGTCTGAGACTTCGAGCTGACTCGTGGACCTCGAGCCAACTTGTGAAGCCATTTTCTGCACTCCAACAGCTAGTTGCTGAAGTTGAAATTTCAACTCCAATTCGTCTCCAACAGCTATTTCATGAATCCCAAGGCCCTACAATGGCCATATCTCTTGGAAAAACATAAAAGGGATTGTTTCTAAAGGATTAAAAAAGATATAGAGCTTTATTGTAGAATTTCCTTAAGATATTGAAAAGCTTTCAAGTCATTCACCTACCTACCTCAAAGAGCTTTCAAGTTGGATTCAAAACTTCACCAACTCTACTCCATCATTGAATCCACTCATTGAAGAAGGGAAGAAGCAAGTTGAAGAGCACTAAAGAGCATTCAAGTCTTGACTTCATCTTGATCTACATTGGCAACACTTAAACAAACTCAGATTATTGTAGTTGCTTATTTATCTTTTGACTATCTTTGTTTTCTCTCTAAGAACAACAAGAAGCTGTGTCTTAAGAGAGGGTTGAAGGTTTTTAGGTGAACCCTATAAAATCTAAGTTGGATATTTGGTAATCCCGGTATAAAACCAAGTATTAGGGTTTTCTTTGGTGATCCCGTTTAAAACCAAAAGAAGTTTGGGTTTCTTTAGTGATCCTGGTAAAACCAAAGTGTATAGATTTGGATTGTGACCCTGGTAAAACAATCTGACTGTATTCCAGTTGGGGAATATAATGAAAATTCCAAGTGGTGCTTGGATAGTGGACGTAAGAGCCGGTTACTCCGAACCACTCTATTTCTTTATGTTTGTGATTGTGTTTTTATTGCTCTACTACTTTGATTTAATTACTTCTGCATTGCATTTATCACCACAACACCAAAAGAATTTGAAAGTGTACATTACTGTGAAAAGTTTTTTTTTTTTTTTAATCCCAATTCACTCCCCACTTGGGAAGCCACCTGGGCAACAGGTGGTATTAGAGCGGAGTCTCTGAAAGTTATTTAGAGTAATGATATATGGCACATCCCATGAGCACTTCATTGGCCGAAGGTCAATCCATAAATAGACCTTCACTTTTCACCAGGATCAATTATACATATTGGAAGGCAAGAATAAAAATATACATTCAAGCTGTAGATTTTCATTTATGGAAGATTATCATGAAAGGACCTCACACACCCATAATTAGAGTTAATGATGTAGAGGTTCCCAAACCAGAAGAGGATTGGGACGAGAATTATATAAAATTAGCTGAACTAAATGCCAAAGCAATGAACTTATTGTATTGTGCTTTGGATCCAAATGAGTTTAACAGAATTTCAACCTGCAATTCTACTAAAGAAATTTGGGACAAGCTAGAAATCACACACGAAGGCATATCTCAAGTTAAAACATCAAAAATCAATTTTCTTGTACATAATTATGAGCTATTTAAGATGGATCCCAATGAGACTATATCTGCTATGTATATTAGGTTTACTGATATTATAAATGGTTTCAAAAGTCTTGGTAGAACTTACTCTAATGCTGATCTTGTTCAAAAAGTATTAAGATCTTTACCAGATAAGTGGGAAGCCAAAATAACAGCTATTCAAGAGGCAAAGGACCTAAACACTCTGCCATTAGATGAACTGCTTGGATCATTTATCACACATGAATTGGCTATGCAACAAAGGACTGAGGAAGATACAAAAGGAAAGAAGGCCATTGCATTTAAAGCTACTGAAGGAGAAAAGAATGAAGAATCAGATTCTTCAGATGATGATGATCTAGGAAATGATGAAATTGCCCTTGTCATGAGAAAATTTAAAAGGTTTATGGGCAGAAGAAAAATAAACAGATGGAGAAAGCAATATAGGAAAGGTGATTTTGGAAAAGAAAAAGAAAGAGATAAAGAAAAAGAGAAGGATAAAGATAAAGATCAAGTACCTATCTACTATGGATGCAAAAAGCTAGGACACATCCGTCCTAATTGTCCTGAAGGAAAGAAAAAGATATTCACCAAAAAGAAGGAGAAGGCAATGCTTGCTGCTTGGAGTGATAGTGATGAAACCACATCCACTGAAGAGGATGAAGAGACAACGAAGACTGCATAAATCTGTTTTATGGATTTGGAGGATGAGGTAAATACTTCTGAACCTAATTTAGAATTCATTTATGATGAATTGCATAATGCTTTTTATGAATTATTGATAGAATACAAAAAGACCGGTTTAAAAATTAAAGATTTGAAAAATCAATGTGATGTATTTGAAAAGACAAAAATGAATTTTATGAAAGAAACAAAATCTTGCAAAGAGAATTAAATTTAGTTTGTGAAAGACTTAATATTGTTCAAGTTAAAAAAGAAGAGATTCTTGAGAAAAATAAAGGTTTGAAAAATGAAAACGATGATTTAAAGAAGGAAGTTCAAAAACTAAAACCCTTAGATGAAAAACTAACCCTAAGTTCTAACAAACTTGAATTAATTTTAAAAGATCAAAAAGAAACAAATAATAAATTTGGAATTGGTTATAAAGGTTCTATTTCAAACAAGTTTCCAGCATCTACTTCATATGCTCCTAAGTTCATTAGTTCAAAATAGGTTTGACCTAAATTTGCATCATCTCATATTTATTATTCAAAATCAAAAATTATATGCTATGCATGTAATAACTTTAGTCATAAGGCATTTGAATGTCATTTGAAATATAGTGACAATAGAAAAATTAAGAAAGTTTGGGTTCCAAAAGGAACCATTTCTACTAACTTGCAAGGACCCAAGAAAGCTTGGGTACCTAAATTTATTAAATAATTATTTTGCAGGGATGTCTTCAGCCATAAGTATAAAGAAAAGATGGTATCTGGATAGTGGCTGTTCAAGACACATGATATATGATATTGATCAATTCTTCATCCTAGAACAAAAGGATGGTGGAATGGTAACATTTTGTGACAATCGAAAAGGAAGGATAATCGGTATTGGTAAAATCAAAATTACTCTTTCTACATTCATTGAAAATGTGTTACTTGTAGAAAAATTAAAGCATAATCTTTTGAGTATTAGTCAGTTATGTAACATTGGTTTTAATAAATTTTTCAAGTCATCAATGTGTATAGTAGTTGATCCACTTGACTCTAGTACTAAATTCATTGGACATAGACTTGGTAACATTTGTATAGTAAATCTTAATGATCTAGCTATGTCAAGTAATACAAGTCTTGTAACAATGAATGACAAGAGCAAGGAATCATGTTTACTATGGCATAGGCAACTTGGTCATGCTAGTTTGGACACAATAACTAAACTTATTTCAAAGGATTTAGTCAAAGGTTTACCGAAATTTAAAGTTAATTTTGATAATTTTTGCGATGCATGTCAATTAGGAAAACAAGTGAGGGGGAGTTTTAAATCCAAAAACATAGTTTCTACTACTAGATCCTTGGAGCTATTTCAGATGGACTTATTTGGACCTACTAAAACTACCAGCCTAGGTGATATAAAATATGGCATTGTGATTGTAGATGACTATTCAAGGTATACATGGGTTTTGTTTATTGCACATAAAGATGAAACTTTTAATGTATTCAAAAGTTTTACAAAAGAGTTACAAATTTGAAAAATTTATCTGTTATTTTAATTCGTAGTGATCATGGCACCAAATTTGAAAATCAGTATTTTGATCGCTTTTGCACAAAGCACGGTATTGATCATAACTTTTCTGTGCCTAGAACACCATAACAAAATGGTATTGTAGAAAGAAAGAATCGTACTTTGGAAGAGATGTCCAGAATAATACTTTGTGAAGGAAATCTTCAAAAATACCTTTGGGCAGAAGCTGTAAATACCGCATGCTATATTTTGAACAGAGTTTTAATTAGACCTATTATCAGGAAAACCCTCTATGAGCTTTGGAACAATAGAAAACTAAATATTAAGTATTTTCATGTTTTCGGATGCAAATATTTTATTCTTAACAATGGAAAAGATAATTTAGGTAAATTCGATGCCAAATCCGATGAGACTATTTTTCTTGGATATTCTTTAAATAGTAAAGTCTATCATGTTTTCAATAAAAGAACTTTAACGGTTGAAGAATTCGTATATGTTGTTTTTAATGAATCTGATATTACATCTTCGAGAAAGGAAGATTTTACTGATGATGATACAGGTACTCTAGAATATGGACTGAAAGACTTGACTTTTAAAGACAAACAATTAAGTGAACCACATGAAGAAGAGGTAAGCAAAGATCATACTGATATATCCAAGGAATGGAAGTATGTACAATCACACCCTAAAAAATTAATTATAGAAGACCCATCTCAAGGTGTTAAAACTAGATCTGCACATAGAGATGCACATGATTTAATTGCTTTTGTTTCGTATGTAGAACCACATAATATAGTAGAAGCTGAAACTGATCCTAATTGGATGTTAGCAATGCATGATGAATTGAACCAATTTAGGAGAAATAATGTTTGGACCCTAGTTGAAAGACCCAATAACTATCCTGTTATAGGTACTAAGTGGGTTTATAGAAATAAACTAGATGAAGATAGAAATGTAATTAGAAATAAGGCTAGACTTGTTGCACAAGGATATAGTCAAGAAAAAGGAATAGATTTTGATGAAACTTATACACCCGTAGCTAGATTAGAAGCCATTAGATTACTACTAGCTTATGCATGCTTTATGAACTTTAAATTATTTCAAATGGATGTAAATAGTGCATTTTTGAATGGTTTTTTATCTAAAAAAGTTTTTATCGAGCAACCCCCGGGTTTTATTGATCATACTTTTTCAAATCATGTTTTCAAACTGAATAAAGCTTTGTGTGGTCTGAAACAGGCACCTAGAGCCTGGTATGATAGACTAAGTTTTTAATTGTTAATAATTTTGTAAGAGGTAGTGTTGACACCACACTGTTCATTCAAAGAAAGAATAATGATATTTTAGTTGTTCAAATATATGTTGATGATATCATCTTTGGATCTACTGATGAATCTTTGTATCAAGATTTTGCTAAGCTAATGCAGGGAGAATTCGAAATGAACTTGATGGGTGAGCTGAGTTACTTTCTTGGACTTCAAATCAAACAAACTAAAAAAGGTATCCTGATCAACCAGGCCAAGTACATCAAGGAGATTATCAAAAAATTTGGCATGGAATCAAGCAAAGAAAATGGAACACCCATGAGTCCTACATGTAGACTAGATAAAGATGAAAATGGCACAAATGTTGATCAAAAGCTGTATCGAGGTATGATCAATTCATTACTTTATTTGACAGCTAGTAGACTTGACATTTTATTTAGTGTTTGTATGTGTGCATGATTTCAATCTAATCCAAAAGAGTCACCCATCATGGCTGTTAAAAGAATCCTTAAATATCTAAAAGGCACATGTAATGTAGGTTTATGGTATTCTAAGCACACATCATTGAAATTAATTAGCTATTCTGATGCTGATTATGGAGGCTGTAAAATTGATAGAAAAAGTATAAGCGGCACCTGTCAATTTTTAGATGTTAACTTGATTTCGTGGTACTGTCGCAAACAGAACTCTATAGCACTATCTACTACTGAGATAGAATATGTGGCTGCTAGGAGCTATTGTGCTAAGTATTATGGATCAAACAATAACTAGAAGATTATGGTGTTGTCCAATCTAAAATTCTTATTAAATGTGACAATACTAGTGCTAATAATTTATCCAAAAATTTAATTCATCACTTACGAACTAAGTACATTGAAATTCGATATCATTTTATTGGTGATCATGTTTTAAACAATATTGTTGAACTAGAATTTGTACCTACTAAAGATCAATTAGTAGATATTTTTATTAAACCATTTAGTTTAGATAGATTTGAGAAAATTAGAGGTGAATTAGGGTTTTGTGATCCATTCTGAATCTTTTTGACCTAATTTTTGAAAATTAAGAAAAAATTATCTAAATGTTTCAAATGTCTCCTTAGAGCATAGGACAACCTAGTTTAAGTTCAAGAAACCTTTAAAAACTGAGTTTGACCTATTTTGACCCTTAGACTGATTTTTTGCTCGAGCCGACTCGAGTTATCAGGGCGCTCGGCAAGACGACTCGAAGGCCGGGCCGAACATTTTTAAATAGGGCTTCAATGTTTTCTATTCCTTATGTTTTTAGGTTTTGGTCGTTTCCACCTAGCCGACTCCTCATTCCACTTTAGAAAACCTTCCAAAAAATCCTCTCAATCCCCTCCAATCCATTAATTTTAGCTAGATGGCACCCCGCAAAGCTGTTGCCAAGAAACCCTTGCAGGTGGTTCGGACAGTCGTGGAAGAAAGGAGAACCAAGAGGCGGTTGGACACATCCAATCCAGAAGAAGAACAACCGATTGAGCAGGAAGAAGAACCTCAAGCACCCCAGCAAGTGATTCTTATGGGGAATCGTCAGGTTACTCCGGGTAGGTGCATTGATTTTAATTTTTTGGAGCAAGAACAGTTGCATATTGGGGATTGGCTTGAAAAACAAGGGTGGAAAGATTTTTGTCTGTTGAATGTTCCAACATATCTAAATTTAGTTCATCAATTTTTTGAAAATATGTCATTGGGAGCATTTCATTTAGAATGAAGAGTTAAAAGAAAGCATATAGAGATAAGTGAACAGAAGCTTTCAAGTTTACTGAATATATCAAAAGAAGGGGAGTGTTATTTAGTTTTAAAAGAGAAACAAAAGACCCTTAGACTCATATTAGAGAGATCAAATGTGAAAGGCATTTTGCATGTCAGTGCAAATCAGCTGTCATTGGAAATGAGGCTATTGCACAATATTATCAGTAGGATTTTCTTGTCCCAGACGGGAAGATTTGACTGGGTCAGCGAGCGTGACCTTATGTTCATGAGGCAACTGATTGAGGGGGAGGCCCTCAACTTGCCATTTATCATGATCTCACAGATGAGGGAGGCAGCCCGTAGGGCACGGACTTGTCTGCAGTACGGGATGGTTTTTACATTATTATTTCAGGATGCCCTGGTGGATCTGTTAGAAGAGGATAGTCGATTATTGCTGCACACTGACAGGTATACTGTGAAATCCCTTATCAGAATGGGATTCATTAAAGTTGATGGCAATTGGGTCAGGAAGACTTCAGGTGTTCCTATACCACATTCAAATGATTCGGAGGATGATATTCTGGCGGCTCAAGGACTTGGTGAGGAAATTGATGCATAGGCTGATGAGGCTGGACCGTCAGAGCCAGCTCCTACCACACCTCATTCACCAGTCAGGACTCCACAGCTATTAGACCTGATACAGATGATAGACTTCAGAGAGTCTTGGAGGAGATATCATGTCTTATATTAGACACTGATAGCAGGATCACTCTACTCCAGTCTGAGATGCAGCAGGGATTTTGTGATGTTATGACCATTTTGAGATAGCTTTCTATAGCCAGCCAGCATGTACCTTCAACTTCCATAGCACCTGGCACTGGCACTGATCGAGAGCAGGGACCGGCGGCACATTCCAGTGACATACCTTCTCACACCATACCTGCGGATGTTGAGCCCGAGGCTGGTATGGAGTTTACAAGATCTGAGGTTGGACAAACTTCGGCTACCCAGATACTTTCGACCACCAGCACCTTGGCATTATCTTTTGATCCACCGACTGCCAGACCCACACCCATTGTTATATCTTCAAAGTCCAAAGCCAAAGCTAAAACTAAAATGTCTAGGACTACTACTCCCACTAGGACTAGAATTAGGGATCTTCGACCTGGATTCCCTAAATTTAAACCTAGTCCAGGAATCTTAGAAGTCGGTTCCTCTTCTGACAAAGAAGAACCTGATAGTGATGATCCTAGCCCATCTTTTTGATGTTTAGGCTTCTATCTTGATGTTTTTGGGACTTTATGTTGTTATATTTTGGTTGTTGTGATACAATTTTGTTATGCTGAGGCACATATGTAATGTATCACATTTGTACTAACCTTTCATATATAGATATCACTTTTTATGCTACATATCTTGAATTATTATGAATGAATGTTCTCTTGTATGCCTTTTGTTGATGACAAAAAGGGGGAGAACGGAAATTGTGCATGAAAAGAGCTATAATATGAATGTTTAATTCACAAATTTATATGAAAATTTGAAAAGGCTATGTTAATTGTTATGAAAATATGAAAATATGAATATTGAAATAAAAATTTTGAATGATTCATGAAAATTTGATGAAATTTAGAAAGAATGCTATTACAAATTGTAAGGGGGAGCTTTACTTCAAGTATTTTTATGAAATTCACTTCAAATGTTTGGTAATTTTATAAGTTTTGATACGCATTGTATAGATGATACTCTTGATACATTCTGTGTTGATACATCATGTTTTGATACATATTATTCATATGATACGGAAAATATATTGTATCGATACATATGATACTTTATGTCAATAGTGTTCAGTTTTATACATTTTGATACACATGATATATTGTGGCACATTGTGTTGATACATTGATACCTAATCTGTGTGACACACATAAATTTGAATATACTGCAATTGTAAAGTGTTTTAATTTTTAAATCATGCCCAGTATTTTGTCATCATCAAAAAGGAGAAGATTGTTGACCCCTGGAATGATTTTGATGATCACAAAACATTGCAGCATGTGTTTGATACTAACTCTTTCAAATTGTTTAAGAAGTTTTGTAGGAAATTGGTTACCTTTAGTTTAAAATGGTTTTCTAACTGATTGGAAGAT
This sequence comes from Areca catechu, assembly GCA_021397845.1. Taxonomy (NCBI): domain Eukaryota; kingdom Viridiplantae; phylum Streptophyta; class Magnoliopsida; order Arecales; family Arecaceae; genus Areca; species Areca catechu. The sequence goes on along the minus strand of CM038039.1, from coordinate 181,140,931 downwards.
AATTCAAGTATGTGTAAAGTTTTATGAACTTGAATTTGCAAAAGCCCTAGTTTTATTAATCTTGTAATCTTGTAAAATGGGCTGAAAATTGTAAAAATTAAATAGTATATAGATTAGCTTCTATTTGATTCAATGTTGAAGACTTTTGGAGAAGCTTGAAGCATTTTTTTGAAGAATTGCAAGAGCTAACTCTTGGATCAAGAGCTGACTCGCGGTGGCACGGCACGGAGGAAATTTCAGAGTTTCAGCATCAAGAGTCGACTCCTGCCCCAAGAGCCGACTCGTCTAGAGTTATGTATTTTGAAGGCCTGAGAACTAGAGCCGACTTTGCTCTGAAGAGCCGACTCTAGGTATTCATGGTTTTGACTTGATTGAAGGCAAGAGCCGACTCCAGCCAGAAGAGCCGACTCTTACAGAATTTTATTTTGGGTTGTCTGAGATTTTGAGCTGACGTGTGGACCTCGAGTCAACTCGTGGAGCCATTTTCTGCACTCCAATGGCTAGTTGCTGAAGTTGAGATTTGAACTCCAATTTATCTTCAACAGCTATTTCATGAATCCCAAGGCCCTACAACGGCCATATCTATTGGAAAAATATAAAAGGGATTGTTTTTGAAGGATTAAAAAAGATATAGAGCTTTATTATGAAATTTCCTTAAAATATTGAAGAGCTTTTAAGTCATTCACCTACCTACCTCAAAGAGCTTTCAAGTTAGATTCAAAGCTTCACCAACTCTACTCCATCATTGAATCTACTCATTGAAGAAGGGAAGAAGCAGCTTGAAGAGCATTAAAGAGCATTCAAGGCTTGACTTCATCTTGATCTACATTGGCAACACTTAAACAAACTTGGTTTGTTGTAGTTGCTTATTTATCTTTTGACTATCTTTGTTTTCTCTCTAAGAACGGCAAGGGGCTATGTCTTAAGAGAGGGTTAAAAGTTTTTAGGTGAACCTTATAAAATCTAAGTTGGGTTCTTGGTGATCCTGGTATAAAACCAAGTGTTAGGGTTTTCTTTGGTGATCTTTTTTAAAACCAAAGGGAGTTTGGATTTCTTTGGTGATCCCGGTAAAACCAAAGTGTATAGGTTTGGATTGTGATCCTGGTAAAATAATCTGACTGTATTCCAGTTGGGGATATAGTGGAAATCCCAAGTGGTGCTTGGGTAGTGGACGTAGGAGCCGGTTGCTCCGAACCACTCTATTTCTTTATATTTGTGTTTGTGTTTTTATTGCTCTACTGCTTTGATTTAATTACTTCCGCATTGTATTTAGCACCACAATACCAAAAGAATTTGAAAGTGCACATTACTGTGAAAAGTTTTTTTTTTTTTTTTAAATTCTAATTCACCCCTACTCTTGGGAAGCCACCTGGGCAACAGTAGGCCATGAGTTCGTAACATTCATGGGTGCATTCTCAGGATTTACCTATATTCACATAGCACTAGAGGATAAAGATAAAATGACCTTTGTTACTGATCATGGTCTGTTTTGTTACAAGGTGATACCATTTGGCCTAAAGAATGTAGGAGCAACCTACTAATGGCTAGTGAACAAAATTTTTGAAGATCAAATTGGCTGCAACATGGAGGTCTACATGGATGACATGCTTATTAAGAACCATGTCTCAGAAAACCACATCGATGATCTGGAAAAGATCTTTACAACCCTGTACAAGTACAAAATGAAGTTGAACCCAGTGAAATGTGCATTGAAGATAACCTCTAGCAAATTTCTTGGGTTCATGGTATCACATCAAGAAATTGAAGCCAATCCAAAAAGATACAGGCTATAAGATAGATATGAGTACTGAAGATGGTGAAGAAAGTGCAAAAGCTCATAGAAAGATTACCGCCCTTAGCTTGTTTGTCTCTACATTAGTCGAGCGATGTCTACCCTTCTTTCAAATTTGAAGAAATTGAAAGACTTTCAGTAGACCGATGAATGCTAGAAGGTATTCAAGGAGCTCAAAGTCTATCTTAGCACTCCTCCACTCCTCGACAAGCTTGAAGTAGGTGAAGGGCTGTACATATACCTAGTAGTCTCACCTTTGTCCATCAGTTCTATTTTAGTTCAAGAGGAAGATCGAGTTTAGAAACCAATCTATTATATCAACAAAGTACTATAAAATGCAGAAACTAGGTATATCCACTCAAAATGCTTATCTTTACCCTTATAACTTTGTCCAAGAAGCTCCATCCTTATTTTCAAGCCCATATCATGGTTGTTTTGATGGACCAACAACTCAAGATGGCCTTGCATAGGCTGGACATAGTGGGCAGAGTGGCAAAATGGACCCTCAAGCTCATCGAGTTTGACTTTGTGTTTTGGCCTTGACCCTCGATAAAGGTGCAGGTGCTAGTTGACTTTATGATAAAGTATAGAAAGACCTAAAGAATCAATGGGTGTTATATATGGATGGCTTGTCAAATGCTAATGGGTCGGGGATAGTATTGATCCTAGCCAACACTGAGGGAGACATCATCTAGCACCCTTCACTTTGGCTTCTCTTCTACCAATAACGAGACCAAATATGAAGCTTTGATTGCTAGTCTTAGAATATCCAAAGAACTAGGCGTGTAGTGCCTAAAGACTTGTAGTGACTCGCAACTTATTGTTAGCCATGTATAAAATGAGTATGAGGCCAGGAAAAAAAATATGAGAAAGTATCATTCAAAGGTGAGGGACCTAATCCAAGCCTTTCATAGTTTTGACATCTAGCAGATTTCCAGGATGGAGAATGCCTAAGCCAGTGCCCTTGCAATGCTCATGACCTACGCATCATTTGATCTATGTGCCCAAGTTTTTTTTGAAGTGATCGAAGAGCCCAGCATTAAGGAACCAACATCAGTATTGCAACTTGATGTAGAGCCCTATTGGATTGATCTGCTGGCCAGCTACCTTCATGACAGGACTCTTTCCATGGATCAAAATGAAGCCAAAAATATACAACACCAGGCCTCTAGATTCATCCTTTATGAAGACAAGCTATATGAAAGGTCATTTTCCTTGCCTTTATTGGAGTGCTTAAAATCCTCACAAGTGGAATATGCTCTACAAGAGGACCATGAAGGGATATACATAAGCCACTTGGGCTACAGGGCCTTGTTTTACAAAATTCTAAAGGATACTACTAGCCCACCATGCAATAAGATGCCATGTATATGGTTAGGAAGTGTAACCAGTGCTAGCAATACTCAAATGTATAGTGATAGCTGGCTGCACCATTAACCCCGATCATTGTACTATGGTGCTTCACTCAATGGAAAATGGATAACTCAGTCTTTTCCCTCAGGCTTTGGGACATCGAAATTTCTTGCTTGTAGCTATTAACTACTTCATAAAGTAGGTAGAAGTCGAACCTCTTGCCATAATTTTAGAAGCCTAAGTAAAAGACTTCATTTAGAAATCTGTTATCTACCATTTCAGCCTTCCAAGAGTTATCATCACAGGTAATGACCAGCAATTTAGTGATTTTAAACTAGCTAAGTTTTGCAAGGACTTAGGTATCATACATTGTTTTACCTACGTCGGCCATCCTCAAGCTAACGGGAAGGTTGAGGTTACTAGTAGAAGTCTTTTGCAGGGACTGAAAACTCAACTTGACCTAGCAAAAGGGGTGTAGCCCGATGAACTACACCACGTCCTCTAGGCTTACCAGACCATGCAGAGAGTCTCAATGGGTGAAACTCCCTTCATCCTTGCCTTCAAAATTGAAACGGTAATCTTGTTTGAGCTGGACCTCCCTTCTCTTTGGGTAGAGAATTTTTATGAAGATTGCAATTTCGAGTAGCTAAGGGCAAACCTAAACCTGCTAGAAGTGGTTCGAGAATGAGCAACAATAAGAATAGCAGTCTACCCACAAAGAGTTGCCCAATATCATAAAGAGAGTCCAAGGCAAGTTCTTCCAAGTTGGGGATCTCATATTATGGCAAGCCAAAGTGTCCTAGCCAACCAATCAAGGGAAACTCTCCCCAAACTGAGAGAGTCCGTGTCGGGTAAAGTAAGTCATCTGATTTGGGATGTATGGCCTTACACAACTAGATGGAACACCCTTATCTTTCCCTAGAATTCAAAAAATCTATGAATATACTATTAATAATGTAATTTTTATGCTTCTTGATAAAAGAATTTGTGATTAAAAATGACATACGCTCTTGTTGACTGATAGGATGTAGAAGGTGCCTTAGATCAGCATTTAATTTAATGGCCTTTGATTGGTCCTGGCTCCAAAATGGTCTTTGATCAGCTCGAGCCTCAATGGCCTACCAATGGCATATAGAAAGAGCCTTGGATCAGTATTTAATTCAACAACCTTTGATCAGCCCTAGCTCTAAAATAATCTTTGATTAGCTCGAGCCTTAACGGTCTACTAATGGCCCATAGAAAGTGTTAGATGTGTAGATGTATATGCCCTAGAAGCCAATTTGGCTGACACATTATATTTTTTTGGATCATCATTTATACTTAATCAAATTTTTAATGATAAAATTAAGCAATTTTTTATTCATATTTTTGTGTCTATGAATCATCAATAGAGTTAATGGATAATGACACATATATCAAGAGTTGACAATTTTAGACATCTGCCATCATAGGTTAATTCTTAAATACTCTTGATCGTTGGATCATCACGGGGATGGTGATTGAACCATCAAAATTGGTGCATTGATCGCTTCCATTTTAAGTATACGAGTCTCAAGTTTATAGTATAGGAACACTAAAGCAAGAGTACAGGTAGTTGTTAGAGAACAACAATACTGAGCATGATCAAAGAATGAGAAATCACATTGATGTTTACTCACTCATCAGTGATTTCTTAAGCTATAGTAGTGTGCATAGTTTCTTGACCTATAGTGCCTCAATCACTTACAATAGAGTTGCTACAATTTGATAATCACATAAACAAGGTCCCTAACTATATGGCATCTTGCAGTGTACATTGACTACAATAGATTTATTGTAGGAGTTAGGAGTGTGCCTATAGGGGATCTATCAACCATACTAGTTAAGGAGTAGTCCTATGCAACCTAATATGCTAAGTCCTTGAGTCTATGGCCTTAATAATATAATAATGGAAAGGAGTTATCATAGGAATCATGATTACGATTGAGCCAATTAAGTCTAGTATATGATGGATACTTAAGATTTGATGAGAATCCATGACCTGCATCCTATCAGGACTTTCGATAAAGGAACTTAATCATACAGTAACTATGCCTAGAAATTTATCCTTCTATTCTACTGGATTACCTTACATACTACTAGGTGTCACTAGTGGATTATGAAAACTCACTTGGATCATTTTTGGATCAACAATCCATGTTAGGGTTGAGCTAAAATTATTCTTGTCCCTCAAAAAAATTTGGATAATACTATGATAAAGATCATAGTATATCTCACTACTAAATAAAATAGAATATGAGGGGTCACATACAATAGGGGCTTAACTTGATCAAGGCTTAGATCAAATTTATTAGCTATTAATTTTAATACCTACTAATTTTGGCACTGCCAATTTTAGTACTTGCTAATTTTAGCACCAAGGACTTAATTACAAGAGTTGCAATATTAATGGATTTAATTAAATTTTAGATTAAGTCCTAATTAGTTTAAATTAGATTTAATTTAATTAAACTTGACTTAATTGGATTTAGGAATCTAAGTTGAACTTAGATTTCAATCCTGTTTGGAATAGGGTTGATAGCCTTTTCAAATTCAATTCAAATTAGTTTGAATTTGATTTGATTTGAACCAAATTAGACCCAAATTAAAATAGGACATCTAGCCTAATTAGATTAGGCTTAAATACTCTCAAAGTGGCATGGAAATTGTGATTGCATGGTGATTTTTAATAAAAAATATTTAAGTTTACAATTTCTTAGAGAAAGGGCATGCCAAGAGTTGGCACCCCTCCTCTCTTGGCCTCTATCGCTTCATCTTGATAACTTTCAACCTTATCTAAAATTCCTATTCGAATTTCAATATGATAAGTTGGGATTTATCAAGTATTGGGATGAGGAATTTTCTTTTATGTGACAAAACAAAATAAGGTATGAAGGATCGATGCACATTATTTTCTTCTCATTGCTATTTTTTCTTCTCCATGCTAAGACTCCTATTGTCACCCACTTGGTTTTCATTTGAATTTTATTTGAGATAAGGAGTCTTATCTAATGTAGGCATCTTTTGGTGGGGAGTTGTGTGTGCAACATATATAAGAAAAGAGGATAAAGACCAAGTGTTACTTCCTTCTTCCATCTCCTTACTACAGCCTAGAGTTCTTCTTTCTTCTTTGTTTAAATTTTTCCATGCCATAAGCCTTTGAATAACTCTAAGATCTGAGAGTTTAGAGAGTGTAGAAGAGGAGAGAAAAGGTTTTCTCCTCACCTGGTATCCAAGGAAAAGTTTTGTCTGATTGCGTAAAGGGTTCTTGCAAAGGCTACAAAGGCTATAGCCTTATTCTTCAAGATTGTCTTGAAGGGAAGTCCAGATACAAGCTGGAAAAAAGGCATGCAAGGAGCTAGTGCTTTGGGGGCCTCGGGGAGTCGATTAGCATCATCCCCATATGGATACCAATAGAGGCCGGGCACGTGCATGGCTTTAAAGAAATCCCATGAATTTACCAAATCCAACCCAATCATGGTTAAAAGAAGGAATAGCGATCAAGGTAAGTTGTCCTTTTCTTCTGACTAATTTTCAGATCTGATATTTTTTTGTCTAATCTATCATGTTAGTTTATCCTGTAAGTGCTAGTCTAATTTTGATTAAATCAGCATGCTTCATATGTAAATAGTTTTCATGTACATTTTTGTCAAAGTTTTAGAAACCCTGCTAATTTTTGCATACATAGCACAGGTAACTCTTTCAATGGTATTAGAGCCAGATTAATCTAATATGCTAGATTAGATTATATCTAGAATTTTAATTTATTTCATATGTGATATGATCCCTTAGCTTAGCACTTGGATTGAGTGCATTATCCTGGCCATCTGGTTATAAGAGGAAGCAAGGTTTAAAATCCCCCTTTTCCTATTTTATGGGATTCTCGAATGACATGTAGGGGTGCCGCTTAATTTGACTCATGAAGAAGAACCATGAAAAGGATTTTTAAAATTCAAGTTTAGATCTGAAATAAAATGATTAAAGTTCATATCAGTGTGATTATAAGGTTATCCAGCTATAACATTTACCCCTTATAGTGAAAAGGTTATCCAACTACGATACGAACCAATTTTTAAAAATTATTTATAAAATATTTTTAATCATTTTTAGATATAATTTATATATGAGATATGTAATTATTCATGTTTTAGATATGAACTTTAATTACATGATATGCATGTTAATCAATTTGATCTAGATAGCATATATGACATATATGAACTAGGTTTAGATTTGAAAACAATCCAAGATTATAAATCACTAATTCTATGAACTTAAACATAATCTAATATTATTTTTAGATTCTAAATTTTCAGTTTATAGATATAGATGTAGGTAGAATAATTAGGTATAGTATTTAGACTATACATTATGGTTTTGATTAGATCATGTTAGAACCCTATTTTGATTTTGAGTAACTGATCAAATCCAATCAATAGTTGATTAGGGTTTGGTGCGGGCACCAGACTCAGAAGAAGACTTCAGGGCTCCATCTGGATCTCTGATTGATCTTGCCCGAAGAATTAGGGTTTTATGGTTTTATAATAAGGGTTGACTTGGTCAACTCAATTTTAGTCTTGAGTCTGTATTTCCCTGCAATTTAAATTTTGCTGAGTCATATTGACTCAGTACAAGTCCTAGTAGTGGTCTAGGTCTTCTCCAGGTTGGTGCCACTTTTTTTTCAGTCAAGTCAAGGTCCAGGGTGCCACATTTTTTCTCCCAGGCCCAAGCAAGTGGGCGCCACACTCCCAGCCATACGCCAGAGTCGTGGAGGCGCCACATCTCCATCCAGTGTCTTTGGTCCCTACACCACAAGAAGTAAGTTCCTTTTTTTTCTTGCACCACTTGGGAGAGAAATCCATCAAGATACCTCAATCCAAGGAGGAGCCAATTTCTTTCCAGATAAACCCAAGCCAGGATGGCAAGAATTTTTCTTGAAGAGAGGATCAAGGAGGTGCCCCACAATGTTCCATAAAAATCCAAGTTATAAAAGGGAAGAGAGCATGTCTTGGGGAGGAATTCAAGGAGGTTCCCAAAAGTTTCCAAAAGTGCCAAAGCCATGAAAGGAAGAAGCCTAAACTTGTGGAGCAAGACTAGGAGGTGTCCAAATGAGCCAAACCATGAAGGGAAAATCCTTGATTCATGGAGAGATACTAGGAGACACCCCCATAACCTGCCATTTGGAGCTGATTTTCAAGTTTTCTTGGAGTTTTTGGGCTGCCCACTCATGGAAGGAGTCTTGGGAAGAGAATTTGATGCCTAAAGTGTGGGTTAGTCCTATTAGTCTTACATGGGAAATGTATAAAATTTTATTTCTTTGTTATGTCTATATATTCAACTCTATGTAACTCTTGAATTTAATAATGAATGAAATCAATTTCTGTGTGAGCAACTTTGTGTTTCTCTCTTCCGCACTTGTATTCAGGTGTTGAGCTCCATGAGGGAGTAAATCCGGGTTCCTTAGGAACCTTGAGGAGGTATGAGATCTCCAACCCCAAAATCCTACCAAAACCCTAGGTTAGCCACTTCAATTCCAAACCCTAGCCGCCCATCATCTTCTTCATTCCACCAATCATCCAAACCCTAATCTACCTCATCATCTCACGGCCCCTCTCTTCCAAGTAGAGGCCGACCACCAGCATCCAGGTCCAGATCGGTTATTTCGAATACAGAGCAAATCCTAGAGGAAGTCAGATCAGCATCTAGGAGAATCAGGATTTCAGCAACATCAATTTTCAAGTTCTTTTTATCTGGTAAATCCTTTCTTTGAGTATGTGGTTCCTTAACTTGTTCTTCTTCTTTCCCAGATCCTGAGTTCAGGAGAAGCCAACTCTGCCAAAGGACCAGTATTGGTGGATCCATTGCGAAGATATCCGATTCCGAGGATCCAATAATCTGCTCGAGAGAGTCCTTCCACCAAACTCTGTGAAGATCATTGCCTGGTACATAACCCTTTCCTTCTCTTTAGTTCTGTCCTGTTGAAAGTTCAGAGCGAAACCCTAGGTCTGGGAGTTTCTCAACCCCCAGCGATTCTTTACTTCTGAACTACTCTGATAATCTAGTTTCTTTGAATTGTGCTTTCAATTATTATATAGTTTCTTTCAATTTAGTTTAACTTTCCTTTGAGTCAAAGCCGACTTCTGAAAATATATATAAAAAAAAAAATAGTCTTAATTTACTTTCGCATCGCATCATCTTTTTTTGTTCTGCATCAGGGTTGGGTCAAAGGGGCTCGAAATTAATCTTAGTTATAGTTTGGTCATATCGATTCACACTTGATATGAATTGATTATCTTAAGACCTAATTCAGCTCAGTAGAGAGCCCGAGTCACTAGGCTAATCTATTCGATTCTTATTAACCAATTGGTATCTAAGGTGAGTCTTGATTATGATTTTTAATTGGGGCTAGCTTTTACCTAGCCAACTTCCTTGGTGTCTAAGAAAAGAAAAAAAAAGTAGAACTCTCCTATTGATCTTACTTACCTAGTCAACTTGGTCGATTAAGTTTTGATTAAGTTGCTAATTGATTCGAGTTCACCCATGCCACCTAGATTTGTTAACATGAGATGTACTGACATGAACTAGGATAGTTAGATATGAGATGTGCTGACCTAATCTAACATAGTCAAACATGAGATGGGCTGACCTGAACTGGGTTAGTTAAATATAAGATGTGCTGATCTAATCTAGCTTAGTCAAATATGAGATATGCTAACCTAATCCGAATTAGTCAACCATTAGATAGGCTGACCTGAACCAGGTTAGTCAGACATAAGATGTGTTGATCTAATATAGTTTAATCAGATATGAGAATGTACTGACCTAAACCGAGTAAATCAAATATGAGATGTGCTGACCAATTAAGATGAGACCTAAATCTAAACCTTCTCATAAAATGTTAAGTCAATAGATCTTCACCATTATAGAGATATGAGCATCTCTTAGTGTTGATTGTTTTCAACTAGATATAGTGATTCAGTTACATCGGGGAGGTGCAACCACTTTATTAATATGAGATGTTACAGGATGAAGATGGGATTAGGCCCAATAATAGTTAGGTGAGGGATCTAATGATGGCTTTACTTTTGCATTAAATAATGGGTCGAACTTAACTAAAGAGTGTAGATAATAACTGTTAGGTGAGCCCATATGACTTAGAGACTGAGTGGCCACAATATGCTTGAGAAGCATTGGACAAGAGTTGTCCACTCATTGGTTTGTATGTTATCAATAACTGTTAGGTGAGGTGCATATAGATCAGTAGGACTACAATAACCACTAAAAACTCTAATCATATAGGATTTCTGCATCTCCATTAAAGAGTGTGAGAGATCTATGAAAATAGTATGAGCTTTTATTTATTTCTTAAAGTTTCTAGAATAAATAATTGATTGAGTACAAATATCTAACTAGAATATTTTCTCTCTTCAGATAATTATGTCAGCTTCCATTTCCTTAGGCCTAAATCTTGAGTCTAACCATTTGACCAAATCCAATCACAAGGAAGTTTTTGGATATGTCTTACACTAGAATATAGAAGAGACCTTGAAGAGTTTAAGGGATCCTATGTACCTAAAGAACCTGAAAAAAGGGTTGGTATACCATTAGAAAGTATGTCAGATATGCTCATTGTTGAAACAAACCTAATAGTCTCTTCTACTTTTAGTTCAGTCACAGACTTTAGTTTAAGTACACATTTGTGCACCTCAATGCAGGATCTAGTAGAATGTAGAAGGTTGAAGGAAGGCAAAGTGATCCTTCGGGTCAACAATAGTGCAAGAGTTGCAACTATTGCTGTTAGAATTGACCATCTTTGATTACCATTTGGTTATTGTTTAATGCTTAGAGATTATTACTATATACTTATAGCTAGTAGATATTTGATTTCTATATCTGTATTAGCATAGGAAGAATATAATTTTAATTTTAATAAAGACCATTGCTCTATTTATTTGGAAAAGAATTTGGTTGCATGTGGCTTTATGATTGATAGTCTATATTATTTACATGTTGATGAGTCAGTTAATATAAGCGAGCAATTAGTGAGTGCTATAGGTTAGAAGAGACTTAGAGATGACTTGAACCATAAGTATATATGGCACCTTAGACTTGGTCATATTGGTAAGGATAGAATAAATAAACTAGAGAATGATGGTGTCCTTCACTCACTAAATGCATATCCATTTCCAATTTGTGAATCCTGCCTTCAAGGCAGGATGACCAAGTTACTCTTTGTTGGACATGAGGAGAGGGCCACTAAGGTACTTGCCCTGGTATAACTGATGTGCATGGACCATTTGATGTGCAGGCCAAGGATGGTTATCAATACTTTATAACCTTTATTGATGACTGCTCATGGATGGATATGTGTTTATTATAAGATACAAGTCTGAAGCATTTAAAAAGTTCAAAGAGTTTATACATGAAGTAGAGAAGCAAACAAAAAAACTCTTTAAGGTTCTCTAATCAAATCGAGGGGAATACCTTTGTAAAGAATTTGAGTTATCCCATGGATAATGGCATAGTCTCATAGTGGACTCTACCTGGTACATCTTAACTCAATGGGATATCAGAATGGAGAAATAGGATCCTATTAAATATAGTTCAGTCCATGATGGGCTCCACTAATTTACCTTATATCTTTAGAGATTCGTCCTACTTATTGCTATTTACATATTGAATAGGGTTCCTTCTAAATCCGTTTCTACCATACCATATGAGATGTGGCACATAACAAACAAAGTCTTGGTCACATCAAGATTTGGGGATGTCTGGCCCAATCAAAATGCAATAAGCGAACAAGTTAGAGGCTAGGTCTATGAGAGTCCATTTTATTAGGTATCCTAAAGAGTCATTAGAATACTATTTTTACTTTTCAAAGGATCATAATATGATTATAAGCCGAAATAACATATTCTTAGAAAAATAATTTATCCAAGATGGTGGCGTGGGAGGCAAATTGAGCCTAAAGAGAAGGTATTTGTTAAGTAGCAGAGTATAGAACCCACTGAACCTATTCTAGCTGAGCCAGTCAGCATAGCTCCACCTCCTCCACTTGGTAGGTCTAACAAGATTTCTAGTCCTCATGAAAGATAATTAGGTATACTTACAAAGGATGTAGAGAAAGTATTTTTCATGGGAGATAGGGATCAAGTAGTTGATCCTAAGACCTATGATGAGATGATGTCAGATATTAACTCTGAGAAATGGTTGAGTTCTATGAAGTCAAAAATCAACTTAATGCACTCGAACCAAGTTCAGACCTTAGTGGATCTACTAGAGGGTATTGTACACATTGGATATAAATGGATCTACAAAACAAAGATATGTGTAGATGGTAAGGTAGAGACTATAAAGCTAGGCTAGTGGCAAAGAGGTATAGTTAGCATGAAGGCAATGACTATTAAGATACCTTTTCACTAGTAGACATGCTAAAATCCATCCACACATTGCTTGTTATTATAGCATTTCATGATTATGAAATTTGGTAGATGTATATGAAAACAGTATTCCTTAATGAATATCTTGAGAAAGATATCTATATGAAACAACCCTTGGATTTCACTTCTAGTGATAAGGATCATAAAGTCTACAAGTTGCATAGGTCCATTTATGAGCTAAAGCAAGCTTCTCGAAGTTGGAACACTCATTTCAATGATGAAATCAAATTATTTGATTTTATTAGGAACGAGGAGGAGCCTTATGTTTATAAGAAGATTAGTGAGAGGGTTGTGACATTCCTCGTATTATACATGGATGTATCCTCCTTATTAGAAATGATATTTTCATACTGACCTTGGTCAAGTATTGGCTGTCCAAGAAATTTTTTATGAAAGACCTAGGCAAAGCATCTTACATTTTAGGAATTAAGGTATATAGAAATAGACCAAATAGAATGCTTAGCCTGTCATAGAAAATGTACATAGAGAAAGTGTTAAAAAGGTTTAGGATGAAGAACTCTTAAAGGGGACTTCTATCTCTTAGAAATGACATAAGTCTCTCTAAAAAGATGTGTCCTAGCACTCTTGAGAAGATTCAGTGGATGAGAAAGATCTCTTATGCTTTGATAATTAGGAACCTCATGTATGCCATGTTATACACACAACCTGATTTAGCCCTTGCTACAAGTGTTACAAGTGGGTATCAGGTGAGTCTAGGTGAAGAGCACTGGACTGTTATGGAAAACATCTTTAAGTACTTAAGAAAGACTAAGGATTTCTTCTTGGTATTTGGAAAAAATTCAGAGTTGCGGATCGAGGGATACACTAATTTAGACTTTATGTCTAATCTTGATGATAGAAAGTCTACATTAGATTTTATTTCTTTATAATGATGGTTGTACTAGCTAGAAGAGTTCCAAGCAACCAATCATTGCAGATTCAACAATGGAAGCTAAGTACATCACCACTTCAAAAGATATAAAGGAGGCCTTCTAGTACAAGAAGTTCATTATAGATCTCAGAGTGATACCATCAAATGCCATTCCCTTGTACTGCGACAATACAGTGCCATAGCGCTTACTAAGGAGCCCAAGTCTCACTAAAAGTCCAAGCATATCAAGCGATGATTCCATATTATATGCAACTACCTCGAGAAAGTATATCAAAGTGAAAAAACTTGACTCCATGGATAATATGGTAGATCCACTAACAAAGTAGTTAAACCAGTAGAAGATTGAAGCCCACTTTAAGAAGATGGGACTTAGCTATATGGCTAATTGGCTTAAGTATAAGTGGGAGATTGTTAGATGTGTATATCCTAAAAGCCAATTTGGTTGACACATTGTATTTTTATGGGACATCATTTATACTTAATCAAATTTTTATCAATAAAATTGGATATTTTTTCATTCATAATTATGTATCTATAAATCATCCATGGAGTTAATGGACAATGATATATATTCTCAGGAGTTAAGAATTTAAGGTATGTATCATTATAGGTTAACTCCTAAATGCTCCTAATCATTGGATCATTATAAGAACAGTGATTGATCCATCAAGATTGATGCATGGATCACTTTCCTTTTGGATAGATGAGTCTCAAGTCTATAGTGTAGGGAAACTGAAGTGAGAGTGCAGGTGGTTGTTAGAGAATAACAATACTGAACATGATTAAAGAACAAGAAGTCACATAGATATCTACTCACTCATTAATGATTTCTTGAGCTATAGTTATATGAGTAGTTCCTTGACCTACGGTGCCTCAGTCACTCATAGTAGGATTGATGTAGTTAGACAAGCACATAAATATAGTTCCTAGCCATATAAGATCTTATGGTGTATATTGGTTGTGATAGGTTCGCTGTATGAGTTAGGAGTGTATCTATAGGGGATCTATCGATCATAGTAGTTGAGAAAAACTCATATGTGACCTAATAGATTGAGTCCTTAATTCTATGCCCACAATAGTGTCATAATGGAATGGACTTTTCATAAGAATCATGATCGAGCTCGAGCTAATTAAGTCTAGCATATAAGGGATACTTAGGATTTATCAGAATCCATGACCTGCATCCTATCAGGACTCTTGATAAAGGAACTTGATCACATAGTGACTACACCTAGGGGTTCATCTTTATCTTTTGCTGGGTTGCCACTATATACTACTAGGTGTCGGTGCTGAACCCTCGTGGATCATATGAAGTAGCTGGATTGCTGGTTCGCCTCTCGGAGTCCCTGTAAAACAAGTTCCTAGCCATATTTTCTCTAACGGGGGACACTCTGATGCCTAAGTTAGTAAGGATCCAAGCAATATAATGGAGAGTTCTGAGGAAGTGGAGTAAAGTGAAGTGAAGTAAAAGGAAAGGTGAGCTTTGAGCAGCATCTGAGAGTGAGCTCTGGATTGGCTCTGTTGTGCCCTTGGATCGCTTACCTTAGGGGTCCCCTTTTATTGATATTTATAGGTGTAGTCATAACCAAATATGGTTGAGCCTACTTGATTTCAGTTAGGGGAGTCAGTTAGTCTAACATCCCCGTAACTAAAAGTAGTTGCTATCGGATGTTGGTTATCTCAATATTGTTGAAGCCAGTGCTATTGACCACGTGGATGGTTATAACAGCCAAATCCACTTTCAGTAGCTTTAGGTTGAGATTAACCAAGGATTTACTTCAGAGCCACTCTTCCAAAAGGGACCAAAATCAAGTTGGCCATTTGTCTCGTACCTATCCTCTTCGGAGTAAGTTGAAGACATCTTAGCCATTCATTTTGGAACTACCTTCTTCAAAGTGGGCTGGAGTGTTTGCTTCGAACTTATCCTCTTCGGAGAAAGCTAGGAGATGAATTAATTGTCTTCTCCATACCAGTCTTCTTCGGACTAACACGAAGAAAGACTAGCTAATTATTCTAGGATAGCATGGATTAGGGATGTACTTCAGCACTATCCTCTTTAGTGTAGGCTGAAGACTGTCCTTATACTGTGAATAGTATAGAAATGTTGAATCATCACTTTATGGGACTTCGAAGTAATCTTCAGGTCTTCTAGCTTGGGCGACCATTTTGGAAAGGATCAATTAGGCCTCTAAACTGGTAATGTGTTTTCATTGAGCCGGCTTATCACAATAGTTGCCCCCACTCCTAGTTTTAAAATACTTATTTATTTTGAAAAGTGGGAGTATTTATGTGTTATCGTTTACCGATAAAAAAGGTGTGGTCAATGATGGAAAATCTTCGATTCAGTCAACTGCAATAACTTCCCTCTGATTCGATCGTCATGCCGAGGATAGGTGTCGCTTTCTCATTAGCTCATGGAAAGGAGATGGTAGGCTGTTGAGTCATGTCTCTTCCTGTCATTTGGCGATCTGGCTGACTTTTCGACTTCGGTCTAGATGGAGGATATGGCATCATCTGATCCATTTGGTATTATTGCCGATCCCGCCGCCGCGCCTGTGGCTTCGAAACCGTCGATCCGACTAGACCGTCTCGTCCCTGGGGCCTCCTGGCTGGACCGAACCTGCAAGGCAAGGTCAGAAACCCTGGCCGGGGATTCCGGCGAGGGAGCTCTGACGGTCAAGTTAGTAGACGTCAAGAGGGAACAAATTCTCTGGGAAGGGCCCCCAAAGGAGTCCCAGACTCAGAGAACGTGCTAGCAAGAAAGGTGTCAGAAAGACCAGAAACCCGGCTGGGTTCCTTTGCTGAGCTCATGCCAAGGGGCCCCCTCTCGGGACCTTGAATCTTGCTCTTGAAGCGGAGTCTCCAGCCTTTGTTTCTTGCTTGCTTACTTACCTTGTCGTCTATTCTCTCCTTCCTTTTATCTCCTCCTGTTGCCCCCTCGTTTTCCGCTCCTGGGAGGCTCCTTTGTTGCTTTCATCTCCTCCCCTCTGTCCCTTTCTCTTTCCCCTTCTGGATCAGAGGGCCGGGCGGCTTTCCGGCCTCGTTTGTCGAGCCCAGCGGGGAAAGAGTAGGGGAGGGGGGCGCTGGTCAGACTGCCGACCAGACCTTGGGCCGAGCGTGAGTGCTCTCCTTCCCAGGTGCCGACGCTGTCCGTTATCGGGTCTTGTTTTGCCAGGGCCTCGTCTCTCGACTGCAGAACATGTCGGGCCGATGTAAGTGATGTTTCGTGTGTCGCCGCCGTCCGTATGGGGCGCCTTTCTCGGGGTGCGGCGCGCACAGCTCGAGGGGCAACCTCGGAGCCCGCGCCTCCATTCTTCGGGGCCTTCTCTGTACAGGCTGGCCTGTGTCGGCCGAGGTGGATCCCTCTCGGGTGGACACCTGGCGGAGTAGCAGAAGGATGCTCGGCTTCGGCCGAGGTGGTCCCGTCTCCGGGCTTCACCTGGCGAAGGAGCGAAGGGGCCCGGCTCGACCTCGACCGAGGTGGGACCGTCTCAGGGTGCCACCTGGCGAGGGAGCGGGGGAGCCACCGGCTTCGGCCGAGGTGGACCCCTCCTGGGTGGACACCTGGCGGAGCGGCAGAAGGACGCTCGGCTTCGGCCAAGGTGGTCCCATCTCCGGGCACCACCTGGCGAAGGAGCGAAGGGGCCCGGCTCGACCTCGACCGAGGTGGGACCGTCTCAGGGTGCCACCTGGCAAGGGAGCGGGGGAGTCGCCGACTTCGACCGAGGTGGACTCCTCCCGAGTGGACACCTAGCGGAGCGGCAGGTGGGCCCGAGCCGAACTCGACTTCGGCCGGGGTGGACCCCTCCTGGGTGGACACCTAGCGGAGCGGCAAGAGGGCCTGAGCCGAACTTGACTTCGGCCGGGGTGGAGCCGCAACTGGCTTGGCCGAAAAAAACTCCACGTGGCTCGAATCATGCCCAACGAAATCTAAGACATGCCACATCATCGTTACGGCCGTAACAGTTGCTCCCCAACCCACTGTTCCGTTAGGGCATCGTGGAATGGGACGTGGGGATTAAATGCGGAGATGACATGGGGAGGCGAAGATCTTGCATCATAATTACCACGATCCTCGTCGCCGTTCCTCGGTGCACCCAAAGCCCTATAGGAGGCTGCCACGTGTCGCTTACTCGTCCGCAATTAATGCGTCGCTTCGAAACAAAGGTCGTTTCCCTGCTAACGAGGCGTCGTTGTCGGGCGTGCGTCCACGCGGCAGTCACCCGATGGCCCGGAGCGGAATGACGGGTACGGCTGCTGTCGATTGAGTTTGAAAAGGAGGGGACTTTCCAGAACGAGGCCCTTTCCCTTGCTCCATCGATGGTTTGCTGCAGGCTATCTCCCACTCCCCCACGTTGCACAGTGCATTTCGGTGAGTGCCTCCGTTCTCTTCTTCGCTCTGCCCCTTTCCTCTAGTGTCCCTTCCTTGCTACTTTCTTTGCCATGGCGCGTCGTCGCCATGTTTCTTCTAACCCGGACGAGTCCGGTCCGTCCCGGCCGAGGACTCCATCGTCTTCCTCCTCGGAAGAGGAAGTGATCCCGGAGGAGACCCGCAGGCGACTCCAGCCTGGGGGTATCACCATAGGCATCCCTAGGGGTGTCAGGTCTCCTCCCGTCGTGTCCGCACTCCCTATTTCTTCTCTTCCTCCTCCGACCCTTCCTTCTGTCGGTCCCTCCGGTCATATTTCCACGATGACCGAAGGTGACCTTTCCTTGCTCTGGGAGGTCTATGGCATCCCGGGGATCGCGTCACCATGAGTGGCCCCGGCCGCATAGTTTTCTACGAGGACTTCCTTCTCGGGGGTCTTCGGTTCCCTCTGTACCCCTTCTTCCTTTCCTTCCTCAGCCATTTCCGTCTAGTCCCGGCCCAGTTGGTTCCCAATGCCATCAGGGTCATCTTCTCTTTCATTGTCTTCTGTCACTTCCACGGGTTTGTTGCCCGTTTCTCCCTCTTCAGGGCTCTGTTTATCCTGAAGCGGTACTCCACCGATGACGGCTTGTGGTACATCTCGCCCCGACCCAGGTGTCTCCGGTTCGACCTCCCTTCTTCTATCAAGGGTTGGAAGAACCGGTTCTTTTTTGCCTCGGTCGAGGACGTCGACTGGGCCTGGAGCGAGCCGGATCGGTCCCCGAACAGGAACTCCCAAGTCGAGCCGGCGGACCAAGAGGCCTACTCTCAGCTTCTGAGCGACGTGGTCCCAGCGCTCGAGGTTCTGCTCTCGGAGCAGAACTTGTTCGAGACGGGGATCAGTCCCATCTGCGAGCTGGGTGAGGCTCGGCTTTCCTCTTACCCCACCTTTCCGTTCTTCTTCTTTTAGCCGAGCTGACTGACTCTTTTTCTATTGCAAGCATGAAGTTTTCTCTCGAGAACCTCATGGAGGGCGCGGCCCAGAGGGACATTGTCGAGGTGGACGAGCCTGCAGTGAAGAGGGCTCGCACCGAGGCGAGCCAGGAGGTCGCGCCGGTGCCCGCGCCTAGTCCGGTAGTGGCGGCTCCCCCACCCAGGCCGCCTCGGGCCTGGGCCACCGATGCTCCAGCCGTCCGACCTGGCGGAGCTGCCGACGAGGGAGGCCCACCGGCAGCAGTTCCACCCTGTACCGGCCCCATCATCTCCACAGAGCCAGCTGCGCCACCCGTGACTCCAGCTATCCCGACGATGACGGTTCCCCCCGGGGGGTTGGTCGTCCCTACAGCCGACCTGACGGCTCTGCCACCGGTAATCACCAACTGGTGCTCCATGATCCACGACAAGGGGCTCGCGGAGAAGGTGATGGAGTTCTCCTCCACCTCCCGAGATCGTCGATCTCGAGGCGGCCGGGACTATGCCGATGCCTTGCGTGGGATCCCCTCGCAGCTCTTCACGGTGAGTCCGAGCTCAGATCCCTCTTCTTTGCTATTCCGGTTGACTTTTTACTAACCCGTTTTCCTTGCCGTGCATATTGGGACCGATGTGCTCCTACTGAGGAACTTCCTCGCAGGGTACGCAAAGGACGCCGAGAAGGAGGAGAAGCTTGGCAAGCTCGTGGCCGATGTGAAGGACCTCATGGAGAAGGGGGTCGAGCTACGGGAGAGCAACCAAGCCCTTCAGGCGGACCTGGCACGTGCCGAGGAGCGCGTCAAGGACCTGGAGTCCTCTCTGTCCGAGGAGAGGATCTCCAACCAGCGGTGCACGGAAGAGGATGCGACGGAGAGGGCTCGCCTCCGAGCTAATTCTCAGTCGGTGGAGCGTCAGCTGGAGGAGGCCCGGCGGGAGGCGAGTGCGGCTAAAGAACGGAGCGCCTACATCAATGGGCTCCTGGAGGCCTCGAAGTGGGAGGCGCAGGAAGCCATCCCGAGATTCTGGGCCTCCGACAAGTACGTCTCGGAGGTCTGGGAGGCCGCTGTGGACTCCTTTCTGAAGGGGTTCCAAGTGTGCCGGGAAAAGGTGGGGTCCTTCTATCCCGAGCTCGACCTCAGTGGGGTGGCGCTCGGGGGCAGAAGGCAAGGACCCGCCGGCGAGGCTTCAGGTGCAACGGGTGGCACAGCTGCGGCCCCAACGGGTGACACGGCCGCAGCTCCAAAGCGATCCTCCTTGCCAATAGCCGCTAATGGCGAGGACGGGGAGCACGCGCCCCAGACTGAGGATCCCACCACCGTGCCAAACTAAGCCACAACTGTATCTTTTTCTTTTTCCTTTTGTTTCTGGGGACTCCCGGCCTGTCGGGACTCCCTTGTTGTAATTCTCCCTTTTTAAGTCAATGAAGATTCAATTTTGCTAAGTCTCGACCTTGCCTTCCCCTTTTTTTTTTTTTTGAGGTGTTGGTGTCGAGTGCCGAGACGAGGTCCCGCGGCTTACCCCGAGCTGAGTCCGTGGGAGGACCTGGTCCCATCCAGCATTCAGATCAAAGTTCGGAGCAAGCTGGACTGGGCGGCAGTAGAGTGGGCCCTGCGCGGGCCCTTCGGGCTTGCCGGACCATCCTTCATGATCGCGTGGGTGAGCTGGGCTCTGCCCTGCCTTCAAGACCGAAGTCCGGGACTTCCGGACTGAATCCTGGGGCCGCAAGCTTTGTTCAAGCCTTGCGCGGCTTGCCGAGCTGTTCTTCGTGATCGCGTGGGCGAGCTGGGCTCTGCCCCACCTTCCAGACCAATGTCCGAGACTTTCGGACTGAACCCCGGGGCCACAGGCTTTGTTCAAGCCTTGTGCGGCTTGCCGAGCTATTCTCCGTGATCGCGTGGGCGAGCTGGGCTCTGCCCCGCCTTCCAGACCAAAGTCCGGGACTTCCGGACTGAACCCCGGGGCCGCAGGCTTTGTTCAAGCCTTGCGCGGCTTGCTAAGCTATTCTCCGTGATCGCGTGAGCGAGCTGGGCTCTACCACGCCTTCCAGACTGAAGTCCGAGACTTCCAGACTGAACCTCGGGGCCGCAGGCTTTGTTCAAGCCTTGCACGGCTTGCCGAGCTGTTCTCCGTGATCGCGTGGGCGAGCTGGGCTCTGTCCCGCCTTCCAGACCGAAGTCTGTGACTTCTTGCTTTCTCGGGTCTTCGGCCATAGTCGTGTTTGCCGAACTCAGAGCCACACGCCCATTTCCCTACGAGGTGAGAAAAAATGTTTGAAGCAAAGAAACTTTATTGCAGGAGTTGGGGGAACCTTACATTATTGATAATACGTCTTTAGGTTCGAGGCGTTCCACGTCCGAGGGAACCTGGACCCTCCCAATTCCTCCAAGTAGTAGGCCCCGTGAGGGAGGGCTTCCACTACCCTGTACGGGCCTTCCCAGTTCGGGGAGAGCTTTCCGCACTCTCGAGGCTGAGAAGCTTCAGCGCGCCAGAGCACCAGGTCTCCGGGGTAGAAGGACTTTGGCCGTACCCGAGAGTTGTAGTACCTGGCCACTCGCTGCCTGTACGCTGCCATCCAGACTCGGGCCTTGTCCCTTGTCTCTTCAAGAAGGTCCAGGTTGAGCATCATCCTAGCGGGGTTCTCCGCTTCGTCGTACTGCTCCACCCGCAGGGTGGGTAAACTGAGCTCAATCGGGATTACTGCTTCAGCTCCGAAGATGAGACTGAAGGGGGTCTCGTCGGTGGCCATCCTCGGGGTGGTGTGGTACGCCCATAGGATGCTCGGGAGTTCTTCTATCCACCTGCCCTTGGTCTAATCCAGCCTCGTTCGGAGGCCTTGCAGAATGGTCCTATTTGTGACCTCGGCTTCTCCATTCATCTGTGGGTGAGCCACGGAGGTGAAGTGATGGTGGATGCCGAGGCCACTGCAGAATTCTTCAAACTTCCGGCAGTCGAACTGACGCCCGTTATCAGTGATCACAGTGTGGGGGAGGCCGAAACGACAGATGATCAACTTCCAGAAGAATTTGGTGACGTTTGCTTCGGTGATCCGCGCCAAGGGTTCAGCCTCAACCCACTTCGTGAAGTAGTCGATGGCCACCATCAGGAACTTCCGTAGTCCGGACGCAGGTGGAAATGGTCCTAGGAGGTCCATTCCCCATTGGGCAAATGGCCACGGAGCTAAGAGCTGGGAGATTGGGGTGGAGGGCTGCCGTTGCACCACAGCATGCCGTTGGCACCGATCACACCTCTTCACGAAATCGACGGCGTCCTCCTTCATCGTCTCCCAAAAATAGCCTTGACGGAGAGCCTTGTAGGCTAGCGTTCTGCCCCCCACGTGGTTCCTGCAGATGCCCTCATGAATTTCCTGGAGCACGAGTATGGCCTCCGCGGGTCCCAGGCACTTGAGGAGGGGGTAGGAGTAGGACCTTCGATACAGTTGCCCATCCATCAGGACGAACCGCGTGGCCTTCTGTTTGATGAGGCGGGCCGCTGCATGGTCCTCTAGCAGGGTACCGTCGGTTATGTACTCGACGTACTTGTCCATCCAGCTAGGCTCACGACTGACCTGTTGGACCTCCACTGGGATCTTATAGCTTGGGGCCTTGAGGCGCTCTACATGAGCACGACCCAGCATCGAGTCCGGCAGGGTCGCCAGCCGGGAAAGAGTGTCCGCACGGGCATTTTCCTCGCGGGGGATGTGGAAGATGCTGAAGCGCCGAAACCCGGCTATGCCCGTTTTGACAAGCTCCAAATACTTCGCCATTTGAGGGTCATACGCGGCGTATTCTCCGGAGACCTGTCCCGCCACCAGCTAGGAGTCAGTGAAGGCTTTGAGGTTAGCCACGCCCAGCTCGCGGGAGACCCTTAGCCCGGCAAGGAGCACCTCGTATTCTGCCTGATTGTTGGTTGCGACAAACTGGAAACGGAGTGCGCATTCGACGACGACCCCACCGTGGTTGGCGAGAATGAGTCCAGCTCCGCTCCCACTGGAGTTCGAGGCTCCATCTACATGAAGGATCCACGCGTCCTCTCCGGGCTCCTATGGGCCCGATTTCGGCTGCTGGTGCGAGGAGTCCTCCTCGGACTCCTTGCCTAGGCCCGCGCACTCGACCAAAAAGTCGGCCAGCACTTGCGCTTTCATGGCCGACCTCGGCCTATAAGCGATGTCGAACTTGCTAAGCTTGAGTGCCCACTTCGCCAATCGCCTCGATGTGTCGGGCTGGCTGAGTACCGCTTTCAGCGGCTGATTTGTCAGGACGGCAATGGGATGCGCTTGGAAATAGGGCCTGAGATGCTGAGCAAACACTATTAACGCAAAAACAAGCTTTTCAGGCTGGGAATACCTGAGCTCCGTATCGCGGAGAAGTTTGCTGGTATAGTACACCGGCCGCTGGACTCCCTGGTCATCGATCCGAACTATGACCGAACTGACAGCCTCCAGGGTGACTGCTAGGTAGAGGATGAGCTCCTCTCCCTCCTCGGGCCTGGAAAGCAGTGGGGGCGATGCGAGCATCTTCTTCAGCTCTTCAAAGGCCTCCTGGCATTCCTCGGTCCAAGCGAGGTCGTTCATCTTCCTCAACACTTTGAAGAAGGGTCGGCAGCGGTCGACCGACCTGGAGATTAACTGGCTCAGGGAGGCTATCCAGCCGGTGAGTTGCTACACTTGCTTCTTGGAGGCAGGCTACTCCATGTCCAGGATGGCCTGGACCTTCTCCGGGTTGGCTTCAATCCCTCTCTAGGTTACCATGAACCCCAGGAACTTCCCGGCGGAGATGCCGAAAGCGTACTTCACCGAGTTCAGCTTCATCTGATGAAGTCGGAGGTTGCCGAAAGTCTCCGCCAGGTCGGCCACGTGATCCGAGTGGGGCTTGCTCATCACCAGCATATCGTCCACGTACACCTGCATGTTGCGGCCGATCTGATCTTTAAAAACTCTGTTGACCAGATGCTGGTACATGGCCCCGGCATTCTTGAGACCGAATGGCATCATCCTGTAACAGAAAGTTCCACGATCAGTGATGAAGGCAGTGTGCTCTTCGTCCTCCGGGTTCATTCGGATCTGGTTGTCGCCGGAGAAGGCGTCCATGAAGGATAGGAGGCGATGCCCCGAGGTGGTGTCGACCAACTGGTCAATCTTTGGAAGAGGAAAGCTATCCTTTGGGCAAGCTCGGTTGAGGTCGGTGTAGTCTACACAGATCCTCCACTTACCACTGCTTTTTCTCACCATGACCACATTCGCCAGCCAGCTGGGATACTGAACTTCCTGCACGAAGCCAGCGGCGAGGAGTTTCTCCACCTCTTCGTTGATGGCCCTCTACCTCTCCGCAACGAAGCTCCTCTTCTTCTGGCGGACCGGGCGGCACCTCGGGTCCATGTTCAGCCTGCGCGTAATGACCTCGGGGGGGATGCCCGGCATGTCGGCTGCTGACCAGGCGAACACTTCTGCGTTCATGCGGAGAAATTCCAGCAGGCGGGTCCGCTCCTCTTCTGGGAGTTGTGCCCCCACCTGCACCATCTTCAGTGGGTCCGAACCGAGGGGATAAGTCAACAGGCGCTCTACGGGTCCTCCCCCGGGTTCCTTCTCCCTTAGGTCGAGGTCGTCGATGTTGGGGGCGAGCTCAGCGCCCCGGGCATCCAGGACCGTCTGGAGGCAATGCGGGACTGGCTGGGTCGTCCCCCTTATCACCCTGAATCCGGAAGCTGTGGAGAATTACACTAGCAACTGCTTCGTGGAAATCATGGCGTCCAGTTGGTTGAGCCCCGGACACCCGAGGATCGCGTTGTAAGGCGAAGGAAGCTTGACGACGGTAAATGTCATCAAGACTGTAGTCTACCGAGGTGGGGATCCAGCGGTGACTGGGATAGTGATCTCCCATTCAACCCCCACCGAGTCCCCAGTAAAGCCTACCAGGGGGTGTGCACCGGCCTCAGCTGATCATGGGATAGATTCATTCGGGAGAAAGCATCATAAAAAAGCATGTCAGCCGAGCTCCCACTATCTACCATAATTTGGTGTACAGGATGCTTCGCAATGGTCATCTCGACCACCATGGCATCATTGTTTACATTCTCATTTTCATTCCCCTTCTCAGAAGGGGGTACATCCTCTGGGTTCCCGACCTCCCGGGTTCTCTTTGCCGCCCGCCCGATCCCACGTGAGATCATGCCCACTGGCTTCTCCGTCGGGCGATAGTCGATTGCAGGAACCGGGGGTAAGGCCGCGAGTGGCTGTCCCTCCACCGGGACCTCGTTCTTGACGAACTTCCTGAGGTAGCCTCTTTTGATCAGCTCCTCGATTTCCCGCTTCAGGTTGCAACACTCCTCCGTGTCATGGCCGTGCTCGCGGTGGAACTGGCAGTACTTTGACTTGTCTTGGGTACCTCTTGGGTTCTGAGGAGGAGGTTGGCGAAGGTAGTGCTCGCCCTCAATTTCCATGAGGATCTTCGTTCAGGGAGCGAGGAGGGGGGTGAACCTTCGCTCCGGAGTGGCCTCGCCCTTTAACCTCGGATTCGGGCGAGGGTCGGCAGATGGCCCAGGCCTCCGAGCTCCTGGAATGTCCCTTGGGGCCGGCTTCTTCAAAGTCTTCCTATCTAGCTCTCGGCTGGTGCGGTCGGCCTCCTCCGCTCGGATGTACTTATAGGCACGGAGGAGGAGCTCGGAGTACATCCTGAAGGTTTTTTTGTCCAGGGAATAGGTCAGGCGGGACGTCTTGAGCCCGTGCTTCAAGGCCAGCATGGCGACGGGCTCGTCCAGGCTGTAGATCTCCAGGGCTGCGGTCTTGAACCGGGTGATGTAGTCCCGGAGCAGCTCCTGGTCCTGCTGGCGGATAGAGAAGAGGCTGTCCACCTCTCTCGGCATCTTTCGACAAGCGTCGAAGTGCGCCACAAACATTCGTTCCAACTGATGGAAGGAGCAAATAGATCCGGGCTCGAGATGGGTGAACCAGACTCGAGCGGCCTTCTGGAGGGTAGTGGGGAAGGTGATGCACAAAAGAGCGTCCGTGGCCCCCTGGACCCTCATGAGAGCCTTGTAGCTCTCCAGATGCTCTAGAGGGTCGGTGGTCCCGTCGTAGGGATCCACCTGCGGCATACGGAATTGGCTCGGAATCGGCTCCACCTGGATTTCTTCAGAGAAGGGGGGACGGGAGTCGTAGCCCGCCTGGTCCGTCGAAGAGTTCTACAGGTCGGCAAATCGGCGGGCGAACTCTGCCAGCTTGCGCTCGTGCTCCTCCAGGCACCTTTCGACCTGGCGCTGGATAGCCTCGTCAGTGGAATCTTCCACCGAGGCCGCTGGTGAAGGGTGCACCGATTGGGCTCGGTGTAGGGTCATGCCTCGGTGTCGCTTGCTGCGATGCGCCGTCTCGGCTTCATCGGCCGGGGATCGACTCTCGTGATCCGTCGAACCGAAGTAGTTTCTTTTCGCGGGAGTTTGATGGCTCCCGCAGGGGTTGGAGACTGCCTGCGGTTGGGATGGCCTACCTTGAATGGAGCGCAGCCTCCCACGCGGCCCCGTGGCCCGAGCTGCGGGGGTCCCTGGCTGAGACTGCGTGGCCAGGGAGCGCTGCTGATATTGTAGCTGCCGGACCGCCATGGTCAAGGTCTGCAGCTGTTGGATGATGGCCGCGAGAGGTCCGTCCACCGAGGTCGGCTGTGGTGGAAGAGGAGGGGGAGCTGGGAGCTCCCTCTTCGGGCTGTGGGCCCCTGAGGGGAGGGGACCTCTCCTACACGGCTGGTGGATGCTTCGTGTCCATGAGTAACCACCATTATCGGAGCGCGCTTCGCTTGCAGAAAGCTAGCTCCCACTAGGGGTGTGGTCCTGCCCCCTACCCGGCGTGCCAATCTGTTGCTGATCCTGCCGTCGCGCTTGTGGCTTCGGAACCGCCGATCCGACTAGACCGTCTCGCCCCTAGGGCCTCCTGGCTGGACCGACTGCAAGGCAAGGTCAGAAACCCTGGCTGGAGATTCCGGTGAGAGGGCTCCGACGGTCAAGTTAGTAGACGGCGAGAGGGAACAGATTCTCTGGGATGGGCCCCCGAAGGAGTCCTAGACTCAAAGAACGTGCTAGCAAGAAAGGTGCCAGAAAGACCAGAAACCCGGCTAGGTTCCTTTGCCGAGCTCACGCCAAGGGGCCCCCTCTCGGGACCTTGGATCTTGCTCTTGAAGCGGAGTCTCCAACCTTTGTTTCTTGCTTGCTCACTTACCTTGTCGTCTATTCTCTCCTTCCTTTTATCTCCTACTGTTGCCCCCTCGTTTTCCGCTCCTGGGAGGCTCCTTTGTTGCTTTCATCTCCTCCCCTCCGCCCCTTTCTCTTTCCCCTTCTGGATCAGAGGGCCGGGCGACTTTCCGACCTCGTTTGCCAATCCCAATAGGGAAAGAGTAGGGGAGGGGGGTGCTGGTCAGACTGCCGACTAGACCTTGGGCCGAGCGTGAGTGCTCTCCTTCCCAAGCGCCGACGCTGTCCGTTTTCGGGTCCTGTTTTGCCAGGGCCTCGTCTCTCGACTGCGGAACATGTCGGGCTGACATAAGTGATGTTTCGTATGTCGCCGCCATCCGTATGGGGCGCCTTTCTCGGGGTGCGGCGCGCACGGCTCGACGAGCAACCTCGGAGCCCACGCCTCCATTCTTCGGGGCCTTCTCTGTACAGGCTGGCCTACATCGACCGAGGTGGACCCCTCCCGGGTGGACACCTGGCGGAGCAACAGAAGGATGCTCGGCTTCGGTCGAGGTGGTCCCATCTCCGGGCGCCACCTGGCGAAGGAGCGAAGGGGCCCGGCTTGACCTCGACCGAGGTGGGACCGTCTCAAGGTGCCACCTGGCGAGGGAGCGGGGGAGCCGCCGGTTTCAACCGAGGTGGACCCCTCCTGGGTGGACACCTGGCGGAGTGGCAGAAGGATGCTCGGCTTCGATCGATGTGGTCCCATCTCCGAGCGCCACCCGGCGAAGGAGCGAAGGGGCCCGGCTCGACCTCGACCGAGGTGGGACTGTCTCAGGGTGCCACCTGGCGAGGGAGCGGGGGAGCCGCCGGCCTCGACCGAGGTGGACCCCTCTTGGGTGGACAACTGGCGGAGCGGTAGAAGGACGCTCGGCTTCGACCGAGGTGGTCCCGTCTCCGGGCGCCACCTGGCGAAGGAGCGAAGGGGCCCGGCTTGACCTCGGCCGAGGTGGGACCGTCTCAGGGTGCCACCTAGCGAGGGAGCGGGGGAGCCACCGGTTTCGGCCGAGGTGGACCCCTCCTGGTGGACACCTGGCGGAGCGGCAGAAGGACGCTCGGCTTCGGTCGAGGTGGTCCCGTCTCCGGGCGCCACCTGGCGAAGGAGAGAAGGGGCCCGGCTTGACCTCGACCGAGGTGGGACCGTCTCAGGGTGCCACCTGGCGAGGGAGCGGGGGAGTCGCCGGCTTCGGCCGAGGTGGACCCCTCCCGAGTGGACACCTGGTGGAGCGGCAGGTGGGCCCGAGCCAAACTCGACTTTGGCCGGGGTGGACCCCTCCTAGGTGGACACCTGGCGGAGCGGCAGGAGGGCCCGAGCCAAACTCGACTTCGACCGGGGTGGAGCCGCAACTGACTTGGCTGAAAAAAACTCCACGTGGCTCGAATCACGTCCAACGAAATCTGAGACATGCCACGTCATCGTTACGGCCGTAACAGGTATCATGTACGTACTCCATCTTGGCAGTTAGATGAGGTCACACAGATCGTGGCTGATAGTTTGGTTTTACTCCCAATAAATCGACTGACACCTCTTAGGTCTTTGCATCTATGATCGGTGCCTCCATACATGGTGTGATCAGAGAGGTGCCTCTTCTCTCAAGGATATCATCTGAATTGTTCTCGCTCCTTATATAAAGGGGCGATGGATTGGTAGAGGAGGCTTCTTTGCCTCTGCTGAGCTTTCATTTTCCTTATTTCTGACTATTCCAGACCTTCTCCTTCTAGCTTCCATTTTCTCTCATAGGTAGAGCCTTTCTCTTCCTCCTTTTTCATCATGGTTAGAACTTTGAGGGTTCCCACCATTGGTAAGACTTCCTCCGGGGAGGGAGTTGAAACCTCCAATGCCTCAGAACCCCTTAGGAAGATGAACGCTGAGTCTGGACCAGATTCAATCCCCTGCTCCATTTCTTTTGATAGGATTGCTCATCTCCAAGAATACTATCATATTCCCAAAAACCTCACATTAATTCTTTCGAAACCCAAACAAAAGGTAAATACACCTCCTGCTGGTGCTATCTCAGTATACGATGACCATTTGAAAATGGTCTTCATTTTCCATTACATCCCTTTTTTGCTAAGGTCTTCAATATGTATCATGTAGTTCCATCATAATTAACTTTGAATAGTATTCGAAATATTTGCAGGTTCTTGGTCTTCTGTCATAGAGCGAATATAAGGTCGAAGACCACTCTATTCACTTCTTTCTTTGTATTAAAGAGAGATTTCAATGGCTACGGGTGGTGGGTCATCGGCCTCCACCCAGGTCATAAGTTAATTAAGGATATGCCTAGTGCTATTTATGGGTGGAAACCCAACTTCTTCTTCATCTTCTCTTCTCAGTCTTGGGGGTTTAACATGGAGTGGAGGGAACCCTGCTTGAGTGCCAATGCAGGTAAGAAGGTTCTAAGGGCTGACCAATTGGACTATGATGTATTGTCTGGATCTGATGTCCTTTCAATCTGGGAACTGTTAGAGGAAAGAAACCTTCATCTCGCTCAGATCAGCGAGTTTTCTTCATTAGGTATAGCTGGTAGATAACTTCGGCTTTATCTGGCTTTGTATTTATTCCAACTGAATAACTTTGAGATTTGTTTCTGTTAATAGGTGGTAGGATGAAGCCAGATTTCAGCAAGCTTCATCATGCTGCCAAGAAAAGAGCAGTTCCAGTTCCTCCAAAGGGGTCAGTGGTGCAAAAGAAGGCTCAAGCTGAAGGGGCCAGTAGAAGTACCGATCCAACCAGGGAGTCGTTAGGGGGGACGATGTTCCATCGATAGAGCCCCTGCAGAGGGAGACCACTCCAATTTGGACTTTAGAGTGGCTGACCTCAGCCCCAGCTGCCGATATGCCGCCATCCTATCCTGTCCTGAGGGATAAGGGTAAAGCCCCTCAGGTCAAAGAAAGCCTAGGGAGAGACATTCCTCTAGACAGGGAGTGTGAAGTAGACCTCTCCATCTTCTTAGATGCACAGGGTCTGGTACTTCTTGACATGGCCAGGAGGGTGCTGAAGGCCACATTGTTGCCTCGTGATTGGGCAGTTACCAGGAATCGACGCCTCGAAGAGGTGTTCGATTTAGTTTCTCTACTATGCTGAAGGTAACAACATTTTCCTCTCCTTTTATTTCTTCATACTCATACTCAAAATAATTGACTTCACGATTTGGCTATTTAATGCAGCTGATCCATGACATCACCATCATGGAAGAG
The DNA here is from genome assembly GCA_021397845.1 of Areca catechu. Classification (NCBI taxonomy): domain Eukaryota; kingdom Viridiplantae; phylum Streptophyta; class Magnoliopsida; order Arecales; family Arecaceae; genus Areca; species Areca catechu. Next base: position 181,110,707 of record CM038039.1, on the reverse strand, counting down.
AGTATGGCAGGGTTTACTAACTTTATTCGGAGTCTTAAAGAGGAGCTTCAAATGGTGAAAGCCAAAAAAGAAGTGGTTGAGGAACTGAAATCGGCCATGGAGGAGAAGCTCAATAATAGTGGTGCCGAGGTTCAGAGTTTGAAAAATGAGCTAAAAAAGGCTCAACTAAAAATTTCTGAACAAGAAAATAAACTTCGGAAGAGGAAGAAGCAAATCCACTCATTGGAGCATTCAACCAAGGAGATATAGAAGAAGGCCTAAGACATAGCCAAAGAGGCTGAAGCAGAGACCAAAGAGTCTGAGGCCTTGAAGATGCAAGTAACCAGGGCAGTCAAAGATTTCAAGAAGCCTTCATAATTTAAGGAAAAGGTAACTGAATCTGGGGTAGTCAGTTACCGAATTGGATTTAACGATGGGATCAAAGAGGTCCAGGGGCTTTATCCTGGGATGGATCTCACAAGCATCCCATTATATGAGGTTACCGAAGAAGAACCTGAAGCCCCAACCAAAGCTGAAGAGGTATCGGGATAGGCTAAAGAAGTCCCGATAGCAGTCGAAGCCCTTGGGGAACAAGTAGAAGAGCTGGTTGTAGTAGATCCAGTATCTTCAGTTTAGATTGAGGAGGTTCCCCCTGTGACTGACCTAGAAGCTCCTGCGGTGGTTGAAGTTCCTTTTGCAATCGATCCAGAGGCTTCTACAATGGTTGAAATAGATGAATAGGTTGTTATATTTTTGTCTTCTATCTTTTGCTTTGTAAGAAAGAAGAACTGTGACAGGCTTTTCTAGTATCAATAAAGAGTGCATTTCTCTTCCAAACTATGTTCCATAATAATTATTTCTAAGTGTAGAATCATCAGTTGAATGGTGCCTTTCATTCTGAGTGAAAAAACTTTTTCGAATAGAAAGTCTTTGGATATGTAATGGTCTTCGGATAGGTAGCTATCTTTGAATACACAATAACCTCCAACTTGAGCATGAATTTTCTAAGTGTGAGGTATTCGGATGGGTAATAGTCCTTGACTTGGATATGAATTTTCCCAAAGTATGAGGTCCTCGTACTTGGCCTTGGCAAGAATGTTAACCTCAAATGAACTTATCAACTCGGTTTGTTATACGATCGACCTTTTTTGTTCATAAATCTGACCCTTGAGCTCTCGAACTCATAATTAAGGAGCCTCGGCTTCTGTGGGAGATTTTAGTTCATTAATAAGGTGACATATCACCTCTGCTAGCTATCCAATTATTATTAGCAAGGCAGTTATTACCCAGATTATGGGATGGTAGCGATTGGAATCATTAAAGCCACATGCTTCTGGAATTGGACTGGTTGTAACCTTCTGAATTCCTATAACCATTTGCAAGTGGATTGAGACCATTTCCCCTCCTTTATTAATTAAAGTGGATGCACGTGGCATAATCAAAGGGCTGCTTGAGAAGTTGAGTAGGAAATCTGGATCGTAGGTGGCCTTTATATAAGGGATTTGCAACCTTGAGGATCAAACTTTCTCGGATGCTATTAGCATCATCTCCTTTGAGCAATCTTTCTCTCTAGGGATCCTTTTACTTGCCACCTTTCTCCTTCTTCCTTCATTAGTAAACTTCAAGAGTTTATCAACCATGAGGCCAAATGCAGCACAGCTCCGATAGGCAGCGAGGAAGAGGCCGGTGACAGACATTCCACTAAGAAGATCAAATCGAAAACAAATTTGCATTCAAGCTCTCTCATAAGTTTTGGCTTGTTGCCCAGGTGGCTTTCCCAAGAAGGGAGTGAATTGGGAATTTAAAAAATTTAAGCAGTTATGTGCTTTTGAAATCCTTATTGAGGTGTTAGGTGCTATGATAAACCAATTAACAGCAAAAGCAAAAGTAAATCAGAGAGGCACAACACAAACACATAAAAATTATAGTGGTTTGGAGCAGCCCAGCTCCTACATCCACTACCCAAGATTATCACTTGGGATTTTTACTATATCCCCCACTAGAATACAGTCGGATTATTTTAACAGTCTCACAATCCAAATCTCTACACTTTAGTTTTACCGGGATCACCAAAGAAACCCAACTTGGTTTTACTAGGATCACCAAGAACCCAATACTTGGTTTTTAACAAAGGCTCACCAAGAACCTATTTGGTTTTTCAACCGGGCTCACCAATAACCCAACAATTCAAGAATGAATTGAAAATAAATGCAACAAAGTGACAAACTAATTTTTATCGAGTGGTTGCCGATGTAGCTTGAGAGAAGCCCACTTGAATGCACTTCAATACACTTTAATGGCTTCTATTGCTTCTTTGCAAAGTGTTTCAAGCTTTAAATGAGAGTTGGTGAAGACTTGAAGACTGTCTTGAATGCTCTTAGTACTCTCTTCCTTGTTGGTAGGTTGGATATTCAATAGAGCATTAAATCTTTTTGGAACTCTCTAACACTTTCTTTTAAAGAAGTTCAAATCCCTCAAATATATGGCCTTCCATCATTCAAAGGCAGTTTTAGTCATTATAGACCGTTGGGATATGACATTTGACTGTTGGAGCACTTTTTGGATTCAAATTATGAGTTCTGGAACTAGCCATTGCAAGTCTAAAATTGACCTTCGAGTCAACTCGGATCACTCAAGTCGGCTTGGATCCTCAGAGGAGTTCTGGTTGAGTCGACTCTCTTCAATCCAGTTGGCTCACTTACATAGTGTCTTGATTCTTCACTCTGTAAGAGTCAGCTCACCTTGATTTGAGTCGAATCGGATCCTCAGGCCTTCAAAGTGTCAATCTGGATGAGTTGGCTAACTTCTATTCTAGTCAACTCAGATGGCTATTCTACTCAAAAACAATTTTCTAGACTCTGGATGAGTTGGCTCGATCTTTTGAAGAGTCGGCTCGGATGTTTGACCATGTGATGGAGTCAACTCAGACTTCCTTTGGGTCGGCTCGCCTGTCAGATTCAAGAATTAGCACTTTGGGTGGGTTGGCTCGAGTCCCTTAAAGTCGGCTCGGATATCTATATGCCAGAAATCTTATATGTGCCCAGTGCCAGAGTCAGCTCTCTTCTTCCTTGAGTCGGCTCGAATGAATGTATCAACGAATTTGTCAGTCCTTCTCCAGAATTCATCCAGCTTGTCTTCAAGCTTCAAGAGGTCTTCAATTTCAATAGGTTTCTAAGAAACAAAAAGCTTGAAACACACTTAGAAGTAACCCAATTTCATAATCTTTCTTTACTTTTTCCTTGGGTTCTTCTTTACAAAATTCGATTACAACACAACTCAAAACAAGAAATGTAAATGTAGGAGTTGAAGTTTGAATACTGAATTCACCCTATAAAAACTTGTAAACAACTTGAAGAGTTGTTAGTAAAACAAATGCATGCACCAATGTTTGGTTATCATCAAAATCACTTATGGGGTCAACACGACTGGGGATCAAGTTCCTATTAACATAGAATCTTCCTCAGAGGGAAAGCAGATTCCTTCACCTAGACACTCGACTGAACATCTGGCAAGATCTCCTATTACAGGGCCTTCTGGGGAGCCAGGCTTACCGAACAAGGGTAAGGCTCCCATTATTGATGAAGATGTCAAGCCCAAACTCCAAACCGTTGAAGAGGAGGGCTTGGGAAGCTGCAGTATATTTGCTGCCGATGCCGATCTCAGCAATCTGAGGCTGGCGAAGACTTTGTTGAAGGTGGTCATCCTCCGGAAGGACTAGGAAGAGACCAAAAAGCAAGGACTGGAGGACACTCTTTCCTCCATTTATCCCAGAATTTTATAAGTGTTGAAGTAGTTCACAGTACTTTCTTTAGTATATCAGTATCGGTAGGACTGACTTCGTAGATACTTTCTTTGGCAAATCATCCATGATGTTTCACTACTGGAAGAAAACATTCATGGGTTCACTGACCTCGGTGATGGCCTCAGAAGCCAGCTGGCTTCGGCCTTAGCCGAAAGAAAAAGTGGCTGAAGAGCTCAAAGTTACTACTGAGCGAAAGCTGAACCTTGCTACCGCTGCTATCATTCCTTAGAGAAGGAATTAAGGGTAGTTCAGACGTATGCAACTGAGCTGGTGGCTGATCTGGAGAAAAGGTAGAAGAAGTTGATCTCCGCTGAGCTTCTATTAAAGGATAGTCTTCAAAATGTCGAAGAGGCGACGGCTCAAAGAGCCAAGCTAGAGAAAAGAATCACTGTTTTGGAGTAGGAGGTATTATCGACTGATTAGAGAGCAGAACGGGCTGAGAAAGATGCTCTCCAAGCTATCGGGGCGTATAAAGAATCCAAGGCCTTCGTCGATGAAATACATGAAGCTGGAGTGGAGAACTACCACATTGGTTATATGGACTGCCTTGAAAAAGTTATGGAAATGTATCCGGATGTGAACGCCTCATCCTGGCCATACATGTTATTGATGAGGTGGAAAAAGAAGTGAAAGATCTGACTGATGAAGTGCCAGCTCCTTCTACTAATGAAGATATTGCAAAGGAGACTGCTGCTCTAGCCTCTAAATCGACTGAGAAGAAATAGCTTTTTGATGTCATCTTTCCCTCTTTTTTTTACTGATGTAATTCAATGGGATGCACCATTTTTTCTTTAATGAATGAAAAATCCCTTTTGCTTGAAATTGAAACTTTTCTTTTGATAGATGAATGCATTCCAAAATAATTCCAAGTATAAATTCTTTAGCATCATAAATACTGAACTAGAACATTTATAAAGAATCCCATGATTCCCTATTAGCCATGATCAATTTGTCTTTGTTTTAGACTAAAAAGTCTGAGTTTGTTGAAGCCATAATGAGATTTATCTACTTGCCTTGATCGTGTAGGGGTTTGGTGACCAGGGCGGAAGCGTGGATTTCAAAAATTTATTATGAAATCACTACCAAACCCTTAACCCAAGACCTCCTTACTAGGAATTAAAACATATAAACATGCATATATGATATAAACTAGAGTTTAAACACCAACCTGAATCGCAAATATCCAATCTGATGAAGAAAACCCTGATTCAGCCTTCTTCTCCACCAGGCATCCAAACGTTCGCCCTCCAACGGTGATCCACACAGAGATGTGACAAAGACTATAACCTCTTCTTTAGTGGCTCCTTTACTTGAATTCTTCTTTTAAGAACACAAAACTTGGACTATGGCTGAGTTTTGTCTACTCCAGAACTCCCTTTCTTCCTTCTTGCCTCTTCTTGAACTTCTCCCTAACTTTAATCCTTGTAGGACCCTCTTGTCTTGAAGAACTAAGGTTGTCCTAAAGGTTTTAAGCCTTGTCTTAAAATAGGAGATGAATTAAGACAAGTATTGTCTTAATGCAGGAAAGAAAGAAATATATATCTTTCTTCCTTTACCAATCAAGACCTTCTTCTTTATTCTTGTTTAAGACCAAAGTTTCGACAGAGGAAACCTCTGTAGAGGAAACAATATCCAACAAGAAAAAAAGGAAGAAGTCTCCTGGAAAGGAAGAAGAAAATCTAAAAAGGCTTCTTAAAACCCACACACATTTATCCGAGACCTTTCCTCCCATTATATAGACAACAGAGAGACGTCTTTCCAAAAGAACGCAACTCTCTGCTATCCAAAGATCATATCCCTCCATCCTTCATGTGTCCTCTCTATTTTATCACGCCTTTCTAGTTTTATTTCAAGACTTTTCGATGAAGGAAAATCTTGGAAGAAACTTAGGAAGAGACGCGATGTTTTGAGACGGAGTTACGCGTGACCGGGAAACATTGGAAACCTTTCTTATTTCCTAAAACTTTGCAACCATCAGATGACCATCCAATGGCCATCCTTTAAGGCGCTAAAATGAGAAGACTTCCCCCTCCCCCCCCCCCCCCCCCCTTTTTTGTTTTTCACGGTAAAATAGATAAAAACTCCACGCGCGTGAAGAGCCCATGCGCGCGTGGAGTCTTCCTTCTTATCCACGTGCGTGAGGGAGAGTTATGCGGCTTGGGGAGATGAAATAAATTGCTATAATTCAAGTGGGTTCAACCATGGGTTAGCCCAAAGTCTGAAAAACTTAATTAGACCCTAATTAGGTTCAATTAGAACCTAATTAGGTTCAATTAGAACCTAATTAAGCCTAATTAGGAACCAAAATTCGAATCCGATTTGAATAGAAGTTAGGGTTTCCAACACATGCTAGTGTGTTTGTCCTACAAACACGATTTAATTTCAAATTAAATCCTTCATCAACTCTCTATTGTGTGTGACCCATTGGGTTCCACATCTAGCCAGCAGTAGGTCCAAGTGCTATTTAACCTAATTCAATTAGATCTCAACTAAGCCGATTTAGGTCAACTCAAGCTAGCCCGACTAGGTCAATTAGAATCCAATTCTAATTAACTGATTGAATTACCATAATTCAATCAAATCCCCACAAGACAAGATTGATGTCCAGCAATGCATCATGCCTACCCGGAAGATATGGAATTTTGGTGGCATTACCAAAATACCCTTCAGTGGTGAGTTACCGGGCAATTCAGTCCTTCGATCAGCTTGCACCTTGAATATTACTATGGATATGGATACTTATCAAATCCAATTTCATATTCATTCCTATCTCGATCTGATAATGATGATTCATTAATGAACCATTAGAAACTATTTCTAATGTTCATACTTTGATCAAAGATTTCCCGAATCTTCATTTGATCGAAATCAGCTAGATGTGATTCCCTCTTACTAGGGTTGATCGATTCATTTTTGACCTACTCACAACCTCCATATGCAACCCATCATACCTAGTATCACCCCATGCATGACTCAGTGTCATGATTGAGTGTGAACCAAAGTATGGATTCATGCATACCAGGTACCATGGCAATCTCAAGTCAAAGGACCACATGCACTACTCCCACTATGAGAACTATCTATTGACAAACAGATAAGATTCCATTAGATGTTCTCTAGCTGGATCCATTCAGTGAACTCATTCTCTAATGAGCACCCTCATCCTAGTATTAGTGTCAAACACAAGTGACTGTAAGATCAGTCACCCTCTTCACCAAGTATACATAGGATGTGCTGGTCTTGCCGGAAACATTGATCCCCTACTCAACGTCCCATCGACCAGGAATATTTTAGATTAGGGTTTTAAGGCTTTAGGTCTCACTGGTATGATCTCATCATAACCTTAGAACCATAGCCCTAATCTATGGGGTTCATCATATAATAATAAAATAATTAAGACACAGCATATGATGAAAATAAAATGCCTTTATTAATTGATAATGTCAATACATTGGTTTGGGATACAAAGAAAAATCCCATCGAAATACAACATTTTGATTGGCCTTTAGGGCATAATCCTTTCAGATCAGACTTGCCGTTAGGGTAGACCGATGAGGCCATCCTTTGTCATTTTTATTAATAGTAAAAAGGTAGGCTGGCTAGGCCCGCATCGGTAGTTTTTGGTTTTACCATAGGGTAGGTTGCTTAGACCATCCCTATGCCTTTAGCTGATAGTAAGATAGGCTAATTAGGCTCACCTTGGCACATTGTTGGATTTACCATAGGGTAGATCACTTAGACCATCCCTATGTCTTTGGATAATAGTAAGATAGGTTGATTAGGCTCACCTCGGTACATCGTCAAATTTACCGTAGGGTAGATCACTTAGACCATCCATGTCCCTTTGATTTGTAGTAAGATAGGCTGATTAGACCCACCTCGACATGTGATGCGGGATGACTCTAAGAATTGCTAAATATGTAGAAAAATAGTAAACTAATTTTTTAATATTTTTTCATAAATTAATTTGCAGGCTAGTTTTCCAAAATTAAGTAAGAACTAGCATAAGGAATAGCAATGCAAAGAATCATCGTATAGTAGGCAAACTCATGCAAAAGAATAAATTCCAGGATGTGAGAATTGAGAAACTCCTGGATTAGGATAGCTTATCTTCATCAAATCAAAAATTAAAAGAAGGGAAGGATGTTACCAATCTGTGATTTGAAGAACTTTTGATGAAGAGATCACACAGCACTCTGATTGGAGTCTAGATGATGAAGCTCGGTTCCCTTGATTAGATGGCTGATTTGGGTGGTCCTAAAGATAAGGAAAGCCTCCTCTGGGGAGGTGAAACACCTCGGGGATCCTGCAAAATGTCAAGGGTCAATGAAAATAGCAAGTAAGAAAAAGATTAGAAGGAATCAAGTTAGGGTTTAGAAGCAGGGCGGCTTGAAGATTGATGAAGATCTCCTTGCTTGGCGGCCTAGGGCACTCCTTCTTGGACGTGTGAAGGCTTGGATGGTAGTGAGTTAGGACGTGGAATGATGCTAGGGCAGCAAGGAATTTGGCCAAGTAAGAGAGCACAAACACAAACCAAAGAACAAAGCAAAATAACACAAGCTCGCAAGCTCAAATAAATTTTCTAGGGTTTTGATATCATGAATAAAAATTGCTTACAAGAGGGGGAAGGGTGGGGTATTTATAGAGTTCCCATGTCCTCTAACTACGGTTACACACTTGGGTTACAAGTCCTCTCCTAGCTAGGTTAGAAAAATAAATCTTAAAACAATTAGGAGCATAAGTCCCAACTAGGTTAGGATTTGACCTAGTCTTCTCCTTCTCTCTTCATGCTTTGACTACTCCACTCAAGGACACCTCTTGGACTTGGTCAACACATCAAGGATGCCTAGGAGGGCGTGTTGGGCTTCTAGGGGCAATAAGGGGCCAGCCCAAAGGGTCTTGGTGCATGGGCTTGGGCCTCCTAGAAGCTCGGGTGGCCTGGTAGCCTAGTAGCAGGAATATTTCATGGAATCTTGCTTCTTTAGGGCTTGAGCTTGGCCCTTGGGATTGATTTCCTTGTGCTGGAATGTAGGTGGACCTCTAGAATCATGGATGCCTTGGTTTAGGAATATGCTCTAGTATCTGGGAAGGAATCTGGGCATCTGGAGGATATCTGGAAAGAATCAAGATTTCTGGAAGTATCCTGGATCCTAGGTTGTCACACAAAATCCAATGGGATGATGTAGTGGCCTCTGACTCCTAGATGTGGATTGGTGAAACTCTAAAATATGGTAACCTCCTATCTTGTATAAAAATTGGGCTCATATTAGACTCATAATTGATGTACAGGACTCAAAATACTAACTAGGTTGAGGGTTGAGACAAATCAACTAACCTCAACTTATTACAGGACTCAATCTTGATTGATTACAAAATTTTCAAAACTTTGACACATGACTAATTAAACCATATGGGATCCAGGGATCTGTGTCTGATCCTGGTATCCCCACCAATTCTCCCGGGGTAGGAGGAACTCGACCCCGTCGAATATGGGTCAATTTGGTTCAAGGAGGGTCTACGTTGAGGCGTTGCAAATCCACACCAATGTTCCACAAGTCCTCATATTCTGGCCGACCTTGCCACCGAACCAAATATCACTGACAGTCTCTATTCTAGGTGCTGATAGCTTGATCGTCTAGAGTTATCTCAATCTTTACCTCACCAAAAGGATAAATTGTATGTGGTCGCTCTGGGATGGGTTCTCTCATAAAAAAAGGGAGTGGCTCAAGGGGCTCGCTGGGTATCACTTCTGGCTCCCTAGACTTTACAAAGTCTGAGATGATGAAGGTGAAGCTAATACATAAATCAGGTGATATATCAGGTGGTGTGGGAACCAGACCTCTGATTAGGGTTTCAATTTTTGGAGCTTGTAATAAGGCTTTAAGCCTAAGCATTGTATTTTTTAGTCATGAATTTAGTCTTAATTATTTTTGTTTAGTCCTGTACATTGACCAATTTGGTCAAGTTGTGTCCTGTATTGAGTCTGTCCTGTATTGAGTCCAGTCCGAGTCTGGGACCAAGCCAGAGTGGTCTTTGAGTTCAGCTCAACTACTTTTGGGCCAAGCCTTGAAGGTCAACATTTCAACCTTAGGGCACCACTTCACCATCCCATGTGGCGCCACTTCACCATCCCATGTGGCGCCACCTCATCTTGCCAAATGGAGACACATCAAATATTCTTTCCTCCTTTCCCTCCCTCCATCAAGCCACTTACTAAAGGAGTCTTGGGCAACCAAGAAAAGGTTGAAGACAAAGGCCTTGATCCAAGCCTCATTTCAAGCTTCTCTCCAAAGAAGGTGAGCAACCAAGGAAAGGCTAAAGACAAAGGCCTTGATCCAAGCCTCATTTCAAGCTTCTCTCCAAAGAAGGGTGTGCAACCAAGGAAAGAGGGAGACACAAGCCTTGCATCATGCCTTTTTTCCAAAATTGAAGGTCAACTTTCCAAGTCCAAGGGAGACAAATTCCTTCTTCCAAGCCCATTATCATGCCACGCCCAAATCCAAGAAGATTTGGTCGACCAAGGAGTTTGAATTTCAAAATTTTAGGATTTTTGAATATATTTTTTGGCGCCTTAGCAAGAGAAGAAATGTATTTTTTCATTCAAATTTTGAAAGGGTCTAAGGTGCCTATATAAAGGACCTTACCACCTCCCTTGTAAGGTTAATGAATTGTTGATGATGAAAAAAAGTTGTTTGAGTGTTATTCTTAGTTGCCTTCGTTCCTTAAGAACGTCGATCTCCGTGAGGGAGTGCCTTCACCTTCGGGCATCGAGAGGTGTGAGGCCTCAAGTTACCGTCTCTTCCATCACTCCATCCTCCAACTTCGAATCGGAGCCTATTGGGATCATCCATCCAGGCGCCTAGCAAGAAGACTCCACCCATCATCACACCAACTCTCTTTCCTTCTTCTATTGCTATCTTTTGATCGAAACCTAACTCTTCTTCTTTGAATGCTCGAAGGTCCTCCAGGTGACATGAACATGGAGTTGGTTGCCCTTACCATTGAGACCTTCGGACAGCAAGCCAGCGCATCCACGGGTTGAAGGCTCGATCATCCAGGCCGCATCCGCGAGAGTGAGTGATCCATTAATCGGGCGCTTCAGAACTTTAAGGTTTGCAACCCTAGACTCCTAAGTTGATATTGATTTGAGAGCTTAGTCCTATGAGGTTTCTCAATCCTGGGGTCCTCTTTTTTATCCTTGCTTAGGGGCTAATTTACGTGCTAGTAGTTCTTATCATCGTCGAATCCCTAGATCTACTTTTGGTTGTCTTTGGGAATCCATAACCTATTTTTAAAAAAAAAACCTAAAAATCACAAAGAAACAAATCACCTGCATTCATTTCATCTTGCATTTAGTTAGTCTCCCATCATTTCTAGTATCAGAGTCAGGCTAGGACTTAGCGCTTCTTAAGTACCTGAATTAGGTGCTCCACCAGGCCGTCCGCGGTCTTAGGAGAAAAGTAGGGTTTCAAGACCCTCTCTTTCCATTCTACGAGGATCTCCTAAGGTGTGTAGAGGTGCCATTGTGATTGGCCTTTGAAGGGGAATACAAGAAGAATAGATTTAAAAAAGGAAAAAAAAAATTACATCATTAGATCTCATTGTTTTTTAATTTCTGCATTTTTCCCTTTCCAAATATGGTATGTTGTTTTTAGCATTTCTGTTTGTAGGAATCTTCAATTTGTCTGATTTTTATTTTGTTAGATCACAAATAATTGATAATATTTTTGATGATTTTCTCAGATTTGATTACAGCTTGTGAAATTTCTACAAGCCGAAATACTACCTTAGAAGAAATTCTATTCTGAGAATTTTAGCTAGTGCATTTTTCTTATGTTTTCATTTCTTAGATAGTTTAATTTGCATTTAGCTTCATCTCTTATCACTTCCTTCATCTCATTTCTGCTTTTATCCTTCAAAAAAACCCAAAAATATAATTAGAGACAACTCATTAGAGCATTTGCTTGCAATCATTTTCATAAATCATTTTAAGGGCAGCAATTTAACATAGAGTCAAGATTTCATTACCTGTCCCTAGCCCAAAAATCACTAACCTGCATCACGAACCCAAGCTCTAATTAAAATCGAGTAGACATTAATTTTGCTCTTGAGAGCTTAGGGACACCAACTAGTCGAGTCAAGACTAAGCGTCTATTCTTGGTGTCAGTCCATTCTGTGTGTGCTGCTGCTCTTGGTATCTAGGCTTGGTGATTCAAGGCTTGTGAGTTTGGTTCGCCTACCTGGCCAATCCCAGATTGGTGTCTAAGGTTGGCGTTCAGGGACCTCCACTCCCCTACACCTACTTGGCCAAGCATGGAGTTACTACAGACTGGTTTGCCATCCTGACTTAGGCAACTCATTGAGATTCTAGGTCTAGTAGATTATAGATGACTTTGCATGCTTGATTTATGTCGACTAGATCAGGAGTCCCTTATCATCCCCACCATTCCCAATCAAGTGAACCTATGGAGAATGAAAGAGAAGATCAACTTAAGGTTATTATTGAGCAATTGGCTAAGATGAATAGTAAGCTTGATAAGCTTGATGAGAGAGTTGGATCCTTAGAAAAGAATAGTCCTAGACCATCTATTGAACCTGAGTCTGAGTCGCTTTTCCCCTTTAGGGATTACCCTCATCATGAACCATCCATAGAGGCTGAACCCAGGAGAATTCCCCATTTTAACCCAGCCCAAGAGATTCACCCTAGGAGACCCAATCAGGAGTTCTTGGATCAGGAAGAACTGCATGAGTCTGATGACCTGTTAGGAGTGATTAGGTTTATCCTTACCTAGGACATAGTGCAAGAAGATTGGCGTAAGACAAACATCCTACAAACCTTTGTCAAACAAGGGGATAGGGTGTGCAAAATCATAATTGATAGTGGGAGCTGTATCAATGCCATCTCCTCAAGTACTGTCAAAGCCCTAGGATTGATCCCAGTTCCTCACCCTAACCCGTATAAGGTCTCTTGGGTAGATTCAACTTCCATACCCATAAAGTCTAGGTGCCAAGTCTTGATCAAGTTGCAATCATATGAAGAGATGATTTGGTGTGATGTCCTTCCCATGGGCGTCAGTAGCATTATCCTAGGTCAACCTTAGCTGTACGATCATGATGTCACCCTTTATGGTCAGACCAATACCTGTACCTTTAACCACCATGGGAAGAAATTTATAATCAACCCAGTTCAGCCTAAGGACCAGCCTAAGAAAGGATCAAGTAGCCTTAAAGAAAAGAAGCCTGAAGTTAACCTGATCAAGGACAATGAGTTAGAAGAAGAGATTACTGGGAAAGGACCCTTTAAAGAATTTCAGGAAGAGAAGGATGAACATTTTGAGAATTTGAATACAAAAAATCCTGAGCCCATTGAAGACTTTAAGGTTGAACCCATTGAAAATCTAGGAAAAGAAACTCCTAAGCCCATTAAAAAATTGAAAGAAAATGTCTATGAGTCAAGTTTAGTAGAAGATGGGCCCAAGGTTGAAATCATTGAGGAATCAAAGGAAAATGATCCTGAACCCACTATAAAATTTGAAGAAGAAATGACCGAGCCAGGATCACATCTAGTAAATGAACATGAGGATTCACCAGTCTTTTCCACAGGAGTTCAGGAACCAACCCTTAATGAACCAATCCAAAGAGAACATCCTCAAGAGATGGTTGAAGCTCGGAAAGAAATTGAAGATGTAGTTCCTGATGAGTTACCTGGTCAATTACCATCCCTGAGGAATACCCAGTATGCCCTAGAACTTGCACCCATCGATCAAGGTCCAAATTTTAAAATCATCTTGACTAACCAAGGTCTGTCTCATGCTTCCCATAAATTGTCCCAAGACTCCGATTCCTATTTCCTACCCTTCCCTGAGCCTTCTCATATTTCTAGAGCCATGGGGTTACATTTTGTTGAGATTACCAGGTTGCATGGACCCTTAGAGAACATCCAATTTGCTACCTACTTCTGGTATACCTTATGGCATTTGCTTAGGATCTATGATATTTTTTCATGTGCACACCAGACCAGGGTCAAACCTAGAGAGTCAATAATCTGTTAGGTTTAGGCCCTAGAGAGTCCAATAAAATTATGCTCTATAGGAATGTTTAGTTGAGTCTGCATTTTGCATCACGATAGGATTCTGCATTAAGTACTAATTTTAAAATAATTTGGCTGATTCCTGAAAGAGAACTAAAGAGTTTGATCAAAGAGATTCTGTAATGATTAGGCTTTGGCCTGAACGATTTTCACTAAGAACTGTTAAGAAACTTCATGCTCGTGAAGCTGGCCCCTTTAGAGTGATAAAGAGAGTTGGCCCTAATGCCTACGTTCTTGAGCTACCCCCGGATCATGGCATTAGCTCGACTTTCAATATCTCAGACTTAGTCGAGTACAGGGAACCAGCAAACATACCTAGCGAGCCATTTAGGCCTGACCTTTTATTTGAGAGTGAACTCGATCCAAAGTGTCCACCTCCAATTTTACCTGAGAGAGGAGAGCGGATCGAGCATGTCCTGGATGATCAAGCTATGACAACCCGGGGCAAAGGCTATCAGCGTTACTTGGTCTGATTGCAAGGCCGATCGTAGTCCGATGATTCGTAGGATACCCGAGAGGACTTGCAGCACCTCGACCCCAACCTTCTGGAATAATATCAAAGCCAAATCAACCTTTACTCAACATGGTCGAGTTCCTTCCACCCCGGGAGAATTGGTGTGGGAACCAGACCTCTAATTAGTGTTTCAGTTTTTGGGTCCTGTAATAAGGCTTCAAGCCTAAGCATTGTATTTTTTAGTCATGAATTTAGTATTAATTATTTTTGTTTAGTCTTGTACATTGACCAATTTGGTCAAGTTGTGTCCTGTATTGAGTCCAGTCCTATATTGAATCCAGTCCGAGTCTGGGTCCAAGTCGGAGTGGTCTTTGAGTTTAGCTCAACTACTTTTGGGCCAAGCCTTGAAGGTCAACATTTCAATCCTAGGGTGCCACTTCACCATCCCATGTGGCGCCACTTCACCATCCCATGTGGCACCACCTCATCTTGCCAAATGGAGACACATCAAATATTCTTTCCTCCTTTCCCTCCCTCCATCAAGCCACTTACTAAAGGAGTCTTGGGCAACCAAGGAAAGGTTGAAGACAAAGGCCTTGATCCAAGCCTCATTTCAAGCTTCTCTCCAAAGAAGGTGAGCAACCAAGGAAAGGTTGAAGACAAAGGCCTTGATCCAAGCCTCATTTTAAGCTTCTCTCCAAAGAAGAGTGAGCAACCAAGGAAAGAGGGAGACACAAGCCTTGCATCATGCCTTCTTCCCAAAATTGAAGGTCAACTTTCTAAGTCCAAGGGAGACAAATTCCTTCTTCCAAGCCCATTATCATGCCACGCCCAAATCCAAGAAGCTTTGGTCGGCCAAGGAGTTTGAATTTCAAAATTTTAGGATTTTTGAATATATTTTTTGGCGCCTTGGCAAGAGAAGAAATGTATTTTTTTATTCAAATTTTGAAAGGGTCTAAGGTGCCTATATAAAGGACCTTACCCCCTCCCTTGTAAGGTTAATGAATTGTTGATGAATGAAAAAAAGTTGTTTGAGTGTTATTCTTAGTTGCCTTCATTCCTTAAGAACGTCGATCTCCGTGAGGGAGCGCCTTCACCTTTGGGCGTCGAGAGGTATGAGGCCTCAAGTTACCGTCTCTTCCGCCACTCCATCCTCCAACTTTGAATCGGAGTCCATTGGGATCATCCACCCGGGCGCCTAGCTAGAAGACTCCACCCATCATCACACCAACTCTCTTTCCTTCTTCTATTGCTATCTTTTGATCGAAACCTAACTCTTCTTCTTTGAATGCTCGAAGGTCCTCCAGGTGACACGAACACGGAGTCGGTTGCCCTTGCCATAGAGACCTTCGGACAGCGAGCCAGCATATCCACGGGTTGAAGGCTCGATCATTCAGGCCGCATCCATGAGAGTGAGTGATCACGGCATTGGGTGCTTCAAAACTTTAAGGTTTGCAACCCTAGACTCCTAAGTTGATATTGATTTGAGAGTTAAGTCCTACGGGGTTTCTCAATCCCGGGATCCTCTTTTTCTCATTGCTTAGGGGCTAATTTATGTGCTAGTAGTTCTTATCATTGTTGAATTCCTAGATCTACTTTTGCTTGTCTTCGGGAATCCATAACCTATTTTTTAAAAAAAAACCTAAAAATCACTAAGAAACAAATCACCTGCATTCATTTCATCTTGCATTTAGTTAGTCCCCCATCATTAGGCACATAGGCATTAGGTCCACTACTATTCATTATTTTGGATGGGCCAACTTCGCGAGCAGAAAATTCTTTAACAGTCACATATTCCTCTGCATAAAAGTCTTTATCTTTTCTTTGGGAATTAGCCAAGTTGTTATATAGTTCATTAATTATGTTCTGTTCTTGACTAATTTCATGGTGCATATGCTATGCAGAGGCTAGTATAGGTACAGATATGTGATTTAGGATTGTGAATTTTATTAGACTCAACTAATACCTATTAGACTCGACTAAACTTTCCTATCAAAGGAAGTTTTATTAGACTCTAAGGGACAAAACCTAACAAACTATAGACTTATTAGGTTTGACCCTCGCATGACATGTACATGAGAACTTGCTATGTACTCCTACTAGGTTCCATAGGATTTTTCTAAAGTAAGATGCAAACATGACATGAATAATGAACGAATGTAACATGCAAACTCCTATAAAATGCAACCTAATACTGAAAAAAAGAGAAGAAGTGTCAGGAAAGGGTAGAAAATATGATGTTGGTTTAGGGTTAGTCTAGCAGGAAAAGGGTTCTGGATTGATTGGATAGAATGGAATGCAAGAAGGAATGTCAGGAATTAGTCCTAGACTAATGAGGTTTACATTATGGGTTTGATGCCTATTTAAAGGGTCTGCATAATGGAAGAAATGGTCATTGATTTTAAGGAAGAGATCAAGTGGAGTCAAAGAGGTGACTTCATCCTGAGGGCATTGATCTAAAGAGATTAAGTCCTTAATAAACTATTCTGGTTCATAAAGTAAAGGATTGGGCTCTCTAATTGGGACTCTAATAGCAATATTAGGGTTCTCTTCCTCTAACTTCTCTTCCATTACATGGTCAGCTATCTCTATGTTGGCTACTATCTGGTAGGGCTAGAAATGGGCCGGCCCAAAAGCTCATTATTTGGAAATGGGCTGGGCCAGCTCAATAAACTTCGGGCCGGCCTGAAATTGGTTCAGGCTTCGGACCAAATTTTAAGTATATTGGACTAGTCTTAGGGCTGTAAAATAAAGTCCATTTAATTTTTGGGCCAAAGGGATGCCTGTATTCAGTCCAAAATTTTTTAAAATATAGTCTTTGGGCTGGTCCAATGGGCTTTGGACGGCCCATTTCCAGCCCTACTGTCTGGGTATGGCTAGGGTTAGCTAAATCTAGGTTTGCTCCTATTTGGGTATGGTCATGTTCAACTAATGTTGGGTGGTCTTCTACTTGGTCATCTAATGGTTCAATCCTATGGGTCATTTGGTTATTCGATTGGATCAATTTATCAAATATCTTATTCCTTCAATCAAACTTGTGTTCCAACTGGTCAAACTGTTCCATCATGGCCTTAAAGAGGGTTTCTAGATTGGACTCTATGGTTGAACTGGGTTAGTTACACTGGACTTCTGGTTCAACTAATTCTGGGTTGGTTTCTTTCTGGGTTTGGTCATAGTCAACTAATCCTGGATCTTCTATAGGGTACTCTTCTAGATCTTCAATAGACTCATATCTTCATACTCCTCTACCAGACTTGGGTCAGCCTCATATATCTCTTCTTCTAGATCATCTTGGTGAACCAATGGGATGGTAAGAGGGGTTTGGCTACTGGAAAATTGACTAGAGTCTGGGATAACAGGGGTGGGTAAACTAAGGGTTATGGGTTCTTAGGTTATGGGTTTAAAGGTTATGGGTTCAAATCTAGGGGTATCAACCCTACAGGGTTCAGGATGACTGAGGGATAGTGGGTTACTACTGGGTTCATATCTAGGGACTATGGGTTCCTGGGGTCTATGGGTCTGGATTGGGGTTCCTACTTGGTTTAATCTAGTGGTTAATTAGTTGATCCTAGTGGTTGTTTGGTTGTTTGCTTAGGTTATCTGGTTGAGTTGAGTGGTCAACAGGAAAAGCTAATTTTGGGTTTGATCATGTTTGAGGTCCATCTAAGCTAACTGATTTTGGGTTTAGATGTTGGCTTGGTTTAGTTGGGCAAACTGGTTCATGATGGCCTCAAAATTAGAACCCATGGTTGAGTTGGGTTTGGGGTTTAGACTTATGGTATTGGGTTCCTAATCTAATGCAAACAATCAAACAAGCAAGCAAAGTGATGTGGTGCAACCAAGCATGCAAAAGAAAAAAAAAGGTTAGTACAATTCTAGGGTTTCCTAGACCTAGAGTCAAAACTGAATGGGTTAGCTTAACTTACACTTAACCTAATAGCTAATCCTTCCACTGGCCAGGTAGGGGGTAGGGTGGTGGGAGGCTTTCCCTGCTTGTCACAGGATCCTAATCATAAACCACCAATCCTCTTAGGTCATTTGACTCTGGACCCCTAGCCTTAGACACCAGCTTTCAGTAATAGCTAAAGGATTAAATGCACTAGTTGGCCCACACAATTTGGACCCGACCTGTTGGTGTCACCTAGCCCTCTAGGGTAAATTAGGTCTAATTAATTTTAATTAAGGCTTGGATAGAAATGCTGGGTGGTTGTTTTGGGCCCAAGATAGGTTATGACCTCCTACCCTGATGTTATATTGATTGCCCTTAAGATTAGATTAGAGAGATGATGGCATTCAATGCTCCTGATGCAATCTAAAACAATCAGAAAAATAAAAATATTTTATGTATATTTTATGGAATGACAAATTAGGTTTAGGTTGATTAGGTTAGCAATCAAATTGGGCTTGGGATTATGGGTGTGGAAGTTGGTTAGGTTTGGTTGAGTCAAGTGTGCTGAATTAGCAGAATTCTGAAAATTAGGGTTTCAAATGATGTAGGTTTTGACACAGATATAGATGCAGAAAAAACTCAAAAGAATTCTAAGAAAGAGGATAGACGGTGATAATGATACCTACCAAATTTGGTGCAAAGAAAAAATCAATTGATGATGTAAATCTTAGGGTTTTCATACTACTGCAGAAATATTTGGATTTTGTTAGGATTTCTAATATACCAAGTTTTAATAATTTGAATTTTCTATGAAATTAATTAAAAATTATGATAAATCAGAGGACATGATAGAGAACAATGCATGTAAATTTCATGGAAAGATAAAATTCTTAGGTGGTCAAAATCAGATGAAGAACAGATACCTAATGCAGTGGACAGGATGTAGAAAATTCAAAAATTAGGGTTTTGTGAATCTAATACAAATGAAAACTATCCTAAACCTGCTCTGATACCAAACTGATACGGGATGACTCTAAGAATTGCAAAATATGTAGAAAAATAGTAAACAAATTTTTTAATATTTTTTTTATAATTTAAGTAAGAACTAGTATAAGGAATAGCAATGCAAAGAATCATCGTATCGTAGGCAAACTCATGCTAAAGAATAAATTCCAGGACTTGAGAATTGAGAAACTCCCAGATTAGGATAGCTTATCTTCATAAAATTAGAAATTAAAAGAAGGGAAGGATGTTACCAATTAGTGATTTAAAGAACTTTCGATGAAGAGATCATACAGCACTTTGATTGGAGTCTGGATGATGAAGCTCGGTTTCCTTGATTAGATGGCTGATTTGGGTGGTCCTGGAGGCAAGGAAAGCCTTCTCTGGGGAGGTGAAACACCTTGAGGGTCCTGCAAAATGTCAAGGGTCAATCAATACAACAAGTAAGAAAAAGAAAGGGAACTAGGTTTAGAAGGAATCAGGTTAGGGTTTAGAAGCAGGGCGGCTTGAAGATTGATGAAGATTTCCTTGCTTGGTGGCCTAGGGCACTCCTTCTTGGATGTGTGAAGGCTTATATGGTAGTGAGTTAGGGCATGGAAGGATGCTAGGGCAGCAAGGAATTTGGCCAAGCAAGAGAACACAAACACAAACCAAAGAATAAAGCAAAATAACACAAGCTCGCAAGCTCAAATAAATTTACCAGGGTTTTGTTATCATGAATAAAAATTGCTTACAAGAGGGAGAGGGGTGGGGTATTTATAGAGTTCCCATGTCCTCTAACTAGGATTACATACTTGGGTTACAAGTCCTCTCCTAGCTAGGTTAGAAAAACAAATCTTAAAACAATTAGGAGCATAAATCCCAACTAGGTTAGGATTTGACCTAGTCTTCTCCTTCTCCCTTCATGCTTTGACTATTCCACTCAAGGACACCTCTTGGACTTGGTCAACACTTCAAGGATGCCTAGGAGGGTGTGTTGGGCTTCCAGGGGCAGCAAGGGGCTGGCCCAAAGGGGCTTGGTGCATGGGCTTGGGCCTCTTGGAAGCTGGGTGGCCTGGTAGCCTGGTAGCAGAAATATTCCATGGAATCTTGCTTCTTTAGGGCTTGGGCTTGGCCCCTGGGCTTGATTTCTTTATGTTGGGATGCAGGTGGACCTCTGGAATCATGGATGCCTTGGTTTAGGAATATGCTCTGGCATCTGGGGAGGAATCTGGGCATCTGGAGGACATCTGAAAAGAATTAGGGTTTCTGGAAGCATCTTGGATCCTAGGTTGTCACACAAAATTCAATGGGCTGATGTAGTGGCCTCTAACTCCTAGATGTGGCCTAGTGGAACTCCAAAATAGGGTAACCTCCTCTCTTGTATAAAAATTGGGCTCATACTAGACTCATAATTGATGTACAAGACTCAAAATACTAACTAGGTTGAGGGTTGAGACAAATCAACTAACCTCAACTTATTACAGGACTCAATCTTGATTGATCACAAAATGTTCAAAATTTTGACACATGACTAATTAAACCATATGGGATCCAAGGATCTGTGTCTGATCTTGGTGTCCCCATGAGCACGTCATCGAATTTACTGTAGGATAGATCACTCAGACCATCCCTGTGCCTTTGATTGGTAGTAAGATAGGTTGATTAGGCCCAACTTGGCACGTCATCAAATTTACTATAGGGTAGATTACTTAGACCATCCTTATGCCTTTGATTGATAGTAAGATAGACTAATTAGGCCCACCTCAGCACGTCGTTGGATTTACTGTAGGGTAGATCACTTAGACCATCCCCGTGCCTTTGATAGAGAGTAAGGTAGGCTGATTAGGCCCACCTCTGCATGGACACTTCATTAAAGTTTTTCAAAGAGAGATCCTTTATTAGTAATACTTGCAGAGATTTTCTACATTCCAAGGCCGAGGTAGTAAGGATCCGTCCAAAGTTTCAAGTCACTAGGCTCCCGGGCATATGACTTCTCTGATTCGGTAGGGGCCTTCTTAGTTGGGGGAAAGCTTACCTTGTTCTGTTAGCTTGGATACTTCAGTTCTTTGCAGTACTAAGTCTTCGGGTCAGAAGGTTCGTTCCCTCATCCTAGAGTTATAGTATTTGGTGACTTTTTGCTAGTATGCCACCATCTTCATCTGGGTGCAAAGTCTGGTGCCTTGTAGCAGATCTAGATCTATTCTTCGATGCTCCAAATTTTTGAGTTCCTTGTAGTGATCAATCCTTAAGGATTATAGAGTGACTTCTATAGGGAGGACTGCTTTGCTTCAGTGCCATAGGCTAGGTGGAATGGAGATTTACCAGCAACCATCTTGGGAGTAGTCCGATTTGCCTAAAGGATTGAATTCAACTCTTCAGCCCAGAGTCCCTTGGCACCATTTAGCCTAGTCTTAAGACCATGGAGAATAGTCCTGTTTGTCACTTCAACTTCTCCATTAGATTATGGATGACTGACGGAGGTCAACTTGCGGATTATGTGGTATTGAGTGTAGAAGTCTTCAAACTTTGGATTGTCGAATTATTGCCCATTGTCAGTGATGATGACATGAGGTATCCTAAATCGAAAGATAATGGAATTCTTCATAAAGCCTTCAACATTTTCTTCGGTAATATGCATCAAAGGTTCGACTTCTATCCATTTGGTAAAGTAGTCAATAGCTATGATGAGAAACTTTCGTTGTCCTGAGGCTAGAGGGAATGGACCAAGAATGTCCATTCCCCATTGGGCGAAAGGCCATGGTGCAGTTAACTGAGTCAGTTGACTTGCCGTACCTTTGAATATTGGAGTACTTCTGGCATTGGTCACATCTTTGGACAAAATTGGCAGAGTCTTTCTGAATAGTTGGCCAATAATAACCTTAGCATATTATTTTGTAGGCCAGAGATCTGCCCCCCATGTGATTTCCATATATACCTTCATGCACTTCTCTAAGGGCATAATCGGCATCTGAGGCCCCAAAAATTTCAATAAAGGCTATGAAAAGGATCTCTTGTATAGAGCTCCATTCAAGATAATATATTGGGATGCCATCTAGCACACTTGCTTGGCCTCAGTCTTGTCTTCGAGCAAAGTACCTTCATTCAAGAACTTGAAAATTGGATCCATCCAACTGGGCTCATGCTCAATTTGATGTACCTCCAATATTTTCTCCGCTATGCTCGGGGTTTCGAGATATTCTATGAAGGTGCGACTGAGGGAATCTGGAGTAGTAGTGGTGAGCCTAGACAAGGCATCGGCTCATGAGTTCTCCATTCGTGGCACATGGAAAATTTCAAAGAGTTCTAACTAGGAAACTAAAACTCATACTTTTTCTAAGTATTGGACCATGTAGGATCTCAAGCTTCAAATTTGCCTTTCACCTGGTTCACCACCAACTAAGAATCCGAAAAAATTTGAATCTTCCAAATCCCTAATTCCTTGGCGATTCAGAGTCTTACTAATAGGACTTCATATTCTGCCTGGTTGTTAGAAGCATGGAAGGAAAAATGGAGAGCATACTCTATGGCGTGCCCATTCGGATCGACCATATTAGACCAGCTCCACACCCTGTAGAATTGGAGGCTCCATTTACATGAAGTATCCATATGGATTCAGAATCCTTGTCGGTGGCTTCTTCTTCTTTGACATTCTACAGATTGTCCTCTTGCTCCCATGTGCATTCGGCTAGAAAGTTGACTAATACTTGTGTCTTTATTGCAGATCTAGGTTGGAAAATGATGTCGAACTCACCCAGCTTAATAGCCCATTTGGCTATCCTTCCGGATGTATCTGGACATCGGAGGATTGCTTTTAGGAGTTGATCTGTTAAGACTATGATGGTGTGTGCTTGGAAGTAGGGTCGCAAGTATTTTGCCATGATCACCAGTGAGTAGATAAGCTTTTGTACTTTGGGATATCTTACTTCGGCATCATGTAACACTTTACTAGTGTAATAGATTGGCCATTGAAGATTATTGGCTCCCTTTCAAATAAGCACCGAACTGACTGCCTCATTCAAAGCAAAGAGGTTTAAATAGAGGGTTTTCCTTTCTACAGGCTTGGAAAGTAGAGGAGGATTTTCCATGTATTTTTTCAGTTCTTCGAAGGTAAGCTGACAATCTTCGAAACATTCAAAACCTTGGGATTAATGAAGAACTTTGAAGAAAGGAAGACATCTTTCGGCTGATCGGAAGATGAATCAACTTAGAGAGGCAATCCTTCCCGTCAACTGCTGTACTTCTTTTTTGCAAGAAGGATGCCTCATGCTTCGGATAGCTTAAATTTTTTCTGGATTAGCTTTTATTTCTCGTTTAGTAACCAGGAACCCTAGAAATTTTCCTGAAGATATCTCGAAAATACATTTGGTAGGATTCAGCTTCATCCGATGACATCATAGGATATCGAAAGATTCTTCTAAATTCTTGATGTGATCATTTTTAAGGAGGCTCTTCACAATCATATCATCAATGTATGCCTCCATGTTCTTTCCCAACTACCTTTCAAAAACTTTGTTTATCAGCCTTTGGAATGTTGCTCCAGTACTTTCCAATATGAAGGGCATTATCTTATAGCAATAAACCTTTCTCTGTTATAGAGGCTATCTTCTCTTCATTTTTGGGATCCATCTGGATCTGATTATATCTAGAAAAAGCATCCATGAAGCTCAGTAACTGATAACCTACGGAGGCGTTGACTAGCTGATCTATTTTTGGAAGAGGAAAGCTATCCTTCGGGTAAGCTTTGTTAAGATCTGTATAATCGATACAGATCCTCCACTTACCATTAGCTTTCTTTACCATTACGACATTGGCTAGCCAATTAGGATAGTATATTTCTTTGATAAATCGATTTTAAGAAGCTTCTAGACTTCTTCGTCGATCACTTTCTATCTTTTAGGAACAAAGTTTCTCTTCTTCTGTCTAACTAACTTATAACCAGGGACAACTTCTAGCCGATAAGTGATTGCTTCAGCCAGAATTCCTAGCATATCCGAAGCCGACCAGGCAAAGACATTGGTGTTACTTCAAAGAAAGTGGATCAGCCTTGTCTTTGTTTCTTCATCTAGCAGACTCCCATTCTGCACGATTTTTGTTGGGTCATCTTCGGTTAGAGGTACGAAGATGGTTCTTTTCATGGGCTCCCCACAATCTTCAGTCTGATCTCTTGGATCTAGTTGCTCTAGTGTCATGGGAGTAGATGATTGCTTGTCTTGTATCAGTAGGCACTGCCGGGTGACTCGCTGATCTCCTTTTGCTTCTCTGATATCATTTCTAGTGGGGAGCCGCACTAGAAGATGATATGTCGAGACTATGGCTTGAAATTTATTTAAAGTGGGCCATCTCAAGATTGCATTATAAGCCGATGGTGTTTGCACTACTATGAAGTTTATGGGGAGCGTTCTTTGATATGGTTCGATGCCGAGGGTTACGGGTAGGATTATTTCTCCTTCGACTCTAACTTGGTTGCCTTCGAACTCAGTCAGAGGCACAGAAGACTTCTGTAGTTGATTTCATGGCAAACCCATTCAAAGAAAGGCATCATACAGCCAAACTTTAATAGAACTTCCATTATCCACCAGGATTCTCCATATATCGTATTTGGCTATGATAGCCGAAATTACAAGGTCTTCGTGGGGGACATGGATTCCTTGTAGATCATCATCGAAGAAGCATATGGGATTGTTGCTTTTGAGTCTCTTCGGAGCGTCTTCTTTAGCTCCACTTCTCCAGCTAGTTCGTCAGTGGAGCAGCCTACCTTCCCATCGATTGGCCTCTGGTTGGGTACTTCAACTTCTTCCATAGTCCTTTGAGGGGCAATAATTTTGGTTCTAGGTTCTAGGTAGCTGACATACTTTTCCATATATCCTCTCTTGATCAAGTCTTCTATGGCATCCTTTAGTTAGAAGCATTCTTAAGTATTGTAGCCTTGATCCCTATGGAATCGGTAATATTTATTCTTGTTCCTCACAGTGGAATGTGTCTTCATAGGGTGCGGCCTTTGCAAGTAGCTTTCTTTCTCTATCTCTATTAAGATTTTTTCTCTTTAGAGGTTTAGAGGAGTATAGGAATCAAATATTCTACGCAATGGTTTGGGCTTTGGACTACGTCATCGAGTAGAGTCATCATTGTTGGGGGTACAGGGGATTTGACCCCTTGCTGCTCTTCTTCTTGGGAATAGACTTACCTTTGACCAGTCACTGATTAGCTGCTTGCTCTTCAGCATCTACGTACTTTTGGGCTCTTG
Organism: Areca catechu; assembly: GCA_021397845.1. Lineage (NCBI taxonomy): Eukaryota > Viridiplantae > Streptophyta > Magnoliopsida > Arecales > Arecaceae > Areca > Areca catechu. The sequence goes on along the minus strand of CM038039.1, from coordinate 181,085,265 downwards.
ATAAGAGTGCAGCGAAACTGGTCAGAAATCTCTTATCTAGGAAAAATGTGAACCTGGATGATCGGAGGCCTTTTTTCAAGGTGGACATGGCCACGTACTCATTGAGATCAAAGATCTTAAGGGTGGCAGAGTTTAGTGGGGGCACCAGGATCAGACATAGATTACTGGATCCTATTTGGTTTACTTAGTCATGTGTCAAAGTTTTGGAAATTTTATAATCAATTAAGATTGAGTCCTGTAAAAAAGTTGAGGTTAGTTGATTTGTCTCAACCCTCAACCTTAGTCCAGTTTTAAGTCCTGTACTTTAGCCATGAGTCCAGTATAAGTCCAAGTTTTGTACAAGAGAGGATGTTACACTATTTTGGAGTTCCACCAGGCCTCATCCAAGTGTCAGAGGCTACTACATCAGATTATTGGATTTTGTGTGACACCACAGGATCCAAGATGCCTTCCGAAAACCCTGATTCCTTCCAGATGCCCTCCAAATATCCAGATTCCCTTCCAGATGCTAAAGTATATTTCCAAACTAGGGCATCCATGATTCCAAAGGTCCACCTGCATCCTAGCCCAAAGAAATCAAGCCTAGGCGCCAAGCTCAAGCCCTTAAAAAGCAAGATACCAGGGAATATTCCTGCTACCAGGCTACCAGGCCACCCTAGCTTCCAGAGGCCCAAGCTCATATGCCCAAGCTCCTTTGGGCCGGCCCCTTGCTACTCCTAGAAGCCCAACATGCCTCCCTAGGCATCCTTGAAGTGTTGACCAAGTCCAAGAGGTGTCCTTAAGTGAGAAGGAGAAGACTAGTCTAACCTAGTTCGGATTTATGTTCCTACTTGCTTTATGATTTGTAATTCTAACCTAGTTAGGAAAGGTGATGGGGACATCAAAACCCATCCAGGTTTTTTTTTTTCTTTTCTAGATTTTTATATTTTTATTTCATATTTTATTATTTTAGCTATTCCACATATTCCAATTATTTTAGTTTTATTCCAAGCTTATCCTTATTTTATCCCTCTGCTATTCCAATCATCTTCTTCCTCCCAAAAAGCTCCCATAACCTCTTTTTTTCTCCATTTTTCTTCTTGTTCATCCCGGATCCGCCACGCCTGACCACCGGAGCCCCCCCAACATCTGTCCACCTTCCCCACCGACAATCTTCTTGTGAGAACGTCGGTGAATCCCACAAACTGCCCATGGCCGTTTTTCCCATGCGGCTCCACCCATGCCGTGCCCCTCTCTGCCGCGCCGCCGATCGCCGCCCCTACTGCCACCATGTCGCGCCCCTCCTCCACCACTGACAGCCTCCATTGCTCGACCGCCGCCCCGCTCTCCCACTCCGCCGCTGTCCGCCCCCATCAAGCGCCGTCCACTTCCCATTGACATCGTCTTCCTCCCCAGCGACCAAATTGAAGAGGATCAGAAGGAACAAATTGGCCACTTGGTTTTGGGTAAAACAAAAGATTTCTGCTTAGATCAACCGCATCCTTTATGCAAAAGCCAATAGATTGCTCAATGGCTACAAGGCCAGAAACTCGAGAAGGGTGCATACTGTTTCCCTTTGTCTCAATCTGATAAGCCCCAGATAATGATGAAACGAAGCTCGGCATCCCGTCCACTGCCTCCTTAACATCTTCCACACGAGCCCCACCTCTTATACTCTCCTTCCATCAACATCGTCCTGTCCCTCCTCGCCGGATCTATCCCAGCCGCTCTCCCCCATCCGTCCGCCATGCCCCTGTTCCACGATCACAGGGAGGAGTTTTCTTCAAGGACTTAGAGTAAGAACAACCTGCATAGATCTCAAAGCAGGGAGGAGTTTGAATTTGAATTTGAATGGGTCCACATTTTTCTCCATAAATGTCGCCCCTCTTCATGGAAATGCCCACTATTTTCTCCCCTTATTTTATTTTTTTGAATTTCAAAATTTGAATTTCAAAATAGCTTGGTGTCTATAAAATAGGCTCCAATCCTTCTTGTAAATTTAATTGATGAATGAAATTTTTGTTTTAGAGAAGAGTGATTCTTCTTCACTCTGTGAGGAGAGGGTGTGAGACCCAACCCAGGACATGATGTGAGGTCATGCCAAGTTATCTCCCTTCCCATTCCACCTTCTCTATCCCCTGTGGCCTTTGAGATCCATCCTAGCACCTCCAAGTATCGAGGATAGTGTAATACCTTAAAGGTAAGAGGTCTTTTCATTAGAGTGAGTCCCAAATTCCATGAGATCCAGACCCCCATCTTCCATCTCATTATTCCTTCGCCATCAAATTAGAAAATCCAAAAAAAAAAATTACAATACCCTAATCTAGGTGACTTCTAGGCTCACCATCGATCCTAGCTCCTACCCCTTAGCTCCCCTGTCCCACATCAATTTTGTTATCAGAGCGGGTTAGGATTAGGGTTAGAGAAAAAAAAAAAAGAGAGAAAAAAAAATTACAGTAAGCCTGACTCGATGAAGTCGAGTTTTTTCCATCTCAGGAGAATGATGGGGACATCAAAACCCATCCGAGTTTTCTTTTTTCTTTTTTAGATTTTTATATTTTTATTTCATATTTTCTTATTCTAGCTATTCCACCTATTCCTGTTATTCTAGTTTTATTCCAGATTTATCCCTATTTTATCCCTCTACTATTCCAATCATCTTCTTGAAAGGGATATGCCCTACAAGCCAATCTATGTTGTATCTCCCAAACCATTGTAATTGACAATTTTCTAAATAAAGGCATTATTTTTCATCATACGCTGTGTTTATATTATATGATGAACCCCATAGATTAGGGCTATGATTTTAGGGTTATGATGAGATCATACCAGTGAGACCTAAAATCATAAAACCTTAATCTAAAGTATTCCTAGTCAAAGGAACCCTGAGTAGGGGATCAGGGTTTTCCGGTAAGACTAGCACATCCCATGTATACTGGAAAGGGTGACTGCTCTCACAGTCACTTGTGTATGACACTAATACTGGGATGTGGGTGCTCATTGGAGAATGAGTTCACTGATATGATCCAACTTGAGAACATCTAATGGAGTCTTAGCTACATGTCAATAGAAGGTTCTCATAGTGGGAGTGGTACAAGTAATCTTTTGACCTGAGACTGCCATAAGTACCTTATGTACATGAACCCATTCTTTGGTTCAATCCTAATCATGACACTGAGTCATGCACAGGATTGATACTGGGAATGGTGAATTGGATATGAAGGTAATGAGTAGGTCAACAAGGAATCGATCACTCTTAGTAAGAGGAGATTGCATCCAGCTAGTTAATAATCGGATGATGATTCAGGGAATCTTTGATCAAAGTAAAGATATTAGAGATGGTTTCTAATATCAAGATAATTAAATCATCGATATAAGATTGAGCTAGAAATAAATATAATATTGGATTTGACATATATCCATATCCATAGTTATATTTTTGGGTGCAGACTGATCGAAAGATTTAATTATACGGTAACTCTCTACTGAAGGGTAATTTTGGTATTTCACCAGAATTTCCATATCTTTCGGGTAGACATGACACGTTGCTAGACGTCAATCTTGTCTTGTGGGTTGATCAAATTCAAAGATCATTTATTAGGAAGAGTCCTAATTGATCAAATCGGGTAAGCCCGGTTTGACCTAAATCGATTAGAAAGAGTTCTAATCAAATTAGGTCAACTTGTATTCGAACCCACTACTGGCTAGACGTGGAACCCAATGGGTCACACACTTAAGAGGATTGATCAAGAGTTTAATTTGGAATTAAATCATCTTTGCAGGATAACACTCTAGCAGGTGTTGCAAACCCTAGCTTCTATTCGAATCGAATTCGAATTAGGGTTCCGGATTGGTTCAAATTGGGTTCTAATTGGATCTAATTAGACCCTAATTGAGTTAATTGGGATTATGGCTAACCCTATTGGCTAGCCATGTAACTTGGCTAGCCTCCCCACCCGCCCCCCTTGTATTTTCATGCCAAATGCCAAGAGTCCATGTGCTTATGGACTCTTGGCGCACCATTTGGAAGAGTCCATGGCGCATGGACTCTTGGCGCGCCCCACTTAAATCTTCGATGATTTTATTTGGGGCGGCCTCCTTTCTTAAGAATTAGTGCCTCACCTGTGTGCCCTTGGATGGGAATCCAACGGCTGGAAAGTTTTTAAGAAAGAAGAAAAACACTAACTCTTCCCGGGCGCGCGAAATAACATCTCTTCGGAGATGAAAAGTCGCGACCCCTTTCTTTTTAAAACACCACGGCTTTTTCTTTAAGAAAGGTCATGGGATTTAATCTGAAGGGCCATGAAAAAGTGGGAAGGGGCGTGAGAAATTGAGAAAGGCGTGAGAAGGAGTTTACGGAGAGTTTTGAAGGCGCCTCTCTGAAAACTATTTAAGGCGCAGGAAAAATCAGAACTTTGATATATATGTTTTTCTTTCTTCCTCTCCTGAAGACTCTTTTATTCTTTTCTTGCTCTTGCACTGTTTCCTTTACAGAGTATACCTCTGTCGAAACTCTGCTACTGAACAAGAATAAGAGTAAAAGTCTCCGACGATAAAGGAAAGAAAGAAGTTCTGATTTGTTCCTTTCTTCCTTACATTAAGACATCATTGTCTTAATTTCTCCTCCAACTTAAGACAAGCCTATGTCCTCTTAGGACAAGGTCTTTTCTTCAAGACAAGGGTGTCTAAAGGGCCAAGGTCTTAGTGGAAGGAGGAGAAGAGGTCAAGGAAAGGGAGGCAAGCTCTTGTGTGGAGGAATTCAAGCCATAGTCCAAGCAATTGAGTTCTAGGAAGAAGAACTCAATAGAAGGAACCATTGAAAAGAATATAGAGTTGTCTTGATCATTGCTCTGTGTGGATCACCATCGGAGGGCGGACACTTGGACGCCTGGTGAGATCAATCAGCCTCTTCAACATCAAATTTTGTTGGAATTAGCGATTACAGGTTGGTACCCTAATTCTAACAATGTAAGTTTGTATGTTTATTATATGTTTTAATCCTGAATAAGGAGATCTTGGCTAAGGGATTATGGTGCAAATTTCATCATTTTGAAATTACACTTCCGCTACGGTGCACCGAATTCCCAACACTTCTTCCTCCCAATAAACTCCCGGAACCTTATTTTTTCCTCCATTTTTCTTCATGTTCATCCCGGATCCACCATGCCCGACCACCGACACCCCCCCGACATTTGTCCACCTTCCCCGGCAACAATCTTCTCGTGGGAACGCCGACGAATCCCATGAACTACCCACGGCCATTTTTCCCATGCGGCTCTGCCCATGCCGTGCCCCTCTCCACCGCGTCGCCGACCGCTGCCCCTGCTACCACCATGCCGTGCCCCTCCTCCACCACCGGTGGCCTCCACTGCTCGATCGCCGCCCCGCTCTCCTGCTCCACCACCGTCCGCCCCCATCAAGCACTATCCACTTCCCATTGACACCGTCTTCCTCCCCAGCTACCAAATTGAAGAGGATCAGAAGGAACAAATTGGCCACTTGGTTTTGGGTTAAACAAAGGATTTCTGCTTAGATCAACTGCATCCTCTATGCGAAAGCCAATAGATTGCTCAATGGCTACAAGGCCAGAAACTCGAGAAGGGTGCATGCTGTTTCCCTCTATCTCAATCTGATAAGCCCCAGACAACAATGAAAAGAAGCTCGGCATCCCGTCCGCTACCTCCTTAACATCTTCCATACGAGCCCCACCTATTCTACTCTCCATCCATCAGCATCGTCTCGTCCCTCCTCGCCGGATCTGTCCCAACCACTCTCCCCCATCCGTCCACCATGCCCCTATTCCACGGTCACAGAGAGGATTTTTTTGCATGGATCTCGGAGCAGGAACAACCTGCACAGATCTCAAAGCAGGGAGGAGTTTGAATTCGAATTTGAATGGGTCCACATTTTCCTCCATAAATGCTGTCCCTCTTCATGGAAATGCCCACTATTTTCTCTCCTTATTTTGTTTTTTTAAATTTTGAAATTTGAATTTCAAAATGGCTTGGTGTCTATAAAATAGGCTCCAATCCTTCTTGTAAATTTAATTGATGAATGAAATTTTTATTTTAGAGAAGAGTGATTCTTCTTCACTCTGTGAGGAGAGAGTGTGAGGCCCAACCCAGGACATGATGTGAGGTCATGCCCAGTTATCTCCCTTTCCATTCCATCTTCTCTCTCCCCTCGTGGCCTTTGAGATCCATCCTAGCACCTCCAAGTATCGAAGAGGGTGTAATGCCTTAAAGGTGAGAAGTCTCTTCGTTAGAGTGAGTCCCAAAGTCCATGAGATCCAGACCCCTATCTTCCATCCCATTATTCCTTCGCCATCAAATTAGAAAATCCAAAAAAAAATTTAGAATACCCTAATCTAGGTGAATTATAGGCTCACCATCAATCCTAGCTCCTACCCCTTAGCCCTCCTTGTCCCGCATCAAAAGGATATGTAATCTAACTAGGAAAAGGCTTGTTAACCTAAGTGTAGCCCTAGTTAGAGAGGGCATGGGAACTCTATAAATACCCCACCCCTCCCCCTCTTGTAATCAACTTTTTCTTATGAATACAACTTAGCTGAAACTTTGAATAATTGCCTTGTGTTTGGTGTTCTAGTATTGGTTCTCTTATTTTTGTGTGCTCTCCTTGGGTCCCTTGGTCGAACCCCTGCTGCCCTAGCTTCCCTCTACATCGTCTAGAGGAAGACGTCCTAGCTGCTACCCCAGTCAAGCAATTGCTTCTTCCCCAGGACACCCACACCAAAACCTAGTTTCTTTCAATTCTAAACCCTAGTTTTTATTCCTTTGTTTAATTGCTGTTTTGATTGACCCCTGATGCTTGTAGGATCCTCGAAGTGTTTCACCTCCTTAGAGGAGGCTTTCCTTGCCTTCAGACCGGGTCTAGATCAGCCATCTGATTCAAGGAACTGAAGCTTCTTCCTCTAGGCTCTAATCAGAGTGTGAGTGATCCCTTCAATTACTGAATTTATAATCTCTGACTAGTAAGAAACCTTCCCTTCCCTTAATTTCTGATTTATTGAAGATTAACTATCCTAAGCCAGGAATTTCTTAATTTCCAGGTCCTATCTTTTAATTATCTTGCATGATTAAGCCTGCGATATGATGATTCTTAGAATTGTTGATTACCTGCTAGTCTTTACTTTACTTTTGAAAAATTAGCCTACAAATTAAATTATAAAAATCACAAAAAAATTAGTTTACTTTTTTTTCTAAATGTTTAGCATTCCTAGAGTCATCCCGCATTAGAGTTGAACCTTGTAATGTAATATTTAAGATTCTCTCCTTCATTTTGGTGAAAAAGGAACAAACTATCTATGTTTCAGGGTGCTTTGCGATAGGTCTTGAAATATGAGATGAACAATTTTTCTAATTTAGAAAATAAACTGATGGTACTTGGGCATATGCTTGAATACCACATTCGAGCTACCTTCTTCAAAGTGGCAGAAAAAGCCAGGCAATGTAATGCATCAAAGGCTCCTTGCACCATCATGTGGGCTTTGAAGCTGCCTATATGGTCAAGAGGATCAGTGGTCCCATCGTAATATTCCATCTGAGGGACCTTAAAGTGCCAAGGGATGATTTCCTCCATTATTCTGGAAGTGAAAGGAGGCCACGAGTCATAAACCATGATCTCGTTGTCCCTTCATTGATCACGGAGCCTCGCGATCTATGATTCAAGCATATTGAACTTCTCTTCATAATCATAATGTATCTCTTTCTACCCAGCATCTCCAAGCATGGAGTCTTCGGAAGAGGTCAAGGGAGATCGCCTGGTCCTCTTCCTATCGATTCAGTTATCGGCCTGCCCCGGATGCTGGGAGCTTCTCCCTTCATGAGAGAGTCGGTCTCAAGGAGAGTGTTGGACAGATTCATGATGATGATCTCTTCTCATTTTGGATCGGTGACTAAGTCTGGAGGTGGCTGGCGGGTACCTCACTTGGAGTGTTGCCTCTTAGAAGTTCTGAACCATGGTTGTTAAAGTATCAACCCGGTTCATAAGAGCCTTAAATTACTGTTGTCCCATAGCAAGTGATGGTGGTGGCATGTTATTTTTCTCTAGGGGATCATTCCTTTAAGAGGAAGGACATCGCTTGCTTGCTGAAGCATGTTGGGCCTTTCCCTTCACCATTCTTACTTCTCAAAATTCTTCTTTCCAAGAGGGGAATGTCATGTTGTGCCCCCTTTCTGGTGCTCCAATCTTTTGGCACTGAATGCTCACAGACCGGATGGAGCGGTTGGATTGTTGGTTTGCTTCTCGAAGTCCCTGCAAAACAAGTCCTTGGCTAGATTTTCTTCGGTGGGGACACTCCGATGTTTAAGTCAGTAAGGATCCAAGCAATAGAATGGAGAGTTCTGAGGAAGTGGAGTAAAGTGAAGTGAAGTGAAAGGAAAGGTGAGCTTTGAGCAGCATCCGAGAGTGAGCTCTGGACTGGCTCTGTTGTGCCCTTGGATTGCTTACCTTAGGGGTCCCCTCTTACCAATATTTATAGGTGTAGTCATAATCGAATGTAGTTGAACCCACTTGATTTCAGTTAGGGGAGTCAGTTGTCTAACATCCCTGTAACTAAAAGTAGTTGCTGTCGGATATTGGTTATCTCAATATTGTTGAAGCTAGTGCTGTTGACCATGTGGTTGATTATAACAACCGAATCCACTTCTAGAAGCTGTAGGTTAAGATTAACCAAGGATTTGCTTCAGAGTCACTCTTCCAGAAGGGACCAAAATCAAGTTGGCCAATTGTCTCGTACCTATCCTCTTCGGAGTAAGTCGAAGACATCTTAGCCATTCATTTTGGAACTACCTTCTTAGAAGTGGGCTGGAGTGTCTGCTTCGAACTTGTCCTCTATGAAACAAGCTGGGAGATGAATTAACTATCTTCTCCATACCAGTCTTCTTCGAACTGACATGAAGTAAGACTAGCTAATTATTCAGGGGTAGCATGGATCAGGGATGTACTTCGGCACCGTCCTCTTCGATACAGGCCAAAGATTGTCCCTACGTTGTGAATAGTATAGAAATGTCGAATCATCGCTTTATGGGGCTTCGGAGTAATCTTCAAGTCTTCTAGCTTGGGTGGTCGGTTCAAAAAGGATTAATTGGGCCTCTGAACTGGCAATGTATTTTCATTAAGCTGGCTTATCACAACACTAGGTATCACTAGTAGATTATGAGAACTCACTTGGATCATTTTCGAATCAACGATTCATGTTAGGATTGAGCTAGAATTGTTTCGATCCACTTAAAGGATTTCGATGATACTATGATAGAGATCATGATATATCTTACTGCTAGATAAAATGAAATCTAAGGGATCACACATAATAGAAGCTTGACCTATTAAAGTCTTCGATCAAATTTAGTAGCTACTAAATTCTAGCACTTATTAATTTTGGCACCCACCAATTTTAGCACTTACTAATTTTAGTATTAGAGACTTAATTGCAAGAGTTGTAATATTAATAGACTTAATTAAGTTTTGAATCAAGTTCTAATTAATTTAAATTAGATTTAATTTAATTGAACTTGACTTAATTGGGTTTAAGAATCTAAGTAGGACTTGGATTTCAATCCTATTTATAATAGGATTGACAGCTTTTCTGAATTCAATTCAAATTGGATTTGAATTCGATTCAATTTGAACCAAATTAGACCCAAATTAAAATAGAACACCTAAACTAATTGGATTAAGCTTAAATACTCTCAAAGTGGAATGGAAATTATGATTGCATGGTGATTTGTGATGAGAAATATTTGCATGGACAATTGCTTAAAGAGATGGAGTGCTAGTTGGCACCCCTCGTTTGTTGGCCTCTATCTTCTCATCTTGATAACTTTCAACCTTATTTAAAATTTCTATTTGAATTTAAATAGAATAAGTTAGGATTTATAAGGTATTAGGATGAGGGATTTTCTTTTGTGTGACAAAAGAAAATAAGGTGTGATGGACTGGCACACATTATTTTCTTCTCATCGCTATTTTTCTTCTCCATGCTAAGATTCCTATTGTTACCCACTTGGTTTTCATTTAAATTTTATTTGAGATAAGGAGTCTTGTTTGATGTAGGCATCTTTTGGTGGGGAGTTGTGTGCATTACAAATATAAGAAAATAGGAAAAAAATCAAGTGTTACTTACTTCCTTCTTGCATCTCCTTGCTATAGCCTAGAGTTATATTGCCCCTCTTTCTTCTTTGTTTTAATTTGTGCAGGCCATAAACATCTGAACAACTTAAGATCTAAGAGTTTAGAGAGTGTAGAAGGAGAGAAAAAATCTAGTATTCATGCTTTAAGACCCATGCATGATCTGGATACAAGAATAATAAAAATAAAAATAATATATATGTTGCCGCAAATTCACCGGGATCATACCTCTTCCAGGTTCTTCCTCTCCAGGAGCTTGCAAAACAGAGAATGCCTCGTGCCGGGGATTCCGGCGAAGACACTCCGACGATCAAGTCAGCGGGACTATCATGGAGAATGGGAGACCTCTGGCATTGAGAGCTTGGGGGTCTCTCCCGATACCAGAGGGTGAGAAGAGAAGACCCAAAATTGAAAGAGATGGGTTCCGTCTCATACCTGGGGTTTGCCTTGCTTTACCTTATATAGGCATAGAGTAGCACCAAAATTTGTTAGGGAGGAGGTCGAACAAGACCAATTTACCCCCAGGAGAGCCAACGTGGTGGCAAGGTCGTGGCCTGGCGGCGTGGCAGAATCATGGTCTGGCAGCGTGGCAGGATCATGGCCTGACGGTATGGCAGGGTTGTGGCTTGGTGGTGCCGTCAGGAGGATCAGAGTGATGGGGGCTTCTGGAGCCTTCGAACGGTTCCCTCTACTTCTGTCAGTCAGCCTTCTGAGGTCGGCCTTCTGGGGTCGGCCTTCTAGGGTTGGCCTTTTGGGGTTGGCCTTCTGGGGTCGGCCTTCTGGGTCAGCTAGTCTTCAAGTTGATTGGCCTTCTGGGTCGGCCTTCTGGGGTCGGCCTTCTGGGGTCGACCTTCAAGGTTAGCTTTCAAAGTCAGCTAGTCTTCAAGTTGATTGGCCTTCTGGACTTCTGGGTCGGCCTTCAGAAGAGAAGGGTAGAAACATTGAGGCCTTACATTCTCATCCACGCATGTCTGCTTCCAAACAACCTCATGGACATGATCATATATCAGTCTTCCACTGGCATAAGCTACTTTTAATGGGTGCATCATCATGTGGTGGTCGATTTTCCCATCTAAACCAGGTATTGAATGTTGAGATCAGGTGTGGGCAGTCATCCACATTGCGGGTGAAGAAGTTGAGGCACTGCTGCAGCGATTCTTTGGCATGTGACATGGGCAAGGTGGATATAATCCTTAGAAATGTTTCTTCCATGATCTTGCCACGCCGCCAGACCACGATCCTGCCACACTGTCATGCCATGATCCTGCCACGCCGCCAGACCATGATTCTGCCACGCCGCCAGGCCACGATCCTGCCACCATGCTAGCTCTCCTGGGGGCAAATCGGTCTTGTTCGACCTCCTCCCTAATAGATTTTGGTGCTACTCTACACCTATATAAGGTAAAGCAAGGCAAACCCTAGGTATGAGGAGAAAAAAAACCCATCTCTTTCAATTTTGGGCCTTCTCTTCTCACCCACTGGAACTTGGAGAGACCCCAAGCTCTCCATGCCAGAGGTCTCTCATTCTCCACGATAGTCTCGCTGACTTGATCGTCGGAGTGCCTTCGCCAGAATTCCCGGCACGAGGCATTCTCTGTTTTGCAGGTTCCTGGAGATGAAGAACCTGGAAGAGGTATGACCCCGGTGAATCTGCGGCAATAATATCCAATCCCAATATACCTAAATAAAAATAAAAAAAATGTTCGCTCAAATATGTGCATCAGGATCTATGTTGGGTGATGTCTTTATCATTCTCTTAGGGTGGGGAGAACTCAACTCCGTCGAGTCAGGCTCCATATTGTTCTGGTAATGCTTAAGAATGTCTGGATCAATCCATTTCAGTTCTTCTGGGATAATCCATATATCCTCAAACTTAAGGTGGCCTTGCCATCTCATCAGATATCTCTGATATCCATGACTCCTAGTAGAAACAAACTGCTCTCCAGAATCTTCTCAATCCGATCATGTCTTCGAGAAACTCTTGGTTATGGACACTCGGGTGGGGGATTACTCTCATTAAAGGAATTAGGCTTAAAAGGATCACTAGGTATTGATATTGGTTCTTTATATTTTATTAGATCTGATATATTAAATGTATGCTAATGCCATAATCAGATGGTAGATCCATAATATATGCATTTGATTCCAGTTTCTTTAAGATCTTAGATTTAATGATTCCAGAAGGTAACCATTCTGGTCTAATCCATATCATAATACAATCCCCTACTATAAAATCATAAGCTTGTCTATGTGAATCAGCTAATTATTTATAGATCTGGTTGCTGACATTAATTTTATTAATAATTCCTTTATGTAGATCTCTTACATGCTATGCAAATGAAATGACTGATTCAGATATCCTAACATGCATGGGTAATGGGTACAATATTATTATTATTTTATTTATTATATTATTTTTATTTTATTTTATTTTATTTTATTGAGTCTGGGCATTCATTATATTTGTTTTGTTAAAGCCCATAACTTTTATAATTACTACTTATAAGAGGTCTACATTAGCTTTAGTATCTACATCTACTTTGTACCATATGATAAAGATATAAACCCGAAGGAATTCAATTCACTTTCTAGGTTTTGGAATTAAGTTTTTCAGTGAATTAATAAACCTAAATGTCTCATAGTCCAAGTATAAGATAAACTCTCGTGGAAGTAGATAATGCCTCCAGAACTTTAGGATGTATACTACATCATATAATTCTTTAGGATAAACATGATTTAATAGACTTTTATGCTTAAGAGAAATAGATGGAGTATTTATCCTAGCCACGTTATAGAAACTCGAGTAGTCTACAGGTACTAAATCTACATATGAAATATTATCAGGAAAAATGGCATCACTGCAATTATTACTATTGATATGTTCTACGCATATATTTTCATCTTAACAATCAAGGGTATGAAGAATAGCAGTGTTGTTTTCATCTTCAGTATTGTTAGATTGGTTCAATATACTTTTATCTTCTTCTAATTCTAGTTGCTCCTCAAATATAATGTCAATTTGTATAGGTTTATGCTATTATAGATATTTGCTAATTCAGGATCTGCTATATAAACTTCTTCTTTATAACTATCATAGATATCTGCTAATTCTGGATTTGCTATACAAATTTCTTCTTTAAGAATATTTTTAAGATCTTCATTTTAAGGTTTTAGTATAGTTGGGCACTTACTGGCAGTATGGTCTAGTCCCTTGCATAAAAAATATTGAATTTTGAAATCTACCTTTATAATTGACTATGTCATAGGTCTGAAAGAGATATGCCTAATTTTGACATTACTGGCTCTGTTTTCCAAATTTTCTAACCTTAATCCATACTTTGACAAATGCCAGTCAGATTATCAATTTTCTTAATAAGGGCTTAAAGGGATGTAGCTATTTGGTTAGAATCCATCTTGCCATCTGATTCTAAAGATTCAAAATGGTATTTTGCTCCTAACCTAGTGGTCATGTAAGGGTCACTATAAGGATCATAATCAAGCTCTCCATTGAATTTTCAGAATGTGATAACCAGTTTTCTCCAAAATTCTGGTACCAATCTAAATTTTGATTCTAAAATTTTCATATGTAGTTTTCTTCCTTTTCGAGTTTAGTTTTCATATCTATAAATTTTATGATTTTTCGATAATCCTATCAACAGGAATTGTTAAAAGAACAGGTGCTATGAAGTTCTGCATATTACAGTTCTTTGCATGTACAATCAGAAGTTCCCGATCAAAGTGGAATGAATATTAAAGCAGTTTTTCAAATTTGCATACATAGAGATTTTCCAATTTGAATCCAGTTTCTAGACATACTAATTTCATAATTTTTTGACTCTCCTAGAAACAGGACTTTAGGTTTAAATAGAGGTTGCTTAAAATTTCAGGTTGCAGAATTTCAGAATAGAGGCTAAGAGTTTAACTCCAAATATGGCATGAATTTTGAAGTAATTTCAAGAATCCGTAATCATAGAATTGTTCGGCTACAAGTTTATTTTCTAACAAAGTAAATTTTATAATTTTTAGAATTTTTTATGAATGAGACTTTCTAAAAGAATAAATGGTGTGCAGGATATGCAAAGTGCTGAGATATACATAATTTTTTTTATTAAATGCAATGTAAATATGCCTAACCTAAATTAAGCTGTGCTCTGATACTAAATTTGATGCAGGATGATATGATCTAGGGATACAATGTAGAATATTATTATTATTTTTAATTTAAATTGTCAGCAAACCAAAACTATAAATCAAGATTAGCTAATTATTATTTTCTTAGTATGGAGCTATAATCAAATTTTTTTTAAAATAACTACAAGCAATAATAAGAAAACCCTGGATCTAAAATAAATTAGGATCATGGGTAATTGAGAAACTACTCGTAAGTTTAGGCTAAGCACAATCAATTAATATATTAATATAATAAAACTAAAGAAATAAACTCACTACCAATATCAATTAAATATTTTAAGTGGAAAAGGATGCTCACAAACTTGATTATGGTCAAAACTGAAAAAGAAGGCGTTGACCAAGTCGGGCTGAGATCCTGGCTGGATGGCGAGTTCAATAAAGTCCTTGGACCTTAAGTACCAAAAGATAATATATGCAGTCAGGATTTTTCAAACCAAAATAAATTTAGATCTGGTCCAATAAATCCAAAAATATGGTCGATGCAGTTTTCTAGAAGTGCTCTGAAAGGTATGCCGACTCTTCGTTTGTGTGCTAATCAGGATGCTCGAAAACCCAATAGTGTGAAACCAAAATATTGAGTTTTAAAATCCAATTTTTTCCCCACTTTTCTTTATTTTTTTGTTTTTTTCTTTTCCCTACTTTAGCTTGAAGTCGGCAACAAGGGAGGCATTTTTGCTTTCACGATCGTGCTGGCCTTTTAGTGCCTTCACGATCGTGCCAAAATAGGGGAACTCTGTAAGCAGGAAAATCTGGTGAGGATTTCACCGGCGATGGTGTTGGAGTGGCATGGCAACTTTAGGGATTTGACAGTGGCCATGAAAGGGGGTGAGTCAGCTCTGTTTGCCAGTGGGGTTGTGGTCGAGAGGCCGAGTATAGGTATTGATGAGAGAGGATGGGGGGGTTTTGGTCAATAACTGTGGGTGTGGACAACAGCTAGAGATGATAGAGATGGAGGATGGAGTGGTAGTGGGAGGCCTAGACAGGAGGAAGGAGGTGGAGTCTAGGAGGTGGCATACTCGATTTCGAGCAATGCATCAGTGGTAGCAAGCAGAGGGTCGTTGGCGGACCGGTGTTCATGAGAGGATGGACATGGGTCGGCTTGGCCATAGATCTCTCCGACCGGGAGATTAGCGGCGATGACTAGATCGGTGATCCTTCAATGGTGATGTGTTGGAATAGGGGAGGTGGTTTTCAGGGGCTTTGGATGCTCGTTGTTGGTTTGATAACGGGCTCGATGAGTTTGACTTCTGAGATTGGCAAGACGAATAAGTAATAGAGAAGAAGAAGAGATGAAGAAGAAGAAGAGAGGAAGAGAAAGAGGGGGGAGTCAGGAAATAAAATTTCTTTATTCAATATTTGTCGATGCTTCAATTAATACATAGGACTTCTTTAAATAGACCCTGGTCCTCCATGAATTGGAGACCAAAACTCTGGGACTTCCCATCATATTAGAGACTAGATAGACTAAAATACTAAAACTCAAGTCAAACTGAAACAACTGATCTAATCTAAAAAATAACCTCCATACTAATCCAGTATTCATGCTTTGAGATCCATGCATGATCTAGATACAAGAATAATAAAAATAAAATTAATATACTTAATCCCAATACATCCAAATAAAAATACAAAAATAAATGTCTGCTCAAATATGTACATCAGGATCTATGTGGGGCAATGTCCTCATCAAGGTTCCTTTGATTGGTTTTTAATCCAATGATCTTATAATCAATCATAAAAACTTTGATAGCCTAGTGTTAATCTTGGTTCAAAAATACCAAGTGTGGTTGCTGTATCTTTATTCCCTAGTAAATATCAGCATTAGAAACCTTCTACAGAGCATTGCACAAATTATTCCGAGGCCACACCATCGGAGCACCGAGGGCTAATCAATAGGACACTCATCCTCACTTAAAAAGCTGAGGGTCGAGCAGGCAAGGTTGATGAAGACCCTTGAAGATACCTACTACCGACAGTCCCTCAGTTAGTAAAACCGACTAGCCGAGAAGGCATTAAGTTATTATAATGTCCACCTTTGGAAGCAATACCCTATTGAATGTCATGAACAAACACATAGGCATACAATCCCAAATCATAGAAGAATCTAAAAGGGAGTATGCAATAAAAATAAAGAACATTCCATCACAAGATGAAAAAAATTTCATTTAATTTCCAAAACCTGAGTCCAAAGGCCATTACAAAATCAAGTCTACCTGAAAGCAGTCTAAATCTATTAACAAGAGAAAATGAACAAAATATGCTTCAGGTTGTCGGTGGAGGAGGACCCATGTGACCTAAAGGACTAACAACAACTCTGGGCCCAGAAGTAGATTCATTATCTAATTCCTCTAACTCTACATCAAGGAAAATCAGGTTTAGGCCTAAGAAGACCTCATTCTCACAGAAGAGGTAGGTCATGGTAGTATATTGCATTTGGTCATTATGGCATTCTTTGATGGCCTTATAAGCCTCCATGCCTGCCTACATTGCCGTCCCACTCGCACCTTAGCTTCGGCTATATATGCCTCGACCTCAGACAATTTATGGTGTAGGCACACCACTTAGCTCCTCCTTCTCCTCTGCCTGCAGCCATTTTATCTTCTTCGAGGTGATCGTTTGGTTCAAACAATCACTTCAGCCTTAGCAAAGGACTTAGCTACCTTAGTAGCACCAATTTGGGCCTAAGGTGCCACCACCCTCTTATTCAGTTCTCCAACGTAGCCCCATAGTTCAAAATAATCATTAACATAATGAGCCAGCTATAATAAAAAGAGTATCAGTGAAATGACTGAAAGAAATTGATCTGTAACCCAAAGCAAGCAGGTGTGATTACCTGGAGACAGATTTAGACAGCCTCTCTTTAATGATGAAGGGTTTGTTCCTCGATGAGCTTCTCAGCATCATCGGGTAGAAGAATACTTTTGAATAACTCCCAGGCATTGTACCAGTTGTCTATGATGACACCCTTGCAATGAATGACAAAGAGGCCTAGCCCCTCCAAGCCATTTTGCTAGGTCCCATTTTACCAATTTATGGTATTACATGGAATAATAAAATGCCATTAGGGAGGTGGCTTCTTCTAGCATGTGTAACAGATTTCATGTAGGATGTCAGAATCTTATCTTCTAAAATCTTTTCTATTAGGATTATGGCCATTACAATGATCTTGTCTACCATCATCTCTAAAGGGATGGCTATAATTGATGGGTTTCTTAAGGGTCATCAAGCATGTATGATGCATTGAATTTCAAAAATTTGCACAAAGAAAAATCCTTATTGGCTAGAAATCCTAATCACAAGATCCCCTCATTCATATACAACTAATATAACACTAATATGGTTCATGATAAATACCTAGAACACTGTTTTTCACTTCTTTCCACAAGGCTCACAAGTGTAAGCCCTCCAACGGTGATCCACATAGGAATTGACCCAAGGAAGAACTCCTACTTCAGTTGCTTGCTTGACCAGGACTCCTCTTGATAGCCTTCTGGACTTTAACCTTTGTAGGACACCCTACCCTCTTGTAAGGTACTTTGAATGCTTTCCAAAACCACTCTTGGATTTGGGATTACTCTCCTATAGGATACTCTAGGCTTATTTCTTAAATCCTAAGACTTGTCCTAGTAAGAACAACCTTGTCTTAAAGAGACAAGGTTTGTCTTAAGGAGGAGGGAGGAAGGTATAACACTCAGAATAAAAACTATGATGGAACTCTTCAGAAACCCATAACACTGCCCCTATTTATAATGTTGGGAGGAGTATGTGATATGTCCAGCCATCAACTTATCAGATATGATTTTTCAAGACCCAAGAGAAGTTATCTGGCTTGAAAAGTCATATCCAATAAGTTGATCGTGCACCAAGTCACATATTCGCATCCCTTCTTATTCTTGTTGGATGATTTCTGACTTACCACATGGCAAGTACCAATCCTTGGGAAGCCAAGAGGTGCCTCTTCAATCTCCAAGCATTGAAGAATTTGAAGAGTCTTGATAGTAGAAGGACACTTCTTCAAACCGCAGGCCAAATGAAGAGATGCGTCTCTTCATGCGCGCATTCCCTTTCAAACCTATTTCACGCCAATTTAAAAGGTATTGACCAATCAAAAATAATCCTAAGGGGTGTGGGGATATGTTCCAAGAGAGTCCCAGATGAATCAGCTAAAGTGATTCATCTGCAGAAGGACTCTTGGTCCTTTTTTGCGATCCATTTCTTGGCGCGCGCACATATGCGCCTAAAGAGTCCATGCCAACTTGGATTCTAGTCCAAGTGGCATTCCATGTCCAATTAAATAAGGATAAAACCTGATAAAGGTTGTCTTAACCCAGACATAACGCAATTTAAGTCTCTCTTAAATTTGTTAATCAAAATAGCATGCAACTGGACTCAAATCGACTTGGGTTAGGAATTAGGTTAGCCTACACATGCTAGTGTGCAATCTAGCTAACCAATTCGGATTCCATGATCCTAATTAAATTATGTATGACATCCTTGATCAACTCCCTAACATGTGTGACCCTTTATGTTCCATATCTAGCCAGTAGCAGGTTTAGGTTTAAGGCAATTCGAACCAATCAAACCTGATTGACCTAATTAGGTCAAATTGAGCTGACCTAAATTGTTGATTCGATCTGTCCATCGAATTGACTCATGAAACCAATCCAATTGATCCATGAATACCTACAAGACATAATTGACATCTAGCAACATGTCATGCCTACTCGAAAGATAAGAAATTTGATAGAAAGTACCAAAATACCCTTCAGTAAAAAGTTACAGTGCAATTCAATCTTTCGATCTCCCATTATTCCGATTAAGTGATGGGTATGGATAAATGTCAAACCCTAGCACTTAGTCATTTTGAATCTCTATTCGATAATGAAGACTAGCTTATGACTGATTAGAAACCACTTCTAATCTCATCCTACTTTGATCAAAGACTCCTTGAGTCATCAATCGAAGAGATCACTTGGGATAACAATTCCTCTTATCATGAATGATCGATTCCTTGTTAGTCCACTCATATCCTTCGTACACCTTCCATCATATCCGAGAACACCCCGTACATAACTTAATATCATGAATGAGTATGAACTAAAACATGGCTTAATGTATACAAGGAACCACGGTCATCTCAGGTCTAAAGATCACATACACAACTCCTACTTCAAGATCTATATTTTGACGAGTAGTAAGACTTCCATAAGATAGTCTCGGTGCGGATCAGTTCAATGAACTCATACTCTAATGAGCACCATTATCCTTGTATTAGTATCCCTACACAAGTGGCTGTGAGACCAACTACCCTCTTATTAGAACATATATAGGATAAGCTAGTCTTTTCGGACTTATCGATCCCCGAACCGATGGTCCATTGACTAGGAACATTTTAGATTAGGGTTTAAAGGAACTTAGGTCTCACTGTCATGATATCTATCATAACCCTAATTCCATTTGCTATAACCTATAGGGTTCATCATAATCTTTAAACAAGACACAGCAATATGATGAAACAATATGCCTTTATTAATATATTAAATATCATACAAGAGTTGGAAGATTACAAAAATGCCTTTACATAAGATTGGCTTTTAGGGTACTTTCCTTTCAATCTCCCACTTGCACTAAAGCCAATCGCCCATGTACTTTATACCCATACAATCTAAGTGGCGATCAAATTGATGCTGAGGTAATGCTTTAGTGAATGGGTCTGCTATATTGTTCTTAGTATCAACTCGTTCAATAATAATATCTTGTCTTTCTATGATTTCTCGAACGAGGTAGAAATGTCTTAGGATATGCTTGGACTTATGATGAGACCTTGGTTCCTTTGCTTGTGCAACAGTTTCAGTGTTGTCACAGTATAGTGGCACTGGCTATTGTATTTCAGGAATCATGTGCAATTCCATGATGAATTTTTTCATCCAGATAGCTTTCTTCGTGGCTTCACTCACAGCTATATATTCTGCCTCAGTGACTGAGTTAGCTATAGTTGGCTGCTTTGTACTCTTCTAACTTACTGCACCACCATATAGGGTGAAGACATACCTAGATATGGATTTGCTATTATCTGGATCTGATTGAAAACTGGAATCTGTATATCCTTCTAGTTTCAACTCTGATCCTCCATAAATAAGAAAAATATCCTTAGTTCTTCTAAGGTACTTAAGAATATTTTTTACAGCTTTCCGATGATCCTCACTTGGATCTGCCTGGAATCTATTTACTATGACTAAGGCATAAGCAACATCAGGCTTGGTACATAACATAGCATACATAATTGATCATATAGCTGAAGCATAAGGAATCATAGCCATTTTTTCTCTTTCTTTTGATGTTTTAGGAGACATTTTCTTAGAGAGATGTATGCCTTGACTCATAGGTAAGTAACCCCTTTTACTTCCATCCATGTTGAATCTTTTCAATACTAAGTCAATGTACCTAGACTAGGATAAGCCTAGCATCCTCTTAGATCTATCTCTATAGATCCTTATACCTAGTATATAAGATGCTTCTCCCAAATCCTTCATGGAAAACTTTGATGATAGCCAAGTTTAAACCGATTGTAACATTGGGATATCATTCCCAATGATCAGTATGTCATCAACATATAAAACCAAGAAAACAAGTGCACTCCCACTTGTCTTCTTATACACACATGGTTCATCCATATTTTTGACAAAACCAAATTCCTTTATTATTTCATTAAAGCGGATGTTCCAACTCCTCGATGCTTGTTTTAGTCCATAAATGGACTTCTTTATCTTGCATACTTGATTTGGTCTTCCACTTAAGACAAATCCCTCTGGCTATGTCATATAGACTTCTTCCTTAAGATTTTCATTAAGGAAAGCAGTCTTGACATCCATCTGCCAAATTTCATAATCATGGTATGCAGCTATTGCAAGCAATATTCGAATGGACTTGAGCATGGCTACTGGTGAAAAGGTTTCATCATAGTCAATGCCATGTTTTTGTTTAAAACCTTTTGCTACCAGCCTGGCCTTGTAGGTTTCTACTTGACCATCTGCTCCTATCTTCTTCTTAAAGACCCATTTACACCCTATTGGGTAAATTCCTTCAGGTGGATCTACCAAGGTCCATACCTGATTGAAATACATAGAGTCCATCTTAGATTTCATGACACTTAGCCATTTATCGAAGTATTTTCTCTCGATAGCTTCCGAATAGGTCACGGGATCATCATCCTGAATGATACTGGCTACATTATCATCCCCGATGACAAAACCATATCTAAGAGGTGCTCCCTGCACCCTCTCTGACCTTCGAAGAGGAGGTGTGTATTGTAGTTGTTCTTAATCTATAAGAACTTCTGGTTGAGGAATTTCAATTGAAGACTCATCAGGTTGTTGGTTTTGTTCTTCACTTAATTCAAGTGTAGAATTACTACTTCTTTCTTGGATGAATTCTTGCTCCAAAAATGTAACATGTCTACTAAAAAAAACCTTTTATTCAGTAGTATTATAAAAGAGGTATCCAACACCCTCTTTAGGATAACCAACAAACCTATATTTGTCAACCCTAGCACTTAACTTATGTCCAAAATTATTCTTGACATAAGCATAGCAACCCCAAATCTTTAAGTACTTAAGATTTGGTCTTTTGCCATTCCATAACTCATATGTAGTGCTAATCACTGACTTAGATGGTACTCTGTTCAAAATATAGGCAGCAGTCTCCAGGCCATGTCTCCAGAAAGAAATGGAAAGATCTGTGAAGCTCATCATGGACCTCATCATGTCTAACAAAGTACGATTTCTCCTTTCTGTCACACCATTCAATTTGGGATATATAAGGAGGGGTCCATTCAGAGATTATGCCTTTGTCCTTGAGATAATTTAGAAACTCACCTGACAAGTATTCACCTCCTCGATCAGAATGAAGAGTTTTAATACTATGTCCAGTTTGTTTTTCAACCATGCTTTGATATTCTTTAAACTTATCAAAGGCTTCAGACTTGTGTTTCATTAGATAAACCAAGACAAGTCATCAATAAAAGTGATGAAGTAAGAATATCCACCTCTGGCTTGAGTTATCATAGGTCCACACACATCAGTATGCACAAGACCTAATAATTCAGTTGCCCTGTCCCCATGTCTAGTGAATGGAGACTTGGTCATTTTTCCTTTGAGGCAAGACTCACAAGTTCCTAATGATTGAAAATCATAAGGGTCAAGGTAATTATCTTTGACTAACTTGTTTATTCTTAACTCACTAATATGACCTAACTGGCAATGCCAGAGAAATGCGACATTGACATTATCTCTCTTTCTCTTCTTGTTATCAATAAGTAATATTTCATCATTGAGTTCTAATGTCAGAAGACCATTTATAAAATAACCTTGTCTGAATATTTTATTGCAATGAAGAATAGAGCAACCAGTGCTCTTTACATTTATCTCAAAACCTTATTATAACAACAAGGGTATTGCTAAAATGTTTCTTACAATATATAGTACATAGTAGCATTCTTCTAACTTTAAAATATTACCCATAGGTAATAATAGAAGATTGGTGCCTACAGCTTTAGCATACATGGCTTCTCCACTAGCACCATATAGCTTGAAATCACCTTTCTTCAATTCTTTAATTCTATGGAGTCCCTGTAAAGATTTACATATATGAGACCCACATGCGGTATCCAATACCCATGAATTAGAAATGGAAGCACTTAATGATAAATTAGTTTGTATCATGTACAAACCTTTAGATACTCCACTTGTATTTAGCTTCACATTTGCAAGATATGTCTTGCAATTCTTTTTCCAATGCCCTTACTTGCCGTAGTGGAAACAGGCTCCATCATTAACTACCTTTTTAACTTTCTTCTTCTTGTGGATGCTCTTTTTAGGGTTGAACTTTCATTTCAAACCCTTTCTATTTGCCTGTTTCTTCTTTCCATCAATAAGAAGAAGATGAGCCTTATCACCTTTTGAGTGACTCTCTATTGTCTTTAACATATTCAGTAGTTCAAGCAAAGATATGTTCAGTTGGTTCATGTGATAATTAAGAACAAACTAAAAGTAGGAATCTGGAAGTGACTGCAGGATTAAATCCTGATTGAGTTTACCATCCATCACAAACCCTAATTGACCTAATCGGGTGATTAAGTCAATCATTTTTTAATACATGGGTTTGTACATATGAACCCTCACTCATCCATGCACGGAATAACTACTTCGATATCTCGTATCGAGCAGCCCTACTTTGCTCTTCATATAGCTCTTTTAAGTTGAGCAACATGGACTGAGGTTCCGTACCTTCATGTTGCCTTTGGAACTCGTTGCTCATCGAGGCTAACATGATGCACCTGACAGTTGTACTGTCATTTTGCCACATTTTGTGTATGGCAATTTCCTCCTCTGATGCATCTTCTCTGATTGGCTCAAGGTCTGGAGAATCCAGAATATAAGAAAGTTTTTTCTGAGTAAGAACTATTCTCAAGTTTCTCAACCAGTCCACATAATTGGGATCGGTTAATTTATTGGCATCTAAAATGCCCCGCGGTGACAAATTTGAAGCCATTAAAAAAAAAATCCTACATTTAATTAAGAATAATATCAGTAGACCACTCAAGATGACATTCATAACTAGATAAGGACTTTATATCTAATTATGTCTCCCACTATTTTATTCAAATACCATAACCCTCAATTTATGGTAAGCGAGAAAACTTACTGGTTTCTTTAATGGGGTTGAGATCCTAATTCCTCATGAGTGCCTTGTGTTATACAACAAACACTCATGAGTTCAAAAGTAGGACTTCCTTTCCAATTGCAACCCATGCAATTCTCAACAAATAAACTGTCTCTAAGATGCTTATAGTCTTGTGTTACACAACAAACTATAATGTCTTAATTTAGTCAGACCCTTCATTTCTATATAGCCATGACGGAATAATGTTGCCCTTGTATTACACAACAAAGCAACCATTTCTAACCATGCCATGAAGCAGTAAGTGCACCAAGACAAATTTTATATCAAACCCTAGAGTAGGCCTTGTGTTACATAACAAACCTACTATAGTTTTGATATTAATTTGGCTTAACATGAAGAAAGGCCAATTATAGTATACTCAATCAATTAGCATTCCTAAGTTAAGATTTAGATATGACCAAATTGGCCAGGTAAGTGGAAGGGGTGAGGGGGTCCCCTCGTTGCTTTCCTTAGACACCAATTGATTTGGCCAGATCAGATAATGGAACCAATTAAAAATTTTCATTCCCTTTACCTTCCAAGAACCACTTACCTAGACACCAACTGGCTGATCAAACCCTAATCAGTTTTGCATTATGATTGAGTTTATACTATGACAAAATATGTTTTATATGAGGGCTTTGATGGTCTCATACACATCCTAAATAATCATGTTATTATTGTTCATAACAACAAGTATAAACAAAAGCATATCAATCTAGCATATGCAAAAATTTGATTATCCATCAAGCATATTTATCTTAATATGCAAATCATAGCATGATTTTACAATTTTCCATTCACCTCACTTATTCATGGGATATGGCCACAACGGCAACTCTACACGCCATAGAAGACCCCATTGAATGGGAAGAGAGGGTCTTTAAACCCTACTTAACCCTTAAAACCGGAAGGCCATGGTGGCTAACCCAATCCAAAGCAGTTACTTGGATAAGACATGTCATTAAGATGCATTTGATTAGCAATATGCATAATATCATATTAAAACAATAACATGCTCTTTTTATGATAATATATACTACCATACATAGATTAGGATCAGCCCCTAATCCAATGGCAAACATCATACTATGATTATTTTTCATAACCATACAGAGTAATGGCATGCATCAAAAACTATGATCAAACTAGCTATCTATTAAGCATTTGATCAAACAAATGACAATTAATTGAATGAATTAAGGGTTGCTTTGATACCACTGATGGGTTTCTTACGGGTCATCAAGCATATATGATGCATTGAATTTCAAAAATCTGCACAAAAAAAAACCCTTATTGGCTAGAAACCCTAATCCTAAGATCCCCTCATTCATATACAACTAATATAACACTAATATGGTTCATGATAAATACCTAGAACACTGTTTTTCACTTCTTTCCACAAGGCTCACAAGTGTAAGCCCTCCAACAGTGATCCACATAGGAATTGACCCAAGGAAGAACTCCTACTTCAGTTGCTTGCTTAACCAGGACTCCTCTTGATAGCCTTCTGGACTTTAACCTTTGTAGGACACCCTACCCTCTTGTAAGGTACTTTGAATGCTTTCCAAAACCACTCTTGGATTTGGGATTACTCTCCTATAGGATACTCTAGGCTTATTTCTTAAATCCTAAGACTTGTCCTAGTAAGAACAACCTTGTCTTATAGAGACAAGGTTTGTCTTAAGGAGGAGGGAGGAAGGTATAACACTCAGAATAAAAACTACGATGGAACTCTTCAGAAACCCATAACACTGCCCCTATTTATAATGTTAGGAGGAGTATGTGATATGTCCAGCCATCAACTTATCAGATATGATTTTTCAAGACCCAAGAGAAGTTATCTGTCTTGAAAAGTCATATCCAATAAGTTGATTGTGCACCAAGTCACATATTTGCATCCCTTCTTATTCTTGTTGGATGATTTCTGACTTACCACATGGCAAGTACCAATCCTTGGGAAGCCAAGAGGTGCCTCTTCAATCTCCAAGCATTGAAGAATTTGAAGAGTCTTGATAGTAGAAGGACACTTCTTCAAACCGCATGCTAAATGAAGAGACGCGTCTCTTCATGCGCGCATTCCCTTTCAAACCTTTTTCACGCCAATTAAAAGGTGTTAACTAGTCAAAAATAATCTTAAGGGGCATGGGGATATGTGCCAAGAGAGTCCCAGATGAATTAGCCAAAGTGATTCATCTGTAGAAGGACTCTTGGTCCTTTTTTGCGATCCATTCCTTGGCGCGTGCACATATGCGCCCAAGGAGTCCAAGCCAACTTGTACTCTAGTCCAAGTAGCATTCCATGTCCAATTAAATCAGGATAAAACCTAATAAAGGTTGTCTTAATCTAGACATAACCCAATTTAAGTCTCTCTTAAATTGGTTAATCAAAATAGTAAGCAACTGGATCCAAATCGACTTGGGTTAGGAATTAGGTTAGCCTACACATGCTAGTGTGCAATCTAGCTAACCAATTAGGATCCCATGACTTTAATTAAATTATGTATGACTTCCTTGGTCAACTCCCTAATGTGTGTGACCCTTTAGGTTCTACATATTGCCAGTAGTAGGTTTAGATTTAAGCTGATTCGAACCAATCGAACCCGATTGACCTAATTAGGTCAAATTAAGCTGACCTAAATTGCTGATTCGATCTGTCCATCGAATTGACTCATGAAACCAATCCAATTGGTCCATGAATACCTACAAGACATGATTGACGTCTAGCAACATATCATGCCTACCCGGAAGATGAGGAATTTAGTGAAAAGTACCAAAATATCCTTCACTAGAAAGTTACTGTGCAATTCAATCTTTCGATCTCCCATTATCCTGATTAAGTGATGGGTATGGATAAATGTCAAACCCTAGAACTTAGTCATTTCGAATCTCTATTCGATAATGAAGACTCAGCTGATGACTGATTAGAAACCACTTCTAATCTCATCCTACTTTGATTAAAGATTTCTTGAGTCATCAATCGAAGATATCACTTGGGATAACAATCCCTCTTACCAGGAATGATCGATTCCTTATTAGTCTACTCATATCCTTTGTACACCTTCCACCATATCTGAGAACACCCCGTACATGACTTAATGTCATGAATGAATACGAACCAAAACATGGCCTAGTGTGCACAAGGAACCATGATGACCTTAGGTCTAAATATCACATGCACAACTCCTACTTCTAGATCTATCTTTTGATAAGTAGCAAGACTTCCATAAGATAATCTCGGTGCGGATCAGATCAGTGAACTCATACTCTAATGAGCACCCTTATCCTTATATTAGTGTCTCTACACAAGTGACTGTGAAACCAACCACCCTTTTATCAGAGCATACATAGGATAAGCTAGTCTTTCCAGACTTATCGATCCCCGAACCGATGGTCCATCGACTAGGAACATTTTAGGTTAGGGTTTAAAAGAACTTAGGTCTCACTGTCATGATATCCATCATAACCCTAATTCCATTTGCCATAATCTATGGGATTCATCATAATCTTTAAACAAGACACAGCAATATGATGAAATAATATACCTTTATTAATATATTAAATATCATATAGGAGTTGAAAGATTACAAAAATGCCCTAACATAAGATTGGCTTTTATGACACTTTCCTTTCAATAACTTGTTAGTCATGATCTCTGCAGGGATCGGTATAATTTGTCTATTTATGCCACTTACTCGGGCATCATAGTCTCCAATTATCAATTAGTGCTGAGAAAGAGAGACCCGGGTACTTAAAATATGTTGGCTTCAATCAACCCAGGCAATCAGTTGAGACCGAGTAGTTACTCAATGATCATATATGAAGGGATGTTATACAAATTTGGCCAGGATGCTTGTAGCCTTTCAATGTGATGTGTCATAATTACTCGATATAGTGGTTGACTTAGTTGGCTTCCACTCGGTCAATTACTCAGTAGATCATTAGTCAGTGACCGTCTTCTCATTACTTGGTATTGTAGTTGGTAGTCTAGCAGTCGCCTCCTTCTCAGTTGATTCTTTGGTTCATTCTCAGGGTCAAATAAGTAATTGCAAAAACAAAGATGATAGGAAAATTTGGGATAGGTGGGATTGAATATAGGGCGAGAAAGGAAAGTTAGAAAAGCCAAAAGATAATGTTGATGAGAGTTTGAGAGAGAATTTGTTGAAGTTGGTAACCAAGGTGAATATTTTTGTGATAGGGTAAGGAAAGACATGCCTCTTCAGTTGAAAAAGAAAGATTCTTTGTACACCAGGACTGGTATAGAAAAAATATATTGTCAAATATGATCAGATCATGTAAGAGTCACATAACTCTCATTTTTCAACATACATTTAATGTATGTAGTTTTATTTTTTTATTGAAAATTTTGAATAATGAAAATATCCTCTCTTATAAAAAAAATTATGACACCCATGCTTGGGTTATGATACTCCATGGCCAAGATATGAATATGATATTATAATCCTGTTATAAGACTGAGAGATATTTTTATCATTAAAAAAATTTTAAAAAAATTTAATAATAAAAATATCTCTCAATATTATGACATCATGTGAATAGAGTTATGATATCATATTCATAAACTTGATATAGGATGTCATAAAAAAAAAGATATTTTTATCGTTCAAAGTTTTTAACAAAAATAAATTTAAGGTATTAAATATATATTTGAATGATGAAAATGCTCTCCTTTTTATGACACTCCATGATAATTATAAATAAAATATTATAAAATTAAAATATATTTTTTGTTATTAAAAAAATTTTAAAAAAATTAATAAATTTTTTTTTTTAGTCTCATGATATCTCACGAATAGAATCATGGCATCATGTTTATAACTTAACCACGGGATATCATAATCATATTCATTAGATATTATAATTTAGAGTGTTATAATTTTTTATAAAAAAATATTTTTATTATTCAAAAATTTTAATAAAAAAATAAAATTATATGTATTAAATGTAATTAAAAAATAAAATTTACGTAATCAATTAAATTATGTGGTTTTTTTTTTTTTTTTTCACGTGTTCAACGAATTTCTCGTAAAAAAACAGGATGAATTCCGGTTGTTTGGCCCAAAACGAAACCTCATTTGGGATGTGACGGGGAAGACAACTTGAGATGTGACGGGCAGAGAAGACCCAACGTCCGTAGAAGGGAACAGCTTGGGTGCAAAGACTTCTAAAGCTTGGAGCGTTTTCTAAGAATCGGAAAGCTTTTTTAATCAAATATGCTGATTGAAACTAACGTACATAGGATGATTTGGATATTTCCTTATCAAATAGGATTATTACGATTACTGACGGGTTGCATAGATGATTGTGAGATTTCTTTTTAGTTGGCAATGTATCGAATCTTGATTTAGGTATATTTTGATTAAAAATTTAAAAATAAAATAAAAAATAAAAAATAATTTGATAATAAAATTAAAAAAATAATAATAATATAATTTTGGAGTTTAAAAGTTTAAGAATAAAATAAAAAATATAAAAAATAGTCCACGAATAAAATCAAAAAAAATTAATAAAATAATTTTGAAGTTTCTGTTGACGGATGATAGTGAAAAAGTTAGAGATATATATAAAAAAAAAAATTAATAAAATAATTATTGAGTTTCTGTTGGCTGGTGGTAGTAAAAAAGTTATGAATATATATAATAAATTCCGTTCACTCGGCTGATGCCAGTGATAGTCAGATTGACATACTCACTTTCGGGTACGAAACAGTTACGAAAAAATTAATATGCACAGTGTATCGAACATTGTGGGGAACAATTATGAAAAAATTAATATGTGCCGTGTATCGAACATTCTCTCGCTGCAGTTGAAGGACCGTTTGGGTGTGGTCATGCTCGGGATCTAACTCCTTTCCATTTGTTTATCAAAAAAAAAAAAAAAAACTATTACGATGTAAAAGAAAAAAAAATAGGAACTAACTTTAAATTTCAAAAAAAATAGCGAATTTTCTGCAAAAAAAAAATTATAGTCTAATATTTTTGAAAAAGATCTTTCATTTTGATAGAACACCTGGTGGTGGCCCCCTCATATATTTCAATTATGGTGCTTCTTTCCAAATAGGACTTTTGAGGCACACTTCGGCATTTGCGGTGTTCTCGGGACTGATTGGCTTTGGAGTGGCCTTAGCGCTTCACTCGTTGTTACCACCACGTCAGGTTTCTGATGTGGACTTCAGTGGCTTGTGGGCCAGATATTGCGAGGCCGAGATCTCGCCACGTAAAAGACGTCACGTGCCGGTCTGTGGATTAACGTGTGCTGTTCCCGGCACCTGATCGGCACTGCCCGTCACGCCAGACCTATTCGGATTACCAAACCAAACCACTCATCCATACCACACCAACACCCCCCCCCCCCCTCCCAGCCAAAAAAAAAAAAATAAGAGTACACTAGCAAAATGATTTTTTTGTTCACTATATCCATTCAATTAGTGAAAAATGCTTTTGATTTGTTAACAAGTTTCATTTTTATTTAAACTTTTCATATCTTCTCGTAAATAATCAAATTAATAGAACCGACCAGAAGCCATTCGATGCTTAAATGAGAGTGGAAAAAAATCTTAAATAAACAAATAGAGATTATTGCAGGGTGTTGTACGGATTTTTGTTATTCCAAGTTCTTTTTTTACGTGAAGAGCTTTGGTTTTGTCGGTTCTGGATTATTGAATTCTATTGGAAGATGCCGGTTCAATTGTATATATCTCCGGCTCAAAAGATCGGTTAGGTTCTTTTCCAGGCCGGTCGTCCGTACCAAGAGAACCAACGACGGTCCAGGAGTGTCGTAACGCCTCCTTCAGACCAGTTTTCAGATAGGCCGAAGACAAAGGTCCGAAGACTACCCTCCGGATCTACGACGTCCATCATCCAACCGATCACCTCCGTCGAAGAAGTCTGAAAGTAACTTTACTGATGAAGTACGAAGGTAACTCCACCGACGAAGTCCAAAGACGATTAACCCGAAGAAATCCAAAGAAGAAGAAGGTCCAAGACAAATCACCAATCTGCCATAAACCCCCGAATGGGGGGATGGCTATCGTGACCTAAAGCATAACCGCCATCCCCAACTCCAGCCATTTCGGGCTGGCCACGCGCTCAGCAGCCCCACTTTTCAATAATTCTAGACTGGCCATAATGAAGTGACAATCGTCCCTAGACAAACAGCAACCGTCCCTCATTGTACATGGGACGAAGTTAACCGACCGCATGTTAGCCAGAGGCAAGTTAAGCTCAACCCAGGCCAGTGCCCAACTATTATAAATACTGATAAGAGGGAACACTCAAGGTGAGTTGGACACAACGATACTTTTGCTATCTTCCTGCCTTCTCAAAGAACTTTCCATTCTATTGCTGGAACCTCTTTCTGACTTAGGCATTGGAGTGTCCCCCACCAGAGAAAATCAGGTCAAGGGACCTGTTTTGTAGGTGCCAAGAGAGGTAGACCGGGGGTTCAACGACTTGGCCCGTCCATCGAAGGTTCTACGCCAACAATTAGCACGCCAGGTAGAGGGGAGGGGAGACAAGGGCTGAACTTGGTAGTCTGCGCTGACCCAAGCTGACTACTCACTAGAAGCCCCTTCTTCGAGAAAAGAAAGTGAGAAGAAGCCACAATGGCAAAAGGAAGAATGCAAAATGTCTCAGCAAGTAGGAGTTGTCCTCCCTCTCAGAGGAACAACCCCACGGTGGAAGATAATGTCCTGATCCCCACGTTGGTAGTCGGACAACAACAATTCGAAGCCCTTTTGAACCGAGTCGATACTTTGACAACTATAGTTCAGAATTTTCAAGATGTAGCCTTTCGATGGGACATCTACCAGCCACTTCCAGACGTAGTCACTGACCCCGAGGGAAAGGAGACCATCATCATTGGTCTATCCAACCTTCCCCTGAAGAGCAGCTTTCCCCGGAGGGCCGAAGCTCTCGACTTCTAAAGCCGACTGTCGTATCACAGAGGGGGAAAAGATCTAGATAATCCCCTTCCGTTTCCTCCGAGGATTCCACTCTTGAGAGGGAGGCACCGAGGCAAGCTCGCCCCTACTACGAGGAAAAGTCCAAGGTCCTCGAGTTGCATGTTGCGAAGCTTCGTGGCTAGAGGAGGGACGACAAGATCACCACGTACGATCCCCATCCCCCGTTCACTCCTCACATCATGGCTGAAGCCATCCCTCGGTACTTTAGGGTCCCTCAAATGGAACCCTATGACGGCACCACAGATCCACTTGACCACCTGGGTAGCTTCAAGGCCCACATGATGATTTAAGGGGCCTTCGGCGCGTTGCACTACCTCGCCTTCCCTGCCATGCTAAAGAAGACGGCTCGAATGTGGTATTCGAGCATACGTCCAAGTACCATCGACTCCTTTCCTAAATTGAAAAAATTGTTCATCTCATATTTCAAGACCTGTCGAAAGACCCCCCAGAATACGGATACCTTATTCCTCCTCCATCAGAAGGAAGGAGAGAAAGTCTCCGAGCCTACATCTCTAGGTTCAACTCGGCTACCCTCGAGATCTCGGATCTCAATGAACATGTAGCCATGTCCGCCCTGAAGAAGGGGCTTCGATCATCCAAGCTCACTTTCTCTCTAGACAAGAGATTCCCCAAAAGCTATTTTAAGCTTTTGTTGAGAGCTCGGAAATACGCTGACGTCGAGGAACAGGTGATGAATTGGAGGCTGGCTGATGGGAAATCCATCCCGAGGAATAAAAGCAGTAGGGGGCAGGACCCCCCGATCCTCAACAACAACAACGACTCCGCATGGAGGCGAAGTCCCAAGCCCAGAGCACCAGGCATGAAATTCAACTCCTACACCCCCCTCAATCTCCCTAGAGAGAGGATCTTGATGGAGATAGAAAATGAAAGTTATCTCCAACAGCCGCATCCCATGAAGGCATCCTCTTCCACGAGGAACAAGAACAAATACTGCAGATTCCACCGGGACCATGGTCATAACACCAAAGACTGCATCCAACTCAAGGATGCTATTGAAGATCTGATCAAAAGAGGCTACTTAGGGTGGTACATCGATCGCCCAGAACCTAGACCAGAGGCCACGGCCCCCCAGAGGGCCCCTAAAGAAGCTGAACTACCCAACAAAAGTCTACCGATGGAAGTGGTGGGGGCACCAGGATCAGACACAGATTACTGGGCCCTATTTGGTTTACCTAGCCATGTGTCAAATTTTGTAATCAACTAGAATTGAGTCCTGTAATAAGTTAAGGTTAGTTAATTTGTCTCAACCCTCAACCTAGTCATTATTTTGAGTCCTGTATATCAGTTATGAGTCCAATATGAGCTCAATTTTTCTATAAGAGAGAAGATTACTATATTTTGGAGTTCCACTAGGCCACATCCAGGAGTCAGAGGCCACTACATCAGCCCATTGGATTTTGTGTGACAACCTAGGATCCAAGATGCTTCTGGAAATCCTGATTCCTTCCAGATGCCCTCCAAATACCCAGATTCCCTTCCAGATGCCAGAGCATATTCTCAGAACAGGGCACCCATGATTTCAGAGGTCCACCTGCATCCAAGCCCAAAGAAATCAAGCCCAGGTGCCAAGCCCAAGCCCTTAAGAAGCAAGATTCCAGGAAATATTCCTGGTACCAGGCTAACAGGCCACCCCAGCTTCTAGAGGCCCAAACCCATGCACCTAAGCTCCTTTGGGCCGGCCCCTTGCTGCTCCAAGAGGCCCAACACACCCCCCTAGGTATCCTTGAAGTGTTGACCAAGTACAAGAGGTGTCCTTGAGTGGAATAGTCAAAGCATGAAGGAAGAAGGAGAAGACTAGGTCAATTCCTAACCTAATGGGGATTTGTTTTTCTAACCTAGCTAGGAAAGGACTTGTTGAAAGATAAATAACGCAGTTGCAGGTGCCTACACTAAGCATGCAATAGCAGGGAGTAGGTATGCATTTTAAAAAATTTTAAAATCACAGCGGAAACTACCTGCTCCGCACAGGATCTAACACATTCCGGATGCATGTATAGGCAAAACGAGGCATGTACAAAGGCATGTAATATTTATAAATAATTATATAAACCTACATCTAGGCATGCATGAAAAAAAAAACTAGAAACTATACCTTATTCTTGCCTGGAATAACCTTGGTATAAAGCTGGAATAGCTGGGATAACGGGAATAACTTTATTCCTATTGTCTTCTTCTTCCAGCACGTTGAAATGGGCTCTCTTTTCCTCAAAATCTGCAGCAAACCAAAATGAAAATTGGCCCACCTTTTGGTCTCACTTCTAGCACCAAAAGCAAAGGAACTTCCTGCTAATTCTTCCTTCAAGGGAGTGCAAAAGGATCGATCATCCAACGTCGTTTGGATTGATTCTTCCTCTCTTCAAAATTCTGCAACCTGAAAAACAGAACAGAAAATGACAGCAGCAAGGAGGTTGATCCGGCTCCCAAATGCTCAATCGAACACTCTCTAGAGGGGGGACACGCTAGGGGCTTGCTCTGATCTGTCTCTCGGGGGATGCTAGTCGCCGGAAGACTTGGAACGGTGGGAGGGAGGAAGGAAGTAACAGAACTCTAAGATCTGAAAATGTTTTTAGCAAAACAGAGCTTCCTTCTTCCAGCAATTTAAGCACCAATAATATCAGGGATTAAAAGCTGTTTTCTCTCCCAATCACTCACCAAAACCCTGGCGTCTAAATCACCGGTGGAATGGTAATGGGATTTTTCAAGGAAGAAGACCTCTCACAGTTTTTTTTTAGCCTCTCACACGGTGATTTTCTCTGCTAAAAATAGGGGGCGTTGGAAGTGGTTTAAAGGCCGCAGGGAGGAGGAAAACGCTGGGAATCGAAGAGGCTGTGGTTAAATCCATTAACCAAGCCACTAAGAGGTGATAAAACCAGCAATTAAAACAAGAGGGAGGGTGGAGAAGAGTCTCAGCAAAGCGCACGGTCGATTGACCTTCAACCGGACGCTAGAAAAATCTAGCGAAAGCACCGTGTAAACGGTCACAAGGGAGAAAAAAATGGTTCAAAAGAAAACTGGTCCAAAATAAATTTGGTTCAATCCCATTAAAAAGAAAAAAACCCTTGGTTCAATCTAATTGAACCGGTCCAAGCCCAATTAAACTGGGTTCAATTGGTTCACAACCAATTGAAGGCCGAAACAAGTTCTGAATCAGTTCAAAACTGATTCAGAAAAATCCTGGCGCAGAGCTGGTCAACCCGGAACAATTTTCGGTTGACGCAGATAAGGGCAAGACGGGAAAAGAGTGCTCAAAAAAATACCGTAACCATAAAACCAAGATGATTTCCAATCGTAATCGGTATCCGGATCAGAGAGTTATCCTCTGTGGCGTGTGACCTCATAGGTTCGAACCTAAACGGTAGCACTGGAACAATTCCAGTACCAGCACAGGAAACCATCTAGCAATGGGTCCCGGCGTCCGGATAGGTCGAAGATGCAAGAGCAAACTATCGAACCTCTGGCATATGGTTACCGTATAATTCATCCCTTTGACATCAAATGTTCAGGACGACTGAGATTGGGCTGCCACCCCAGACTGTGTCAGTCGACTACGTGTCTCAACCTCGCAAGCCTAGTGACTCTTCACTAGGGCTACCCCGGTCGAGGATTTGCTAAATTGAGATACTGCAAGACATTCAATCCAAACTGTTCGGACAGGTCAATTCCATCTTGGTCCATCACTGCTTCACAAGTACTTGCCTGTACCCAGAAACCTTCCGTCATCGAATTAAAAATTCGGGTAGTTCGGCACCAAAGTACAGGGAGTTGCTTGCAAGCTACCATGATGACCTCATGTCAGAGGGACACATATACCCATATCCTATCATGAGTATCCCTTTGGCATAAAGGGGCTTCACGGAGTCACGTTCAATGAGATATCACATATCCCACTTGCAGATCATATCAGTGTCACCACACTCATTTGGTCAAGAGGACAACTAAACGATGTGAACTGTAACAACCTATACTTGATATATTGCCATCCAGTACAATATATCCTTTGGTTGTGAACAGGGTATAAGGACCAGTCGATACATCCTCTCTGTATCGAAGTCAGTGTAGTCCTAAGGACTCATCACATGGAAAGAGTTCATTTTTAGAGAAATATAATATGTGATGAGCTGCCAAAAATAATATTTTATTAATTCATAAAATGAATACAAAACGCAGTACAACCGCCTACAACCCAGGCGATTGGCTTTGGGACACAATTCCCAACAACTCCCACTTGTACTAAAGCCAATCAGAAGAGTATCTTATACCCATTTCCCAATTACAATAGTCGAACTCTTTTATTCCGAGGGCTTTAGTGAAGGGGTCGGCCATATTTTCTTTTCCATCGATCTTCAGAAGATTGATGTCGCCTTGTTCCATGATTTCTTGTACGAGGTGGTAGCGCCGCAATATGTGCTTGGTGCGGTGATGAGCTTTAGACTCCTTAGCTTGAGCAATGGCTCCAGTGCTGTCATAGAACACCGGAACAGGACCATCTAGGGAAGGTGCCACCCCTAGCTCTCCAAGAAACTTCCACAACCATACAGCTTCCTTTGCTGCTTCTGATGCTGCAATATATTCTACTTTGCATATCGAGTCTGCAACAGTTGCCTTCTTGGAACTTTTCCAGCAGATCGCTCCTCCGTTCAGGATAAATACAAATCTTGACACACTCTTGCTATCATCTCTATCTGACTGGAAACTGGAGTTAGAGTACCCCACAAGTTTCAAGTCAGGTTTTCCATAAATTAGCCATTGATCTTTAGTATTTCTTAAATACTTAAGGATGGACTTAACCACCTTCCAATGCGCCTCATCTAGGTCAGACTGGTATCTGCTCACTACTCCAAGTGAGTATGCCATGTCTGGTCTAGTACAAGTCATAGCATACATGATAGAGCCTACTGCAGAAGCATAAGGTACTCTACTCATGCGCTCTCTTTCCTCAGGAGTTATCGCACAATCCTTCTTAGAAAGAGTAATTCCAGAACCTATCGAAAGATAGCCTTTCTTGAAATTTTCCATGCTGAACCATTTCATCACGGTGTCAATGTACGTAAACTGGGACAGTCCCAAAAGCTTCTTAGATCTATCTCTATAGATCTTCATACCTAGTATGTAAGAAGCTTCACCCAAGTCCTTCATGGAGAACTAAGATAATAACCAGACCTTTATTCCTTGTAATGCTGCGACATCATTCCCGATTAAGAGAATGTCGTCAATATACAGTACTAGGAATACAATCAGAGAACCATTAACCCATTTATAGATGTACGGTTCTTCTTCGTTCCTAACGAAGCCGTACGATTTGATACACATATCAAACCGTAAGTTCCAACTTCGAGACGCTTGCTTGAGTCCATAGATGGACCTCTGCAACTTGCATACTTTTGATTCATCTGTGGATGTGAACCCTTCAGGCTGTATCATATACACCTCCTCTTCGAGCTCCCCATTTAGGAAAGTGGTTCGAACATCCATCTGCCAGATCTCGTAATCAAAATATGCTGCCAAAGCAAGCATGATCCGAATGGACTTGAGCATTGCCACATGGGAGAAAGTCTCATCATAATCGATACCATATCGCTGACGATACCCCTTGGCAACCAGACGGGCTTTATAGGTCTCTACCTTCCTATCTGCGCCCCTTTTCCTCTTGAAGATCCATTTACACCCGATGGGTTTTATTTCTTCAGGCGGATCAACCAATGTCCAAACATTGTTGATTTCCATGGACTCCATTTCGGATCGCATGGCTCCAAGCCATGCCTCAGAGTCAGATCTCTGAAGTGCATCCATATAGGTGATCGAATCCTCATTGTTCTCATCGAGCTCAATGGGATCGCCGTCCTGGATCAAGAAACCATAGTATCTGTCTGGCTGACGCGATATTCTACCATATCTCCTAATGGTTTCTGGGTGTGATTCAATCACAGCTGGTTCTACGATGTCCTTAGAGTGTGCAGGTTCTTCTATTGGCTGAACTTCATCAAGTTCAATCTTAGAGGCTATAGTTCCTTCTCTAAGGAACTCCTTTTCCAAAAAGATAGCTCTAAGAGCAACGAACACCTTTTGTTCATTCTCCAAGTAGAAGAAATACCCTTTGGTTTCCTTAGGATAACCAATGAATAAACACCGATCAGATCTAGGACCAAGTTTGTCTGAGTCTAAACGTTTTACGTAAGCCAGACAACCCCAGACCCGAAGGTGTGAGATTGAGGGTTTTCGTCCATTCCACATCTCATATGGAGTAGAGACAACAGACTTACTTGGAACATTATTTAATAAGTAACAGGCTGTCTGAAGTGCATATCCCCAAAAGGATAGCGACAGAGTTGCAAAGCCCATCATAGATCGAACCATGTCCAACAAGGTTCGATTCCTCCTTTCGGACACACCATTCAACTGCGGTGTTCCTGGAGGAGTCCACTGAGAGAGAATTCCATTCTCCTCAAGATATATCGAAAATGCACCATATAAGTATTCGCCACCTCGATCAGATCGAAGAGTTTTAATACTTTTTCCAGTTTATTTTTCTACTTCATTACGGTATCGTTTGAACATTTCAAACGACTCAGATTTATGTCTTATTAGAAAGACATAACCAAACCTCGAAAAGTCGTCTGTAAATGTAATGAAATATTTGTATCCTCCTCTGGCACTAACTATCATCGGTCCACATACATCAGTATATATTAGACTTAGAAGTTCTGTAGCTCGTTCACCTTTTCCAGAAAAAGGTGACTTGGTCATTTTACCTGTTTATTTTTACCAATTAAATAGGATTCACAAGTGGGATGTGATTCAGAATCACTGACCTCGAGAAGTCCATCTCCTCGCATCTTGTTTATCCTATTTTGGATAATATGACCTAGCCTACAATGCCAAAGATACAAATCGTTGATATTATCTAATCTTGGACATTTGCTAGAAGTGTACATTACATTAACAGGCCTTGATAGTGCATATATGCCATTATTTAATCTAGCTTTCATTATCACAGAGCTATTCAAAATAACATTGCAAATATCTTTCTTTATTGATAGTTCAAAACCACAATTGGCCAAAAGGCCTACAGAGATTATGCACATAATGAAACTAGGACAATAGTGACAGTCGACTAGTTCGATAGTACAAGACTCAAAGACAAGATGCGGGACTCCGACCGCCAGTACTGGAACACGATTTTCATTCCCGACGCTCAAAAACTATTCTCCATCTTCAAATCTTCTGCTAACTTGAAGTCCCTGTAACGAATTACAAATGTGAATTGGACTACCAGTATCCAATACCCAGTTAGCAGTATCAACAATTGAGTAATTACAAGGTTTTATCATATAAATACCTTGTTCAGCAGACTTCTGCTTCCTCGGCCTGTTCGGATCAAGGGATGCAATATAAAGAGGACAGTTCCTCTTCCAGTGTCCCTTCTTCTTGCAGTAGAAGCACTCTGCAGAAGACTGATCAGCCTTATACTTCCTGGTCTGACTTGGGCCAGGAGCATTCTGCACCTTCTTTCCCTTCTTATTCACTTTCTTCTTCTCTTTCTTAAAGGGACGACGACCTCTACTTCCTCCCACTAAATTCACCACCCCCTTATTCAGTTGGTGGTCTTTCTCGAAAGTCTGCAGCAACCCCAAAAGACCATGGTAGTTTACTGCAGGCTTGTTCATTCTGTAATGATTGAGAAAATCAAGATAGGAGGAGGGAAGAGAATTCAGAATCGCATCCTTGCCGAGCTGCTCGTGCAAGGGACATCCGA
Source organism: Areca catechu (assembly GCA_021397845.1). NCBI lineage: Eukaryota > Viridiplantae > Streptophyta > Magnoliopsida > Arecales > Arecaceae > Areca > Areca catechu. Next base: position 181,045,469 of record CM038039.1, on the reverse strand, counting down.
GTTTGCCCAGTTTTTCAATCAACTCGATCATGTACAATACATGATCAGTGACTGAACCACCTTTCGGCATCTTGGAGTTATAGATGGCACAAGACACTTTGTACCGTTCTACATCATCCGGGGTGCTGAAGGATTCCTTCAACTTTTGAAGGATTTCATCAGGTTGGGCCTCCTCGAATTTGCGACTGAACTCGTCGTTCATCGCCGCTAACATAATGCACCAGACAGTAGTCCGATCAGAGACCCACTTCAGATAAACGTCTCTAACCGCACTCCGTGCATTTCTAGGAGGGATTTCAGGTGCCGGATCCGTTATCACATATAGGATCCGTTCATGCTCCAGAACAATTCTTAATCTTCGACACCAACTATCGAAGTTATGACCCTTTAACTTCTCATTATTGAGAAGTGACCGGAGCGATAAATTTGAAGACATCTGAAAAGAAAACAAGACCAAATTAGTGTATTGAATTAATAACTTAACCAAAAGACTTGGACTTTAGTCTAAAGGTTTCTCCCACTAATTTTTCAGATTGGTAGCCTCTAACTCCAATCCATGAAAACATCTTTTCAAGTGGGTACTGAAATCCAATAGGCCTCGCATGAGCCCGACTATGGCCAGCTCACCCATATGAGCCTAATGGTAGGTTCGTTAACCAATTGTTTCCCTAAACAATTTTCAGTATTTTATTTTGCCCCAGAGAACACCCCAATCGGCCTAGGGGCCTCCTATTGCAGGTCTCTGGTTAGGTCCAACCATTAAAATGACAAATCCAGTGCTTCCAGTTAACTAAAGACCAAGCCCGACTATGGTCGGCCCACCTGGTCTCGTTAAGGAGGTTGCATTGAACCATCATCGATCAGATAGAAATTCCAGTCGCCGGATGTACACCCATTCTATGGAACTGCCGATGCACACCAAGCTAGTGGACACATTTCTATCCAACTTAATGGGAGGCTAAGACACTGTCAACTCTTTGACTTAGTCTTTTTAAGGACCTAATAATTTTAGAGGAATTTTAGTTATGACAGAAGAAAAGACAAGGACATGGATCAACCTTCCATTGAATCAATTAGATTCCAGGAGGGTTGAAATAAATCAACAAACGATCCATGGGCACCTAAAGATCAGTCAGACCGATCAACCTGAGTGACATGGGTTAACTCGAGTCATTGAGCTTTTCCAATCAGTTCTGGTCAACTCGACTAGCCAGGTAGGTGAGATCATGGGTGAGTATCCGCCATTAACCATCTTTCCTAGACACCAACCAAGTTGACCAGGAAAGAGGTAGCCTCATACAACCATGATCACTATGCCATACCTACCTCGACACCAATCGGTTTACCAGACTCGATCAGATTAGCTTAAAGACTCGGGCATCATCGGAGCCACTAATTGGATCCATTTTAGATGAACAGATCAACTAATCTAACTATTAGATAGTTCTAAAGAAAGGCCTTAAACAACTTTTGTTTAATCTTCTTTTAATCCGGTTCAACTAAACTTATGTCTAACCCAGTTATGGACCCAACTAGTCAGCTAACCCAATTAATCCAATTGGCTTATTCAAATGACATTAGATTTCATAAACCCTAAAAAAAAAACTTGTCATTTAATTAATCATACAATTTAAAATTGTTTGAATATAAGCCAATCAATTTTAATTAAAACAATTTTAATTAAAAACATATAAAACTTCTTTTACATATCCACAGATGCATCATATCTAGATTATCCTTTTATAAACATTACATTGTCCAAAAGAAATAACAGACATGCCAAACATGTATTTGAATTAAAACAATTTTAATTCCAAGATTTCCTTAAAAGATCCTTCTGAAGAGGCCAACACAGACGATCCGCATCGTGTCAAAGACACACGGTCATGGTGAAGGTCTCAACTAGGTTCCTAAAAGTACTCTCAAATCATACTTTATGATTTACAATACTAAAGATTAAACATTTCAATCAACTATACATGCATTCAAGAAATGCTACAACAGAACCTAGCTCTGATACCACTGAAAGATAAATAACGCAGTTGCAGGTGCCTACGCTAAGCATACAATAGCAGGGAGCAGGTATGCATTTTAAAAAATTTTAAAATCACAGCGGAAACTACCTGCTCCGCATAGGATCTAACACATTCCGGATGCATGTATAGGCAAAACGAGGCATGTACAAGGGCATGTAATATTTATAAACAATTATATAAACCTAGATCTAGGCATGCATGAAAAAAAAAAGTAGAAACTATACCTTATTCCTGCCTGGAATAACCTTGGTATAAAGCTGGAATAGTTGGGATAACAGGAATAACTTTATTCCTGTTGTCTTCTTCTTCTAGCACGTTGAAATGGGCTCTCTTTTCCTCAAAATCTGCAGCAAACCAAAACGAAAATTGGCCCACCTTTTGGTCTCACTTCCAGCACCAAAAGCAAGGGAACTTCCTGCTAATTCTTCCTTCAAGGGAGTGCAAAAGGATCGATCATCCAACGTTGTTTGGATTGATTCTTCCTCTCTTCAAAATTCTGCAACCTGAAAAATAGAACAGAAAATGACAGCAGCAAGGAGGTTGATCCGACTCCCAAATGCTCAATCGAACACTCTCTAGAGGGGGGACATGCCAGGGGCTTGCTCTGATCCGTCTCTCGGGCGATGCTAGTCGCCGGAAGACTTGGAATAGTGGGAGGGAGGAAGGAAGTAACAGAACTCTAAGATCTGAAAATGTTTTCAGCAAAACAGAGCTTCCTTCTTCCAGTAATTTGAGCACCAATAATATCAGGGATTAAAAGATGTTTTCTCTCCCAATCACTCACCAAAACCCTGGCGTCTAAATCACTGGTGGAATGGTAATTGAATTTTTCAAGGAAGAAGACCTCTCACGATTTTTTTTTAGCCTCTCACACGGTGATTTTCTCTGCTGAAAATAGGGGGCGCTAGAAGTGGTTTAAAGGCCACAGGGAGGAGGAAAATGCTAGGAATCGAAGAGGCTGTGGTTAAATCCATTAACCAAGCCACTAAGAGGTGATAAAACCAGCAATTAAAACAAGAGGGAGGGAGGAGAAGAGTCTCAGCAAAGCGCACGGTCGATTGGCCTTCAACCGGATGCTAGAAAAATCCAGCGAAAGCACCGTGTAAACGGTCACAAGGGAAAAAAAAATGGTTCAAAAGAAAACCGGTCCAAAATAAATTTGGTTCAATCCCATTAAAAAAAAAAAAAACCCTTGGTTCAATCTAATTGAACCGGTCCAAGCCCAATTTTTGGTTGACGCAGACAAGGGCAAGACGGGAAAAGAGTGCTCAAAAAAATACCGTGACCATAAAATCGAGACGATTCCCAATCGTAATAGGTATCCGGATCAGAGAGTTATCCTCTGTGGTGTGTGACCTCATAGGTTCGAACCTAAACGGTAGCACTGGAACAATTCCAGTACCAGCACAGGAAACCATCTAGCAATGGGTCCCGACGTTCGGATAGGTCGAAGATGCAAGAGCAAACTATCGAACCTCTAGCATATGGTTACCGTATAATTCATCCCTTTGACCTCAAATGTTCAGGATGACTGAGATTGGGCTGCCACCCCAGACTGTGTCAGTCGACTACGTGTCTCAACCTCGCAAGCCTAGTGACTCTTCACTAGGGCTACCCCGGCCGAGGATTTGCTAAATTGAGATACTGCGAGACATTCAATCCAAACTGTTCGGACAGGTCAATTCTATCTTGGTCCATTACTGCTCCACAAGTACTTGCCTGTACCCAGAAACCTTCCATCACCGGATTAAAAATCCGGGTAGTTCGGCACCAAAGCACAGGGAGTTGCTTGCAAGCTACCGTAATGACCTCAGGTCAGAGGGACACATATACCCATATCCTATCGTGAGTATCCCTTTGGCATAAAGGGGCTTCACGGAGTCACGTTCAATGAGATATCACATATCCCACTTGCAGATCACATCAGTGTCACCACACTCATTTGGTCAAGAGGACAACCAAACGATGTGAACTGCAACAATCTATACTTGATATATCGTCGTCCAGTACAATATATCCTTTGGTTATGAACAGGGTTTAAGGACCAGTCGATACATCCTCTCTGTATCGAAGTCAGTGTAGTCCTAAGGACTTCATCACATGGAAAGAGTTTATTTTTAGGGAAATACAATATGTGATGAGCTGCCAAAAATAATATTTTATTAATTCATAAAATGAATACAAAACTTAGCACAACCGCCTACAACCCAGGCGATTGGCTTTAGGACATAATTCCCAATAATTGTATTCCAATTAGGAAGAGGACTTGTAACCCAAGTGTAACCATGGTTAGTGAGGGCATGGAAACTCTAAAAATACCTCATCCCTCCCCTTCTTGTAAGCATCTCTTTTTTATGAATACAACTTACTGAAATTTTGAGTTATTACCTTGTATTGGTGTTTTGTTTTGGTTCTTTAGGTTGTGTTTTTGTGTTTGGACGAGTTCCTTGCTGCCCTAGCTTCTTTCCACACCCTAAATCACTTCCATCCAAGCCTTCACACATCCAAGAAGGAGTGCCCTAGGCCGCTGAGCAAGGAGATCTTCAACAAGCTTCAAACAGCCCAGCTTGATGGGGAACTAATATGCATGCAATTTTTTTATATGTTTTATATGTGGGGTTGGGTGATTAATTCCCGAATTTCAGATTAAAATAAGTTATAGAGAATTTTATATGAATTTTAGAAGATCAGCATGCAGATTAGGACCTAGAAAAGTAGAAAAGAAGGATCGCCGGGGCTGAGAAGCCTCGGTTAGGGCAAGTTCTCCTACAATAAAACTACTGGAGGTAGAGGGGTGTACCTGACAACGTCTGTGAAGATCACAACAAAAGGGTCTCTCATTCCTCGACGGATGCGGCCTGGAAAATCGAGCCAAAGACCCGCGGATACCCGGCTTTCTGCTCGGTGATCCGATTGAGGCTTGGCTGGAGTCGTTGGATTCGTAGGAACTCGGGGACCTGCAAACGACCTATCAAGGGTTAGAAAACTCACAAAGGAACAAGAAAATAAAGGAAAAACAGCAAGGGAAGGCTTCTTTTGGAGTGGGCGTCCAGGGATCTGAGATGCTTGTTGGTAGCAGGAAGATGATTGCAGCACTGGGAAGAAGAACTCTCGCAAACCCCTTTATGCACACAGCAGGGTATCACACAACTCAATAGAAGAACTCAAGGTTTTCATTCATCAAAAATTCTCCTCATACAAGAGGCTAGGGTCCCTTAAATAGACCCTTAACCTTGGGCTCCAAGTAAGGGTACATAAGTCTTTACATAAGAATCCTTTTCCCTCTCAAACCCTAGCTAGAAAATAAGAAAATATTAGGTAGAAAAATCCCTAAAAATTTTCTTGACTTGGTCAAGACTCCAAGGATGCCTAGGGGGGCGTGTTGGGCTTCTAGGAGCAGCAAGGGGCCGGCCCAAAGGGGCCCGGGTGCATGGGTTTGGGCCTCTGGAAGCTGGGGTGGCCTGGTAGCCAGGTAGCAGGAATATTATCTGGTATCTTGCTTCTTAGGGGCTTGGGCTTGGCACCTGGGCTTGATTTCTTTGGACTAGGATGCAAATGGACCTTTGGAATCATGGATGCCCTTATTTATGAATATACTTTGGCATCTAGAAGGGAATCTGGGCATCTGGAGGGCATCTGCAAGAAATCAGGGTTTTTCTGAATTTTTCTCTTGGGGTCTTCAAATCTTCAAGCTGGGTTGGACTTGGGCTATACTTCCATGTCTTTAATCTAGTAGGACTTGGTCTTCACTTGTATGATATAGTCTTGAGTCTTCTGTATGCTTGGACAGGACTCAAAAAAATAAAATTAGCTCAACATGAGCTAACTAGCATTGGACTGAACTAGCTCAACATGAGCTGACTAGTACAGAAGTGAAATAACAACTAAAAATACTCAAATAACAACTAAAATGGACTCAGATGAGCTAAGCCCTTATTACAGATGGACTCATAAATTATTGATCAATTACAGAGGGTTGAGAAGCCTCTGCCTTATTCTGGTGCCTTTGGTGTCCGCACCAATTATCTAAAAAAAAAAAAAAAAAATATCTAAACCCTAATTTGCATCCTCATCTGCCTGCCATCATTGCATAATTTACTTTTAAGGGCACTCTTGCTATATCAGATGGGGGGAGGATTTGATCACCTCTCCTTAGCCCAAAACCACATCCCTTGCATTCAGTCCCAAGCCTTAACCTAAAATTAATTAGACTTAATTTGCCCTAGTGGGCTAGGGACACCAACTGGTCGGGTCCGGGCTAGTGTTAGATCACTGTGTCAAGTTAACCTGTGTGTGCCTTGTGCTTAGTGTCTAGAACGGTGGTTTAGGGATTCAATCCCGAAGGGCTTGTGTGCTGGTCCGCCTACCTGGCCAATCTCTGATTGGTGTCTAGGATTGGCAATCAGGGACCTAACACTCCCCTTACACCTGCCTGGCTGAGTACAGGGTTACTATAGGCTAGTTTGCCACCCTGATTGAGCATCTAGTTTGGACTTTAGGTTTAGTCAGCTATAGTCGGTCTGATCGAGTCTTGCATGAGCACTAGATCAGGAGTTTCATATCACCCACCTCCTTCATAAATGTCTGAACCCATGGAAAATTTACAAGCCCAAATAAAAGCCCTAGCTGATCAAATTGCCCAGATAACTATCCAGATGACCCAGTTAACTCAGTCTCGTATTCAAACCAATGATAGAATTGACCATCGTGCCAATAGGTTTGGTCAGTTAAAAGTCCGGGTAGGGACCCCAAGAAAAACCCATGGGTCACAGTCTGAGCCAGATCCTGACTCCCCTCAACCTAGGAGGACCCCAAACCCTGATCTATACCATGAGGTCGAACCTAGGAGAGCCCCTTATCCTGACCCGTACTACAATCCTCAACCTAGGAGGACCCCAAACCCTGATCCATACCTTGAGGCTGAACCTAGGAGAGCCTATCATCCTGACCCAATCCCTAAGGTTAGTCCTAGAAGACCCAATCAGGATTTTATAGACCAAGAAGATAGATCCTATTTACCCTCTCCCTATAAGCCTAGTATACCCACAACCTATAGATCTTATGACTCTAAATCCTATGAACCTAGAACTTATGAATCCATAACCTATGAACCTAGATCCTATGACTCTAGATCCCATGATCATAGATCCTATACACCCATACCCTATGAGCCTAGTAGACCCAACACCCAATATTCTGACCCATATAGGGAGTCAAACCCTAGGAGAACCCAATATTCTGACCCATATAGGGAGTCCAACCCTAGGAGAACCCAGTATTCTGACCCATATAGGGAGTCCAATCCTAGGAGGACCCAATATCCTGACCCATATAGAGAGCCCAACCTTAGGAGGACCCCATACCTTGATCCAACCTTAGAACCTGATCATAGAGCTGACCCAAAATCCTATGACCCCAGATCCTCTAATCCCATGACCCATAGATCTGCACCCTTGTCCTATGAGCTTAGAGAACCCATAACCCCTAAGTATCAGCCTAGTACTAGTCATGCTTCCCCTAGTCAACTTGAACCCTATAGGATGAGTATCCCTAAATATGAACCCAATAGTGAGCCACTACCTCTTATACAACCTGAACCTACTAGGAGTGGTACCCATAATCAGAGACCAGAACCTAACCAATTTCCTGCTAGCCGACCTTCTCCAACCATTCCTGAGATTCGCAAGGCTTACATTAACGTGGAAGTGTATGAAGCTGATGTGAGCCTAGTGGATGAGTATGAGGGAGAAGAGGAGACATCTTTAGTAGACCTAGAATTAGCTGACCCAGTAGATACCCAGGTAGATTCCAACCTAGAGCTAGTTGACCTTGACCACATCCAACCTAAAGCTATAATGGAAGAACAAATAGAGGAAGAGAACCTAGGTACTACTGCTAGAGCCTTACCTGAGGAAACCATAGAGGAGAGCCAAATTATAAAGTATAGTCCAAAAATACAAGAACCAGAAGAATTTATTAAGGACCTGATCTCTTTGAATCAATACCTTCAAGATAAGTCCCCTCCTATAGTTCCCATTAAGGACCTCTTCCCCGAAATTAGTGACCCATCCTTCCATTATGCAAATCCTGTAGATATAGCTCAACCTCATAAGGTTAACCTCATTAGTATAGGATTAGTTCCTGACACCCCGTCTTTTATCCTATTTTATCCAACTAACCATGAACCTTTTTCTCTACCTTACCAAACTAATTCTGAACCCACTTCCTATTTTCTGCCCTTTCTTGACACCTCCAGCATTTCTAGGATCATTAGATTGCATTTAGCTGAGATTAGCATACTGCATGCATTCATCACGCATGTTAGGTTTGCATCTTACTTCTGGCATACTCTTTGGAATTTGCTAGGAGTTCACTGTAAATTTTCATGTGCATGTCAAGCTAGGATCAAACCTAGAGAACCTATAATCTATTAGGTTTAGATCCAAAGAGTTCAATAAAATTTCCTTCGATAGGAATGCATAGTCGAGTCTGTTAGGTGTCAGTATGAGTCCTTTGCATCATTTGTCTGCATGTGCCTAGCATGTTCACCACCCGCACTAATCTTAAAACAACTGGCTAATTCCCGAAGAAGGGTCAAAGAATTTGATGTAGTGGATTCTATCTTGGTTAGGCTTAGGCCTAAAAGAAGCTTCATGCTCGTAGAGCCGGACCTTTTAAAGTGATAGAGAAGGATTGGATCAAATGCCTAGGTGTTAGACTTGCCTTCGGATTTGGGCATTAGTTCTACCTTCAATATTACAGACCTGGTTAAGTATAGGGAACCGGCAGCGATACTTAGTAAGGCCTTTGGACCTATTCCTTTTCATTGTGAGTGACCCTAACCCAGAGTGTCCACTAACAAATTGGCCTGAGAGAGGAGAACGGATCGAGCGTATCCTGGACGATCAAGCCATCATGACCCGGGGCCGTGACTATCAATGCTTCCTGATCCGATGGCAAGGCCAGCCAGAGTCGGACGATTCGTAGATTTCTCGAGAGGACTTGCAATGCCTCAACCCAGACCTTCTCGAGAGATATGTGAGCCAGTCTGATCTTCACTCGACAGGGTCGAGTTCCTCCCACCCCGGGAGAATTGGTGCGGACACCAAAGGCACCAGAATAAGGCAGAGGCTTCTCAACCCTCTGTAATTGATCAATAATTTATGAGTCCATCTGTAATAAGGGCTTAGCTCATCTGAGTCCATTTTAGTTGTTATTTGAGTATTTTTAGTTGTTATTTCACTTCTGTACTAGTCAGCTCATGTTGAGCTAGTTCAGTCCAATGCTAGTTAGCTCATGTTGAGCTAATTTTATTTTTTTGAGTCCTGTCCAAGCATACAGAAGACTCAAGACTATATCATACAAGTGAAGACCAAGTCCTACTAGATTAAAGACATGGAAGTATAGCCCAAGTCCAACCCAGCTTGAAGATTTGAAGACCCCAAGAGAAAAATTCAGAAAAACCCTGATTTCTTGCAGATGCCCTCCAGATGCCCAGATTCCCTTCTAGATGCCAAAGTATATTCATAAATAAGGGCATCCATGATTCCAAAGGTCCATTTGCATCCTAGTCCAAAGAAATCAAGCCCAGGTGCCAAGCCCAAGCCCTAAGAAGCAAGATACCAGATAATATTCCTGCTACCTGGCTACCAGGCCACCCCAGCTTCCAGAGGCCCAAACCCATGCACCCGGGCCCCTTTGGGCCGGCCCCTTGCTGCTCCTAGAAGCCCAACACGCCCCCTAGGCATCCTTGGAGTCTTGACCAAGTCAAGAAAATTTTTAGGGATTTTTCTACCTAATATTTTCTTATTTTCTAGCTAGGGTTTGAGAGGGAAAAGGATTCTTATGTAAAGACTTATGTACCCTTACTTGGAGCCCAAGGTTAAGGGTCTATTTAAGGGACCCTAGCCTCTTGTATGAGGAGAATTTTTGATGAATGAAAACCTTGAGTTCTTCTAAAAAAAAAAAAAAAAAAAAAAAATATCTAAACCCTAATTTGCATCCTTATCTGCCTGCCATCATTGCATAATTTACTTTTAAGGGCACTCTTGCTATATCAGATGGGGGAGGATTTGATCACCTCTCCTTAGCCCAAAACCACATCCCTTGCATTCAGTCCCAAGCCTTAACCTAAAATTAATTAGACTTAATTTGCCCTAGTGGGCTAGGGACACCAACTGGTCGGGTCCGGGCTAGTGTTAGATCACTGTGTCAAGTTAACCTGTGTGTGCCTTGTGCTTAGTGTCTAGAACGGTGGTTTAGGGATTCAATCCCAAAGGGCTTGTGTGCTGGTCCGCCTACCTGGCCAATCTCTGATTGGTGTCTAGGATTGGCAATCAGGGACCTAACACTCCCCTTACACCTGCCTGGCTGAGTACAGGGTTACTATAGGCTAGTTTGCCACCCTGATTGAGCATCTAGTTTGGACTTTAGGTTTAGTCAGCTATAGTCGGTCTGATCGAGTCTTGCATGAGCACTAGATCAGGAGTTTCATATCACCCACCTCCTTCATAAATGTCTGAACCCATGGAAAATTTACAAGCCCAAATAAAAGCCCTAGCTGATCAAATTGCCCAGATAACTATCCAGATGACCCAGTTAACTCAGTCTCGTATTCAAACCAATGATAGAATTGACCATCGTGCCAATAGGTTTGGTCAGTTAAAAGTCCGGGTAGGGACCCCAAGAAAAACCCATGGGTCACAGTCTGAGCCAGATCCTAACTCCCCTCAACCTAGGAGGACCCCAAACCCTGATCTATACCATGAGGTCGAACCTAGGAGAGCCCCTTATCCTGACCCGTACTACAATCCTCAACCTAGGAGGACCCCAAACCCTGATCCATACCTTGAGGCTGAACCTAGGAGAGCCCATCATCCTGACCCAATCCCTAAGGTTAGTCCTAGAAGACCCAATCAGGATTTTATAGACCAAGAAGATAGATCCTATTTACCCTCTCCCTATAAGCCTAGTATACCCACAACCTATAGATCTTATGACTCTAAATCCTATGAACCTAGAACTTATGAATCCATAACCTATGAACCTAGATCCTATGACTCTAGATCCCATGATCATAGATCCTATACACCCATACCCTATGAGCCTAGTAGACCCAACACCCAATATTCTGACCCATATAGGGAGTCAAACCCTAGGAGAACCCATTATTCTGACCCATATAGGGAGTCCAACCCTAGGAGAACCCAGTATTCTGACCCATATAGGGAGTCCAATCCTAGGAGGACCCAATATCCTGACCCATATAGAGAGCCCAACCTTAGGAGGACCCCATACCTTGATCCAACCTTAGAACCTGATCATAGAGCTGACCCAAAATCCTATGACCCAGATCCTATAATCCCATGACCCATAGATCTGCACCCTTGTCCTATGAGCTTAGAGAACCCATAACCCCTAAGTATCAGCCTAGTACTAGTCATGCTTCCCCTAGTCAACTTGAACCATATAGGATGAGTATCCCTAAATATGAACCCAATAGTGAGCCACTACCTCTTATACAACCTGAACCTACTAGGAGTGGTACCCATAATCAGAGACCAGAACCTAACCAATTTCCTGCTAGCCGACCTTCTCCAACCATTCCTGAGATTCGCAAGGCTTACATTAACGTGGAAGTGTATGAAGCTGATGTGAGCCTAGTGGATGAGTATGAGGGAGAAGAGGAGACACCTTTAGTAGACCTAGAATTAGCTGACCCAGTAGATACCCAGGTAGATTCCAACCCAGAGCTAGTTGACCTTGACCACATCCAACCTAAAGCTATAATGGAAGAACAAATAGAGGAAGAGAACCTAGGTACTACTGCTAGAGCCTTACCTGAGGAAACCATAGAGGAGAGCCAAATTATAGAGTCTAGTCCAAAAATACAAGAACCAGAAGAATTTATTAAGGACCTGATCTCTTTGAATCAATACCTTCAAGATGAGTCCCCTCCTATAGTTCCCATTAAGGACCTCTTCCCCGAAATTAGTGACCCATCCTTCCATTATGCAAATCCTGTAGATATAGCTCAACCTCATAAGGTTAACCTCATTAGTATAGGATTAGTTCCTGACACCCCGTCTTTTATCCTATTTTATCCAACTAACCATGAACCTTTTTCTCTACCTTACCAAACTAATTCTGAACCCACTTCCTATTTTCTGCCCTTTCTTGACACCTCCAGCATTTCTAGGATCATTAGATTGCATTTAGCTGAGATTAGCATACTGCATGCATTCATCACGCATGTTAGGTTTGCATCTTACTTCTGGCATACTCTTTGGAATTTGCTAGGAGTTCACTGTAAATTTTCATGTGCATGTCAAGCTAGGATCAAACCTAGAGAACCTATAATCTATTAGGTTTAGATCCAAAGAGTTCAATAAAATTTCCTTCGATAGGAATGCATAGTCGAGTCTGTTAGGTGTCAGTATGAGTCCTTTGCATCATTTGTCTGCATGTGCCTAGCATGTTCACCACCCGCACTAATCTTAAAACAACTGGCTAATTCCCGAAGAAGGGTTAAAGAATTTGATGTAGTGGATTCTATCTTGGTTAGGCTTAGGCCTAAAAGAAGCTTCATGCTCGCAGAGCCGGACCTTTTAAAGTGATAGAGAAGGATTGGATCAAATGCCTAGGTGTTAGACTTGCCTTCGGATTTGGGCATTAGTTCTACCTTCAATATTACAGACCTGGTTAAGTATAGGGAACCGGCAGCGATACCTAGTAAGGCCTTTGGACCTATTCCTTTTCATTGTGAGTGACCCTAACCCAGAGTGTCCACTAACAAATTGGCCTGAGAGAGGAGAACGGATCGAGCGTATCCTGGACGATCAAGCCATCATGACCCGGGGCCGTGACATCAATGCTTCCTGATCCGATGGCAAGGCCAGCCAGAGTCGGACGATTCGTAGATTTCTCGAGAGGACTTGCAATGCCTCAACCCAGACCTTCTCGAGAGATATGTGAGCCAGTCTGATCTTCACTCGACAGGGTCGAGTTCCTCCCACACCGGGAGAATTGGTGCGGACACCAAAGGCACCAGAATAAGGCAGAGGCTTCTCAACCCTCTGTAATTGATCAATAATTTATGAGTCCATCTGTAATAAGGGCTTAGCTCATCTGAGTCCATTTTAGTTGTTATTTGAGTATTTTTAGTTGTTATTTCACTTCTGTACTAGTCAGCTCATGTTGAGCTAGTTCAGTCCAATGCTAGTTAGCTCATGTTGAGCTAATTTTATTTTTTTGAGTCCTGTCCAAGCATACAGAAGACTCAAGACTATATCATACAAGTGAAGACCAAGTCCTACTAGATTAAAGACATGGAAGTATAGCCCAAGTCCAACCCAGCTTGAAGATTTGAAGACCCCAAGAGAAAAATTCAGAAAAACCCTGATTTCTTGCAGATGCCCTCCAGATGCCCAGATTCCCTTCTAGATGCCAAAGTATATTCATAAATAAGGGCATCCATGATTCCAAAGGTCCATTTGCATCCTAGTCCAAAGAAATCAAGCTCAGGTGCCAAGCCCAAGCCCCTAAGAAGCAAGATACCAGATAATATTCCTGCTACCTGGCTACCAGGCCACCCCAGCTTCCAGAGGCCCAAACCCATGCACCCGGGCCCCTTTGGGCCGGCCCCTTGCTGCTCCTAGAAGCCCAACACGCCCCCCTAGGCATCCTTGGAGTCTTGACCAAGTCAAGAAAATTTTTAGGGATTTTTCTACCTAATATTTTCTTATTTTCTAGCTAGGGTTTGAGAGGGAAAAGGATTCTTATGTAAAGACTTATGTACCCTTACTTGGAGCCCAAGGTTAAGGGTCTATTTAAGGGACCCTAGCCTCTTGTATGAGGAGAATTCTTGATGAATGAAAACCTTGAGTTCTTCTATTGAGTTGTGTGATACCCTGCTGTGTGCATAAAGGGGTTTGCGAGAGTTCTTCTTCCCAGTGCTGCAATCATCTTCCTGCTACCAACAAGCATCTCAGATCCCTGGACGCCCACTCCAAAAGAAGCCTTCCCTTGCTGTTTTTCCTTTATTTTCTTGTTCCTTTGTGAGTTTTCTAACCCTTGATAGGTCGTTTGCAGGTCCCCGAGTTCCTACGAATCCAACGACTCCAGCCAAGCCTCAATCGGATCACCGAGCAGAAAGCCGGGTATCCGCGGGTCTTTGGCTCGATTTTCCAGGCCGCATCCATCGAGGAATGAGAGACCCTTTTGCTACGATCTTCACAGACATTGTCAGGTACACCCCTCTACCTCCAGTAGTTTTATTGTAGGAGAACTTGCCCTAACCGAGGCTTCTCAGCCCCGGCGATCCTTCTTTTCTACTTTTCTAGGTCCTAATCTGCATGCTGATCTTCTAAAATTCATATAAAATTCCCTATAACTTATTTTAATCTGAAATTCGGGAATTAATCACCCAACCCCACATATAAAACATATAAAAAAAATTGCATGCATATTAGTTCCCCATCACAGCTTCTAAACCCTAACCTGATTCCTTCTAAACCCAGTCCATTTTCTATTTTTTATTTGCTGTTTTGATTAACCTTGATGCTTGTAGGATCCCCGAGGTGCTTTCCCTCCCCTAAGGAGGCCTTCTTTGCTGCCCGGACCACCCAGATCTGCCATCAGATTCAAGGAAAACAAGGCTTCTTATTCCAGGCTCCGATAAGAGTTATGAGTGATCTCTTCTGCTACTAAATTTCAATCTCTGACTGGTAAGAAACCTTCCCTTCTCTTATTATCTAATTTAATGAAGAAAAGCTATCCTAAACTAGGAGTTTCTCAACTCTCGGGTCCTGGTTATTTCATTGGTTTGCATGAGTTCGCTTGCGACCCGATGATTCTTTGCACTGCTAAACTTTCCGCTAGTTCTTGCTTTATTTTGGAAATCTATCCTGCAAATAAAATTAAAAAAATTATAAAAAAATTTATTTTACTATTTTCCATGCATGTTTAGTAGTCTTAGAGTCATCCCGCATCAGTTTGGTATCAGAGCGGGTTTAGGATAGTTTTTATTTGCTTTGCACTCACAAACCCTAATTTCTGCATTCTGTCCACTACATTAGGTGTCTAAGTTTCATCTAATTTTGGCATCATAAATATTTTATTTTTCTATGAAATCTTCACTGCATGTCCTCTGTTCTATCCTAGTAATTATCAAAATTTTTAATTATTTTTAGTGTAACCCTAAATCTCTAAAATTTGGCATAATAGGAATCCTAACAGAATCCTGATAATTTCTGCAGCAGTCCAGAAAACCCTAGGTTTGCATTATCATCTGATTTTTTTCCAGCATGAAATTTGGTAGGCTTCATCATCAAAATTGGTGGGGGCACTAGGATCAAACACAGATTACTGGTCCTATTTGGTTTTCCTAGCCATGTGTCAAATTTTATAATCAACTAGAATTGAGTCGTGTAATAAGTTGAGGTTAGTTGATTTGTCTCAACCCTCAACCTAGTCATTATTTTGAGTCCTGTATATCAGTTATGAGTCCAATATGATCTCAACTTTTCTACAAGAGAGGAGGTTACCATATTTTGGAGTTCCACCAGGCCACATCCAGGAGTCAGAGGCCACTACATCAGCCCATTGTATTTTGTGTGACAGCCTAGGATCCAAGATGCTTCCGGAAACCTTGAATCCTTCCAGATACCCTCCAAATGCCCAGATTCCCTTCCAGATGCCGGAGCATATTCTCAAAACAGGGCACCCATGATTCCAGAGGTCCACCTGCATCCAATCCCAAA
The DNA here is from genome assembly GCA_021397845.1 of Areca catechu. NCBI lineage: Eukaryota > Viridiplantae > Streptophyta > Magnoliopsida > Arecales > Arecaceae > Areca > Areca catechu. Next base: position 181,029,673 of record CM038039.1, on the reverse strand, counting down.
GAAATCAAGCCCAGGTGCCAAGCCCAAGCACTTAAGAAGCAAGATTCCAGGGAATATTCCTGCTACCAGGCTAACAGGCCACCCCAGCTTCTAGAGGCCCAAACCCATGAACCCAAGCTCCTTTGAGCCGGCCCCTTGCTGCTCCTAGAGGCCCAACACTCCCCCTAGGAATCCTTGAAGTATTGACCAAGTCTAAGAGGTGTCCTTGAGTGGAATAGTCAAAGCATGAAGGAAAAAGGAGAAGACTAGGTCAATTCCTAACCTAATGGGGATTTGTTTTTCTAACCTAGCTAGGAAAGGACTTGTATTCCAATTAGAAAGAGGACTTGTAACCCAAGTGTAACCATGGTTAGTGAGGGCATGGGAACTCTATAAATACCCCACCCCTCCCCTTCTTGTAAGCATCTCTTTCTTATGAATACAACTTGCTGAAATTTTGAGTTATTACCTTGTGTTGGTATTTTGTTTTGGTTCTTTAGGTTATGTTTTTGTATTTGGACGAGTTCCTTGCTGCCCTAGAATCCTTCCACACCCTAAATCACTGCCATCCAAGCCTTTACACGTCCAAGAAGGAGTGCCCTAGGCTGCCGAGCAAGGAGATCTTCAACAAGCTTCAAACAGCCCAGCTTCTAAACCCTAACCTGATTCCTTCTAAACACAGTTCATTTTCTATTTTTTATTTGCTGTGTTGATTAACCTTGATGCTTGTAGGATCCCCAAGGTGTTTCCCCTTCCCTGAGGAGGCCTTCTTTGCTACCCGGACCGCTTAGATTTGCCATCAGATTCAAGGAAAACAAGGCTTCTTCTTCCAGGCTCCGATCAGAGTTATGAGTAATCTCTTCTGCTACTGAATTTCAATCTCTGACTGGTAAGAAACCTTCCCTTCTCTTATTATCTGATTCAATGAAAGAAAGCTATCCTAAACCGGGAGTTTTCCAACACTCGGGTCTGGTTATTTCATTGGATTGCATGAGTTCGCCTGTGACCCGATGATTCTTTGCACTGCTAGACTTTCCGCTAGTTCTTGCTTTATTTTGGGAATCTAGCCTGCAAATAAAATTATAAAAATCATAAAAAAAATTATTTTACTATTTTTCATGCATGTTTAGCAGTCTTAGAGTCATCCCACATCAGGAAGGGTGGGAATGCTACATCGACCAACCAATTGGAGGAGAGTCAAAGACGATGCCCCAAAGCGGCTCAAGGACAATAACTTTATATTCTTCTCTGATGATGACCTTGTGGGAGTTCAGCACCTACATGACGACCCAGTTGTAATATCGACCATTGTGGCCAACTATGATGTAAGGAATATCCTAATCGATAATGGAAGCTTTGCAGACATCTTGCTCTATGACGCATTCTCCCGGATATGCTTACCTAAAAATAAATTACAAAGGTCTCCTCCACCACTGACGGGGTTCGAAGGGAATCAGGTTGAGATTGAGGGTGAAATAATGCTACCCGTAACCCTTGGCACCGAACCCTGGCAAAAAATGCTCCTCGTCAATTTTGCGGTGGTCCAAACTCCTTCAGCATACAATGAGATTTTGGGGAGGCCCGTCTTAAATAAATTTTGGGTCATAGTGTCGATCTACTATCTCCTAGTCTGTTTCCCCACTAGGAGAGTAGCAAACATGAAAAGAGACCAAAGAGCCGCATGGCAGTGCCTGGTGATCCAGGATAGACAATCGATCAACTCCCTAACCCCCGATCAACTCGACCCTAGGGATCCATCCAAAGACTGTGGGGAGTCGATGGAGAAAACCATACCGGTACAGCTAACCGAGGAAGACCCCACCAAAGTTGTGCAGATCGGGAGTCTACTTGATGAGGCAATAAGGGCGAAGGTAATCCGCTTCCTCAAAAATAATGCTGATGTTTTCTCCTGGTCAGCCTCAAACATGTCCAGGATTTCGACCGAAGTAATCACCCATCGGCTGGAGGTCATCCCGGTTACAGGCCCATTCGGTAGAAGAAGCGGAGTTTTGCCCTTGAGAGGCAGAAGGTGATAGACAAAGAGGTGAACAAACTCCTTAAAGCTGGGTTTATCCAGGAGACACATTACCCTAAATGGCTGGAAAATGTGGTGATGGTAAAGAAAGCTAGTGAAAAATGGAGGATCTGTATTGATTACACAGACCTCAACAAAGCATGCCAAAAAGATAGCTTTTCCTTATCAAAGATCGACCAATTGGTCGATGCCACCGAAGGCCACCAACTATTAAGTTTTATGGATGCCTTCTTCGGATACAACCAAATAAGAATGGACCCTCAAGATGAAGAAAAGATGGCCTTCGTCACCAAAAAGGGCCTTTATTGCTACAGAATGATGCCATTCATACTAAAGAATGCCGGGGCAACATTTTAAAGGCTGATCTACAAGGTGTTCAAAGAACAGCTGGGAAGGAATATGGAGGCATATGTCGACGACATGATTGTGAAGAGCCTCCTTAAGGCGGACCATATCGAAGACCTGCAAGAGTCGTTCATTGCCCTACGACGTCATCGGATGAAGCTGAATCCAACGAAGTATGCTTTCAGAGTGACATCATGCAAATTCTTAGGGTATCTTGTCACCAAGTGAGGAATTAAAGCCAACCCTGAGAAAATTCAAGCCATCCGAAACATGAGACATCCTTCTTGCAAGAAGGAGGTACAATAGGTAACCGGGAAGGTCGCCTCCCTAAGCCGATTCATTTCCCGGTCCATTGAGAAATGCCTTCCTTTCTTCAAAGTGCTCCGACAATCCTAGGACTTCGAATGGATCGAAGACTGTTGTCTCGCTCTTAAAGAGTTGAAGTACTTGGAGATCCCACCACTACTCTCTAAACCTCGAGAAGGCAAGACTCTTTGTCTATATCTCTCTACTTTGGATGAGGCCGTCAGCACAGTTCTCGTCCGAAATGAGAAAGACAATATCCAAAAACCGGTATACTACATCATTAAAGTCTTGCACGATGCTAAGATGAGATACTCGAAGATGCAAAAACTTGTCTACTCACTCTTAATTGCAGCAAAGTGACTAAGGCCCTATTTCCAGGCCCACACCATCACGGTTCTGACAGACCAACCCCTCAAGGCCATCCTCCACTATCTTGATACCTTCGGAAGGATAGCCAAATGGGCTGTAAAGCTAAGCGAATTCGACATCAACTTCCGACCCAGATCAGTGATGAAGGCATAAGTACTATCAGACTTCATAGCCGAATGCACTTGGAAGCCCGAAGATAATTTGCAATTCACCGAAGAGGAAGGGGCTACCTCAATAAACACGGAGTCGGTCTGGCTACTCCATGTGGATGGAGCCTCTAACTCCACTGAATGTGGTGCGAGCCTCATATTGGCCGAGCTAGATGGCCATACGATGGAGTACGCACTTCGCTTCTCCTTCCATGCTTCGAACAACCAAGCCGAATACGAAGCCCTCCTTGTGGGGCTTCGAATCACCGAAAGCCTGGGGATTTGAAAGGTCTAGGCCTTCTCAGACTCTCAGTTGGTGGTGAACCAAGTTAAAGGCGAGTTCGAGGCCCGAGACCCAATAATGGTCCAATACTTGGAAAAAGTGCAGATCCTGTCCTCCCAATTGGAATCTTTGACATCACCCATGTGCCAAGGCCCGAAAACTACCGGGTCGATGCCCTCTCCAGGCTCGCTACTACCAACCCGAACTCCCTCGACCATACCTTCATAGAACATCTCGAAGTTCCAAGCATAGCCGAAGGATCATCGGGAGTTCACCAGAATGAAAATGAGCCCAATTGGATGGACCCCATCCTCCAATTTCTCGATAAAGGCATGCTGCTAGAAGACAAAGGGGAGGCCAAGAAGGTCCGATGGATGGCATCTCAGTACATTATCCTGGACATAACCCTATACAAAAGGTCCTTCACCCAACCCCTATTGAAATGCCTGGGACCATCGGATGCCGACTATGTCTTGAGAGAAGTACATGAAGGCATCTATGGAGACCATTTGGGGGGTAGATCCCTGGTGTATAAAATAATATGTCAAGGATATTATTAGACAACCATCCAGAAGGACTCCGTGGACTTTGTCCGAAGGTGTGAGTAGTGCCAAAGATATGCCAATGTCCAGAGGCGGCCCGCAAGTCGACTGACCCACCTAGTTGCACCCTGGCCCTTTGCTCAATGGGGCATGGACATCCTTGGCCCGTTCCCACTGGTATCCAGCCAGTGAAAATTTCTCCTCATTGCCATCGACTACTTCACCAAGTGGGTCGAGGCCGAATCCCTAGCACACATCACTGAGGCAAAGGTCGAAGGGTTCGTAAGGAATTCTATCATATTCCGCTTCAGGATCCCCCATGCCATAGTCACTGACAATGGGAGGCAATTTGATAATCTGAGGTTCAGAGACTTCCGTGCCCAGTATCATATACTCTACAAGATGACCTCTGTTGGTCATCCACAATCCAACGGGAAGGCCGAAGTGATGAATCGGACTATCCTCCATGGTCTAAAGACTTGACAGAATGATGCCAAGGGACTCTGGGTCGAGGAGCTGAATTCTATCCTTTGGGATATCGGACGACCCCCAGAATAGCTACTGATAAATCTTCGTTTAACTTGGTGTACGGCATCGAGGTTGTCCTTCCAATAAAAGTCATGTTGCAATCTCTGAGGACCGATGGGTACCAATAACTTGAAAACTTGGAGCGCCGAAGAATAGACTCGGATCTACTACAAGGCACCAGGCTCTAGGCTCAAATAAGGATGGCGGCATACCAACAGAGGGTCGCTAAGTACTATAATTCAAGGGTAAAGGAACGGACCTTCCACCCCAAAGATTTGGTGTTGCGGAGAGCCGAAGTATCCAAGTTGACGGACCAAGGCAAACTCTCTCCTAATTGAGAAGGCCCTTATCGGGTCAAAGAAACCATATGCCCGGGGGCGCATCGACTCGAAACTTTAGAGGGTGTCGTGTTGCCGTGGCCTTGGAATGTAGAGAATCTCCGCAAATATTATCAATAAAAGCTCCCATATGGGAGGCTTCACCAAAAATCCACCCAACAATGGCTCAGGTTAACCTATCTTATCACCAATTCACGATACAAGATAGCCTCTAAAACATGAACCCATAATAAGAAGGGGAGAGGAGTGCAGAGGTGGGTCTGATCCACCTCCCTTATTGGTATGTCTGATGAGCATGAAAAGTGAAAGAAAAGTGCCCTAAAAGCCAATCATTGTAAGGGCATTTTTGTAATCTTCCAACTCTTGTATGACATTATATTAATAAAGGTATTTATTTTCATCATATATTGATATGTCTTATTTATGGATTATGATGAACCCCATAGATTAGGGCAATGGAATTAGGTTTATGATAAAGATCATAATAGTGAGACCTAAGTTTCTATAAATCCTAATCAAAATGTTCCTAGTCAATGGACCATCGATTCGGGGATCGATGAATCTGGTAAGACTAGCTTATCCTATGTATGCTCAGTTAATAAGGATGGTTGGTCTCATAACTATTTGTGTAGAGACACTAATACAAGGATAAAGGTGCTTATCAGGGTATGAGTACACTGAACTGATTCGCACTAGGACTATCTTATGAAAGTCTTACTGCTTGTCAAAAGATAGGTCTCAGAGTAGGAGTTGTGCATGCGATCTTTAGACCTGAGGTCACCATGGTTTCTTATGCATACTAAGCCATATTTTTTGTTCAAACTCATTCATAACATTGAGTCATGTATGGGATGTTCTGGTATGGTGGAAGGTGTATGAAGGATGTGAGTGGACCAATAAGGAATCGATCGTTCCTGGTAAGAGGAATTATTATCCCATGCAATCTCTTCGATAAGTGACTCAGGAGCCTTTGATCAAAGCAGGATGAGATTAGAAGTGGTTTCTAATTAGTCATCAGTTAAGCCCTCATGATCGAGCTGAGATTTGATATGACTAAGTATTAGGGTTTGACATGTATCTGTTGCCCAATAAGCAACCCAAGAGGGGGGGTGAATTGGGTCTCTAAAAAATATTTACTTGATGCAATGCAATGCTATGCAATCCAATTCAACAATCAATCAAGGAACAATGAAATCAACTATAATGCTCTTAAATAAAAGTGCAGCAAAAATAAAGAGCAATAAAAGTAAAGCAAGTAAAGAGATCAATTAACCACAAAGACCAAGAAATATAGTGGTTCGGTGCTATCCCATGCACCTACATCCACTCCCCAAGATCTTCTTGGGAATTCACTATAATCACACCAATTATAGTTGATTAGTTTTGTAGGCTCACTAATCAAAAATCCAACTTGTTTTCATAAGGCCAACAAGTCAAAATCTCACTTGGTTTTACGGGCTAACCAAGAACCTAAATGGTTTTATGGGCTAACCACCAACCTTTCTTGATTTTCTGGGCTAACCAAGAACCTAATTGGTTTTCAAAGGATCACCAATAACCTCCCTTGGTTTTACAATAGGCTAACCAAGGACCCTTTCAACAAATAAAGTTTAGAAGTAGAGAAACAATATAAGCTTTCTAAAATAAAGCGGGTATCTCTTTGAAGCTCGATGTAGAGGTGCTTTGAACTTGTTGAAGCCTCTCGAATGCTCAAGAATAGATGATCTTCAATGCTCTTGAAGGCTCTTGAATGCTTGGAGGCTTGCTTTTGCTTGAGAGTGGTTGAATCTTCAATGAATAGGAGTTAAAGCACTCTTTTCTTCTCTCTTGAATTCTCTTATTTCATTCTCATCAATAGTTATGAATAGTTTCCTTTTTGATTTGATTTGGAGCATATAAATACCTCTCCAAGGCTTCAAATCCTGTTTCTAGCCATTAGACTTGAAAAACTAGCCATTGGAGGGCAAAAGGGTTGAGTTCTATGTTTGAAAAACTATCTATTACTATTCCTAGAATTCCATGTGTCGATACTTCAGGCTGTGAGTCGACACTACAGGTTGACACTTGAACCTCATGAGTCGACACCCAGTTTAAAAATCTTCAATTTGGTTCTCTGGAAATCTCAGATGTGTCGACACTTCCTCAGGTGAGTCGACACTTTGAGTCGACACTTAGCTTCCATATGTCGACACTTCTATAGTTCTTCATTTTCAACAAGTTCTATGGCTTGAAAATCTCAGGCGATGAGCTGATCCATGTGTCGACACTTTGAGTCGACACTTCAGATCCATGTGTTGACATTTCAGCTATGCCATTTGAAACATTCTTTGCGTATCGGCTTGAGTCAACACTTCACCTCCATGTATTGACACTTGGTGTCATGTGTTAACACTTTCAGTCGACACCTTACTGAAATCTTCTCAAAAACTCTTGAACTTGTGCTAAACCAAATTTATGCTTCACTCAGATGTCCAATCAAGCAAATTTTGACTTTCCAAGTCCTATTTGAGCAGTTCTTTTCACGTAAACTTGGCTTCTTCAATCAAACAAGCTTCTTTAAATTTGTGAGCACCTTTTTCAACAAAAACATACTTCAAGGAAATCATTAGTACTTAACTTATACTCAACCATTTTGCTTATCATCAAAATCAATAACAGAGTCAATAGTATCCATACTTATCACTTAATCAAGATAATGGAAGATCGAAAGATTGAATTGCATGGTAACTTTTTGTTTTAAAATTCACTTCCGCATGTAGCATGATGACCTTGGCTCCCTAGAAATCCCATCAGTGGTATCAGAGCCACCCTTAGCACATTCAATTATGTATCTTTTTGAAGTTCATGAACATCCACATTCGAGTCGACTCGAAAAGAGGCTGAGTCGACCCGAACCCTATTCGAGTCGACCTGACTAGAAACCGAGTCGACCCGAAACCTATCAAGTCGAGTCTTCCAGAATTGTGTTTGTATGCATATTAGAATTAATATGTTTGTTTTCTTTTTATCATGAAAATAGCATGTTTTTGTTATGGTATGATATTATGCATCAAATGCATCATTATAACAAGTTTTATCTTAGTAACTGCTTTAGATTGGGTTAGTCACTATGGCCGTCCGGTCATAGGAGCCAAGTAGGATTTAAAGGCCCTCTCCTCTCATTCAATGGATCTCCTATGGTGTATAGGGGTGCTGCTGTGGCCATATCCAATGAAAAAGTGAGGTGAACAGGGTATTGAAATATCATGCTATGATATGATTGCTATGTAATCATGCAATGTTATGCATATGCTGGATTGATATGCTTTATGTTTATACTTGTTGTTATGAACATTATTGATATGATAATTTAGGATGTGTTTGACACCATCAAAGCCCTCATTAAAATCATATTTAGTCATAGTATAAACTTAATCATGATGCAAAACCAATTAGGGTTATAATCAGTCAGTTGGTGTCTAGACAAGTGGTTCTGGGAAGGTAAAGGGATTGAGATTTTTTAATTGGTTCCATTGTCTGACCTGGCCAATTCAATTAGTGTCTAAGGAAAGCAACGGGGGGACCCCCTCACCCCATCCACTTACCTGGCCAATTTGGTCACATCTAAAATCTTAATTTGGGAATGTTAATTGATTAAGAATACTATAATTTGCCTTCCTTCATGCTAAGCAAATTTGATGTCAACACTATAGTAGGTTTGTTGTGTACACATAAGGCCTACTTTAGAATTTGATATGAAATTTATCATGGTGCACTAGGTGCTTTATAGCATGATTGGAATTGTTGCTTTGTTGTGTACACACAAGGGTAACATTATTCAATCATGGCTATATAGAAATGAAGAGTCTGACTAAACTAAGACATTATGGTTTGTTGTGTATACACAAGGCCATAAGTGTCTTAGAGGCAAGTTTAATAGTTGAGAATTGCATAGATTGCAATTGGAAAAAAAGTCCTACCTTTGAACTCATGAGTATTTGTTGTGTACACACAAGGCATTCATGAGGAATTAGGATCTCAACCCCACTAAAGAAATTAGTAAGGTTTCTCGCTTACCATAGATTGAGGGTTATGGTATTCGAAAAAAATAGTGGAAGACATAATTAAATATAAAAGTCCTTATCTAATTATGAATGTCATCTTGGATGGTCTGCTGATCTTGTTCTTTAATTAAATGTATGATATTTACATTATGGCTTCAAATTTATCACTACGGGACATTTTAGATGCCAATAAGTTAACCGGTCCCAATTATGTGGACTAGCTAAGGAACCTGAGGATTGTACTGACTCAGGAAAAGCTTTCCTATATTCTGGATTCTCCGAATCCTGAGATGATCGGAGAGGATGCTTCAGAGGAAGAAATTGCCATGCACAAAATATGGCAAAATGATAGTACTACTGTCAGGTGCATCATGTTGGCCTCGATGAGCAACGAGCTCCAGAAGCAACATGAAGGTATGGAACCTCAGTCCATATTGCTCAATTTAAAGGAGCTATATGGAGAGCAAAGTAGGGCTGCTCGATACGAGATATCGAAGCAGTTGTTCCATACACGGATAAGTGAGGATTCATCTATACAAACCCATGTATTGAAAATGATTGACTTAATCACCCGATTAGGTCAATTAGGGTTTGTCATAGAGGTGAACTCAATCAGGACTTGATCGTGCAATCACTCCCAGATTTCTTTTCTCAGTTTGTTCTTAATTACTATATGAATAAACTGAATACTTCATTGCTAGAGCTGCTTAATATGCTTAAGACAGTAGAGAGCTATTCAAAAGGAGATAAGGCACATCTTCTTCTAGTTGACGGAAGAAAGAAATAGGCAAAGAAGAAGGGTTTAAAAAGAAAACTCAACCCTAAGAAGAGCTTCCATAATAAGATGAAAGCTAAGAAGGCTGATGGAGCCTATTTCCACTATGGCAAGCAAGGGCACTGGAAGAAAAATTGCAAGATATATCTTACAAGTGTGAAGCAAGATGCAAGTGGAGCATCTAAAGGTTTGTATATAATATAAACAAATTTAACATTTAGTTCTTCAAATTCTAATTCATGGGTATTGGATACCGTATGTGGATCTTATATTTATAATTCATTGCTGGGACTCCACCAAATTAGGAATTTGAAGAAAGGTGACTTCAAGCTATATGGGGCAAGTGGTGAGGCCATTTATGCTAAAGCTGTGGGCACTTGTATCTTATTATTACCTTTGGGTAATATGTTAAAGTTAGAAGAATGTTACTACATACCCAATATTGTAAGAAATATTATTTCTATACTCTTTTTATTACAACAAGGATATGAAATAAATGTAAAGAGCAGTGGCTGCTCTGTTCTTCAAAATAATAAAATATTTGGGCATGGTTGTTTCATTAATGGTTTTCTAACTTTGGAACTCAATGATGAAATACTTCTTATTAATGATAAGAAGAGAAAGAAAGATAATGTCAATGTCACATATTTCTGGCATTACTGGTTGGTCATATTAATGAGTCAAGGATAAACAAGTTAGTCAAAGATAATTACTTTGACCCTTATGATTTTCAATCATTAGGAACTTGTGAGTCTTGTCTCAAAGGAAAAATGACCAAGTCTCCATTCACTGGACATGGAGACAGGGTAACTGAGTTACTAGGTCTTGTGCATACTGATGTATGTAGACCTATGACAACTCAAGCAAGAGGTGGATATTCTTACTTCATCACTTTTATTGATGATTTATCAAGGTTTGGTCATGCGTATCTCATGAAACACAAGTCTGAAGCTTTTGATAAGTTTAAAGAATATCAAAGTATGGTTGAAAAATAAACTTGACATAGTATTAAAGCTCTTCGTTATGATCGAGGAGGTGAATACTTGTCTAGTGAGTTTCTAAACTATCTTAAAGACAAAGGCATAATCTCTGAATGGACTCCTCCTTATACATCCCAGTTAAATGGTGTGGCAGAAAGGAGAAATCGCACCTTGTTAGACATGGTGAGGTCCATGATGAGCTTCACAGATCTTCTTATTTCCTTCTGGGGACATGCCCTGGAAACTGTTGCACATATTTTGAATAGGGTTCCATCTAAGTCAGTAAGTAGCACTCTATATGAGTTATAGAATGACAAAAGACCAAGTCTGAAGTACTTAAACATTTAGGGTTGCCATGCTTATGTCAAAAATAACTTTGGACATAAGTTAAGTGCAAGGGTTGACAAATGTAGGTTTGTTGGTTATCCTAAAGAAGGTATTGGTTACCTTTTTTATAATGCTACCGAGCAAAAGATTTTTGTCAATAGGCATGCTACATTCTTGGAGCAAGAATTTATCCAAGAAAGAAGTAGTGATTCTTCACTTAAGTTATGTGAAGAACAGAACTAACAACCTATGAGTCTTCAAATGAAATTTCTCAACTAGAAGTTCTTGTAGATCAAGAATAGCCACTATACACACCTCCTCTCTGAAGGTCAAAAAGGGTACGGGGAGCACCTCTAAGATATGGCTTTGTCATCAGGGATGACAATGAAGCCAGTATCATTCAGGATGATGATCTTGTGACCTATTCGGAAGCTGTCGAGAGAAAAGACTCCGACAAATGGCTAAGTGTCATAAAATCTGAAATGGATTCCATGTATTCCAATCAGGTTTGGACCTTAGTAGATCCACCTGATGGAATTAACCCAATAGAGTGTAAATAGGTATTCAAGAAAAAGATAGGAGTAGATGGTCAAGTAGAAACCTATAAGGCCAGGCTGGTAGCAAAAGATTTTAGACAAAAACATGGCATTGACTATGATGAAACCTTTTCTCCAGTAGCCATGCTCAAAACCATTTAGATATTGCTTGCTATAGCAGCATACCATGATTATGAAATCTGGCAAATGGATGTCAAGACTGCTTTTCTCAATGAAAACCTTGAGGAAGAAGTCTATATGACACAGCCAGAGGGTTTTGTCTCAAGTGGGAGACCAAACCAGGTATGCAAGTTAAAGAAGTCTATTTATGGACTAAAGCAAGTGTCAAGGAGTTAGAACATCCATTTTGATGAAATAATCAAGAGTTTTGGTTTTGTCAAAAACGAGGATGAACTATGTGTGTATAAGAAGACAAGTGGGAGTGCACTTATTTTCTTGGTCTTATATGTTGATGACATAATGATCATTGGGAATGATATCCCAATGTTACAATCGGTTAAAACTTGGCTATCATCAAAGTTTTCCATGAAAGATTTAGGAGAAGCATCCTATATACTAGGTATAAGGATCTATAGAGATAGATCTAAAAGGATGCTAGGCTTATCCCAGTCTAGGTACATAGACTTAGTGTTGAAGAGATTCAACATGGATGCAAGTAAGAAAGGTTACTTGCCTATAAGTCAAGGCATACATCTCTCTAAGAAAATGTCTCCTAAGACATCAGAAGAAAGAGAGAGGATGGCTATGATTCCTTATGATTCGGCTGTATGATCAATTATGTATGCTATGCTATGTACCAGACCTGATATTGCTTATGCCTTGGGCATAGTGAGCAGGTTTCAGGTAGATCCAGGAGCGGATCATTAGAAAGCTATGAAAAATAGTCTTAAGTACCTAAGAAGGAATAAAGATATTTTTCTAGTACATGGAGGATCTGAATTGAAATTAGAAGGCTATACAGATTCTAGTTTTTAATCAGATCCAAATGATAGCAAATCAACATCAGGGTATGTCTTCACCCTGAATGGTGGTGCAGTGAGTTGGAAGAGTACAAAGCAGCCAACAGTAGCTGACTCATCACTAAGGCAGAATATATAGGTGCGAGTGAAGCCATGAAGTAAGCTATCTTGATGAAGAAATTCATCATGGAATCGGGCGTGGTTCCTGAAATACAACAGCCAGTGCCACTACACTGTAATAACACTAGAGCTGTTGCACAAGCAAAGGAACCGAGGTCTCACCATAAGTCCAAGCACATTCTAAGATGGTTCCATCTCGTTCGAGAGATAATAGAAAGACAAGATATTGTCATCGATCGAGTTGATACAAAGAACAATATAGCATACCCATTTACTAAAGCATTACCCAAGCAGCAATTAGATCACCCCTTAGATAGAATGGGTATAAAGTATAAGGGTGATTGGCTTTAGTGCAAGTTGAGATTGAAAGAAAAGTACCCTAAAAGCCAATCATTGTAAGGGCATTTTTATAATCTTCCAACTCTTGTATGACATTATATTAATAAAGGCATTTATTTTCATCATATACTGATGTGTCTTATTCATGATTATGATGAATTTCATAAATTAGGATAATGAAATTAGGGTTATGATAAAGATCATAATAGTGAGACCTGAGTTCCTATAAATCCTAATCAAAATGTTCATAGTCAATGGACCATAGATTCGGGGATCGATGAATCTGGTAAGACTAGCTTATCCTATGTATGCTCAATTAATGAGGATAGTTGGTCTCACAACCATTTATATAGAGACACTAATACAAGGATAAGGATACTCATCAGGGTATGAGTACACTGAATTGATCCACATCGGGTCTATCTTATAGAAGTCTTACTGCTTGTCAAAAGATAGGTCTCAGAGTAGGAGTTGTGCTTATGATCTTTAGACCTGAGGTCACCATGGTTACTTATGCACACTAAGCCATATTTTTGGTTCATACTCATTCATGACATTGAGTCATGTACAGGGTGTTCTGAGTATGGTGGAAGGTGTACGAAGGATGTGAGTGGACCAATAAGGAATAGATCGTTCGTGGTAAGAGGAATTGTTATCATATGTAATCTCTTCGATAAGTGACTCAAGGAGCCTTTGATCAAAGCAGGATGAGATTATAATTGATTTCTAATCAGTTATCAGTTGAGTCCTCATGATCGAGCTGAGATTCGATATGACTAAGTATTAGGGTTTGACATGTATCCATACCTATCACTTAATCGAGATAATGGAATATCGAAAGATTGAATTGTACGGTAACTTTCTACTGAAGGATATTTTGGTACTTTCTACCAAATTTTATATTTTTTGGATAGGCATGACATGTTGCTAGATGTCAATCTTGTCTTGTAGGTTTTCATGAACCAATTGGATTGGTTTCATGAGTCAATTCGATGGATAATTCGAATTGGACAATTAGGTGAGCCAATTTGACCTAATTAGGTCAATCGGGTTCGATTGGTTCAAATCGGCTCAAACCTAACCCTACTGCTGGCTAAATGTGGAATCCAAAGGAACACACACATTAGAAAGTTGGCCAAGGAAGTCATACATGGTTTAATTAGGGTCATGGCATCCTAATTGGTTAGCCAGATTACACATTAACATGTGTAGGCTAACACAATTCCTAACCCAATTGATTTGGGTCTAATTGCTTATTAATTGGACTAACCTAATTGAAGAAAACCTACATTATGTTGAGTCCTAATTGGGGCAGCCTAAACCAGGCTTTATCTGGTTTTTATTTGGACATTAACCCAATTTATTAAAGAGTCCTGGGCACTCAGGACTCTTGGTTCCTCTTAGCGTGCGCGGGAGAAAAGAGTGCACACAGAAGGACTGAGAGCCCTTCTGCAGATGAAACTCTGAAAGTTTCTTATCTGGGACACCTTTTCAAATAGTCTCCATGCCCTTTGGGTGTTGGTTGACCGGTCAAAAGGGGACAAAGGGGTGGCATGAAGTAAGAAGAAGTCAGCGCGCGCAGATGAAGAGTCGCGTCTCTTCATCTGTGCACGGTTCTGAGGCAAAGTCCTTCTGCTCTCAGGATTTTTCTTCTACAATTTCAAGAAAAGAAAAGGTGCCTCCTTTTCCTTGAGTTTGGTGCATGCCATGTGGCATGAGGAGAGATCATCTGGAGAACTCAGATAAGACTCCTGAGTCTTGAAGAGTCTTATGAGATATGAAGAGACATATCTGATAAGAAATTTTGGGATGTTTTTCACGCCCCTTAAATTCTTATTTAAGGGTGTACGGTGAAATGAGATGTTGTTGTTCGGTCTTCCAGAATAGGAGTCCAATTACACCGAGTGTTCTGTCTGAGTGTCTCTCTGTCTCTCCCTCCCTCCTTCTTTCTTTAAGACAAGACTTGTCTTGTTAAGACAAGGTCTTTTCTACTAGGACAAGGCTTTGTTTTAGGACATAAGCCTAAGGGATCCTAGAGGAGGGTTGTCCTAAAACCAAGAGTGCTTTAGGGGAGTGTTCATAGTGCCCTATAGTGGGACAGGGTGTCCTACAGTGGTGAAAAAATCAAAGGCTGTAGAAAGAGTCCTACTCTAGCACGCAACTTCAAGAAGGAGTTCTTCCTTGGTTCAATTCTCATGTGGATCACCATTGGAGGGCTTACACTTGTGAGTCTTGTGGAAAGAAGTGGAAAACAATGTTTCAGGTATGTTTCTTGTACTTCATTTATGATTCATTAGTTGATAATGTCTAAGGGGATCCAGCAATTAGGGTTTCTTCTAGCCAGTTAGGGTTTTCATGCTAGAAATTTTGTTTTAAAATTCACTTCCGCATGTAGCATGATGACCTTGGCCCCATATAAATCCCATAAAAAAGAAGTCCCAAGCAGGGCATCTTACGATCATCCAAAGGTGCAGGGAATGGTTCACATAACCTACCCTACGAAAACTTTGAAGACGCGCCGAGGCATACCTAAGCAGCCTGCCTTGATATTGAGCACAGAGGTGGGTCTGATCCACCTACCTTATTGGTATATATGATGATCGCAAGAAGAAGGCCCAACCAGGCCATCTTATGATCACCTAAAGGTGCATAGAATGGTTCACATGACCTACCCTATGGAAAATCCGAAGATGTGCCGAGGTAGACCTAAGCAGCCTGCCTTGATTTTGAGCGCAAATGTTTGTCCGATCCACTTACCTTATTGGTATGTCCGACGAGTGCAAGAAGAAGGCCCAACCAGGCCATCTTATGATCACCTAAAGGTGCAGGGAATGGTTTACGTAACCAATCCTATGGAAAGTCCAAAGATGCACCGAGCCGGGCCTAACCAACCTGTCTTAATATCAAAAAATGTTAGGGCATGACTGATCCAACTGCCCCACCGATACGATCAACGAGTGTGAAAGAAAGATCTAGGAAGGTCTCCTTATGGTCGACTAAAGATAAAAGGAATCATCTACACGATCTATCCTACGGAAGACCCGAAGACATATCATAACTATGCCCAAGAACCCATGCCTGATATCATTTCAAAGACAAGTCCCCTCATTCAAAAGCATTTCACTCAAAAGGAAAGGAGATTACATCATTTGGCAAAAAAAAGAAAAAAAAAAGAAAAAGGGAAGAGGGAGGAGAGAAGTTTAAGGGGCACTCACAGGCCCCTTCCCCCATGGACGGGTGGCGGTAAACCCCTGTTGGACATCCGGAGAGGTGTTGTCTCCGGCCACCTCCTCCTTAGACTCTGATTCTCTATTGAAGTCAGAATCATCCTCATGTCCGGGATATGGGATCGGGGGTCGGATGTTCTCCAGCCCCTTCAAATTATAATAACGGAAGGCCTTGTCTTTATGTTCTCGGAACCCCCGATGGTAGGAGTCCAGGATGGCTTCGGCAACTTCATCGCAGAAGGCTTGTGACCCAAGAAACCTGGTCACAGCCTCCGTGGCCTCCTTCTTCGCCTCCTCCACCACCGCAGCCGCTGAGATTGCCCTAGCCTTCGCCTCTTCCATTTGAGAAAGGAGGGTCTACACTTCCTCCTCTAGTCAGGCCACCTCCTGAGCCCAGAAAGAGTCGTCGTCTTTCTTTTGGACCTTAATGCTAGGTCCCTCTCCTTGTTTCATAGTGGCCCCCCTCTTAAGGGACATCTCACACAGATCTTGAAGGGAGAACTTCATAATGGAGGAAGACAAAAGATTTAAGAAGAACAAGAATGACACTAGAGCAAGACGCCTACTCCTCCATGGCTTCAGAATCTCCTAGAGACTGCGAGGAGTCCTATTTAACGGCCCATAACCTTGACATTTTGCATGCTCCTCTAAAGAACGTGTGCTCGTAAATGGCGTGCACTTGCAGAGGACATGGACCATGTCTCAAACTAGGCCAACCGGATGAAGCCACGTACCAAGATGGTGCTCCGAAATCAGTGCAACGTTCTTGCAGCCTTGATGGCCGACTCAGAGAAGAGTGTGTTCGATGGTTCCTAGGTGGCGTAGGAGGCGCGACCCCTCGAACACCGGCACACTCGACATTAATACAACATGCATATCGACTCGACACTCTTCCCCCTCTCGATACTAATAGCAGGGCAATGCTTGTCACCCGCGTAGTTACTGGATCCTAGAAATCATCATGATGAGTGGTTGACCACTGGGGGATTCTAGTTCGAAGGCCTAGTCGAACCCCCCTTGAGTCGATCGCTCGTATCAAAAAGAAAAATGAAGACAATCCAAGGGCACCGCGATGCTTCTATTGGGTTAATCCTTGACCCATACCGAAAGCATCGACCCCAAAGACTCGACTTCGACCAACTACCACTGAATGATCGGCTAGTCCTCTTAATGCCAATTCAACGAGGGCCGGGGCGAAGAGGACCAGTTCAGGGAATGCTAGTCCTAAGAAAGTAGCCACCCTATTTTTCCAATTTCTCCGAAGAAATCCCCCACGGGACATACCAACTCAAACACCTGTTTGATTATAAGGAAGTTTTGAGTTTGATTTAAGATAAGATGGTGATCACACATCATTCCTTTGGCAATAGAAAGAGCAAAAGATACAAGGTCCAAGGCCTGTCAAGCTTTACTCAAGGGCGGGGACTTCAGGACCATTGGGAAGGAGGATTTCTTTAGTTTGAATTGGAACCTATCCTTTTCGGCCTGGGCTTCTTTTGCTCGGGCCGCTTCAACTTAAGTCAAGGTTGTCGGACCTGCCATGGCCGATCCTTCCACTTCAACTTGAGTCAAGGCTGTCAGACCCACCATGGTCGATCCTTCCACCATGATCGGAGCCTCTCCATACTCAGTGGGGGGTACGCTTTCCCCCTTTCCCTCCTCCTCGATCTCAAATGCTGGGATGCCGGAGAGGTCAAGATCATGAAAAGCTTTATGGACACCTTCAAGCCCATCATTGAAGCCAAATTTATAGTTGAATAAGCTGGATTCAGTTACATCTTTCTTGAATTGCGAAGACTTCTTGAAGTCCTCAACTGCCTTGAATGCCTGCTCCCTGAGGACCTCAAACTCCCTCGTGATTGCTTCAGCCCTCAAAGAAGCCTCTTCCACCTTTCTGACCACCTCGTCGGTCATCTTAACTAGGTTCTTAGCCTTATCTTCATTCTCCTTGGCAAATTGTTCCAAGGAGCGCATCTGTTTCCTCTTCCTCCTCAGCTTTTCCCCTTGTTCAGAAATTTTTAGCTGAGCCTTCTTCAGTTCAGCCCTCAAATCCTGAACCTCGGCATCTTTATGAATGAGCTTCTCTTCGACGAACAACCATAGCTCTTCGGTTGCCTCCTTTTCGGCCTTGGCCATCTGGAGCTCCTCCTTCATGCTGTGGAGAAAGTTGTCGATATTCTCCAAGCCCTCCTCCAAAAGGGTTATGTCATGAACCAACTACACCGATGAAACAAGGAACCTGTCGTGAAAGGAACAACCAAGAGGAAACTAAAAAGGAAATGGTGATCTTACCTTCATCATGGAGGAAAATGTTGAATCCGATACTTCGGCGAGACACCGATTCCTGGAGACTGCGCAATCATGAGACAGTAGAATACCTTTCAACATCCGCCTGGCCACATTAGGGGAAGATAAACCTCTCGCACCAAAGAACATTGAGAGATGTATCCCACAGTCCCTATCCAAGGAAGAGCCCCCGATTGACCCCCCTTGAACTCGTGGCGCTTCGCTCCTATCCATCACAGGGGAGCAAGGTAACGGTACATCCGTCGCCGGAGCCGGACTCGAGCCCCCATCATCCGGGCCAGAGAATCGACCCTCTACAAGGGCCCCGATGGTGGGGGCACCATTGGAAGCTCCCCCGACAGAACTTTGTCCCCTCCAGAGGTCCCCTTTGAAGATGTAGTGCTCTTACTGGTGCCCTCCCCTCGAGCCCTCTTCCAGGCCTCCGACCCCGAAGAAGGGGGGAGGACTGCCGGTCTCTTAGCGGATTCATGGAGCTGGCTCAAGTCAAGCCTCATCCCACTACCTACAAACAAGAATAGACATAAAACATGATCGAACAGGGAAGCCATAGAGTAGGAAGAGGTCTAAGTCTTCTACCTAATGCAGAGGACCTGTTGATCCCAGCAAGATGAAGTTTCCTCTCCTCCAAAAGTTCTCGAATGGAAACGGTCTTCGAACCAGACAACAAGGCATAGTCGGGTTTGTTGGCCGTCACGACCTCCTTGCCGAAGGTTAGCATCCAAACGAGGCTCCCTCCACTCGCAGTCAAAACCTTATGACTCAGTAGAGGTAACAAAAACAAAATTGGGTTTCCACCCATGGATGGCGCTGGGCATGCCCTTCATTATCTTATGACTAGGGCAAGGGCCGATGACCCACCACCCATGGCCATGGAAGTCCCTCTTCAAAATGAAGAGGGAGGTGAATAAACTGGTCTGGGGTCTTACATTGGCTATTTGGCACTGAACCAAAAACCCGTAGATATTCTGAATACTGTTCGGAGTCAGCTGCGCAAGAACGATATGAAACAAGTTAAAAACCTTAAGGAAGAATGGATGTAATGGAAAACGAAGACCAGCCTTTAGATGGTCCTCGTAGATAGCAATACATCTGGTCGGAGGTCAGTCTACCTGCTCTTCGATCTTCAGAAGCATTAGAAGGAAATCACCGAAAATGCGGTAGCGCTCCCGGAGATGGGCTATTTTCCTAAAAGAGATATAACTGGGGACCAGCCCCGGTCTAACTACAGCAACAGAAGAAGCCTGGTCAACAGCGTGAGCCCTTAGAGACCTAACCATGGTGATAAAGGAAGGACAGAGAAGAATCAAAGAAACTCTACTTTTTGAAGGAACAAAATGATAGAAGCAGGAAAGACCGGGCTAAAGTAATGGTAGACAAAAACAAAGAAGCCTCCTCGATCAGTCTCCTCCCTTTCTATTAGGGGGCATGACGTGGCTCTGCGCATTGCCTCAAGGAACAAGACACCTCTCCCCCCAGTCACATCACGCGTACGGGCTTCGGAGGCCAGTACGAAGCTCCAAAATGCGCTGATTTGACTTGATGAGCCGAGGGTCCTAATCCACGCAATCCCATTTGATGACTGGGATGAGATTGGCACCTTTCCTCCCAAGGAAAAGATCAGGTCATGTCCTCTACCCATGTCCCTATTAGAAGATCAACAAGAAGAAAGGCCATGACCCATTGATTGATCTCCCCTCTTCTTCACGCTCCAATGCAGAGGTGACACCTATCTCCGTTTTATCCCCGAATCAGAGGTTGGTTATGGCAAACAATCGGATCAAGGATTTGGCATCATTAACGGCACTTTTTTTGAACGAAAAATGACAAACTCATTAATACTCTTACTTTTCAAGGCAAATCAATGCTTTGAAAAATAAGAGTGGGGGGCAACTGTTGGGGGATGCCGGCTCAAATAAATATATCTTCGGCTCAGGAGACCGGTCGGGTTCTCTCCCAAGCCGGCCACCCATACCAAGAGAACCAATGACGGCCCAGGAGTGTCGTAACGCCTCCTTCGGACCAGTCTTCGGATAGGTCGAAGACAAAGGTCTGAAGACTACCCCTTTTGATCTACGATATCCACCACCCAACTGATCGCCTCTGCCGAAGAAGTCCAAAGGTAACTCCATCGATGAAGTCCGAAGGTAACTCCACCAACGAAGTCCGAAGACGACTGACCCGAAGAAGTCCGAAGAAGAAGAAAGTCCAAGACAAATCTCCAATCTACCATAAACCCCCGAATGGAGGGATGGCTATCGCGACCTAAAGCATAACCGCCATCCCCAACTCCAGCCACTTCGGGCTGGCCACGCGTACAGCAGCCCCACTCTCCGATAATTCCGGACTGGCCGTAATGGAGCAACAACCATCCCTGGACAAACGGCAACTATCCCTCATTATATGTGGGGCGAAGTTAATCGACTGCATGTTAACCAGAGGCAAGTTAAGCCCAACTCAAGCTAGTGCCCAACTATTATAAATACTGGTAAGAGGGGACACTCAAAGTGAGTTGGACACGATGATACTTTTGCTATCTTCCTGCCTTCTCAAAGAACTTTCCATTCTGTTGCTGGAACCTCTCCCTGACTTAGGCATCGGAGTGTCCTCCATCAGAAAAAATCCGGTCAAGGGACCTATTTTGTAGGTGCCAAGAGAGGCAGATCGGTGGTTCAGTGACTTGGCCCATCCAGCGGAGGTTCTACACCAACAAATCCTAATTTAAATGATAAACAAACACTGGTTATCCATCTGAGAAGAAGATTTTTGTTAGATGACAAGTGTCAATTCATAATTGATAGACTGGATTTTGGCGGTATCAAATATTACCTAATTATTTATATGGTAGTTAATTTGAATCCTGTATTTTTACTATGCATGCAAGACAAGGCAGCATGGGGTACATTGTAATGGCTGTTCATCGCACAATATACGGCTAGCAAACAATATATGTTGCATGTATGAAATGAAGGATGGCTAGAAAATAATGTACGCTGCTTGTATGTATGATATAAATTATTTATTAATCATCCACCATGCAATGAACGTCTTAGCATAATGCAATGTAAAAGTTCTATGCTCACCTTATAATGACCATTGTTGCTTTCATTGGAATACTTTTTAAGTCATTCATAAATTCCGAACAAAAACATTCAAGTTTTCTTTGTTAGATGATCAAGTTAATAAATCTAATTAATATTTATATTTTTTGTTATGTTAATTATTCAAAATTTATTTATGATATCATCGAGACATTTTGGTCTTTAGTTAATTTTTGTGTCCTTTAAAACTTAGCAAAGAAAGCCCATGGATGGCCGTATGTACGATCTAGTGGTCCAGCTCATCATCATGGATTATTGTCATTCATCTTGTATGTAAATATCAATGAAAAAATAATAATAACTTCTTGTTACACCCAATCGACTTTTCCTAGGATCCGACCGACCCACTCTGGCGGAGGTCCGACTGATCCACTCCAGCAGAGGTCCGAACAACCCGCTATAGCAGAGGTCCGAACGACCCGCTATAGTAGAGGTCCGTCCGACCGGCCTTCAACAGGACCTAGCCTGAAGGCTTAGAAGCCTCTTCCAGCTGGTACCAGCATTCTATTATAACAGACCTCAGAATGTGGCCACATCCTAGTGCCACCTGGCCACTACCCTGATTCTCCTAGGGGTAAATCGGACATTCCCAGCCTGGCTCCTAATAGAATTTAGCAGGATTCCATGCCTATATAAGGTAAATGGGGGACTTCGAATAAGGGCTAAGTATTCTCTTCCTGCTCCATAAGCTTATCTCACTGATTCTTCCATTCTGTTGCCCTCAAGCTCCTGCTAACCTAGGCATCAGAGTGTCCCCCACCGGAACACCACCGATCCTTGGGGACCTTTTTTGCAGGAACCAGAAGAAGAGCGCTCCAGCCAAGCCCGCCTAAGCCCGGTTCGAGAGAAGTTGCAGTAATAGATTAGCGCTAGAGGAAGGGGCCTGAACCTTCATTCTTATGTTTCCTTCTCTAAAAGGGGGAATCCACCCGTTAAGCAGAGTAATGGCAAAGGGAAGAGCCCAGAACACCTCCACCAGGAGAGGTCACTCTCCATCCAGGTCAAAAGGACCTCTCAGGGAGAATGATGTCACCGAGCCCACCATCACTTTGGGACAATAGCAATTCCAAATCCTCCTGAACCGCATCGACACCCTCGCTGTCGTGGTTCAGAACCTCCAGGACACAGCTAACAACCAGCAATAGCCGCCTGCGGTGTCTCGCACCCAATACCAATCTACTGCTGAGGGAAGCCGATGGCGTGAAGTCCCTCAACCCCACTCCTACGTTGCTTCAGAGCCCTGAAGGTCCCAGAGGGCTCATGTCGATGGGAAGAGGTGAGGTCCGCCTCACCCTCTTCGCTGAATCAATCTCCGATGGTGACCAGCACTGCAACGAGGTCCCAAGAGACTATACCAGCAAACTCTAATGCATGGAGGAGTAGATCGCTGTGCTGGTCGATCGGGAAAAAGTTGATGGGGGGCATGCGTACAACTCCTGCCCACCTTTTTCTACCGAAATCATGGGAGAGCCTATCCCCCGCCACTTCAAGATCCACAGATGGACCCCTACGATGGCACCACCAACCTACTGGACCATCTAGGACTTACATGGCCCACATGATGGTGCAAGGCACCTTCGATGCCCTCCACTGCATCACCTTCCCTACGACCCTTAAGAAGGCGCCTCGGATGTGGTTCTCCGCCATCAAGCCAGGTACGATCCACTCCTTCTCTCAACTTGAAAAACTCTTTCTCTTCTATTTCAGGACTTGCAGTCGGATACCGAGGAATACCGACTACCTCTTCCTCGTGCTACAAAAGGAAGGAGAGACTCTCCAGGACTACATGGCCCGATTCAACTCAGCGACCATGGAGATCCTGGACCTCAATGAAGATGTAGCTATGTCAGCTTTCAAGAAAGGGCTACGCTCATCCAGGGTCACATTCTCCCTATATAAGAAGTTTTCGACAAGCTACTCCGAGCTATTGGCTCGAGTGTAGAAGTACGCCTTGGCAGAAAAGCAAGTGGTGAGCCGATGCCAAGCTAAAGGGAGGCCGGCTCCCAAGAAGTAGAGCGACAAGGCTCCCTAAGTCCGACCTCCAAGCGATGGCAACAATTCAGCCTGACACCGCAACCCAAAGCCGAAGGACTTCCCTAGGAGGTTCGAATCTTATGCGCCCCTCTCCCTTCCAAGGGAGAAGATTCTCTTGGAAATTGAGAACGAGACCTTCCTGCAAAGGCCTCATCCGATGAGGGGCCCCTTGCATCCAGGAACAGAGATAAATACTACCAGTTCTACCGGGACCACGGACACAACACTGAAGACTGTCTCCAGTTGAAGGATGCAATTGAAGACCTCATCAGGAGGGGGTACTTGCACAAGTTCATCCGACCCCAGAGGAATCAGGCTGAAACTTTGACTGGTAAAGATGCCCCAGAGGAGATAGAGCTTCCCAATTAGCATCCGACCGATGGGAATGTTGGCATGCTACACCATCGATCTGACTAGAGATATGAAAAAGACCAGGGCATTGTGAAGAGGTCTAGGGGTTCTAATATAATTAGCTTCTTCAACGAAGATCTCCTGGAATCCCATATCTCTGGGAATGATCCTGTAGTTGTGTCGGCAGTGATTGCCAACTATGATGTAAAGAGGATCCTTATTGATAATGGAAGCTCGATGGAAGTATTATTGTATGATTCTTTTGTCAGAATGAACCTGTCCAGATCAAGGCTACAAGAATCCCCTATGCCGTTGACGGGCTTCAAAGGAAACTCCATCGGAGTGGAAGGAGAGATAACTCTGCCCGTGATAATCGAGATAGAGCCTTATCAGAAGACTTTCCCCATCAACTTTGTAGTCTATGTACAACCTCGGCTTATAATGCCATATTAGGCTGACCGGCCCTCAACAAATTCTGGGCCATCGTTTCTACCTACCACCTACTGGCAATATTCCCAACTCAGAGCGGGGTCGAAGTTATGAGGGGAGACCGCAGGATGGCCAGGCAATGCTTAACTATTCAAGACATGCAATCAGATGATCGTTCCTCTCTGGAACAGCTTGACCCTAAGGCTGAAGCCGACGACCGAGGCCAACCAGTCGAGAGGATCCTATTCATCCCCCTCCGGGAGGATGATCCTACCAGGGTACACCAAATTAGGAGCACTCTCAATGAAGAGGCCAAGTTGGAACTGATCAGCTTCTTAAGGGATAATGCTGACGTCTTTGCTTGGTCAGCATCGTATATGCTAGGCATCCCGTTGGAGGTCATAACTCACCAGCTTAAGGTAGATCCAACTTACAAGCCTGTCAGATAAAATAAGAGGAGCTTCGCTCCTGAGAGACAGAGAGCAATTAATGAGGAGGTCAAGAAACTCTCTGATGCCGGTTTCATCAGAGAGGCCCACTACCCCGACTGGCTGGCAAATGTTGTAATAGTAAGGAAGGCTAATGAAAAATGGGGGATATGCATGGACTACACCGACCTCAACAAGGCTTGTTCGAAGGACAGCTTTCCCTTGTTGAAGATTGACCAGTTTGTGGATGCCATACCGGCCATCAGCTTTTGAGCTTCATGGATGCCTTCTCTGTGCTACAACCAAATTAGAATGCACCCGGAGGACGAAGAGAAGGCAGCCTTTATCATCGATAAGGGCTGCTACAAGATGATGCCCTTCGGTCTAAAGAATGCCGGTGCCACTTTCCAAAGGCTAATCAATCGGGTCTTTGAAGGGCAACTTGGAAAAAATATGGAGGCCTATGTTGATGATATGATAGTCAAAAGCCTCCACAGAGCCGACCATATCAAAGACTTATAGGAATCCTTTGATGCCTTGAGGCATCATCGAATGAAGCTGAATCTGATCAAGTGCACTTTTTGGATAACCTTCGAAAAATTCCTTGGCTTTCTGGTCATGCAGAGAGGGATTGAGGTCAACCCTAACAAAATCAAAGCCGTCATCGACATGGGGCATCCGACCAACAAGAAGCAAGTGCAAGAACTTACAAGTCGGATAGCCTCTCTCGGCCGCTTCATCTCTCGGTCGGCTGAGAAGTGTCTTCCTTTCTTCATGACATTGTGGTGATCGGATTGCTTTCAGTGGATCGATGAGTGTCGGTTGGCTTTTGAAGCTTTGAAAGATTACCTGAAGAACCCTCTTTTATTGGCCAAGCCAATGGAGGGAGAGCCTTTATATTTGTATCTGTCGGTGTCTGATGAGGCAGTAAGCTCCGTCCTTGTTCAGATAGGGGAGAACAATCAATAAAGACCTATTTATTATATTAGCAAAGTCCTCCATGATGCCGAGACAAGATACCCCAAGATGCAGAAATTGGTCTATTCCTTGATCATAGTAGCCAAGCGATTACGACCTTACTTCCAAGCACATATGATTATCGTCCTGTCCAATCAACCTCTCAAGGCCATCCTCAAAAGTCCAGACACATCTGGTTGGCTTGCCAAGTGGGCCATCAAGCTTGGTGAATTCGACATCTCTTTCCAACCCCGGTCGGCCATGAAAGCTCAAGTAATCATTGACTTTATAGCAGAGTGTACCTGGAGACAGGAGGCACCCTCACAAATAGCCAACGCACCTAGGGATGACAACGTTGAAGAAGCGAAGCCCGCCTGGACCCTCCATGTGGATGGAGCATCCAACCTTGTAGGCTGCGAGGCAGGCCTGATCCGAGCTAACCCCAATGGGCAGAGCTTGGAGTATGCTTTACACTTTGCATTTTAGGTATCAAATAACCAAGCAGAATATAAAGCCCTCCTTGCAGGACTGAGAATAGCCAATGAGCTAAGCATTAGTCGGATCAGGGTTTTCTCTGACTCCCAGCTGGTGGTGAACCAGGTGAAGGGCGAATTCGAGATGAGAGATCTGATCCTGGCCAAGTACTTGAGTATGGTACAAAGCCTCGTGACTCGGCTTAAGTTTTTCGAAATTCTTTATATGCCTCGATTGCAGAACTCCCGGGCGGACGCTTTGTTGCGATTGGCTATGGCCATTACCCATACCTCCGATCGGACCTTCATGAAGTATCTGCAGTGCCCAAGCATTGCTGAAGAGATGATAGAGGTCCACCAGGTGGAGTAAGAAGCTTCTTGGATGGACCCTATTCTTGTGTTCCTTGTTAAAGGGACCCTACCGGAAGATACGACCGAAGCCAAGCGTGTCCGCTGGACGGTCTCAAAGTATGTCGTTCTCGATGGCATCCTTTACAAATGGTCATTTTCACAGCCCTTACTGAAGTGCTTGGGGCCGATTGACGTCGACTACGCACCCAAAGAAGTGCACAAAGGCATCTATGGTGACCACCTAGGAGGATGGTCCCTGGCTTATAAAATCATCCGATAGGGATATTACTGGCCGACCATCCAAAGAGACGTGTCGAACTTCGTCAGAAGGTGTGATGCATGTCAAAGATACTCCAACGTTCAAAGAAGGCCGGCCAGTCAGCTGATCCCACTCATCGCACCTTGGCCGTTCGTGCAATGAAGAATGGACATCCTGGGACTGTTCCCCCCAGCATCAGGCCAGAAAAAATTTTTGATTATGGCCATTGATTACTTCATCAAGTGGGTGGAAGCTGAGCCACTAACACAGATTACAGAAGCCAAGGCGGAGAATTTTGTTCGAAATTGCATCATCTTCCAGTTCGGCATACCACAGACAATCATCACAGACAACAGAAGACAGTTCGACAATCCCAAGTTTCAAGAATTCTGCCAACAGTACCACATTTTTCATTGACTAACATCAGTTGGCCATCCTCAATCCAATGGAGAAGTCGAAGTCATCAATCGGACAATCCTGCATGGACTGAAGACCCGACTGAATGATGCCAAGGGACTTTGGACGGAAGAGCTTCACTCAGTGCTTTGGTCCTATTGGACAACCTCCCGAACGGCGACTAGACAAACTCCATTTAGTCTGACCTATGGGAGCGAAGCAGTCATACCTGTGGAAGTTTCCTTACAATCCCTGTGGATTGATCATTTTGCCGACTGGTCAACTCAGAACAGAGGAGGGCTGACCTAGATATACTTGAAGAAACCAGACTCCAGGCGAGTTTGAAGATGGCGGCGTACTGTTAGAAGGTGGCCAAGTACTCTAACTCTCGAGTCAAGGCTCGAACCTTCCGAGTCGGGGACATGGTTTTGTGAAGGGCGGAAGTCTCAAGGCCGACCGAGCAAGGGAAACTCTCCTCCAACTAGGAGGGCCCTTATCGAGTGATTGAAGTGATCCAAGCCAGAACTTACCGACTTGAGCATCTGGACAGATGGCAAGTGGCGCATCCGTGGAATGTAGACAACCATCATAAATATTATTAATAAAGGCCATGACTTCTTCCAAGGCAGCCCACTTCCGAAAGTTCGATTTCGGTCGGCAGAGGCTCTAAGGTAGCCTACTTCTGAAAGTCTGACTTAGGTTGGTAGAGGCTCTAAGGTAGCCCACTTTCGAAAGTCCAACTCCAGTCGGTAGAGGCTCTAGAGCAGCCCACTTCCGAAAGTTCAACTCTGATCGGCAGAGGCTCTAGGGCAGCCCACTTCCGAAAGTCTGACTCTGGTCGGGAGAGGCTCTAGGGTAGCCCACTTCTGAAAGTTTGACTCCAGTTGACAGAGGCTCTAGGAAAGCCCACTTCCGAAAGTTCAACTTCGATCGGCAGAGGCTCAAGGGTAGCCCACTTCTGAAAGTCTGACTCTAGTCAGCAGAGGCTCTAGGGCAGCCCACTTTTGAAAGTCCGACTCCGATCGGTAGAGGCTCTAGGGTAGCCCACTTCTGAGAGTCCGACTCCGCTCGGCAGGGGCTTTCATACAACCAACTTGAAGGTCCGACCTCGCTCAAAAAATACTACTTGGAACCCTTAAGCGCTTGGAAGATTGCCATACGAATGGCTAAGTCCAAGGTTTCCTCAGAAATACTTCTAAGAAAGAGGGGAGTTCAGGCTGAAGCCAACGGACCAACACTTAGAAAAATTTCTAAGGTTTTAGGTTTAGATTGGGCAACTGTTCAATGTTTGCTTTGGAAGACTTGTGTTCAGATTGAGCCAACTGTGCAACACTTAGAAATATTTTTAAAAGAAATAAGTTTCGATCAATCCCATCGACCCCATATTCACAGAAGATGAATCAAAAGAAAGAGAAAAGGATGGGTTCGGATGAAGCCAACCGCTCCACATCAAAAGAAGCATACATCAAAGACATGTGTCAGAGAAAGAAGAAATTTTATTAGGTTGCAAAAAGTTTCATACAAAAGTGGGTAGGCTATTACAATCAGTCAGCCTTGCCCGGTGGGTACAAAGAGAAATTAGATGGAAAGACTTTGGCTTCGGCTTCCCCCGTCGTGCTTGAAGTCCCGGCCAGAACCCCTGATGGACTTGCTTCAGAAGGAGCTTATGCATCGGCCCCACCATCCGTCGGGCACTCCTCTCTCTTGGCTGGCCAACTCAGCTAGGCGCCAGACAGATCGAGTTCTGGGAACATCTCAGCTACCTTCTTTAAGCAGTTGTCATAGCCATTCGTGTAGAACTCCGATACAACCTCTTCCACCTCATCGACGAAGTCCGCAGAGGCCTTGTACTCTGTTATGGCATCATGAATCCACTCCACCGCCAGCACCTTGGCCTCGCCCAGCTGACTCACCCACTTCACTGCCACCGCCTAGTCGGCCTGAGCCCTCCTGTTGGCTTTGGAGGACCATTCCTTCTCTTCCTTTAGCCGACGAACAAGAGAGCTGACCTTCACCTTCTTCTTCTTCAGCCTAGCCTCCCACTCAGCTAGCTGAGTCTACAAGTCCCTGGCCTCCTCCTTCGATGACTCGGCTTCAGCCTGACCAGCCGACAGCCTCTCCTCCATGGCCTTCAGCGATGTCTCCATCACCGCTCGGGCCACCTTTGACTCCTGGACCTTTCTGACCATGGCTTTGGTCACAAAGAGTAGCTGACCAAGGCCATCGTCCATTAGGGAGATCTCGTGAAGAAGCTGCAAGCAAGAGGCTGAGTTAGTCATATACAAGGCAAATGGGAAGGAAAGGATGAGGGCGCAGAATCGATGTCTTACCCTCATGAGGTCATGATAAGAATCCTTCACCATGTCGCTCAAGTTTCGCTAGCTTGACTCCTCCCAGTCGGCGTCCGTCATTGCCTCTCTAAGTAGGCCCCGTGCCTGAATTACGTCATGGAGGGCGTGCCAGCACTGACGTGCCTCTTGGTAGACTTCTTCGGCTACCTCTCCTTTGGCCACCTTCTTCCCCTTGTCCATAAGGGGGACCGCATCCGTCAGCTCGGCAGGTGGTGGGGCTGGAGCCGTCACTACATCAGACAGCTCCGGCTGCTCCTGCTTCGGTTGGGCAGCCGATTGCCCAACGAGAGTTGAAGACCTCGACGCCTTCACTGCCAATCACTCTGACAGAGGGACGTCGTCCTCGTCAGAGTCCACAGTTACGACAGGTGCGGGCCACTCCTCCGCCTGCCTCCTTTTCAGCCCTTCTGTAGTCGACTCCGCGTTCTGGGTGGCCCTCTTCCTCACCGCCCGTTGGACCACCCTGGCTCTGTCAACCTTCATCCTTTCTCCTGTTTCAAGGAAAGACTAGGGTGAGTGAAGAGAAGGAAGGTAGCAAAATCAATAGAATAAATATGAGAAGAAAGGTCAGTCAACGGTGGCGGCCCCTTTGTCCTACCTAGGCTTCTGTGGCTGCTGACCCCTACCTAATGAAGGGCATCTTCTCTAAGCAATTCATACACCATGGTAGTGCCAACCCCTTCTAGTCGCCAAAGCTGGCCTGGTCGACCATCAATACTGCCCTTCCTTCGTTGGTTCTCAGCCTCTGTTATGTTGCCCAGGTGGCTTCCCAAAAGGGGGGTGAATTGGGATAAATTTTTTTTTTCACAATTATGTACACTTTGAAATTCTTTTAGTATTGTGGTGCAATATGCAATGTGGAAGTAATAAGTAGAAACAATAAGACAATAGAGCACAAGCACAAACACAAAGATATTTAGAGTGGTTCAGAGCAACCGACTCCTACGTCTACTACCCAAGCACCACTTGGGATTTTCACTATATCCCCTAACTGGAATACAGTCGGATTATTTTACCAGGCTCACAATCCAACCTATACACTTTGATTTTACCGGGATCACTAAAGAAACCCAAACTCCCTTTGGTTTTAAATGGGATTACCAAAGAAAATCCTAGCACTTGGTTTTATACCGGGATCACCAAGAACCCAACTTAGGTTTTTACAAGGCTCACCTAAAAATCTTCAACTCTCTCTTAAGACACAGCCCCTTGCTGTTCTTAGAGAGAAAACAAAGATAGATAAAAGATAAATAAGCAACTACAACAAACCGAGTTTGTTTAAGTGTTATCGATATAGATCAAGATGAAGCCTAGCTTTGGATACTCTTTAATGCTCTTCAAGCTACTTTTTTGCTTCTTCAATGAGTGGATTCAATGATGGAGTAGAGTTGGTGAAGCTTTGAATCCTAACTTAAAAGCTCTTGAAGTAGGTAGGTGAAAGACTGGAAGGCTCTTCAATATCTCAAGATAAACCAAAAATAATACTCTAATAATTGTTTAATTTCTCAAAAATAATCTCTTTTATAGTTTTCCAAGAGATATGGCCATTATAGGGCCTAGGGATTCATGAAAGAGCTGTTGGAGATGAAATGGAATTCAAAAATCACTTTCAGCAACTAGCCATTGGAGTGCAGAAAATGGCTACTCGAGTCGGCTCGAGGTCCACGAGTCGGCTCGAAGTCTCAGACAGCCCAAAATAAATTTCTATAAGAGTCGGCTCTTCAAGTTGGAGCTGGCTCTTACCTTCAGTCAATTCAAAATGACAAATACCTAGAGTCGGCTCTTTAGGACAAAGTCGGCTCGAGTTCTTAGTCCATCAAAATTCATAACTCTGGACGAGTCGGCTCTTGGGACAGGAGTCGACTCTTGATACTGAAACTCTGAAATTTTCTCCATGCCGTGCCACAAGGAGTTGGCTCTTGATCCATGAGTCAGCTCTTGCAAAGTCTTCAATTAATGCTTTAAGCTTCTCTAAAACTCTTCAACACTTGAATCAAATAAGAGCTAATCTACATACTCTTAATTTTACAATTTTCAGCCCATTTTACAAGATTACAAGATTGACAAAACTAGGGCTTTTACAAGTTCAAATTCATAAAACTTCATACATAATTGAATTACCTTCCAATCAATTTGAAAATCATTTTAAACTTAAAGGTAACCAATTTCCTGCAAAAACTTCTCAAGTAATTTGAAAGAATTAGTATCAAATACATGCTCCAATATTTTGTGATCATCAAAATCATTTCAGGGGTCAACAATCTCCCCCTTTTTGATGATGACAAAATACTGGGCATGATCAAAATTTAAAAGCACTTTACAATTACTGTATATTCATATTTATCAAATGATATTAGGCACAGTGTGTATCACACAGATTGAATATCAAGGTAACAACATAGTGTATCCCAATGTATCATATGTATCAACTATATAAAACTGAAAACTATTAATCACCAAGTATCATATATATCGATACACTGTATTATCAGTATCATATGAGCAAGAAGTATCGAAACATAATGTATTAACATATAATGTATCAAGAGTATCATCTATACAATGCGTATCAAGACTTATAAAATTACCACGTATTTGAAATAGATTTCATGAAAATTTAACAAGAAACTTAACAAAAGCTCCCCCTTACTATTATAATAGCATTTCTTTTAATTTTCATCAAATTTTTATAAATTAACATTCTAGCTCATCATATCATTTTCATGCACATTCTCCCTTCTCCAAATCATATCATTTTCATTCATGCACATTCTCCCTTCTCCCCCTTTTTGTCATCAACAAAAGGTATAAAAGATAAGAGAATATACATTTATAATAAATCATTCATAACAAAGATAGACATGTAGCATGAAAAAATGATATATATATGAAAAGTGAGTACATAAGTGATACATTACAGATGTGCCTCGGCACGACAAAATAGTATCACAACATCAAAATATAACAAGCATAGAGTCCTAAAAACATCAAGATAAAAGCCTAAAAACATCAAAATGATGGGCTAGGATCATCACCACTAAGGTCTTCCTCACTAAAGGAGGAACCGACCTCTAAGATTCCTAGACTAGGCTTAAACTAAGGAAACCTAGGTCTAAGATCCCTGATTCTAGTCCTAGTAGGAGTGGTAGTACTAAAAGGTTTGGTTTTGGTTTTGGCTTTTACTTTGGACTCTGAAGAAATGATAATGGAAGTGGGTCTGACAGTCGAAGGATCAAAAGACATCACCAAAGTACTGGTAGTAGATAATATCTCTGTAGCTAGAGTCTATCCAACATTAGATACTGGAATGTCAATACTAGCCTCGGCCTCAGCATCAGCAGGAGTGGCATGTGAAGGAAAGTCACTGAAATGTGCCGCATGTCCCTGCTCTCGATCAGTGCCAGTGTCAGTGTCAGTTGCTGTTATCGAAGTCATCGGTATAGACTGGCTGGCAGTAGTAAGCTATCTAAGAATGATCATGATATTCTGGAATCCCTGCTGCATCTCAGACTGAAGTAGAGCAATCCTGGTATCAGTGTCAGATCTGAGACAAGATATCTCATCTAGTACTTTCTGTAGTCTATCATCAGCATCAGGTCCAACAGTTGTAGATCCCTTGAATGGTGAATGAGGGTGGTAGGAGCTAGCTCTGATGGTCCAGCCTCATCAGTATGTGCATCTGCCTCCACACCATGTCCCTATGTTGCCTAAGTGTCCTCTTTTGAGTCATTTGAGTGAGCTACTGGAATACCTGAAGTCTTTCGAATCCAGTGATTGTCTACTATGATAAATCCAATCCGAGTAAGGGATTTCAGATTGTACATGTCAATGTGTAGAAGTAGCCAGCTGTCCTCACCTGTCATATCTACCAGGGCATCCCGAAATAGAAGTGTGAAGACCATCTCATATGGTAGACAAGCTCATGCCCTACGAGCTGCCTCTCTCATCTATGAAAGCATGATAAACAGTAAGTTGAGGGCCTCCCCCTCAATCAGACATCTCATAAAAACTAGGTCATGCTCATTGACCCAATCAAACCACCCTGTTCGAGGCAAGAAAATACGACTGATAATGTTGTGCAACAGTCTCATTTCCAATGATAACTGATTTGCACTAACATGCACAACACCCTTCATATTTGTTCTTTCCAGTATTAGTCTTAGGGTCTTCTACTTCTCCTTCAAAACCAGATAACATTCACCTTCTTTTGGAATGTGCAGGATACTTGACAGTTTTTGCTTACTAATCTCAATGTGCTTTCCCTTCACAGTCCCTTGGATATGAAAAGCGCCTAAGGACATACTTTCAAAAAATTGTCTGACTAGATTGGGATAAGTAGGTACATTCAACAAACAGAAATTTTCCAACCTTGCTTATCTAGCCAATCCCCAATGTATAACTGTTCTTGCTCCAAGAAATTAAAATTGATGCATCTACCAGGAGTTACTTAACGATTACCCATTAGAATCACTTGCCTGGGTGCCTGTGGCTCTTCTTCTT
Source organism: Areca catechu (assembly GCA_021397845.1). Lineage (NCBI taxonomy): Eukaryota > Viridiplantae > Streptophyta > Magnoliopsida > Arecales > Arecaceae > Areca > Areca catechu. The sequence continues at coordinate 180,995,538 of CM038039.1, read as the reverse complement.
GCTTGATTTGCTGTTCTTCTTCCGGATTGGAGGTGTCCAAGCACCATTTCATTCTCTTTTCCTCCGCGATCGTCCAAACCACCCACTAGGGTTTCTTAGCTACAGCCTTACAGGGTGCCATCTAGCTAGGATTAAGAGTTTGGAGGGATTAGAGAGTGTTCTAGGATGTTTTCCTAAGATGGAAAGAGGAGTCGGCTAAGTGGAAGAGAGCAAAACCTAAAAACATAGTAAAAGCAAACTAACAAAACCCTATTTAAAAACATTCAGCCTGACTTTCGAGTCGGCTCGCCGAACAGCCTGATGACTCGAGTTGGCTCGAGCCAAAAGGCAGCCTAAAAGTCAAAAAAGATTAAAATAAGTTTTTATAGATTTCTAGACATTAAAATAGGTTGTCCTATGCTCCAGAGAGAAATTTGAACTACCTAGATAATTTTTCCTTATTTTTCAAAGAATTAGGTCAAAATGTTCAGAATGGATCATACAGTCCTAATTCACCTCTAATTTTCTCAAATCTATCTAGACTAAGGGGTTTAGTAAAAATGTCAGCAATTTGATCTTCAGTGATCTTCAATAGGTACAAATTCTAGCTCAACAACATTATTTAAAACATGATCACAAATAAAATGATGTCTAATTTTTATGTGCTTAGTTCGTGAGTGCTGAATTAGATTTTTGGATAAATTAATAGTACTAGTATTGTCACATTTAATAGGAATTTTAGATTGGACAACACCATAATCTTCTAGTTGTTGCTTGATCTACAACACTAGAGCACAACAGCTCCCAGCAACTACATATTCTGTCTCAGCAGTAGATAGTGCTATAGAGTTCTACTTGCGACAGTGCCATGAAATCAAGTTAACACCTAGAAATTGACAAGTGACACTTGTGCTTTTTCTATCAATTTTACATCCTCCATAATCAGCATCTGAATAACTAATTAATTTCAAAGATGTATTCTTAGAATACCATAAACCTACATTGTATGTGCCTTTCAGATATTTAATGATTCTTTTAACAGCTATGATGTGTGACTCTTTTAGATTAGATTGAAAACGTGCACACATACAAACACTAAATAAAATATCAGGTCTACTAGCTATTAAATAAAATAATGAACCGATCATACTTCGGTACAGCTTTTGATCAACATTTGTGCCATTCTCATCTTTATCAAGTCTACATGCAGGACTCATGGGTGTTCTAATTTCTTTACTTGATTCCATACCAAATTTGTTAATAATCTCCTTGATGTATTTGGCCTGGTTGATCAGGATACCTTCTTTAATTTGTTTGATTTGAAGTCCAAGAAAGTAACTCAGCTCACCCATTAAGCTCATTTCGAATTCTTCCTATATTAGCTTAACAAAATCTTGACACAAAGATTCATCAGTAGATCCAAAAATAATATCAACATAGATTTGAACAACTAAAATATCATTATTTTTTCTTTGAATAAATAGTGTGGTGTCAACACTACCTCTTACAAAATTATTTATAATTAAAAACTTGCTTAGTCTGTCATACGAGGCTCTAGGTGCTTGTTTCAGACCATACAAAGCTTTATTCAATTTGAAAACATGATTTGGAAAAGTGTGATCAATAAAACTCGATGGTTGCTCAACAAAACTTCTTCAGATAGAAAACCATTCAAAAATGCACTCTTTACATCCATTTGAAATAATTTAAAATTCATAAAGCATGCATAAGCTAGAAGTAATCTAATAGCTTCTAATCTAGCTACTGGTGCATAAGTTTCATCAAAATTTATTTTCTCTTCTTGATTATATCCTTGTGATACTAGTCTAGCCTTATTTCTAATTACATTTCCTTCTTCATCTAGTTTATTTCTATAAACCCACCTAGTATCTATAACAGGATAGTCATTGGATCTTTCTACTAGGGTCTAAACATTATTTCTCCTAAATTGGTTTAATTTATCATGCATTGTTAACATTCAATTATGATCAGTTTTAGCTTCTTTTATAGTATGTGGTTCTACATGAGAAACAAAAGCAATTAAGTCATGTGTATCTCTATGTGTAGCTCTAGTTTTAACACCTTGAGATGGGTCTCCTATAATTAATTCTTTAGGGTGTGATTGTAGATACCTCCATTCTTTGGGTATATCATCATGATTTTTGTTTATCTCTTATTCATGTGGTTCACTTGATTGTTTATCTTTGAGAGTCAAATCTTTCAGTCCATGTTCTAGAGTACCTGCATCATCATCAGCAAAATCTTCTTTTCTAGAAGATGTAATGTCAGATTCATTGAAAACAATATATACAGATTCTTCTATAGTCAAAGTTCTTTTATTGAAAGCATGATAGGCTTTACTATTTGAAGAGTATCCAAGAAAAATAGCCTCATCGGATTTTGCATCGAATTTACCAAGATTATCTTCTTCATTGTTAAGAACAAAACATTTACATCCGAAAATATGAAAATATTTAATATTAGGCTTTCAATTGTTCCAAAGTTCATGGGGGTTTTCCTGATAGTAGGTCTAATCAAAACTCTATTCAAAATATAACATGCGGTATTTACAGCTTCTGCCCAAAAGTATTTTAGAAGATTTCCTTCACAAAGCATTGTTTTGGACATCTCTTCCAAAGTACGATTCTTTCTTTCTACAACATCATTTTGCTGTGGTGTTCTAGGTGCAGAGAAGTTATGATCAATACCGTGCTTTGTGCAAAAGTGATCAAAATATTGATTTTCAAACTCGATGCCATGATCACTATGAATTGAAATAACAGATAGATTTTTCAAATTTGTGACTTTTTTATAAAACTTTTTGAATACCTTGAAAGTTTCATTTTTATGTGCAATAAACAAAACCCATGTGTATCTTGAAAAATCATCTACAATCACAAGACCATATTTCATACAACCTAGGCTACTAGTCCTAGTAGGTCCAAATAAGTCCATGTGAAGTAGCTCTAAGGGTCTAGTAAAAGAAACGATGTTTTTGGATTTAAAACTTCCCCTCACTTATTTTCCTAACTGACAAGCATCGCAAACATAATCAAAATTAACTTTAAATTTTGGTAATCCTTTGATTAAATCTTTTGAAATAAGTTTAGCTATAGTATCCATACTAGCATGTCCAAGTCGTCTATGCCATAGTAAACTTGATTCATTGCTCTTATCATTCATTGCTACAAGACTTATGTTGCTTGACATAGCTAGATCATTAAAATCTTCTACATAAATGTACCAAGTCTGTGTCCAATAAATTTAGTACTAGAGTCAAGTAGATCAACTACTATACACATTGATGACTTGAAAATATTAAAACAAATGTCACATAGCTGACTAATACTCAAAAGATTATGCTTTAACTTTTCTACAAGTAACACATTTTCAATAAATGTAGAAGAAGAAATTTTGATTTTATCGATATCGATTATCCTTCCTTTTCGATTATCACCAAATATTATAATTCCACCATCCTTTTGTTCTAGGATGAAGAATTGATCAATATCATCCGTCATGTATCTTGAACAGCCGCTATCCATATACCATGTTGCCCAGGTGGCTTTTTTCCAAGAGGGGGGGAATTGGGAATTACAAAATTTTTGCAAGTATGTGCATAAGTAATTCCTGTTAGTGGTAAGGTGCTGTGTTAATCAGAGAATAAATGCAAAAGCTAAAAGGTAAATCAAACACAACACAAACAAAGCAGGTTTATAGTGGTTCGGAGCAACCCAGCTCCTACGTCCACTACCCAAGTTCACCACTCAGGATTTTTACTATATCCCCCAAACCGGAATACAGTCGGATTGTTTTACAGGCTCACAATCCCAACCTCTACTCTTTGGTTTTTAAAAACGGGCTCACCAAAGAAACCCAAACTAGGTTTTCACAGGATCACCTAGAACCTCTACACTTTGATTTTTAAATAGGCTCACCAAAGAAACCTCTACACTTTGGTTTTTATAGGCTCACCAAAGAAACCTATTTGGTTTTTAAAATCGGGCTCACCAATAACCCAGATATTCTAAAAAATAGAATAAAGAAGCAATAACAAAGACAAACTCTATTGTCTGGGTGGTTGCCAATGTAGCTCGAATGAAGATCCATTGAATGCTCTTCAATGCACGTCAATGGCTTCCTTGCTTTCCTCAAAAGATGCTTCAAGCTTCTGGTAAAAGTTGTTGCAGGCTTGAAAGTAGACTTTAAAGCTCAAGTGCTCTCTCTCTTCTCACTTCAATAAGTGTTCAATAAATACCCAATAATTCATTAGTCTCTTCAAAGATGTTCTCATACCTTATTTATAGAGACTTCAACTACCTTCCCTTGATTTTGAATGTTGTAGACCGTTGGAAGGTGACAGGTTACCGTTATAGCACTTTTGGGATTGAAAAACTAAGAACTGGAACTAGCCATTTGAGGTAACCCCGTTATTCCAGTAGGCTCGGACAATCTTTGAGTCGGCTCAGATCAAGTTCGGGTCGATTGGGCTGAATGCCAGTCGACTAGCTTCCACAGTTGAGAAAATACCTTACTCTGGACGAGTTGGTTAGATTGGAATCCAGTCAGCTCAGATCTCAGAGGCTCTTAGACCATTCTTAACTAAGTTTTGGACAAGTCGGCTGGGCTGAATTCTAGTCGGCTTGGATCCCTGAGAATCTCAGAACGTTCTCAACCATGTTCTGGATGAGTCGGCTGGGCTGAATTCCAGTCAGCTCGGATCCCTGAGAATCTCAGAACGTTCTCAACCATGTTCTGGATGAGTCAGCTGGGCCTTGGTGCTAGTCGGCTGGATCTGTGTGCCAGAGAACTTCTTTCCTGTGCTAGTGCCAAAGTCGGCTGGGTCCTCCATCCAATCGGCTTGAAATTGGTTCTTCAGCCAGATCAAACTCTATCTTCTAGAACACTTGTCCCATGCTTTGAAGACTTCTTTCAAGGACTTCTTACAATAATTTCAAGAAAAATTGAAGTTTGAAAACTACTAGAAGTAACCCTTAAACTTGATTTGCATATGAATCTTTTGTAAGGTTCTTCTTTACAAGATTCTAAACACTTTACAACTCAACACAAAGCAATAAAGATTATTGGATTTAGAAAGTATGTCAATATAGTTGTCCTACAAAAACTTGTCAATCATTTGAAGAGTTGTTAGATAACTAAATGTATGCTCCAATATTTTGTTATCATCAAAATCACTTTAGGGGTCAACAATCTCTCCCTTTTTGATGATGACAAAATACTGGGCATGAAAAGAATCTATTCTATTCACAAGTATGGATGTGTATCAAGTTAAGCATTTACACTTGTTTGACAATTCATAAAATCAACTGTAATTTCAAATGTGTATCAATATATGCTATACAGTTATGCACAAAGTTAATTTTATAAACTGTAAGTATCAAAGAATGATTGCTTGTATGTATCAAGCAGCATTAAGTATTAACAGATAGATATAGTAGGTAGAGAGCATCATAGTAATCATTGAAGCATGTAAATTGAACATGTAAATCTCCCCCTTTTTATAAAATTTCTAAGCAATAAGAAATTTCTCAAGTTTCTCCCCATTTATCATTCAATTGAACATTTTAACAAAATAATATGCAAAAGATCATTCAAAAATGCAAAGATCATTTAGAAATTCTTTAAAACTCCCCCTGTCTACTTTGCTTTAGTAGTTCTATTGCAATTCATTAAGCTTTTTCTTTCATGCACTCTATGGTTCTCTCCATTTTTGTCATCAATTTAAAAAGGTTAAACATATAAGTTCAGAATTTTAAATAGATTGAGAAAGTTTTAAGATTTGTTTGAGATAATTTCACTTTCTCAACTTAGAGAGAGAATTCTATTTAAACAAATGGAGAGAGTAAACAAGATAATACATATACACACATTACACAGCGACCAAAAAAAATGTTCATTTCATTTCTATCAAAAGGTGTTCAGTACATCAACCATTACAAAAGTTTCAAAAAGCATCTAAAAAGTACTAAAAATACTAAAGACCATACTAAAGACCTATTCACTTTTAGATTCCTCTTTAGGTACATTGGTAGGTGTACTAGCACCATACCAAGAAGCAGGTCTAGGTGGTCTACTAGATGAAGCATGGGAAGGAGGAGCTCTAGGTTGATGAGAGGTACTAGGAGCCCTAGTGGAAATGGGAGGTGGATCATACAATGGTCTGGTCCTAGCTGTGACCTCCAAGGATCTGACAGTGCCACATATAGACACCATCTCCATCCAAATTGCTCCAAGCTATTGCTCCATGTCCTTGAGGCTAACTGGCACTTTGTTCACTGCCTCCTTCATCTCACCTATTTCTTTCTGCATTGACATAAGCTCAAAAGCTTGGACATTGGTGAATGCCTCGCTGATCCTCGAAGTCTGCCAAGCTCCGACCTTATGATCCCAATACCTCTAGTGTAATCATCAGTCATATTTCTTGTATCAACAATAGTTCCCACTTTGCCTCTAAGTTCCCTGAACTCAGTTTGATATTCATTTAATGTGGTGTTCACAGACTTCAAAATTGCTTCAAAACTTGAAGAGATACAATTCATAATTGGTTGAAGTTTTATCTGAGGAGTTGATCTTGAAGCTTCCATAGCTTCAACCTTTCCTTATAGATTTGAAACATGCTCTTTCAGTTTGTTCAATCTGCTGTCCACTGACTTTTTCAAATCACTAAATAAAGAAGTTATTGTACCTGTCAGTATATCTGTCAAGCTTCTCATTTGTTCTTCAATCTGAACTTGACTCATTTGAGGCTATGGTGCTGTAGAAGGGTAGTCAAGTAAAGGAACATCAGCTGCAGGCAAGTCAAACTCCGGTGCAGGCAAACCAAACTCCACTGCAGGCACATCAAACATAGAAAAAGGTTCTCTAGTCTCCTCAACAATAGCAGCAGGCTCAGATACAAGTGAATCAGGCTCAGGTACTGGTGTAGAAGAAGTTCCAGCTGCTTCTATATTCTCTTCCTCTTCTTCTTCTTCACTATTACTTGAGCTGCCAATAGCCCTTACATTGGTGCCTTTCTTTCTCAATACTCCTTCCAATTGGAAGTACCCCATCCTCTCTAAAGTTTTAGAAGTGTAGACATCTGTATGATGCAATTCCAATCCATCTTCACCATCTAAACTGACTCTATGAGATTTAAACAAGAGGGTAAGCACCATTCCATAGGATAGACAGGATTTGGCCTTCCTAACTGTCTCCTTCATTTGCATGATCATAATGTATAACAGATTGACTGGAGTTTTCTCTAAAATGTGCTCCATAAGGTATAAATCCTTTTCACTCACCCAATCAAATCTCCCTGTTCTTTGCAAGAAAATTCTACAAATAAAATTATGAAGCAATCTCATTTCCAGTGACAGGGTGTTAGCAAAAACTATACCATTTTCTCCTACATCTTCTTTGTTCAGTATTGTTCTTAGAGTCTTTTCTCTGTTGTCAATTACTAGAAATCTCAGTCCATCAGAAGGTATGTCCAGTAATTCATGTAGAGATTCTTCATTGACTATAATCCTCTTTCCTTTTATAGTGGACTCCACATGATTAGTTCCCAGTCTTAAATTTTCATAAAAACTTCTAACCAAAGTGGGATAGGTCTTTTCATTCAAAGAACAAAATTTTCTTCACCCTTGATCTTCAATTAAATCTCCTATTTTTAACCCAATGCCTTTAATAAACTCAAAGTTAATTCGGTGGCCAAAGGTTACCGGATGCATAGACATCGAAGGCACTTGGCTAGGAGTGGTTGGAGCATCTCTTATGGCTTCCTCTACAAATTCTTCATTATGCAAGTTGCTACTTGGCTCTTCTTGCCACCTTTTGGACCTTCTTTCCTTTTCAACAGTTGGAGCAACTCTAACGGAGCGTTTACCCATCGCACGCTTGGGTGCCATTGCTAGGAAAGATGGAAAATCAAGAAATTTGAGTGCTTGGAAGGGACAAGGAAGTCTTTGGAGCAGGTTTTGGAGATAAATGAACCGTTAGAGAAGACAACATAAAGATTAAACGGTTCGGAGAAGAGTTTATAACCCTAAGCAAAACACTTCGGCGTGAAATTCCAGTCGACTCGAGTAGCCCTACAAAGGCTCGTGTCGGCTTGGCCAGAGCTCTCCTAAAACCATCAAAGGATCTAGTCGACTCGAAACTACTCGAGTCGGCTAGGCCATAACTTGCTCAAAATTCTCAAAAAATCCAGTTGACTCGGATTAAGATCCAGTCGACTTGAATAGAGAAAATGGAGTTAAGAAAAATTCGAACACAAATCAGAAAGATTTTGAATAAAATTTTGAAGGAAATTAAGGCTCAATAAAATAGAATAAATTAAGGAGGTTCTCTAGATGAAATTTTCTTAGATTTGAAGGAATTAGGTTAGAGAATTTAGAAGGGATCGCAAAGTCCTAATTCACTCCTAATTAGCTCAAATCTATCTTGATTGAGTGGCTTAGTAAATATGTCAACTAATTGGTCTTCAGTAGGAACAAAATCAAGCATAATATTATCATTAGAAACATGATCTCTAATAAAATGATGTCTAATTTCAATGTGCTTGGTTCTAGAGTATTGAATTGGATTCTTTGTCAAATTAATGGCACTTGTGTTATCACATTTTATTGAAATTTTAGATTACGATACACCAAAGTCTTCTAGTTGTTGTTTAATCCATAACACTTGAGCATAACAACTACCAGCAGCCACGTACTCAGCCTCAGTTGTGGACAAGGCTACGGAGTTTTGCTTCTTACAATTCCATGAAATTAAATTCAACCATAGAAATTGGCATGTACCGTTAGTGCTTTTTCAAACTATTTTACAACCAGCATAATCAGCATCAGAGAATCCAATCAAATTCAGAGTAGAATATTTAGAATACTAAATTCTTAAATTACTTATTTCTTTCAAATATTTAATTATTCTTTTAACAGCAAGCATATGTGTTTCTTTTGGTGATGACTGAAATCTAACACATACACATACATTATATAATATATCAGGTCTACTTACAGTCAAATACAATAAGGATCCGATCATACCTCTATATAGCTTTTGGTCAACATTGGATCCATTCTCATCTTTGTCTAATCTACAAGCTGGGCTCATGGGTGTACTCATTGATTTGCTACTCTCCATACCAAACTTTTTGATGATTTCCTTGATGTATTTGGCTTGGTTGATGAAGATGCATTCCTTTGTTTGTTTTACTTGAAGTCCAAGGAAGTAGTTTAGCTCACCCATTAAGCTCATTTCAAATTCTCCCTGCATAAGCTTAGCAAATTTTTTGCATAGAGATTCGTTAGTTGCACCTAAAATGATGTCATCAACATATATTTGTACAACTAAGATGTCATTATTCTTCTTTTTGATAAATAGAGTTTTGTCTACATTACCTCTTGAAAACTCATTTTCAATGAAGAAAGTGCTAAGTCTATCATACCAAGCTCTAGGTGCTTGTTTCAAACCATACAATGCTTTGTTTAATTTAAATACATGGTTTGGAAAAGTGTGATTTTCAAAACCTGGTGGTTGTTCCACAAAAACTTGTTCAGAGATAAAATTATTAAGAAATGTACTTTTTACATCTATTTGAAAGAGTTTAAAGTTCATGTAGCAAGTAAATGCAAGTAATAATCTAATGGCTTCTAGTCTTGCTACAGATGCATAAGTTTCATCAAAATCAATACCTTCTTCTTGGTTATATCCCTTAGCCACTAATCTAGCTTTGTTTCTTATAATGTTTTCTTACTCATCTAATTTATTCCTATAGATCCATTTGGTTCCTATTATTGGATGGTCAGTAGGTCTATCTACAAGTGTCCATACCTTATTTCTTTCAAACTGGTTTAATTCTTCATGCATTGCCATCATCCAGTTTGGGTCAGTCTCAGCCTCTTCTAAGCTATGGAGTTCTATTTGTGACATAAAGGCTAAGTAATCATGTGCATCCTTATGTGCAGCCCTAGTCCTAACACCATGTGAAGGATCTCCTATTATTAATTATTTAGGGTGAGATGTAACATACCTCCAGTCCCTCAGTAGATCGATGTGATCCTTACTTACCGCTTTTTCTCCATCTTGAGTGTCTTTGTCTTGAATGCTTAAGTCATCCATTCCTTTTTGCAATGTACCTGCATCATTGTCTATGCACCCTTCTTGTCTAGAAGGTGTAGGATTAGTTGCAATAAATACAACATGAATTGACTCTTCAACAGTAAGAGTCCTTTTATTAAAAACCCAATATGCTTTGCTATGTAATGAATAACCTAGGAAAATTGCATCATCAGCTTTAGAATCAAAATTTCTTAAATTATCTTTTTCATTATTATGCACAAATCATTTACATCCAAACACATGAAAATAACTAATATTGGGTTTTTTGTCATTCCAAAGCTCATAGGGGGTTTTCTTTAAAATAGGACGGATCAAAATGCGGTTTAAAATATAACATGCATTGTTCACCACTTCTGCCCAAAAGTACTTTGGAAGATTGCCTTCACACAACATTGTGCGAGCCATTTCTTCCAATGTCCTATTTTTCCTCTATACAACACCATTTTGTTAAGGTGTTCTAGGAGCGGAGAAGTTGTGATCAATCCCAAATTTAGTATAATAATCTTCAAAAAATTGATTTTCAAACTCAGTTCCATGATCACTTCTAATTGAAATCAAAGATAAATTCTTTTGGTTTGAAACCTTTTTATGAAATTTTCTAAAAACATGAAAAGTTTCATCTTTCGAAGCAATGAACAAAATCTAAATAAATCTTGAAAAATCATCTACTATCACAAGAGCATATTTCATCCCTCCTAGGCTTGTGGTCCTAGTAGGTCCGAAAAGATCCATGTGAAGTAGTTCAAGAGGTCTTGTTGTAGAAACTATATTCTTTGATTTAAAACTCCTCCTTGTTTGTTTACCCATTTGACATGCCTCACAAGCATGATTTAAATCAACTTTAAACTTAGACATGCCTCTAACAAGATCTTTAGAAATTAATTTGGAAATTGTATGCATGCTAGCATGACCTAATCGTCTATGCCATAGTAAACCCGACTCTTTGGTCTTAGCATTCATTGCAACTAGACTAGGGCTACTTGACATGGCAAGATCATTAAGATCTACCACATAGATATTCCCGAGTCTATGTCCAATGAACTTATTGCTAGAATATAATGAGTTAGTTACTATACACATAGAAGATTCAAAGACAACCTTGAAGCCTTTATCACATAATTGACTTATACTTAAGAGATTATGCTTCAATTTGTCTACTAGCAAGATATTTTCAATAAAAGTGAAGGGAGTTATTTTGATCTTACCAATACCAATTATTCTCCCTTTGCCATTATCTCCAAAGGTGACCAAGCCTCCTTCTTTCATTTCAAGGGTAATGAATTGGTCCTTGTCACCCATCATATATCTTGAGCAGCTACTGTCTAAGTACCACCTTTTCTGCAATTTTTGGGCTGCAAGACATTCCTGCAAAACAGTCAATGAATTCTTTTAGGTACCCAAGCTATCTTGGGTCCTTGCAGGTCAACAGAGGTGGTTCCTTTGGGAACCCAAATCTTTCTTACTTTCTTAAGGACATTTCTACCATTATTGCATTCAAAAATTTTATGTCTTATTCTTTTACAAATATAGCAAACAACTTTAGAATTTTTGATTGAAACAGAATTTGAAGATCTAAAGGTTGATGCACTTGATACAGATTTTGAGCTTTTTGAAATGTATGCATTTTTGCTCAAATTCCTAGGAACATATAACAAAGACTTTGAAGTAGAAACAATTTTTGGTGTGGCTGAAACTTTTTGAGATAAAACATTTTGAGCAGGTGTTTTGGATTTCATAAAAGTAGTTACTGAAATTCCATTCATAAAAGAAGTTTTAAACCCAATTCTAGCTTTATTTCCTGAAATTCGTTGTTCTTTTAAAATTAACTCAAGCTTATTTGAAGATAAAATGAGTTTTTCAACTAAAGGCTTGAGTTTTGTAACCTCCTTTTTCAATTCATTATTTTCAGCAAGTAAATCATTATTCTTCTTTTCACATGAAAGATTTTCATTTTTTAGCTTTTCAAATTTTTCAGAAAAGTCATGCAATTCTTTTTGTAATAAAATGTTCTTTTCTAAAATTTCATCCTTTTGTTTGAGTAAAGAATCATTCATATTTTTCAATGATTTTATCTTTACTCCAGCTTTCTTAAATTCAGATAATAATTCATGAAAAGCAGAATTTAATTCATCAAATATAAATTCAGTGGAATTGTTAGGGGATGTTACCTCATCTTCGAGACTTATTAAGCATAAATTTGCGGTCTTGGTGGTCTCTTCTTCTTCAGATGATGATGAGTCTTCACTGTCGGACCATGTGGCAACCCTGGCTTTCTTTTTCTTCTTCTATTTGAAGGATTTCTTCAACAGTGGATAGTCTGGACGTATGTGCCCCGGCTTCTTGCATTCGTAGCATGTGGGGACTACTTCTTTATCTTTCTCTCTATCCTTTTCCTTTTCCTTTCTATAATCCTTCCTATGAAATTTTCGGTTATACCTTCCTTTCTTTCTTCTCATAAATTTTTTGAATCCCCTCACAACCATAGCGATGTCATCGTCTTCTAGGTCGTCATTGGAGGAGGTGCTTTCTTCTTCAGATTCTTCATCATCCCTGTTAGATTCGGAAGCAATTTTGAAGGCTATTGTCTTCTTTTTCTTCTGCTCATCTTCCGTTCTGTGCTGCATTGTCAGCTTGTGGGTGATGAGTGATCCCAGCAGTTCATCCAGCAGCAATGTGTTTAGATCTTTGGCTTCCTGGATTGCAGTTACTTTGGGATCCCATTTATCGGGCAAAGAACGAAGGATCTTCTGAACTATATCTGCATTAGAGTATACCCTGCCAAGACTTTTCAAACCGTTAAAAATATCTGTAAATCTAGAGAACATAGCATAAATTATTTCAGAAGGTTTCATTTTAAACAATTCATAATTATGAACTAAAAGATTTATCTTGGAGGTTTTCACTTGAGAAGTTCCCTCATTGGTCACTTCGAGTTTATCCCAGATTTCCTTTACTGAAGAGCAAGTAGAAATTCGGTTGAACTCGTTTGCATCTAAAGCACAATATAACAAATTCATTGCTTTGGCATTTAATTCCCCCATCTTCATGTCATGATCATCCCAGTCCTCTTCAGGCTTAGGGATGTCCACGCCATCAACTTTAATTATGGGAATGTGTGGCCCTTTCAAGATGACCTTCCATAATTGAAAATCTACTGCTTGTATGTAAATCTTCATTCGTGCTTTCCAATATGAATAATTTGTGCATGTGAATAGTGGAGGTCTATTTGTTGACTGGCCTTCGGCCAAGGATGTACTCATGGGATGAGCCATCAATCTTTACTCAAGTAATCAGATACACTGCTTTGATACCAGCTATTGCCCAGGTGGCTTTTTTCCAAGAGAGGGGGAATTGGGAATTACAAAATTTTTGCAAGTATGTGCACAAGTAATTCCTGTTAGTGGTAAGGTGCTGTGTTAATTAGAGAATAAATGCAGAAGCTAAAAGGTAAATCAAACACAACAAAAACAAAGCAGGTTTATAGTGGTTTGGAGCAACCCAGCTCCTACGTCCACTATCTAAGTTCACCACTCGGGATTTCCACTATATCCCCCAAACCGGAATATAGTCGGATTGTTTTACAGGCTCACAATCTCAACCTCTACAATTTGGTTTTTAAAAATGGGCTCACCAAAGAAACCCAAACTAGGTTTTCACAGGCTCACCTAGAACCTCTACACTTTGGTTTTTAAATAGGCTCACCAAAGAAACCTCTACACTTTGGTTTATATAGGCTCACCAAAGAAACCTATTTGGTTTTTAAAATCGGGCTCACCAATAACCCAGATATTTTAAAAAATAGAATAAAGAAGCAACAATAAAGACAAACTCTGTTGTTTGGGTGGTTGCCAATGTAGCTCGAGTGAAGATCCACTAAATGCTCTTCAATGCACTTCAAATGGCTTCCTTGCTTTCATCAAAAGATGCTTCAAGCTTCTGGTAAAAGTTGTTGCAAGCTTGAAAGCAGACTTTAAAGCTCAAGTGCTCTCTCTCTTCTCACTTTAATAAGTGTTCAATAAATGCCCAATAATTCATTAGTCTCTTCAAAGATGTTCTCATACCTTATTTATAAAGACTTCAACTGCCTTTCCTTGATTTTGAACGTTGTAGACCGTTGGGAGGTGACAGGTTACCGTTAGAGCACTTTTGGAATTCAAAAATTGAGAACTGGAACTAGCCATTGGAGGTGACCGCGTAATTCTAGTCGGCTCGGATAATCTTTAAGTCGGCTCGGATAAAGTTTGGGTCGACTGGACTGAATGCCAGTCAGTTAGCTTCCATAGTTGAGAAAATACCTTACTCTGGACGAGTCAACTAGATTGGAATCCAGTCATCTTGGATCTCAGAGGCTCTTAGACCATTCTCAACCAAGTTCTGGACGAGTCAGCTGGGCTGAATTCCAGTCGGCTCGGATCCCTGAGAATCTCAAAACATTCTCAACCATGTTCTGGACGAGTCAGCTGGGCTGAATTCTAGTCGGCTCGGATTCCTGAGAATCTCAGAATGTTCTCAACCTTGTTCTGGACGAGTCGGTTGGGCCTTGGTGCCAGTCGGCTGGATCTGTATGCCAGAGAACTTCTTTTTTGTGCCAGTGCCAGAGTCGGCTGGGTCCTCCATCCAGTCGGCTCGAAATTGGTTCTTCAGCCAGATCAAACTCTATCTTCCAGAACACTTGTCCCATGCTTTGAAGACTTCTTTCAAGGACTTCTTACAATAAATTCAAGAAAAATTAAAGCTTGAAAACTACTAGAAGTAACCCTTAAACTTGATTTGCATAGGAATCTTTTGTAGGGTTCTTCTTTACAAGATTCTAAACACTTTACAACTCAATACAAAGCAATAAAGATTATAGGATTTAGAAAGTGTGTTAATGTAGTTGTCCTACAAAAACTTGTCAATCATTTGAAGAGTTGTTAGATAACCAAATGTATGCTCCAATATTTTGTTAACATCAAAATCACTTTAGGGGTCAACATACCATCTTTTCTTTATATTTGTGGCTGCAAGACATCCCTGCAAAACAATCATTTAATAAATTTAGGTACCCAAGCTTTCTTGGATCCTTACAAGTTAGTAGAAATGGTTCCTTTTGGAACCCAAACTTTCTTAATTTTGTTTTTGTCATTATATTTCAAATGACACTTAAATGCTTTATGACCAAAGTTATTGCAAGCATAGCATACAATCCTTGATTTTGAATAAAAAGTATGAGATGATGCAAATTTAGGTCTAACTTGTTTTGAACTAATAAACTTAGGAGCATATGAAGTAGATGCAGAAAATTTATTTGAAATAGAACCTTTATAACCAATTCCAAATTTATTATTTGTCTCTCTCTGATCTTTTAAAATTAATTCAAGTTTGTTAGAACTTAGGGTTAGTTTTTCAACCAAAGGCTTGAGCTTTTGAACTTCTTTCTTTAAATCATCATTTTCATTTTTCAAACCTTTGATTTTCTTGAGAAGCTCTTCTTTTTCAAATTGAATAATCTTAAGTCTTTCACAAATTAGGTTTAATTTTCTTTGCAAAATCTTATTTCTTTCACCAAATTCATTTTTATCTTTTTTAATTGAATCATAATGATTTTTCAAAGCTTTCATTTTCAAACCAGCCTTTTTGTATTCTACTAATAATTCACAAAATGCATTATGCAGCTCATCATATGTAAATTCTAAATTAGGTTCAGAAATAGTTACCTCGTCCTCCAAACCCATAAGACAGATTTATGCAGTCTTTGTTATCTCTTCATCCTCTTCAATGGATGTAGATTCATCGCTTTCACTCCATGTTACAAGCATTGCCTTCCTCTTCTTTCTGGTGATCATCTTTTTTTTTGCTTCAGGATAGTCAGGACGAATGTGTCCTGGCTTCTTGCATCTGTAGCAGATTGGTACTTGATCTTTATCTTTATCCTTCTTTTTTTCTTTGTCTTTTTCTCTCTCTCCCGAAATCTCCTTTTCTGAATTGCTTTCTCCATCTATTTATTTTTCTTTGGCCCATAAACCTTTTGAATCTTCTCATTACCAAGGCTATTTCATCATTTTCTAGATCATCATCATCTGATAAGTCTAAGTCTTCATTTTTATCCTCTTCTGTAGCTTTAAATGCTATTGCCTTATTTCTTTTGGTATCTTCATCAGTCCTTTGTTGCATAGCTAGTTCATGTGTGATCAGTGAACCAAGCAGTTCATCCAGTGGCAGAGTATTTAGGTCCTTTGCCTCTTGAATAGCTGTCATCTTAGCTTCCCATTTACTTGGCAAGGGTCTCAAAACTTTTTGGACAACATCAGCATTAGAGTAAGTTCTACCAAGACTTTTGAGACCATTTATAATATCAGTAAAGCGAGTATATATAGCAGATATAGTCTCACTGGCATCCATCTTAAATAGCTCATAGTTATGCACAAGAAGATTGATTTTTGATGTTTTAACTCGTGATGTGCCTCCATGTGTAATTTCTAGCTTATCCCAAATTTCTTTAGCAGAATTACAAGTTAAAATTCCATTAAACTCATTTGGATCCAAAGCACAATACAATAAATTCATCGCTTTGGCATTTAGCTTAGCTAATTTCATATCATTCTTGTCCCATTCTTCTTCTGGTTTGGAAACCTCTACATCATTAACTCTAATAGTAGGTGTGTGAGATCCTTTCAAGATAATTTTTCATAAATAAAAGTCTACAGCTTGAATGTATATTTTCATTCTTGCCTTTCAATATGTATAATTGGTTTCAGTGAAAAGTGGAGGTCGATTTGTGGATCGACCTTCGGCCAATGAAGTGCTTATGGGATATGCCATATATCTTTACTCTAAGTAACTTTCAAAGACTCTGCTTTGATACCACTTGTTGTCCAGGTGGCTTCCTAAGAGGTGGGTGAATTGGGATGAAAAAAATTTTCATAATTATGTGCACTTTGAAATTCTTTTAGTGTTGTGGTGCAATATGCAATGCAGAAGTAATTAAGTAAAAACAATAAGACAATAAGAGCACAAGCACAAACACAAAGAGATTTAGAGCAGTTCGGAATAATCGGCTCCTACGTCCACTACCCAAGCATCACTTAGGATTTTCACTATATTCCTTAATTTGAATACAGTCGGATTGTTCTACCAAGCTCACAATCCAAACCTATACACTTTGGTTTTACTGAGATCATCAAAGAAATCCAAACTCCCTTTGGTTTTAAATGGGATCATCAAAGAAAACCCTAACACTTAGTTTTATACCAGGATCACCAAGAACCCAACTTAGATTTTTACAAGGCTCACCTAAAAACCTTCAACTCTCTCTTAAGACACAGCCCTTTGCTGTTCTTAGAGAGAAAACAAAGATAGATAAAAGATAAATAAGCAACTACAATAAACCGAGTTAGTTTAAGTGTTGTCGATGTAGATCAAGATGAAGCCTAGCTTTGAATGCTCTTTAATGCTCTTCAAGCTGCTTCTTTGCTTCTTCAATGAGTGGATTCAATGATGGAGTAGAGTTGATGAAGCTTTGAATCCTAACTTGAAAGCTCTTGAAGTAGGTAGGTGAAAGACTTGAAGGCTCTTTAATATCTCAAGATAAATCAATAATAATACTCTAATAATTGTTTAATCCCTCAAAAACAATCCCTTTTATAGTTTTCCAAGAGATATGGCTGTTGTAAGACCTAGGGATTCATGAAAGAGCTGTTGGAGACGAAATGGAATTCAAAAATCACTTTCAGCAATTAGCCGTTGGAGTGCAGAAAGTGGTTACTCGAGTTGGCTTGAGGTCCACGAGTCGGCTTGAAGTCTCAGATAGCCCAAAATAAATTTCTGTAAGAGTTGGCTCTTCAAGCTAGAGTTGGCTGTTGCCTTCAGTCAATTCAAAATGATAAATACCTAGAGTCGGCTCTTCAGGGTAGAGTCGGCTCGAGTTCTCAGTCCATCAAAATTCATAACTTTGGATGAGTCGGCTCTTGGGGCAGGAGTCGACTCTTGATACTGAAACTCTAAAATTTTCTTCGTGCCGTGCCACAAGGAGTCGACTCTTGATCTATAAGTTAGCTCTTGCAAAGTCTTCAATTAATGCTTTAAGCTTCTCCAAAACTCTTCAACACTTGAATCAAATAAGAGCTAATCTACATACTCTTAATTTTATAATTTTCAACCCATTTTACAAGATTACAAGATTAACAAAACTAGGACTTTTATAAGTTCAAATTCATAAAACTTCATACATAATTGAATTACCTTCCAATCAATTTGAAAACCATTTTAAACTAAAGGTAACCAATTTCCTGCAAAAACTTTTCAAGTAATTTGAAAGAATTAGTATCAAATACGTGCTCCTATATTTTGTAATCATCAAAATCATTCCAAGGGTCAACAGGTTCCGTCCATAACGGCTCAAACACCCAAGGTTGGAGACTATCTACGAAAATGAACTTGGCCTTCCACCCGTGGTGGTCGACGGGAAGCCCTGTAATATCCTTCGGCCAGGGCGGGGACTAAACATCCACCACTCTTGGCTCCTAAAATTCTTCTTCAAAATGAAAAAATTGGCGAAGAGGGAAATTCTAGGTTCGGTCCCAGCTCTGTGGCATAGGACCATGATGCAGCTGATCGCCCGAATGCTATTCGGGGTCAGTTGCGCGGGGGTCACCCTATAAAAATTAAAGACCTCTATGAAGAAACTGCACAATGGGAACCTAAGGCCAGCCTTGAGGTGGTCTTCGTACATCGAAAGGTTTCCCAGCCCCAGTAGATTGTCTGCTCTCCCCTCTCTATCCGGGACCGTAAGATGCGGGTCGAAGGTATGTTATACCTTACCTTGAGGCTTTCAACCCGTTCCCGGGTCATCTCCGATCAGATCTCGCTCGGGCCTGGTTCCCTATCTCTATGAACGGAACCATGGCCGCCGGAAGCTATTGATATGAAGATGGAAAAAGGATGGGAGGGACTAACCTGGGACTGGTTTCCTAGAAGATTGAAGGCGATGGAAGGGGAAGGCATTCTCTTTCTCTCATCGAACGTGATTGTAGCGATAAATTCCTCCCAGGTACCCCGCATCTCCTTTTATAGATCTTCAGAGGGCCACCTCCCCCTGTCCCTCGAGCATCGCGACCCTTCCGTCAAATGGTATGACTCTCCATGCAGCGGAAGTCGATGCGATAGATTGATGCGAGCAAACAGACGACAATCCGCGTAAACGCCAAATCAATGGCGAAGGGATCGCCCCGAGCACAGCACCGCCCGCTCAGATGTTGCCACGTTGCATGGCTCGTCTACGGAACCCAACGACCGAGTGGGCCAGGCGAGCCCTTGATCATTGCGCCCCTTTCACATTAACTGCAACTCCCTCGCCCCCAACGCGGGGTCGACACCTGTCCCAGACGTTGATCATGGGAGATTCGGAGTGAACAGATGCGACGTGCCCCATCAAATTCGCGGTCATTTCAAGGACGAGCGCATTCAACACAAGAACGGTGCTCTTGCCCTTCGAAGCCACATGTCCTCCCAAAAGCCAAGAGTAGGGAGGCAACTGTTATACTCAATTGACTTTTCCTAGGGTCCGACCGACCCACCTTCAGCAAGGATCCGACTGACCAACTCCGACGGATGTCCGACCGACCCACTCCAGCAGAGATCTGAATGACCTGCTGTAGCATAGGTCCGTCCGACCGGCCTTCAACAGGACCTAGCCTGAAGGCTCCAGAAGCCTCTTCCAGCTGGTACCAGAATTATGTTATAACAGACCTCAGGACGTGGCCACGTCCTGGTACTACCTGGCCACTACTCTGATTCTCCTAGGAGCAAATCGGACATTCCTAGCCTGGCCCCTAATAGAATTTGATAGTATTCCATGCTTATATAAGATAAATAGGGGACTTCGAATAAGGGCTAAGTATTCTCTTCCTACTCCATAAGCTTATCTCATTGATTCCTCCATTCTGTTGCCCTCGATATTCCGCTAACTTAGGCATCGGAGTATTCTTCGTCGAAACACCCACGTCCTTGAAAATTTTTGCTGCAGGAACCGGGAGAAAAGTTCTTCAACTAAGCCCGCCTGAACCTGATCCGGAAGAAGTTGCAGCAACACTTCTCATATGCAACGTATCCATAAGATAATCTTTTATTTTTACAAATAGGTTTTTTCAAATTTTTAATATTATTTAATATGTTTGCTCCTTCCAAAGTCCATACATCTCGCTGCAAGAATGTTACTTTTACATTATCACATTTTAGATTTTTTTTCCAAATATTTGACATATTCTCCCAAGTTATGGAGTTTTTGCCAATCTGGTTCTCCTGCTAGGTTTTATAAATAACTCCTACATTTGGCACATTTGGGGCTTATGGCATTTTACGGGAGTTTTAGGAACCCAGGGTTTTAATCTCAGGAGAAAAAGAAATTTTTAAAAAATCTAGTACTTTTGTGCGGAATTTTTATCATTTCCTCGCTGTCGAAAATCTCGTCCACCCTCCGGCCTCGTCCTCCTCCTCCGTAAGTTTGTGTTCCGCGAGAAAATTATATAAGAATGTAAAAATTAGGCGTTTTTGTTCTGTAGTTCACAATCAGGGCTTAAATTTCAGGAAAAACGGAAGATTTTAACCAAAATTGATGGCATGGGACGAATAAAGACGGCATTCACGTGTGCTTGTCCGCCGCCATCATTGAAGGTTCCCGTCCGCACCTGCTTCTGTTGTACTTCCTCTCCCTGATGCTAATTTTCTCTCTTTTTATCTTCCGAGATTGCTCTCTCCTCAAAGGTAACTTCTTTTCGTGCTTCGAATCCGAAATTTTCAGTTTTCACGTCACCTAATCGAATTTAGAATTTCCTTTTAGACAACAACAATTTCTTTTCCTAGCAATGGATATGATATGGTTCAGAAAAATGAAAGCTTTTTCCATAGATAATTGAATAAAGGGATCGTTTATCAGATTTTAGGGAGGTCTTCTAATCTTTTATCTCTCCTCCTTGTCCTTGATTGGTTTGTGAGCGATTTGTCGGGTTTTAGAGGGAGTATATGAGAAAATCCCCGCTCCCAATTCCTCTAGCAGAATCTAATCTCTTTCCCTCTCCTCCTTTTCCTCTGCTTCTTTTTACTGTCTTCTTTCCCTGGGAATCGCATCGTCCTTTCCGTCTTATCCTGATCAAGTCTTTAGTTTCAGCACCTGAATTTGCCTTTTTTAGGTTCCAAAGTTGTCTCTTCCTTGTGCCCAGGTGAAATTCTGAGTTCAATCTCAGCCCGCTTGTTGCAGTTTTGGAGTTCCATTCAGAAAAATTAAAACATTACACTTTGTGTTTGATATTAGGTCCAACTGAATTCTCTGCATGTTAATTCTGAATCAGGAAATGGATATTCTTAGGTATTTGCAGTGTTGCTTTTGGTGAGGTTTGTTTTTATCAGAAGAGCTTGGAGGAATTGGGGAAGAAGGGGGATGAGATATGTCGTCTAGGTCAAACAGAGCGACCCGTTCTCAGAGCAGCTCATCACGGTCCAAGCACAGTGCTCGTGTGGTTGCTCAGACCTCCTTGGATGCAAAGCTCCATGCTGAGTTTGAGGACTCCGATCAGCCATTTGATTACTCTATGTCGTTTGGTGCTGCCAATCGGTCAAGTGGCGCTGAGAGCAGTGGCATCCCCTCGTCCACGGTCTCTGCTTACCTTCAACAGATGCAGCGGGGGAAGTTCATCCAGCCCTTTGGCTGCTTGCTTGCCATTGATGACCAGACGTTCACCATCATTGCATATAGTGAAAATGCCCCTGAGATGCTGGACCTGATGCCTCATGCTGTCCCCAGCATCGGGCAGCGGGAAGCCTTAACAATCGGTACAGATGTCCGAACTCTCTTCGGATCTCCGAGCTCTGTTGCCTTGCAAAAGGCTGCAAGCTTTGGAGAGGTTAATCTCCTTAACCCGATACTAGTACATTGCAGAAGCTCGGGGAAGCCTTTTTACGCAATAATGCACCGAATTGATGTAGGATTGGTTATAGACTTGGAGCCTGTGAACCCTGCTGATGTGCCAGTGACTGCAGCTGGGGCTCTTAAATCCTACAAACTAGCAGCAAAAGCCATTTCAAGATTGCAATCTTTGCCCAGTGGGAATATCTCTCTCTTATGTGATGTCTTGGTTCGAGAAGTAAGCGAGCTGACAGGCTATGATAGGGTGATGGCTTATAAATTCCATGAAGATGAGCATGGTGAAGTTATAGCTGAGTGTAGGAGATCAGATTTGGAGCCTTACCTTGGATTGCATTACCCTGCTACTGATATTCCACAGGCTTCAAGGTTTCTGTTCATGAAGAATAAAGTTAGGATGATATGTGACTGTTCTGCTCAACCAGTAAAAGTAATCCAGGATAAGAAATTGGCTCAGCCTCTCAGTTTGTGTGGATCTACATTAAGGGCTCCTCATGGATGTCATGCTCAGTACATGGCTAATATGGGTTCAATTGCTTCTCTTGTAATGTCAGTCACAATCAATGATGATGATGATGAAAGAGGGAGCGAACAGCAGCAGAAGGGGAGAAAGCTCTGGGGATTGGTGGTTTGCCATCACACTAGCCCAAGGTTTGTTCCTTTTCCACTCAGATATGCTTGTGAATTTTTGTTGCAAGTATTTGGCATACAGCTTAACAAAGAGGTAGAGTTAGCAGCTCAAGCAAAGGAGAAACATATCCTTCGAATGCAAACTCTTCTATGTGATATGCTTCTCCGAGATGCCCCTATTGGAATTTTTACACGGTCACCAAATGTTATGGATCTTATTATATGTGATGGTGCAGCTCTCTATTACCTAAACCAGTTTTGGCTGTTGGGAACAACACCTACTGAGGCACAGATAAGGGATCTTGTTGGATGGCTTCAAGAGTACCATGATGGCTCTACAGGCTTAAGTACCGACAGCTTAACAGAAGCAGGTTATCCAGATGCTGCCGACCTAGGAGATGCAGTATGTGGCATGGCTGCAATTAAAATTACTTCCAAGGATTTTATCTTTTGGTTCCGGTCACACACAGCAAAAGAGGTCAAATGGGGTGGTGCCAAAAATGAACGTGTCAATAGAGATGAAGGATGGAAAATGCATCCAAGATCTTCATTCAAGGCCTTCTTGGAGGTGGTGAAGCGAAGAAGTCTTCCTTGGGAAGATATTGAAATGGATGCAATCCACTCCTTGCAGCTCATATTGCGTGGATCGCTGCAAGATGAGATTGTGAATGATGACTCCAAGACCATAGTAAATGCACCAGTAGATGATTCAAAGAAGATACCAGGTGTGGATGAACTGCATACGGTCACAAATGAAATGGTTCGTCTTATTGAAACAGCAACAGTGCCAATATTTGCCGTTGATGCCTCAGGGAACATAAATGGCTGGAATACTAAGGCAGCAGAATTGACCGGATTGTCTGTGAAAGAAGCTATTGGTATGCCTCTAATTGACGTTGTTGAGGATGATTCAGTTGAACTGGCAAAAAATGTGCTATGCTTGTCTTTGCAAGGTGACAAGTTTTCTTTATTTTTCTTCCATGTCTTTAACTTTTCTTTTAGAAGAGCTTCCATGTCATTTTAAGTTATATTGTTGCCTCTCCATCTGTAATTATTTTCCAAGCTTGTAGATATTGCACTTGCATCTTGGCTTATATGCTGTTTGTTTCATTTTAATGACAGGAAAAGAGGAGCAAAATGTAGAAATTAAGATTAAAACATTTAGATATCAAGAAGGCACTGGGCCTATAATCTTGGTGGTTAATGCATGCTGTAGCCATGACATGAAGGACAATATTGTGGGAGTCTGCTTTGTTGCACAAGACATGACAGGGCACAAAATGGTAATGGATAAGTATACTCGCATTCAAGGTGACTACATTGCAATAGTGAGAAATCCAAGTGAACTCATCCCTCCAATTTTTATAATCAATGAGTATGGTTTCTGTTTTGAATGGAATTCAGCAATGCAGAAGTTATCTGGTTTGAAGAGGGAGGATGTAATCAATAAGATGCTTGTTGGGGAGGTGTTCAGTCTTCACAGTTTTGGCTGTAGGGTGAAAGATCATGACACATTAACCAAGCTCAGGATAGTGCTGAATGGTGTGATTACCGGCCAAGATGCAGAGAAATTATTATTTGGGTTCTTTGACATCAATGGCAAGTATGTTGAAGCATTACTTTCTGCCAATAAGCGGACAAATTCAGAGGGTAGGATCTCAGGGGTCTTATGCTTTCTGCATGTGGCCAGCCCAGAACTCCAACATGCTCTGCGGGTACAAAAAATGTCTGAGCAGGCTGCAATGAACAGTTTAAAGGAATTAGCTTACCTTCGCCAAGAAATAAGGAACCCTTTAAATGGGATTGTATTTACTCGCAATTTGATAGAGGCTACTAATTTAAGTGAGGGGCAGAAGCAACTTCTTAGGACAGGTGCCCTGTGTCAAGAGCAGATGACAAAGATCTTGGATGACATGGATTTAGAAAGCATTGAGCAATGGTATGCCTTTTCCATTTTTAGTTCATTTTATGGCATTGGTATGAAGCATTTATTCATATAGTTGGTTTTTTTTCACATTCTAGAAACTTATTCTGATTTCTGAAATTTCGTGGTCTCTTTGTGATGGACACTTAAAGAAGCTATATGGCCAAAAACAAGTGAAGAATTGCTACGCATTCTAATTTTCCTGTTATTTCTTTGCAGTGTAATGGTTGTTTGGGAAGGAAAAGCAAAGTCTTTTATGTACAAGAATAGACAACAGCGCTCAGCATAAAGCAAAATTTGAACCCACAAACTGCCAGCATCTTTCCCTTTGTCCTTGTTCAGATATCAGGATCAGCAACCTTTACTCCTCAATCCTCTTTCAACTGTGCTCAACCATTTCTTTCCCCTTCATGTCCCACTACAGCTTCTGCCAAGCAGCTAACCATGATAACTGTAGTACGTTGGCTAACTTGCTTTTGTTATTTTGCAATGTTTAATTGCCAAGCTGCTCAGGAGGGAATGACTGAGTAGTAGTAAGGAAGTACATACATAAGCATACTTAGGTCCAAGCAAATTTAAATTCTCAGGCTTCCCTGGCCTTGATACCAGGGCAAGCAATTTGTGATCCTATGAGCTTGTCCTTTTCCTGTGTATAACTGTTGTTTTGTTCCATTACCCCTACATTTTCATACCGCTGACCATTAAGCCCATCTATCAAGCAATATAATTTCTTCATTGAAATTATTGTTGTTGCAAGTTTTTGCTTCTTGTTTATTTGCATCTTCCAGAAGATGCTAGTGTTCACATTCTAAACCCTTTGGAGATTTTGATCTAGCATGCATGCAATAGATAAACAATCTATATTGTTTAAGTAAAAGCATTGGAGGTAGATATTATTTTGCATAGATGTAGGCATGCCTAGTCTGCTCACCATATTTAGAAAACTCGAGCATCTCTTATTGATCTATGTACCTACCTATTAATTTATCTATTTTTCTTGTATTTATCTACTTCTTCTTCTTCACTGCCCCTTACACATGGTCCTGCAATTATATAGAATGTCCTTGACATAAAAAATGCTTTCTTCAATCTCTCTCTCTCTTTCTCTCTCTCCTCCCCCCCCCCGGGGCCCCACTCCCCCATCTTTCTTCGGCTCTATTTATGTGCACAAACATGCGTGATGCACATGATTATGTGCATATCTGGACTTGCAAAACATTGTATGATGTAGCATGATGTCAGTGGCCTTTTGTCTATTAAGAATTATATTATAATATGTACTAATTGTACTTTCAAGTAAAAGTAGAATACTATCAAAAAAGGCATAGGAATAACTTTTTTGAGTTGCTAAATTGCTAGAAATATCAGAAAAATTCAGATGTTAACATGCATTATGTTAAGGAGACATAATTATTCATGGGCAATAACAAACCTGCTAACAGCTATTTATGAGAAAACATAATGTGACACTTAATTGCATGGTTTTGTTTTGTTTTGTTTTTTCTAACAGAGGAACTGAATAAATGGAGTCAAGTTGCATGATTCTGGGTACTCCTGCATAGACATAGATAAGAACTTTTGTATATTTTATTTTGTTTCTTGTAATTTTATATTGAAATTAAGACAAAAACTAAGTGTCCATTAGGTATTGTTGTTCTTGCATTTTTGTTTCTCTACAATTTATTGAAATATCACATGGGGATTGATGCTGAAGATAACATTTACACGAAACTTCTGCTATTCCATGTTTTTATTTTCACTTTTTGATAGAAATAAAACTTTAATACAAACTCCTCTAAAGATTTTGCAGACAATTTGGAAAAACAAAGAGGTTTCATCATACATGGTTTTCAGTTTAGTTCAATTATCTTTTGTGTTCTTGAAAATGAAAACCTAAAACAAGAGCAATACCAACTAGGCCCTAAAAGTAATAAGTATTTAAAATTCATTGATCCAAAAAAATAATCTGATAATAGTATGGAAAATGTCAATTTAAAAATGTTGCCCAAAAGTAGCAACCCAAGGGAGGGTGTGAATAGGGTTTTTCAAAAATTTTTGGCAAATTTAAAACATTGCTAAGTATGTGCAACAAATATTAAAACTATATCAAACTGAGAAGACAACTAAATATGGCAGCAAGATATAAACAACAAAAGTAAAGGCAAGAAGGAGTCAATCAACACACAAGCACAAATACAAAGATTTATAGTGGTTCGGTGCCAATCCTTGCACCTACATCCACTTTCTAAACTCACTCACTTGGAAATTTCACTATAAACTTTATTAGATTACAGCAAGATTGTTTTTAAAGGTCACAATCTCAAACCCAACTAATTTTCACAAGTTCACCAACCAAGTTTTCTCCAACTAAGTCCCCTTGACTTAATTCGATATAGACATTCAATTCTAGGCTTGGGCCAACCTATGCATTCAAGTTTTTTTTTCTAAGAAACTTATTACAAACGATAGAGTACAAGAGATAAGAATTTAAAGCTCAATAAAAGTTAAAATCTTGAATCTCTAGGAAGTCGTTGAAGTGGCGGATTGAATATGATGACTTCCTCCTTAAATACTTGAGTAAGAACAATAACTTGATGAAGATTTTTTAGCAACAGATTTGCTCAATAAATACATTCAAGCTCTCAACAAAACAATTAAGAAGGGTTTGAATGCTCTCTTAAGTGCTTTTCCTTCTTTTCTTTTTTTCTTTTCAAAATTCTCAAAAACTCTTCCAAGATTGATTTTTAATCAGTTCTCTTGTTTAAATGTCCAATGATGGCTTAAGATCTTGAAAAGACTATTGGATAGCTTAGACTAGCTGTCTATAGATGTTAGAAATAAGTTTGAAAAACTACCTGTTATATTATGGAGTAGGCTTAGAAGTTTCAGGGGTTGACTCGAGTCCTAGAGTTGACTTGGCTTTTTAGGAGTTAGCTTGCTATCCACATATTCAAAAATTAGCTCTCTATCTTTTGACTATAGACACTTTGGAGTTGGCTCGGCTAATACCAGGGTCAACTCTTCTTTAGGAGTCAGCTCTTGAAAGTTTGGAGTCGACTTGAGCTGAGCTGATGAGATCATTTTCTACTACTCTCTATCTTTATTTATGAGACAGTATTGGAGTCGGCTCATGAAATAGTAGGGTCAACTTGAGTAAAAGTCAACTCATGAAAAATTGCAGTCGACTTAAAATAAAAGCATCACTCTTAGGTACTTTTTATCTTTTGCTTTGAGACACCATCAGAGTTGGCTCTTAAACTATTGGGATCGACTCTTCTTCAGTAATCAACTCTTGATTATCTGGAGTCGATTTGAGTTCACAGTGTTCTTAATATATAGCTCTCTATTTGGCATCCTAAGACAGTTATGGAGTCGGCTCTTGTTTTGGTGGAGTCGACTCTTATAAAAGAGTCAACTTATGAAATTCTGGAGAGAGCTTGAGAACCATAAAACCTGAAACTTAATATGTGCCGGAGCTGGTTCTCTACATATCAAAGTTGGCTCTAAAATAATTTTTCTTGATGAGCAGCATTTTCTTAGATATGCGAGGTATTTTTTGCCTATATGTATTACCTGTGAGCATAAAGAATCTTTTCCTATAAGCACATTCTCAAGCACTCGTTAGTATCAAATGTACCCAAGTATTTTGGCATCGTCAAAATCAATTCTTGGATAAAAAAAAAAAAAAAAACTATTTTATTTCTTTTCATTATTCTTTGTTATGACAATTTAGTATGCTCTATATCAGTTGTTAGCTTAGTATTTCGGATATTACTGCTGAGAATGCAGCATTGTTCACAGAATATAAGATAATAATTGTATAAAGTTACAGGAACTATGAATATTAAGTAAGAGCGGCCATCAAGGCATAACTGACATAATGCAATATCTACTGTTTGATTTATCTGTTTTGGGCAGAATCCAAGTGGTTTTTGTCAAAGATATGTGTTTAAATTATGTTCATTGAAAAAAGTCTACAGGCTGTAACATTTTTACACCCTTCTATATTTCCTTTTTAGATTAACTGGCTGCATTTTGTACAAAAGACTTATTTCATGAGAATGTAGACCCTCACATAGACTAATAAGCTACAAGTATGGAAAGAAAAACATTGGTGACAAAGTCCCTTTTATTTTAGGTATCAAACTCATTCCTGAACCACACTCCTACTCTGTTCCTCACTCTCTTTCCCGAACTGAACTTTTAGCATTGTAGTACTCATTCCTTTGCTGGATTTTGCTATCCTTGACACTTAGGTAAAGATGCCAGTATGTTGACCTTAAAAGAAAATTTTGTATGGAACAAGTGTTAGATGAAGGTATCAGGAGCAGGTGACTATTTGTACAGAGGGATATATATCAAAAGGAATATCCTTTTCTTTAGTTCTTTTCTATATATTGCATGGATATGCAATAAACATCAAAATCAGAGTAAAACAAGCTTATAAATAATATATGCTAGAAATTATAGCATATAGAAATGTGCAGACCATAAAGCTAATCGATTGTACTCAAGGTTTGTCATCTCTTTACTGAGACCCCATACAAGTACTATCCTGTAACTGCACTGGTACATCCAATATGAAGGCTAGTTCAATGTACCAACACTTGGTATGCCCGCCATATTGCATATGAGTTCAGTACCACTATGGTAGTGTACAGTCAGTATGTATGTACCAGTACCAACTGGTATGGCATAGCATTGTTGCACTACTTCAGCCTCATTCTTTGCGAAGAAAAGCTGCTCGGTGTTATACTTTGCATATTTCTGTTGGCTCATGGTGAGAACAAGAGATTCTATCTCCTTAATACATAAGGGATATCAAATCTCAATATATTTTCTGGTTTCCAATGAATGTGTGTGTTCTTGAATCTGGATTGCATCACAGCATCTGAATGCTTATATATAAAATACTCATTTGAGAAGAAAACGTTGTATTTGAAATTGAAAATTGTCAATTTATAGAACAGAGAAATCAAGATTAATAATGAACTTTTTTTTTTTCGAAAACAAAGGGACATCTATATCCATGCATAGATTAGTGCAGTAATAATTTTGAGTTCTATTTTGTTATTATAAGTATTTTTTTACATTGAAAACTCTGACCTGCTATGTAATAGGATGTATGATGGCACATCTCTCTTGCTTATTGTACTCTGCATGATATTATAGCATATACAAATGTGCAGACCATAAAACTAATCAATTGCTGTCAAGGTTTGTCGTCTCTGTACTGGGACCCCATACAATTACCATCCTGTATCTGCACTGGTACATCCAATATGGAGGCCAGTTCAATGTAGCAACACTTGGTATGCCCGCCATATTGCATACCAGCTCAATACCACTATAATACAGTACGGTCGGTATGTACCAGTACCAACTGGTATGGCATAGCATTGTTGCACTACTTCAGCCCTCATTCTTTGCGAAGAAAAGCAGCTTGGTGTTATACTTTGCATATTTCTGTTGGCTCATTGGTGTGAACAAGAGATTCTATCTCCTTAATACATAAGGGATATTAAATCTCAATATATTTTCTGGTTTCCAATGAATGAGTGTGTTCTTGGATCTGGATTGAATCACAACATCCGAATGCTTATATATAAAAGATTCATTTGAGAAGAAAACCTTGTATTTGAAATTAAAAATTGTCATTTTTTAGAACAGAGAAATCAAGATTAATCATGAACTTATCTTTTTCGAAAACAAAGGGACATCTGTATCCATGCATTGATTAGTGCAGTAGTAATGTTGAGTTCTATTTTGTTATTATAAGTATATTTTTACATTGAAAACTCTGACCTGCTATGTCACAGGATGTACGAAGGCACATCTCTGCCCAGAAATGCTTGCTTATTGTACTCTGCATGTTTCGCTTGGTGAATAGTCCATTGTTTCAAAGCTGCAATGACACTAGTGTCATCATAGGCATAATCTATTGATTGTTGCATATAGTTAATACTGTCAATCTGATACTTTACCTATGTTTTGTTTATGCTGAAGTCTCAATGCTTATTCTTGCTCTTTGAAATCCTTTTGTCCCCTCTTGTTGCCCAAGGCTCTGCTAGGTCATTTCACTTGTTTTCCCGTGATCAAGCTCACTTCGGTTGGAACCATGAGAAATGGTTCTAAGATTCTGGAATGCCTAAAAAGTTGCATACTTTACAAAGCTGCCTAGTTGTATAAGTCCCAAGACCTGACAAGCTTATGCTATGCTATCTGCTGTATGTTTTGTTTGTATAAGCAATGTAACACATTTCTCTACAAAGAGCAACTAGGTTTCCAGTAAGATGAAAAAGGATTGGAGATCCCAGCAAAATTACCAGAAAGGATGAAGACAAAGGATATTTGTTCACTTCTTCATATGATGCAAATTTGTATTGTCTTTGGTTTGATAAAGTTATTCATACAAGCACTAGACACTCTGTTGCTCCAGCTCAAAAATATGTTAAGGCAGCTTCCACAGTGTTTTCCCATCACATAGCCTACTGTTTCCTTTTCAATTTCAAATTCATACGACTCTTGTTTATTTTTTGACTTGGATGTACAAGATCAACACTCACATGGAAGCTTTTTATCTTTCCTTACATTTTATATGGCTTGAACAGCTACATGGAGCTCAACACAGTAGAATTTAACCTTGGGGAAGCTCTGGATGCAATCATGATGCAGGGAATGTCTCTAAGCAGAGAGCGGCAGGTGCCACTCGTTCATGATTGGCCTGCAGAAGTGTCCTCCATGTACTTATATGGTGATAATCTGAGGCTTCAGCAGGTTCTATCGGAGTTCTTGTTGAATGCACTTCAGTTCACACCCCCCACAGTAGGATCGATTTCGCTCCAAGTCATTCCAAGAAAGGAAATTATAGGAACTGGAGTGCAGATCGTTCACCTGGAATTCAGGTAATCTACTCTTACAATGATTTGTTGTGAAGTTTGTCTAAAAAATTGCTTATTTTTTAACTATACAACTTGAAGATGCATATTTTTTTTATTTGGTTGGTGCTGGACCTTGAAAAGGAAATTGAATCTTATATTGGGCAGGCTAGTGTAAACAAATTGGATTCTGATAACTGTGCCTCAGTTCTTTGAACTAGACTTTGATGTATGTTTTGTATGCATGGAAGTATCACACAAAGTCTACTTGCATAGAATAAAACTAAAAGATTGCCTGTGACCTATTTTAATTTTTCACCTTCACATGACCAAATCCATAGTACCATTTAGGAATGTGTTAAGGGAATGAGAATACTTATATGAGTTTCCTTTAAAACAACTACACGTCTCAGAGCCCTGGAGATGTGTTTGATAATCACGAAAGTTTTAGTTTCTTGGAGCACAAGGTGCTGATTGTTAGAAAAATATATCTTCCACAGGTTGTACAATGCATCCAATACCTGAGGATCTGGAAGCAAGCCATACCCATGTTCAAACTAGAATGAGATATGCTTTTTTGGGCAAAATTTTGAAGCTTCTTCTCTAATATTAGCAGGGTCTGTTTGTAGGGTTGTTCATCCAGCACCAGGAATCCCAGAGGCTTTGGTACAGGAGATGTTCCACCATAGCCAGGGCATATCGAGAGAAGGCCTTGGCCTGTACATCAGCCAGAAACTTGTGAAAATAATGACTGGGACGGTACGGTATCTTAGGGAAGCTGAGAGATCATCTTTCATAATTCTAGTGGAGTTTCCCTTGGTTCACGACACCGGTAGGAGAGGATTTCATCCATATGAGAAATCAGTCCTGACCTAATGGTCACCTTCCATTAGATCACTCCATCTTCAATTGAATAAAGGCCTGCGATCGAGTTGCAAGAATTAGCCGACGGTTGGTAACGATGTTCATAAGGGAAGCCAACAGCGGGTTAGTGGCATGCACTGACAACTCCAGTTTCGGTTCTTGCTTGAAGGCTTGAGTGTTGAAGCGTCTTTTCTTAAATAAGTTATTGTACCTGAAGGAAGATCAGTGTATGAATTTACAAGAAATAAATGCAGGGTATGCTTTTAATCTTTAATACTTGCTCTTCCCCAACACTTTGTGTGGAAACTCATGCCTGTGACTTTTGTCATTCAGCACGTTCAAAGACAGGGTTCACTTGGATATCCTGTTGGTTCTCGGTGGTCCTTTTAACCCCATCTGATTACAACAGGGATGGGAACCAGAGTTGCGAAGTTGGCTGAATGCTTGCGAGAACCGTTTGGTATCGGTGTTTGAGCATGACAAGCTGAAAGATAATCTTGGAAGTTAGTTTAGAATGACTAAGAATGGCCTTCGAGTAACCACTCCTGATGTTGGAAACGTCTCGTTAGACCAGCCACAAGCTTCCATCTCTTTGTTTTTTGCTTTCTTCTTTTACGCAGTTCTACTACAAAATGCTTTCAGTTCTTCGAAACAGTGAAACAAAGATGTCCTAAGAAGGCGAACCCATGTATATAGAAGTCCCGAAGCTAGTAGTAGAAGGCATCTTGGCAGCCAATGGTCAGGTGGTGATCATAGTTCTTCAATGGTGGAATCCAGTACTATAGTTCATGTATTGCATGGAACAGAAATCCTCCTTCAATACTTTGCAAGTGGCACGAGACCAAGTCCTACAGATTGAGGATTGTGACGGAACACCTCATGTCAATTTTTGATGGACGACTAGCTGTCTCGCCTCTCCTTCCCTTATTTCTTTTGCTTGCTCCCTTGTAATGCATGCATGTACGGTTGCTTCTAGGTTTGTTAATGTTGCCATCAAATTGTCCTCTACTGAACTATGGCGGTGCTTGAGGATCTCTTGATCTCCTATAGTGAAATGGGATACTGCTCCTAATATCTTTCGGGTGGAGATCTATAAGAATAGTTCCTTGATTAATGATGACTAGCGAGAAACTCTCTGACACTTAAGTCTGTGAAAGAAAGAGAATTGGACTACAACAGTCAAAGCTTAAAGCGATGAAGAGAGAGAATTGGACTATAACAGTCAAAGCTTAGAGCGATGAAGAGATTGAATGAGCATGAGAGTGGTAGTGAGTATTGCATACCTTGTCAGGATCCCCTCTTATTTATTCATAGAATTACATAAAATAATTGAATGCTATTAGGAAGGTGACATTCTCTAACATGGATAACAAATTTTCATTGGGATATTGAGACCTTGTCCCCTGGAATCTTTGCAATTGGCATCTTTCCATTGCGATAACAAGATTTGTTGAGATTCTATCTCCCACGATCTCTATTAGAATAGTTGGTCCATGTCCACCACTCACTAAGGTGTCATGGGCTCTGGTGCTAGGGCAGCATGTTCGTTATTAACAATGGAATCCTGGCATTGTATCCCAATAGCATGACTGACTAAGTCCACCTTGGTGTTAGTCGGGTCTGAGTAATTACTTGGTAGATGCACAAAGAGGGATGTTATGCTGGTCGGGCCTAAGTCATTTGTAGCTTCTCAGTCTAAGATATTATAGTTATTCGGCATGGTAGCTATGTTAGTCGTTTTCTTCATAGTCATCTTCTTCTTAGTCGATAGCATGGTCGTTCCTTCGTAGACATCCTCGCCATCTCCTTCTTAGTCGGTAATCTAGTCGATGATCTGATTAGTTCTTGAGACGGAGTAAGCATTTGTCATAACAATTACCCCCCGCTCTTGAGTCTAGAACGTTGCCGAGTGATTTCTCTAGGCTTTGTCATTTTTAAATGAAGGGAGTAATCAACTCTTTAGCTTTGAGGTTTGAACAAATCTTCTCACCATCTGGGCATTTATTGGTTCCTTAAAAAATGTTGCCAGTTGTTCTATCATCTCCATCATGGATGAGAAGAGATTGGCATCGTACTCGAAAAGGCTAGGCAATAACTTTTTAGATGGTTGATGGTTCACCCAATTCTTCTTGACCAATTAGGTAGCACCACGTGACATGATAGCTATAACTTTTAAATGATTTGCATAGATCCCAGCTCCAAAAGTTAATCGACTAGTGGCATTTTTGAAGTGGTGTGATATTACTCGATTAGAAGTGGGCCATGTGTCTAGATCTGGTGCTCTTGGTCAAATTGGAGCTTTGATCTCAGCCATTTAGGTTAGGTATAAAAGGGGTTCCCTACCATTATTGCACGGATCACTTCTTTGTCAAGTCAGTAGAGGAAGAAGACATTCGAGCTCCAAACAAGTCCTTCCAGGAAGTCTAGTCTCTATAAGTTGGTCCTTGTTCCTTGTCTCTTGTTCTTTGCTCTCTTCCTTCTCCTCTCTTTGGATTCCTAAGGGTTTGCTAGGGCTTCCCTGGTGGAGATACTCTTGGTAGCTTCTACCTTCTTTTCATATCTCCTTCCTATTCTTGAGTTGAGTTTCTTTTCCAACATTTTTCTTGCATTTGCTTCCCTTTTGTTTAATCTTCCATTCATCTTTCCTTTTATTGGAATGACTTCATCCGAGGATGAAAGCCATTTGGTAAGTCATGTCTCTCCAGGATTCTCAGGAGTCTTCTTGGGAAGAAACGGTCTCTCCATACCTGGAAGAAGTCGAGACTTCTTTTTTTTGGGATATGCTCTGGGCTAGTTGGTTGGCTAGCCCACATGCTCCCATCCTTGGGGGTCTATGAGCATTGTCTTGTCGATGATTGATTTTGATTTTCTCTAACTCCAGAAACAATATCGGTTCCTAAATCATTTCCAAGTCTTCACCTCTGGGCTGGATGATTGAGTGATGTCAAGTCTGTCGGGTTGGATTGCCTTGTACGAAGAGTTTCTTTGTGTAGGTCTCAGATTGCCATTCCACCCTTTTATCTAAAATATACTTGATCTCCATAGGGTCGTTTAGGCTTCATCGGCTCTAAATTCCTTTCACATCATTATTTCTTTTGTCATCCTGTGCAGCATGCTCGGGACCCGGCCTAGGGTTTTGATGTTCTGAGCATTGTTTACTTTGAAGAGGCATCCCATAGCAAAGGGTTGGTGGTTCATTGGCCCTTGCCATGGATGTGCTTTTCTTTTTGGTCTGCCCTCTTCCAACCACAACTGGAAGAGTTGGCTTTTCTTTGTTTCCTTCAATGCTCCTTTGGGGGTTAATTGGGTTTGGGACAAGCCCAACTAGTCCTTGATCAAGAACAATGAGGTCCTCACTACCAATGAAGAGGACTTCAATAGGTTGCTTGGCATGGAAGTTCCTTGATAGCGGGATTGCTATCGGAGCAGAGTCTATACGATGTCGAACTTAGCCCAGTCAACTCTCTAAGTGAGCTTGCTTTAGACTTCTCTATTTCCTTTGTCTTCAATTGACTAAGTTTTTTATTTAGCTTCTTGTAGAGATAAAGGTGTTGCTGGAATTGCTAAAGGGTGCTACTCGAAAAAGGGTAGTAACTCAAGGGGACACGCCAAGGCCAAAGAAGGCTATGATGAAGAGGCACTGAGTGGGCCCTTCTCTTAGGGGCCCATTAGTGTCAGTGAGAGCTCTAGTGCCATGCCCAAGGGAGACCCTTGCTACCACTGATGATGAGGATATTGTTGTCCTCATGCAGACACCTTCCTCCTTAGCTCCAACACATTCCGCACTGGTGCCAGCACCATCTTTGGCAATATCACTATTAGCACCAATGGCTTTAGCATCTTCTTTGGTGGCAGTGCTGAGACAATCAAACTCTTTAGCTTGAGCGGAGGTCGATTCCTCTCGAGGGAAGGCTCTGGCAAACCCTTTAGGATTTGAAGAGGCTCCTCATGATAAAAAGGAGTACATAGTAATGGATGCACAAGGATGACCACCTTCTTGGTTCGTAACAAGAAACTAGTTGAAAAGCTAGTGAAGATGATCCTCCTCCCTTGAGACTGGGAGGAGTGGAAGACTCGTTCGATGGACGAGATCCTACCTTCTTTCTTCCCAGCCCTTGTTGGAGTAAGTTTTCCTTTGTACTTTACTAAATATATTAATTTTGAGTAACTAACTTGTCCTTTTTTGCAGCTTGCACATGACATCTCCATCACCTAAGAAGGGTTTGAGGGCTTCGTTGAACTGAGTTGCTCCCTGAAAGATAGGGTGGAGAACACCAAGGCACGAGCTAAGGTCTCTAAAGAGTTGCGGAAGGGGGGTGAAGCCCAGGAAGCCAAGTTGAAGGAGGAGCTAAAGGCCTCTAAAAGCATTACTCAGGAACTAGATGCCCGAGTAACAAAAATAGGCCAAATAATCTCCAAGGAGTGCACTCGGGTTGCCAAGCTGGAGGTGAAGCTAGTTGATGCCAAGTTGAAGGTGTTAGTCATCGAGATGCAGCTCAGGGCATTCGAGTCCATGGTCATAGTAGCTAAAGCTAGGGCCCAAGCTGCCAAGGAGTGAGCAATCTCTATTGGAGTCTAAGTAGTGGAAGAGTACAAGAAGTCCAAGGATTTCAAAGAGGAGGTTGCAAATAGTTGCTCGAATACCTATAGACTCGCATTCACAATGCAAGGACAAGGTTGCTCAAGCCTTCTTGGAGTTGGACTTGAGAAACATTATCAACCTCGAGCCTAAAGAAGAAGAGGAAGAAGGAGAGGGAGGAGAGGAAGCTACCAAGGGAGTCACCGAGATTGAGGTTGAACTAGTCAGTGCTGAAGGAGAAGTTGCAAAGGTGACCACTAGGGTAGAGGCCATTGAAGTAGTCATCAAGACTTTCGAGGTGGATCTTGCTAACATAGTTAGAGAAGCAACCATGATTGAGTGAGAACCTATCTATCCTGTAGCTGAGTAAGTTTTTTGATAGGACTTGGAGTTTGATGGCCATTACTTGAAACCAGATTGAAAGAAGTTGGTCATGGTCTGATCATATCAGCACTCATTTTAACAATTGTTAGTCAATTGACCTAAGGTTCTTGTAGTTGGAGGTCGTTTGGTCAGCATAGAGACCTCAGTCGGATGCTAGCCGAGTTGTCCAGTTATTACTTGCATTGACTGGGTAAGTTGATTGCTCCTCTTGAGATTGCCATCTTGTTGAAAAATGAGCTATGCTCAGAAGGATAACCCATTTATTGCTTTTGACAGCTGCCTTCCTTGGCCGGTCATGTCAAGCCATGTGGTAGATAATGTTTAACTTCCAACCACCTACATCGATCTCAAGGATCGGAGTTATTAGGCTAGCATTCCCGAGTAGCCACCTAGTTCCTCCCCTTAGGTTGTGTCACATGTCAGGGTTCGGCAATCTGGGGCAGGGTATAAATAGGAGCCCCTCCTTGCTAGTTTTGTAGGAACTCTAGTCCTGGTAGTTCGATAGAGTGCTCTAGTTCTCTGCTCACCTCCTCAAGTTCTGAAGTAGTCACCCCCAGTCAAGTGAGACTCTAATGCTACAATTTGTCAGGGCATATGAAGGAAACATGGAGTCTGAGGAAGAATAGGCAGATGGAGTTGAGGAAGCACCTGGTGGAAATCGAAGGTGTTCTTGAAGGTAAAAAGGAGAATACCCGAATGTGTCATTGGAGGTAACTCCATCAAAGTACAGTCGATGGAGATTCTCTTCAAGTATCCTTCGATAAGCTACTCGGTCTTCTTCTCTAGCTGGGCTCCTTGAAGGACAAGCCTTAAGCTTATTGTGAGAAGCTATAAGTGATGAAGGATGGGCATCGGGCTTGGAAGCTATTGGCAATGAAGAGACTTGTATGTTTATCTTTTGTAATTTTTTGTTTCTTCGAACTTGGTTTGACTCTTATAAAGACTTTCTCAAACTCGATGTGTTTATTGTAAGAACTTTCATATCAATGAAGAATTTCATTCCCAGCACTTATCTTTACATGCTTGTCTATGATTGAAGATGAATGTTTGCTAAGTCTCTTGATTAAGAGAATAGTTTTGGTTGACTAACTGTGCTCTTTGAATTTTATAGAGTAGGTAGTCGTAGTGAAATTTATCCAAGTCTCTTAATTGGTCAGAAAGTTGGTAGTCCTAGCTTGTACGTTAATCCCTAAACATAAAAACTGGACCTCCAACTATGGCACTTGGCATTTTTTCTATCCCATTGTAGAGAATCAGCCACCACTTGAATGTGTTAGCATTTTTCCTTCATGTGACTGAGTATTAGTCAATCATCGAGGTGGTCAGTAGGTGACGATTAGTCGGTTGATATCACCATGGTCTGACTAAAGTTATAGTAGGTCTTCTATTGATGACTAAGTGGACCTTTTGTTTTTGAGTGTCAATCAACCATTGACATGGCTTAGTCGGGTGTAGTGGACCAAGTCAATGATTGGTCCTTTTTGTTGGTCGAATGGTAGTTAGTGGATAGGTTGCAGGGAGCCTGAGAGATGAGAGGTGTGGAAATCCAATCATCTTTGTCGACCAAGCATGGAAACTTGGGAAGAGAAGATAGAGGGTGTGAAAATGCAACCATCTTTGTAAGTAGGATCTTAAGCAATCAAAAGGCTATGAAGAGCTCAAGAGAGAGATGAGAGGTGTAGGAATGCAGTCATCTTCATAGATTGGATGTTAAGTAGCCAAAGGATTGTGAGGAGTCCAAGAGAGAGATAAGAGATGTGAAAATACAATCATCTTCACCAACTGAGTGTTAAGCAGTCAGAGGACTGTGAGAAGTATAAGAGAGAGAGATGAGAGGTGTGGAAACATAGTCATCTTCATCGGTTGAGTATGGAAACTCGAGGAGAGTAAATGGAAGGTATGGAAATGCAACCATCTTTGTTAGCCAGGTGTTAAGCAACCGAAGAGCTATGAAGAGCCTAAGGGAGAGAGAGAGGTGTAGGAACATAATCATCTTCATCGATCGGTTGTTAAGTGGTCAAAGGACTATGAGGAGTTTGAGAGAGAGATGAGAGGTGTGGAAATGTAGTCATCTTCATCAAATGGATGTGAAAACCTCTAGATAGGAGATGGAAGGTGTGGAAATGTAATCATCTTTGTCAGTCGGGTATTAAGTGACCGAATATTAGTAAACCAAGAGGAAGACTTTAGAAACCTTGTTGAAGGGAATTTCTATTGTATTGCCGAACATTGCATTATCGAATAAGTGTTAACACATAATTGGCAATACATTTGAAGGTTTTTGGCATTCCAAGTCTGGGGAATTGATGTTTCAT
Organism: Areca catechu; assembly: GCA_021397845.1. Taxonomy (NCBI): domain Eukaryota; kingdom Viridiplantae; phylum Streptophyta; class Magnoliopsida; order Arecales; family Arecaceae; genus Areca; species Areca catechu. The sequence goes on along the minus strand of CM038039.1, from coordinate 180,955,970 downwards.
CAAGATCTTCAATCTTGTAAGCTCCTCATTGAAGGGCTTCGGATATTCGGTAAGCTCCTTCCTAATTAGAAGATAGCTTGCCTTATTCAGTCAGTCTTGAGACTTCAGAACACCTTTGCACAAGATCTCTAGGGTGAAAAGTTTTTGACCTTACTTGGGTATTGTAGTACCGGGAAACTCATTAGCGATACATTGCCATCTGTAAGTGGGCCTAGTTTCAAGTCTCCTCTAGCAAATCGAGAGTGGCTTGTAGTTAGCTTGAGTTTCTTAATTCATCGTAGCACTCAATCCTCATAGTCAGTAATCCAATATTAGCTGGAATTTCTACTTCAATGCTAAAGGCTAAGTTGAAGGGAGACTCATTTGTTGGTACCTAAGAAGTTGTTCGGTATGCCTATAGTATCATGACTAACTCCTCTACCACCTACCTTTGGCTCTGTCTAGCTTGGTTTTGAGCCCTTATAGGATTGTCCAATTCATGACTTTTACTTTCTCATTGGATTGAGAGTGTCTGATAGATGTAAATTGATGTTGGATGTGAAGCTCAGCACAGAACTCCTTGAATGTTCGGTTGTTGAAATATTGGCCATCATCAGTGATGATAACATGGGGGAGCCCAAATTGGCATATAATGGACTCCCAGAAGAAGTTTTTGACTTTGTTCTTGGTAATGTGCACCAAGAGTTTTGCCTCCATCCATTTGGTGAAGTAGTCAATGGTGATGATGTGAAACTTTCACTAACCGATTACTGGGAGAAATAAATCGAGCAAGTCCATACTCTACATGGCAAAGAGCTAGGAAGAAGAGAGTTGAGCTCGTTGGCTTGCCAACTACCACTAGATGTGGGCTTATCATTGGCACTAGTCACACTCTAAACAAAATTCATGGCATCTTTTCACATGGTGGGCTAGTAGTATCCCTGTCTTAGAGCTTCGTAGGCTAAGGATCTACCCCCCAAATGATTCCCACAAACTCCTTCATGGATCTCCTAAAGTATGTAGTCAGCTTCGATGAGCCGCCAGCACTTGAGTAGGGTTAAGGAGAAAAATCTCTTGTAAAGTTCCTCGTTCAATAGCATATATTGAGAGGCTTTCCATTTCAACTATTTTGCCTCTGAAGGATTGTTGGGCAAGATGCCTTCTATTAGGAACTTGACAAAATGGGTCCATCTAACTTAGTTCATGGCCAACCTGTTGGACTTCCTTAGTTTTATTGATATTAGGAGCTTCCAAGTATTTAATGTAAGTTCACTCAAGAAAATTGTCTGCTAAGGTTGCGAGTCAGAAAAATGCATCTACCTAGGCATTCTCATGCCAGGGAATATAGAATATGTTAAAGTACTTGAGTGCTAACATGAAGGTCTGTACTTTGTTAAGGTACTTGGCCATAATTGGTCCTGGACTTCATATTCACAGATTGCTTGACTGGCTACTAATTAGGAGTCAGTGAAGACTCTTAGGCTCTTCACTTCAAGTTCCTTGGTGAGCTTTAATCTAATTAGTAGAGCTTCATACTCAGCTTAGTTGTTGATCCCCTAGAATAAGAAGTGCATTGCATATTCGGCAACCACTCTTTCCAAGTTTGTCAGAATTAATCTAGCTCCACTCCATTGAGAATTTGAAGCTCTGTCCATGCGAAGGATCCAAGTTGTTTCTGGATTGAGTTGTCTGGTAGGCTCTTCATTTTCCTTGTCATCCGACCACATGGACTTGATGAGAAAATCAGCTAGAACTTGGGCCTTCATAGATGACCTTGAAAAGTAAGATATGTCAAACTCGTTAAGCTTGATAGCCCATTGGACCATTTTTCTAGAGGTATCTAGCCAATGCAAGATTGCCTTTAGTGTTTGGTTGGTTAAAATAATAATTGAATTAGCTTGAAAGTATGGCCTAAGATACTGTGCAAATATGATTATGTTGACCCCATAAGTGATTTTGATGATAACCAAACATTGGAGCATGCATTTATTTTACTAAGAACTCTTCAAGTATTTTACAAATTTTTGTAGGATGAATTCATTGCTCAATTTCAACTCTGACATTTCTATTTCTTGTGTTGAGTTGTATTGTACTTGAATCTTGTAAAGAAGAACCCAAAGAAAAACTTAAGTGAAAACCAATCAAATGGGTTATTTCTAGGTTATTTCAAGCTTAAAATTACTTTGAGTATGTTGTAAGAAGAGTTTGAAGATATCTTGAAAGCTTGAAGCCTTGCTAGATGAATATTGGAGAAGAATTGAAAATTCACTGAAGAACTCATCCGAGTTGACTTGAATAGAAGAGAGCCGACTCTAGCACATGGCACGAATGAGGATTCTAGCATGCAGATATCCGAGCCAACTCTAAGGGAACCGAGCCAACTCATCCAGAGTACCACTTCCTGAATCAAACAGGTGAGTCGATCCAAAGGAAGTCCGAGTCGACTCTTTCATTTAGTCAGACATCTGAGCCGACTCTTCAAAGAATTGAGCCGACTCCTCCAGAGTTCAAAAAAGAGCTCTAAGAACTATAGCCAACCGAGCCGACTCTAAAGAGAAAGAGCTGACTCTTCCATACTATATTTTGAAGGCCTGAGGATCCGAGTCGACTAGAATCAAGATGAGCTAACTCTTACAGAGTAAGGAATCAGAATACTATGCAACCGAGCCGAACATATTGAAGAGAGTCGACTCAACCAGAACTACTCTGAGGATTCGAGCCGACTCGAGTAATCCAAGTTAACTTGAAGGTTGATTTTAGACTTATAATGGCTAGTTCCAGAACTTGGAATTTGAATCCAAAAAGTGCTCCAATGGTCAAATGTCACATCCAAATAATCTATAATAATTAAAATCATCTGAGAAGAGTACAAGACTATATATTTGAGGAATTTGAACTACTTTAAAGAGGAGATAATGAGAAAATGCTAAATTGAATATCCAAGCTACCTTAAGAGCAAGAGAGCACTGCAAGAGCATTCAAGACAGTGTTTAAGCCATCACCAACTACCAACTAAAGCTTGAAGCATTTATTGAAGAAGTTGAAGAAGCCAACCAAGTACATTGAAGTACAATCAACTGGGCTTCTCTCGAGCTGCATCAGCAACCATTTGACAAAAATCTGTTTGTTATTAAGTTGCTTTTCTTTATAATTATCTTTTGAATTGTTGGGTTATTGGTGAGCCCGGTTTAAAAACCAAATAGGTTCTTGGTTAGCTTGTTTTAAAACCAAGTGTTGGGTTCTTAGTGATCCTGGTAAAATCAAGTTGGGTTCTTGGTGATCCTGGTAAAACCAAGTTGGGTTTCTTTGGTGAGCCCGATTTAAAAACCGAAGTGTAGAGGTTTGGATTGTGAGCATGTGAAAACAATTTGACTGTATTCCAGTGGGGGATATAGTGAAAATCCCAAGTGATAATCTTGGATAGTGGATGTAGGAGCTGGGTTGCTCTAAACCACTATAATTTGCTTGTATTTGTGTTATACTTTTCTTATTTGATTATGCTTCTACATTCAATTATCCTATCATAGCACTTAACACTTATAAGGGATTTTCAAAGAGCACATTATTGCTTAAACTTTTTAAAATTTTAATTTACCCCCCTCTTAGGAAAGCCACCCAGGCAACAACTGGTATCAGAGCAGTGTCTCTGAATACATTTAGAGTAAAGATTGATGGCTCATCCCATGAATACATCCTTGACCGAAGGCCAATCTACTAATAGACCTCCACTCTTCATTGGCACTAATTATTCTTACTGGAAAGCTAGAATGAAAATCTATGTACAAGCTATCGATTTTTAATTATGGTAGTTCATTCTGAAAGGGCTACATATTCCCATGATTAAAATTAATGGCATGGATGTCCCAAAGCCTGAAGAGGATTGGCATGAGCATGACATGAAGATGGGAGAATTAAATGCCAAAGCAATGAATTTATTATACTGTGCTTTGGATGCTAATAAGTTTAATCAAATTTTCACTTGCTCTTCAACAAAGAAAATTTGGAACAAACTCGAAGTGACCCACGAAGGAATTTCCCAAGTGAAGACTTCGAAAATAAATCTTCTAGTACATAGTTACAAATTGTTTAAAATGGAACCTACTGAAACCATATCTGCCATGTTTTCAAGATTGATAGATATTATTAATGGTTTGAAAAGTCTTGGCAAGGTTTATTCACATGCAGATCTAGTACAGAAGATTCGTAGATCACTTTCGAACAAGTGGGGCCCCAAAGTGACTGCCATCTAGGAAGCAAAAGATCTAAATGCCTTACCTCTAGATGAATTAATGGGTTCACTCATCACTCACGAATTGGCTATGCAGCACCGAACTGAAGATGATCAAAAGAAAAAGAAGACTATTGCATTCAAAGCTGCATCTGATTTTAAAAGACAAGATGAAAAATTAAAAGATGACTGCACCTCCTCCCGAAGATGATCTAGAAGGTGAAGATATCGCTATGGTCATGAGAAGATTTAAAAGGTTTATGGAAAAGAAGAAAAGAAGATACTATAGAAAATTCCATAAACGGTGAGAGTAATCCAAGGACAAGGACAAAGATAAAGAGAAAGAAAAGGAACAAGTCTCCACCTGCTACAAATGTAAGAAACCAGGGCATATTCATTCAGATTGTCCACTATTAAAGAAATTTTTCAAGAAAAAGAAAAAGAAGGCGATGGTTGCTACATGGAGCGACAGCGAGGAGTCGACTTCATTTGAAGAGGAAGAGACCACGAAAATTGCTAATATTTGTCTAATGGGTTTCGAAGATGAGGTAACATCTCTCGAACCTCAATTAGAATTTATATTTAATGAATTGAATTATGCTTTTCATGATCTATTATCAGAATTCAAAAAGGCTGGAGTAAAGATTAGATCCTTAAAGAATATCAATGATTCTTTACTAAAGAAAAAAGAAGAAACTTTAGAAAAGAATAATATATTACAAAAGAATTTACATGTCTTTTCTGAAAAGTTTAAAGATTTGGAAACTAAAAACAATGCATGTCTTGATAAGAACAAAGCTTTAACTATTGAAAACAATGATTTAAAAAAGGAGGTAGAAAAACTCAAGCCACTTGTTGAAAACTTACATTATCTTCAAACAAGCTTGAGTTGATTTTAAAAGATCAAAGAATTTTTGGAAATAAAGTTGGAATCAGTTTTAATTCTTCAATTTCAAATAGAATTTCAGCTACTACTTTTGTGACACCAAAAGCTTATGTTCCAAAATTAATATCTCAAAAAGCTTTTGCAACAAATGTTTCTGCTTCTACTCCTAAAGCTACATTGAATGTTCCTAGCTCAAATAGAAAATCTTTTATATCTACATCTCATGCATCAACATCTAGAACTTCAAAATCAGCATCCTTTCATAATTTTAAAGTTAAATGTTATGCATGCAAAGGGTTATAACATAAAGCTTTTAAATGCAATATCTTTAGAAATGTCAAGAATAAAGTAAGAAAGATTTGGGTTCCTAAAGGAACCACCTCCGCTAACCTGCAAGGATCCAAGTTAGCTTGGGTACCTAAAAGAACTTCTTGATTGTCTTAAAAGAATGTTTTGCAGCCTAAAAATTAAAGAAAATATGGTATCTCAATAGTGGCTGTTCAAGGCATATGATGGGTGACAAGAATCAATTTATCATCCTAGAGATGAAAGAAGAAGGTATGGTTGCTTTTGGAGACAATGGCAAGGAAAAAATAATCGGAATTGGTAAGATCAAAATAACCCACTATACTTTTATTGAAAATGTATTGCTAGTAGATAAATTGAAGCATAATTTGTTAAGCATTAGTCAATTATGTGATAAAAGCTTCAAGGTCATCTTTGAATCATCTATATGCATCGTAACAAACTCTCTTGATTCTAGCAGTAAGTTCATTAGACATAGACTTGAAAATATTTATGTTGTAGACCTTAATGATCTTGCCATGACAAGTAGTTCCAGTCTAGTTGCAATGAATGCTAAGACCAAGGAGTCTTGCTTTGGCATAGACGATTAGGTCATGCTAGCATGTATACAATTGCCAAGTTGATTTTTAAGAATTTAGTTAGAGGCATGCCTAAGTTTAAATTAGACTTTGATCATGTTTGTGATGCATGCCAAATGGGTAAACAAACTAGGGGGAGCTTTAAATCCAAAAATATGATTTTAACTACTATACCCCTTAAGCTACTTCACATGGACTTATTTGGACCAACTAGGACCACAAGCCAAGGCGGTATAAAATATGCTCTTGTGATAGTAGATGATTTTTCTAGATTTACTTGGATTTTGTTTATTACTCACAAAGATGAAACTTTTAAAGTATTTCAAAAATTTTACAAAAAGGTTTCAAATCAGAAAAATCTTTCGATAGTTTCAATTAAAACTGATCATGGCACCGAATTTAAAAATCAGTTTTTTGATGATTATTACACAGAAAATAGCATTGATCACAACTTCTCCGCTCCTAGGACACCACAACAAAATGATGTTGTAGAGAAGAAAAATAGGACTTTGGAAGAGATGGCCCGAACAATGTTATATGAAGGTAATCTTCTAAGGTACTTTTGGATAGAAGTGGTGAACACTGCTTGTTATATTTTGAATCACGTTTTGATTCGTCCTATTTTGAAGAAAACCCCCTATGATCTTTGGAATGAAAAGAAACCCAACATTAATTATTTTCATGTATTTGGTTGTAAATGCTTTGTGCTTAACAATGATAAAGATAATATAGAAAAATTTGATGCTAAATTTGATGAAGCAATTTTTCTTGGTTATTCATTACATAGCAAAGCATATAGAGTATTTAACAAAAGAACTCTTACTATTAAAGAATCTATGCATGCTATTTTTGATGAAACTAACCCTTCACCTTCTAAAAAAGAAGAGTGCATAGACAATGATGTAGGTATAATTCAAAAAAAAATAGAAGACATGAGCGTACAAGAAAGACCAACTTAAGAAGGAAAAGAAACAGTAAGGATCATGCTGATCTACCAAGGGAATGGAGGTACGTAATTTCTCATCCAAGAGAATTAATTATTGGTAATCCTTCACAAGGTATTAAGACTAGGTCATCACATAGAGATGCACATCATTACCTAGCTTTTGTATCACGAATAGAACCTTATACCTTAGAAGAAGCCGAATCTGACCCAAATTGGATGATGGCCATGCATGATGAACTAAATCAGTTTGAAAGAAATAGGTATGGATTTTAGTTGAAAGACCTTCATACCATCCAATCATAGGAACTCAGCAGCTTGCGCATTTGCAAAAGCTTCAACAGAACCTCACAATCTCCCAAATTCTGACCTTAATATCTATGCCCCTTGTGTAATCCTCCTCCATCCTCTTTCCCTGTTCCAATGATCCCATTTTGAATCTTATTTCATTTAGCTATGTTCTGAATTCTTCCAAAGTTTGATTAACAGTTTTCTTGATTGAATCAGAACCAAAAGATATGGTATCAACAATAGGCTGTAGATCAGGCTGAGATGTAGGTCTGGAGGTCTCAAGTGATTCAACTCTGCCTCTCAACTCCCTGACCTCACTATCAATATGATCAAGTCTACAGTCCACTGATTGGCGAAACTCACCAAACATAGTAGCCAAAGAAGCAGTTAAAGAATCTGTTAGTGACTTCATCTGTAGTGCTATGAAGTCCTATGTCATTGAAGTAATAGTAGGGTAAGTACATGGATCCTGAACTAAACGGCAGGAGGAGCATAAGTAGTATCTGGCACAGGTGGAGATGCTGGTAGAGGATGATCAATGTGCTTAGTCTCCAAAGGTGCAAACTCAGGTGTAGTAGTCTCAACTGGCTCAGAAATGCTAGCAAAATCAGTAGAAGTGCCAACTGAAACATCAACAATCTGCTCAGAAGTGACAATAGTCTCCTCTGGTGCTGTAGGTGCTACAGTGGAGATCTCTTTGGGAACTTCTTCACTATCACTGTCCTCAATATTGCTACTGCTACTGCTGGAGGCTGCTATAGCCCTCTCTTCAGTTCCCTTCTTCGTCCACATCCCTTCACTAAGAATATATCCCATTCGGATTAGAGATTTAGAAGTATAAGTGTTGGTGTGATGAAGGGGTTTACCATCTTCTCCTTCCAAACTGATCCTGGAGGCTTGAAATAATAAAGTTAGAACCATTCCATAAGGTAAACAAGCCTTAACTTTTCTGACAGCTCCCTTCATTTGCATTATCATGATATAGGGTAAATTTAATGCCTCCCCCTAAATGATATGTTCCATAAAGTTGAGGTCACATTCACTTACCCAATCAAATCTGCCAGTCCTTGAAAGAAATATTCTACTAATGAAGTTATGGAGTAGTCTCATTTCCAGTGTAAGTGTATTAGCCATTACAGTTCCTACTCCACTAACATCAGTCCTGCTCAGAATTGTTTGAAGGGCTTTCTCTCTATCCTTCAAAACTAAGTGCTTAGTCCCTTCAGCAGGCATTTCCAACATTGTGTTGAGCCTTTCCTCTATCACTATAATCCATTTTCCCTTTACTATAGATTCAATATGTTGGGGTTCAATTCTTAGGTTTTCATAGAATGCTCTAACAAGGGTTGGATATGTAGATAAATTCAAAGAGCAAAAGAATGTCCAGCCTTGTTTATCAATAAAATCCCCAATTTTCAGTCCAATTTCTTCAAGAAAGTTGAAGATAATCCTTCTACCACTAGTAATAGGCCGATTAGACATTAACATTACCTATCTTGGAGAGTGACTAGAGGCCAACTGTTCTATTTCTTCTTCTTCCCTCACAACTACTCAAGTCAGCTCCTCTTGCCGACTCTTTGTTCTTCTTTCTACTTCCACTGAGGGTGCAGCTCTTTTGGATCTCTTTCCAACCACCATTGTTGGTGCCATTGCAACACTTGTGGGAGGAAATGTGGAATGGGAGCTTGAGGAAGAAGATTTCCGGGTTTTGCTAGAGGTTTTGAGTGGAGAGATAGGGTTTGGAACGATAATATAGAACAATAAAGTTCAAAAAAAATCGCACAGCTCTAATTAAAATTAGATTACCTGACATCCAAGTCAGCTCTAACAACCTTAAATTTCTCGAGTCAGCTCGACCAAAGTAAAACTAAAATAACAAAGATTCGAGTCGGCTCGACCAGGGCCAAATTTCTCGAGTCGACTCGAACAGAAACTTTTCACAAAAGTTGAAATGATTCAAAAATTGAAATTAATTCGATAAAATCTCAAAGAAAGTTGTTCAAGGAACTTGAATTAATGTAGGAGGTTTTCTAGATAATTTATCCTTAATTTTGAAGGAATTAGGTTAGAAAAATCTAGAAGGGATCACAAAGACCTAATTCTCTTCTAATCATTTCAAATCTATCCTGATTGAGTGGCTTAGTAAAAATGTCAGCTAGTTGGTTCTCAGTTAGGATAAATTCTAGTTCAATGTCACTATTCAAAACATGATCTCTAATAAAATGGTGTCTAATTTCTATGTGTTTAGTTATAGAATGATGAATTGGGTTTTTTGTCAAATTTATAGCACTTGTGTTATCACATTTGATTGAAATTTTAGATTGTGTAACATCAAAGTCTTCTAGTTATTGTTTAATCCATAACACTTGTGTACAACAACTTCCTACAGTAACAAACTCTACCTCAGCAGTAGATAGTGCTATCGAGCTTTGTTTCTTACAGTGCTATGAGATTAAATTCCATCCTAGAAATTGGCATGTGCCGCTAGTACTTTTTCAATCAATTTTACAACCAACATAATCAGCATCCAAAAATATAATTAAATTTAATGAAGAATGTTTTGAAAACCATAGACCTAGAGTACTTGTACCTTTCAAATTTATGATAATTCTTTTAATAGCAAGCATATGTTATTCTTTAGGATTAGATTGGAATCTAGCACAGACACATACACTATACAAGATATCATGTCTACTTGCAATTAAGTATAACAAGGATCCGATCATACCTTTATAGAGCTTTTGGTCAATATTGGATCCATTTTCATCTTTATCCAATCTGTAAGTTGGGCTCATGGGTGTGCTCATTTGTTTGCTTGACTCCATACCAAACTTTTTGATTATTTATTTGATGTACTTGGCTTAGTTAATGAAGATTCCTTCCTTTGTTTCACTTTAAGTCTAGGGAAGTAGTTAAGTTCACACATTAGGCTCATTTCAAATTCTCCCTACATTAACTTAGCAAATTCTCTACAAAGAGTTTCATTAGTTGCACCAAATATAATATCATCAACATAAATCTATACAACTAATAAATCATTATTTTTCTTCTTGATGAAAAGAGTTTTGTCAACATTTTCTCTTGAAAAATTATTTTCAATCAAGAAAGTGCTAAGTCTATCATACCAGGCTCTAGGTGCTTGTTTCAAACCATATAATGCTTTATCGAGTTTAAATACATGATTTGGAAAAACATGATCTTCAAAACCTGGTGGTTGTTCTACAAAAACTTGTTCAGAAATGAAACCATTTAAAAATGCACTTTTCACATCCATTTGAAAAAGTTTAAAATTCATGTAGCAAGCAAATGCAAGAAGTAATCTAATAGCTTCTAGTCTTGCTACGGGTACATAAATTTCATCAAAATCTATACCCTCTTCTTGGTTATATCCCTTAGCCACTAATCTAGCTTTATTTCTATTTATATTTCCTTATTCATCTAACTTGTTTCTATAGACCCATTTGGTTAGTTACTTTAAACATTGAGGTGAAGAAGCTTCATGAAGCAATGGAAGTGGTTCAATTTCCACTAGATCAGCTGAAAACAACATTCATTGCAGCATTTGCCACTCCTACACCTAGGCCTGTACCTACACCTGGACCTACATCTACTACACATCCTAGGCAACCGGCTCCTCATCTTTAGGCCATCCAATACTACTCAGCTAGATAGTGATTGATTGTACTGCTTTCAATTTCTTGCAACTTGTATTGAAAACTTTGAATGAAATGAAAGCACTTTTGTTGACATATTTTTTGTGTTTGAATTGAATTGTGCAATATCTTGCACTCACATCTTTATTTGTACAATGCTAATCTGATGAATTTTAATTAAAATATCAAGTTGAGAAAAGAAAGTGAAATTATCTCAAACAAACTTTATAAACTTTCTCATTCTACCATAAAAATTAAGCTTTATTTGAATACCTTTTTGATTATTGACAAAAAGGGGGAGAACATTGAGATTGCATGAAAAATACTTATAACTATTTGAGAATACACAAAAAGGAGGAGAATATATTTGACTAAGCATGAAATTGTTTCAAAATTTTCAAATCATCAAAAAGGGGGAGCAAATTATTGAAACTAAATGGCTCTAGCTCAAATCTTGCAATTTGCTCTGATTGCTTCAAAAATTTAGCTCAAGAATTATCTCTAGTACTTTCAATTTTGAGCTTTGATACTTTGTGTTTGTGCTAGTTTTGATACTTTGAAACATACAAGCTTTAATACTCGGATACATATAAAGGCACTAACACTAATACTATATAGTTTTTCATAAAAGCTCTGATACTTACTTGCAAATACAGTTAACTTTGATACATATGAATGCTTACTCTCAAATACAATCATACATGTAAGCATAAAGAATTTTTTTCATGCCCAGTGTTTTGTCATCATCAAAAAGGGGGAGATTGTTGACCCTATAAGTGATTTTGATGATAACCAAACATTGAAGCATGCATTTGTTTTACTAACAACTTTTCAATTGTTTTACAAGTTTTTGAAGGATGAATTCACTGCTCAGTTTTAACTCTTACATTTCTATTTCTTGTGTTGAGTTGTATTATACTCGAATCTTGTAAAGAAGAACCCAAAGAAAAACTTAAGTAAAAACCAATCAAATGGGTTACTTCTAGGTTATTTCAAGCTTAAAATTACTTTGAGTATGTTGTAAGAAGAGTTTGAAGATATCCTGAAAGCTTGAAGCCTTGCTGGATGAATACCGGAGAAGATTTGAAAATTTACTGAAGAACTCATCCAAGCCAACTCGAAGAGAAGAGAGCCGACTCTGGCACATGGCATAAATGAGGATTCTAGCACACAGATATTTGAGCTGACTCTAAGGAAACTAAGCCAACTCATCCAGAGTACCACTTCCTGAATCAGATAGGTGAGCCAACCCAAAGGAAGTCCATGCCGACTCTTTCATTTAGTCAGACATTCAAGCTGACTCTTCAGAGAATTGAGCTGATTCCTCTAGAGTCCAAAAAAAGATTTTTGAGAACTACAGCCAACTGAGCCGACTCTAAAGAGAAAGAGCCGACTCTTCCAGACTACATTTTGAAGGCCTGAGGATTCGAGTCGACTAGAATCAAGGTGAGCCGACTCTTACAGAGTGAGGAATCAAAACACTATGCAACCGAGCTGACTAGATTGAAGAGAGTCAACTCAACTAGAACTTCTTTGATGATCTGAGCCGACTCGAGTAATCCGAGTCGACTCGAAGGTCGATTTCAGACTTATAACGGCTCGTTCCAGAACTTAGAATTTGAATCCAAAAAGTGCTCCAACAGTCAAATGTCACATCCCAACGGTCTACAATGACTAAAATCATCTGAGAAGAGTACAAGACTATATATTTGAGGGATTTGAACTACTTTAAAGAGGAGATAATGAGAAAATGCTAAATTGAATATCCAAGCTACCTCAAGAGCAAGAGAGCACTGCAAGAGCATTCAAGACAGTCTTCAAGCCTTCACCAACTACCAACTAAAGCTTGAAGCATTTATTGAAGAAGTTGAAGATGCTAACCAAGTGCATTGAAGTGCAATTAACCAGGCTTCTCTCGAGCTACATCGGAAACCATTCGACAAAAATCTGTTTGTCATTAAATTACTTTTCTTTACAATTCTCTTTTGAATTGTTGGGTTATTGGTGCGTCCGGTTTAAAAACCAAATAGGTTCTTGATTAGCCTGTGTTAAAACCAAGTGTTGGGTTCTTGGTGATCCTGGTAAAACCAAGTTGGGTTCTTGGTGATCCTAGTAAAATCAAGTTGGGTTTCTTTGGTGAGCTCGGTTGAGAAACCAAAGTATAGAGGTTTGGATTGTGAGCCTGTGAAAATAATCAAAATGTATTCTAGTAGGGGATATAGTGGAAACACCAAGTAGTAATCATGGGTAGTGGATGTAGGAGCTGGATTTCTCCAAACCACTATGATTTGCTCATGTTTGTGTTGTGCTTTTCTTATTTGATTTCGCTTCTGCATTCAATTATCCTATCATAGCACTTAACACTTATAAGGGATTTTCAAAGAGCACATTATTGCTTAAACTTTTTAAATTTTCAATTCATCCCCCTCTTGGAAAAGCCTCCTGGGCAACAGATTGGTACATAAACAATCTTTGTGGATTTAGAATAGATGGTTTCAGTGTCATGAAGCACTCTACTGGTTTAGTAAATAGGTTTTTGGAACCCTTTGTCATCCACTCGAATAAGAATAGAGCTTATATCTTCTGGCAATGTAGCGAGATATAGGTAAAGCTACTCTCTGACTTTAAGCTTAGAATGTAAGGGTGGAGATGCGAGGAACTTCTTCAGCTTCTCAAAAGTTTGTTGGCATTCCTCTATTCACATGAAGTTGTGCATTTATCACAGTTCCTTGAAGAAAAGCAAGTAGCACTCAATCAATCTTGAGATGAATCAATTAAATGCTATGATGCACCTAGTTAATTATTGTACTTCCTTCTTGGAGGTAGATGGTGCATATCTTGGATTGCTTGGATCTTTTCTGGGTTCTTCTTGATACCCATCTGATAACTAGAAATCCAAAAAACTTGCCAGCAACGATGCTGAAGGAGTACTTGCTCAGATTTAGGTTTATTTGGTATCGATGAAGGGCATTGAAAGCTTCTTCTAGGTCTCTAATTGGTTGGTTTCTTCAAAACTTTTGATGATCATCTCGTCAATGTAGACTCAAAGAAGTGATGGTGCAAGCATACTGAAAATCAAGACTTCTAAAATCTTGACAAAACCAATATATAAACCTTTTTTATAATATGCATGCAAAATGATTAAAAATTATACCAAAGCATCTATCTAACATGCTGATTGAAATTTCATCTTTTGAAATCAGATCTAAAAAAAAATAAAAATTAGAGAGGGAAAGAAGAGGAAATCAATTAACTTACCTTGATCGCCATTCCTCCCTTTAACCACGATCAGATCAACAGATCTTCGGGTTGCCATTGGAGCCATGAAACTCTCGACCTCTATTAATATCCATATGGGAATGATGCTAGTCAACTCCTCGAGGCCCCCAAAGTGCTATCTCCTTGTAGACCTCTCTTCCGGCTTGGATTTGGAGCTCCTTTAGAGATAACTTGAAGAAACAAGGCTACAACCTTCGTGCGAACCCTTTATGCAATTGGACTAGACAACTTCTCGGATGCCAAGGGAAGAGAAGACCTTTTCTTCTCTCCTTGTCCTCTCTCTTAGCTCTCAGAGTGGGAGTTTCGGCATGGAATAATATCAAAACAAAGAGGAAAGAGGGGGTGGTAGAACTTAGGTTGCAGCAAGATTGAAGAGATACAAAAAATCCTCACGCATGCCCTCCCTTTCTCATCATTAAATTGTCGCACATCCACCCAATTTTCATGCCACCTTTTATATAGTAATTTGCACCATATAAGACTCAATGCCCATTTAAATGAAAAAATTATCCTAATTTACATGGGGTTTAGATGGCATCAAGAAGTGGGGCAAGGAAAATAGCAATGAGAAATTCTTTGTTCTGACTATTCTTTCTCACAACATTTTGTCACATAAAAGAAAGAGTCCATGCCAATTAAAAGGGATAAACCTCATCAAATAAGACTCCTTCTTATCTAAAATACATTCAAATGACAAAGTAGTGAATAGATAGAGAAGGAATTGCATGAGAAGAAAGAAAGATTGGAGCAAGAAAACTCTTGTGCACTAAAAAAGTTTTCTTCACAAAGACACTGTACATATTTTCCACACCATTTAGAGAGTCTAAGCCTAATCCAATTAGGTAAAGTGTCCTATTATGATTGGATTCAGTTTTGGTTCAAATCGAATCGAATTCGAGTTCAATTCAAATTGAATTCAAAAAGGTTGTCAACCCTACCAACTCCAACTAGGATTCTAAATCCAATTAGGTCAAGTATAATTAAATTAAATCTCATTTAAATTAATTAAGACTTAATCCAAAAATTAATTAAGTCTATTAATATTGTAACTCTTGTAATTAAGTTCCTAGTGCTAAAATTAGTAGGTACCAAAATTAGTAGGTACCAAAATTAGCAGGTACTAAAAATAGGAGGTGCCCAAATTAGTAGGTACCAAATTTGATCCAAGCCTTGATCAGGTCAAGCCCTTATAATATATGACCTCTCATGTTTTATTTTATCTGGTAGTGAGACATACTATGATCTCTATCATAATATCATTGACATCTTTTTTGATGGATCAAAACTTTTCCACTCAGCCCTAACATGGATCATCGATCTAAAAATGGTCCAAATAAGTTTCCACAATTTGCCAGTGACACCAGCAGTATGTGGTGGCAATCCAATAGAATAGAAGGATGAATCCTTATGTTAGTTGTCATATGATCAAGTTTCTCTATTGAAAGTCTCGACAGGATGTAGATCATAGATCCTCATCAAATCTTAATCATCCATCATATGCTAGACTTAATTGACTTAAGCTCAATCATGATTTTCATGGAAACATTTTTTCATTATTATGCTACTATGGTTATAGACTCATGGACTCAACCTCTTAGGTCACATAGGACTATTTCTCAAATACTAAGCCTGATAGATCCCCTATAGGTATACTCTTAACTTCTACAGTAAACCTACTGCACCAACATATACCACAAGGCCTTATATGGCTAGGGACCATGTTATGTGCTTGTCAAACTATAGCAATCCTACTATGAGTGACTGGGGTACAATAAATCAAGGAACTACTTACATAACTATAGCTCAAGAAGTCACTGATGAGTGAGTAGACATCTATGTGACTTCTCATTCTTTGATCATGCTCAGTACTGTTATTTTCTAACAACTACTTGTATTCTTGTTCTAGTATTTTCATATTGTAGAATCAAAACTCGGCTATCTAAGAGGAAAGTGATCTATGCACCGATCTTGATAGATCAATCACCATCCCCTTGATGATCCAATGATAGGGTACATTTAGGAGTTAACCTATAATAATACATATCTCAAATTGATGGGAACATCGCTAGCACGGATCTCGAAGCAAGCACGAATCATGAAGCTGCACGAATCTCGGAGCATATCCAGAATAAAGTAGTTTGGGATTTTATCTTTTGTTTGAAATTTAAATAAGGATTTGGTTGGTTAGGATTGAGATATGGATAGGCTTATCCTATCCTATCTTGTATTTGAATTTGAGTCATCCCTATCTTTTTATCCTGTATTCAAATTCAAATAAGGGTTGGACAGGTCTATAAATACCACCCTCAGTTCTTTGTAAAAAAATTAGTTCAGTTCATAAAAAAATTTGAGTTTTTTAGAAGAGTGATTCTTCTGTCCTTCGCCTTCGGGCATGGACGTGATGCCCTAGTTATCCCCCTACCCATTCCATCTTCTCTATCCCCTCGTGGCCTTTGAGATCCATCCTAGCACCTCTAAGTATCGAGGAGGGTGTAATGCCCTAGAGGTGAGAGGTCTCTTCGTTAGGGTGAGTCCCAAAGTCCATGAAATCCAGATTCCTATCCTATATCCCCACTGTTCCTTCGCCACCCTTAGAGAAAAAAAAATACCAAAAAAAAATAGTACCCTAATTTAGGTGACTTCTAGGCTCACCAACGATCCTACCCATCTGTCCCTCATCAAATTCTCAACTCATAAGAATATGAGTCAATATCCATTAACTCCATGGATGATTCATAGATACACAAATAAGATAAGAAGAAAAGTCCAATTTTATTGATAAAAAAATTTGATTAAGTATAATTGATGTCTCAAAATAAATATAGTGTATCAACCAAATTAGCTTTTAGGGCATACACATCCAACAATCTCTCACTTTTACTAAAGCCAATTGGCCATATACCTAAGTCCCATCTTCTCAAGGAGGGCTTCAGTCTTCTGCTAGCTGAAATGCTTTGTCAGTAGGTCTATTACTAGGAATTATATCCTAAAGCCAATCATCTAACTTATAGATGGTTGAACTTATTATAATTTTTATATGAATCAGTAATAAATTAAAGTTATTTTTGGCTGTTCATCATATTTTGTGCATCTTTCTTTGAACTCTTTCATGATGAAGTCCTTAGAGCTACTTCTATTTAACAAAGGAAGATTTTTTGTGTAGTTCTTAGACCTGCTTGCGATCAAATGATATGTTGTTACTTAGGACAATAACATTTATCGAGCATGGGTCATTATGTACCATATGGGTTAGTTATCCTCATAACCAAAGAGTATGAAGATACTAGTATAGCATGTAGATGAGTATAAGAGTACATTCATTGAACATGACCAATATTATAGAATACTTTGTTATCAAGAGTATCTCATAGAAGGGTATGGGTATAAATGTCCCTTCGACCTAAGATTACCATAGTGACTTGCATGCAACTCACTATAGTTTGATGCTGGACTTCTTATATTTCTAATATAGTGATGAAATATTTTTGGATACAGTCAAGTACTTGTAAAGTTGGTGTATGAGTCAGATGGAATTGAGCACTTTAAAATGTTGGAGAAAATGCTTAGCTATATTTCAATTTAGCAAAACCTTAGATAGGATAATCTTTATGAGGAGTCACAGGATTCATTAGGTTAAGACACATCTAGATGCTCTGATTAAGAGTTGGCAATGAACTCTAAAGTCATCCTAAGCATTAGGTTAATGGGATGAATTATATAGTAACCATATACCTAGATTTTTGAATGTTACTTTGTAATCATTTGACCTATCTGGATATCAGGTACCATTATTAGATGGTCACATTGATTAGTTTAAAAATTAGTTCTTGGATAATCAGCTTAGTGCTCGAACCTATGGAGTCACAAACAATAGAGGTTTCTAACTAATTGTAATGGTTTATTACTGATTAAGAATCTTTCAATGATATAATTATCAATTTAATTGATAATTAACATAATACAAATATTATAAATAAATAAATAAATATTAATTAATTATAGGAGGATATGATAGCAATTATATTGCTAATTGGTTCAATTTTATTAAGCAAAGAGGCTTAGATCAAGTATAATTAAATTTGGTTTAATTAGGTTTCACTGATTAGGTTATACGATGACCTAATTACTAAGAAATTTTAATCTTGATTTATTCAGACTTTGGCTCAACTATTTTTTGATTTGATTGGAAATTAATTAAGCTATTAGGAACCTAATTAGATTAGGTCTAGAGGTCTTAATTGGGTATAACCAAACTTGATTTGGTTACAATTGAATTAAGTTAAATTAAGTTCAAAATCCTCACCTAGCATCCTTAATATTTCTCCATGCTATCCAAGGATTTTTATGAGATATCTCCATGCCAAAAGCAAGTTGTCACCCTCCTTTTTCACCCTTCTTGAAATGAATTAAGTTTGAATTAAATCTAGATTTGATTTGAATTAAGTTTGAAAGAGTTTAACTGGGAATTAAACTCCTTGGTCCTAATCCTATTTTATTTCAATCTCCTTCTCCACATTAATCTTATTTTTTTGTGAACAATTCTAATGCCAAATCTGAGATTATTGATAAGTCTATTAAATATCCCAATTTAAGCATTAAAATAAATATTAATTGATCTACAATTTTTAAGAATTGATATTTTTATTAATGTTTTATAGAAAAGTAATCTATAGCTTGAAGAGCATAATTTTTGGAATTTAACGATATAGACGGCATGTGAATCAGACTTAAAATGAGCATAGAATTGAAATTTAAAATTTATTAAGGGAATTGCATAAATATTAAAGCAACCGGTCCACCAAGGACCATCTGCTTGGTTCATAAATTCCTGAAGGTCCATAAGCAACCATTTTTGTCAGTCCATGGCTTAAAGTTATGGACCGTAAAATGATTTCAGCACCACTGCTGTTCGCCCGCACTACCCATGGTTGAAGGAGATTTCAAGAGTCCATTTCCGATCAGAGGAGCCACCAAATCTCTCTCTCGATCTGTTCTTTTCTTTTGAGATCCTAGTCACCACTATTGCTAATCATTCTCCTTGCCACTATCCATGGTCCTCCTTTGATCTAACTATTGGGAATAGTGTCCCAAAGCCAATCGTCTAGGGTGTAGATGGATGTGCTATTTTATAATTATATATGAATTCATTAAATGAATAAAAGTTATTCTTTTGGCTGTTCATCACATATGCATTTTCCTGAAAAGAACTCTTGTGTGATGGAGTCCTTAGAACTACATTATATTTGATATGGAGAGGATGTATCGAGTAGTTCTTAAACTGGTTCACAACCAAAGGATACATTGTTATAGGATGATGATGTATCAAGCATAGGTTATTGTATGTCACATTGGTTGGTTGTCCTCTTAACCAAAGAGTGTAGAGACACTGATATGATATACAGGTGAAATATATAATGTCTCATTGAACGTGACCATCTATAGAGCTCCCTTCTACCAAAGGGTTGCTCGCGAAGAGATATGAATATATGTGTCCCTCAGACTTTAGGTCACCATGATAGCTTGCAAGCAACTCACTGTACTTTAGTACCAGACTATCTAATTTCTAATTCAGTGATAGAAGGTTTCTGGGTATAGTCAAGTACTTGTAGAGCAGTGGGGGATCAAGATGGGATTGATCCCTCCAAATGGTTTGGAGTGAATGACTCACTATGTCTTAATTTAGCAAAACCTTGGCCAGGGTAGTTCTTGTGAGGAGTCACAGAACTTGTAAGGTTGAGACACGATCTGGATGTACTAAATTAGGATTGGTAATCAAACCTTAAATCATCTTGAGCATTATGAGGTCAAAGAGATGAATTATGCAGCAACCATATGCCAGAGGTTTTAGAGAGTTGCTCTGCATCTTCGACCTATTCGGACATCGGATATCATTGCTAGATGATGACTTTGACTGGTACTGAAAATGTTCCAATGCTACCGGCTTAGTGTTCGAACATATGGGTTCACACACCTAGGAGTTTCTACCTGATATAAAGGCTAATCGATGATTAAGAATCGTTTAGCATTACTATGGGGTCACTATGGGGTCAATATGATTGACTATGACCCAAATGTCAATACTTCCATTAGTCAACACTTGGCTATGATGAGAATTTTTCACTAATTTGATTAGTAAATTTTTGGAGGACTTATTTGCAATATGATTGCAATATGATGGGTCAAGCCAAATGTAATTTGGCTTAGGATCAAATTAGATTTGATTTGTCATGCTCACTTTCCTTTAAAAGATTCAAATTTGAATTTTGAATTCAAATTTCAAATCTTGGCTAAAATTGGCTCCAAGGTTTTTTATAGAATGCATTATTTGGAATGCAGATTTTCTCCCATATAAACCTAGAGATAATTTGGTTCAACCCTTAACCCTCTCCCCCAATCACTCCTCCTTCCATATCTCTCTCCCTCATTGCTGCTACTATAAATAGGTGTCTTTGTAGGGGCAGCAAAGTTAGTTGAGGTTGACTTTTGCCTGGATTTTCTAAGAGAGGGAGGGAAGGTATCCTTTGAGTGGGGTTTAAGATGATTTGGGTTTTTAGGTGTGAGCCTACCTAGTAATCAAGCTAGAATTTAGGAAGAAAGAGTTAGTTAGGAAGGGTTCCACTTTCTCTTCTCCCTATTGTTCCCCAACCATATTTTTTAGTGGCTTCAAGAAAGTCTTGCAGGTCCAAGGAAGGAAAAGATCGGCCTCAAGGATCCTGAGGAGCTAGCACTCCAAGGGAGTTGATTGGGATCGAGCCTAGCTGTGAACTACCCATAGAGGCCAGACATTTGTGTGGCTCAGCAGCTCTTCATCACCTACATCCAAAGTTTAAAGGTAACGTATGTTGGATTTCTAGGGTTTCGATGGCATAGCAAAACAATGGATTTCAAAAATTTCATTCTTGAAAATCTTAACAACTAGAAATCCTAAGCCCAAGATCTCTTATTCACTACAATCAACAAGTCATTAAATTAGGGTTATGAAGAATACTTGGAACTCTAATTCCTTCTTCTTTTCATTAGGCACACAAGTGCATGCCCTCCAATAGTGATCCACACAGGAGTCAATTCTAGGAACCACTCCTAAGCAGGTTGCTTAAGCCACTGGAACTCTTTGAAGGCCTTTCTTCCTTTGGCATCCTCTCCTTCCTTGCCCAGGTCCTTGCCTTCCTTACCCAGGTCCTTGCCTTCTAGTAGAGCACTCTGAGCCCTTTCCAAAACTCTCTTCACTTTCACTTTCTCTTCCTAATTCACTTCCTAAAACCCTTGTCTTAAAATGAAGAACTTCTCTTAAAACAAGACTTAAATTCTAACAAGGGAGGAAGAGACAAGGAGAGTGTGGCAGAGTGTGAGTGTAAGAATGCAGGAAAGAAAGGATTTTGTCATCTCATCGGCCTAAACACAGATGGCTATTTATAGGAGAGGGGGAGGCACCATATAAGCCTTATTATTAGCTTTTGATCTGTCCAAACACAGATCATATAAGACCCTTCACTAAGGAGTCTTATCTTGAAGCACCATGTCCCTTCTTGCGCCAAGAGATAAGATTTTTTCTCTTTAGTTCCTAGCCAAATTCTCCACATGCCACATGTGATTCTTCAGTTGTAGGAAGGCCAAGGGATGTGGCTTTTGAATGAGAAGTATCGATGATTTAAAGGACTTAAAGCAGAAGGACTTTGCTTACTTGAATTAGCGCCAAAGTGAAGAGACGCGACTCTTCACTTTGTGCCAACTTCCTTCCATGCCATCTTTCCTTTATTTGACCGATCAAAGACCATGCAATATGGGTGTCATATGAAAGAGGACGAAAAATAGTTTATCACCTTATAAGTGATTAACAAGCAGAATGACTCTTGGTCCTTCCAACTTAGGACTCTCCAAATAATCAAGATAAAGGCTGAATAAATTTGGATAAAACTAGATTAGTGCTGCCCCATATTGGACTAAACCTAATCCAAGATTCTCTCAAATTGGCTAGCCCATTAAGCAACCTTATAGACCCAATTCAATTAGGTTAGGAATTAGGTTAGCTTACACATGCTAGTGTGTAATCTAGCTAACCAATTAGGATCCCATGACCCTAATTGACTTACTAGGCCAACTCCCTAATGTGTGTGACCCTTTAGGTTCCACATCTAGCCAATAGTAGGTCTAGGTCCAAGCCAATTTGATCCAATCGAACTCGATTGACCTAATTAGATCAAATTGAGTTGACCTAAGTTGCCAATTCGAACAAGCTTTTGAATTGATTGATGAATTCAATCCAATTGATTCATGAAAACCCACAAGACATGATTGATGTCTAGCAATGTGTCATGCCTATTCAGAAGATGAGAAATTTAGTGAAAAGTACCAAAATATTCTTTAGTAAAAAGTTACCGTGCAATTTAATCTTTCGATCTCTCTTTATCTCGAATAAGGATGGGTATGGATAATTGTCAAACCCTAGTACTTAGTCATTTTGAATCTCAATTTGATAATGAAGATTATGCTGATGACTGATTAGAAAATACTTATAATCACATCCTGCTTTGATCAAAGACTCCTTGAGTCATCAAACGAAGAGGTTACTTGGGATAACATTTTCTCTTACTAGGAATGATCGATTCCTTGTTGGTCCACTCACATCCTTCATACACCTTCTACCATATCTGAGAACACCTGGTACATGACTCAATGCCATGAATGAGTATGGACCAAAACATGGCTTAGTGTGTATAAGGAACCATGGTGACCTCAGGTCTAAAGATCACTTGCACAACTCCCACTATGAGCATTATCTCTTGACAAGTAGTAAGACTTCCATAAGATATTCTCAATGCGGATCAGTTCAGTGAACTCATACCCTTATGAGCACTGTTATCATTGTATTAGTGTCTTTACACAAGTGGCTATGAGACCAACCACCCTCTCCATCAAGCATACATAGGATAAGCTAGTCTTTTTGGAAGCATCGATTCCCGAATTGATGATCTAACAACTAGGAACATTTTAGATTAGGGTTTATAGGAACCTAGGTCTCACCGTTATGATCTCCATCATAACCCTAAATCCTTTGCCCTAACCTATGGGGTTCATCATAATCTTTGAATAAGACACAACAGTATGATGAAACAAAAATACCTTTAATTAATATAATAATGTCATACAAGAGTTAGAAGATTACAAAAATATCCTTATAAAGATTAGCTTTTAGGGCACTTTTCTTTCAATCTCCCACTTGCACTAAAGCGAGTTGCACTTGTCTTTTATACCCATACAATCTAAGTGGTGATCAAACTGCTACAGGGATAGTGCTTTAGTGAATGGGTCTGCTATATTATTCTTAGTATCAACTCGTTCAATGATAACATCTTGTCTTCCTATGATTTCCCAAATGAGGTGAAAATGTCTTAGGATATACTTGGACTTATGATGAGACCTTGGTTCCTTCGCTTGTGCAACAGCTCCAATGTTATTACAATATAATGGCATTGGTTGTATTTCAGGAACCACATCTAATTCTATGATGAATTTCTTCATCTAGACAGCTTCCTTTGCAGCTTCACTTGCAGCTATGTATTCTGCCTCAATGACTGAGTCAGCTACGGTTGGCTACTTTATACTCTTCCAACTCACTGCACCCCCATATAGAGTGAAGACATACCTTGATATGAATTTGCTATCATCTAGATCTGATTGAAAACTAGAATCCGTATATCCTTTTAGTTTTAATTCAGATCCACCATATATGAGAAAAACATCCTTAGTCCTTCTCAGGTACTTCAGAATATTTTTCATGGCTTTCCAATGATCCTCTCCTGGATCTACCTGGAATTTATATACTATGCCTAAGGCATAAGCAAAATCAGGCCTGGTACATAGCATGGCATACATAATTGATCCTACAGCCGAAGCATAAGGAATCATAGCCATCCTCTCTCTTTTTTCTGATGTCTTAGGAGATATTTTGTTAAAGAGATGTCTGCCTTGACTCATAGGTAAGTATCCCTTCTTACTTCCATCCATGTTGAATCTCTTCAACACTAAGTCAATGTACCTGGATTGGGATAAGCCTAGCATCCTCTTAGATCTATCTCTATAGATCTTTATACTTAGTATCTAGGATGCCTCTCCCAAATCCTTCATGGAAAACTTTGATGATAGCCAAGTTTTGACTAATTGTAACATTGGGATGTCATTCCCAATGACTAGTATGTCACAACATATAAGACCAAAAAAAGAAGTGCACTCCTACTTGTCTTCTTGTATACACATGGTTCATCCACATTCTTGATAAAACCAAACTCCTTGATTGTTTCATCAAAGTAGATGTTCTAACTCCTCGATGCTTGCTTTAGTCTATAAATGGACTTCCTTAGCTTGCATACTTAGTTTGGTCTCCCACTTGAGACAAAACCCTCTGGCTATGTCATATAGACTTCTTCATTAAGATTTTCATTAAGGAAAGCAGTCTTTACATCCATCTACCAGATTTCATAATCATGGTATGCTGCTATAGCAAGTAATATCTAAATGGACTTGAGAATTGCTACTGGTGAAAAGGTTTCATCATAGTCAATGCCATGTTTTTGTCTAAAATCTTTTGCCACTAGCCTAGCCTTGTAGGTCTCTACTTGACCATCTGCTCCTATCTTTTTCTTGAAGACCCATTTATACCCTATTAGGTTAATTCCTTCAGGTGGATCTACCAAGGTCCAAATCTGATTAGAATATATAGAGTCTATTTCAGACATCATGGCACTTAGCCATTTATTGGAATCTTTACTCTCGATAGCTTTCGTATAGGTCACAGGATCATCATCCTGAATGATATTGGCCTCATTGTCATTCCCGATGACAAAACCATATATGAGAGGTGCTCCTCGTACCCTCTTTGACCTCTGGAGAGGAGTTGTGTGTTATGGCTATATTCTTGATCAACAAGAACTTTTGGTTGAGGAATTTCATTTGAAGACTCTTCAGGAATTGGTTGTTGGTTTTGAACTTCACTTAGTTCAAGTGTTATCTTACTACTTCTTTCTTGGATAAATTCTTGCTTTAAGAATGTAGCATGTCTACTGACAAATACCTTTTGTTCAGTAGTATGATAAAAGAGGTATCCAACACCCTCTTTGGGATAACCAATGAATCTACATTTGTCAATCCTAGCACTTAGCTTATGTCCAAAAATATTCTTGACATAAGCATAGCAATCCCAAATCTTCAAGTATTTAAGATTTGGTCTTTTACCATTCCCTAACTCATATGGAGTGTTAGTCACTAATTTTGATGGTACCCTGTTCAAAATATAGGTAGCAATTTCCAGTGCATATTCCTAAAAGGAAATATGAAGATCTATAAAGCTCATTATGGACCTCACCATGTCTAATAAGGTACGATTTCTCCTTTCTGCCACACCATTTAATTGGGATGTATAAGGAGTCCATTCAGAGATTATGCTTTTGTCCTTAAGATGGTTTAGAAACTCACTAGACAAGTATTCTCCTCCTCGATCAAAATGAAGAATTTTAATACTATGTCCAGTTTGTTTTTCAATCATGTTTTGATACTCTTTAAATTTATCAAAGGCTTCGAACTTGTGTTCATTAGATACACATGACCAAACCTAGATAAGTCATCGATAAATGTGATGAAATAAGAGTATGCACCTCTAGCCTGAGTTGTCATAAGTCCCCACACATCAGTATGTACAAGACCTAATAACTTAGTTGCCCTGTCTCCATGCCCAGTGAATGGAGACTTGGTCATTTTTTCTTTGAGGCAAGACTCACAAGTTTCTAATGACTGAAAATCATAAAGGTCAAAGTAATTATCTTTGACTAACTTGTTTATCCTTGACTCACTTATATGACCTAACCGGCAATGCTAGAGAAATGTGACATTGACATTATCTCTCTTTCTCTTCTTGTTATCAACAAGTAATATTTCATCTTTGAGTTCTAAAGTTAGAAGACCATTAATAAAATAACCATGTCCAAATATTTTATTACTATGAAGAATAGAGCAGCCACTGCTCTTTATACTTATT
This sequence comes from Areca catechu, assembly GCA_021397845.1. NCBI lineage: Eukaryota > Viridiplantae > Streptophyta > Magnoliopsida > Arecales > Arecaceae > Areca > Areca catechu. Next base: position 180,929,799 of record CM038039.1, on the reverse strand, counting down.
TCATATCCTTGTTGTAATAACAAGGGTATTGAAATAAAGTTTCTTACAATATTCAGTACATAGTAACATTCTTCCAACTTTAAAATATTACCCGAAGGTAATAACAGAAGATAGGTGCCCACGGCTTCAGCATACATGGCTTCACCACTTGCGCCATATAGTTTGAAATCACCTTTCTTCAATTTTCTAATTCTGTGGAGTCCTTGTAAAGATATACAGATATGAGATCTACATGCGGTATCCAATACCCATGAATTAGAAATAGAAGCACTCAAAATTTGTTTGTATCATGTACAAACCTTTAGATGCCCCTTCGACATCTTGCTTTACACTTACAAGATATGACTTGTAATTTTTCTTCCAATGCCCTTGATTGCTGCAGTGGAAACAGGCTCCATCATTACCAGCCTTCTTCACCTTCTTCTTCTTTTGGATGCTCTTCGTAGGATTTAATTTTCTTTTCAAACCCTTTTTCATTGCCTATTTCTTCTTCCCATCAATAAGAAGAAGATGAGCCTTATCTCTTTTAGAATGGCTCTCTACTGTCTTAAGCATGTTCAATAGTTCAGGCAAAGAAATATTCAGTTTGTTCATATGATAATTTAGAACAAACAGAGAGAAGAAATCTGGGAGTGACTGCAGGATCAAGTCCTGGTTGAGTTCACTATCCATTACAAACCCTAATTGACCTAATTGGATGACTAAGTTAATCATTTTTAAAACATGGGTTTGCACTGATGAACCCTCACTCATTCATGCACGGAACAACTACTTCGATATCTCGTATCGAGCAATCCTACTTTGCTCTACATAAAGCTCCTTTAGATGAGCAATTTGGATTGAGTTTCCATCCCTTCATGTTGCCTTTAAAGCTCATTGCTTATCGAGGCTAACATGATGCACCCAATAGTTACGCTATCATTTTGCCACATTTTATGTGTGGCTATTTCCTCCTCAGAAGCATCCTCTCTGATTGGCTCTGGATTCAAAGAATCAAGAATGTAAGAAAGCTTTTCCTAAGTCAATACTATCCTTAGGTTCCTCAACCAGTAAATATAATTGGGACCGGCCAACTTGTTGGCATCTAAGATGCCCCGCAGTGACAAACTTGAAGCCATAATAAATCATACACTTAATTTTAGAATAATATAAGTAGACCACTCAAGATGACATTCATAACTAGATAAGGACTTTTTATCTAATTATGTCTCCCACTATTTTATTCAAATACCATAACCCTCACATATGGTAAGCGAGAAACCTTATCAGGTTTTTTAGTGGGGTTGAGATCCCAATTCCTCATGAGTGCCTTATGTTACACAACAAATACTTATGAATTCAAAGGTAGGACTTCCTTTCCAATTGCAACCCATGCAATTCTCAACAAATGAACTGCCCCTAAGACACTTATAGTTTTGTGTTACACAACAAACTATAATGTCTTAGTTTAGTCAGACCCTTCATTTCTATATAGCCATGATCGAATAATGTTGCTCTTGTGTTACACAACAAAGCAACAATACCAATCATGCTATAAAGCACTAAGTGCACCAAGATAAATTTTTATATCAAAACCCTAGAGCCTTGTGTTACACAACAAACTACTATAATTTTTGATATTAATTTGGCTTAGCATGAAGGAAGGCAAATTGTATTGTGCTTAATCAATTAGCATGCCCAATTTAAGGTCTAGATATGACCAAATTGGCCAGGTGAGTGGAAGGGATGAGGGGGTCCCCCTGTTGCTTTCCTTAGACACCAATTGAATTGGCTAGGTTAGACAATGGAACCAATTAAAAACCTCATTCCCTTTACCTTCCTAGAATCACTTGCCTTGAAACCAATTGGCTGATCAAATCCTAATCAATTTTGCATCATGATTAACTTTACACTATGACTAAATATAATTTTAATGAGGGCTTTGATGGTCTCATATACATCCTAAACAATCATGTTATTACAATATTTATACAACAAGCATATTAACCTTAATATGCATAACATGGCAGGATTATAACAATACTCCGTTCACCTCAATTATTCATGGGATATGGCCACAGCGGCACCCCTATATGCCATAAGAGATTCCATTGAATGGAAAGAGAGGGCCTTTAAACCCTACTTAGCTCCTATGACTGGACAGCCATGGTGACTAACCCAATCCAAAGCAATTACTAGGATAACATATATTACTAATATGCATTTGAATTAATCATGTATATAATTATATAATCATTCCATAACATGCACTATCCATGATAGTATTTACAATCGTATATAGATTAGGGTTTAAATATAAAAGCCCCAAACCAATGGCAAGCACCGTATTTATGATTACCATACATAATCATTCAATATATTACTGAACCCTAATTATTGGCATGCATCAAAATATATGATCAAACTAACTATCACATAAGCTTTCGATCATTCATTTGACCATTAATTGAATGAAATAAGGGGGGCTCTGATACCACTGTTAGGTTTCTAGTATTTCGATGGCACAGCGGAACAATGGATTTCAAAATTTTCATTCTTGAAAACCTTAACAACTAGAAACCCTATGCCCAAGATCCCTTATTCACTATAATCAACAAGTTATTAAATTAGGATTATGAAGAATACTTGAAATGCTAATTCCTTCTCCTTTTCACTAGGCACACAAGCACATGCCCTCCAACGGTGATCCACATAGGAGTCAAGCCTAGGAACCACTCTTAAGCAGGTTGCTTAAGCCATTGGGACTCTTCTGAAGGCCTTTCTTCCTTTGGTAGCCTCTCCTTCCTTATCCAGGTACTTGCCCTCCAGTAGAGCACTCTGAGCCCTTTCCAAAACTCTCTTCACTTTCACTTTCTCTTCCTAATTCACTTCCTAAAATCCTTGTCTTAAAATGAAGAACTTGTCTTAAAACAAGACTTAAATTCTAACAAGGGAGGAAGAGACAAGGAAAGTGTGGCAGAGTGTGAGTGTAAGAATGCAGGAAAGAAAGGATTTTGTCATCCCATTGGCCTAAACACAGATGACTATTTATAGGAGAGGGGGAAGTGCTAGATAAGCCTTATCATTAGCCTTTGATCTGTCCAAACACAGATCATATAAGACCCTTCACTAAGAAGGAGTCTTATCTTGAAGCACCATGTCCCTTCTTGTGCCAAAAGACAAGATTTTTTGTCTCTTCAGTTCCTAGCCGAATTCTCTGCACACCACATGTAATTTTTTAGTTGCAGGAAGGCCAAGGGATGTGGCTTTTGAATGAGAAGCATTGGTGATTTAAAGGGACTTAAAGCAGAAGGACTCTGCTTACTTGAATTAGCGCCAAAGTGAAGAGACGCGGCTCTTCACTTTGCACCAACTTCCATCCATGCCATCTTTCCTTTATTTGACCGGTCAAAGACCATGCAATATGGGTGTCATATGAAAGAGGATGAAAAATAGTTTATCACCATATAAGTGATTAATAAGTAGAAGGACTCTTGGTCCTTCTGCACCCCTTTAATTACCGATCCCTTCATTTGGTGCCAAGAGTCCTTCCAACTTAGGACTCTCCAAATAATCAAGATAAAGGCTGAACAAATCTGGATAAAATTAGATTAGTGCTACCCCACATTGGACTAAACCCAATCCAAGATTCCCTTAAATTGGCTAGCCCATTAAGCAACCTTATAGACCCAATTCAATTAGGTTAGGAATCAGATTAGCCTACACATGCTAGTGTATAATCTAGCTAACCAATTAGGATCCTATGACCCTAATTGACTTCCTAGGCCAACTTCCTAATGTGTGTGACCCTTCGGGTTCTATATCTAGCTAGCAGTAGGTCTAGGTCCAAGCCAATTCGATCTAATCAAACCTGATTGACCTATTAGGTCAAATTGAGCTGACCTAAGTTGCCAATTCAAACCAGCTTTCGAATTTACTCATTAATTCAATCCGATTGATTCATGAAAACTCACAAGATATGATTGATGTATAGCAACATATCGTGCCTACACAAAAGATGAGGGATTTGGTGAAAAGTACCAAAATACACTTCAGTGAAAAGTTACCATGTAATTCAATCTTTCGATGTCTCTTTATCCCGAATAAGTGATGGGTATGGATAATTATCAAACTCTAGCACTTAGTCATTTTGAATCTCAATTCGATAATGAAGACTTTACTGATGACTGATTAGAAAATATTTTGTATTAGAAAATATTTTGTGAAGAATGTGGATAGTGATAATACTTGGTATTTACTTCTGTTTGTGGATGACATGTTGTTGGCTAGCAGAAGTATGAAGGCTATGAAGGAGCTGAAGAAAGCATTATCTACTGAATTTGAGATGAAGGATTTGGGTCCAGCTCAGAAGATTCTTGGAACGGAGATTTGCAGAGACATAAGAAAAGGTGTTCTCCATTTGTCACAAGGATTATACATCAAGAAGATTCTTGAGAGATTTGGGATGGAGAAATCCAAGCCAGCAGAAACACCACTACCAGGGCACATATCTCTCTCTAAGAATCAGAGCCCCCAGACAGATGAGGAGAGAGAGCACATGGAGAGGGTTCCATATGCAAATGCAGTGAGCAGTATTATGTATGCTATGGTTTGTTGTAGGCTAGACATAGCATATGCTGTGAGTCAGGTTAGCAGGTATATGTCTAATCCTGGGAAGGAACACTGAAAGGCATTGAAGTGGATTCCTAGATATCTATAGGGAACTCAAAAGCATGGATTGGTATTTGGTGGGCAGCCAGAAGGACAAGGAAGGAACTCCAAGAAGTCATATGGAGGCTCGAATCCTTTGGAAGGGTATGTAGATGCAAGTTATGTAGTTGATCTTGATACAAGAAGGTCTACTATTTTTGCCGTAGGCAGGTAAAGGGCTATCTCACCATGAAACAGGGACCGAGGAAAGGAAGACATGCAGGAAAACACCGAGAGATCCTTTTCAAATCACGGTGCACAGGATGAAATTCAAGCAGCATTCGATTCAAACTTCAGCAGTTCTTATCCCATGCGGCAAAAACAAGCTTCGTTTGAACCACGAATCACCGTCAGAACAAGTACAGTAATAGGGTGGCAATATCGAGAGAACCATGCCTTGTTAAACCGGTTCAATAAAAACAAAACCAAAATAAATCGGTTCAACCAAACCCAAAAATCGCTGTCCGACCAAACCCGATCAGCAAGAAATAACGGGTGCAGTCCTGGACTACCAGGAATAGTTCCTAGTTGACCCAAACCAATCCTGGTCGATCCAAATCAGACTAGGTTGATCAGAAAAATTCAATATGTGCTCAATCAGACCATTTGACATTAATACCAAAATGATTCCCAATCGCTGATCGGCTCCCGGATCAGGAAGAAATTCTCTATGGCGTGTGACCTCATAGGTTCGAACCTAAATGGTAGCATTGGAACACTTCCAATACCAGCATAAGATATTATCTAAAAATGGATCCCGGTGTCTGGATAGGCAGAAGATGCGAGAGCAATCTATCGAACCTCTGGCATATGGTTACCGTATAATTCATCTCTTTGACCTCCAATGCTCAAGATGACCTAGGGTTAGACTGCCAACCCTAACTTGATACATTGTCATCCTGTACAATGAATCCTTTGGTTGTGAGCCTTTTAAAAGGACCACTCAATATATCCTCTCTATATCGAAGTCAGTGCAGTCCTAAGGACTTCATCACATAAATAGAGTTCATTACAAGGAAATGAATAATGTGATGAGCTGCCAAAATAAAATTTTATTAATTCATATACATATTATAATACTGAGCACAACCGCTTACAACCTAGGTGATTGGCTTTGGGAGACAATTCCCAACAACTCCCACTTGTACTAAAGCCAATCAGAATAGTATCTAATACCCATTTTTCTTTTACAATAGTCAAACTCTTTAATTTCGAGGATTTTAGCGAAGGGGTCGGCTAGATTCTCCTTTCCACTGATCTTCATAAGATTGATGTCACCTCGTTCCATAATTTCTCGCATGAGGTGATAGCACCGCAGAATGTACTTGGTACGATAATGAGACTTTAGCTCTATAGATTGAGCAATGGCTCCTGTGCTATCACAATACACAGGGACAGGACCATCTAGGGAAGGTGCCACCCCTAGCTCTCCAAGGAACTTCCGCAAATACACGGCTTCCATTGTTGCATTTAATGCTACAATGTACTCTGCTTCGCATACCAAGTCTGCAACTATTGCTTGCTTGGAACTCTTCCAGCAGATCACTCCTCCATTCAGGGTAAACACAAACCCTGATACACTCATCTCTGTCTGACTAGAAACTGGAGTCAGTATACCCTATAAGTTTCAAGTCAGGTTCTTCATAAATCAGCCATTGGTCCTTAGTATTTCTCAAATACTTCAGGATGGTCTTAACCATCTTCCAATACACCTCACCTAGGTCAGATTGGTATCTGTTCAATACTCCTAGTGAGTATGCCACATTTGGTCTAGTACATGTCATAGCATATATGATAGAGCCCACTATAGAAGCATAAGGGACTCTACTCATATACTCTCTTTCCTCAGGAGTTGTTGCACATCCTTCTTGGAAAGAGTAATTCCAGAACCTATCGAGAGATAGCCTTTCTTAAAATTTTTCATGCTGAACCGTTTCAACACAGTATCAATGTACATAGACTGGGACAATCCCAGAAGCCTTTTAGATCTATCTCTATAGATCTTCATACCCAGTATGTAAGAAGCTTCACCCAAGTCCTTCATGGAGAACTGAGATGACAACTAGACCTTTATTCCTTGCAATGCTACGATGTCATTCCCGATTAAGAGAATGTCATCAACATACAATACCAGGAATATAATCACAGAACCATTAACCCACTTATAGATGCAGGGTTCCTCTCCGTTCCTAACGAAGCCATACGATTTGATATACCTATCAAATCGCATGTTCCAACTTCGAAATGCTTGCTTGAGTCCATAAATGGACATCTATAATTTGCACACTTTTGACTCATCTATGGATGTGAACCCTTCAGGCTATATCATATACACCTCCTCATCCAGCTCCCCATTCAGGAAAGTAGTTCAGACATCCATCTGCCAGATCTCATAGTCAAAATGTGCTGCCAAAGTAAGTATGATCCAGATGGACTTGAGCATTGCCACAAGGAAGAATGTCTCGTCATAATCGATACCATATCACTGACGATACCCCTGATGGGAATTCTTCCAGGGTGCTGGGGATCATGCAGCATGCAGAATTAACTTTCAAAACAAAATTTCATAGCATGATACCCTAACATGTATAATATCTATAGAAAATCCTAATTCCCAGGAACTCCTTGTGCAATATCAATAAATGAATCATAAAATAGAGTCAAGAAAAATATCTAGATCGCTGAAACCCAACTTTTCCACAAGGCTCACAAGCGCAAACCCTCCAATAGTGATCCACACGAGACTCGGACCAAGGAAGAACTCCTTCAAGTTGCTTGGAGAAGTAGAACTCTTTCGGCAGCCTTTGGTCTATTGACCACTATAGGACACCCTATCCTACTGAAGGGCACTCAAGACACTGTCCAAAACCACTTTAGGCTCTAGGACTATCCTCCACTAGGACCCTATAGGCTTATGTCCTAAAACCAAGCCTTGTCCTAGTGTAGAAGAACTTGTCTTGACAAGACAAGTCTTGTCCTAAAACAAGGAGCGAGGGAGAAAGTGGAAGACTCTCAGACAGACTCTTGGAAAAATAAAAACACTGATCTCAGAAGACCGAAGAAGAAGAAGTAGTAGTGTTTCTCATTTCACGGTACCCCCTATTTATAATCTCAGATGAGGCATGAAATGCATCTCGACAATACTTATCAGATATAAAACATCATATATGATAAGACTCTTCGGGAATGGAGAGTCATATTTGTTTCTTTCACTTACCAGATCAATCCCCATCGCACCATGTGTCAAATCCTAGTTTCTGAGATAGGGAGATACCTCTTCTAATCCAAAGTAATGTGAGGCTTGAAGAATTTCAGAGGCAGAAGGACTCTGCCCTCTGTTGTGCACGCGCATATGAAGAGGCGTGACTCTTCATGTGCGCGCCACCATTTCACTCCTCTTCAAACCATCCCATTCAAACTTTAAACCGGTCATTCGACTTGTCAAGGCATGTGGATTGAGCAAAGAGGCACCTTCTTGATGAAGCTCCCAGAGTCTCATCTGCAGAAGGACTCTCAGTCCATCTGCGCGCCGGGTGCGCCAAAGGGCGCCAATAGTCCTTCCCTTTCCATTTAGTCCACCCAAAGCATCAAATTGACTTGGTCAAACATATGCAATATGGGTGTCATTGAAAAGGACATCAAATAAGCTTTCTGCCCATATCTTTTATTTTTAGATCAGAGGTCTGTAGGTCCTTCTGTGCCCTTTTGAAGTTAAGGTATCATTTAAGTACCAAGAGTCCCATGCCATTGGGACTCTTCATATATGGCACCTAAAATGTCCTTAAGTTCTAATTAAAATCAGATCAATCTCTAATTTGGCTAGCCCCACTCAGGACTTAACTTAATTTAGGTTTCCCATAATTAGGTTAGCCCAATTAGCAAGCAACTGAACCCAATCCAATTGGGTTAGGAATTAGGTTAGCCTACACATGCTAATATGCAATATGGTTAACCAATTAGGATCCTATGACCCTAATTAAATCATGAATGACTTCCTTGGCCAAGTCTCTATTGTGTGTGATCCATTGGATTCCACATCTAGCCAGTAGTAGGTTTAGGTTTGAGTCCATTCGATCCGATCGAACCCGATTGACCTAATTAGGTCAAATTGGCTCACCTAATTGTCCAATTCGAATCACACATCGAATTGATTCATGAAATCAAACCAACTAGTTTATGAAAATCTACAAAACAAGATTGACATCTAGCAACGTGTCATGCCTACCCGGAAGATGAGGAATTTGGTGAAAAATATCAAAATACCCTTCAGTAGTAAGTTACCGTGCAATTCAATCTTTCGATCTCCCATTATCCCGATTAAGTAATAGGTAAGGATATATGTCAAACCTTAATACTTAATCATATTGAATCTCAGCTCGATCATAAGGACTCAACTGATGACTGATTAGATTCCACTAATCTCATCCTGCTTTGATCAAAGGCTCCTTGAGTCTCTTATGAAGAGATTGCATGGGATAACAATTCCTCTTACCAGGAATGATCGATTCCTTGTTGGTCCACTCACATCTTTCGTACACCTTCCACCATACCCAGAACATCCCGTACATGCCGCAATGGCATGAATGAGTATGAACCAAAATATGGCTTAGTATGTACAAGGAACCATGATGACCTCAGGTCTAAAGATCACATGCACAACTTCTACTCTGGGATCTATCTTTTAACAAGTAGTAAGTCTTCCATAAGATAGTTCCGATGCGGATCAGTCTAGTGTACTCATATCCTGATGAGCACCCTGTTGGGAATTGTGTCCCAAAGCCAATCGCCTGGGTTGTAGGCGGTTGAGCTAAGTATTGTACTCTTTCTTTGAATTAATAAAATATTTTTTTTGGCAGCTCATCACATATTGTATTTTCCTGAAATGAACTCTTTCTATGTGATGAAGTTCTTAGGACTACACTGACTTCGATACAGAGAGGATGTATCGAGTGGTCCTTAAACCTTGTTCACAACCAAAGGATATATTGTACTGGACGGCAATGTATCAAGTATAGGTTGTTGTAGTTCATATCGTTTGGTTGTCCTCTTGACCAAATGAGTGTGGTGACACTGATATGATCTACAAGTGGGATATGTGATATCTCATTGAACGTGACTCCGTGTAGCCCCTTTCTGCCAAAGGGATACTCACGATTGGATATGGGTATATGTGTCCCTCTGACCTGAGGTCATCACGGTAGCTTGCAAGCAACTCCCTGTGCTTTGGTGCCGGACTACCCGAATTTTTAATCCGGTGATGGAAGGTTTCTAGGTACAGGCAAGTACTTGTGGAGCAGTGATGGACCAAGATAGAATTGACCTGTCCAAACAGTTCGGATTGAATGTCTCGCAGTATCTCAATTTAGCAAATCCTCGGCCGGGGTAGCCTTAGTGAAGAGTCACTGGGCTTACGAGGTTGAGACACGTAGTCGATTGACTCAGTCTTGGTTGGCAGCCCAATCTCAGTCGTCCTAAGCATTAGAAGTCAAAGGGATGAATTATACGATAACCATATGCCAGAGGTTCGATAGTTTGCTCCCGTATCTTCGACCTATCCGGACGCCGGGACCCATTGCTAGATGGTTTCCTGTGCTGGTACTAGAATTGTTCTAGTGCTACCGTTTAGGTTCGAACCTATGAGGTCACACGCCACAGAGGATTACTCTCTGATCCGAATACCGATTACGATTGGGAATCGTCTCGATTTTATGGTCACAGTATTTTTTGAGCACTCTTTTTCCCATCTTGCCCTTGTCTGTGTTAACCGAAAATTATTCCGGGCTGACCAGCTCTGTGGCAGGATTTTTTTGAATCAGTTTTGAACTAATTCGGAGTTCGTTTTGGCCTCCAATTGGTTGTGAACCAATTGAACCAATTTTATTGGGCTCGGACCGGTTCAATTGGATTGAACCACCGTTGGTTAATTGAACCAATGGGTTTGAACCTATTTGGTTTAAAGTTTTTTGAACCGGTGTGTTTTTCTCTTGACCGTTTTACACGGTAATTCAATTGCTGGGAAAAACTTTCGCTAGAGGAGGCCAAACGACCGAAGTCCAATCCCCTGGGCGACGTCCCTTCTTCTCCTCCATCGGATAATTCTAACTCTCGTTTATTTGCTGGTTTAATGGAGTTGGCAACTGCTGCCTCTTGGCCTCCCCGTCTCTCCACCTCCCTCTTCCTCTGCTGCCTATATAAACCAAGCAAGTCCCCTGTTTCCATGATGAGTTTTCAGCTGTGAGAACACTGTGATATTGCACCTGGGTGTTCTTTCTTTGAGAGGTTGAGAGATCCCCAGATTGAGAGCTTAGTCTATGCTCTTAAAGGTTGGGATTTGGAGAGTGTGAGGAAGGTTTTCAAGGCCCTTTTTCTTGTCCAATTGAATGCTTAAACCCAGGACTGCAGCAAGCCTAGTTGCTACCGTTCATTGTGGCCGAATCTTCTTCCAGCGGCTAGCACCGCGTGTGGAGAGGGATCCGAGAGCCCCGGGCGTGTCTCCCCTCTAGAGGGAGTACCCTTCTACTCCTCGGAGCAAGCCACGCGAGCCGAGATCGCTCCAGCAACTCCAAATCGAAGGCCAAAGCCTGCTGCCCAGTTCTGCTGCAGAAAATCTGGCAGCAGACTTTGGTGAGTTTTTATAATTTTTTGGCTGACATTTTCTTGCAGTTTTCAATTGAAGATCGAAGACCACTTGTCCAAGTTGCCGCTGCTGAAATTTGGAAGCAAACGGAGGTCCGGAAGGCGGTGTTCCGATGCCGTTTTTAAAGCCAAAAACAGAGCTCTTCTCAGTCCAAGGAGGAAGAAGGCTGGAATAGATTTATTCCAGGTATTCCAGCCTATTACAGCTTTATCCCAGAGTTTTTCCAACCGGAATAAGGTATGAAAAAATTATTTTTTAATCATGCATGAATAGATTTTTTAATTCAAATATTTTGCAAATATTTTATATTTTCCTACATGCCTATTTGCAACTAGAATTAGATTAGTTTCTGGACGGAGTAGATTTCCGCTGCGTGGATTTTTAAAAATATTTTTAAAATCATTCTGCTCCCGCAGTTGTTTGCATGCCTAGTGTAGGATCATGTCAAACCACCTGTACCGTTCTCTTTCAGTAGTATCAGAGCAGGTTGCATGTGTAATCTAATCTAGTATGCATGTTTAATAGATTAAAATTAGTTTAATCTTAATATGTATCCAAATTTCTTTTTGGAACCTAGTTGAGACCTTCACCATGACCGTGTGTCTTTGACACGATGCGGATCGTCTGTGTTGGCCTCTTCAGAAGGATCCTTAAAGAATATTAAAATTAAAAATTGTTTTAATTTGGTAATACATGTTTTAGGTATGTTTTATATGAATATAAATTATTTATAAAATATCTTGATGCATGATTTTTTTTTAGTTATGTAAAATTGTTTTACATAGAAACTTAATTAAAACTTATTTTAATTAAGAGTTTGGCTTATAAAAAAAAAAAAAATTAGGTTTATGAAATCAAATCAAATTTGCATAAGCCTTTTTGGGTTAATTGGGTTAGCTGACTAGTTAGGTCCATTACTAGGTTAGACCTAAGTTTAGTTGAACCGGATTACAAGAAGATTAAACAAAAGTTGTTTAAGGCCCTTCTTTAGCACTATCTAATAGTTAGATTAGTTGATCCATTCATCTGAAATGGATCTAATTAGTGGCTCAGTGGACGCCCGAGTCTTTAGGCTAGTCTGATCGAGTCTGGTAAACCGACTGGTGTCGAGGTAGGTTTGGCATTGTGATCATGGTCGTATGAGGCTACCTCTTTCCTGGCCAACTTGGTTGGTGTCTAGGAAAGATGGTTAATGGCGGATACTCATCCATGATCTCACCTACCTGGCTAGTCGAGTCGACCAGAACTGATTAGAAAAGCTCAATGACTCGAGTTAACCCATGTCACCCAGGTTGATCGGTCTGACTGATCTATAGGTGCCCATGGATCGTTTGTTGATTTATTTCAACCCTCCTGAAATATGATTGATTTAGTGGGAGGATGATCCATGTCCTTGTCTTTTCTTCTGTCACAACTAAAAATCCTCTAAAATTATTAGGTCCTTAAAAAGACTAAGTCAAGGAGTTGACAGTGTCTTAGCCTCCCATTAAGTCGGTTAGAAATGTATCCACTAGCTTGGTGAGCATCGGCAGTTCCAAAGAATGGGTGTACATCCGGCGACTGGAATTTCTATCTGATCAATGATGGTTCAATGCAACCTCCTTAACATGACCAGGTGGGCCGGCCAAAGTCGGGCTTGGTCTTTAGTTAGCTGGAAGCATTGGATTTGTCATTTTAATGGTTGAACCTAACCAGAGACCCGCAATAGGAGGCCCCAAGGCCGATTGGGGTGTCCTCTGGGGCAAAATGAAATACTGAAAATTGTTTAGGGAAACAATTGGTTTACGAACCTACCTTTAGGCTCGTATGGGTGAGCTGGCCAAAGTCGGGCTCATGCGTGGCCTATTGGATTTCAGTACCCACTTGAAAAAGTGTTTTCACGGATTGGAGTTAGAGGCCACCAATCTGAAAAATTAGTGGGAGAAACCTTTAGACTAAAGTCCAAGTCTTTTGGTTAAATTATTAATTCATACACTAATTTGGTCTTATTTTCTTTTCAGATGTCTTCCAATTTATCGCTCCGGTCACTTCTCGATAACGAGAAGTTAAAGGGTCACAACTTCGATAGTTGGTATCGAAGATTGAGAATCGTTCTAGAGCATGAACGGATCCTCTATGTGATAACGGATCCGGCACCTGAAATCCATCCTGCTAATGCACGGAGTGCAGTCAGAGACACTTATCTGAAGTGGGTCTCTGATCAGACTACTGTCCGATGCATTATGTTAGCGGCGATGAACGACGAGTTTAGTCGCAAATTCGAGGAGGCCCAACCTGATGAAATCCTTCAAAATTTGAAGGAATCCTTCGGCACCCCGGATGATGTAGAACGGTACAAAGTGTCTTGTGCCATCTACAACTGCAAGATGCCAAATGGTGGTTCAGTCACTGATCATGTATTGTACATGATCGAGCTGATTGAAAAGTTGGGAAAACTTGGATGTCCCTTGCACGAGCAGCTCGGCAAAGATGCGATCCTGAATTCTCTTCCCTCCTCCTATCTTGATTTTCTCGATCATTATAGGATGAACAAGCCTGCAGTCAACTACCATGGTCTTTTGGGGTTGTTGCAAACTTTTGAGAAAGACCACCAACTGAATAAGGGAGTGGTGAATTTAGTGGGAGGTAGTAGAGGTCATCGTCCCTTTAAGAAAGGGAAGAAGAAAATAAATAAAAAGGGAAAGAAAGTGCAGAATGCTCCTAGCCCTAGTCAGACCAGGAAGTATAAGGCTGATCAGTCTTCTGCAGAATGTTTCTACTGCAAGAAGAAGGGACACTGGAAGAGGAACTATCCTCTTTATATTGCATCCCTTGATCTAAACAGGCCGAGGAAACAGAAGTCTGCTGAACAAGGTATTTATATGATAAAACCTTGTAATTACTTAATTATTGATACTGCTGACTGGGTATTGGATACTGGTAGTCCAATTCATGTTTGTAATTCGTTACAGGGACTTCAAGTTAGCAGAAGATTTGAAGATGGAGAACAGTTTCTGAGCGTCGGGAATGGAAATCGTGTTCCAGTACTGGCGGTCGGAGTCTTGCATCTTGTCTTTGAGTCTTGTACTGTCGAACTAGTCAACTGTCACTATTGTCCTAGTTTCATTATGAGCATAATCTCTGTAGGCCTTTTGGCCAATTATGGTTTTGAACTTTCAATAAAAAGAGATTTTTGCAATGTTATTTTAAATAACTCTGATATAATGAAAGCTAGAGTAAATAATGGCATATATATACTATCAAGGCCTGTTAGTGTAATGTACACTTCTAGCAAATGCCCAAGATTAGATAATGTCAATGATTTGTATCTTTGGCACTGTAGGCTAGGTCATATTAACCAAAATAGGATAAACAAGATGCGAGGAGATGGACTCCTCGAGGTCAGTGATTCTGAATCACTGTCCACTTGTGAATCCTGTTTACTTGGTAAAATGACCAAGTCACCTTTTACTGGAAAAGGTGAACGAGCTACAGAACTTCTAATTCTAATACATATTGATGTATGTGGACCGATGACAGTTAGTGCCAGAGGAGGATACAAATATTTCATTACTTTTACAGATGACTTTTCAATGTTCGGTTATGTCTTTTTAATGAGACATAAGTCTGAGTCGTTTGAAATGTTCAAACGATACCGTAATGAAGTAGAAAAGTAAACTGGAAAAAGTATTAAAACCCTTCGATCTGATCGAGGTGGTGAATACTTATCTGGTGAATTTTTGACATATCTTGAGGAGAATGGAATTCTCTCTCAGTGGACTCCTCTAGGAACACCATAGTTGAATGGTATGTCCGAAAGGAGGAATCGAATCTTGTTGGACATGGTTCGATCCATGATGGGTTTTGCAACTCTGCCGCTATCCTTTTGAGGATATGCGCTTCAGATAGCCTGTTACTTATTAAATGATGTTCCAAGTAAGTCTGTTGTCTCCACTCCGTATGAGATGTGGACTGGACGTAAACCCTCAATCTCACACCTTCGGGTCAGGGGTTGTCCGGCTTACGTAAAGCGTTTAGACTCAGACAAACTTGGTCCAAGGTCTGATCGGTGTATATTCATTGGTTATCCTAAGAAAACCAAAGGGTATTTCTTCTACTTGGAAAATGAACAAAAAGTGTTCGTTGCTCTTAGAGCTATCTTTTTGGAAAAGTAGTTCCTTGGAGAAGGAACTATAGCTTCTAAGATTGAACTTGATGTAGTTCAGCCAATAGAAGAACCTGCACACTTTAAGGACATCGTAGAACCGGTTGTGATTGAATCACACCCAGAACCCATTAGGAGATCCGGTAGAATACCGCGTCAGCCGGACAAATACTACGAATTCTTGGTCCGGGATGGCGATCCCATTGAGCTCGATGAGAACAATGAGGATCCGATCACCTATATGGATGCATTCGAGAGATCTGACTCTGAGGCATGGCTTGGGGCCATGCGATCCGAAATGGAGTCCATGGAAATCAACAATGTTTGGACATTGGTTGATCCGCCTGAATGAATAAAACCCATCGGGTGTAAATGGATCTTCAAGAGGAAAAGGGGCGCATATGGGAAGGTAGAGACCTATAAAGCTCGTCTGGTTGCCAAAGGGTATCGTCAACGATATGGTATCAATTATGACGAGACTTTCTCCCCTGTGGCAATGCTCAAGTCCATTCGGATCATGCTTGCTTTGGCAGCATATTTTGATTACGAGATCTAGCAGATGGATGTTTGAACTGCTTTCCTAAATGGGGAGCTGGAAGAGGAGGTGTATATGATACAGCCTGAAGGGTTCACATCCACAGATAAATCAAAAGTATGCAAGTTGCAGAGGTCCATTTATGGACTCGAGCAAGCGTCTCGAAGTTGGAACTTACGGTTTGATAGGTGTATCAAATCGTATGGCTTCGTTAGGAACGGAGAAGAACCGTGCATCTATAAATGGGTTAATGGTTCTGTGATTGTATTCCTAGTACTGTATGTTGACGACATTCTCTTAATCGGGAATGATGTCACAGCATTACAAGGAATAAAGGTCTGGTTATCATCTCAGTTCTCCATGAAGGACTTGGGTGAAGCTTCTTACATACTTGGTATGAAGATCTATAGAGATAGATCTAAGAAGCTTTTGAGATTGTCCCAGTTTACGTACATTGACACCGTGCTGAAATGGTTCAGCATGAAAAATTCCAAGAAAGGCTATCTTCCGATAGGTTCTGGAATTACTCTTTCCAAGAAGGATTGTGCGACAACTCCTGAGGAAAGAGAGCGCATGAGTAGAGTACCTTATGCTTCTACAGTAGGCTCTATCATGTATGCTATGACTTGTACTAAACCAGACGTGGCATACTCACTAGGAGTAGTGAGCAGATACCAGTCTGACCCAGGTGAGGCGCATTAGAAGGTGGTTAAGTCCATCCTTAAGTATTTAAGAAATACTAAAGATCAATGGCTGATTTATTGAGAACCTGACTTGAAACTTGTGGGGTACTCTGACTCCAGTTTCCAGTCGGATAGAGATGATAGCAAGAGTATGTCAGGGTTTGTATTTACCCTGAATGGAGGAGCGATCTGCTGGAAAAGTTTCAAGCAGGCAACTGTTGCAGACTCGGTATGCGAAGCAGAATACATTGCAGCATCAGATGCAGCAAAGGAAGCTGTGTGGTTACGGAAGTTCCTTGGAGAGCTAGGGGTGGCACCTTCCCTATATGGTCCTGTTCCAGTGTATTGTGACAGCACTGGAGCCATTGCTCAAGCTAAGGAGCCTAAAGCTCATCACCACACCAAGCACATACTGCGGCGCTACCACCTCGTACGAGAAATCGTGGAACGAGGCGACATCAATCTTCTGAAGATTGATGGAAAAGAAAATCTGGTCGACCCCTTCACTAAAGCCCTCGGAATAAAAGAGTTCGACTATTGTAAATGGGAAATGGGTATTAGATACTCTTCTGATTGGCTTTAGTACAAGTGAGAGTTGTTGGGAATTGTGTCCCAAAGCTAATCGCCTGGGTTGTAGGCGGTTGAGCTAAGTATTGTACTCTTTCTTTGAATTAATAAAATATTTTTTTTGGCAGCTCATCACATATTGTATTTCCCTGAAATGAACTCTTTCCATATGATGAAGTCCTTAGGACTATACTGACTTCGATATAGAGAGGATGTATCGAGTGGTCCTTAAACCTTGTTCACAACCAAAGGATATATTGTACTGGACGGCAATATATCAAGTATTGGTTGTTGTAGTTCACATCGTTTGGTTGTCCTCTTAACCAAATGAGTGTGGTGACATTGATGTGATCTACAAGTGGGATATGTGATATCTCATTTAACTTGACTCCGTGTAGCCCCATTCTGCCAAAGAGATACTCACGATTGGATATGGGTATATGTGTCCCTCCGACCTGAGATCATCGTGGTAGCTTGCAAGCAACTCCCTGTGCTTTGGTGCCGGACTACCCAGATTTTTAATCCGGTGATAGAAGGTTTCTGGGTACAGGCAAGTACTTGTGGAGCAGTGATGGACCAAGATAGAATTGACCTATCTAAACAGTTTGGATTGAATGTCTCGCAGTATCTCAATTTAGCAAATTCTCGACCGGGGTAGCCCTAGTGAAAAGTCACTGGGCTTGCGAGGTTGAGACATGTAGTCGACTAACTCAGTTTGGGTTGGCAGCCCAATCTCAGTCGTCCTAAGCATTAGAAGTCAAAGGGATGAATTATACAGTAATCATATGCCAGAGGTTCGATAGTTTGCTCCCGTATCTTCGACCTATCCAAACGCCGAGATCCATTGCTAGATGGTTTCCTGTGCTGGTATCAGAATTGTTCTAGTACCACCGTTTAGGTTCGAACCTATGAGGTCACACGCCACAGAGGATTACTCTCTGATCCGGATACCGATTACAATTGGGAATCGTCTCGGTTTTATGGTCACAGTATTTTGTGAGCACACTTTTTCCTGTCTTGCCCTTGTCTGTGTCAACTGGAAATTATTTCGGGCTGACCAGCTCTGCGCCAAGATTTTTCTGAATCAGTTTTGAACTGATTCGAAGTTCGTTTTGGCCTCCAATTGGTTGTGAACCAATTGAACCAATTTTATTGGGCTCGGATCGGTTCAATTGGATTGAACCACCGTTGGTTAATTGAACCAATGGGTTTGAACCTATTTGGTTTAAAGTTTTTTGAACCGGTGTGTTTTTCTCTTGACCGTTTTACACGGTAATTCATTTGCTGGGAAAAACTTTCACTAGAGGAGGCCAAACGACCGAAGTCCAATCCCCTGGGCGACGTCCCTTCTTCTCCTCCACCAGATAATTCTAACTCCCGTTTATTTGCTGGTTTAATGGAGTTGGCAACTGCTGCCTCTTGGCCTCCCCGTCTCTCCACCTCCCTCTTCCTCTGCTGCCTAAATAAACCAAGCAAGTCCCCTGTTTCCATGATGAGTTTTCAGCTGTGAGAACACTGTGATATTGCACCTGGGTGTTCTTTCTTTGAGAGGTTGAGAGATCCCCAGATTGAGAGCTTAGTCTATCCTCTTATAGGTTGGGATTTGGAGAGTGTGAGGAAGGTTTTCAAGGCCCTTTTTCTTGTCCAATTGAGTGCTAAAACCTAGGACTGCAGCAAGCCCAGTTGCTGCCGTTCACTATGGCCGAATCTTCTTCCAGCGGCTAGCACCGTGTGTGGAGAGGGATCCGAGAGCCCCGGGCACGTCTCCCCTCTAGAGGGAGTACCCTTCTACTCCTAGGAGCAAGCCACGTGAGCCGGGATCGCTCCAGCTGCTCCAAATCGAAGGCCAAAGCCTGCTGCCCAGTTCTGCTGCAGAAAATATGGCAGCAGACTTTGGTGAATTTTTATAATTTTTTAGCTGACATTTTCTTGCAGCTTTCAATTGGAGATTGAAGACCACTTGTCCAAGTTGCCGCTACTGAAATTTGGAAGCAAACGGAAGTCCGGAAGGCAGTGTTCCGATGCCGTTTTTAAAGCCAAAAATAGAGCTCTTCTCAGCCCAAGGAGGAAGAAGGCTAGAATAGATTTATTCCAGGTATTCCAGCCTATTCCAGCTTTATCCCAGAGTTATTCTAGCTAGAATAAGGTATGAAAAAATTATTTTTTAATCATGCATTAATAGATTTTTTAATTCAAATATTTTGCAAATATTTTATATTTTTCTACATGCCTATTTGCATCTAGAATTAGATTAGTTTCTGGGCGGAGCAGATTTTCGCTGCACGAATTTTTAAAAATGTTTTGAAAATCCATTCTGCTCCCGCAATTGTTTGCATGCCTAGTATAGGATCATGTCAAACCACTTGCACCGTTCTCTTTCATACCCTTATCCTTGTATTAGTGTCTCTACATAAGTGGTTGTGAGAACAACCACCCTCATCAACTGAGCATATATAGGATAAGCTAGTCTTTCCAGATTCATTGATCCTCAAATCGATGGTCCAATGACTATAAACATTCTAGATTATGGTTTATAGGAATTAGGTCTCACTGTTATGAACTCCATCATAACCCTAACTCCATTGCCCTAATTTATGGGCTTCATCATAATCGATAAGAAGATATGACACAGCAATATATGATGAATCAAATGCCTTTATTAATATGAAAGTATGTCATAAATGAGCTGGAATTTTACAAAAAGGCACTCATAATGATTGGCTCTTATGGCACTTTTCTATCAATCCCTTGGCAACCAGATAGGTTTTATAGATCTCCACCTTCCCATCTGTGCCCCTTTTCCTCTTGAAAATCCACTTGCAACCGATGGATTTTATCCCTTCAGGTGGATCAACCATTGTCCATACATTGTTGATCTCCATGGACTCCATCTCAGATCGCATGGCTCCAAGCCACACCTCAGAGTCAGATCTCTGAAGTGCATCCATATAGGTGATCGGATCCTCATCATTCTCATCGAGCTCAATGGGATCACCATCTCGGACCAAGAAACCGTAGTATCTATTTGGCTGATGCGGTACTCTACTGAATCTCCTATTAATGGGTTCCGGGTGTGATCCAATCACAGCCGGTTCTATGATGTCCTTAGAGTGTGCAGGTTCTTCCACTGGTTGAACTTCACCAAGTTCAATCTTAGAGGCTCCAGTTCCTTCTCCAAGAAACTCCTTTTCCAAAAAGATAGCCGTAAGAGCAACGAACACTTTTTGTTCATCCTCCAAGTAGAAGAAATATCCTTTAGTTTCCTTAGGGTACCCAATAAACAGGCACCGATCAAACCTAGGACCAAGTTTATCTGAGTCTAAATGCTTTACATAAGCCGGACAACCCTAGACCCGATGGTGTGAAATTGAGGGCTTACGTCCAGTCCATAATTCATATGGAGTGGAGACAACAGACTTACTCGGAACATCATTCAGCAAGTAACAAGCTGTCTCAAGAGCATATCCCCAGAAGGATAGCGGTAGAGTTGCAAAGCTCATCATGGATCGAACCATGTTCAATAGGATTCGATTTCTCCTTTTGGACACACCATTGAACTGGGGTGTTCCTGGAGAAGTCCACTGAGAGAGAATCCCATTCTCTTCAAGATATGTCATGAACTCACCAGGTAGGTATTCACCGCTTCGATCAGATCGAAGGGTTTTAATACTCTTTCAGTTTGTTTCTCTACTTCATTATGATATCGTTTAAACATTTCAAATGACTTAGATTTATGTCTCATCAAGAAGACATAACTATACTTGGAAAAGTCGTCTGTGAAGGTAATGAAATATCTGTATCCACCTCTAGCACTAACTATCATGGGTCCGCATACATCAGTATGTATGAGACTCAGAAGTTCTGTAGCTCGTTCACCTTTTCCAATAAAAGGTGACTTGGTCATTTTACCAAGCAAACAGGATTCACAAGTGGGCAATGAGTCAGAATCACTAACCTCAAGGAGGCCATCTCCTCGCAACTTGTTTATCCTACTCTGGTTAATATGACCTAACCTACAATGCCATAGATACAAGTCACTGACATTTTCTATCCTTGGGCATTTGCTAGACATGTACATTACATTAATAGGCCATGACATGCTAACCTGCAGTTCCTGCAATGAATTGCAAACTTGAATAGGACTACTAGTATCCAATACCCAGTTAGCAGTATCAAAAATAGAGAAATTTCAAGGTTTTATCTTATAAATACCTTGTCCAGCACCCTGCTACTTTCCCTTCCTTGGCCTGTTTGGGTCTAAGGATGCTTGATAAAGAGGAAATTTCCTCTTCCAGTGTCCTTGCTTCTTATAATAGAAGCACTCTGCACTAGCTTGATCAGCTTTCACTTTCTTGGCCTGACTTGGGCCAGGAGCACTCTGCACCTTCTTTCCTTTACCTTTCTTCTTCCCTTTTTTAAAGGGACGACGACCTTTAGAACCTCCCACTAAATTCACCACCCCCTTATTTAGTTGGTGGTCATTCTCGTAAGTCTGCAGCAACCCCATCAA
This sequence comes from Areca catechu, assembly GCA_021397845.1. Taxonomy (NCBI): domain Eukaryota; kingdom Viridiplantae; phylum Streptophyta; class Magnoliopsida; order Arecales; family Arecaceae; genus Areca; species Areca catechu. Next base: position 180,908,034 of record CM038039.1, on the reverse strand, counting down.
ACTATGGTAATTGACTATAGACTTATTCATTCTATAATGATCGAGAAAGTCAAGATAGGAGGAGGGTAGAGATTCAGGATTGCATCCTTGCCGAGTTACTCGTGCAAGGGACATCCGAGCTTGCCCAATTGTTCGATCATCTCGATCATGTACAATACACGATCAGTGACCGAACTGCCATTCCGTATTTTGGCATTATAGATGGCACAAGACACTTTGTACTGCTCCACATCATCGAGTATGCCGAAAGATTCTTTCAACTTTTAAAGAATCTCGTCTGGCTAGGCCTCCTCGAATTTGTACTGAACTCGTCGTTCATCGCTGCCAACATTATACATCGGACAGTAGTCCAATCATAAACCCACTTTAAATAAGTCCCTGACTGAACTCCAAGCATTGGTAGGAGGGATTCGGGTGCTGGATCCGTTATCATATAAAGGATCCGCTCATGCTCCAGGACTATCCTCAATTTTTGATACCAACTATCGAAATTGGGACCCTTTAACTTCTCGCTATCGAGAAGTGACCGGAGCGAAAGGTTTGAAGACATCTAAAGGAAAATTAAGACCTAATCAGTATATGAATTAATTAATTAAACCAAAAGACTTGGACTTTAGTCTATAGGTCCCTCCCACTAATTTTTCAGATTGGGAGCCTCTAACTCCAATCCATGAAATCATCATTTTATAGTGGGTACTGAAATCCAATAGACCATGTATGAGTCCGACATTGGCTGGCTCACCCATACGCGCTTAAAGGTAGGTTCTCTAACCAGTTACTTCCCTATGCAACTTCCAGTAATCAATTTTGCCCCACAGAACCCCCAATCGGCCATGGGGCCTCCTATTGCGGGTCTCTGGTTAGGTCCAACCATCAATATGATGAATCCGATGCTTCCAGCTAATGAATGACCAAGCCCAACTTTGGCTGGCCCACCTAATCACCATTAAGAAGGTTGCACTGAGCCATCATCTATGGGAGAGTAATCCCAGTAACCGGATGCACACCCGTTCTTTGGAACTGCTGATGTACACCAAGCTAAAGGACTCATTACTAATCCACTTAATAGGAGGCTAAGACACCATCAACTCATTGACTTAGTCTTTTTAAGGACCTAATAATTTTAGAGGATTTTATTAAAATTATAAAATAAGAATAGAGGAAGAACATGGATCAACCTCACACTGATCAAACAATTCTCAGGAGGCTTGAATTAAATTCAACAAGTTGGTCCATGGGCACCTAAAGCAGGCTGATCAACTTGGGTGATATGGGTTAACTAGAATCAATAAGCTTTTCTAATTAGTTTTGGTTGACCGGATTGGCCAGGTAGGTGAGATCATGGGTGAGTATTCGCCATTAACCATCTTTCCTAGACACCGACCAAGTTGGCCAGGAAAGAGGTAGCCTCATGCAACCATGATCAAAATGCCAAACCTGCCTAAACACCAATCGATTTACCAGACTTGATTAGACCAGCCTAAGAACTCGAGCTTTTCACAGAGCTACTAATTAGATCTATTTAAGAAGAATGGACGAACCCATCTAACTATTAGATAGATACTAAAGAGAAAGTCATTAATCAATATTTGATTAGTTCTCTTAAGTCCAATTCAACTAACCTTAGGTCTAACCCAATAAATGGACCCAATCAGATAGCTAACCCAATTAACCCGGATGGCTTATTCAAATAACATTAGGTTTCATAAACCCTAATCTGGCTTGTCATTTAATTAATCTTTCAATTCATAATTGTTAGATTATAAGCCAACTTTTAATTAAAACATTTTTAATTAAATTCATATAAACATTTTTACATTTTCATGCATCATATCTAGTTCTATCATATCATTTATAATATTGCAAGCCTTAAACATTTTAGATATGCCAATGTAAAATCATGTATCAGGATTAAAACATTTTTAATACCGTAGGTTTCCTTTAAGGATCCTTCTGAAAAGGCCAACACAGACGAACCGCCTCGTGCCATAGAAACTTTGGGATTTTAAACCTTGATTAATCTCTATGGACACACGGCCATGGTGAAAGTCTCAATAAGGTTCCTAAAAGAAATCTTTAATCTAGATACAGATCCAATACATGCAATCATGATATGCTACACATGAACCTATTGCTCTCGTATCATTGAAAGGAAACTAGGTACAACGGACGCCTATTCTAGGCATACTATACTAGGGAGTAGGTATTGCATAATTAAACTTTTTAAACATGCATACAAAAAAAACTACTCATGCACAGGATCTAACATAACATGATGCATGAAATTGAAACATAGGCATGTACAGGCAATTGCAATAATCATAAATAACATGATATAATCTAGATTTAAGCATGCATGATAACAAAAATTAAATCACATACCTTACAAAGCTTCCTTAATCAGCAAATCAGAGGTAGCCGGTTGAACTCCTTCAACAATAAATGTATCCATGCATGGACTCTCACTAATCCAACTTTCAGAAGGATGCTAGTCCTCCAGGAATCCAAATAGGTCACGGCTATATGGAACAGGGAAAATCAAATGATTCTCACAGACGGTCTTCTCCAGACCACCCAAACTCCAGCAGGAAATCGTGAAGATAAAGGAAGGATTACATGGGACGCAGAACAAATTTTTGCATGCTCAAATCCATCCCAAAGGCTCTCTCACGACTCATCTCTTTCTTATGCTCTGATCTTCTCCTTATACCGCAAACCATCTTCCACCCTTTCTCTCATCGCACGGCCTTCCACACAAAAATCAGAGACCTCCGATCAAAACACCTCAAGGAACCAGAAAACCGAGACATCACCCCCGGCCAGCGAACTCCCCTCTCCCTCTCTCATAGCTCCTGGTACGCGGAGAGGAGGAAAACGGAGGCGAAGATGAACGGCCAGCAAAGGACACGAATCCCATCTTCCTCGCGGAGAGAACTCCGATCCAATTCAAAGGGCAGCAACAAAGAAAGATAGAGAGAGAGGAGATCTCTCGCTCGCTCAAACTCACGGCCTGCTACCGAGATCTAAAAATGCTTTGTTCTTCCTCTCACGCTCGCATGCCTCTGGTCCGCTCTCTTTTTTTATCTCACGGCCTCAAACCAGAAATAAATAATCCGCTGAGAACAACCGTGGAAGGCTGGGAAGATGCGTGAGAGGGATTCAGATGAATCCAAATTACTTTTGAAATGCCTCTTGATCGGATTAAGGAGCTGGGAACCGCAGGCAGGTAAAGGGCTATCTCACCATGAAACAGGGACCGAGGAAAGGAAGACGTGCAGGAAAACACCGAGAGATCCTTTTCAAATCACGGTGCACAGGATGAAATTCAAGCCGCATTCGATTCAAACTTCAGCGGTTCTTATCCCGTGCGGCAAAAACAAGCTTCGTTTGAACCAGGAATCACCATGAGAACAGGTGCAGCAATGGGGCGGCAATATCGAGAGAACCATGCCTTGTTAAACCGGTTCAATAAAAACAAAACCAAAATAAACCGGTTCAACCAAACCCAAAAATCCCGGTCCGACCACACCCGATCAGCAAGAAATAACGGGTCCAGTCTTGGTCTACCAGGAACGGTTCCTGGTTGACTGAAACCAATCCTGATCGATTCAAATCAAACCAGGTTGATCAGAAAAATCTAATATATGCTCAATCAAACAGTTTGACTTTAATACCGAAATGATTCTCAATCGTTGATCGGCTCCCGGATCAGGAAGAAATCCTCTATGGCGTATGACCTCATAGGTTTGAACCTAAATGGTAGCATTGAAACATTTCCAGTACCAGCACAAGATACCATCTAGCAATGGATCCCGGCATCCGGATAGGCCGAAGATGCGAGAGCAATCTATCGAACCTCTGGCATATGGTTACCGTATAATTCATCCATTTGACCTCCAATGCTCAAGATGACCTAGGGTTAGACTGCCAACCCTAACTGAGTCGATCCATAACATGTCTCAACCTCGCAAGTCCAGTAACTCCTCACTAGGACTATCCCGGTCGAGGATTTGCTAAATTGAGACACTGCGAGACATTCAATCCAAACAATTTGAACATGTCAATTCCATCTTGGTCCACCACTGCTCCACAAGTACTTGCCTGTACCTAGAAACCTTCCGTTACTAGATTAGAAATCCGGGTAGTCCAGCACTAAAGCATTGGAAGTTGCTTGCAAGCTACTATAGTGACCTCAGGTCGAAGGGACACATATACCCATATCCAATCGCAAGCAATCCTTTGACAGAAAGGAGCTCCACGGAGTCACGTTCAATGAGATGTCACACATCCCACTTGCAAATCACATCAGTGTCACCACACTCCTTTGGTCAAGAGGATAACAAAACGATGCGAACCATAACAACCTACACTTGATACATTGACGTCCTGTACAATATATCCTTTGGTTGTGAACCTTTTAAAGGACCACTTGATATATTCTCTGTATATCGAAGTCAGTGTAGTCCTAAGGACTTCATCACATAAATAGAGTTCATTACAGGAAAATGAATAATGTGATGAGTTGCCAAAATAAAATTTTATTAATTCATATACAAAATATAATACTGAGCATAACTGCCTATAGCCTAGGTGGACACAATTCCCAACACAACTAAGACAAGATCAGCTAGAGTAGGCTCGGAGGCAGGTACGAGCTTAGATAATGCAGTAGGCTCCACCAAAGAAGCTTTAGTCGCAAGCATTAGGGCAATAACCCGTCCTTGATCGAAAGGCTCCCCTTCAGACCCTTCCTATTTATCCGGGAAGGAAAGATCCATTCATGAATAATGGTCAGAAACCTGGGCTTGACACTCAGATCTACTTAGCTCAAACCTCTTTTCAAAGACTTCCTGATTGAATATGATGCAAGTATTAGAAAACTCTTTTGATGCCCGAAAGGCCACCACTGTGCAAGCCTTCTCAATCGTGAAGTCTGAAGAGGGCTTATATTTTTTTTCATAGTAGCTTCAACTTCCCTCTTCGCTTCAACTAGTTCCTCCTTCACCCTCACCGCCACCATCTCTCTCTTTTTCTTCTCCAAAACCAAATTAGCCTTCACATCATCGAGGTCAACCTTCACTACAACTAGATCAACCCTTGTCATGGCCAAATCAACTTCTACCTTGGCAAGCAATTTCCTCAAGTGCTCGGACACAGCCATCACTACCTTGGCCCTCCGACAAGCCTTAGTAGCAATATGTTTGAATTGCCCTTGAAGTTTAAGGGACTTTCCCCCTTCAAGGCATGGTTCAGACGATCAGTGAAAAAATGAGACAACTGCCAAATCGATTGTCAGCCAACAAAAGATATAAAGGAAAGTAGAAAGAGATCAAGAATGAAGAGCACCTATTGTAAAGCTCTTACAATATGCTTCCTCAAATCTTAGAAGCCAATGGTATGGACCCTCTTCAATTACTCCAGAAGAAGACTTCTTTGAAAATTGATCTGAGAAGTCTCCTAGTCCTAGGGAAGCATGCTCTCTGAGTCTCCTCTTGAAGCGGGCATAGGGTCGGATGGACCCCTCGAGACAACCTTGGGCTGGAGCACTGGAAGGTAGCAATCAAGGAATCAACATAGACAGAGATAGGACGAAAGGGGACCTCCACTATCTCAGGTTCAATGAATCTTACCTTCTTTGAAGTGGAGAAACAAGTCTTGGCCTTCCTTTTCTTTGGGGCCATAATCTTCATCAATGCCTCCAACTCCTCGGGCATCATATATACAAATTACATCATTTGATCATAACAAACGAAAATGGCTTGATTGGTGTAAGGAATAGAATAGAGCCCTAAACTCACCTATAGGGAGCTAACTGATCCCTGCACTACAAAGGGTTTCTTTGGATAGAAGATGCTTCAGGCAAGGGACTTTGTAACTCCTAAGGATTCTAAAATGACTCTCCTTCTCAATACTCGAACTAGGAAAATTCAAGGTAGAGGCTTCTAGTCGAGCCTAGCTTGGCAAGCCCCGATCAGCTATAAAAGGACAAGAAATGAATAAGAATAAGTCCTTCCATCCCTTGATGGTACAAAGAGCATCCTTGATCAGAGATCCAACACCCTTTGGGTAGTGAGGTACCACCAAGCCTTAGAATATAGATGTTTTTGAATAGTGAAGAAGGCATGGAATAGAGATAAAGTAGGTTGAACCTTAGCCAAAAAGCGAACAACTAAAAACCCTACAATATGCCTAATGGAGTTAGGAGTTAGAATGCACAAAGGAGCTCTGTAGGACCTAAGGAACTTAAAATGTGTGGATAGAGAGAAAACCTTAGCCCTATCTCAAATACCTCCTCGTAAACCCCAAGTTGGCCAGGAGGATTGCCAATTCGAGTGTCAGGGCCAGGCATCTTTAATTCAAAGTCCTTAGGAATGCAATGTGCCATCCAAATTAAGGATAGGTCTTCCTGGTCCATTGTGGATTGATACCTCTCTAGGCCAAAGGTTTCAGCATGGCACACTCTTTATATAGGGTGTCAGGATCCTTTGACCCTTCTCTCCTAGCACCTCTCAGTGGCCCCCCTTTTCTAACATTCTAGAGACTGACATTTGCTATGGATTCCTAGAAGAAAAGGCAAATATAGGAAGGAAAAGAACTACAGTAGACCCCCCAAAGAGAACTGTGGAGGAAAAAGAGTGAACAAGAATAGAGGTACTAATGGCCGAAGCTAGGGATGACTGTCAAAAGCCTTGGAAGAAGAAACTCCAAGTAAAAGCATAAAGAAAGCCATGATAATAGGTGGAGTCATCTTTTCAAATAGGGTGTGTAGTCCCAAACCGTCCCAAGCATTTCAACTACCTCCATGTAGTAGATCCCTATTATCACCCGACAACCATTAGTCACCCAAAATAAATGCTGCATGCTCATCAAAGCACCATCGAAGGCCTTGAATCAAAGTTCATCATTGCCCTTGTTCGCTCGAATCCATCTTGAAGGTAGTGCACTCCTGAGTTTGGAAAAGGGCCCTTATGTCCCTGACCCTCTTTTCTCTCTCAGGGTACTTTCGCAATCTGATCAAAGCCCAGATCAAAAAGTAAGGGGTATCTATTAGCAAAAATTATATTTGGACTAAAGACATGGAACCCGTAGCATCGAAAGTAGCCCACTAGTCTAGCAACCTGGTCATCGGACCAGGGTGCATAGCTCAAGAGCTAGTCGAGCCTGATGGCTCAATGGTATACCTCGATCGATCATGTATCAAACCAAATTCCCGTAAAAAGACGAGGTAACAATATTGACAAGTAATTTCAATGTTGGGGCGCCTACCATCCATCAACTAGATCCTTCCATCGAGAGAAGATTGACCTCGATGCAATCACCCAAGGTGACACTATTGCATCGAATCGACCTTGCCATTCAACCGACCCCCCTTCGGGGAAATCTCCAAGCATTGACAGGCAAAGTCTCCAAGCAACCCAACATGGGCAAGGCCCAGCTATGCACTTGCTATATGCCTCGGTCTCTTAGTGCCCAGTCCACTTGGATAGGTCCTACTAAGCGCTAATCCTCTGAGTGTACACACATGGAAAAGCTTAGGCAATGTCCCAATGATAAGCTTCTACCAACTGCCCATCGGGCCAAACTAGACGGTCAATATGTGATGGCCTCTTTACCTAACTGCAAAGAAAGCCCTAGTCAGCCAAGCTGTATTAGGAACCATCCATCATCTCCAGCCAAACGAGCCCTTGTAGTAGCCAGCAGAAGTATCCAAGGATCTCTTAAGAATCATCCATTGGACATCGTTACATGCCCAATGCACGATAATCCTCCATCCATTTGCTCGGGAAGGATCCTTTGGCCAGTCAAACCACATCAAATGCCATCTAACCAATTGGACCCATCTAACCCAGCCTTAACATGGGCAAACCACTACAACCTAACGGTCCCAGGGTGGTTAGGAGCACTCCTTTAGATAGAACTGTCTCAAGCAAAGCTTTTTTGGTTGATCAGACCTCAAAGACCTTAGGGATGCTCGGACTAATGAACCCTAAGACACTATGCCCATTCAAACATATATAGGCACAATCTTCCAACACCCACTGCCATGGCCTCTGACACATGGCTAGCTTCTCCATCACATCTTAAAATTCTCAATTATCGCCTGGTCCAAGCAATTAAGGGGAGCATGCTTGAACTCGCATGTTGACCCATGCCATGATTAATGGAGCTTGATATACCAAAGACGAACGATAAGGACACATTTAAGGGGATAAGACATTTCTTGCCAACAAGTCCCAAGTGACACGTGGAGAGCCCAACTACTTTTCATCATATCCATCAAAATCCTCATCATTGTAGATACACCTCTGTTTTACCACATATAAGAGAGGGCTCCATGCAAGCCTCCAATGTCTATGCATGCTCTCCCGCAAATGCTCCCTATACTTTAGCCTAGATACTAACTTAAGCATTGGAGTGTCCGAGCCATCCCCGGTGAGTTTTTTGAAGGTATCGCCACCCGGAGAGCTACCTATGCCACCTGCTCTAGCACCATCTTTGACTCATCTGACACTTGGTGATTTTCGACACCAACAATATATATATATATGTGTGTGTGTGTGTGTATATGGGTGGACTTGGCTCCTTTTGAATGGATTTAGAGCTAAAACTGATTAGGTCAAAATCTATAATAAAAGTCCTATGCCAATGATCCAGGCTATTGAATATGATCTACTATATCAAAACTACTTACATATCAAAAATCATATAATTTGAAAATCTCTAGCCTATGAATTAAGTGAGCAAAATATATCTCTAATTTAATTTTATTTAGGCTATCCAATTTTTGACTATTTGATGTGTAGGGTAGGGGTTCCCAAATCATATGATTTTTTATATAAGTAGTTTTTATATAGTAAATTGTATTCAAAGATTTAGATCATCAATGTAAAACCTTCATTATAAAATTTTGACCTAACTAAATTTTGCTCCAAATATATTCAAAAAGAGCTAAGTCCACCTCTCTCTTTATATATATATATGCCAAGCTAGAGTGATATTAATCAAATTTGAAATCAGATCTGATCAGGTCAAAACTCTATAATAGAAATCTTATATCAATTATTCAAGCTATCAAATATAATCTACTATCTCAAAACTATTTGTACATCATAAATTATACAATTTAAAAACTCTTAACCCATATATTAAGTAGTCAAAAATTAGATAGTCCATACAAAATTAAATTAAATATATTTTTTGATCACTTGATGTATAAGATAGGAATCTTTAAATTATATAATTTTTTATATGTAAGTAATTTTAAGATAATATATTATATTAAATAACTTGTATTATCGATATAGGATTTCTATCATTCAATTTTAAGGTGATTAAATCTGAGTCTAAATTCATTCAATTTTATCTAAATCTATCCCTATATCTTCACTTCTTTATCCGTATAACTATTTTTTTCACTAAGATTTTACAGCAATATGCCTGCCCTTTTCTTTATTTTATTGTTGCTTCTTGAGCTTGAGCTATATAACCCCTTTTTTTTATTTTATTTTATTTTATTGTTTCTTTCCTTTCTCTTCCCTCCCATCTCTGTTATATTTGGTTCCTTTCACTTCCAAAAGGTTTTGTTTCCAATGCTTTTTAATAATAGGTCTTATCATAATTTTTTTATTTTTTACATAAAGGGATGCGAAAGTGCACCACTTAGATCTTATCAAAATTATTACAGACCATTATAATAGCTATTACTTGCCCGAACCTTGGCAATTTCAAATTACATGTTTATTAAAATAGTGGCGGTAATCGCAGCCATTAAAATGATATTGTAATAAAAAGTAGATAATATTAGAAAAATAATTGTGTTATATTCTACTCTTTTGTTTCCTATGGGGTTTCAATAATATTATTATTCTATTATACCAGACTTGTCAGAATTTGTTATAGACCATTATAATTGTTATTAATGTGGTACTATCACTGACGTGGAACCCATGACGGACCCAGCTAGCGGCCATGCTGATAGAAGGTGCCACTTGGATGTGGTGACCAAATGAAGATCCGAAGTCGAGCCCCGGGTCGAGGTCAGCTCCCATCCAAAGTCGAGCTCCCGATCGAGGTCATGCTTCCATCAAGGTCGTGCTCCCGATCAAGATCAACTCCCATACGAGGTCGAGCTCCCGGTCGAGGTCACGCTCCCGCCATCTGAGGTCGAGCCCTCGTCGAGGTCAGCTCCCAGCCGAGGTCATGCCCTCGCCACCCGATGTCGAGCCCCCGACCAAGGTCAGCTCCCATCCGAGGTCGAGCTCCCAGCCGAGGTTGTGCTCCCATCCAAGGTCGAGCCCTCGATCAAGGTCAGCACCCATCCGAGGTCAAACTCTCGACCATGGTCACGCTCCCACCATCCGAGGTCGTGCTCCCACCATCCGAGGTTGATCCCCCGACCGAGGTCAGCTCTCATCTGAGGTCGAGCTCCCGACTGAGGTCATGCTCCCGCCTCCAAGTTCAAGCCCCCAACCAAGATCAGCTTTCATCCGAGGTCAAGCTCTCGGCCAAGGTCATGCTCCCGCCATCCGAGTGAAGGGAATATGCCCTATAAGCCAATCAATTTGTATCTTCCATAACCATGTAAAGACATTTATTATGAATAAAGGCATCAATTTTATCATACGCTGTGTATTACTGTTCTTAATATATGATAAACCCCATAGATTAGGGTTAAGGTCTTAGGGCTATGATGAGATCATACCAGTGAGACCTAAAACCTTAGAAACCCTAATCTAAAGTATTCCTGGTCGATGGATCATTGAGTAGGGGATCAATGATTCCAGAAAGACCAGCACATTCTATGGAAAGGGTGACTGATCTCACAGTCACATGTGTTTGACACTAATACTAGAATGTGGGTGCTTATTAGAGAATAAGTTCACTGAATTGATCCGACTAGAGAATATCTAATGGAGTCTTATCTGCTTGTCAATAAGATATTCTCCTAGTGGAAGTAATACATGTAATCCTTTGACCTGAGATTACCATGGAACCTTGTATCCATGAAACCATGTTTTGGTTCATACTCATTCATGACTAAGTCATGTACGGGGTGTTCTGGATATGGTGAATTGAATATGGAGGTAATGAGTGGATCAATATGGAAGCAATCACTCCTAGTAAGAGGAGATTACATCCTACATGTTTCAATTAATTGATGAATCGGAAGACTTTGATCAAAGCAAAAATGAATATTGGAAATGGTTTCTAATATTTCATTAATTCATCATTATTAAATTGAAACAAAAATGAATATGATATTGAATTTGACATAATTCCATATTCAGATTCATATTCGGGATGTTCGATGATTGCAGGATTAAATTGTATAGATGCTTCCCACTGAAGGGTATTTTTGGTATTTCCACCAAATTTCATATTTTCTGGGAAGGCATGACACGTTGCTAGACGTCAATCATGTCTTGTAGGATTGATCAAATTAAATTGTTTAATTAGATCATTTATTAGAAAGAGTTCTAATAGTTAAATCGGGTTAGCTCGATTTGACCTAAATCGGCTAGAAAGAGTTCTAACCAAGTTAGGTCAACTTGCACTCGGTCCTACTGCTAGCTAAATATGAAACCCAATGGGTCACACATAAAAGAGAATTAATCAAGAATTTAATTTAGATTAAATTATGTTTGCAAGTGAGACATACTAGCATATGTTGCAAACCCTAGCTTTAAATCGAATTAGATTTGATTTTTGGTTCCTAATTGACCTTAATTTGATTCTAATTGAGCCTAATTAGAGTCTAATTATGTATATCAGGTTTTGGGCTAACCATAGGCTAACCCAAAACATTTTTGCTGCACCCAAATTCCCTTCCATTGCCGCCTCTTTTGTTTTTTGCGCCAAGGAAGAGAGAGAGTCCCAGGGCGCGGGGCTCTCCACTTATGCGCACGAAAATAATTTGAGAAAGATGAAAGGCGTGGACTCTCCTTCTCATGAGGCGCCTTTTGACGCCGCCACTTCTGGTTTAGCGCCGATTGGAGAGAGAGTCCCAGTGCGCTGGGACTCTGCTTTTTGCGCACGCAACAAATGAGAAATGTTTTGGAGCGGCTTCCAATATGATTTAGCGCCTTGTTTGGAGTCCATGGGATAGGCATCCAACGGCTAAGAGTGTTTTAAGAAGGAATGAAGTCGCAGATTGACTTCCCGGTTGCGCGAAATAACGTAACTTCGGAACTGCGCCTTCTCATTTCTTAAAAACACGCGACTTTTCTTCTCAGAAAAGCCGTGGATTTAAATCTGAAAAGCCGTGAGAAAGGTTGCAAACCTTGGATTGGCATCTCTGCATTTTCTATTTAAAGGCAAGGGAATTGGGTTGGAGTTTTTTACGTGATTTTCTTTCCTCTTCCCAAGACTGTTTATTTCCTTTCTTGTTTTTTAACAGAGTCTCCTTCACAGAAGTTTTCTTCTGTCGAGACTTTTGTACGTAACAAGAATAAGAGATAAACTCTTAAAGGATAAAGGAAAAGAAAAGGGTTAAATCCTTCTCCAAATATTCTTCCACTAAAGGAGAGCATTAGTTCACTCTATTCAAGAAAAAGGGTGTTTCTTTTAGCCTAGTGTTCAAGGGAAGATAAAGCCATAAAAGGGAAGAAGGAAGTGCCAAGAAGAGGAACCATTTGTTGATGAAGCTAGTGTCTTGATTTCTACTCTTGTGGATCACCATTGGAGGGCGGACGTGTGGACGCCTAGTGGAGAATTCGTTTTCATATTCAAAAGTTTATCTTCATCAACTTGGAATTAGCAAATCAAGGTTGGTGAACTTAACCTAATATAATGTATGCATGATTTAGTTCTTAATAAGTAGATCTTGGGAAATTGATTTGGTATAGGTAGACATAAAATTTTGAATTCCATGTCTATACCATGGACACCGAATCACATCAGTGGTATCAGAGCTCTCTTATTAGGGCTAAAATCATGTTCTATATATGTTTCTTTATTAAAGGCTGAAATTGTATGTTAGCATGATTGGTCATTTTATTAACATACATAAGTTAGGGTTTAATATAATGCTGTGCATAATGCTTCGGATTGGATATGAAATAATATGTTTAGATTATTTTGTCACATTCCATTTTGATGATTGGCACTGGTTAGGGTTTTCACACAAACCCTAATCAATATAGAGATATGTTTAGCATCTTAGTTATCATTCTGAAATAAGGTTGCCCTGGCATAATGGTGGATCCATTATGTGGTAGATGGTTGTCCTAGAATGATAACACACCTAGCACATAAATGCTTAGTTGTAAAAAGCATGATATTCTGAATAAAATAAATGCTTAGATGTTAAAAGCATGATATTTGGTATGACTATAGAAAGTTTAAAGAATGTGCTCTTTTTATAGCCCTCCTTTTCAAAATTATATTAAGTTGTGGTATAATTAACCAATAGCAATTTTGGTCTAGATGAATAATAAATCATTCGGTGTCTAAGAAAGGTGGTTCATGATTGGTAAAGAGATAAGTGGTTTTTAATTGGTTCCGTTGTCTGACCTGGCCAATTTTTATTGGTGTCTAGGAAAGCAACGGGGGGACTCCCACCTCTCTCCCACCTGCCTGGCCGATTTGATTAATTTAAATCTTGACTAAGGTGCTTAGTGTTATAATCACTACATGTGGCCTTCCTTCATGCTAGGATACTATTATGTTATCATCAATATTAGGTTTGTTGTGTTACTGCAAGACCTAATATTATGATTGACATGATATTACCCTAGTGCATAAAGATGCTTACAGGATATTCAACATAATGCTTTGTTGTGTCACTGCAAGGGCATTTATGTTTGAATATTAACTGTGAAGAAATGAAGGGTCTTACTTAACTAAAACATTATGGTTTGTTGTGTCACCGCAAGACCAAAATGTTTTAGAGGCCAAGTTATTGTTGAGAATTGTATTAAGGTACAATTGGAAAGAATTTCCTACCTTTGAACCTATAAAAGATTTGTTGTGTCACTGCAAGATCTTTTATAAGCAATTAGGGTCTCAACTCCACTAATTCATGTCATGATGAGGGCCATGACTATTAGTGGGAGATAATTAAATTAAAGTCCAAATTTAATAATGTTTTTTGTCAAATCATGGTTGATTGCTTATGTAATGTTATTTGTTAATGTAGATTAATGGCTTCATCACTTTCACTGCGAAGCATATTAGATACCAACAAACTAACTGGTCCAAATTATGTGGACTGGTTGAGGAACTTAAAGATAGTACTCAGTTCAGAGAAGCTGTCCTATATTCTTGACACCCCTAGTCTAAATCCACTAGGGGATGATGCAACAGAGGAAGATAGGGCCACATACAAGATGTGGCAGAATGATTCCATATCTGTCAAGTGTATCATACTCGCCTCCATGACTAATGAGTTACAGAGGCAGCATGAAAATATGGATACACACTCCATAATGCTCAACCTTAAGGAGCTCTATGGAGAACATAGCCGAACAGCTCGATATGAAATAACCAAGCAACTGTTCAGGGCTAGAATGACAGAAGGTACATCTGTACAAAACCATGTTCTTATGGTTATTGACTTGATCACCCGATTAGGTCAATTGGGTTTTGTGATGGATGGGGAGTTGAATCAAGATCTGATCTTACAATCACTCCCGGACTCATTCTCCCAGTTTGTTCTAAATTATCATATGAACAAACTTAACGCTTCCTTGCCTGAGCTGTTAAACATGTTGAAGACAGCCGAGAGCCATGTTAAAAATAAAAAGGCTCCACTTCTTCTTGTGAGTAATAAGAAGAAGATAGGCAAGAAGGGTTCTGGCAAGAAGAAGCTGAACCCTAAAGGTGGCATGTTCAAGAAGAAGGGAAAGAAGGCCTCAGACAAGATGACCTGCTTCTTTTGCGGCAAAGCGGGACACTGGAAAAGGAACTGCAAGGCTTACCTTGCAAGTTTGAAGCCCGGTGCATCAGATGCACCAAAAGGTATGCATGAGATACATACTATATTAACATTGAATTCTTCCATATCAAATACTTGGGTATTAGATACCGCCTGTGGTTACCATATCTGCAAATCATTGCAGGGGCTGCAGAGGCTTGAAGTATTGAGGGAAGGTGACTTCGAACTCTACGGTGCTGGAGGAGAAATTATCCAAGCTGAAGCTGTAGGGATCTACTATTTGAAGTTGCCTAATGGGAAGATCTTAGAGCTTAAGAAATGTTATTATATGCCTAAGATCATTAGAAATATTATATCTATACCCTTGTTAATAGAACAGGGTTATGTAATGAATGTAAAGAGCAGTGGTTGCTCTATAACATTTTCTAATGAAATTATATGTTCTGGCATATTTTCTAATGGTCTTTTGACTCTATCTCTCAATGATAATATATTTCATATAAATGAAAATGGTAAACGTAAGAGGGAAAATCTTAATAATACTTTACTTTGGCATTGTCGCCTTGGTCATATAAGTGAGACCAGGATTAGTAAGTTATGCAAGGAAAATATCCTTGATCCTTATGATTATGAATCATTAGGAACTTGCGAATCATGTCTCATGGGTAAAATGACCAAGTCTCCATTTAGTGGACATGGAGAGAGGACAACTGAGTTATTAGGACTTGTACATTCTGATGTATGTGGTCCTATGACAACTCAGGCCAAAGGAGGATACTCATACTTCATCACATTTACTGATGATTTATCAAGATTCGGATATGTGTATCTTATGAAACACAAATCCGAAGCTTTTGATAAGTTCAAAGAGTATCAGAGTATGGTCGAAAAACAAACCGAGAAAAGTATAAAAATCCTCAGATCTGATAGAGGAGGAGAATACTTATCCACGGAGTTTTTGGACCATCTTAAAGTTAATGGTATTCTCTCAGAATGGACACCTCCTTTTACACCACAGCTAAATGGTGTAAGTGAAAGGAGGAATCGTACCTTACTAGATATGATACGGTCCATGATGTGCTTCACTGATTTGCCCATTTCCTTCTGGGGTCATGCCTTAGAAACAGCTGCATATATCTTAAACAGAGTACCTTCAAAATCTATCTCTAGCACCCCATATGAGATATGGAGTGGAAAGAAGCCTTATCTTAAATATTTTAAGATATGGGGATGTCCGGCTTATGTTAAAAGGAATTTTGGACATAAGCTAGATGCTAGGTCAGATAAATGTCTATTTATAGGATATCCTAAGGAAACTAGAGGATATCTATTCTATAACCCTACTGAACAAAAGGAATTTGTCAGTAGGCATGCCACTTTTCTTGAAAAAGAATTTATTATACAAAAGAATAGTGGGAGAAATATTGAGCTTAATGAAGTTCAAGAAGAACAAATAGACAATTCTCAACCAGAAGAACACATAATTAGGTTAGAACCAAAACACACAACTCCACCCCGTAGGTCGGATAGAGTGCGACAAACACCTCAGAGGTATGGGTTCGTTATTGAAAATAATGAAGCCCACATCATTGAAAATGATGAACCACTGACCTATACGGAAGCTGTCATGAGTAGGGACTCAGACAGATGGCATCAAGCCATGGAATCCGAGATAGACTCAATGTATGTCAACCAAGTATGGACTTTGGTTGATCCTCCCCAGGGTGTAAACCCAATAGGGAGCAAATGGGTCTATAAGAAAAAGATCGGAGCAGATGGTAAAGTTGAAACTTATAAAGCCAGATTGGTGGCTAAGGGTTTTCGACAAAAACAGGGCATTGATTATGATGAAACATTTTCACCTGTTGCCATGCTCAAATCTATACGGATTATGCTTGCTATAGCAGCATACCATGATTATGAGATCTGGCAGATGGATGTGAAGACAGCATTCCTTAATGGTTTCCTTGAGGAAGAAGTCTACATGTCACAGCCAGAAGGTTTTGTCTTGGAAGATAAACCTAATCAGGTATGTAAGCTAAAGAAATCCATTTATGGATTAAAGCAAGCTTCACGGAGTTGGAACATCAGATTTGATGTAACCATAAAAGAGTTTGGTTTCATCAAAAATGAAGATGAACCTTGTGTGTACAAGAAGACTAGTGGGAGTGCTGTAGTCTTCTTGGTTCTGTATGTGGATGACATACTGCTCATTGGGAATGATATCCCAATGTTACAATCAGTTAAAGTTTGGCTATCCAAACAGTTTTCAATGAAAGACTTGGGAGAAGCATCCTATGTACTGGGTATAAAGATCTATAGAGATAGATCTAAAAGGATGCTGGGCTTATCCCAGTCAAGGTACATTGACTTAGTGCTGAAGAGATTCAGCATGGATGGGAGTAAAAGAGGTTACCTTCCTATGAGTCAAGGTATACATCTCTCAAAAAGGATGTCTCCTAAGACTCCTGAAGAGAGAAATAGAATGAGTTCTATACCCTATGCCTCGGCAGTAGGGTCCATAATGTATGCCATGTTATGTACCAGGCCTGATGTAGCATATGCCTTAGGCATAAGCAGTAGGTTTCAGGCTGATCCAGGAGAGGATCATTGGAAAGCTGTGAAAAATATTCTTAAGTACTTAAGAAGGACTAAGGATATTTTTCTGGTATATGGTGGTTCTGATTTGAAACTAGAAGCTTATTCAGACTCTAGTTTTCAATCAGACCCAGATGATAGCAAATCCATATCAGGGTATGTCTTCACCCTAAATGGTGGTGCAGTAAGTTGGAAGAGTACCAAACAACAGACTGTAGCTGACTCAACTACCGAGGCAGAATACATAGCTGTTAGTGAAGCTGCAAAGGAAGCTGTCTGGATGAAGAAGTTCATCACAGAGTTGGGCGTTGTTCCTGAGATACAGAATCCAGTTCCACTTTACTGTGATAACACTGGAGCTGTGGCTCAAGCTAAGGAACCTAGAGCTCATCACAAATCAAAGCACATTCTAAGACGCTTCCATCTTGTCCGTGAAATCGTGGAAAGACAAGAAGTCTGCATTAAGAGAGTAGAAACAAAGAACAACATAGCAGACCCGTTCACTAAGGCTCTACCGCAGCGGGAGTTTGATCGCCACCTCGATAGTATGGGGTTAAAATTTAAAGGCGATTGGCTTTAGTGCAAGTGGGAGATTGAAGGGAATATGCCCTATAAGCCAATCAATTTGTATCTTCCATAACCATGTAAAGACATTTATTATGAATAAAGGCATCAATTTTATCATACGCTGTGTATTACTGTTCTTAATATATGATAAACCCCATAGATTAGGGTTAAGGTCTTAGGGCTATGATGAGATCATACCAGTGAGACCTAAAACCTTAGAAACCCTAATCTAAAGTATTCCTGGTCGATGGATCATTGAGTAGGGGATCAATGATTCCAGAAAGACCAGCACATTCTATGGAAAGGGTGACTGATCTCACAGTCACATGTGTTTGACACTAATACTAGAATGTGGGTGCTTATTAGAGAATAAGTTCACTGAATTGATCCGACTAGAGAATATCTAATGGAGTCTTATCTGCTTGTCAATAAGATATTCTCCTAGTGGAAGTAATACATGTAATCCTTTGACCTGAGATTACCATGGAACCTTGTATCCATGAAACCATGTTTTGGTTCATACTCATTCATGACTAAGTCATGTACGGGGTGTTCTGGATATGGTGAATTGAATATGGAGGTAATGAGTGGATCAATATGGAAGCAATCACTCCTAGTAAGAGGAGATTACATCCTACATGTTTCAATTAATTGATGAATCGGAAGACTTTGATCAAAGCAAAAATGAATATTGGAAATGGTTTCTAATATTTCATTAATTCATCATTATTAAATTGAAACAAAAATGAATATGATATTGAATTTGACATAATTCCATATTCAGATTCATATTCGGGATGTTCGATGATTGCAGGATTAAATTGTATAGATGCTTCCCACTGAAGGGTATTTTTGGTATTTCCACCAAATTTCATATTTTCTGGGAAGGCATGACACGTTGCTAGACGTCAATCATGTCTTGTAGGATTGATCAAATTAAATTGTTTAATTAGATCATTTATTAGAAAGAGTTCTAATAGTTAAATCGGGTTAGCTCGATTTGACCTAAATCGGCTAGAAAGAGTTCTAACCAAGTTAGGTCAACTTGCACTCGGTCCTACTGCTAGCTAAATATGAAACCCAATGGGTCACACATAAAAGAGAATTAATCAAGAATTTAATTTAGATTAAATTATGTTTGCAAGTGAGACATACTAGCATATGTTGCAAACCCTAGCTTTAAATCGAATTAGATTTGATTTTTGGTTCCTAATTGACCTTAATTTGATTCTAATTGAGCCTAATTAGAGTCTAATTATGTATATCAGGTTTTGGGCTAACCATAGGCTAACCCAAAACATTTTTGCTGCACCCAAATTCCCTTCCATTGCCGCCTCTTTTGTTTTTTGCGCCAAGGAAGAGAGAGAGTCCCAGGGCGCGGGGCTCTCCACTTATGCGCACGAAAATAATTTGAGAAAGATGAAAGGCGTGGACTCTCCTTCTCATGAGGCGCCTTTTGACGCCGCCACTTCTGGTTTAGCGCCGATTGGAGAGAGAGTCCCAGTGCGCTGGGACTCTGCTTTTTGCGCACGCAACAAATGAGAAATGTTTTGGAGCGGCTTCCAATATGATTTAGCGCCTTGTTTGGAGTCCATGGGATAGGCATCCAACGGCTAAGAGTGTTTTAAGAAGGAATGAAGTCGCAGATTGACTTCCCGGTTGCGCGAAATAACGTAACTTCGGAACTGCGCCTTCTCATTTCTTAAAAACACGCGACTTTTCTTCTCAGAAAAGCCGTGGATTTAAATCTGAAAAGCCGTGAGAAAGGTTGCAAACCTTGGATTGGCATCTCTGCATTTTCTATTTAAAGGCAAGGGAATTGGGTTGGAGTTTTTTACGTGATTTTCTTTCCTCTTCCCAAGACTGTTTATTTCCTTTCTTGTTTTTTAACAGAGTCTCCTTCACAGAAGTTTTCTTCTGTCGAGACTTTTGTACGTAACAAGAATAAGAGATAAACTCTTAAAGGATAAAGGAAAAGAAAAGGGTTAAATCCTTCTCCAAATATTCTTCCACTAAAGGAGAGCATTAGTTCACTCTATTCAAGAAAAAGGGTGTTTCTTTTAGCCTAGTGTTCAAGGGAAGATAAAGCCATAAAAGGGAAGAAGGAAGTGCCAAGAAGAGGAACCATTTGTTGATGAAGCTAGTGTCTTGATTTCTACTCTTGTGGATCACCATTGGAGGGCGGACGTGTGGACGCCTAGTGGAGAATTCGTTTTCATATTCAAAAGTTTATCTTCATCAACTTGGAATTAGCAAATCAAGGTTGGTGAACTTAACCTAATATAATGTATGCATGATTTAGTTCTTAATAAGTAGATCTTGGGAAATTGATTTGGTATAGGTAGACATAAAATTTTGAATTCCATGTCTATACCATGGACACCGAATCACATCACCGAGGTCAAGCCCCCGGTCAAGGTCAACTCCCATCCGAGGTCGAGCTCCCAGTCGAGGTCGCACTCCTGCCATCTGAGGGTGAGCTCCCGAAATAAAGCTCCTACTTCCCAAGATAGAATCACTATCCAAGGCCAAGAGACATCATCGACAGATAGGGGATCAACCGGAGATAAGTAGAAGAAGACCAGGAGGAATTCAAGCCATAAACCAGAAATCCCAGACTACCTATGACCTTCAAAGGGTAGCGCATACCCTACTGAAGGTTCCAGGCTCTGTAACACGCCACCAGCACACTCTACACGATGTGTGCTCCACCAGGCTCCGGGCCCTATAGCACGCTACCCGCACCCACTATCGTACAACCGAGGCTTCAGTTCCCGCGACACGACACCTGCACCTTCTCCAAAAAAAATATCCTATTAAGGTCTCATGCCCTACAATACTCCGATGGTCCCTCCTGGAATAGAAATGCACCACCATGGCTAGGAGCTCAGCGGCACGGCACCCGCACCTCACAAGAAAAACTACTCCATCAAAGGGACAGGACATGTATTACGCTAGCAAACATCCCTAATAAAAAGATCTCCTTCCAAGGACCGATCTAACACGGGGAGGTTGCTAACATAAGAAAACCCCTCCAAAAGAGAGTACCGAAAAAGTAACATCCCGACGAAATCCTAGATCTGGTCTGGGCCATTTCTCTCATATAAAATGAAAGAAGGGACCTCTGACAAAGAAAGGAGGCAGCTGCTAAGACAAAGAGAGCAAACGGGCAAGGAACCAAAAGGAAGAACCTACCTGCTCTCTAGCACCCACTCACTCCATTTTCCTTTACTCCACTTCATTTACTCCTCTACGCGGAGGTGTCCCAATCCTCTGCCATATAGGCTCTATTCTCCTTGATCATCCCAACTGAATCGATCGTCAGAGTGTCCCTGCTGGATTCCCTGGCCCGGGTCTCCTCTTTTTTGCAGGGTAAGCTGACCAAGGAGCTAATCAGAAAAGAAGATCAAGCATCTCGATGGAGCCCGATGCTCCCACACTCGTCAAGCTACATGCCATAATGATTTAGACGGCAACAAATTGGCTTATCATGTAGGGGACAAACGAGTACCATCGACTGTAGGAAATGTAACAGCAAGTCCCCTACTACTAGAAAAATGCTCGTGGACATCCACGACCCTATGGTGACAATGCATGCATGAGAAGTTTCTATCAGCCACATGGTTGACCCTCCTTACCGCGATGACCAGCAAAGCTTGGAAAGGGGGCTCCCCGCTCCACCATCACCACCTCCAGTGGATCCCCAGATCATCACATTTGCCCAACAGGTCCATGCCATGGCCATGGCGATGCGTCAGCTTCATTAGTGACACCGATTCCTGGCAACCAAACAGTAGCCATGGATGCCAGTGGCTCACGCCGCCAATCCCAATACCAGCCTATGGTCCTTCTGAGAGGGGCCTCACATGTGGCCTCCTACCCACGGGAAGACTAGCAGATGGTTGGAAAGAAATAGCAGGATGGCCCGATCGATCGGGAGAGTCGCTTCCCGACCTCGGACCATGGTGCACACTTGCGCTGACGGCACTGGCATGGCTAGGAACTAAGGCGAGAGTTCCTCCACTCCGTGCCCTCTTCACCCCTGACAGCCTCCACCGAGGGGTCCATTGATGAGGCCATCCACCACTGGGCAGAGAGACACCTCGAAGAGCAAGTGAGCAAGCAGGCCAATCTGTCTCACTGGTTTGCGAAGATTTAGGGCTCCCCCAGCGAGCCTGCAGGTTATGACACCCATCCCACTTTCTCCCTTAGAATCCAAGAGGAATCGATTTTGGATGCCTCAAGTTGATCCCTACGACGGGACAACCAATCCCTTGGACCAAATGGAAACCTACAAGGCCCTCATGAGGGTCCATGGGCCTACCGATGCCCTCCCCTGCATCACCTTCTCAGCTACACTCCAAAAGGCCACTCGAGCCTAGTTCCCCCAATTCAAGCCGAGAAGCATTGACTCCTTCGGACAACTTGAGAAAAAGTTTGTGGCACACTTCGAAGCATTCAGGAGGTGCCACGTGAGGCCGATAGCCTATTCTCTATCCACCAACAAGATCGAGAGCCCCTCCGGGATTATGTGTCCCGATTTAAGCAGCAACCCTAGAGATCTACCACCTTGATGAGCCAGTCGCTATGCTGGCCCCGAAGAGAGGACTTAGGACCTCCTGCTTCATCTAATCTCTCAATAAGAAGCCTCTGAAGACTTACTCGGAGCTCCTCCTCTGGGCTGATAAGTACATCCGCATTGAGGAGGTTGACCATATCAGGAAAGAGTTAGACGGGAGGCCACTGAAGAGGTAGGCCATGCAGGAAGCATCTAGCCCCTTAGCTTTGAAGAATGCACCGGCCCCATGGCCAGGACCCAAGCCCAAAGTCGATCCTACCAAAGAAGAGAAGTTTACTCCTCTCCTCACCTCGAGAGCAAAGGTCCTGATTTCATGACACATAGGGTTATCTTCCTAGGTTTTATTGTCACCCTTGAGGGAGTTTCTACAGATCCTGAAAAGGTTAGGGCAATTGTTGAGTGTCCTATACCCTCTAGCATCCATGATGTGCATAGTTTTCATGGCCTAGCAACCTTTTACAAGAAATTTATTAGGGATTTTAGTACAGTTATCGCATCCATCACTGATTGCATTAGGAAGGGTACATTTGAGTAGACCAAAGCAACTGATAAGGCCATCCTAGAGCTTAAGGATAAGATGACACACGCACCCATCCTTAGATTACCTGACTTCACTAAGGTGTTTGAGGTCGCTTGCGACGCCTCGGGAGTAGGAATAGGTGGGGTACTAAGTCAAGAGAATCACCTTGTAACCTTCTTCAGTTAGAAGCTGAATTAGGCTAAACTTAAGTACTCTACCTATGACAAGGAATTTTATGTGGTAGTCCAGACCCTTAGATATTGAAGACATTACTTACTAACACAGGAGTTTGTCTTATTTTCTGACCATGAGGCACTTCGGTTCCTGAACTCCCAAAAGAAACTAAACCCACGGCATGGTAAATGGATTGAGTACATTCAGGCTTACACTTTTGTCCTGAAGCACCATGCCGGTACTGAAAATAAGGTAGCAGATGCCCTGAGCCGTAGGTCTTTGCTATTAGGATCAGTTAGCATCCAAGTCATAGGGTTTGATAGGTTAAAGGATGAATATGAAACCTGTCCAGACTTTGGAGACATTTACCAGACCCTCAGGCAAGGACCATCCAGTATCCATAGTGAGTATACCATTCAGGATGGCTACCTTTTCCAGAACAATCGACTCTGTAAACCTAAAACTTTCCTTAGAGAGTTCCTAATCTGGGAGACCCATGATGGAGGTTTAGCCGGTCACTTTGGTAGAAATAAGACAATCTTAACAATAGAGGACCAGTTCTTTTGGCCAGGATTGAAAATGCACGTTGCACAGATTGTAGCCAGATATAGAACTTGTGATTTTACAAAACAACATAAGCAAAACATTGATCTTTACACACCTTTACCAGTGCCTGATCGTCTTTATCAGGACCTAAGTATGGACTTCATGTTAGGATTACCAAAGACCCAGAAGAGACATGATTCTATCTTTGTAGTGGTCGATAGGTTCTCTAAGATGGCTCACTTCATCTCCTGTTCCCAGACCTTTGATGCATCCAGAGTAGCCAAGCTTTTCTTAGATCATGTGGTTAAACTCCATGGCCTACCCAAGACCATCATATATGATAGAGATGTTAGGTTCACCAGTTATTTCTTTATTTCTAGAAGACCTTATGGCATCTGTTAGGGACCAAGCTTAAGTTTTCTATAGCCTACCACCCTCAAACAGATGGCCAAACTGAAGTGGTGAACCGTAGTTTAGGAAACCTCCTTAGATGCATGGTAGTTGAACATATTGGAACTTGGGATCTATTGTTGCCTAAAGCAGAGTTTGCCTACAACAGTTCAGTAAATAGGACAACGAATAAGAGTTCTTTTGAGATAGTCCATGGGTACAAGCCTAATCACCCCATTGATCTGATTCCTTTGCCTATTCATGCACGAGACTCAGAGTCTGCAGAGTCATTTGCACAGCATATTAGAGACTTGCACAAGGACATTAGCCAAAAGATAAACCTAAGCAATGAAACTTATAAAAAATTGGTTAATTCCCGAAGAAGGATCAAGGAATTTGATGAAGGGGATTCTGTCATGATTAGGCTTAGGCCTGAGTGGTTCCCACCCGGGACCGTTAAGAAGCTTCATGCTCGTGGAGCCGGACCTTTTAAAGTATTAAAGAAGGTTGGATCAAATGCATATGTATTAGACTTGCTTTCGGATATGGGCATTAGTTATACCTTCAATATTATAGACCTGGTTGAGTACAGGGAACTGGTAACGATACCCAGTGAGGCTTTTGGACCTATCCCTTCTGTTGAGAGTGATCCTTACCCAGAGTGTCCACCAATTAACTAGCCTGAGAGAGAAGAACGGATCGAGCGTATCCTGGACGATCAAGCCATTATGACCCAAGGCCGCGGCTATCAACGCTACCTGGTCCGATGGCAAGGCCGACCAGAGTCGGATGATTCATGAATTTCTTGAGAGGACTTGCAACGCCTTAATCCAGACCTTCTCGAGAGATATGTGAGCCAGTCTGGTCTTCACTCGATAGGGTCGAGTTTCTCCTACCCCGGGAGAATTGGTACGGACACCAGAGGCACCAGAATAAGACAGAGGCTTCTCAACCCTCTGTGGATCACTTAATAACACTCGAGCCCATTGTAATAAAGCTTAGTTCAGCTAAGTTGTCTTTATCAGCTCATGTTGAGCTAGTCCAATCCAGTGTTAGTCAGCTCATGTTGAGCTAATTTTATTTTTTTGAATCCTGTTCAACCATATTGAAGACTCAAGACCACATCATACAAGTGAAGACCAAGTCGAACCAGAGTGAAGACATGGAAGTATAGTCTAAGCCCAACCCAGCTTGAGGATTTGAAACCTAGGAGGAAAATTTAGAAACCCTGAAGCCCTAGACCAGCCGGAAGCAAACTGGGCCAGCCTAGGCCCAAGAGGGAGCTAGGGCGCCTTGGCCTTATGGTGACCACCTCTTGGTCGGCCACTTAGGGTCACCCCCTTGGCCGACCAAGACATGTGTTGGCTCCACCCAGTGATTTTAATGAATAACAAAACATTGAGTGCATATTGTATACTAATGTGTATTTCTAGTTATGAGTTTCTAGAAAGCAAGCACCTCAAATTCTCAAAAATTAAGTATCGTGGCACGCCATGGCACGGAGCATTTTTTGCAACTAAGGGCATTCTCTTCATGCAAAAAGGGCTTTTACATGTTCAATTATTAATTGTTAATGATCCATTTAAGTTTCAGAATTAATGGTTGTGTTTTTGGCCTTATTTGTACTTGATTATGAATTTTTCAGTGTCAAGTGTCGACACCTGGGAAGTCATGTGTCGACACTTCAGCATTTGGCACGCAAAAAAACCCCTTAGCACGCTAAGTGTCGACACCCAGAACTCAAGTATCTACACCTGCATTTCAAGTGTCGGCACTTAAGTTTCCAAGTATCGACTCAAGGCCTAAGATTTTTGAAAATACAGAACTTTACCAATTGAGGATTTTTGTATCAAGTGTCGATACCTGTGCATCAAGTATCGACACTTGAAAGTTCAAGTGTTGATACCTAGAAATCAAGTATCGATACCTGACAGCCAAGTATCGACACCTGATAAGCTAAGTGTCGACACTTGAAGCCTGACAGCCTTAATGGATCTATTTTTCTGACTTGCAGAAATCACTTTTCAAGCTCCAAACGGTTAGATTCGATGTTCCAATGGTCACAAACCATTTTTTGGAAGTTTCTTGTTGTATTGAACCTCCACCAACTTCATTCTAAAGCAATAAAAGTGTATTTAAGTCCATTGAAAGCCAAAAAGCCAATATTCTCTCAAAAACTTCATATCAAGAGCTATTTTAAGTTTGATTCCCTGAAAAAGCCTACAAGCTCATCCTTACATCATTCCCAAAGAGGAGTTTGAAGGATATTCCAAGGAGGAGACAAGACAAAGTATCAACTTGAGCTTCAAAGCTTCCATTCTACTCTTGAAGAGAGTTTGTCTTCTTTTTGAAATTGTATATCTGATTTTGTCTTGTGATTTGACCTTGCTTTCAAGGGTATCTTGAAAGAAGGTTGTTATGGTTTGTTGGTAAGCCAAAGGGATAAAACCAACTAGGGTTAACTTGTGAACCCAAAGACAAAACAAGTGTAAAAGGTTGTTGGTGAGCCTAGGTGACAAAACCAACATAGGTTTTGACTTATGAGCCTTTTGAAAAACAAGTCAGTTATAATCTTGATTAGATTATAGTGGAGTTCCCAAGGGTGGCTTGGGAAGTGGATATAGGTGCTAGGTTTACACCAAACCACTATAAACATTGTGTTTGTGTGTGATTGCCTTCTTTCCTTCTTGCTCTTTGTTTATTGCACTTCATTTACCGCTTTCCGCTGCATTTAATCTTGAGCTTTGAATTTATTACTCACAAACACCACTAGACCCTCACATTACTGTTTTAAATTTTAAAAGACCCAATTCACCCCCCCTCTTGGGCTCCATTTCTGGATAACAAGTGGTATCAGAGCACTGGTACTCTCTTGTAGGTCCAAGGATCTTGAGTAAAAGATCATGACAACCCCAATAGGAATAGATGTAGTTGAAGGTCAAGCTTCAAATCGTTCCCCACTCTTCAATGGCACAAATTACACGTATTGGAAAATATGCATGCGCATTTTTATTCAAGCTATTGATTATAATTTGTGGAGGATAATTGTAAAAGGTCCTCATCAGCCTACTATGTTGGTTGATGGCATTCTCACTCCAAAAATGGAAGATGATTGGGATGAGAATGACATTAAGCAAATAGAGCTTAATGCTAAGGCTATGAATTTGTTATTTTGCTCTCTTGACCCAAGAGAATTTAATAGAATATCTAATTATCTCTCCGCCAAGAAGATTTGGGATACACTTGAGGTTATCCATGAGGGTACACACCAAGTGAAAACAACTAAGATCAACATGCTCATTCATACTTATGAAATGTTTAGAATGAAACCTACTGAATCTATTAGTGAGATGTATACTAGATTCATAAATATTGTGAATGGCATGAGAAGCCTAGAAAAAGTTATTTCTAATGGTAAACTTATGAACAAACTTCTCAGGTCTCTACCGGCTTCTTGGGATACAAAGGTAACAGCTATTGAAGAAGCCAAGGATGTCAACACTCTTCCACTTGAACAACTGTTGGGCTCACTGATGACTTATGAGCTCTGCCTCAAGCAAAAGAATGTGGAAGTCGACAAAAAGAAGAAAGTGATTGCTTTCAAATCCACTGCTAGAGAAGAATCAAGCGATGACTCTGAAGAAGATGAGACGGCTCTAATGGAAAGAAAATTCAGAAGGTTTATGAGGAAGAAAAAATTCAACTTCAAGAAAAAATCCCTGAAAGGTGAGCCAAGTAAAGAGAAGGACAAGGAAAAAGAGAAGGAGCAGCCCACTTGTTTTGAATGCAAGAAACCAGGTCATTTTAAGGTAGACTGCCCCTTGCTCAAGAAAAGTAGAAGAAAATTGAGAAAGAAAGCCATGATGGCAACCTGGAGTGATAGTGAGGACTCCAGCTCTGAAGAAGAACAGTAGGAAGTGGCAAACTTCTGTCTGATGGCGGATCATGATGAGGTACAATCTGAAATAGAGAATGAATTTATATTTGATGAACTTCATGAAGTTTTTGATGAACTAGTTATAGAATTTCAAAAACTAAAGTCAAAACATAAAGATTTGAAAAAGCAAAATTTGGAGTTAGCTAAAGCAAATCATAAGTTTTCTAATGAAAATGATTGTCTTCTTCTTCAAAATAGAAAATTAAATGATAAAATTTCAGTTCTTGAAAAAGAAAAAGAAGTTTTGAAAAAGAAAAGTTCTTTAATTTCAAATGAAAATCTTTCAATACAAAGCAAGGAAATTTTGGATGAAAATAAAAGATATAAAGAAGAAATTGAAAAGTTAAAACCTTTTGTGGATAAATTTACATACAGTTCTGAAAAATTAAACTTGCTTTTGAACAATCAAAGGGCTGTTTTTGATAGAACAGGTTTAGGGTTTAGAACTCATAAGAAACATAAACTTTTTAAAAATTTCTTTGGACCTACATCTTCATCCATTACTTGTTATGTATATGGTACTATAGGGCATAAATCTTATATGTGTAACAAAAGAAGATTAAGTAATATTAAGAAAGTTAGGGTTCCAAAAGAAATCAATGTCACTAACCTGAAATGACCCAAGATGACTTGGATACCTATAGTCTCCACTTGATCTTTATTGCAGGTATGCCTTGCAACCAATAAGAAAAGAATGTAGTATCTTGATAACGGTTGCTCAAGACATATGACAGGAGATGTGGAGCAGTTCTCATCACTCGAATATCAAAATGGTGGCAATGTGACTTTTGGTGATAATGGAAAGGGCAAAATTGTTGGTATTGATAAAGTCCATAACACACCCTCTTCTTACATTGATAATGTTTTATATGTTGATGGTTTGAAACATAACTTGCTTAGTATTAGTCAGTTTTGTGACAAGAATTTTAAAGTTGTTTTTGAATCTTCTATGTGCATTATTTCTAGTTTAGATGACAATGGCATCAAGTTCATTGGTCATAGGCATGGCAATATTTATATGGTTGATCTTGATGATCTTCCGATTTGAAATGGTCAATGCCTAGTAGCAATGGAAGCCGAGATCAATGAAACTAGTTGGCTTTGGCATCGTAGACTAGGATATGCTAGTATACATTTGATTTCAAAACTAGTAAAAAGAATTTGATAAAGGATTTGCCTAAACTCAGTTTTAAAAAAGACAAGATTTGCAGTGCATGTCAGCTTAGAAAACAAACCAAATCCTCTTTCAAACCAAAAGGAGTAATCTCTACATCTAGACCCTTAGAGTTGCTTCATATGGACCTCTTTGGACCAACTAGAACATCTAGTTTGGGAGATAAGAAGTACGATCTAGTCATTGTAGATGATTTCTCATGATTTACATGGATCATATTTTTAGCACACAAAGATGAAATATTTTCTGAATTCATTAGATTTCATAAATGAGTTTCAAATGAAAAAGGTATTTCAATCGTATCTTTGAGAAGTAATCATGGAACCGAATTTGAAAATGCTGATTTTGATAAATTTTGTATTGAAAATGTCATTCATCACAATTTTTCAGCACCTAGGACACCTCAACAAAATGGGATGGTAGAAAGGAAAAATAGAACTCTTGAAGAAATGGCATGCACCATGCTTTGTGAAAATGACTTACCTAGATATTTTTGGACGGAAGCCATAAATACTGCATGCTATGTTTTAAATCGAGTTTTGATCCGACCGATTTTAAAGAAAACACCTTATGAGCTTTGAAAGGGTAGAAAACCCTCAATTTGTTACTTTCATGTTTTTGGATGCCGTTGTTTCATTTTAAACAATGATAAGAATAATTTGAGAAAATCTAATGTCAAATCAGATGAGGGAGTCTTTTTAGGCTACTCCATATCTAGTAAGGCATATAGGGTCTTCAACAGAAGAACACTTGTTGTTGAAGAATCATACATGTGGTATTTGATCAATCTAACCATAAATCTTTGAGAAAAGAAGATGTGCTTTCTAATGAAACAGGTACCAAGATAACTGAAAGTGTAAACAACTACGAAGAACCTACCAAAGAACAAGAAGATGATCACAACACTGAAGAAGATTAAGTACAAGGTGATGAAAACACATCTACAGTTGATCCACTACCGAAAGAATGAAGGTATGCTTATGGACATCCAAAAGAACTAATTATTGGTGATCCATCTAAAGGTGTAAGCACTCGATCATCCCTTAGAAATATCTATGATTATTTAGCTTTTGTTTCTCAAATTGAACCAAAAAATATTAAGGAAGCTGAATGTGATAGTAATTAGATAAATACTATGCAAGATGAACTTAACCAATTCAAAAGAAACAATGTTTGGATATTAGTAGATAGGCTTTCAAATACTTCGATTATTGGAACAAAATAGATTTTTCGAAATAAACTTGATGAAAATGGTATTATTACAAGAAATAAAGCTAGACTAGTTGCCAAAGAATACAATCAGGAGGAAGGGATAGATTTTGATAAAACCTTTGCTCATGTGGCTAGACTTGAAGTAATTAGGCTATTGTTGGCTTTTGCTTACTTTATGAATTTTAAATTATTTCAAATGGATGTTAAAAGTATCTTTTTAAATGGTTTTATTGAAGAAGAGATTTATGTTGAACAACCTCCTAGTTTTGAAAATTCTAAATTTCCAAATCATGTTTTCAAACTTCAGAAAGCTTTGTATGGTTTGAAACAAGCTCCTAGAGCTTAGTATGATCGTTTAAGTTCTTTCTTGCTCAAAAATGATTTTGCTAGAGGTAATGTAGACAAAACTTTATTTTTGAAGAAAAGAATGATGATCTCTTAGTAGTACAAATCTATGTAGATGATATCTATTTGGTGCTACTAACGAATCTCTTTGTCAAGAATTTGCAAAGTTAATGCAGAGTGAGTTCGAGATGAGCATGATGGGAGAACTAAATTTATTCCTTGGACTCCAAATAAAGCAAATCAAAGAGGGGATCTTCATCAACTAAGCAAAGTACACAAAAGAAATACTCAAGAAGTTTGGGATGGAGAACACCAAGCCTTTAGGTACCCCTATGAGCTCTACATGTAGACTTGACAAGGATGAATCAGGTAAATCTATTGACCAAAAATTATATCGTGGCATGATCGTGTAGGGTTTGATGGCAAGGCGGAAATATAGATTTCAAAATTTTTATTTTTATCTTTTGAAATCTTCACCAAACCTTTAACCCAAGATCTCCTTAAAAGAATTAAAACATATAAAATGTATATATAAGATTTAATCTCAAATTAAGATACTAACCTGTATCGCAAAATCCATACTCTGAATCTCCACCAGGTGCCCAAATGTTCACCCTCCAATGGTGATCCACACAGAAAAAAATGAAGACAACAATTTCTAGTTCTTGGCTCCTCTTCTTGAATTCTTTTTCAAGAATTCAATTCTTGGACTTTTAGGCTAAAATTTTCTTTCTTGAAAATTTCTTTTCTTCCTTCTTTCCTCTTCTTGAATTTTCTTCAAGAATTCCCTTTCTTGAATTCCTTTTCTTGAATTGAATTGGAAGAAAAATTAAGACAGGCAAAGTCTTAATTCAAGAAGGAAAAGAAGAAGAACAGATCCTTTCCTTTTTCTTTCCTTTACCGTTCAATACCTTCTTCTTATTCTTGTTTAGGGTCAGAGTATCGACAGAGGATACCTCTGTAAGGAAAACAATATCCAACAAGAACAAGGGGAAGGAGTATTCTGGAGAGGAAGAAAGGGAATTGGATCTCTGAATTATGTTGCGTGAAAACCCCCGAGAACCCAACCCTATTTATAGATCTCAGAGGGGTGTCTTCTCAAAACAACGCAACCCTCTGAAACCCCAGGAATCACGATCCCTCATTCCTCACGTGTCCCCTCAACCAAAAATCTTGATTCTCTGATTTAATTTTCATTTTTTCGACGAGGAGGACTCTCGGAAAAACTTCTGGAAGAATCGCGACTTTTGGAGACGGATTTGCGACCGAAAAGCGACGGATCTTTTCCTTAATTTTTTCTGGCCATCAGATCCAGATCCAAGGGCGCCAGACAAGGATCTGAATTGCCCCATTTTTAGATATTTCTCCGACGTTATTTTCTTTCTCACGCGTATTAAGAGGAGTCCACGCGCGTGGACTCTTCTTCTTGGCGCGCGCGGGTGAGAAAAGGGAGAGGGTGGCTTGGAGAGAGGGTCTCAGTGAACTTAATTCACTTGGGTTCAGCCATGGGTTAGCCCAATGTCCTAAAAATTAAATTGGACCTTAATCTGGTTCAATTAGAACCCAATTAAGCCCAATTCGGAACCAAATTCGAATCTGATTTGAATAGAAATTTGGTTTGCAACACATGCTAGTGTGTTTATCCTGCAAACATGATTTAATTCCAAATTAAATCCTTCATCAATTTTCTTTTGTG
The DNA here is from genome assembly GCA_021397845.1 of Areca catechu. Classification (NCBI taxonomy): domain Eukaryota; kingdom Viridiplantae; phylum Streptophyta; class Magnoliopsida; order Arecales; family Arecaceae; genus Areca; species Areca catechu. Next base: position 180,875,421 of record CM038039.1, on the reverse strand, counting down.
TGTGACCCATTGGGTTCCACACCTAGCCAGTAGTAGGTCCGAGTGCTATTTGACTTAATTCGGTTAGATCTCAACTAAGCCGATTTAGGTCAACTCAAACTAGCTCGACTCGGTCAATTAGAATCTAATTCAAATTAACTGATTTGAATTACCATGACTCAATCATATACCTACAAGACAAGATTGACGTCTAGCAACGTATCATGTCTACCTGGAAGATGTGGAATTTTGGTGAAATTACCAAAATACCCTTCAGTGGTGAGTTACCGGGCAATTCAGTCCTTTGATCAACTTGCATCCCGAATATGATTATGAATATGGATACTTGTCAAATCCAATTTCATATTCATCCCTAGCTCAATCTTTATAATGATGATTCATTAATGAACCATTAGAAAATAACTCTAATGTTCATACTTTGATCAAAGGTTTCCTGAATCCATCATTTGAAATTAGCTGGATACTATTCCCTCTTACTAGGGCTGATCAATTCCTTGTTGACCTACTCACAACCTCCATATACAATCCACCATAACCAGTATCACCTCGTGCATGACTCAGTGTCATGATTGATTGCGAACCAAAGTATGGATTCATATATATAAGGTACTATGGTAGTCTCAGGTCAAAGGACCACATGCACTACTCCCACTATGAGAATTATCTATTGACAAACAGATAAGGTTCCATTAGATATTCTCAATCTGGATCAATTCAGTGAACTCATTCTCTAATGAACACTCACATCCTAGTATTAGTGTCAAACACAAGTGACTGTGAGATCAGTCACCCTCATCACAAAACATATATAGGATGTGCTGGTCTTGCCGGAAACATTGATCCCCAACTCAATGTCCCATCGACCAGGAATATTTTAGATTAGGGTTTTAAGGCTTTAGGTCTCACTGGTATGATCTTATCATAACCCTAGAACCATAGTCCTAATCTATGGGGTTCATCATAAAATCAAAAAGACACAGCAAATGATGAAAATAATGCCTTTATTATAAAATGTCAATTCATTGATTTTGGGATCAAAATACAATATTTCAATTGGCTTTCAGGGCATAATCTTTCAATCTCCCACTTGCACTAAAGCCAATCGCCTTTAAATTTTAACCCCATACAATCAAGGTGGCGATCAAACTCTCGCTGTGATAGAGCCTTAGTGAACGGGTCTGCTACGTTGTTCTTCGTTTCTACCCTTTTAATGCAGACTTCTTGTCTTTCGACAATCTCTCGAACGAGATGGAAGCGTCTCAGAATGTGCTTTGATTTGTGATGAGCTCTTGGTTCTTTTGCTTGAGCAACAGCCCCCGTATTATCACAGTAAAGTGATACTGGACCTTCAATCTCAGGAACTACGCCCAACTCTGATATGAACTTCTTCATCCAGACAGCTTCCTTGGCAGCTTCACTAACAGCAATGTACTCTGCCTCAGTTGTTGAGTCAGCTATAGTTTGCTGTTTAGAACTTTTCCAGCTTACAGCTCCTCCATTAAGGGTAAAAACATACCCAGATATAGATTTGCTGTCATCTGGATCTGATTGAAAACTAGAATCTGAATAAGCTTCTAGTTTAAGATCAGATCCTCTGTATATTAGAAAAATATCCTTAGTTCTTCTTAAGTATTTAAGAATATTTTTCACAGCCTTCCAATGATCCTCTCCTGGATCAGCCTGAAACCTGCTGGCTATACCTAAGGCATATGCCACATCAGGCCTAGTACATAACATAGCATATATAATAGACCCTACTGCCGAAGCATAAGGTATAAAATTCATTCTATTTCTTTCTTCAGGTATCTTAGGAGACATCTTCTTAGAAAGATGTATGCCATGACCAATAGGTAAGTAACCTCTTTTACTTTCCTCCATGCTAAATCTATTTAGCACTTGGTCAATGTACCTAGACTGGGATAAACCTAGCATCCTCCTAGATCTATCTCTATAGATCTTGATGCCTAGTATATAAAATGCTTCTCCCAAGTCTTTCATGGAAAACTGTTTAGATAACCATACCTTGACTGATTGTAACATTGGGATATCATTCCCAATGAGGAGTATGTCATCTACATACAGAACCAAGAAAACTATGGCACTCCCACTAGTCTTCTTGTACACACAAGGTTCATCCTCATTTTTGATAAAGTCAAATTCTTTGACTGTCTTATCAAATCGGATGTTCCAACTCCTAGATGCTTGCTTTAATCCATAAATAGATTTCTTTAGCCTACATACCTGATTAGGTTTAGTCTTCAAGACAAAACCTTCTGGCTGTGACATATAAACCTCTTCCTCAAGGAAACCATTGAGGAATGCAGTTTTCACATCCATCTGCCAGATTTCATAATCATGATATGCTGCTATAGCAAGCATGATCCGAATAGATTTGAGCATGGCAACAGGAGAAAATGTTTCATCATAATCTATTCCCTGTTTTTGTCTGAAACCCTTAGCCACTAATCTGGCTTTATAAGTTTCAACTTGGCCATCTATCCCAATCTTTTTCTTATAGACCCATTTGCATCCAATAGGGTTAACACTCTCTGGTGCATTAACCAAAGTCCAGACTTGGTTGACATACATGGAGTCCATTTCGGATCTCATGGCTTCCAGCCATTTGTCTGAGTCACTACTTATGACAGCATCCGTATATGTTAGAGGCTCATCATTATCAATGATTCGGGCTTCATTATTTTCAATAATGAACCCATACCTTTCAGGTGCATGTCGCACCCTATCAGACTTACGGATAGGAGTGGTGTGTTCAGGTTCTATACTAACTGTGTTATGATTTTGTTGAGATGTATCTACTTGTTGAACTTCTTCAAGTTCAATATTTCTCCCACTGCCCTTTTGTAGGATGAATTCTTTCTCCATAAAAATGGCATGCCTACTGACTAAAACCTTTTGTTCAGTAGGGTGGTAGAATAGATATCCTATACTATCTTTGGGATATCCAACAAATAGACATTTTTCTGCTCTAACATCAAGCTTTTGTCCAAAATCTCTTTTGACATAGGCTGGACATCCCCATATCTTAAGGTGCTTAAGATTGGGTTTCTTTCCCCTCCATAACTCATATGGAATGCTAGATACAGATTTGGAAGGTACTCTATTCAAAATATTAGTCACTGTTTCCAAGGCATATCCCCAGAAAGAAACAGGTAAGTCTGTAAAGCATATCATGGACCGTACCATATCTAATAAAGTACGATTTCTCCTTTCAGCAACACCATTTAATTATGGTGTGTAAGGAGGAGTCCATTCAGAGATGATTCCCTTTTGTTTAAGGTGATCAAGAAACTCGGTGGATAAGTATTCACCTCCTCTATCTGATCGAAGGATCTTAATACTTTTCCCCGTTTGTTTCTCTACCATACTTTGATACTCTAAAAATTTTTCAAAGGCTTCGGACTTATGTTTCATTAGATACATAAATCCGTACCTTGAAAAATCATATGTGATGAAATATGAGTATCCACCCTTGGCCTGAGTTGTCATAGGTCCACATACATCAGTGTGTATGAGTCCTAATAACTCTGTTGTCCTTTCATTATGTCCACTAAATGGAGTCTTGGTCATTTTATCCATGAGACATGATTCACAAGTTCCTAATGATTCATAGTCATAAGGATTAAGGAATTTTTCCTTGTATAACTTGTTAATCCTCTGCTCACTAATATGTCCAAGATGACAGTGCCAAAGTAAAGTATTGTTTACTTCATCTCTTTTTCGTTTATTACTAACATGTAGTATATTGTCATCAGAAGATAAAGTTAAGAGACCATTGCAAAATATGCCATTAAATATTATTTCATTAGAAAAACTGATTGAGCAGCCACTGCTCAATACATTCATAATATATCCTTGTTTAAGTAACAAGGGTACATATATGATGTTTGTAATGATTCTAGGCATAAAATAATAATTTTTTAACTCTAAAATCTTCCCAGAAGGTAGCTTCAACATATAAGTCCCTACAGCTTCTGCTTGGATGGAATCTCCTCCAGCACCGTAGAGCTCGAAGTCACATTCCTTTAAAACTCTAATGTTCTGTAGTCCCTGCAATGATTTGCAGATATGATGACCACAAGCAGTATCCAATACCCAAGAGTTTGAATTAGAAGAGTCTAATGACAAAATTGCATGTATCTCATACATACCTTTTGGTGCATCACTAGCACCAGGCTTCACACTTGCAAGGTAAACCTTGCAGTTTCTTTTCCAGTGACCCGGCTTGCCACAATGAAAGCAGGTCATTTGTCCGGAGGCCTTCTTTCCTTTCTTTTTCTTGATGCCCCCTTTTGGGTTTAACCTCCTCTTGGAACCCTTTTTACCTATTTTCTTCTTGTTTACACCATCCACAAGAAGAAGTGGAGCCTTATTTTTCTTTAAATGGCTCTCTGCTGTTTTTAACATATTCAACAGCTCAGGCAAGGAAGTGTTAAGTTTGTTCATATGATAATTAAGAACAAACTGTGAAAATGACTTTGGGAGTGACTGCAGGATTAAATCCTGATTCAACTCCCCATCCATAACAAAACCCAATTGACCCAATCGGGTGATTAGGTCAATAACCTTTAATACATGGTCTTGTACGGATGTACCTTCTGTCATCCTTGCACGGAATAACTACTTAGATATTTCATATCTTGCAATTCGACTATGTTCTCCATAAAGTTCTTTTAAATTGAGCAATATGGAGTTTGTGTCCATGCTTTCATGTTGCCTCTGTAACTCATTGGTCATAGAGGCAAGCATTATACACTTGACAGTAAGTGAGTCATTTTGCCACGTGTTATATATGGTCTTATCCTCTTGCGAGGCATCTTCCCCTAATGGTTCCAAGGTTGGGGTATCAAGAATATAAGAAATTCTTTCTTGGCTGAGTACTATCTTCAGGTTTCTCAACCAATCAACATAGTTTGGTCCAGTCAATTTATTTGCATCAAGAATGCTACGGAGTGAGAGTGAAGATGCCATTTAATCTACATTAACAAACAACATTACATAAGCAAACAATCAATGTTGAGAAAACATAATTAAATTAGGACTTTAACTTAATTATGTCTCCCACTATTTTTTCAAGCATCATAACCCTCAATGTGATGATCGAGAAAACCCTAATTGGTTCTCTTAGTGGGGTTGAGATCCTAATTCCTTATAAAAGACCTTGTGTGTACACAACAAATCTTATATAAGTTCAAAGGTAGGAAAACTCTTTCCAATTATAATTTATACAATTCTCAACTTATCTTGGCCTCTAAAATATTAATAGCTTTGTGTGTACACAACAAACTATAATATTTTAGTTAAGTTAGACCCTTCATTGCTATATAGTCATGATATTAATTATAATACCCTTGTGTGTACACAACAAAGTATTATATTAAATCATTCCATAAACATCAAATGTACCAAGCAAAAATTATGTTAGTCACCATAAAGAAAAAGGCCTTGTGTGTACACAACAAACCTAATATGGATCATAACATAATAATGACTTGGCATGAAGGAAGGCCATATGTAGTGAATATTACACTAAGCATATCAATCAATAATTAAGTTAATCATACCGGCCAGGTAAGTGGGAGAGTGGTGGGAGTCCCCCCGTTGCTTTCCTTAGACACCAATAAGAATTGGCCAGGTCAGTCAACGGAACCAATTAAAAACCACGTCCTCTTTACCGATCATGAACCACTTTTCCTAGACACCGAATGATAAACTAATCATATTGATTATTTTTGCTTTTGGTATATGACACTACAACTTAATATGTTTTTAAAGAGGGCTTTATTAAAACAAAGCACATTCTCGCAAATATGTGCCATAGTGTGCCATCATACTAGGACAACCATTTACCACATAATGGATCCACCATTATGCCAGGGCAACCTTATTTCAGTATGATGACTAGAAGGCTAAACATATCTCTATGCAAATTAAGGTTTAAGTGAAAACCTTAATTAGTGGCATACATCAAACATATATGCATAATTAACACAAATATGTGATTAGTGTGTCATCATACTAGGACAACCATTTACCACATAATGGATCCACCATTATGCCAGGGCAACCTTATTTCAGTATGATGACTAGATCTCTAAACATATCTCTACAACAATTAGGGTTTGAGTGAAAACCCTAATTGGTGACATTACATCAAACATATACTACTTCTCATGTTACTTATATAAATATGCATCTAAAAATCAGCATATATATTTTAATCTTAATAAGGAGGCTCTGATACCACTGTAGGGTTTGATGGCGAGGCGGAAACATAGATTTCAAAATTTTTATTTTTATCTTTTGAAATCTTCACCAAACCTTTAACCCAAGATCTCCTTAAAAGAATTAAAACATATAAAATGTATATATAAGATTTAATCTCAAATTAAGATACTAACCTGTATCGCAAAATCCAAACTCTGAATCTCCACCAGGTGCCCAAATGTTCACCCTCCAATGGTGATCCACACAGAAAAAAATGAAGACAACAATTTCTAGTTCTTGGCTCCTCTTCTTGAATTCTTTTTCAAGAATTCAATTCTTGGACTTTTAGGCTGAAATTTTTTTTCTTGAAAATTTCTTTTCTTCCTTCTTTTCTCTTCTTGAATTTTCTTCAAGAATTCCCTTTCTTGAATTCCTTTTCTTGAATTGAATTGGAAGAAAAATTAAGACAGGCAAAGTCTTAATTCAAGAAGGAAAAGAAGAAGAACAGATCCTTTCCTTTTTCTTTCCTTTACCGTTCAAGACCTTCTTCTTATTCTTGTTTAGGGTCAGAGTTTCGACAGAGGATACCTCTGTAAGGGAAACAATACCCAACAAGAACAAGAGGAAAGAGTATTCTGGAGAGGAAGAAAGGGAATTGGATCTCTGAATTATGTTGCGTGAAAACCCCAGAGAACCCAACCCTATTTATAGATCTCAGAGGGGTGTCTTCTCAAAACAACGCAACCCTCTGAAACCCCAGGAATCACGATCCTTCATTCCTCACGCGTCCCCTCAACCAAAAATCATGATTCTCTGATTTAATTTTCATTTTTTCGACGAGGAGGACTCTCGAAAAAACTTCAGGAAGAATCGCGACTTTTGGAGACGGATTTGCGATCGAAAAGCGACGGATCTTTTCCTTAATTTTTTCTGGCCATCAGATCTAGATCCAAGGGTGTCAGACAAGGATCTGAATCGCCCCTTTTTCAGATATTTGTTCGACGTTATTTTCTTTCTCACACGTATTAAGAGGAGTCCACGCGCGTGGACTCTTCTTCTTGGCATGCGCGGGTGAGAAAAGGGAGAGGGCGGCTTGGAGAGAGGGTCTCAGTGAACTTAATTCACTTGGGTTCAGCCATGGGTTAGCCCAATGTCCTAAAAATTAAATTGGACCTTAATCTGGTTCAATTAGAACCCAATTAAGCCCAATTCGGAACCAAATTCGAATCTGATTCGAATAGAAATTTGGTCTGCAACACATGCTAGTGTGTTTATCCTGCAAACATGATTTAATTTCAAATTAAATCCTTCATCAATTTTCTTTTGTGTGTGACCCATTGGGTTCCACACCTAGCCAGCAGTAGGTCCGAGTGCTATTTGACTTAATTCGGTTAGATCTCAACTAAGCCGATTTAGGTCAACTCAAACTAGCTCGACTCGGTCAATTAGAATCTAATTCAAATTAACTGATTTGAATTATCATGACTCAATCATATACCTACAAGACAAGATTGACGTCTAGCAACGTATCATGTCTACCCGGAAGATGTGAAATTTTGATGAAATTACCAAAATACCCTTCAGTGGTGAGTTACCGGGCAATTCAGTCCTTTAATCAACTTGCATCCCGAATATGATTATGAATATGGATACTTGTCAAATCCAATTTCATATTCATCCCTAGCTCAATCTTTATAATGATGATTCATTAATGAACCATTAGAAAATAACTCTAATGTTCATACTTTGATCAAAGGTTTCCTGAATCCATCATTTGAAATTAGCTGGATGCTATTCCCTTTTACTATGGCTGATCAATTCCTTGTTGACCTACTCACAACCTCCATATACAATCCACCATAACCAGTATCACCTCGTGCATGACTCAGTGTCATGATTGATTGCGAACCAAAGTATTGATTCATATATATAAGGTACTATGGTAGTCTCAGGTCAAAGGACCACATGCACTACTCCCACTATGAGAATTATCTATTGACAAACAGATAAGGTTCCATTAGATATTCTCAATCTGGATCAATTCAGTGAACTCATTCTCTAATGAACACTCACATCCTAGTATTAGTGTCAAACACAAGTGACTGTGAGATCAGTCACCCTCATCACAAAACATATATAGGATGTGCTGGTCTTGCCAGAAACATTGATCCCCTTCTCAATGTCCCATCGACCAGGAATATTTTAGATTAGGGTTTTAAGGCTTTAGGTCTCACTGGTATGATCTCATCATAATCCTAAAACCATAGCCCTAATTTATGGGGTTCATCATAAAATCAAAAAGACACAGCAAATGATGAAAATAATGCCTTTATTATAAAATGTCAATTCATTGATTTTGGGATCAAAATACAATATTTCAATTGCCTTTCAGGGCACAATCTTTTAGATCGGTTCATTGCTATATCTTACTGGCAGTAGGCCAGATATCATGTTTAGTATTTGTGTGTGTGCTAGATATCAATCTAATCCTAAAGAGTCTCATCTTTTGGCTGTTAAACGCATACTTAGATATATATCTGGCTCAATTGAAATTGGTTTGTAGTACTCTAGAGATTCTTCATTTGAATTGATTGATTATTCTTATGCTGATTTTGCTGGGTGTAAACTTGATCGTAAAAATACTAGTGGAACCTATTAGTTTCTTGGAGTAAATCTGATCTCTTGGAGTAGCAAGAAACAGAATTCAGTTGCTCTATCTACGACGGAAGTCGAATATATAGCAGTAGGAAGCTGTTGTGCTCAAATCCGTTGGATCAAACAACAACTGAAGATTTTGGCATTAAACTAATTAAGACACCCATAAGATGTGACAATACTAATGCAATCAATCTAACTAATAATACTGTGCAACATTCAAGAAGTAAACACATTGAAATAAGACATCATTTCATAAGAGATCATTTACAAAACTCTAATGTTATACTTGAATTTGTGTGTACTGATGATCAATTAGCTGATGTGTTTACCAAACCATTGAGTGAAGAAAGATTTTGTTTGATTAGAAGAGAGTTAGGCGTCATTGACCCATTTTCCTAGAACTCTCTCAAACTTCATCTTACCCAAGGTATTTTACTCAAAAAATACTTGCTTTTAGTCCCAAAAGCTTTTAAATACTTCCTTAAATTTTATAAAAAATTTTTGTTTTTTGTTTTTTTGGGATTTTCTTGGCCAAGTGTCGACACTTGGATTATGTCAAGTATCGACACCTGACCAAGTGTCGACACTTGACAAATCCTAAGTGTCGACACTTGCGGGAAAAATCTATTTTTAAACAACGGACCGAGGATTTTGTTTTTTGTTTTCCCCCATCTCTTTCAAAGCAACAGTGGTCACCTACACTCCAAATCTTCCTTTTCCCGTTTACCCCAACAAGATTCAGGTATTTCCCCCTTCTATTTTCATTTTATTCCTCTCATTTTCATTTTATTTTGTCATTTTCGAACCGTGCAACCTAGAATAGGGTTTTTCCGAACATTTTTAGAGATTTTAACTAGATTTTCACGTGTTTTAATGGATTTCTAAAACTCCATTTGAGGGAATGGTAGTTTGAAGGCATTTTTCTCAGATTTCCCATAGTTTTTTGGCCGTTTTCACGTTTATTCCATCCGATTTTCAAAAAATCACTGTTGGATTGATTATAGCTAAAACAATTTGGGTTTTCATCTAAAATCTAGTGTTCTAAAACCATTTATTGCTTTATCATAGTTTTGGAAATATTATTTATGATGTTTTTGCGACATTTTCACCACTTTGCTAAAACTCTAATTGATTTTAACCCAAATTCTATGCGTTTTGGTATTTTGGCCTTACAAAATGTATTTTACAAAAGTTCAAATATATTTTTACAACCAAAAATATTTTTTTATATATATTTATACGGGGTAATGTCTTTTAATCAAAATGTAGTTTGTGAAATTTCAATTTTCAAACTGTTGGTAGATTTCCTAAGATTTTTTTTTTTAAAAAAAAGGGTATTTTACAACCCAAAATTATTTTAATCTTAGTTTTCAAAACTTGTCTTAGCACCTTTTAAGAAATGAAATTCTCTTTAGCTCAACAAGTGGCCAGACCTATAGTTCTAAGTTTGATTGAACCTGTCTTCCTTCTTTCCTATTCAGCTTGTTTGACATGGGTCCAAGAAAGAGATTAGTGGTTAGGAGACCTAGTCAGAGATCTGAGAGGAGGACGAAGACTAGACATGACACTGGTGAGTCGAGTAGCTCAGTTGTGCCTGGTTCCCCTGCAGAGAGGATGGCAGGGAAGGCTGTTGCCTCTGGTTGATGGATTGACCTCGAGTTCTTCGACAAGCAGCACTTTCAGATACGTCAGACCCTTACCGATGTGGGATTGGTACCCTTCTGTACCATATAGGAGAGGTATTACCCCCACCTGGTATGAGAGTTTTATGGAGAATTGGACTGCCGTCGTTTGACATGGAGGACTTCTGTCCGGGGTATTGAGATTGTTCTAACAGAAGAGCTTCTCAGTAGGGTTTAGGAAATTCCACACCGAGGTATTAGCATTTTCTCTGTGGAGGACAGGGAGGCCGGCTTTCGATGTATTCTGGAGCGCGAGGATGTTCGTGGTGTGACAGTAGTCACCGCGAATCAGCTGTCAGTGGAGATGCGACTCCTTCATCATATCATGGCCCGGATTCTACTGTCGAAGATGGGGCACTTTGATTTTATCACAGAGAGGGAGCTGATGCTCATGGTTTGCTTGACACAGAGGACCCAGGTCGACATTCCTTCTATGATGTTGGTACAGATGAGAGATGCAGCGAGCCAGCGGCGACACTGTCTACCTTATGGTATGGGGCTGACTCAGATTTTCAGAGCATGTGGAGTATCCTTGGAGGGGGAGATCCCCAAGGAGATCTTGCACACAGATGTATATGATGAGAGGTCGCTCCATCATATGGGGTACAGATTGGTTGCAGGCAGATGGGTTAGGAGGGAGTCTGGCTAGGAGCCAGATGAGGAGGATGAGGTTCGTGAGGCAGAGGCAGGGCCATCAGGGCCAGTCAGTCCTATTGCTTAGGCAGCTTATGCATCCGAGACTGAGCCTATGACACCTTCGGCCACTCTTTCTATAGCTCCTCCAGAATCTACTGCTTTACATTCTGAGGAATTCTCTCGTAAGCAGTTTGCAGAGATTAGAGGTGAGCTCATTAGTCTTGGAGCTCGGACAACTCAGCTACGGATTGAGATAGAGAGCCTTAGAGCTCACACAGCTGCTGAGCATGCTGAGATTCGTCAGACTATGGAGGCAAGATTTGCTCGCATTGAGGGTTTGATTAGATCCCTACTTCCTCCTATTGCTCCTACTGATCCTCCTGCTACTGATGATGATGATGGCGATGACCACCAGGATGACCCTGATGATACTATGGAGGGTGGTGATCGCACTGATGGGATGGAGGATAGAGCTACAGATGTTCTTGATGACGGCAGTGACAGTGATGATGGTGCTGATGGTTATGAGGTTGTCAGCCAAGAGCTGCAGTCCCCTGATGTTCCTCCTGTTGATGCTACTAGCACCCCAGCTACCACTGATCCAGTCTTTGTTACCCTCACTAAGACTCTACCCCCTCCCTCTTCTAGAGCCTCTAGAGTTGCACCTCGTTTTGGACCATCCACTAGGACTAGGAGTCATGGTATCTTGAAAACTCCTAGTAGTCTAGCTCGTAGGATAGGATTTCAGGTCCTATTTCCTTTGAGATTCCATCTGATAAGGATTAGCCTCACAGATGTCTATTCTGTTGTATGCTCTTTATGTTACTTCTGTTGTATGACTCTTGATATACTCTATTTGTTTCAGTTTTGCTGATGAGTTAGCAAGTTTTGTACTGAAAACTCCACTTATCAGATATATATATATATATCAGTTTGATGTTTATAAATTGTAATTTACTATAACTGCTTGATTGGTTACATTTACTTTCTTTGGCTTTGATACTTTCTTTGACTCTTTTTGACTCTGATACCTGTCAACTCTAATACTCCACCACTTTTTGTCTCCATGCTCATTTTGAGGGGGAGGTTATTCCCCTTTCTAATGATTGACAAAAAGGGGGAGTAATGGTATAGATTGTATGGGAGTATGGTATAATTGTATGTGTTTGCAAATTTTTCAATTTGATTTGGTACCCAGATTGACATATTGTTTATTCTGATTAGAATTATCTAATTGAGGGGGAGATTGATTCTTCCTAACTATGAAAATTATGGCTCATATGAACTTACAATCATATTCATGAAATATCATAGTTGAAATTTGAAAATTTATGCTGATTTACTCAAGATTTTGTCATCATTAAAAAGGGAGAGATTGTTGGCTCCACTTAGTGATTTTGATGAATAACAAAACATTGAGTGCATATTGTATACTAATGTGTATTTTTAGTTATGAGTTTTCAGGAAGCAAGCACCTCAAATTCTCAAAAATTAAGTATCGTGGCATGCCGTGGCACGGAGCATTTTTCGCAACTAAGGACATTTTCTTCATGCAAAAAAAGATTTTACATGTTCAATTATTAATTGTTAATGATCCATTTAAGTTTCAGAATTAATGGTTGTATTTTTGGCCTTATTTGCACTTGATTATGAATTTTTCAGTGTCAAGTGTTGACACCTGGGAAGTCAAGTGTCGATACTTCAGCATTTGGCACGCAGAAAAATCCCTTGGCATGCCAAGTGTCGACACCCAGAACTCAATTGTCGACACCTGCATTTCAAGTGTCGACACTTAGGTTTCCAAGTGTCGACTCAAGGCTTGAGATTTTTGAAAATACAGAACTTTGCCAATTGAGGATTTTTGTGTCAAGTGTTGACACTTGTGCATCAAGTACCGACACTTGAAAGTTCAAGTGTTGACACCTAGAAATCAAGTGTCGACACCTGACAGCCAAGTGTCAACACCTGATAAGCCATGTGTCGATACTTGAAGCCTGACAGCCCTAACGGATCTATTTTTCTGACTTGCAGAAATCACTTCTCAAGCTCCAAAAGGCTAGATTCGAGGCTCCAATGGTTACAAACCACTTTTTGAAAGTTTCTTGTTATATTTAACCTCCACCAACTTCATTCTAAAGCAATAGAAGTGTATTGAAGTCCATTGAAAGCCAAAAAGCCAATATTCTTTCAAGAACTTCACATTAAGAGCCATTTTAAGTTTGATTCCCTGAAAAAGCCTACAAACTCATCCTTACATCATTCCAAAAGAGGAGTTTAAAGGATATTCCAAGGAGGAGACAAGACAAAGCATCAACTTGAGCTTCAAAGCTTCCATTCTACTCTTGAAGAGAGTTTGTCTTATTTTTGAAATTGTATATCTGATTTTGTCTTGTGATTTGACCTTGCTTTCAAGGGTGTCTTGAAAGAATGTTATTGTAGTTTGTTGGTAAGCCAAAGGGATAAAACCAACTAGGGTTAACTTGTGAGCCCGAAGACAAAACAAGTGTAAAAGGTTGTTGGTGAGCCAAGGTGACAAAACCAATATAGGTTTTGACTTGTGAGCCTTTTGAAAAACAAGTTGGCTGTAATCTTGATTGGATTATAGTGAAATTCCCAAGGATGGCTTGGAGAGTGGATGTAGGTGCTAGGTTTGCACCGAACCATTATAAACATTCTGTTTGTGTGTGATTGCCTTCTTTCCTTCTTGCTCTTTGTTTATTGCACTTCATTTACTGCTTTCCGCTACATTTAATCTTGAGCATTGAATTTATTACTTATAAACACCACTAGACCTTCACATTACTGTTTTAAACTTTAAAAGACCCAATTCATCCCCCCTCTTGGGCTTCATTTCTGGGCAACAACATGAAGTGTGGGAGAATTCTTAGGGATTTTTCTACATATGTTTCCTTACTTTCCTAGCTAGGGTTTGAAAGGAAAAAGGATTCTTATGTAATGTCTAATGTACGCTTACTTGGGGCCTAAGACTAAGGGTCTATTTAAAGGACCCTAATCTCTTGTATGAGGATTGATTTTGATATATGAAAATTACTTGAGTTTCCTTCAACTTTTGTGTGTTATCATGTTGTGTGCATAAAGGGGTTTTGTGAGTTCTTCCTAGTGTTTCACAACGACATCATGCTGCCAGCCAATCCTCCAAAGCCTTGGCCGCCCACTCCAAAATTTCCTTCCCCTTTGCTCTTTTTCTTTATTTTCTTCATCCCCTCTAAGTTTTCTAACCCCTGGCAGGTCGTTTGCAGATCCCCGAGTTCCTACGAATCCTATGACTCTAGCCAAGCCTCAATCGGACCACCAAGCAGAAAGTTAGGTATCCGTGGATCTTTGGCTCGATTTTCCAGGCTATATCCATCGAGGAACGAGAGACCCCTTCGCTGCAATCTTCATTGGGCACTTCAGACATTGCCAGGTACACCCCCTCTACCACCGGTAATTTTATTGTGGAGAACTTGCCCTAACCGAGGCTTCTCAGCCCCGGCGATCTATCTTTACTGCTTTCTTAGGTCCTAATATGCATGCTTAGTTTCTAAAATTCATATAGAATTCCCTATAACTTATTTGATCCAATATTCAGGATTTAATCACTTCACCCCATATATAAAATTCATAAAAATAATTGCATGCATATTAGTCCCGTATCAAAGTATGTGGAGGGAGGAGCTTCCCTAGTAGCCTGGAATGAAGAGCCCTCGCAACTTGCCATCGACAACCGACCCACTAAGAAGTAGGTGGGAATGATCTCTTGGAGGGTAGGGAGATGCTTGAAGAAGGCTAGGGGGAGGGAAGAGGGTGATGATGTACTCCCCTACGAGGGAGAAGGTTCAACCAAGGTAGATAATCCAAATAATGATGCTGTCGTCGTAGAAATGATGATAGCCAGACACCCTATAAAAAAAATTATGGTTGATAGTGGAAGCTCTGTTGACATCCTTTTTTACGATGCTTTTATAAGGATGAACCTATCTACTGATAAAAAAAAATCGATATTCACGCCGTTGGTTGGCTTCACTGGGGACTTGATCGAGGTTGAAGGGAAACTTACACTCCCGATAACCACTAGGTCACCGCTTCAGTAGAGTATTGTGTTGATGACATTCATCGCCATAAGGCTCCCCTTACCTTACAATGCAATCTTGGGACATCCTAGACTTAATATGCTCGATGCCACCATCTCCACCAGATGCCTCCTCATTCGGTTCCCAACTCCTTGGGGGACTAGGAAGATGAGAGGGTCCCCGTAGCCTATACAACACTGCCTGCAGACAATCCCGGGAGCACGAGAGGCTAGGCAAGGTCCGGCCATCGACCAGTCAACCTTGACGGAACTAGAGCTGAAGGGCAGGTCGATTGAGCCCCTACTGCCTTTTCCTCTAGGAGAGGACCCCTTGAAGATTGTGCAATTGGAAGCCCTGATGTCCGAAGAAGAGAGATCCCGCCTGCTCAGTTTCTTGCAGGCCAATATGGATGTATTCACCTGGATGAACAGACATGCCCGGGATCCCACCTGAAGTAATCACTCACAAACTGAATGTCGACTCCAACAGTTATCCAGTTTGGCAGAAGAAAAGAAGCTTCACCCCAAAAAGGCAAAAGGCAATTGATAAGGAGGTCAACAAGCTCCTCACGACAGGCTTCATCCGAGAGATACGGTACCCTGACTGGTTGGCTAATGTAGTGATGGTTAAGAAATCTTCAGAAAAATGAAGGATTTGTGTGGACTACACCAACCTCAACCAGGCATGCCCAAAAGATAGCTTCTCCTTTTCTAAGATCGACCAACTGGTGGACACCACCGTAGGCTACAAACTCCTTAGCTTCATGGATGCATTCTCTGGGTACAACTAAATCTGCTTGCACCCAGAGGATAAGGAGCACACAACATTTGTGACTGACAAAGGTACAACTACTACAGGATGATGTCATTTAACCTCAAGAATGTCGGGGCCATGTACCAGCACCTAGTCGGTAAGGTCTTCAAAGACCAGATTGGCCATATGATGTAGGTTTATGTGGATGATATGCTCGTCATGAGTAGCCAAGAGTTGGACCACACTGTCGATCTGGCGAAAGCCTTCGACAACCTTCACCTTTACCAAATGAAGCTGAACCTTGCCAAGTATGCATTCGACATCATGGCAAAAAAATTCTTGGGATTCATGGTTATCCAACGAGGGATAGAGGCCAACCTCGAGAAGATCTAAGTGATCATCGACATGAGACACCCCGTCTCTAAGAAGGAGGTTCAGCACTTGATCGGATGCATCATGGTATTAAGCCATTTCATCTCGTATTTCATCGAGCACTGCCAACCATTCTTCAAGGTGCTATGCAAGATGCATGACTTCACCTAGAAAGAAAAGTATCGGGAGGCCTTCGAGGGGCTGAAAAAGCTCCTCGCCTCCCCGTCGTTGCTATCCAGGCCGGAGCCTGGAGAGAAGCTCCTCCTATGTTGACTTCATCATTGATTTTGATGATAAATAAAATACTTAAGTATAAGTTGAGTACTAACCATTTCTTTAAAGTATATTTTTATAGAAAAATATACTCATCAACTCAACATGATTTGATTGCTTGTCAAAAATGAAGAAGTCCCTTTCATAAATGAAAGATCAATTTTAAATGGATTTAAGTACTTAAAGATTGCTTGAAAGGACTTAGATAGTGCAGTACATATTGATTTCAACAGAGGTTCAATGGTTTTTAAAGAAATCTCAGCAAGTGTTGACTCAAAGTGTCAACTCACAACTCAAGTGTCAACTCATGACAATGGAAGTGTCGACTCAAATCGGTACGTAGAAAGAGTTTCAGATGGCATAGCTGAAGTGTCGACTCATGCTAGTCAAGTGTCGACTCAAGGATCAGCTCAAGGCTTGAGAAAATTTTTGATACAAAACTTGCTGAAATTGAAGACTTGCCTGAAGTGTCGACTTATAGATGTCAAGTGTCGACTCAAGTGTCGCTCACCAAAAGAAGTGTCGACTCATTTAAGAATTCTAGAGAGCTTCAATAAAAAAATTTGAACTTGGTGTCGACTCATAGAACTTAAGTGTCGACCCTAAGTGTTGACTCACAGCTTGAAGTGTCGACACTTGAAGTTCTGGGAATAGTAACGTCTAGTTTTTTAAATACAGAACTCGACCCTCTTGGATCCCAATGGCTAGTTTTTCGTGTCTAATGATCATAAACTGACTTTGAGGCCTTGGGATGTTATTTAAGTGATTCAAATTGAATAAGAACACAAGAGGATCAACAATAAAGAAAGAAAAGAAAGTGCATTCACTTCCATTCATTGTGAGCAACCACTTTCAAGCAAAAAGAAGTCTCAAAGCATTCAAGAGCATTCAAGTCCAACATTCTTGAGCATTGATTGAGGCTTCATCAAGTTGAAGATAACAATTCCTCAAAGCTTCAAAGAGATATCTGCTTTTATTAAGAAAATATTTCTTGTTGCTTTACTTTAACTCTATCTTTATTGTAAAGGTTTTTTGTTAGCCTATTGAAAAACCAAGAAAGTTTTTGGTTAGCCTATTAGAAAACCAAAGAGGTTTTTTGTTAGCATATTAGAAAATCAAGGAGATTTTTGGTTAGCCTATTGGAAAACCAAGGAGGTTTTTGGTAAGCCTAGTTGAAAACCAAGAAGGTTATTGGTTAGCCTTTGAAAACCAAGAGGTTTCTTTTGGTGAGCCTTGTAAAAATCAAAAGGGATTTTGATTAGTAAGCCCGAAAAATTAATCGGCTATAATTGGTAGAGATTATAGTGAATTTTCAAGTGAACCTTGGAGACTGGATGTAGGTTCATTGGAAAGCATTGAACCACTATGCTTGGATTGTGTTTGTGATTGTTTGTCTCTCTCTCTTGCTCTTATATTTGTTACATTTAAATTTTGCTTCATACTCTTTAAGAGCACTTTACTCTTGCATTTCATTGCACTTAAGTTGTTTATAGAATTGGTTCACACATTTGCATTTAATTGTTAGAAATCCAATTTACCCCCCCTCTTAGGTTGCTTATTGGGCAACAAGTGGTATCAGAGCCACGTTCTCAGTATATAGGTCTAATCGCCTTGAATAAAGATCTATGGTAACTCCCCCTTGGTATTAGTGTAGTTGAGGGATAAGCCTCAAATAGACTTCCATATTTTAATGGAACAAATTATACTTATTAAAAAATTAGAATGAGAATTTACATACATTCAATAGATTATAATTTATGAAAAGTTATTGATAAAGTTTCACATATTCCTTCGATTGTGGTTAATAGTATTTCCATCCCAAAAGCTCGAAGAGGATTGGGATAAAAATGACATTAAACAATCCGAGATTAATGCGAAAGTAATGAATCTCGTTTATTATGCATTAGATCCTAGTGAGTTCAATAGGATTTCTACATGCACATCTGCTAAGAAAATATGGGACACATTTGAAGTTACCCATGAGGGTACTGATCAAGTGAAGAACACAAAAGTAAACATGTTAGTGCACACTTATGAGATGTTTCGAATGGAACTAAATGAATCTATCACTGAGATGTACATTAGATTCACAAACATTATTGATGGCATGAGAAGTTTAGGTAAAGTCATGTCTATTACTGATCTTGTCAACAAAATTCTTAGGTCACTTCTAACTTCATGGGATCCAAAGGTGACCGCCATACAAGAAGCCAAAGATGTTGACAAATTATCCTTGGAGCAACTAGTGAGATCGCTCATGACTTATGAGCTAAATCTGAAGCAAAAATCTATGGACTTGGACAAAATGAAAAAGATGATAACCTTCAAGTCTACAATTCAAGAAGAATCCTCAAATGAAGAATCAGAAGAAGAAGAAGAAGAGGATGAGAGTGAGGAAGCTCTTCTAGCAAGGAAGTTCAGAAGATTTATGAAAAGAAGAAAATTTCCTTACAAGAGAAGGTTTCAAACAAGTAAAGACAAGGAAAAAGAAAAGGAGAAAAAAAACGAAAAGGAGAAGGAATTACCTATATGCTTTGAATGCAAGAAGCCAGGACACTATAAGTTTGATTGTCCTCTCCTAAAGAAATCAAGAAAGAAGCTTAGAAAGAAAGCTATGATGGCGACCTGGAGTGACAGCGAGAACTCCAGCTCAGATGAAGAACCAACTGAAGTTTTCAATCTATGTTTCATGGTACAACAAGAACAATTAGAGATAATTTGACTATAAAGTGGATTTTACTCTTGATGAATTGAAAAATGCATTTGATGAATTGATGAATGATTATAAATTGATTCTTTCTGAAAATAAAAAATTGAAAAAGTATGCAAATAGTTTTTCACATGAAAACAATTCTCTTTTGAATGAAGTTAATGAATTGAAAAGTAAATTTGATGTTTTTGAAAAGAAAAACATAGCTTTAACAATGAAAAATAAAATTTTAAAAAGATCTAAAGCTGTTATTTCAAATGGTGACCTTTTAAAGAAAAACAAAGATCTAGAAATAGAAAACAAAAATTATAAAGATGAACTTGATAAAATAAAATCCTTTGTTGAAAAGTTCACTTATAGTTCTGAAAAATTAAATCTTCTTTTAAATAATCAAAGAGTTATTTTTAATAAAGCAAGATTAGGATATGAACCACAAAAATAGCAAAAATATTTCAAAAAAAATTTTGTACCTGCATCATCAAGCATTACATGTTTTTCATGCAAAAAATTAGGCCATAAAGCTTTTCAATGCAATTTAAGAAAAATCAATAATTTTGGAAAGATTTGGATTCCAAAAAAAACCAATTTAAGCACTAACCCTAAAGGACCGAAGTTGGCTTGGGTACCTAAAAACAAAACTTGATTTGTTTTACATGTGTATCTTGTAACCAGGGAAAACAACAGGCTAAGGTATCTTGATAGTGGTTATTCAAGATACATGATAGGAGATGTGAAGCAATTCACCTCTCTTAAGATAATAAATGGAGGAAATGTGACCTTCGAAGATAATGGTAAAGGAAAAATCATTAGTACTAATATGGTTCACATCTCCTCTTCTACTAATAATGTACTTTTAATTGAAGATTTAAGGCATAATCTTTTAAGTATTAGTCAATTTTGCAATAAGGATTTGCAAGTTATTTTCGATTCATCTTATTGCATGATTGCTAGTCCTAATAAAAATTGAGTAAAATTTATTAGAAAAAGGCATGGTAATATCTATCTAGTAGATTTGGATAATCTATCTTTGCCTAATAGAGAATGCCTAATTATAATGAATTCTACTATAAATGAGACTAGTTGGCTTTGGCATCATGACTAGGTCATGCTAGCATGTATTTACTTTCAAAACTTACCAAAAAGGATTTAGTAAGAGATTTGCCAAAACTTAGTTTTGAAAAGGATAAAGTCTATGAAGCATGCCAATTTGGAAAACATGTAAAAATATCTTTTAAACCTAAAAGTTTTGTTACTACTACTAGGCCATTAAAACTACTCCATATAGATCTCTTTGGATCAACTAGAATATCTAGTCTAGGAGGTAAGAGATATGGATCAGTTATAGTGGATGATTTTTTATGGTTTACATGGATTTTATTTCTTACTCATAAAGACGAATCATTTTTAGCATTCATGAAGTTTTACCGAAAAGTTTCAAATAAAAAAGGTACTTCAATAATTTGTATTAGTATTGATCATAGTTCTGAATTTGAAAATCAGGATTTTGAAAACTTTTGCAGTGAAAAAGGGATTGAACATAATTTTTCTGCACCTACGACATCTCAACAGAATGTAATTGTAGAAAGGAAAATTCATACTTTAGAAGAAATGGCATGTACTATGCTTTATGAAAATAATTTGCCGAGATATTTTTGGGCTGAAGCAATTAATACTGCTTGTTATATTTTGAATCGTGTTTTAATTTATCCTATTTAAAAGAAAACTCCATATGAGCTTTGGAAACAAAGAAAACCAATCTTAAAATATTTTCATATTTTTAGTTGTAAATGTTTTATCATGAATAATAGTAAAGATAATTTAGAAAAATTTGATATTAAGTCTGATGAAGGTATCTTCTTAGGATACTCTACATCAAGCAGGGCATACAAAGTTTTTAACAAAAGAACCTTAGTAGTAGAGGAGTCGTATATATAGTCTTTGAAGAGTTTGCTAATAAATCTTCTAGAAAAGATGATACTCCTGATGCACACGTCTTTGAAGAGTTTGCTAATAAATCTTCCAGAAAAGATGATACTTCTGATGCATATGCAGGAGTTAAAAAGTTAAAGAAGCTGACTTTCAATGATCAACCTTCTCAACAAAGTGAAGAAGTTCAAGATAAAAATGAAAGAAAAGAAGCAATACAATCCATACCAAAGCATCAAGATCTACCCAAGGAGTGGAGGTATGCACATGGACATCCTAAGGAGTTAATCCTAGGTGATCCATCAAAAGGGGTAAGAACAAGATCTTCAATTAGAAATGAATGTGATTATATTATTTTTGTTTCTTAAATTGAACCAAAATGTTTTGAAGATGCTAAAAAATATCCTAATTGGATAATGCAGTGCAAGAAGAATTAAATCAGTTTGAAAGAAACAATGTTTGGACTCTAATAGAAAGACTATCTAATATTTTAATTATTGGCATAAAATAGATATTTAGGAATAAATTGGATGAAAATGGAATTATTACTAGGAACAAGGCTAAACTTGTTGCTAAAGGTTATAATTAAGAGAAAGGCATTGATTTTGATGAAACCTTTGTATCTATTGCTAGACTTGAAGCCATTAAATTACTTTTAGCATTTGCATGTTTTGTAAACTTCAAACTTTTTCAAATGGATGTTAAAAGGATTTTTCTGAATTGTTATATAGCAGAAGAAGTATTTATTGAACAACCACCTAGTTTTGGAAATCATGCACATCCTGATCATTCTTTTAAACTACATAATGCTCTTTATGGTTTAAAGCAAGTATCCTGAGCATGGTATGAAAGACTCGGCAAGTTTTTGATCGAGAATAATTTTTCTAGAGGTCATGTTGACACAACTTTATTTCTAAAGAAGAAAAATGATGATTTATTAGTAGTACAAATTTATGTTGATGATATTATATTCGGTGCTACTAATAAAATCCTTTGTCAAGAGTTTGCCAAGCTTATGCAGAGAGAGTTCAAAATGAGCATGATGGAAGAACTCAATTTCTTTCTCGGACTCCAAATCAAGCAAACTATGGATGGAATCTTCATCAACCAAGCTAAGTATATAAAAGAAACCTTAAAGAAGTTTAGGATGGAGACTACTAAGTCAATAGGTATACCAGTGAGCCCCTCTTGTAAACCTGATAAAGATGAACATGGTAAATCCATTGATCAAAAACTATATAGAGGAATGATTGGCTCTTTATTATATTTAATTGCCAATAGACCAGATATCATGTTTAGTATCTATATATGTGCTAGAAATCAGTATGATCCTAAATAATCTCATCTATTGGCTGTTAAGCACATATTCAGATACTTATCTGGTACAATTGATATTGGTTGTGGTATTCTAGAGATTCATTTATTGATTTAATTGAATTTTCTGATGCTAATTTTGCTGGATGTAAACTTGATAAAAAAAGTACTAGTGAAACTTGCCAATTTCTTGGAGTTAACTTAATCTCTTAGTTTAGCAAGAAACAAACTTTGGTTGCACTATCCATAGCTGAGGCTAGTATATTGCTGCAGGAAGTTGTTGTGCTCAAATCTTGTAGATTAAGCAACAACTTGAAGATTTTGGAATCAAACTAAGATACCCATAAAATATGATAATACTAGTACAATAAGCTTAACTGAAAATCCTGTTCAGCACTCAAGAAGTAAATATATTGAAATTATGCATTATTTTATTAGAAATCATATTGAAAACGATGATATTGTGCTTGAATTTGTTAGTACTGAAATGTAATTAGCTGATATATTGACTAAACCTCTCCAAGATGATTGGTTCAGTATGATTAGAAGAGAAATTGGGGTCATCAACCCTTTTGATTGATAAATTCTATCTTTTCATATTCTTTGACACTTGAATGATCAAATTTGCTCTTAATTATGTTTAATCTCCTTAAATTCCATTGAAATTCTATTCATTTTGATTAATGCACTTTTTCATATTTTTCTTTTGGTTTTAAAGTTGAAGTGTCGACTCTTGGAAGTGTCGACACCTGAAAGTGTCGACACTTGACTCTGTGTCGTGAGTCAACACTTGTGCGACGATAGACCAAGATAAAAATAAGAAAACAAAGTATTTTCTTTGTTTTATTCCTTCCAAATCGAGCCGACTCATCCCTAACACTGTTCCAACGACTTCTTCCCTCCAGATTTCAACTCCAAATCTCTTAAATCCTTGTTTGGGATGGATTTTCCTTTGGGTTCTACTGTTTTCCCCCTTCCTCTTTGATTTATCATCGTAGAAACCCTAGATTTATTCCCCTCTTGCATTTCCATCTTGTATCTTTGGAATGGGGCCTAGGAAGCAAGTTGTCCGGCGTCCAAGACAATCCTATCAAGAAGAAGAAAGGAGAACAAACGCAAGACATGAGGCTAGAGCAGCTGTGGAGCCTAAGATTCTGGTCCGACCTCTCTTTCCTGTAGTGAATTGCATGGGATCGAAGACCATCATTGGAGGACACCGTGTGGACTTCAATTTCATTAATCATCAATAGTTTAGGGCAGGTGAGTGGCTCAAGGATGTAGGATTGGTGCCATTTTGCTCCTTGACAGAGAGAATCTACCCGGGTTTGATTCAAGAGTTCTAAGGTTCGCTCGCCCGAGGTAGTGATGGATGGATTGCTCAGGTTTGGGGCAGAGATGTCTCAGTGTCCGCAAAGATTCTGAGCAGAGTATGGGACATACCCATGAGAGGATCAGTTGTGGATTGCTTAGTGGATAGAGTCAGTGGTTTCCATTGCATTTTCAAGACAGATGACTTACCTGAGGGAGCCACTATAGTAGCTTCGAGGCTGAGGCCTAAGATGAGGTTGCTGCATCATATAGTAGCTCGTATTCTTCTAACGAAGATCGACCATTTCGACTTCATCATAGAGCGGGAGTTGTTAGTGATGGTTTCTTTGGTACAGCACATGCTAGTATGCCTACCGGTACTCATGATACATCAGCAGATTGAGGCATCGATCAGCTAGAGATTATGTCTGCCCTTTGAGATGGGGCTGACTCTACTGTTTAGAGCTTATGGAGTAGTTATAGATAATAAACCCTACTAGCAGCTACTGCACACTGATGTCTATGACATGAGATCATTGCACCAGATGGGGTATCAGCTTGTCAGAGGCTAGTGGAGACGATGCATATCTGGTCAGGCCACTGATAGAGATCAGGATATAGTGGAGGAGGAGCGCATCTTTTCTGGATAGGCAGGGCCATCTGAGGTTCATAGAGAGACATCTAAGATATTGCCCAAGCCTTTAGCATAGCCAGAGCCAGCTCCTCAGCCTGAGCCAGCAAAGTTTGATATACCTGGAGTTTCAAAGAGTATAGAGGACAGGGTCGCTCGCATTGAGATTGAGGTGATGATTATTCGTCAGCGAGTCAACAGGTTTCACATGGAGATGAAAGAGAGCCATCGAGGACTAAGAGATGGGATCTCTGCCATTTTGCCTGCTTTGGGTAGACCCTCTTCTGGCAAAGCTCCTGATACTTCGACTCTAGCTGATTTAGCTCCAGCACCACCTACTCCTAGACCAGATTTGGATGAGATTGACTCTGATGACTTTGACATGGCAGATCTGATGACAGAGCTAATACCGGAGACTGCAGCTCACCTTCCTAGGAGTTCCATTCATGATCCATCTAGTTCATCTTTCCAGACACCTATTCTACCCACTCCTCTCTCCAAACCTGCTGATCATACTCCCACTCCTGCACCTACTCCTATCATATCTTCAACTTCCGATACACCTATTATTCATTCTCCCCCATTGCATACATCTTCCCTTATCAGGGAACTAGAATTTTATATCCCTGGTTTCCACCATCTTGATTCAGGACCTATCTTTGATCATACATCATTTTATATTGATTTTGATACTATCATTCCTGTCAGTGATGTTCCTACTGCTGATATAGCTTCTACCTCTTCTACACCAGCAAGAGGTAGGACTTATGTTAGACACAAAGGACGAGGCCGTCGTGTTCCATCAAGACCGACCAGGACCCATCTTCGTGATCTTCGATCTATGTGGCCTCGATCCCATGCTTTTACTGATATAGGATTCATCGAGATTGGATCCTCGGATGACGGGACAATGCTTAGGATAGTCTTTATGTTTAGCTAGTTTATATTTCTGTACTACCTGTATGCTTTTATGCTTATTTACTCTTATGTATCAAACTTGTATCAATGATTGAAATGTTCCACTTCATGCTATGTCTTTGGTTGCTATCTTCTCTAAATGCATGAATTGTATTACTTAATTTCAATGTTTTATTTTCACTATTTTTTATATTCCTTTTTAATGTTGACAAAAGGGGGAGAGGTAAGTATAAAAGATAAAGGGAGAGATAAGTGAAAGATATAAGATGAAAGATATATATATTTCTTTTGCAATGAAGATAAGTTTTGCAATGAAGAATCTATTTGTGTTTGAGAAAAATATTTTGAGCATTAAGTGAGGAGGAGTAATCCCTTCTTTGAATTGCAAAATCAGTTTTGCTAAAATTTCATGCAAAAATCCTTAATTTCATACTTTTGCCTTTGTAAGATCTTTGAAAATCAATTCTTCGTATCACCTCTTGAAGGGGAGTATTTATACTCTTCAATCTATTGTTCAAAATTTTTTCTTTAATTACTTTCACCTGTTTCATTGCTGAATTTATTATTCTTGAGCATGTTCTCTTTAGAGTATCATGATACATCAATTTTTTTTTTAGCTCTGATACTCTTAGTTTAAATTCGATTCAAATGAGCTTTTCAACTTCATCTCATACCTTACTTTATTTGAATACATATTGTAATAAGCTTTATGTCTATTGAAAATTCTTTTTAAGAGCTTATTATGTGATTTACACTTAAAGATTTTGTCATCATCAAAGAGGAGGAGATTGTTGACTCCATCATTGATTTTGAAGATAAACAAAATACTTAAGTATAAGTTGAGTACTAACCATTTATT
This sequence comes from Areca catechu, assembly GCA_021397845.1. Lineage (NCBI taxonomy): Eukaryota > Viridiplantae > Streptophyta > Magnoliopsida > Arecales > Arecaceae > Areca > Areca catechu. The sequence goes on along the minus strand of CM038039.1, from coordinate 180,849,083 downwards.
TAAAGTATGTTTTTATAGAAAAATGTACTCATCAACTCAACAAGATTTGATTGCTTGTCAAAAATGAAGAAGTCCCTTCCATGAATGAAAGATCAGTTTTAAATGGACTTAAGTACTTGAAAATTACTTGAAAGGACTTAGATAGTGCAGCACATATTGATTTCAGTAGAGGTTCAATGATTTTTAAAGAAATCTCAGCAAGTATCGACTCAAAGTGTCGACTCAAAACTCAAGTATCGACTCATGACAGTAGAAGTGTCGACTCAAGCCGGTACGCAGAAAGAGTTTCAGATGACACAGCTAAAGTGTTGACTCAAGCCAGTCAAGTGTCGACTCAAGGTGTCGACTCAAGGATCAGCTCAAGGCCTGAGAAAATCTTGATACAGAACTTGCTGAAATTGAAGACTTGCCTGAGTGTCGACTCATAGATGTCAAGTATCGACTTAAGTGTCGACTCACCTGAGAATTTCAAAATTGCTTCAATGAAGAAATTTGAACTTGATGTTGACTCATGAAACTTAAGTGTCAACCTAAGTATCGACTCACAGCTTGAAGTATCGATACTTGAAGTTCTGAGAATAGTAACGACTAGTTTTCAAACACAGAACTCGGCTCTCTTGGCTTCCAACGGCTAGTTTTTCATGTCTAACGGTCATAAACTGACTTTGAGGCCTTGGGATGGTATTTAAGTGATTCAAATTAAATTATAACACAAGAAGATCAACAATAGAGAAAGAAAAGAAAGTGCATTCATTCCCATTCATTGTGAGCAACCACCTTCAAGCAAAAAGAAGTCTCAAAGCATTCAAAGACTTCAAGAGCATTCAAGTCCAACATTCTTGAGCATTGATTGAGACTTCATCAAGTTGAAGACAGCAATTCCTCAAAGCTTCAAAGAGATATCTACTTTTATTAAGAAAGCTTTTCTTGTTGCTTTACTTTAACTTTATCTTTGTTGTAAAGGTTTTTGGTTAGCCTATTGAAAAACCAAAGAAGTTTTTAGTTAGCCTATTAGAAAACCAATGAGGTTTTTGGTTAGCCTATTGAAAAATTGAGGTTTTTGGTAAGCCTGGTTGAAAATCATGGAGGTTATTGGTTAGCCTTTGAAAACTAAGAGATTTCTTTTGGTGAGCCTTATAAAAACCAAAAGGGATTTTGATTAGTGAGCCCGGAAAACTAATCGACTATAATTGATAGAGATTATAGTGAATTTTCAAATGGACCTTGGAAAGTGGATGTAGGTGCATTGAAAAGCACCGAACCACTATACTTGGATTGTGTTTGTGATTGTTTGTCTCTCTCTTTTGCTCTTATATTTATTGTATTGAAATTTCCGCTGCATACTCTTTAAGAGTACTTTACTCTTGCATTTTATTGTACTTAAATTGTTTATAGAATTGGTTCACATATTTGCATTTAATTATTAGAAACCTAATTCACCCCTCCTTTTTGGTTGCTTACTAGGCAACATCCTATACTTAGCAATCTCACTAGAGGTGGTCAGCTCAGTGCTGGTCCGTACCGACAAGGATGGCTCCCAACAGCCAGTCTACTACACCAGCAAGCTACTCCATAATGCGGAATCTAGGTACACTCGATCCGAAAAGATTATCTTTGCACTCATTATCTCTGCACAGCGGCTCAGACCATACTTCCAACAACACCCAATTATGATCCTCACCGACCAGCCTCTGAGGGCCATTCTAAGCCACCCTGATACATCGAGGTGCCTAGCCAAGTGGACGGTGAAGCTCAACAAATTCAACATCACCTACCATCCAAGGCTAGTGCAAAAGGCCTAGGTCCTTGCTGATTATCTGGTGGAATGCACCTAGACAATTGAGGATTCGGAGGAGATGGACAAGCAAGTTGAGCCTGAGCAGGACTCAGCCTCAAAAGTGATCATGTGGATTCACCACATTGACGATGCATCCAACATTGAAGGGAGTGGAGTGGGCTCATCCTCGGCAACTTCGATGGAGTCATCACCAAGTATGCACTGCGCTTCCTCTTCAAGGCAATCAACAATCAAGCCGAGTATGAAGCGCTCCTTATAGGGTTGAAGGTGTCTCACGAGCTAGGCATAAAGTGCTTGAAGGTCTTTACGGATTCGCAGCTTGTGGTGGGTCAAGTCTCCGGTAAGTACGAAGCTCGGGATTCCACGATAGCAAAGTATCTGGACAAGGTATGCTCATACATAGTGAACCTCCAGCACTTCAGCATCTCCCACATCCCTCATGCAGAGAATGCTCGGGCTGATGTCCTCTCTCAGCAGGCAGCCCTACCAGAGTCGTTACTGGGGCGCACTTTCATTGAGTATCTAGAGATCCCCAGCTACGAGTCTACAGCGGAGAACCAGCATGTCACCTTTAAGGCGAGCTAGATGGACCCCTACATCAAATACATCACCATTGGCACCCTGCCCGAGGACCGCAAGGAAGTCGGCCACCTCAAGAAGAAGGCTGCATGTTTCGTGCTGATGGATGGGTAGCTTTATCAACGGTCTTATTCCTACCCCTTGCTAAAATGCTTGAGGCCCTCAGAAACCGCCTATATACTCTGAGAGATACACGAAGGCATCTACGGGAATCATGTGGGGGGCAGGACTTTGGCCTATAAAGCTCTCCGATAAGGATACTTCCGGGAGACCATGTGAGAAGATGCCACTGACTTCATGAAAAAGTATGAAAGCTGCCAGCATCATACCTACATCCAATGTCAGCCAGCCACACCACTCTGCCAACTCTCTGCACAATGGCCATTCTCTAGTAAAAAATGGACATCTTGGGTCCCTTTTCTCTTGCATCCAATCAACGGAAGTACCTGATCATGGCCATCGACTACTTCGCTAAGTGGGTCGAGGCAGAGTCCCTGGTGCGGATCATCGAGGCCAAGGCCAGACCTTCTTTTAGAAGTCAGTCATCTACCAGTTCGGACTCCGACACTCAATTATCATCGACAACGAGCGACAATTCGATAATCAGGCTTTCGAAGAATTCTATGCTGACCTCAACATCCACCACCGCTTCATTTCAGTGGCTCATCCTCAGGGACCTCAACATCCACCACCGCTTCACTTTAGTGGCTCATCCTCAGACCAATGGGAAAGCTGAGGTGATCAACTAGACCATCCTACAAGGGCTTCGCACAAGAATGGACAAGGCCAAAGGTCGATGGGTCGAGGAGCTCTCCAGTATACTGTGGGCCTACCACACCACACCTCGGACGGCAACAAGTGAGACATCCCTCAACCTCATTTTCGATTTCGAGACAGTGATTCCGGTGGTGGGTCTGCCCACACTATGAGTGGAGCAGTACAACAAATCTGAGAATCCGGCCCTTCTTCTTCTCAACCTAGATCTGCTGGACGAGATAAGGGATAAAGCCTGACTCCGGATGCCAATGTACCGGCAATGAGTAGCTCGCTACTACAACTCTCGCATTAGGCCCAAGACATTCCATTCAAGCAATCGGGTCCTCAAGCGAGCAGAAGTATCCCAACCAAGAGAATGCGGTAAACTTTTTCCAAATTAGGAAGGTCCCTATAAGGTGGTTGAGGCTCTACCAAACAGGGCCTACTACCTCACCGGACTTGATAGCACCCGATTCTCTCGAACATGGAATGCCAGTAATCTAAGGATGTACTACCAATAATGTAAGGCTTTCCCTCGATTATTAAAGTTTCTTTTTGATGTAACACCGTCTTCCACTTGTGCAGGAACTCATCCACCCAACTCCAAGTCAGCGAAGAAAGCCGAGAAATTTACAAAGCCCCACACTCCAAAGCTGAGAAACTTACAAAGCCCCGAATCTCAAAGCCAAAAAATTGATGAAGCCCTGCACTCTAAAGCCATAAAACTTACGAAGCCATGCACTCAAAACCGAGAAACTTATAAAGCCCCGCACTCATCTGCCTGACTCCAAGTCCAGCGAAAAAAGTCGGGAAACTTACGAAGCCCCACACTCAAAGCCAGAAAACTTACAAAGCCCCGCACTCATCCGCCCGACTCTAAGTTTGGTGAAGAAAGCCAGGAAACTTACAAATCCCTGCAGTCTAAAACTAGAAAACTTACGAAGCCCCGTACTCAAAGCCACGAAACTTAAAAAACCCTGCACTCAAAGTCAGGAAACTTACGAAGCCCTACACTCAAAGCTAAAAAATTTACGAAGTCCCGCACTCAAAGCTGGGAAACTTATGAAGCCCCGTACTTATCACTCATTCATCTTATTCCTCCCATCTAGAGGTGCAAGCCAGGGAAACTCTAGAAGCCCTACACTCCCGTCTGTATGACCTCATGACTGGTAAGGGGAGCCAAAAGTTTCCCATACTCCATACAGTCGATCGCAAGATTTCAGATTCAGCCAAGAACGGCCAGAACCAAGGAAGGCTCACACTTGGCAGTCATAAAGTCTATCTTCCTATCATGCAAAGGGGAGAAAAATAGAGGGAAGAAAAGTAAGGAAAAGTTCATCGACCAAGTAAGGCTTATTTCTCATTACAGAAACAAACCCTCTACAACATGAAAGATCCTTGTTTGCCAGAAAATACTTCAAAGTATGAAGAACAAAAAAAAAGGAGAGACTCATCAAGTGTAAAAAGATTGTCTATATTCATTGAAGTTCCTTTTTTACAACTATAAAGACCCCCAACAGGCTGGGGAGTCCTTCAACAATTCTTACAAAAGAAAAAAGAAAGAAAAGTCCTAGCTAAGTGGAGGAGGCCGGCTCCTTCCCAGGGCGATGGGTCAACTCTTCAGTCTTTAGCGAGGCCTTGATCGGTAAAGCGATCGAGATGACAGTAGCCCCAGCTTCGGTCTTCGACACTGCTTCTAGCTTCAGCTCGACCTTAGTGGTAGGCGGTCTTAGTGCCCTGATGATAGAGGGCAAGTTCAGAGTGATGTGCTCCAGGCCTTTGAACCGAAGAGCATTCGAGCCTTCTTCCTGAAGTCCTAGAACCCCTTCTGGTAGGAGTCGAGGACCGCCTCCGCGACCACATCAACAAAAGCCTCGGACACCTTGAACTTTGGGATGGCTTCAGCGGCCTCCTCCTTTGCCGCCTCCATCAGCGCCACCATCGCCATGGCCTTCTCCTCTACCGTCATGGCCATCTCCTCTACCGTCGCGACCTAGGCCGCCTCCTCTTCGAGCTGCACCTAGAGGGTTTGTGCGCTTCCCTCCAGGCGTGCCACCTCCGATGCTGTGCAGACCTCCCTCTTGGCTTGGTGGGAGGTCTTCGCCTTTTCCACCTTTAGAGCCCCATCGAGCTCGGCAAACTTCTTCTCCAGCTCCATCGTCATTGCCTAGGAGCTGGCCAACTCAGCCTAAAGGGCCTTCACCCAACCCTCCAACTCTTGCAGCCGAGCTGCCTGAGTCCGGGCTTCAGCCTCGATGGCCTCCTTCTCCTTGCAGAGATGGTGGTCCCGCTTCATCAGCCCCAGGCATGAGTCTCGAATGAGCTAAGTATCGGCAACCACTTGCAACAGTAGCAAGAAGGTCAGCTAACATTCATATGGGCATGAAAAGAAAATGAAGCAACTTGAAAGCTAGCTTACTGATAAAAGTTAGGAGAACACCATGAAGATAACATCCACCAGCTACCGGCCGCCCTTCTCTCGATGGCCTTGTGGCTGGATGACAATGTTCATTATTTTCTCCACCAACTTGGCATCCCTCGTCACCGTTGCATCTGGTGGCAGGTAGGCTGTCATCTTCTTCACCCCCGAGCCCAATGTCGTGGAAGGTTCTGTGGGCCCCGGCATAGCAATTGGTGGAGGGTGCTATGGCTGTGGGCCGAGCACCGACAGCTCCAGTTGCTAGCAGCGATGCCGGTCTCTCCATGATGGTGATATCCACCACCTCCAACTAAGGTGGAGCTTTGGTTCAAGGATGGGCCATCGGGGTTGCTAGCATGGCCCCCTCCTCAGGTCCGACCCCTCTCCTAGGCATGTGAGCCAGAGGTTGGACCGCCGGCCCAGGTGCAGTCGGTGCCGCAATGGGTCCCCTCTTTGCCAGCCAGTGGCAGGCCCCCTTCTAGTCGGTCTGACGAAAAGTCCCTCGCTGGGCCTCCGCTCTAGCTCCTCCCAGGCCTTCTTCGTTGGCTCCTCTTTAGGCCCCGTGGAGGCGGCCCTCTTCCTCAACATTTGGAGGAGCTGCTCCATCATGAACTTTATCCCTGTGATGAGAAAGGAAATTGGTTAGTCACCCGTTGAAGCAAAATCTACCTCAAGAGGAAAAAGCCTTGATGTCGAGCCTTACCCTGAGATTGGGCCGAGCTGACCTCAGCATCGATGAGGTTTCACTCGGTCAGCAAATCCCGGAGAGCCCGGACCTCGAAGGTAACAAGCCAGTCATACACCTCCTTATTGGCCGGCTCGATAGAAGACAACCAGTTGGGAGAGTGGTTTGGATCACTCCAAACCCAGTCCACCCCCTCAATCGAGGCGAATAAGAACCTGCCCTTCCACCCCTTGATGGAAGAGGGCAGGTCAAGTTTGATAGCCCCCAGGCGAGGGGCCACAAACCACTACCCGTTATTGACTGGGTGGTGCTTTAGGATAAAAAGAGCCCTGAACAAAGAGAAATAGGCAATGATCCCGTGAAAGTGGCAAAGAATAATGAAATAAAAAATGGTCCTAACAGCATTACGAGTGAGTTGGACCGGGATCAGACAGAAATTACTCAAGAAGGAGAGGAAAAAGGGTGGAAGGAATGATGAAGGCCCCCGAGAAAAAAATCATCGTATAGGGCGATACATCCTGGGCCACTGGAAGTGACCCGCTCCTCCGATCCTGAGACCAAGAGCCGAATGGAATCCGGGATCCTATACATACTCCAGACATGGAGGAGGTCCTCATGGGTCATCGCCGAAGCAATGCTGGAGGGACCAGCCGATTCCTTGATGGGAGGAGAAAGGGAAGGAGCTACAGGGGGTCTAATGAAAATCCCCATCTAGAGAGGACCCTTGCGGATCACTAACAGGACTTCCTCCTCACTGTTCGAGGAAGGAGGCCTCGATCGAGATGGCCCTGCCTTGCTGGAGTTATTCGGGCAGCGGTGCCCCCTACCGAAGGAACTCATGAAGGCAAGGAAGGAAAAAATAGAGGAAGGACTGAAACCTAGGGACTCTATAGGACATCCCCTTTAGCATTTGCCGAAGGAGAAGAAAGAAAGAAAGAAGAAGAAAGAGGAAGGAAGGAGAGGGCTGACCTATAAAGGACTCTGAACTCTAGATCAAGACAGGAGCGGAGAAGAAGAAGAACTGTAAAAACTTCGGCCTCCTCGCTCAGAACCTCTTAAAGAATAACCCGAAAAGGTGCCTTTCAAAAGCCTACCAGCACCCCGTCACATCATGCTGGTCAAAACTATGTATTCTTTCTTTTTTTCAGCCAACAAGAGTCTGCCATGCATTGAGATCCGCTGAAGGTGATGCTTCGATTTGGAGGAAATTGCTTCGGACTCGGTGCGGCAATTATATTTCTCCTGAATGGGCTAATGTGGTGTCTCCTCGTTGATGTGAAAGCACGATCTCCGGGATGCTAATGCTCGAGGCATTAATGGTGCAAGATATAAGCGCCCTTCCATGTCAGCATCATCATTACTCCCTTCGTCCCAAGCACCACGATGTACTCTGGGCACGAGAGTGGGGGCCGCCTAATGTGGCACTATCACTGACATGGAACCCATGCCGGACCCAACTAGTAGCCATGCTGATAGAAGGTGCCACCTGGATATGGTGACCAAAGGAATATCCAAGGCCGAGCCCCCGATCGAGGTCAGCTCCCATCCGAGGTCAAGCTCTCAATCGAGATCACGCTCCCGCCATCCAAGGTCGAGCACTCTATCAAGGTCAGCTCTCATCCGAGGTCGAGCTCCCGGTCGAGGTCGTGCTCCCATCCAAGGTTGAGCCTCCCATCAAGGTCAGCTCCCATCCGAGATTGAGCACCCGATCGAGGTCATGCTCCACCATCCGAGATCGAGCCCCCAACCATGATCAACTCCCATCCAAGGTTGAGCTCCTGCCATCCAAGGTCGAGCCCCCGATCGAGGTCAGCTCCTATCCGAGATTGAGCTCCCGGCCGAGGTCATGCTCCGGCCATTCGAGGTCGATCCCCCACCGAGATCAGCTCCCATCCAAGTGTTGGGTTCCTTGAGCTAGGTGCAGTGAAACATCGGATTTTAAAATTTTTATTTTTGAAACCATAACCGACCGGAACCCTAAACCCTTGGATTACTTCATCATGACAATCAATAAATCTAAACTTTAGGGCTATAGAAGAATACCTAGAACGCTATTATCCTTTATTTCCATGAGGCACACAAGTGCATGCCCTCCAAAGGTGATCTACACAGGAACCGAACCAAGGAAGCACTCCTATAATAGTTGCTTCTTTATCTGGGACTCCTTTTGGCAGCCTTCTGGACTTTCTCTCTTGCTGGACTCTCTACCCTCCTGTAGGGTACTCTGAGACCTCTCTATAGCTTCTCTCAGATCTCAAATGTCCCTTCTATTTTTTTTCCTAGGTCCTTGTCTTAAAAGACTAGCCTTGTCTTGAAAGAACAAGCATTGTCTTAAAAAAGACAAACATTGTCTTAAAGGGGAGGGAGAGAAAATAACAGGTTGGAGAATTCGAATGGAAAAAGAGTACTTTGACATCAGATCACCGATGCTTATTTATAGAGGGGAATGGGGCACCTGTTATGTCCATTCATCAGCCATCTTATAAGACTCTTTATGATTAAAGAGTCTTATTAATGGAAAGACATATCATGACAACACCCATTCATGAACCAAGAGACATATAAGTGTCTTGGTTTTTCCAGCCAATTTTTCCTTCTGCCACATGGAATTAACCGGTTGCAAGAAAGCCAAGGGGCATGAAATGAGAAAGGAAGCATCGAAAAAAATTATGAGTCTTAAAGCAAAATGACTCTACTTTTCAGATTGGCACCAACAATGAAGGGAAGCGTCCCTTCATTGTGCGCATTCCAATTTCATGCCAATTGCCACCTATTGACCAGTCAAACCATAGCAAAGGGTCATGGAGATAAGGTAGGAGTCCTTTAAAATTAATCTGGGATTTGTGATTGATCTGCAGAAAGACTCTTGGTCCTTTTGCAAGCATATAATATGTGTGAAAGCACTAACATAGACTCTTTCATAAATCCAAGAAAGTCCCAATAAAATCCAAATAAATACCAGATTAGGCTACCCCACTTAAGACTCTAACCAAAATAAATTTTACTTAAATTGGTTAGCCCAAATAACAAGTAAACAAATCCAATCCAATTGGATTAGCAGTTAAGCAAACCAACATATGCTAATATGTTAATTAGCTAGACAAATAGGATCCCATGACCCTAATAAAAATATAATTAACTTCCTTGGCCAATTCCCTAATGTGTGTGACCCTTTGGGCTCCACATCTAGCCAGCAGTAGGTCTAGGTCCAAGCCAATTCGATCTAATCGAAACCAATTAGACCTAATTAGATCAAATTAAGCTGACCTAAGTTGCCAATTTGGACCAGCTTCCGAATTGACTCATGAATCCAATCAATTTGATTCATGAAAACCCATAAGGCATTATTGACGTCTAGCAATGATTCATGCCTATCCAAAAGATGAGAAATTTGGTAGACATTACTAAAATACCTTTCAGTGGAAAGTTACAGTGCAATTCAATCATTCGATCTCCCTTTATCCCAATTAAGTGATGGGCATGGATAAATGTCAAACCCTAGCACTCAATCCTTTCGAATCTTAATTCGATAATGAAGACTCAACTAATGAAAGATTAGAAATCCTATCTAATCTCATCATGCTTTGATCAAAGACTTTCAGAGTCATCATTCGAAGAGATTTCATAGGATAAGTCCTTCTCTTACTAGGAGTGATCGATTTCTCATTGACCCACTTACATCCTTCATACACAATCCATCATATCCGAGAACATCCCGTACATGACTCATTATCATGAGTGAGTATGAACCATAATATGGCTTCATGTGCATAAGGAACGATGGTGATCTTAGGTCTAAGGATCACTTGCATAACTCCCACTATGAGACCATCTTTTGATAAGTAGTAAGACTTTCATAAGATGTTCTCAATGCAGATCAGCCCAGTGAACTCATATCCTTATGAGCACCCACATCCTTGTATTAGTGTCCATACACAAGTAGCTGTGAGACCAACCACCCTCCCTTTCAGCATACATAGGATGTGCTAGTCTTTCTAAAAATATCGATCCCTGAATCGACTAGGGACATTTTAGATTAGGATTTATAGGAACTTAAGTCTCACTATTATGATCTCCATCATAACCCTAATTTCATTATCCTAACCGATGGGGTTCATCATAATCTTAGATAAGATACAGTAGTATGATAAATTAACAGATGCCTTTTATTGATAAATAATATCATACATGAGTTGGAAGATCATAGAAATGCCCTTGTAAAGATTGGCTTTTAGGGCATTATTCTTTTAATCTCCCACTTGCACTAAAGCCAATCATCTATGTATTTTACACCCATACAATCTAAGTGGCGATCAAAACTACTATTATGGTAGTGCTTTAGTAAATGGGTCTGCTATATTGTTCTTTGTATCTACTCATTCGATAATCATATCTTGTCTTTCTATGATCTCTCAAACGAGGTGGAAGCGTCTTAGGATGTGCTTGGACTTATGATGAGATCTTGATTCCTTTGCTTGTGCAATAGCTCCAGTATTATCATAATAAAGCAGCACCAGTTGTTGAATAGTATGAATCATGCCCAATTTCATGATGAATTTTTTTATCCACACCACTTTCTTTGCGGCTTCACTAGCAACTATGTACTCTGCCTCAGTAACTGAGTCAGCTATAGTTTGCTACTTTGTACTCTTCCAACTCACTACACCATCATATAGAGTGAAGACATATCCTGATATAGGTTTGCTATCATCCAGATCTGATTGAAAACAAGAATCTGTATATCCTTCTAATTTCAACTCTGATTTACCATATAAGAGAAAAATATCTTTAGTCCTTAGATACTTAAGAATGTTTTTCATAGCTTTCCAATGATCCTCCCCTAGATCAACCTGAAATCTATTCACTATGCCCAAGGCATAAGCAATATCAGGCCTGGTACATAACATAGCATACATAATTGATCCTGCAGCCGAAGTATAAGAAATCATACTCATTCTTTCTCTATCTTCTGGTATCTTAGGAGACATCTTCTTAAAGAGATATATGCCTTGACTCATGGGCAAGTAACCTCTTTTACTTCCCTCTATATTGAATCTCTTCAACACTAAGTCAATGTACCAGGATTGAGATAAGCCTAGCATCCTTTTAGATCTATATTTATAGATCTTTATACCCAGTATATAGGATACCTCTCCTAAATCCTTCATGGAACACTGCTTAGAAAGCCAAGATTTGATCAATTGTAACATTGGGATATCATTCCCAATGATGAGTATGTCATCGACATATAAAACCAAGAAAACAAGGATACTCCCACTTGTCTTCTTGTACACACAGGGTCCATCCACATTCTTGATGAAACCAAAATCTTTGATTGTTTCATCAAAGCGGATGTTCCAACTCCTCGATACTTGCTTTAATCCATAAAAGAATTTTTTTAGCCTACATACTTGGTTTGGTCTCTCACTCAAGATAAACCCTTCTAGCTGTGACATATAGACTTCTACCTCAAGATATCCATTAAGGAAAGTAGTCTTTATGTCCATTTGCCATATTCATAATCATAGTATGCAGCTATAGCAAGCAATATACGAATGGACTTGAGCATGGCTACTGGTGAAAAAGTTTTATCATAGTCAATGCCATGTTTTTGTTTGAAACCTTTTGCCTCCAGCATTGCCTTATAGTTTTCTACTTGACCATCTGCTCCAATCTTCTTCTTAAAGATCCATTTACATCCAATTAGGTTTACTCCCTTAGGTGGATCTACTAAAGCCCAAACCTGATTAAAGTACATTGAGTCCATTTCAGATTTCATGGCTTCCAGCCATTTACCAAAGTCTTTACTCGTGACAGCTTTTATATAGGTCACAAGATCATCATCCTATATGATACTGACTTCATTATCATTTTCAATGATAAAACCATATCTAAGAGGTGCATTTCATACTCTCTCTGATATATGGAGAGGAGGTATGTATTGTGGTTTTCCTGAACCTTAGGAACATCTAGTTGAGGGATTGTTTTAGGTGTAGGTTGAGCTTCTTCAAGTTCAAATATCTTCCCACTACCCCCTTCTTGGACTACTGGCAATGATCTTTTGCTCAATAGGATGATAGAAAAGATATCATATTCCTTCTTTAGGATAACCTACTGTTACAGCCGCGACAGTGACGTGGCCAGGCTCAGGTATCGCCGAATGAGAGCAAGCCACGTGTAAGTTTCCCCGCCGGAGTCAGCGCCACGTCGACAAAGCTAGGATCGGCGTACCGCACCACCCGACGACTGTCTGAAGCAAACCGCCCTCGCCGAGGTCGAGCTCGGTCCGGAGTTCCTCTACCACCTCATTGGCGCCCGGGCCCAGAGGGGTCCGCCCGAGTGAGGTCGGCCGAGGTCGGGCGGCCCCCTGCCGCCTCGCCAGGTGTCCACCAGGAGGGGTCCGCCGAAGCCGAGGTCGGCAGATCTTTCGCCCTGTGCCAGGTGGCCACCCGGAGACGGGCCCACCTCGGCCGAAGCCGGGCGACCTCCTGCCACCTCTCCAGGTGTCCACCCAGGAGGGGTCCACCTAAGCCGAGGTCGGCTGATCCTTCGCCCTTCGCCAGGTGGCTACCCGGAGACGGGTCCACCTCGGCCGAAGCCAGGCGACCTCCTGCCACCTCTCCAGGTGTCCACCCAGGAGGGGTCCACCTAAGCCGAGGTCGGCAGATCCTTCGCCCCTCGCCAGTTGGCCCCCGGAGACGGGTCCAACTCAGCCGAGGTCAGACCGCTCGTACGGAGAGGCCCCCGGGGAAGGAGACAGGTCCCGAGGCCATCCCTCGGGCCGTACCGACCCCAGACGGCGTCCCGTACGGAGGGCGGCGGCACGCGGAACGTCACTTGCATCGGCCCGACAGGTCCTGCAGCCGAGAGACCCGATCCTGACGGAACAGGCCCCATAAACGGATGGCGCCCATGCTCGGGAAAGAGAGCGTTCTCACGAAGCCCGAGGCCTGACGACCAGCCGCTCTGCCAGCGCCGCCCTCCCTCTTTTTCTCTTCTGTCTTTGCCTTTTCCCTGCTGGGCTCGGCGGACGAGGTCGGAAAGCCGCCTGGCACCCTTCACCAAAAAGGGAAAAGAGAAGAGGACGGGGGAGGAGGGTTCCCGAGGCAGAAAAAGACAAGCGCGCGATGGAAGGGGATAAAGAAGGAAGAATCTGGGGACGACAAGGTAAGCCAAACTAGCCTGGGGACAAGGAGGAAGCACGGGCACAAGGCCTTGCACCGAGAGAAAAACCAGAGATCCCGAGAGGGGAACACTGGGCGTGAGTTCGACAAGCAGGCCCAGCCAAGATTCCGGTCCCCAGAGCATTTCCTTCACCAATTAACTCTCTGAATCTGGGACCCTTTCGAGGGCCCGGGTGGGAGAGTCTGTTCCTTCTCGTCGTCTACTGACTTGACCGTCGGAGCCCCCTCGCCGGGATCCCCGGCCGGGGTCTTCTAACCCCTTTGTTGCAGGTTCTCTGCAGGAAGGGAGGCTCCCTCGCCAGGCGGTCAGGAAGGATCGGCTGATCCGTGGCACGGGCGCGGCGACGAGAGCGGCAACAGATTGGCGCGCCAGGAAGGGGGGCAGGACACTAACCCCTAGTGGGAACCAGCTTTCTGCAGGTGTCACGCTCTCCAGCAATGGTGGTCACTCGTGGTCACGAGGCGTCCACCAGCCGTGTAGGAGAAGCCCACTCCCCTCCAGGGGGCCATACCCCCGAACAGGAGCTTCCAGCTCCCCCTCCTCTTCCACAGCAGCCTGCCCGCGCGGACGGATCCCTTGCGGCCATCGTCCAGCAGCTGCAGACCTTAACCTCAGCGGTCCGACAGCTTCAGCATCAGCAACGGTCCCTAGCCACTCAGCCGCAGCCAGGGACCCCCACGGCCCGAGCCGCGGGGCAGCGTGGGAGCCTGCGCTCAATCCAGGGCAGGCCGTCCCACCCGAGGGCCATCTCCGACCCCCGGGGGAGCCACCAAGCTCCCGCAAAGAGAAACTATTTCGGTTCGGAGGATCACGAGAGTCGATCCCCGGCCGATGGGGCCGAAACGGTGCATCGCAGCAAGCGACGCCGGGGCCAGACCTCCCGCCGAGACCGATCGGCGCCCCCTTCACCTGCAGTCTCGGTGGAAGACTCCACCGATGAAGCCGTCAGGCGCCAGGCCGAGAGGCGCCTAGAAGAGCACGAGCACAAGTTGGCGGAGTTTGCCCGACGGTTCGCCGACCTGCAGAACTCGTCAGCTGACCCGGCGGGCTACGACTCCCGCCCCCCTTTCTCTGAAGAGATCCAGGCGGAACCGATCCCGAAATGGTTCCGCATGCCGCAGGTGGACCCCTACGACGGGACCACCGACCCCCTGGACCATTTGGAGAGCTATAAAGCTCTCATGAGGGTCCAGGGCGCCACCGATGCCCTCCTGTGCATCGCCTTCCCGGCAACCCTTCGGAAGGCCGCTCGAGTTTGGTTCACCCGCCTCGAGCCCGGATCCATCTGCTCCTTCCATCAGTTGGAAGGAAAGTTCGTGGCGCACTTCGACGCTTGTCGAAAGGTGCCTAGAGAGGTGGACAGCCTCTTTTCCATCCGCTAGCAGGACCAGGAGCTGCTCCGGGACTACATCACCCGGTTCAAGACCGCAGCCCTGGAAATCTACAGCTTGGACGAGCACGTCGCCATGCTGGCCTTAAAGCGCGGACTCAAGACGTCCCGCCTCACCTATTCCCTGGACAAGAAGCCGCCCAGGACGTATTCCGAGCTCCTCCTCCGCGTCCACAAGTATATCCGAGCGGAGGAGGCCGACCGCACCCGTCGAGAGCTGGACGGGAAGACTCCAAAGAAGCCGCTCCCGAGGGACACCCCGGGAGCTCGGAGGCCCGGGCCATCTGCCGACCTCCGCCCAAATCCGAAACCGAGGGGCGAAGCCACTCCCGAGCGGAGGTACACCCCTCTCCTCGCACCTCGAACGAAGATCCTCATGGAAATCGAGGGCGAGCGCTACCTCCGCCGACCTCCACCTCAGAACCTGAGAGCCACCCGAGATAAATCAAAGTACTGCCAGTTCCACCGCGAGCACGGACATGACACGGAGGAGTGTCGCCATCTGAAGCGGGAGATTGAGGAGCTGATCGGGAGGGGTTACCTCAGGAAGTTCATCAAGAATGGGGTCCCCTCTGAAGGGCAGCCGCTCGCGGCCTTACCGCCTGTCCCCGCGATCGACAACCGCCAAACGGAGAAGCCCGTGGGCATGATCTCACGCGGATCCGGCCGAGCAGAGAAGAGAGCCCGGGAAGTCCCGGAGAATGTAATCCCTCCCAAAGGAAGGGAAATTAATGACAATGTAAACAATGATGCCGTGGTGGTCGAGATGACCATCGCGAAGCATCCTGTACATCGAATCATGGTGGATAGTGGAAGCTCGGCCGACGTACTTTTTTACGATGCTTTCTCTCGGATGAACTTGTCTCCCGACCAGCTGAAACCAGTGCACATCCCACTGGTAGGTTTTACAGGGGACTCCGTGGGGGTCGAAGGAGAGATCACTCTCCCGGTCACCGCCGGATCCCCGCCTCGGCAGGCGACCGTCATGATAACATTCACTGTCGTCAAGCTCCCTTCGCCTTACAATGCCATTCTCGGGCGTCCCGGGCTCAACCAACTGGATGCCACCATCTCCACGAGGAGGCTGCTGGTGCAGTTCCCCACGCCTTCCGGGCTCGGGAAAATGAAGGGGACGATCCAGCCGGTCCCGCTCTGCCTCCAGACAATCCCAGGCACCAGGAGCGCAGAGCTCGTCCACGATATCGAGGATCTCGACCTGAGAGAGAAGGAACCCAGGGGAGGGCCCGTAGAGCGCCTGCTAACTTTTCCCCTCGGTTCGGACCCCCTGAAGACGGTGCAAGTCGGGGCCCAGCTCCCCGAGGAAGAGCGAACCCGCCTGCTGGAGTTCCTCCGTGCCAACACTGACGTGTTCGCCTGGTCGGCGGCCGACATGCCGGGCATCCCGCCCGAGATCATCATGCACAGCCTGAACGTGGACCCAGGTTGCCGCCCGGTCCGCCAGAAGAAGAGAAGCTTCGCCATGGAGAGACAGAAGGCGATCAACGAGGAGGTAGAAAAGCTCCTCGCCGCCGGTTTTGTCCGAGAAGTCCAATACCCCAGCTGGTTAGCAAACGTGGTCATGGTAAAGAAGAGTAGTGGTAAGTGGAGGATCTGTGTGGACTACACCGACCTCAATCGAGCTTGCCCGAAGGATAGCTTCCCTCTGCCGAAGATCGACCAGCTGGTCAACACCACCTCGGGGCATCGCCTCCTGTCATTCATGGACGCCTTCTCCGGATATAACCAGATCCGGATGAACCCGGAGGACGAAGAGCACACCGCCTTCATTACTGACCGCGGGACTTTCTGTTACAGGATGATGCCCTTCGGCCTCAAGAACGCGGGGGCGACGTATCAACGTCTGGTCAGTAAAATCTTCAAAGACCAGATAGGCCGCAACATGCAGGTGTACGTGGACGACATGCTGGTAATGAGCAAACTTGATTCGGACCACGTGGCTGACTTGACGGAGACGTTCGGCAACCTCCGGCGCCATCAGATGAAGCTGAACCCGGCGAAGTGCGCCTTCGGCGTCTCCACCGGGAAGTTCCTAGGATTTATGGTGACCCAAAGAGGAATCGAGGCCAACCCAGAGAAGGTCCAAGTCATCCTGGACATGGAGCAGCCAGCCTCCAAGAAGCAAGTGCAGCAACTGACCGGCCGGGTTGCGGCCCTTAGCCATTTTATTTCCAGGTCGGCGGACCGTTGCCGTCCCTTCTTCAAGGTGCTGAGAAAGATGAATGGCTTTGCTTAGACCGAGGAGTGCCAGCAGGCCTTCGAGGAGCTGAAGAAGATGCTCGCATCGCCACCTTTACTGTCCAGACCCGAGGAGGGGGAGGAGCTTACCCTCTACTTGGCGGTTACCCCGGAGGCCGTCAGCTCTGTCTTGGTCCGAACCGACGACCAGGGGCTCCAGCGGCCGGTGTACTATACCAGCAAACTTCTCCGGGACGCGGAGCTCAGGTATTCCCGGCCCGAGAAACTCGTTTTTGCGCTAATAGTGTCTGCCCAGCGTCTCAGGCCCTATTTCCAAGCGCATCCCATCACCGTCTTGACGGATCAACCGCTGAAAGCGGTGCTCAGCCGACCCGATACCTCGGGACGATTGGCCAAGTGGGCACTGAAACTCAGCGAGTTCGACATTACATACCGACCGAGGTCGACCATGAAGGCGCAGGTGCTGGCCGATTTCTTGGTCGAGTGCGCAGGCTTGGGCAAGGAGCCCGAGAAGGGCCCCCCGGCCCGGCCGATGGAGGTCGGCACCGACGAGCCCGGAGAGGACCCTTGGATCCTCCATGTAGACGGAGCCTCAAACTCCGGCGGAAGCGGAGCTGGGCTCATCCTTGCCAACGGCGACGGGGTCGTCACGGAGTGCGCACTCCGTTTCCAATTCCCCGCGACAAATAACCAGGCGGAGTACGAGGCGCTTCTCGCCAGACTGAGGGTCTCCCGTGAGCTGGGCGTGACCAACCTCAGAGCTTTCACCGACTCCCAGCTCGTGGCGGGGCAGGTGTCCGGGGAGTACGTCGCACACGACCCCCAGATGGCGAAGTATTTGGAGCTCGTCAAAGCGGGCGCGTCCAAGTTCAGGCGCTTCAACATTTTCCATATCCCCCGCGGGGAGAACGCCCGCGCGGATGCCCTCTCCCGGTTGGCGACCCTGCCGGACGCGATGCTGGGGCGCGCTCATGTGGAGCGCCTTGAGGCCCAAGCCTCGAAGCACCGGTGGAGGTCCATCAGGTCAGCCAGGA
Organism: Areca catechu; assembly: GCA_021397845.1. Lineage (NCBI taxonomy): Eukaryota > Viridiplantae > Streptophyta > Magnoliopsida > Arecales > Arecaceae > Areca > Areca catechu. The sequence continues at coordinate 180,831,020 of CM038039.1, read as the reverse complement.
GCCCAGCTGGATGGACAAGTACGCTGCGTACATCGTCGGCGGCACCCTGCCGGAGGACCGACAGGCGGCTCGCCTCATCAGGAAAAAAGCCGTCCGATTTGTCCTGATGGATGGGCAATTGTATTGAAGATCCTACTCCTACCCCCTCCTCAAGTGCGTAGGACCCGCAGAAGCCAAGCTTGTGCTCCAGGAGATTCACGAGGGCATCTGCGGGAACCACGTGGGGGGCAGGGCATTGGCGTACAAGGCCCTCCGTCAGGGCTACTTCTGGGAGACAATGAAGGAAGACGCCGCCGACTTCGTGAAGAAGTGCGACCGGTGCCAGCGTCACGCCACGGTGCAGCGGCAACCCTCCAACCCGATCTCTCAGCTCTCAGCCCCCTGGCCGTTCGCCCAGTGGGGGATGGACCTCTTAGGCCCATTCCCGCCGGCGTCCGGCCAGCGAAAGTTTTTGATAGTGGCTATCGACTACTTCACAAAGTGGGTCGAGGCTGAGCCCTTGGCAAGAATCACCGAGGCAAACGTCGCCAAGTTCTTCTGGAAGTCCATCGTCTGCCGCTTCGGCCTCCCCCACACCGTGGTCATCGACAACGGATGCCAGTTCGACTGTCGGGAGTTCGAAGATTTCTGCAGCGACCTCGGCATCAAGCATCGCTTCACCTCGGTGGCGCACCCTCAGACCAACGGGGAAGCCGAAGTCACGAACAGGACCATTCTTCAGGGCCTCCGCACGCGGCTGGACCAAGCCAAGGGCAGGTGGGTCGACGAGCTTCCCAGCGTCCTTTGGGCATACCACACCATCCCAAGGACGGCAACCGACGAAACTCCATTCAACCTCGTCTTCGGAGCCGAGGCGGTCATCCCGATCGAGCTCAGCCTACCCACGCTGCGCGTGGAGCAATACGACGAGACAGAAAACCCGGCCAGGATGATGCTCAACCTAGACCTTCTCGAGGAGACGAGGGATAAGGCCCGGATCCGAATGGCGGCATACCGGCAACGAGTAGCCAGATATTACAACTCCCGAGTGCGGCCGAAGGTTTTTCGTCCCGGGGACCTGGTCCTCCGACGCGCAGAAGCCTCCCAGCCACGGGAATGCGGCAAGCTTTCACCCAACTGGGAAGGCCCATATCGGGTAGCAGAAGCCCTCCCTCATGGGGCATATTACTTGGAAGAATTGGGAGGTGCCAGGTTCCCCCGGACATGGAACTCCTCGAACCTGAGAATGTACTACCAGTGATGTAAGGCTCCCAGTTTCTGTAACAAAGCTCCCCCACTTCAAACACTCCCCTCTAACTTCAACAAGAAGGCCTGCGGCATCGAGCTCAGTCCAGAAGATCCTGGGTCTCGGCCTGGAAGGTGGCGCCGAACCCAGTTCGCCCACGCAAGCCCGGAGCACAGCTCAGCAGGCCGTGCAAGGCTTGAGAAAGCCTGTGGCATCGAGCTCAGTCCGGAAGATCCTGGGCCTCGGCCTGGAAGGTGGCGCCGAACCCAGTTCGCCCACGCAAGCCCGGAGCACAGCTCAGCAGGCCGCACAAGGCTTGAGAAAGCCTGCGGCATCGAGCTCAGTCCGGAAGATCCTAGGCCTCGGCCTGGAAAGTGGCGCCGAACCCAGTTCGCCCACGCAAGCCCGGAGCACAGCTCAGCAGGCCGCGCAAGGCTTGAGAAAGCCTGCGGCATCGAGCTCAGTCCGGAAGATCCTGGGCCTCGGCCTGGAAGGTGGCGCCGAACCCAGTTCGCCCATGCAAGCCCGGAGCACAGCTCAGCAGGCCGCGCAAGGCTTGAGAAAGCCTGCGGCATCGAGCTCAGTCCGGAAGATCCTGGGCCTCGGCCTGGAAGGTGGCGCCGAACCCAGTTCGCCCACGCAAGCCCGTAGCACAGCTCAGCAGGCCGCGCAAGGCTTGAGAAAGCCTGCGGCATCAAGCTCAGTCCGGAAGATCCTGGGCCTCGGCCTGGAAGGTGGCGCCGAACCCAGTTCGCCCACGCAAGCCCGGAGCACAGCTCAGCGGGCCGCGCAAGGCTTGAGAAAGCCCTCGGCATCGAGCCCAGCCCAGAAGATCCTGGGCCTCGGCCCAGAAGGTGGCACCGTTCCCAGTTCACCCGCGCAAGCCCGGAGTACAGCTCAGCGAGCCGCGCGAGGTTTAAGAAAGCCTGCGGCACCAAGCTTAGTCTGGAGATCCTGGGTTTCGGCCTGGAAGACGGTGCGGAAACCGTGTTGTTCGCCCAGGCATGAAGGCAACCCAAAATCGGACCTGCTTAAGGTTTGCCTTGCTGCAACGTGACTCAACGGGCCCCATCCTTCGATTTGAGCAATGGAAGGATCGGGCCTGCAGTTACTTCAGGTGTTCCAGACCGACATCTCAGAAAGAAAAGAACAGAAAAATCGAAAAAGAAGTGAGAAGGAAGGAGGAGGGCTAGAGAAGGAGAAGAAGGCACTCACCGAAAATGCACAGACGAGCGCGAGCAGCAGAAGTTGTTAGCCTGCAGCAAACCGCCCACGAAGCAAGGGAAAAGGCCTCATTCTGGAAAGTCCCCTCCCTTTCAAACTCAGCCGACGGCAGCCGTACCCATCATTCCACCTCCGACCACTGGATGGTCTCCACGTGGGCGCACGCCCGACACCGACGCCTCGTTAGCAGAGTAACGGCCTCTGCCCCGAAGCGACACATTGATTACGGGCAAGTGGACGACGCGTGGCGGCTCCCCATAGGTCTTCAGCCGCATCGAGCCACGACGAGCGAGGATCGTGGCAATTATGATGCAAGATCTTCGCCTCCCCACGTCATGTCCGCATTTAATCCCGACGTTCCGTTCTACGGTTCCCCGACGGAACGGCGGGCTGGGGGGCAACTGTTACAGCCGTGACAGTGACTTGGCCAGGCTCAGGTATCGCCGAATGAGAGCAAGCCACGTGTAAGTTTCCCCGCCGGAGTCAGCGCCACGTCGACAAAGCTAGGATCGGCGTACCGCACCACCCGACGACTGTCTGAAGCAAACCGCCCTCGCCGAGGTCGAGCTCGGCCCGGAGTTCCTCTACCACCTCATTGGCGCCCGGGCCCGGAGGGGTCCGCACGAGTGAGGTCGGTCGAGGTCGGGCGGCCCCCTGCCGCCTCGCCAGGTGTCCACCAGGAGGGGTCCGCCGAAGCCGAGGTCGGCAGATCTTTCGCCCTGCGCCAGGTGGCCACCCGGAGACGGGCCCACCTCGGCCGAAGCCGGGCGACCTCCTGCCATCTCTCCAGGTGTCCACCCAGGAGGGGTCCACCTAAGCCGAGGTCGGCTGATCCTTCGCCCTTCGCCAGGTGGCTACCCGGAGACGGGTCCACCTCGGCCGAAGCCAGGCGACCTCCTGCCACCTCTCCAGGTGTCCACCCAGGAGGGGTCCACCTAAGCCGAGGTCGGCAGATCCTTCGCCCCTCGCCAGTTGGCCCCCGGAGACGGGTCCAACTCAGCCGAGGTCAGACCGCTCGTACGGAGAGGCCCCCGGGGAAGGAGACAGGTCCCGAGGCCATCCCTCGGGCCGTACCGACCCCAGACGGCGTCCCGTACGGAGGGCGGCGACACGCGGAACGTCACTTGCATCGGCCCGACAGGTCCCGCAGTCGAGAGACCCGATCCTGACGGAACAGGCCCCATAAACGGATGGCGCCCACACTCGGGAAAGAGAGCGTTCTCACGAAGCCCGAGGCCTGACGACCAGCCGCTCTGCCAGCGCCGCCCTCCCTCTTTTTCTCTTTTGTTTTTGCCTTTTCCCTGCTGGGCCCGGCGGACGAGGTCGGAAAGCCGCCTGGCACCCTTCACCAAAAAGGGAAAAGAGAAGAGGACGGGGGAGGAGGGTTCCCGAGGCAGAAAAAGACAAGCGCGCGACGGAAGGGGATAAAGAAGGAAGAATCTGGGGACGACAAGGTAAGCCAAACTAGCCTGGGGACAAGGAGGAAGCACGGGCACAAGGCCTTGCACCGAGAGAAAAACCAGAGATCCCGAGAGGGGAACACTGGGCGTGAGTTCGATAAGCAGGCCCAGCCGAGATTCCGGTCCCCAGAGCATTTCCTTCACCAATTAACTCTCTGAATCTGGGACCCTTTCGAGGGCCCGGGTGGGAGAGTCTGTTCCTTCTCGTCGTCTACTGACTTGACCGTCGGAGCCCCCTCGCCGGGATCCCCGGCCGGGGTCTTCTAACCCCTTTGTTGCAGGTTCTCCGCAGGAAGGGAGGCTCCCTCGCCAGGCGGTCAGGAAGGATCGGCTGATCCGTGGCACGGGCGCGGCGACGAGAGCGGCAACACCTACAAACCTGTATTTATCAGCCCTAGTACTTAACTTATGTCCAAAAACATTCCTGACATAAGCAGGGCAACACCAAATCTTAAAATATTTTAGACTTGGCATTTTCCCTTTCTATAATTCATAGGGAGTGCTCTTAACTGCCTTTGATGGCACCTTGTTTAGTATGTAGGTAGCAGTCTCTAGAACATAATCTCAGAAAGATACTGGAAGATCTGTGAAGCACATCATGGACCTTACCATATTCAACAAGGTATAATTCCTCCTTTCTACTACACCATTTAACTGTGGCATATATGGAGGGGTCCACTCAGAGAGAATTCCTTTATCTTTAAGATGATCGAGAAATTTACTAGACAAGTATTCTCCTCCTTGATCAGATCGAAGGACTTTAATACTATGCCAAGTTTATTTCTCGACCTTACTTTGATACTCTTTAAATTTATCAAAGGCTTCAGACTTATGTTTCATGAGATACACATATTTGAACCTCCATAAATCATCAATAAAATTGATGAAATAAGAGTATCCTCCTCTAGCCTGAGTTATTATAGGACCACACACATCTATGTGTACTAGACCTAACAACTCGGTTACCCTATCCCCATGTCCAGTGAATGGAGATTTGGTCATCTTACCCATGAGACAAACTCACAAGTTCCTAATAATTCATGATCAAAAGGTTCAAAGAAATCTTCTTTGTACAACTTGTTTATCCTAAACTTACTAATATGACCCAAATGGCAATGCCAGAGATATGTGACATTTATATCATCTTTCTTTCTCTTCTTATTTTCAACAAGCATAACTTCATCATTGAGTGATAGAATCAAAAGACCATTAACAAATGTACCACAACCAAAGAACTTCTTTGAAAAGAAAATCAAGCATCCATGGCTTAAAATATTTATTTCATAACCTTGTTTCAACAACAAAGGTACAGAAATAATATTCTTTATAATGTTGGATATATAATAATAATTTTTTAATTCAAGAATATTGCCCAATCGCAATAACATCAGATAGGTGCCAACAACTTCAGCATAAATGGATTCACCACTTGCACCGAATAACTTGAAGTCACCCTTCTTCAAGCTTCTAGGTCTCTGTAACCCCTGCAATGACTAACAGATATGAGACTCACATGTGGTATATAGTATCCTGAATCAGAAGCTGAAGAACTTAATGACAAGTTTGTTTGTATCATGTACAAACCTTTGGATGCACCACTAGCATGCTACTTCTAACTTGCAAGATATAACTTGCAATTCTTCTTCCAGTGCCCTTGCTTTCCACAAAGATAGCAGGTTCCACCAGTAGAGGGCTTCCTTGCCTTCTTCCTTTTCTAGAAGCTACTCTTAGGATTTCTTTTCCTCTTTGAACCCTTATTCATTGCCTGCTTCTTCTTTCTATCAACTAGAAGAAGCTGAGCCTTATCACCTTTAAAGTGGCTCTCTATTGTTTTAAGCATATTCAACAACTCAGGTAATGATAAATTCAGTTTGTTCATGTGATAATTCATGATAAAATGTAAGAAGGAAACCGAGAGTGACTGTAGGATCAAGTCCTGATTCAGTTTCCCGTCCATCACAAACCCTAATTGACTTAATTGAGTGATCAAGTCAATCATTTTAAGGATATGAGCCTAGACAAAAGAACCCTTACTCATTCATGCTCCGAACAACTGTTTCAATATTTCATATCGAGCAGTCTGACTATGCTTTCCATATAGCTCCTTAAGATTGAGCAATATGGACTAAGGTTCCATTTTCTCATGTTGCCTCTGTAACTCATTACTCATTGAGGCCAACATGATGCACTTGACAGTCATGCTGGCATTCTGCCATATTTTATATGTGGCCCCTTCCTCCTCAGTAGCATCCTCTTCTACCGGAAGTGGGTCAGGAGAATCGAGGATATAAATAATTTTCTCCTAAGCTAATATAATTCTTAGGTTCCTCAACCAATCCACATAATTCGGACTGGTCAACTTATTGGCATTCAAGATGTCCTGGAGTGAAAGAGTAGAAGCCATAATATAAAATTCTACATTAAATAAAGAACAACTATAAGCAGACCACTCATGATATATTCATAATTAGACAAAGTCTTTTGCATCTAATTGTGTCTTCCACTATTTTCTACGAATACCATAACCCTCTTCTATGATAAACAAGAAACTAGTATCCAGTTTCTTTAGTGGGGTTGAGATCCCAATTTCTTATAAATGCCTTGTATGTACACAACAAACACTTATAAGTTCAAGGGTAGGAAATGACCCTTTCCAGTTGCATCTCTTGCAATTCTCAACATAACTTTTGCCTCTAAGACACTTATAGCCTTGTGTATGTACAACAAATCATAATGTCTTAGTTTAGTCGGATCCTTCATTTGTATATAGCCATGATTGAATAATGTTGCCCTTGTGTGTACATAACAAAGCAACATTATCAATCATGCTATAAAGCACTAGGTGCACCAAGACAAATTTTATACCAAATGCTAGAACAGGCCTTGTATTACACAACAAACCTACTATAGTATTGACATAGATTTGGCTTAGCATGAAGGAAGGCAATTTGTAGTGTGCTTAATCAATTAACATTTCCAACTTAAGGTTTAGATATGACCAAATTGGCCAGGTAAGTGGAATAGATGAGGGGGTCCCCCCGTTGCTTTCCTTAGAAACCAAATTGATTGGCCAGGTCAGACAACGAAACCAATTAAAAACCCCATTCCCTTTACCTTCCGAGAACCATTTGCCTAGATACCAATTAGCATATCAAATCATAATTGGATTTGCATCATGATTAACTTACACTACGACTAAATATAATTTTTATGAGGGCTTTGATGGTCTTATAACACGTCCTAATTAATTATATCAATGTGACATTCATTCTAGCCATCAAGCATATTAATCCTAATATGTATAATGTAAGTATAATTATAACAACATTCTATTCACCTCACTTGTTCATGGGATAAGGTCACATCGATACCCCTACACGTCATAGGAGATCCCATTGAATGGAAAAAAATGGCCTTTAAACTCTAATTGACTTCTATGACCGGACGGCCATGGTGACTAACCCAATCCGAAGTAGTTACTATGATATATCATATCACATGTATATAATATGAACTAATCATGCATTAATTCATACCAAAACAAGCAATCAAAACTATTGAGACTATTAATTGCATGCATCAAGGTGGCTCTGATATCACTGTTGGGTTCCTTGGGTCGGACACAGTGGAATATCGGGTTTTAAAATTTTTATTTTTGAAACCAAAACCGGTCGGAACCCTAAACCCTTGGACCACTTGATCATGACAATCAATAAATCTAAACTTTAGGACTATAAAAGAATACCTGGAGCGCTATTATCTTTTATTTCCACAAGGCATACAAGTACATGCCCTCCAAAAATGATCCACATAGGAACCGAATTAAGGAAGCACTCATATAATAGTTGCTTGTTTGTATGGGACTCCTTTTGGCAGCCTTCTGGACTTTCTCTCTTGTTGGACTCCCTACCCTCTTGTAGGGCATTCTAAAACCTCTTTATAGCCTCTCTCAGATCTTAAATACCCCTTCTATTTTTCTCCCTAGGCCCTTGTCTTAAAAGACTAGCCTTGTCTTGAAAGAACAAGCCATGTCTTAAAAAAGATAAACCTTGTCTTAAAGGGGAGGGAGAGAAAATAGCAGGTTGGAGTATTCGGATGCAAAAAGAGTACTTTGGCATCAAATCACCGATGCCTATTTATAGAGGGGAATGGGGTGCCTGATATGTCCATTCATCAGCCATCTGATAAGACTCTTTAATCATAAAGAGTATTATTAATGGAAAGACATATCATGATAACACCCTTCATGCACCAAGAGACATATAAGTGTCTCTTGGTTTTTCCAACCAATTTGTCCTTTTGCCACATGGCATTAACCGGTTGCAGGAAAGCCAAGGGGCGTGAAATGAAAAAGGAAGCATCAGAGAAAATTAAGAGATTTAAAGCAGAAGGACTCTGCTTTTCAGATTGGCGCCAACAATGAAGGGACACGTCCCTTCATTGTGCACATTTTAATTTCACGCCAATTGTCACCTATTGACCAGTCAAACCATAGTAGAGGGGCATGGAGATAAGGTAGGAGTCTTTTGGGATTAATCTGGGATTTGTGATTGATCTGCAAAAGGACTCTTGGTCCTTCTGCACACACATAATATGCATGAAAGCATTATGGCACCCAAGAGTCCATACCAACATGGACTCTTTCATAAATCCAAGGTAAGTCCCAATAAAATTCAGATAAATACTGAATTAGGCTGCCCCACTTAGGACTCTAACCAAAATAAATTTCACTTAAATTGATTAGCCCAAATAGCAAGTAAACAAATCCAATCCAATTGGGTTAGGAGTTAAGCTGGCCAACATATGCTAGTATGTTAATTAGCTAGCCAATTAGGATCCCATAATCCTAATAAAAATATAATTGACTTCCTTGGCCAATTCCCTAATGTGTGTAAACCTTTAGGCTCTACATCTAGCCAGCAGTAGGTCTAGGTCCAAGCCAATTCAATCCAATCTAAACCAATTTGACCTAATTATGTCAAATTGAGCTGATCTAAGTTGCCAATTTGGACCAACTTTCGAATTGACTCATGAATCCAATCAATGTGATTCATGAAAACCCACAAGACATGATTGACGTCAAGCAATGTATCATGCCTACCCGGAAGATGAGAAATTTGATAAAAATTATCAAAATATCCTTCAGTGAAAAGTTACCGTGCTATTCAATCCTTCTATCTTTCTTTATCCTGATTAAGTGATAGGCATGGATAAATGTCAAATTCTGGCACTCAATCATTTTAAATCTCAATTTGATATGAAGACTCGATCGACGAAAGATTAGAAACCCTATCTAATTTTATCATGCTTTGATCAAAAACTTTTCGAGTCATCATTCGAAGAGATTTCATGAGATAGTCATTCTCTTACTAAGAGTGATCGATTCCTTGTTGACCCACTCATATCCTTCATACATAATCCACCATATCCGAAAACATCCCGTACATGATTCATTGTCATGAGTGAGTATGAACCAAAATATAGCTTCATGTGCATAAGGAACCATGGTGATCTCAGGTTTAAGGATCACTTGCATGACTCCCACCATGAGAACCATCTTTTGACAAGTAGTAATACTTCCATAAGATGTTCTCAATGCGGATCAACCCAGTGAACTCATACCCTTATGAGCACTCACATCCTTGTATTAGTGTCCCTACACTAGTGGCTTTGAGACCAACCACCCTCCCTTTGAGCATACATAGGATGTGCTAATCTTTCTGGAAATATCGATCCCCGAATCGATAATCCAATGACTAGGGACATTTTAGATTAGGGTTTATAGGAACTTAAGTCTCACTATTATGATCTCCATCATAACCCTAATTTCATTGCCCTAACCTATGGGGTTCATCATAATCTTAGATAAAATACAACAATATGATGAATCAATAGATGCCTTTTATTGATAAATAATATCATACATGAGTTGGAATATCATAGAAATGCCCTTGTAAAGATTGACTTTTAGGGCATTATTCTTTCATCGAGATCGAGCTCCCAAGATAGAGCTCCCGCTTTCCAAGATAGAATCACTATCTAGGGCCAAGAGACATCATCGACTGATAGGGGATCAACCGAGGATAAGGAGAAGAAGACCAGGAGGAATTCAAGCCATGGACCGAGAATTCCAAACTACCTATGACCTTCAAAGGATGGTCGTACCCTATCGGAGGTTCCAGGCTCTGCAACATGCCGCTCGCATACTCTACGCGATGTGTGCTCCACCAAACTCTGGGCCCTGTAGCACGTTGCCCGTGCCTACTGTCGTATAACTGAGGCTTCAGTTCCCGCAACATGACACCTGCACCTCCTCCAAGAGGAGTATCCTATTAAGGCCTCAGGCCCTGCAACACTTTGATGGTCCCTCCTGGAATAGAAACGCACCTCCATGGCTAGGAGCTCAGCAGCACGGTGCCTGTGCCTCACAAGGAAAACTACTCCATCAGAGGAACATGACCCGTATTATGTTGGCAAACACCCCAATAGAAAGATCTCCTTCCAAGGACCGGTCTGACAGGGGAAGGCCGCTAACAGAAGAAAATCTTGATAAAAGAGGGTATTGGAAAAGTGACATCCCGATAAAATCGCTGATCTAGTCTAGGCCATTTCTCTCGTATAAAACAAAAGAAGGGACCTCCAACAAAGGAATGAAGCAACTGGTAAGACAAAAAGAGCAAACGGACAAGGAACCAAAAGGGAGAACCTCCCTACTCTCTAGCTCCCACTTACTCCATTTTCCATTACTCCACTTCATTTACTTCTCTATGCGGAGGTGTTCCAATCTTCCATCATTAAGGGTTCTGTTTTCCTTGATCGTCCCAATTGACTTGATCATCGGAGTGTCCCCGTCGGAATCCTGGGCTCGGGTCTCCTCTTTTTTGCAGGATAAGCTGACCAAGGAGCTGACCGAAAAAAAAGGACCAAGCATCTTGAGGGAGCCCGATGCTCTCACGACACGTCAAGCTACAGGCCACGATGATCCAGTCGGTAATAATTATAATGACCAATATGTCCCAGCATTTATTTTAAAAATAATGACCATGTTATGATAATGAATGTTATATTGATATTATAATGGAATAATAGCAGTGTCATATTTCACTCCTTTCATTCCCCAAATGATAGGATAATGGCATTATTCTTCTACAACGAACCATACTAAAATTGTTATTGATCTTTATAATGTAATAATCATTATATGCCCCAACCTATGTGACCAGAATGTATTTATTAAGATAACTGATTGTGATAGTGTTGGGGAATTCCGGTCTAAGTACAAGCCGAACACCGGTTCGGCTGGCCGAAGACCTTTCCTCCGAACCAACAACTTCGGACCTAGAAAGATCAAGCCAATCGCGGGTAACTCAAGGCTCTCCGCCGCCTACGACATCCGAAGGAAAGACCTTCGGATTATGTCTTCGGCCCTAACCAAAGACCAGGCTTCTCGTCAACTTCCGAAGACATACTCTTTGTTTCCTGCCGAAGACACGATCTTCGGCCACTCAATGACAACCCATGATTGCCAATCATGGGAAAAAATCAACTCCCCATAATCACTGGGAGAAAAATGGATCCGTAGGCCGGACGGTCCCTTATAAATAGTGGTAAGAGAAAATGCACAAAAAAAGGTACACTTGCTCAAAATTCACAGAGCCTTTCCTTCTGCTTCTTCAGAATCTTCCCCATTCTGTGGCTGGAGCCCGTCTCTAACTTAGGCATCGGAGTGTCCCCTGCTGGAGCAACTCCGACAAGGGACCTATTTTGCAGGTGAACCGGGGATCGATCCTGTGGTGCAGTAGCTCCGACTGGCCAGAACAGGGACTCCATGCCAACAAATTGGCATGCCAGGTAGGGGGTTAAGTCGCCAACACTCCTTAAGCTCCCCTCCCTAACAAGGGAAGTATCCCGATGGTGAGAGGAAAGACTTAGATCGCCTCCACGAGTCAAAGTCGTGTTCCATCCCAAGGGGGTGCGCCCCCGGGAGAGAATGACATTCCACCTCCCACAGTTATCGTGGAGTTGCAGCAATTTGAAGCTCTTGTAAACCAGGTCACCAATCTTACGGCCATGGTTCAAGATTTCCAAAACATTGCTTTTTCGGTAGGAAATCCACCGGTCACCTCCAGACATAGCTCTCGGTCTCGAAGAAATAGAGCCTCTCAGGAGGAATCAACACATCTCTCCCCCCATTCTCGGCCTTCTCTTGAAGGTCAAAGTTCGAGGCTACCTAGGCCCGCCAACTCCCCACATAAAGGGAAAAGGCCTAGGCAAACTCCCTCACCCTCCTCTAAAGACTCTACTCCCGTAGAGAGGGCGCCAAAGCAAGCTCCCCCCGATTACGATGGAAGATTCAAAGCCATCGAATCAGAAATGATGAGGGCGCGGGAGCAGAGGTTGCAGGACCTAAAAGATCACAACGACTTGATAATAGGTGATCTACGCCCGCCCTTCATCGATCGTATCATGGCCGAAGTTATCCCTCGGCACTTCAAGGTTCCCCAAGTGGAACCCTATGATAGTACCTCTGATCCCTTCGACCATTTGGACAGTTTCAAGGCCCATATGATGATCCAAGGAGCTTCGAACGCGATGTACTGCCTTGCATTCCAGGCCACCTTGAAGAAAGCCGCTCGGATGTGGCACTCAAGCCTACGTCCAGGTACCATCGATTCTTTTTCCGAGTTAGAGAAATTGTTTGTCTTGCATTTCAGGATTTGTCGCAAGACCCCTCGAAATACGGACACACTGTTCCTCCTTCATCAAAAAGAAGGAGAAAACCTGCGAGACTATATCTCCAGATTTAATGCGGCCACACTTGAGATTCTCGATCTCAACGAGCATGTGGCCATGTTTGCACTGAAGAATACATCTAGCTGAAGGGATGCGATTGAGGATCTCATCAAAAGAGGATATTTGGGATGGTATATTGGTCATCAAGGACCTCGGTCGGAAGCTGCTGTTTCCTAGCCACCTCCTGAAGAGGCCGAACTGCCGAATCAAAGGCCTACCAATGGAGGTGTGGGGATGATACACCGGCCTATCGACTGGAGAAGAGACGAGGATGATGTCTTAAAGCGACTCAAGGACAACAACGCTATCCTCTTCTCCGACGATGACCTTGTAGGAGTCCGGCTCCCGCATGATGATCCTATTGTAATCTCGACCGTTGTGGCCAATTATGATGTACAGCGAATTCTTGTTGATAATGAAAGTTCGACTGATGTCTTGATCTATGATGCATTCTCTAAAATATGTTTGCTTAGACATCAACTACGGAGATCCTCCATACCGCTCACTGGCTTTGGGGGTAATCAAGTTGATGCCGAGGGAGAAATAGTATTGCTTGTAACCCTTGGCACTGAACCTCGACAAAAAACACTACCGATCAACTTCACGGTAGTCCAAACCCCCTCGGCTTACAACATCATCCTCGGGCGGCCCGCCTTAAACAATTTTCGGACCATGATATCCTCTCATTATCTCCTGGTACGCTTCCCCACCAGGAATGGTGTCGGAGAAGTTAGAAGAGATCAGAGGGCGGCACGGTAGTGCCTGATGATCCAAGACAAGCACTTCAATGATTCTGCCACCCTGGATCAGTTGGATCCGAGAGACAACCATAGATTATGGTGAACCCATGGAAAGAACTATCCTGGTACCTTTGACAAAGCAAGATCCCACCAAAGTTGTGCAGGTCGGGAGTCTGCTTGACGAAGAAACCAGAACAGAGCTGATTCGCTTCCTCAGAGACAATGCCGATATCTTCACCTGGACAACGTCGGATATGCCAGGAATTTTTGCTGAAGTAATCACTCATCGACTGCAAGTTACTCCCGGGTATAAGCCAGTCCGGCAGAAGAAAAGAAGCTTTGCTCCTGAAAGACAAAAAGTCATGGACGAGGAAGTAAGCAAACTCCTCAAAGCAGGGTTCAACCGAGAGGCCCACTACCCTGAATGGTTGGCCAATGTGGTAATGGTGAAAAAGGCTAATGGCAAGTGGAGGATCTGCATCGATTACACAGACCTCAACAAGGCTTGCCCAGAAGATAGCTTCCCTCTTCCAAAGATTGATCAGCTAGTCGATGCCACTACCAACCACCAACTACTGAGCTTCATGGATGCTTTCTCTGGCTATAATCAGATCAGGATGGATCCTCGAGATAAGGAGAAGATGGCCTTTATCATCGACAAAGGTCTCTACTGCTACAAGATGATGCCATTTGGTATCAAGAACGCCGGGGCAATATTTTAAAGGCTAATCAACAAAGTCTTCGAAAAGCAACTGGGAAGGAACATGGAGGCCTATGTTGATGACATGATCGTCAAGAGCCTCCTCCGAAAAGATCATATCCAAGAACTGGAAGAATCATTCAGTGCTCTGCGACGTTATCGCATGAAGCTGAATCTGGCGAAGTGCGCCTTCAGGGTCACTTCAGATAAGTTCTTGGATTTTCTTGTCACCAAATGAGGGATTGAGGCAAATCCTGAGAAGATCCAAGCCCTAAAGGATATGAGGCATCCCTCCTGCAAGAAAGAAGTCCAGCAGTTAACAGGGAGAATTGCCTCCCTAAGCAGGTTCATTTTTTGTTCAGTCGAGAAATGTCTCCCATTCTTCAAGGTACTTCGGCAGTCAAAGGGCTTTGAATGATCCGAAGACTGTCGTACTGCCTTTAAAAAGTTAAAGAAGTTCCTAGAAACCCCGCCTCTACTCTCCAAACCTCAAGAGGGCAAGGTGCTTTACCTATACCTCTCTACTTCAGATGAAGCAATTAGTTCGATCCTTGTCCAAAGAGATGAAGACGGATCCCACAAGCCGATTTACTACATCAGCAAGGTTCTGCATGATGCTGAAACGTGGTATGCAAAGATGCAAAAGCTGATCTACTCTCTGGTGATTGCAGCAAAGCGACTACGACCGTACTTCCACGCCCACGCTATCGTGGTGCTGACTGATCAACTACTCAAGGCCGTTCTTCGATCTCCGGATACCTCAGGAAGGATAGCCAAGTGGGCTGTGAAGTTAAGTGAATTTGATATCAACTTTCAGCCCCGGTCAGCTATGACGGCCCAGGTGCTCTCTGATTTCCTGGCTGAATGCACCTGGAGGCCCGAAGACGAGGTACCTTCGACAGAAGAGGAAGTTTCGAAGGAGACGAAGTCCATTTGGATGCTCCACGTGGATGGAGCTTCCAATGCTACTGGGTGTGGAGCCGGTCTTCTGCTGGCCGAACCCGACGATCATACCATAGAGTACGCACTTCGATTCTCCTTCCATGCTTCTAACAATCAAGCTAAATATGAAGCCTTGCTCGCCAGACTTCGGATCGCTAAAAGTTTGGGAGTTCAACAACTCTGGGCCTTTTCAAACTCCCAATTGGTTGTGAACCAAGTTAAAGGAGAATACGAAGCCAGGGACCCAACCATAATGCAGTACCTAGAGAAGGTACGAGGCTTGTCCTCTCAACTGGAGCATTTCATGATTATCCATGTCCCTCGATCAGAGAATTCCCGGGCGGACGCGTTATCTCAACTTGCTACTACAACACCAGAATTTCTTGGGCGCACCTTTGTTGAACATCTTGAAACTCCAAGTATAGCCGAAGAGGCTATGGGGGTATACCAGATCGACGCCGAGCCAAGCTAGATGGATCCCATCATCAAGCTCCTAAATGAGGGCATGCTACCGGGAGACAAGACAGAGGCCAAGAAAATTCACTGGATGGCATCCCAATATGTCATCTTAGACGGGACCCTCTATAAGAGGTCATTTTCTCAATCGCTGCTAAAGTGCTTGGGACCAACGGATGCGAATTACGTCCTGAGATAGGTCCACGAGGGCATATGCGGTGATCACTTGGGAGGTAGGTCTTTGGCGTACAAGATCATTCGACAAGGATATTATTGGCCCTCCATCTAGAAGGACTCGGCTGACTTCGTATGAAGGTGTGACCAATGCCAAAGGTACGCCATTATTCAGAGGCAACCTGCAACTCACTTGACTTAACTGACGACCCCTTGGCATTTTGCCTAATGGGGAATGGATATTCTTGGCCCATTCCCGCCGGCCTCTGGACAAAGGAAGTTCCTCCTTATGGCCATCGACTACCTCACAAAGTGGGTAGAAGCCGAACCGCTGGCCTAGATCACAGAAGGCAAGGTGGAGAATTTTGTAAAAAATTTCATCATATTCCGATTTGGCATCCCACATGTCATAATCACGGACAACGGGAGACAGTTCGACAATCCGAAGTTCAAGGACTTCTGCGCTCGGTATCATGTTCAGCACTGGCTGACCTCCGTTGCCCACCCACAGTCCAATGGAGAAGCCGAAGCAACTAATCGGACCATTCTCCACGGTCTGAAGACAAGGTTGAACGCCGCCAAAGGACTTTGGGCCAAAGAGCTGACCTCCATTCTCTGGGCATACCGAACTATCCCAAGAACGGCCACCGGCGAGTCTCCGTTCAACCTAGCATACGGTACCGAAGCCGTACTACCTATCAAAGTCTCCCTACAATCCTTAAGAGTTGACAACTACGAAGAGCCTGGAAACTTCGATCGTAGAAGGATCGACCTGGATCTGCTACCAAGCACCAGGCTTCAGGCCCAGATAAGAATGGCGGCGTACCAATAAAAGGTCGCCAAATATTACAACTTCAGAGTGAAGGAGCAAATCTTCCGCACAGGGGACATGGTATTGCAAAGGGCAAAAGTATCCAGGCCAACAGAACAGGATAAACTTTTTTCCAACTAAAAAGGCCCGTACCAAATCGAAGAGGTCATTCGACCAGGAGCATATCAACTCAAGACCCTAGATGGGAAACCTCTATCCCGGCCATGGAATGTACAAAACCTTCGCAAATATTATCAAAAAATAGATTCATAAATTTCCTGTGCAAATTTGCTCAACTCTACTCAACTCAAAATGGCTTGTTGCCCCGATTGAACGACAACAGCCTAAGTAGCCCGATCCAAGAAATTGGCCAATTGTACAAAGGAAAGTCTAATCCACTCACCTTATCGGTATGCCCGACGAGCGCAACGGATGGCCTAGTCAGGTCACCAAGAAGATCAAAGGCACAGGGATGGTTCAAATAACCTACCCTACGGGAAACCCAAAGACATGCCAGGGCGGGCCTAATCAGCCTACCTTACACTAAAAAAACGGCGCATTGATGGTTTTCATTACCTACCCTACGGTAAATACGAAGACGTGCCGGGATGGGCCTAAACAGCCTACCTTGATCATGACAGAAATGCACAGGGACGGTGCAGACATCCCACCCAACGGTGAATCCGAAAACATGCTTAAAAGGACCAATGTCATCCTTCCTGTCGACAACAAACATCTCTGGGACGTCCCAGCCAGCCTAACATCTTCCCTATAGACCGTGAATGGTCCGAGGAATCTACGCTCTAGATATGACATAATGCAACATATCACAAAGGATACATGGAAAAAGGTAAGAAAATGATATTTCATTCTTTTTCAAATTTTTTACAAAAAAAAAACTCTCACAAAGAGATGATAAAAAAAAAAAAAGGAGAAAGGTTGCGGGAAAGCATTTTTAATAACCTCCCATCGGCTCTTTCTCGTACCGACGGGGGGAGTTCTAGAAGGATGATGAAGGGGCCCCGGGGTTCCTATCCGGACCAGAATTCGACCCCTCTTCGAAGTCAAAATCAAACTCGTGTCCGGGAAAGGGAACAAAGGGCTTGATGTTGTCCAAGCCCTTCAAGTCATAGAATTTAAAGGCCTTCCCCCTGCACTCCCGAAATCCCTGATAGTAGGAGTCCAGAGCCGCTTCGGTGATCTCCTCCTTGAAAGCAGTGGATGCCTTGAAGTATGAGACGGCGTTTGCCACCTCCTTCTTGGCCCCCTCCACCTCTGCGACTACCGCCACGACCTGGGTCCTGGCCTCCTTCAGTTGAGCCTCCAACATGCAGACCCTTTTCTCCAAGCGATCCACGGTAGGCTCATCATCGTCGCTCGGTTCGAAGAACCCCGGACTCCTCTTTCTTTTGGGATCAATAGCCCTCCTCTTCGCTGCCTTTCGAAGCTCGGAGGTGCTAAACCTCATTTTCGACTGGAGCACTGGGAAGGAAGAAGTCTGAGAGGATGATAACCTTTGACAGCAGAGGACAAGGTCCTATTTATAAGGACTCTGCACCCATAACTGGCCGTAGGGAAGCGTGCTCCACGTCTTTTCCCAGTTGCATCAAAGAGCGCCACGTGTCCAAGCGATGCTTCGAGAACCAGAAGACCGCATGAGGGTCATTCTTGGGATAGCAACTGCCAACGCTTTGAATCCGAAGGAATTTCCATCGTGCGGCAGCTATATTAATGGTTCCTTTTTGGAAAAAGGAGATCTGGCGGCACACAAGGTGCAAGAAAACACGACTGTACAAATATCGACACACCGCATGGATAACAAGAATCACAATCAGACTTCCTTGATCACCGATCAACAGGGAGGTGACACCTGTCTATCATGTCTATCCCAATGGACAGATTTAGTTATGAAAGGAAGGTGACATCAGCCTGATCGACCGTAGACGGTCTTCGACAATGGGGTTCTAACTTATTCCAAAGTTCATCTTCGTCAACTACCAATCAAACGATCTTCGGCCACAGCCGTTCAACCAAGCAGAAGAAAGAATAGTAAAGCTTGGATTACATACTGACTTTGTTCAAGCTACATCCGAAAACGCAACATGGCACATGCAGGAGAAGAAGAAGCTACTTTAAAATCCAGAGAAGTTGTCATACAAAAATCATTGATGACACAAAAAAAAAAAAGAGAAAATGCCTAAAGCAACTTAGATTATTCAACATCAACTGGAGGATACCCAACACCGTAGAATTGAAGCAACTTGTCAACCTGCGCAGAAAGGATATCGTCGAATTGGGCCGGGACCGAAGAACCTTCAACTTGGGCTTCCTCAGCCTGAGTCCCCTCCTGAATCGGGATCAGAGTTGGAGCCGCCCCTAGATCTTCGACTAAGGCAGAGGCTTCTTCTCCCGGACACGGCACCTCTTCGGCCTCTTCCACGGCCTCGGCCTCCTCCTCCTCCTCCTCTTCTTCTTCGACTATGTTGAAGGAAGGGATGCCAGAGAGATCAAGGTAGGGGAAGGCCTCCTTCACCTTGGAAAGTCTGTCGTTGAAGCCTTGCTGGTAGCCGTACAGGGATGTTTCATTCATCTCCTCTTGGAACTATGAAGACTTCCTGAAGTCTGCTACAGCATCGTCCACAGCTTTCTCAGGGCCGCGGACACTTTCTTGGCTTCCTCGGACTCTAGGGCCAAGTCTTCAGCCCTCATGGCAACCTCCTCAGCTGCCTTGGTCTGACCCTCCAATCTTTCCTGATTCTTCTTGGCGGATTGCTCCAAGGACTCGACTTGTTTCCAGCTTTTCCTTAACCCTGCCCTCTGCTCCGCAATCGTCGACTGGGCACTTTGCAACTCGCCCCTCAATCCATGAACCTCAGCATCTGCTCGAGCGAGACGATTTTCCATGGACTGCCTCAGCTCTTTGGCCACCTCTTTTACAGCTTTGGCCATGTAAAGTTCCTCTTTGAGGCTGTGGATGAGGCTGTCAACATTTCCCATGCCCTCCTCCAAAAAGGTAAGGTCATATATCAACTACATTGAAAATATGAAGTTATGGATCAAACAATTCTCAGAGCAAAGGAGAACAGCAAGGACCATACCTATTACAGGACGGAAAAAGCAGAATCAGATATCCTGGGAAGGTTTCGACTTCGAAGAACTGCCAAATCGTGAGGCAGCAATATGTTCTTCAGTGCCTGCCCGGCAACGGTGGGGACCAGCAGTCCCCCCGTGAGAGAAAGCTCCGAAGAGTTCACCGGACGGCTTCTAGCTGGGGAAGCTCCACGAGCGGACTCTCCCTCGACTTGCGGCACTTTGCCCCCATCAGCTACAGGGGGACAAAGTGGTTGCACATCCATCGCCTGAGGCGGACTCCCCCTTGTGCGGACCGGGGAGGTAACCGCCGGTGGAATTTCAACCGGATGAGGTCTTGACGGGGCCCCTTCCATGGGCACCACATCTTCCCTTGAGGTCCCCCGAGAAGATGAAGTGCTCCGATCCCCCTCAGGACCGTCTCTTCGGGCCTTCTTTCGAACTGCCGACCTTGTGAGAGGGGCTTGAGCTATCCTCTTCTCAGAAGTCTGATGGAGCCAGCTCAGGCCAGGCTTCATTTCGCCACCTACAAGCAAAGAAATTTCTTTAAGTCGACTGAGCTACAACAAAAATAGGAGAAAAGGGGTAGAAATTTTTGTCACTATACCTAATGCGGAGAACTTGCTAATCCCTGCAAGATAAAGATTTCTCTCCTCCAACAACTCGCGGATAGGGGCGACTTCCGATTAGTCAGAAGTTCGTAATCCAATTGGTCAGCTGCCAAGATCTTTTTCCCATCATTGGCGGTTAAACGAGGCTTCTTCCAAACAATGTCGAAGCCTCACAGATAAATGGACAATACGAATACAAAAACAGGTTTCCACCCGTGGATGGCGCTAGGCATGTCTCTGATGATCTTGCGGCCTGACCGAGGGCCGATCACCCACCATCCACTGCCATGGAAATCCCTCTTGAGTACAAAAAGAGATGTGAATAAGTTGGTCCTAGATTCTATATTTGCAATGCGGCACAGAACCAGAAACCCGCAGACATTCCGGATGCTATTCGGGATCAATTGTACCGGCACCACTTGGTACAGATGAAAGATTTTGATGAAAAAAGGATGCAGGGAAAATCGAAGGCCAGCCTTCAGATGGTCTTCGTACATGGCTAAGTACCCGGGAGGAGGTTTGTTCACCCGTTCCTCAGGTACGGGGAGGACGAAAGGAAACCCCTCGGGAATGCGATAGCGTTCCCGAAGAAGGGCCATCTTCCCTTGTGTAACTGAACTAGAGATCAACTCTGGACCTACCAGGTCACCAGCCCCCGAGGGCCCAACTTGTCTCCCCTGACTTTCTACAGCTTTTTCCATGGTAAAAGAATGAAACAAAAAGGTAGAAGGAAGATTCTACCTGCAGAATAGACTGGTAGTCAACAGGGAAGGCTGAGCGAAGAATGAAGCGAGGTTGAAGAAGCTTTCTCAGCCGGACCTTCTCTCTTTCCCAAAAGGAGACCAGGAGCCTCTAAAGTCCCATCAGTTGATTTGACAAAGGGTAACCCAAGAAGGTAACCCATCTTAGATCAGCAGCCAGGATAAAGCACATCTATCATCCAATGGGCGGGGAGAAGCTACCACAACCGCCCAAATTCTAACCAAAAGATTGGCTGAACCATCACGCAACGTGAAAAGAAGAGAGTCCCAGGGCCACTCGCTCGTTTCTTCTCCCCCAATCAGGAAGTGACAACTGCCCACCGCCTGATTCCCAAATCAACCAGCAGTCATGATGGGCAGTCTAATCAAAGATCTCATAATCATCCACTACACTATCCCTTCGGAGGAAAACGACAAAGCATTGGTACTCTCACTTCTCAAAGCAAATCTTCACTTCGAAAACTTAGAGTAGGGGGCAACTGTTGGGGTATTCCGGTCCAAGTACAAGCCGAACACCAGTTCGGCTGGCCAAAGACTATTCCTCCGGACCAACAACTTCGGGCCTAGAAAGATCAGGCCAACCGCGGGTAACTCAAGGCTCTCCATCGGCCTACGACATCCGAAGGCAAGACCTTCAGATTATGTCTTCGGTCCTAACCGAAGACCAGGTTTCTCGTCGACTTCTGAAGATATACTCTTCATTTCCTGCTGAATACATGATCTCCGGCCCTTGGTAAACACCAAGTCCTCGACTCACACTGAAGACAAGACCTCTGACCGAGAAGATCCGAAGACGAGGAGATTCCCGATTTAATTATGAGAATCTTCCTAAGCGGGGGAAATCTGAAGATGGATCCACGATCTGTCTCAGATAAGCAACAGTAACCAACGGTTACTATCGACTATCTCCATGCCACGATCATGGTGCGCAACTCCAGCTGCCACGCCTCCAGTCTGGCCGGAACCGCTCAATGATAACCCACGATTTCCAATCATGGAGAGAAATCAACTCCCCGTAATCACTAGGAGAAGAACGGATCCGCAGGCCGGACGGCCCCTGATAAATAGCGGTAAGAGAAAATGCACAAAAAAAAGTACACACGCTCAAAATTCACAGAGCCTTTCCCTCTGCTTCTCCATAATCTTCCCCATTCTGTGATTGGAGCCCGCCTCTGACTTAGGCATCAAAGTATCCCCCGCCAGAACAACTCCGGCAAGAGACCTATTTTGCAGGTAAGCCGAAAAGCAATCCTGTGGTGCAGCAGCTCCAACCAACCGAAACAGAGACTCCATGCCAACAGATAGTAACTATTACAACAACATTGTAGTGGAACATATCACTAATCTCGCCGACCTTGGAGTCAAACACCATCATTAAATTCATGAATAATTGAATCTCTTTTATTCCATTTCCTCAGCATACTACAGAAAATTATTTGAAGAAAGGAAAAGTGACATGAAGGATCATAGGAGGTGAAGAATAAACTACTCGAAAGAGTTTTCAAAAAAAAAATACCTTTCCAAATTTTTCTTTTTTTTTCTTTTTTTTTTTTTCTTTTCTTGGTGAGACGTTATATTTTTGGGTTGTAGAATGAAATCTGAAAAAAGTTCAAATGAAGCAAACGAGATTACCCATTTCAAATGCAATTTTTGATTTCATTAAGGACTTTTTGGTGGCAAGCCAAATTATTTCTACTTGTCCATCATGCTTATGCATTGATTGTCTGACAAGTGCGATGGGAGAGATTTGTCCCACAAATGTATATAGAGTTACCAGGCGAGCATGAGGATTAAATTACTTAGAAAGTTAGATTTTTTCAACCAATGTGGTGGTAATGTGACACCAACAGAGTTTAAATCCTAGAGTCAAGTATATGCCATGAATCAGCTTACTACCATTGGAATCTTGGCATACTCAATCTACATTAGGATTTTAACAGCAGTATGATATTAGAGATACATATAATCATATTCAAGGAACTTGAAGAAAAGCTCAGGTTGGCCATAGGACTGGAAAGAAAGAAAAACCTAATAGAACTTCCTCCGGTACCGTGAAGGCTGTTAAACTAAGTACATGACAAGAATTATAAAATTCTTCGAGTAATTCTGCTAAACAATAACAAAACAAAGTCACTGGTTCTTATTTGTATAGGCAATGCAATTATTGAACTGTCTATTGGAATGCTTTCACTTGTGTTTTGCCTATAAGAATTTTTACTTGTTTGATATATCTGTATCTCTTGATATTCAAATCTTACTCACAAATTTAGCTGTGTATGCAGTTGGATTTCAATGATATAAAAAGATAGCAAGATGAACTCATCTAAGTAACATAACTAAATTATGGACTAGGGTTATAGTTATCTGTACAATCTTGTTTACAAGTCAACTGCAAAAAGGGGTAAAATCTTACACGTTCCTAATGATCACAATGTTTGAGGCTGGGGTTTGACCAGCTTAACATTGCTGTAGAAGCGCTTGAGGTCTTTCATTGCTTTCTCCTCGATCTGAATTGAGCGGATGGAGGATGGAGCATCAGTCTCCGGCTTGAACCAGCGGTTGGGGATGGAATATTTCTGACTACCAGTTTCTGATGGCGAAACATGAGAAGAGACCGAAAAGCCTGATATCCTAGTTTTAGGGCTGCTAGAGAGGCTCTGTTGTTTTTTCTCCTGCTCAAGCGATGTTTGAAAATAATTGTTCAGATGACTTGTTCCAACTTAAAAACTTATGCAACTAACTTCTCTTTATTTGTTTACCAACAGAAGAAAGCGGTAGAAATGAAAACAAACCCATACATGATAGGCAGTGAATATAATATTGGCATTGATAGCTTCTAAGCAATATCTAAGGTAAATAGAAAAACAAAAGAAAAGGCTGGTTGCAGTTACATGCTCATCATAACATTCATGGAATCTTCATGAATCCAACAAATCACTCATGCTGGGCTTCCAGTGAGGACTATTTTGTGAGCAGAATATACTAGGATCAAATAAAATATATAAATAAAATTTAAATTTTGAATTGCAACACTGGGGAAACAAAGGATGCCATAACATGACTAACTATTCCCTAGAAATAACTGAAATTTGGATAAACAATCTGCCAAGAATCTGAAAGTTCTAGCTGTCTCATGAAGATTATTGAACACATTGAATTTAATAATAATCTCAGCATACAAATATCACTAAACTAATAAGAAAACTAGTGATATGGAACATATTGATAAAAGGAAAAGATATTGATGAAATTTAGCATTTGTACTGAACAAAATTGTGAATGTATAAATGCTTGGTAATGTTACAGCTGGTTTTATTGCTTTCATACCTGTTGCATTTGGATATCCCTCAATGATGGCCGGCACAAAACAGGTGAGGTACCAGATGATGACCAAGGAGGTGTGTTCTTATCTCCTTCAGATGCTGGAGTGTTTCGGGCAGCAACAACAGCAATAGGACTCGATATTGCCCCTGATAGAAATGAACTTAGTCGAATCTGTCCGCTACTTACTGGCTCTATTGGATCGTCAGACTGATCCTTTGACCTAGCAACCATCATCTCCTTTGTTTTACTCTGCTCATTCTGTATCTCGCGAAGAGAAGTGAGTCCTTTTGTGATTTTAACTCCACCCCAAGCATGTCCCTCACCTTTAGGTGTCAGGGGAGGGGCATGTCTTGGGGTGTCATCAAGAGCACCACTCAGAAACATTGACAGACCCCCTTTCCTATTCTTTTTCTTTAATGATTTTGATCGGGAAGCCTTATCGTTATGAGATTTAGAAATGCCTTTTGGGCAGTCGAAAGAGCGGTCTTCAATGATTCCAATGTTATTTGTAGCATCCCCCTCAACCTCTTCCTGTCATAAAGCAAGCCATACTTCACTAAGAAGAGATAGAAACCATCTTTCACAATCTAAGCTTATATTAAGGTATAAAAACCATTAGAAATATTCAAAATTATTAGCCTAGTCATGGAAATTTGATTTACATGATCTTTATTATTCAATTTTGTCTACCAACTAAATTTTTTGTTCATATTGAACCAACTGAATCCAATATATTGAAAGGCCAAACATCAAAGAATGGAAAGAAAGGGGACAAAAAGGGCAACTTGGTTTCTACGCACCAACTGATGACAAAAACATTATGTTCCAACTCCTTTGGGAAAGCACAGTTTTATGTGAAAAATTGCCAGTGCTGAAACTATAGACTACTCAGTTCCAGAAAAAGTGAATGGGGAAAAACAAAAATTTCAGCAAGCATTTAAATATTGGTAATAAATATCTTGGAACCATAACAAGAACTTGAGATATTCAAAATAAAAAAAAAAGACAATGCAAAGTGTGGTAATTATACAAAAGCAAAGAAGCAATTATATGTTTAAGATATCATCCACAAAGAAATCTTGAAACTCACATTTTCCTGAGATATTTGAAAAGTTTTGATGTCCAGGAATTCCTTATCTAAGTTCTGCTCCTCATATGATTCACTATTTACAGAAAGAACATCAGATTGTGCTGCCTTCTGCTTATTTTTCCTCCTTTGTTTACGAGAAAAATCATCTTTCTTATTCCCCTTCCCATTGGACAAGCCAGGATAAGATAGTCTGGATTCTTTCTCAAGGGGAAACCCAAGTTCCACAAGTTCACTCTCAAGAGCAGACTTAGTTTGAAGCTTTGCAATCTGTTGGCCATCAAGAAGCTGACCATTAGAATGCTTAGCTTCAAGCATCTCTATTTGCTGCAATTTTTTCCTAAGTGCTCTGACTTGCTTGAAGACAGCTTGATCAGCAATACTCTCTTTTTGCAAAAAACAGTCAGATCTTGAGTCTTCATATTTTCTTGATACAGGTTTGTGACTGTCACGAAGCCTAAGATATCCTATGTCATTATCCCCCTCATCACTATTGATAACAGCAGGAAAAGTAGCTGTTGGTGTGGGAAGGCGACGGTGACTCCAGGACTCCATCGACATTGTGTCTAATAATTTCTCAAGCTTGGCCAGAATTTCAGGTGAAGCGCTTGCAATAGATGGTGCAGACACAGTGAATACATAATCAAGGTTGCGTATGGTTAGCTCCTGCAGGGCACTAACTTGTCAGCTTTGAATTAAGAAGTTTAACAAATGAGAAGGGATTCTAATTTCATTTAGCATGAAGGAACATGAGAGTACCTCACAATGCTTTCTTAGGTCTTCAGCTTCTAGAGAATCTGCAATTTCCAATAACTGTATAGCATTCTTTGGCTCAACCAGAAATTCAGCTGCAACCTTTTCACATAAACATTTCAGACTTGGTACAGCCCCAACATACATGGAAACAATTTGCACAGCTTTAGGGCTTGTATCCATGTGTATGTCATCAAACGGAATTTCTTCATCTAATTCTTCTGATTCAGTGTTGTCTCCCATTGGCTTTAGATGACATTCATCTGATTTGGAAGGATAAGCAGGATGATAAAGAGCACACAGAACTAGCAAATGTGTTTCACCAACACATACGGATGTAGCACGCTTCACACCATGCAAGCGAGTTATGATAGGAGCCATGTCCTTATTTTTCTTACCATCCCACATATATACATCTCCTGTTGTTGTAACAGCAGCAGTCCAGTACTTACCTGCTGAGATGCTCACAATATTTCTCCCACACATTGAATAAAGCTGTATAAAACAGAAAAAATAGATAAAATTAATGAAAAGAAAGTCAAAAGTAGCGGTACAAGAAACAGAAAATTAGGAAATGTGTGGTCTATTGCGGGGCCCTTTCCTAAACAATCAACAGCATAATAAATTTTAAAATTCAATGTCAAGAGCATGAATAAATCTTAAAAGCCAATATTCAGAATTCACACCTGTTGACATCTTAGATTAGGATCTGATGAGACCCAATAAAAGAGAGCACCATCATCGGTAAGAGCTGTGCTATGAATCATTCCAGCAGCAACAGAGATGACATGAAGACGCTCCATCCGATGAAACTTGAGCAGCATGCTTCCACTTTTCTTTATACTTCTAGCAATCACAACACGCTTTGGTGTCACAAGGCGATAGCCCCAGGTAAACACCTGTAACAATCATAAGAAATGCAGACGAAGATGAGAATCAAGATAGGGCACACTCCTCAAATTCAACCAAATATGCAAAAACCTAGAGATGTCAACCAAAATCAAACAGGCACATGGACTGAAACAGTAGATGTCCTAAGTGAGTATTGACAACTGAATCTTTAACAAGGTAGCGTATGGATCAAGTTACGAGGATCATAGTGGGTCAGCAGGATTAGAGTTAGATTATTCATGTTTTAATTTCTCTCAGAATTGTTAAAGCAAGCAGGCTAAAGAATTTATGCCAGGTCTGATCCAGTAATTGTGCTTGACTGACTGAAAACTATTGGCACAAAATTGCTGGCAGGATTGGATTGGCCAGCAATGAACCACTTGAAGGTATGATTAAATTCTTTTATTCAAGCATGTAAAATGTATTACCAAAGCTTATGGGAAAAATATGCTGAAATTTATAACTAAACTGGAAGTGGGGAAGAAGTGCCGGGAGTCAGAAACAAGAAATAATCATTTGAATGTGACAAGAGAATGCATGTACAAATTCTAAGAGAACTACTGTCTAGGCCCTAGGGGTTTGTCATTAGAATGCATGTACAAATTCTAAGAGAACTACTGTCTAGGCCCTAGGGGTTTGTCATTGGCCCTCAATAATGTCTGAAAGTAGTTGAACAAGTTCCCTACTGGTTCCCCTACTATTTAAACACTGCAAGGAAGATAAATTTGTTTGCAACACATCTCTCACAATAAGGTGCATGGGAAATGCATTTCCTGGTAACCACGGATTTGACCAAGTAGCATTTCTGCAAGTATTTACCTCCCCATCAGCTCCTAGGACTATAGTATGATACTTTGCTGCCGAGACTCCTCTAAAAACTTTCCCCTTCAAGTATTCAACCATCCGTGGTGTGTAATTTGAGGCAGAGTTGGAGGTCCCATAACCAAGCTGACCTTCCTTGTTGCAACCCCACGTATAAACTTCTCCAGACTCTGCAACTGCAGCAGTATGTTTGTTTGCAGCAGCAACTGCAATTATTTTCACTTTGAGGGAACTCACACGCCTTGGCGTGGGTTGTGTGTCAACTGAAGTATAACCAAGCTGACCCTCTGCAGTAAAATTGTTGAGGGGGCAACAAAAAGGGGAAATTAGCAAAGCATGATGACAGTAATAACTGACAAATAAACAGCAATTAGTAGTATTAGCTTTCAAATAGTGATCCGACAAAAGTTCCATGACACAGCAAGAAGCAATGTTGCTTTTAAAGGCCCTAACCAAATTGGATACAATAATCACATAGATACAACACCAACAAAGTAAAGTTGATAAAGATGTAGCATATAAAACCTCTATTTGATCCCCAAGTAAAAACCTCCCCACTTTCTGTTGCAATTACTGTATGATGCTTGGCTGCTGCAATAGACTTCACTTGACGAGACCCCGGCCCCAATGTCACCTGCCGCGGAGTAATTACAGCAGCTTGACCACTGAAAATGATCAAAGCTCAGCATGTCAACTGCTAGAGATAACTAATGTAGATTCACAACAAAATAGCTAAAGATAAATGGAAAGTGAAACTAGTAGCTAAAAACTGCATTTTAATAATCCAATATTTTATGTTATATGGTTCACCACAGCTTCCTCCAAACTACCAAAAACATCCAAAACTACAAGGGTAATCAATCAATATTAATTTGACACTTGAGAAAATGGCTCTCTTTATAACTCATCCTACTCTAGCACTCCATAAATCATCAGTATGACTCATTTTGTCCAGAACCCATGCTTGAATGGCTCTCTTTTGAATAAAGTCACTCAGTTTAATTAAACTTCCATTAATATGAACTAATTAAGAAGAGTAGGATGTACTCTAAAACCCCTAAATTGCTTCCAATGCTCTAATAAAATACATTTCAGCATGGATAGCAAGGACTAACTTTCTTCCAGTACTGGTGCATTCTGTTAGCATAGTACCATTCTTACAAGAGAACAGTACCCAAGACAACCCTAGGGCACCAATTTGCTCACGAATTCGGACATCTTGACTGTCTGGGTTAGTACCAGTCAAGACAGGCTAGTTCCTTTGCTGGGTCACTTAGTACAATCCAAGATAGCTAGGTGTCACTCATCGAAAAAGAAAGACCTTGATAGTTCCCTTTAGTCTCTTTGGTTCAACCATGAGAGGCAGATCAGAGAGGAAGAGAGAGAGAGAGAGAGAGAAAGAGGGGATCAAGGAGAGGGAGAGAGAAGGTGCATAAATTAAGGCTTCCTATGTTTACATCTGGAATCCTCTACACCATTACTCATCAGATATTCCATAAAGTCATCCACCCTTCATATTTTGCTATTTATTTGGCTATGAAATTTTTTAAAAAAAAGATAAATCATGCCAAAATTTTCCCATTTTGCATGAAATTTGGATATCTTGTAGGGTGGGGATCAACTTACGAAACAATATTTTTTTTTCATGTGCATTTTTGTTTGTATAAAAGCATATTATTTTTAAAATAAAATAACAATTAGAATAACATAGAAATAATTTCAAACCAGCAAGAAGTGATATCTTGATATTGTACATATTTAAGTGACCAAAGGATCTTAAAATCTTTAGAACCAACAGAAAAACATTAACAATTAAAAACCAAAAATAAAAAATAAAAAGGAGGTTTGGAGGCATTCTGTACCATGTACGGACACTAGCCTATCCCAAGGGTCAAGATGAGAGCATCCCAATACCATACCAACCTGAGAGCAGTCCAGGGGCTGGTGCCAGAACCAGGTCTTCAATCAAGATAGAATTTGTGAACATTCTAATTATTTGATAATATCAGAAACTAAAGAACATGCAATCAAATTAACGAATGCATTTGTTGACATGTCACAAATGAAAGTTGAATCTGGTCAATCAACCACCAAACTATGCATGCACTTGATTGTTATCATGTAGATTCCAAAGAACATGATAAGTTGCAGATGAACCAGATACCTGTGAATGTCAAAATCTGGGTGTCCAAGGCGACCCCCCCTCCCAAATCCCCAGGTGTAAAGCTCCCCTTTGGAACCAACAGCTACACTATGGAACTTTGAAGCAGCAATTATTTTAATATAAAAGCCCTGGAGTGCATCAACTTTGCATGGCAACTTCTGTATGTGTGCATTGCCAGTTCCCAGCTGATAATTTGTTCCACTTCCCCAGCTGAAAACTTCTGTCGCAGCTAAGATGAAATAGAAAACTATTTAAGCCTCAAATTTATATAGAGATACTTTACAATTGTTGCACAACAAGATTCAAAAACACTCAAGTAGTAAATGATAAGAACTAAGCAATCAACTTGAAACAAAGATGCAGAAAAAATAACCACTAGACAAATACCAAACTTGATAAACTTAACCAATCAAGGACCATTCAAGTAATCACCAGTACAAAGTTGATCAGTTCTGTCACATAAATTGAAATACCATGAATGAATTCTTATCAAAGGTTACATATTCTCTGATAATGAGTAGAAAAGTACCCGAGTCCAGTGCATTTCCAACAATCTGAGAGAGAGGCCCAGAGAGAAGATCAACTGGGGTACGACATTTAGAGTCCTCCAGAGCAAGGGATGCACCAAATTGTAGAAGAGCACTTGCTACGGCAAGATGACCAAAATGGAGTGCCCTGTGCAGGCTGCTCCATCCTGACTCTCCATCCTGAACAGATAGTGTACATTTTAGACAGAAAACAACCAGAATCGAGCATATATTTCCCATTCAAGTTACTATACTGAACTAAGAAACATATTGTTTCTTACACCAATGGAGCAAATATTTATAAATCCAACAACAGCATATATTACCCAAATTTGATCAAGATCTGCATCTAACAAGTGACAATTTTAATATGTACTGATTTTAGCTAAATTTTCAATGCTTGATCCAGGAGAGGAAAAGAAAAGACTACAAATGAAAGAAATCATTAAATCAAGCCAAGCTTGTAAATGAAGAAGAGAGTCAATTTGATCATTTTCAGTTGTCTATTGCTCCTGAATAGATTATTTGATTGGTCATTTATAATATAAATAGACCTTCAACATACAATGGTGTTAGAAGTATCCAGCAGCCTCATGACCATCATTTTCATGGAAATGTTAACATATAATGGTGTTAGAAGTATCCAGGCTCAACATATTTCCCAATGTTGTTATCTCATTTGGAAGCCCATGGAGACGTTGATAATTGACAAACAAAAATGAAAAGTGAACTCTCTATTTATAATAAACCAGTGCTCAGTCAGAACTAATTCCCCTGAAAGGTTCAAACTTATGTAATAGCATGAACTTTTGCTCAACTATTAATGTACCATTCAATTTTCCTGTTTCTTGCAAGCAATTACATGGACGTATTATTTTATTTCATTGAGTGCCCTCTACAAATCAATTTAGATAGTATTCTCACCAATGCTAATAAATCAAGGTGCCTGAAAGATTGACTGAAGTAAACTTTTACACTAAATATTACTTGGGTAACCTTAGACTATGCATGCATGCATGCATCTTCACATCTGAAGTTACATCCTATTTGTGCCAAAGCTCCAATCCATAGAAAAAATATGAGTTCCATAACATGACACACTCATCTAAGTAGAACCTTTTGGTCCAAGCAACTTCAAAATCACAAACAAATTTTCTAAACTGTAATAAGAACCAAAACTTGCTACTCATTGTATAGATTGAAAAATGAAATGATTGCTAACCATTGCCAATTCAAAAAAGACTGCAAACTTCCAGCTGAAATTGAGGTTATCATTGGTCTAAACATTTACAACCTTATAGATTTTAAACAATGAACTAATTGCATAACCTTAGGAAATGTGGTCAACTCCATGTATTATCAAAAAGCACTTCAAGATTAGTAGATTATTCAAATCCCTTGTGCCTAATCAATCTTTTAGTGGCATTCAATAGAAACTGGTATCCCAATTACTTGAACCAAGATGGTATTGGTAGAGAAGAGAAAAGGGGAAAAATGATCCAACAAAGCAAGAAGTGTAAGGTTCCCAAACTAGCCACTGGCTCAGGAGAAGCAGAAAACAGATAGATATTATATAGAAATTAAATTTGATAATTGACATGTTTTTCTTTTTAAAAAAAAAAAACTGAAAGGGACATGGAATAATATGATTCCCAATCATCTTGAGAATTAAGCATGGACAGAAACTCACTTTCGTCAAGTTGTATGCAGATTTGTACATGAAAAAAGATAGTATAAACCTTATTAGATGTTCTTAATATTCATATATTAATAAAGGAAAAAACATGTCAAGATCTCTTACTCCCAAGAACAGAGGCCATAACTTTATTTTGCTTTCATCAAAAAACTTCATGCCTAAGTAATTTTCTGATAGTATTAGATTAGCATAAAGAAGCAATTAATTGCACAGGGAGTACGAGGAGGAGGAAGTGCTCCCCCTCCCAAGAAAAAAAGGAAAAGAATAAACAGACGAAGAAGATTATGGAAGATTACCTAAAATGACCTGTGGCCCAGAAGCAGTTCTATCATTATCCTCTCATAAGACTCTTGCAGAAAACAATATCAAACCACATTGTTCCCTCTCAATTAGATCCATGACAAAGAAAGCTAACATCCAAAGCAATATCAAATAGATAACAGGGATTTTACATACTACCACTCTCCAAAAACTAACCTTTCCCGCCCCCCCAATTTCTCAATTGAAGCAAATCGTCACAAGAAAGATATCCCAACCTTGGAAATCTCTTTCGACAGATTTCTCGACTTTCTTTTCAATTAAGTAACCTAGGCCAACTAACACGCTTAGAGAATGGTAGTTAAGATTTGGTAAGCATATTTAAAAATAACTGCTATCCAACTTCACTTGCCCAGTCTGAAAAATAGACAAGTAGCAATGAGCCACACTTAGTTTTGTACATTTCATCAACAAAAAATCATTCAAAACCAAGGAAATCAACATAACCTGATCACTTTGTATCAAGCTGTCCTCTTATGTAAGTCATATGGAATCACCTGTTTCTTCTATTGTTTTTTGTCTTTTGAGTGTTGATTGTTACCTTCTAATATCACATCATATATCCAAAAAAGCATTGCAAGTAGCTTCAACAAGGATCCTAAAAAAGAATAGAAGATAATGGGAATGTTTTCAATGTAACTTATTAAATGAGGGCCATTCAACCCTTCCGACAACAATGTTTAAAAATGTTTCAGACTCCTATACCGAAAATAGGGCAAGATAACTCATAGGCCCTCAATGACACATCCTCATTCCCCTCCTGCCCCCTTTTCTCACCCTTCAAAAAGAAAGTGCCCAGGCTCATGACCTGACCTAATTGATAACACTCCATATGTAATTTGATAATTATGGTAAAAGCTACTACCAAATGTGGCCATTTTCTTGTCCAGAGTACTCAAGGAAGAAAGCTTCAAGATAATACTTTAGGCAGGGATTATGATGGTTCAAGATGTACCAAGCCATGTTGGTGGCAAATTGGGACAACTCCAACATTCGAAACAAGAAACCAGTGAAGGAGGGGGAGAGGGGAGAAGGAACGAGAGAAAAAGAGAGAAACGGGAAAAGGAAGGAGAGAGAGAAGGGCCGCCAAAGCCCCTCCAACCCTCTGGGGGCCTCGGCAGCCTCGGTATCCCACCCTTCCTCTCCCTCTCTTTTCCTCTCTCACATTCCTCATCTCCCTTGCCCTTGCTGCCACATCAACTAGCTTCACCATCTCTCTCCTTACCTTTGTCCCTCTCCCTTGCCCTCACTGCCATATTAAGCCATGCTCTGCTAGTTTCACCATCTCTCTCCCTACATTTGTCCCTCTCCCTCCCTCTCCCCCTCTCTCTCTTTTCCACTCTCCCACCCTCTCTACTATGTTGGTTTGGAACCGGTACAAAATGGCACAAGGACATACCAAACCATGCCACCTACTAATCCGTATGAACACCAGTGCTGGCACAACGAACCTTAGTTTCATATATGCTATGTTCATCAAGATCAGTGGAAAACATGAGTTTTACAAAAGATATAAAACAAAAGGCTATGAAGATCTCCTAAAATTTCAAGGATAAGCTAAAACTCTTACCACTGAAAGATAAGCATATGAGTATTGCATAACATAACACACATAGGAAACATGAATATGGGCACAAAAGGCAATGAGATGATTAAAGGATTGAAAAACAAGGATATAAACAACATACCCTTGCATCAGGATCAGCACCAGCAGCAAGAAGCTTCTTCACAATGGGTACATGATTCCTCCATGTCGCTATATGTAGAGGAGTAAGGCCGAATGCATTCCTCGAATTAATATTGCCACCATTCTTCTTCAGTAATAACAAAGCTGAATCTAGTTCAGCTAAAGATCCTTCTCTTGAAATAAACCACAGATCTTTTTGAGAACAACTTGTACAAAATTTGCGAGTGGGTGTCTGCTTTACTATGCCCGAAGATGATACCAAACCCTCCATGAACTTTTAAGCAGACAATAATGTTCAACCAAAACAAGATTACCTAAAGCTGAATAATCTACTCTACATGTCACTAGTCAGTTCTGAAATCTCACTAATTTATGGAAGAGCTACTTATTGTCTAATCTGATGCAGCCTAAGTTTCTACAACCATGTCTACACATTACAGAAGTATTCTTGCACCATTGGACTATGACTAAAATCATATACCAGACTATCCTTGTAAGCTCATATGAACTATCTGATCATGGACAGATCCATATCCATTTAACAAGAGATTGTTTATATGCTAAAGCACCAAGTTTACTTCCATCCTCTCAGATGCATTCAAATATTCAGCAAACTAGTTTGCCCATCTATCTAACATATTTCATTCCTTTTTTCATCATAAAACGACATGCAAAGGAATCAACAGCCCGCAGGGGAACTCTCTATAGATAAAACCTGAGAAAAAAAACACATAGTATTCACTCATTGATCTGATGGACCATTCCCCTGTTGAGATTTTAAAAAACAAGAGCACAAGAATTAAATAGTATCAAATAACAACTGACCTGAAAAAAATTATTAATGTATTAGGACATGACAAAAATTTTACAGCTCTATGCTCAATCTTGACCAAAATTTATAAACCTTGATATTCAAGGTAAAAGTCATGTGACAATACACCTTAAAGGTTTTCCCTTTGAACAATACACCTTAAAGGTAAAAGTTATATATAGATAGATAAAACTTTTTCATAAAAATATGAGCATAGGCAGGTGAGTTGTATTTCAACAATCAACAACATACTGTCATTTAAATTTTGACGAAACCCAACAAGTTTTTACCAAAATGGTCAGTTGCAGCCAGAACCAGTGTAAAACTGTCCCTACTCCTTTAGTTTGCTAAGCTTCTTGCATATGGCAAAACTGAATCTCTAAGAAAAGCTTGCACAGGAACTTGAATTTTGTGAGATTAAGATCTCAAAACATGTAGGTGTTACTGGATAGGTTCCAAGAAAATCTAAAGAAAAGGTTTTTTCTTTCAAACATTGTTCTACACTAGGTTATGTATGCCTATAATATAAACCTTCATGCATGCAGTTAAAATGTCAACAAGGGAGCTTGCATTTCATCAAATTTTAAAATTGGGTAGTCAATTAGAAAAATCAAATTTGCATATGCAGCATCACACTTAAAAATTGTTTATTTATTTAATTTTGTCAAGCCAAACTCAAAATATGTTCCAAACTGGGAATAAAAGATCAGCAGCGAATCCACAAATCTTAATGCTAGACACACAAAGCCTTGCAGAAAAGAATATATCCCATCTAAAGTCTTGCGGAAAGAATATACCCCATCTAAAGATACAAATTGACCACATAAATTCATAGAAAAATGATATGAAAAACGTTTTGCATAATGAACCAACCAACAAAAGGACTGGTTTTTCAGCACTCAACAATTCCTCAAGCACTTAGCAGCATTATTGGTATCACGAGAAGAAATTGTTCATCCAGTGGAACCAATTAAATTTGACCCAAATGAAAGGTAAAACTCAGAACTACCAATTACGACCTGGGGTGCAAAATATAATGCGAACTGCAAGAGTATATCGGAGTATATTAGCAATAATCAATCCAACGAGTAAGACATCTAAATGAGAAAAGAGCTTCAAGACTTATAACATACCCGAATGCGCCCACGCATTTTCACACAGAATACCAGGCTCAGTTACAAATGCTCCGTGATCTCAATGCAAAACTCAGATCAATCCATCAAGAGATACAAATCAACCACAAACTCTCATAACCCTTGTCAAGATCAAAGGCCCAGCCAATCAAAAACCGTCAAAATCAAATTTTTCCTCCGAAAAACAGATCAAATACAAAAATTTTTGAAGTATACGAAGCCCAAGGTGAGATTTTTACACGTATGGTCGCATAACCACCTCAAGAAAAACGGGAGAAAACATCATCGACAACTAAAATTCACGGAAGAATCCAAACGAATGCAAAGGAAAAAGAAAAAAAAGAGAAGCATAAATCCCAACTCATAACATCAAATCTATGACAGCATACGAGATTAGCAATGGGGAAAGAGAAAGAAGAACGCACCTAAAATTTAAGTTCGGGAGGAAGAGAAGAAACGCATTCGGTTGTCCTTTTTATTCCTCACCTTTATGCCAACGAGGAAGAGGATCCACGCACGGAATATACCCCGAATGAGTCCCGAAACCCAACACCCCTTCTCTCTCCCTTCCGGATTTTTATTTTTTCTTAGCTTTTTTACTTTTCCCATTTTCTTCCGCACGGCACCCCGGGGTTTCATGGGGTATATCCGGAATGAAATTATGAAATAACGCGGTGCCCGGACTTGACTGAACTACCCTCGCCTAATTTACTGGAGCTAGACCAATGGGCTAACGCCAGATATTATGGGTAATTTTTTTACCCATCAGAGTGCATAAAAAATATATCATCAAATATTATTAAATCGTATAAAGATCATAAACTTCACTTTTTAATACACATCTAATATCTATAATTTTATATTTTTATTAAAAATTTAAATGATAAAAATATTTTTTTTAATAAAAAAATTATGGTATCCGTTGGCTTATATTATGATATATTTGGCTTGGATTAAGATATCTATGCAGTATAAGACCGAGAGATATTTTTATCATTAAAAAAAATTTAAAAATTTATCAATAATGAAAATATCTTTAACCTTATAATATTCTGTGAACAGGATTATGACACACTATTTTTCATTCAAAATTTTCAAGAAAAAGTAAATTACGGGTACTAAATATATATTTGAATGATAAAAATGTCATTTCCTTATGATACATGTTTATGAACAATGTATTATAATCCTGTTCACCGGATATCATAAGGCGAATGATATTTTCATCAATGAAAAATTTTTAAACTTTTTCAATTCAATGATAAAAATATCCTCTACCTTATGATATGTTGCGAACAGGATTATGATACCTGTTCAGAAATGGATATTATTGTACCTATTCGGCTCGCCACTAAATCGCGCCGATTTCTTTTGGCAGTCTGACAGGACCGGCCCCTCTGAGAATGCCAACGGACGTGCAAAGCCGGCCCATTGGGGCAGAGGTCCGACGGCCACTCCTTCTGGAGTCCGACTCATCTATCTCCTTCGGCAGCCAAACCACTGGGACAGAGGTCCAACGGCCACTCCTGCTGGGGTCCAGCTCATCTATCTCCTTCGGTAGCTGACCCATTGGGACAGAGGTCCGACGGCCACTCCTTCTGGGGTCCGGCTCATCTATCTCCTTCGGCAGCCGAACCACTAGCGCAGAGGTCCGACGGCCACTCCTGCTGGGGTCTGGTTGATTCGCTTCGGGACCCTAGAGTGTTCCAGAAAGCCCTTTTGTTACAATGGAATTCTGCCACTGCAGCAGCGCCGCTCCACTACTCTCACAACTTTGCCCTCTCAGGGCGCCACGTGGCCACTCTCCAGATCCTAGTAAGGGCAAATCGATCTTTCTCGGCCTGCCCCATAACAACTTTTGAACTGTTCCGTGCCTATATAAGGTATCCAAGGGACCCTGCTCGAGAGTAAGTTCACTCTTCCCTCTCCAAACGCTGTCCATTTTTATTCCTCCATTCTGTTGCTCTCACTCTTCGGCTGACTTAAGCATCAGAGTGTCCCCTGCCGGAACACCACCGGCGCTTTGGGGACTTTGTTGCAGGTCGATCGGACGAGGCGCGCTACAGCACCACCGACCGACCCTGCCCAGGAGAGGATACGTCAACAGATTGGTGCTAGAGAAAGGGCCTGATTCCCTTTCACTAAAAGGAGGAATCTGCTTATCTGCGGGGCAATGGCTAAGGGAAGAGCGCCAAAACCCCTCTGCTAGGGTTTTTCCCTATCCAGGTCCGAAGAACTCCCGAGGGAAAGCGCCACCGCCACTATCGCTGTCCCCACCACTGCTGTGGAGCCCACCATCACCCTGGGACTACAGTAGTTCCAGATATTGGTAAGCCAAATTGAAACACTCACGGTAGCGGTCCAACGTTTCCAGGAGACGACCAACAACCAGCAACAGTCAGCCACCGTTTCCTGCACCGATCATCAACCAGCTGTCGGCGGGAGCCGACAGCTGGAAGTCCAACATTATTCTCATCCCGTGGTGGAGCCCCGGAGGTCCCAGGGGGCGCGAGCCGAAAGCAAGAGGGCGAGATCGGCCTCACCTTCCTACGCCGAATCCATCCCGGCCAGTGGTCGGCCTCCAGCCGAACCTTCAAGAGGCTACGCCGATAAAATTCTGCGCATTGAGGAGCGCATAGACGAAATTGTCCTTCGGCAGAAGGCCGAAGGGGGGCGGGTATACGACTCCCGCCCGCCCTTCTCCAAAGAGATTTTAGCGGAGCCGATCCCCCACCACTTCAAAGTTCCTCAGGTGGAGCCCTATGACGGCACCACCGACCTGCTGGACCATCTGGGCACCTACAAGGCCCACATGATGGTACAAGGTGCTTCCGATGCCCTCCACTTCATTGCCTTCCCAGCAACCCTAAAGAAGGCTGCCCGGATGTGGTTCTCCATAATTCGACCAGGTACGATCCACTCCTTTCCCTAACTTGAAAATCTTTTTCTTTCCCATTTCAGGAACTGCAGTCAGACTCCAAGAAATATCGACTGCCTCTTCCTCGTGTCGCAAAGAGAGGGAGAGACGCTCCGAGACTACATGACCCGTTTCAACTCAGCGGCCACGGAGGTCCCGGACCTGAATGAGGCGGTGGCTATGTCGGCCTTCAAAAGAGGGCTACGATCATCCAGGCTTACTTTCACCCTGGACAAGCAGTTTCCGATGAGCTACCCTGAGTTGTTGACCCGGGCACAGAAGTATGCCATCGTCGAGGAGCATTCGGCAAGCCGACGACAGGAGGAGGGGAGGCCGAACCCAAAGAAGCGAAGTGACAAGGCTCCTGAAATCTGATCCCCTAACAACAACAGGTCCGCCCGGTGCCAGAGTCCAAAGCTGAAGGACTATCCCAGGAGGTTCGAAAACTACGCGCCCCTCTCCCTCCCAAGGGAGAAGATCCTCCTGGAGATCGAAAACGAGGCCTTCCTCCAAAGGCCTCGCCCAATGAGGGTCCCACCTGCTTTCAGGGACAAGAACAGATACTGCAAGTTTCACCGGGACCATGGGTATAATACTGAGGAGTGCCTGCAGCTGAAGGACGTCATCGAAGATCTCATCCGAAGGGGGTACTTGCGAAAGTATGTCAGACCCCGTCGGGATCGAGCTGAAGCCTCCGCCACCAGAAACCCTCCGGAGGAGATGGAGCTCCCCCACTAGAGGCCGACTGATGGGGGCGTCAACATGTTGCATCGAAGGTCCAACAGGGGCTACGAAGATGGTCCAAACCTTGTCAAGAGATCAAGGGGCTCCAATGCGATCACCTTCTCCAACGAGGACCTTTTGGAGTCCCATGTCTTTGAAAACGAACCTATAGTCGTTTCAGCGGTTATCACCAACTATGATGTAAAGAGAATACTTATAGATAATGGAAGCTCCATGGAGATGTTATTGTATGATGCTTTCCTGAGAATGAACTTGTCCTGATCGATGCTGCATGAGTCCCCCATACTGCTGACAAGCTTTGGAGAAAACTCCATCGGAGTTGAAGGAGAAATCACCTTACCCATAACGATCGGGACGGAGCCTTTCCAAAAAACTCTCCCCATCAACTTTGTGGTCATCCAGACGACCTCGACTTACAACGCCATTCTAGGCCGACCGACTCTCAACAAGTTTCAAGCCATCGTGTCTACTTACCATATGGTGGTGAAGTTTCCGACCAGGAGCAGGGTCGGAGTGATAAGGGGAGACCGATGGATGGCCAGACAATGTTTGACTATCCTTAATCAATAGTCGAAGGGCCGTCCTACTCTGGAGCAGCTCGATCTAAGGGCTGAGGTCGACGGCCATGGTCGGCCAAACGAGAAAATCCTGTTTGTTCCTCTTCATGAGGATGACCCCACCAAAGTCCACCAAATTGGAAGCTCCCTCGGCGAAGACATCAAGTCAGAGTTAATCGGCTTTCTTAGAAGCAACGCTGACATCTTTACCTGGTTAGCCTCGGACATGCCGGGAATCTCGTCGGACATCATCACCCACCAATTAAGGGTGGATCCGAGCTACAGGCCCGTCTGGCAGAAAAAGAGGAGCTTCGCTGCCGAAAGGTAGAGGGCTATTGATGAAGAAGTAAGAAAGCTTTCGGACATCGGTTTTATCAGAGAAGTTCACTACCCTGAGTGGCTGGCGAATGTTGTCATGGTGAAAAAGGCCAACGGAAAGTGGAGGATCTGTGTAGATTACACTGACCTCAACAAGGCTTGTTCGAAGGACAGCTTCCCATGCCGAAGATTGATCATCTGGTGGATGCCACGGCCGGTCATCAGCTTTTGAGTTTTATGGATGCCTTCTCTGGGTATAACCAGGTCAGGATGCATCCGGAGGACAAGGAGAAGACTGCCTTCATCACCGACAAAGGCCTTTACTGTTATAGGATGATGCCCTTCAGCTTGAAAAATGCTGGCGCCACCTTTCAAAGATTGATCAACCATGTTTTCGAAGGGCAGTTAGGTAGAAATATGGAGGGTTATATGGATGATATCATAGTGAAGAGCCTCCAAAGGGCCAACCACATCAAACACTTGCAAGAGACCTTTGATGCCTTGAGATGCCATCAGATGAAGCTCAATCCTGTGAAGTGTGTGCTTGGCATAACTTCAGGCAAGTTCCTCGACTTCCTGGTCACTCAAAGGGGGATTGAAGTCAATCCCGACAAGATTAGGGCCGTCCTCGAGATGGGACATCCGACCAACAAGAAATAGGTGCAAGAGCTTACTGGCTGAATCGCCTCACTCAGCCGTTTCATATCCCGTTCAGCTAAGAAGTCCCTCCCTTTCTTCAAGACCCTGCGCCGTCGGATCATTTCACCTGGATCGAAGAATATCGGTCAACTGTTGAAGCCTTAAAAGAATATCTGAGGAAACCTCCATTGCTGGCCAAACCGATAGAGGGGGAGCCATTGTATATATACCTGTCGGCATCGGACGAGGCGGTCAGCTTCGTACTCGTCTGAGTGGGAGAAGATGGCCACCAGAAACTAGTTTACTACATCAGCAAAGTCCTCCATGACACCGAAATAAGGTATCCGAAGTTGCAGAAGCTGGTCTATTCTTTGGTTGTAGCGGCCAAAAGGCTTCGACCTTACTTCCAAGCTCATCCAATTGCAGTGCTCACCGACCAACCACTCAAAGCAATCCTACGAAGCCCAGACACCTCCGGTCGGCTCGCTAAGAGGGCCATCAAACTTGGAGAGTTCGACGTCTCCTTCGAGTCCCGGTTGGCTTTGAAGGCTCAGGTAATATCTGATTTCATCGCCGAATGTACTTCGAAACAATGTTCATCCTTTGTAACAGCTGAAGTACCTGAGGCTGATGCCATCACCGAGGCCGAACCCGCTTGGACGCTACATGTGGACGGAGCATCCAACCTTGCAAGTTGCGGGGCCGGCCTGATCTTAGCCAACCCCGACGGAGAAAGCTTGGAGTATGCTCTTCACTTTTCCTTTCAGGTGTCAAACAATCAGGCGGAGTACGAAGCCCTGCTTGCCGAACTGCGAATCGCCAATGAACTAGGCATCAGCCGAATAAGAGTCTTCTCCAACTCCCAGCTGGTGGTCAATCAGGTGAAGGGCGAGTTTGAAACAAGGGACTCGACCCTAGCCAAGTACTTGAATAAGGTACATAATCTCATCTCTTAACTCAAGTTCTTCGAAATCCTCAACATACCTCATCTACAGAATTCTCGGGCGGATGCTCTATCACGATTGGCTACAGTAGGCACCAATATCTCTGACCGAACCTTTGTGGAGCACTTGCAGTGCCCTAGCATTCACGAAGAGCCGAATGAGATCCAACAAGTTGACCAGGAGACTTCTTGGATGGATCTGATCCTCACTTTTCTTAATCAAGGAACTCTCCCGAATGATCTAACCGAAGCCAAGCACATACGCTGGTCGGCATCTAAGTATGTTATCCTCGATAGCATCCTCTACAAGCGGTCATTCTCTCAGCCTCTATTGAAGTGCCTGGGGCCGACCGATGCTGACTACGCCCTCAGGGAAGTCCATGAGGGCATCTACGGCGATCACCTTGGGGGACAGTCCCTGGCCTACAAAATCATCCGACAAGGATACTATTGGCCTACGATCTAGAAGGATGCTTCGGACTTCGTCCGGAGGTGCGATGCATGCCAAAGGTACGCCAATATCCAAAGGAGGCCCGCCAGCCAGCTGACTCCAATCATCGCCCCATGGCCTTTTGCTCAGTGGGAGATGGACATCCTTGGACCTTTTCCTCCGGCATCTGGTCAGTGGAAGTTTCTCATTATTGCGATTGATTACTTCACCAAATGGATGGAGGCAGAACTGCTGGCACAAATCACGGAAGCCAAGATGGAAATCTTTATCTAGAACAGCATTATTTATCAGTTCGGCATCCCGCAAACGATCATCACCGATAATGGAAGGTAGTTCGATAACCCAAAATTTTGGGATTTCTGCGAACAATACCATATATCTCATCGGCTCACCTCAGTCGGCCATCCCAGTCTAACAGAGAAATCGAAGTTATCAATCGGACAATCCTACACGGGCTGAGGACAAGGTTGAATGATGCCAAGGGACTATGGGCCGAAGAACTTTATTCTGTGCTTTGGGCATACCGGACAACCACCCGGTCGGTGACTGGAGAGATTCCTTTCAACCTTACTTACGGAAGCGAAGCTGTTATCCTTGTGGAGGTCTCTCTGTAATCCTTATGGATTGACCACTGTGCCGAACCGACTAACTCCAAGTAGCGAAGGGCTGACCTGGACCTACTTGAAGAAACTAGACTTCGAACAAGCTTGAAGATGGTGACCTACCACCAGAAGATGATAAAGTATTACAACTCGAGAGTCAGAGCACAAACTTTTAGAGTCGGAGATCTAGTGTTGTGGAGGGCGGAGATTTCAAGACCGACCGAGTAAGGAAAACTTTTCCCAAACTGGGAAGGATCTTATCGAGTCGTTGAAGTAATTCAGGCCGGAACATACCGAATTG
Source organism: Areca catechu (assembly GCA_021397845.1). NCBI lineage: Eukaryota > Viridiplantae > Streptophyta > Magnoliopsida > Arecales > Arecaceae > Areca > Areca catechu. The sequence continues at coordinate 180,787,348 of CM038039.1, read as the reverse complement.
AGCATTTGGACGGACGACAGATACATGCCCGTGGAATGTTGACAACCTCGACAAATATTATCAATAAATTCAGCTCTTTTTAGTGCCCACTTCCGAAAGTCCGACTCTGGTCGGCAAAGGCTATAGGGCAGCCCACTTCCAAAAGTCCGACTCCGATCGGCAAAGGCTCTAGGGCAGCCCACTTTTGAAAGTTCGACTTCGATCAATAAAGGCTCTAGGGCAGGCCAATTCCGAAAGTTTGACTCTGATTGGTAAAGGCTCTAGGGCAGCCCACTTTCGAAAGTCCGACTCCGGTCGGCAAAGGCTCTAGGGTAGCCCACTTCCGAAAGACCGACTCCGGTCGGTAAAGGCTCTAGGGCAGCCCACTTTCGAAAGTCTGACTCCGGTCGGCAAAGGCTCTAGGGCAGCCCACTTCTGAAAGTCTGACTCTGGTCGGCAAAGGCTCTAGGATAGCCCACTTCCGAAAGTCTGACTCCGGTTGGCAAAGGCTCCTAGTTCAGACGAGCCGATGAATCGATACTTCGAAAAAGATTTTCTAAGTAAATGAGTCCGACCTGAGCAACCGTCCGTCAGCCACCTCAACGCCTCCTTGCTCAGAAGTTTTGACGGACCCATACAAAGGAAAAATCCTATGGGTATCAATTCGGCCTAAGCTGCTGGCTCCAGCATGCCCTGATTATTCTTCGAGCTAAATAGGCTAACAAATTACGCATGAAATTAGTTTCCCTTGGTTCTGGTTCGTTTGAATCATTTACTTCGACTTTGGGAAATCCGAGCTAGACTTGATGGATAACGGACTCATGCCGGCATCCTTAAGCTATCAATTTTGTGCCTAGCTACTATGGGGCATCACTCGGCTACCTGGGTTCCTAACTTGCCAAAAGGAAATACTTGAAGCATTTTCAAAGAGAAAGGGATTTGGTCAAACCAAACGAATACATACAATCATAGACAAAATATAATATATTTCATTACTCAAGTGTTTACAAAAGGAGGTCAGACCTTTACAGACAACTCAAGTCTGACCTACTGGAGTTACATCAGCTTCCGAAGCCCCCGAGACTTTGACTTCTGCTCCGGTCACCTCTTGCATGACTGGGATGCTAGTCTGGAAGTCAGCAACTGCTTCGGCTTCAACCACGGTCTTCGGCTCGACCCCCTTTGCCTCGGCTTCGGCAGGTGTCTCACCCCCTTGCTCGGATGAGCCTTCTTCTTCAGCATCCTCTATCGACTTAGGTAGTTGCAGAAAGGAGAGATCAAGTTCTGGGAAGGCCCGTTGGACCTTCTCCAGACAATCTTCATAGCCAAAGTCAAAGGAGTAGGAACCGGCCTCGTTCATCTCCACTCTGAATTATTTCGAGGCCTTGTACTCCCTCACAATCGTTACGGAAGCCGACTTCATCAACTCTTGGGACGACTTCAGTAGCCCCCTGTATTTCTCGGCTTCGGCCTTGTGCTTTCCGGCCTCGGCATGGTGCTTCCTTGACCGCTTCTCCGACTCCGACAAGATAGACCTCTCTTCGACCAGTTTTTGGGCTAGGAACTTCGCCCTGCGCCTTTTGTCCCTCAGCTTGGTGCTCAGTTCATCCCGCTGATTCTGCAGGGCCTCGATCTGATTCTTCTGAGCCTCTGCCTCGGCCTGTAAGGTAGAACGCTCTTCTTCGGCTGTGCATAGGACGGACAATTCCGACCTAGCAGCCGTCAGCGCCACTTCAGCAGCATCCCTCGCCGCCTCAATCCTCTCGACCTCCAGACTTGAGTGATCTTTCAAATCCAAAAGCTCACCCAAGCTATCATCCATTAACAGAGCGTCTTGAAGGAGCTGCCCATAATAAAGCAGTTAGTACCGAAAGAATAAGGATGAGTTCAAAACCGGATGACTTACCCCCATCACGTGGTGGAAGATGCTCCTTGCGGCTTCATTGACCGTCCGACGACTCTTGTTCTAGTCATTTCCGGTGACGACCCTCTCCAACAAGGTCCTGACCTGCCTTGCATCTTCGATCGTGTGATCCAGCTGGCATGTGTCATCGCTGACATCGATGACTTCCTTCCCGACGGCCCTCTTCCTGACGACCTTTGGCTCGGCCGCAGGGAGGATCTCCTCTGCCAGTTCGATGGGTGATGGTGCGGGGGCCATCTCCTCACAGTATATCAGTTGCCGCTCCCCTTCTTCCCTGGCGACTGAGTGCACGGACGGCAATGGGTGTTCCTTTGGCTTGATGGGTTGATGGCCTAGCGACGATATGCCACCGGTGCCAGATTCAACGGAAACGATGATGGCAGGTGGCTCCCTCACCTGTTGTTTCTTCGGCCTCTCCGGTGCTAGCTCCTTTGTCGATTTTCTCTTGGGTTTCGGAGCTGCCAGTTTTGTCGTCTGACCGGCCCTCCTTTGTGTGGCCAGCACTACGATGATTGACTGGTCTGGCCTCATCTTTCCACCTGTCGGCAAACAAGTCAGTTAGAATAAATCCAGATGAAGGGAGATTGTATCCAGAGTAGGTTCTATCCTACCCAAATTTTGGTGCTGGCTGATCCCAGCACGGTATAGGCTATCTTCAAAAAGCAGGAAACCGATGAACTTTAGGTCTTCGTCGATCAGCTTATGAAAATCGATCTCATCGGCCCTCAGAACCCTCTTCCTGTCGGGTGCCCTCGCAGGGGATTCCCCCATGCCGGCTCAAATCTCCATGGCTCCAAGCTATCTACATAAAAAAATCGGGACTTCCACCCGTGGATGGCCGACGGGAGTCCCCCTAAGATCTTCCGATTGGGTCGCAAACCAAATACCCACCACTCTCGGCTTTGGAAGTCCTATTTTAAGAGGAAGAAATTATCGAACAGGGACAACCTAGGCTCGATGTCGGCTTCCCGGCATACGACAACAAAGCCGCAGATCACCCAAATGCTATTCAGGGTCAGCTGAGATGGGGTAATCCTATAGTGGTTAAAAATTTGGATGAAGAAGCTTTGAAGGGGAAATCGGAGTCTGGCCTTTATGTGGTCTTCGTACAGAGGCAAGGCTCCTAAGTTCATCGGACTGTTCACTCTGCCCTCTTTGTTGGGGACTGTGAGGTGAAGTGTGGTCGGTATATTGTATACGGCCCTAAGACCCTCTACCCTCTCCTGAGTCATGGTGGTGGGGATGTCGTAGGGACCGGGCTCCCTATCCCCCCGAATTAGGATCCGACCAACAGGGGCCATACATAGGAAGGTGGTGGTTGAAGAAGAAGATGGGGGCGAAACTAACTTGGTGGGTGAATTCCTAAGGCACGGGCGGCAGGAGCAGAACAAAAAAACACTCTCTCTCCAACCTCGGGTGCAGCAAAAGACCCCCTCCGGGCGTTCTCCCCTCCTTTTATAGGTGTTGAGGGGCCGCCTCCCAGTGCCCCTCGAGCACCGTGATCCATGGCATTCGACACGACATCTTGATTGAATGGGGATGCCGAAGGGACGTGCCGGTTCGTGCCCGATAGTGATCCGCATAACTGCCCTGCCAACCATGGATATGCCACTCCAGGTTCCATGCCAACCGTCCGGATCCTGCCACGTGGCCCACGTCACGTCGGGGTCGTGTCGGGCAGGCATTACGGACTGACGATTCTTTATGGCACCGTACCAGCATTAACTACCTCTACTGCTACCGCCAATGTGGTGCCAACACCTGTCCAAGGGCCAAGATTCGGAGTAGAATTGAATCGGCTGCTGCACGCTAGTTCAGGTTCGCCATCATTTGGGGAGCCAACGCATTTATGCCAAATATTGCCCTCGTACTTCGAGACCACAAAATCGCTCGAAGCTCAAGGGCAAGGGAGCAACTATTGTACCTATTCGGCTCACCACTGAATCGTGCCGATTTCTTTTGGTGGTCTGATAGGATCAACCCCTCTGAGAATGCCGACGGACGTGCAAAGCCGACCTATTGGGGCAGAGGTCCGACGGCCACTCCTTCTGGGGTCCGGCTCATCTATCTCTTTCGGTAGCCGAACCACTGGGGCAGAGGTCCGATGGCCACTCCTGCTAGGTCTAGCTCATCTATCTCCTTCGGCAGCCAACCCAATGGGGCAGAGGTCCGATGGCCACTCCTTCTAGGGTCTGGCTCATCTATCTCCTTCGGCAGTCGAACCACTGGCGTAGAGGTATGACGGCCACTCCTACTGGGGTCCGGCTGATTCGCTTCAGGATCCTAGAGTGTTCCAGAAAGTCCTTTTATTACAACGAAATTCTGCCACCGCAGCAGCGCCGCTCCACTACTCCCACGACTTTGCCCTCTTAGGGTGCCACGTGGCCACTCTCCAGATCCTAGTAGGGGCAAATCAATCTTTCTCGGCCTGCCCCATAACAACTTTTGGACTGTTCCACGCCTATATAAGGTATCCGGAAGACCCTGCTCGAGAGTAAGTTCACTCTTCCCTCTCCAAATGCTATCCATTTTTATTCCTCCATTCTGTTGCTCTCACTCTTCGATTGACTTAAGCATTGGAGTGTCCCTCACCAGAACACCGCCGGTGCTTTGGGAACTTTATTACAGGTCGACCGGACAAGGCGCGCTCCAGCACCGCCGACCGACCTGGCCCAGGAGAGGATATGGCAACATATATCATAAAAGAAGGATATTTTCGTCATTCAAATTTTTTAATAAAAATAAATTGCAGGTATTACATACGTATTTGAATGACGAAAATGCCTTCGCATGACACTCCTTTGTGAATAGGGTGTCATAACCCTGTTCACTGAATATCATAAAATGAGGGGTATTTTTATTATTAAAAATTTTTAAACTTTTTTCAATGATAAAAATATCATTCGTCTTTATGATATATGGATGTTATAATCCAAGTCAAAGAATATTATAATGCAAGCCAATGGGTATTATAATTTTTTTTAAAAAGAGGGATATTTTTGTTATTCAATTTTTTAAAGAAAAGGTAAAGCCATAGCATTGAATGCACATTAGAAAACGGGACTTACATGGTCCAATCAGGTTGTACGGTATATTTTTTTCTTCATCGAGAATAGTGTACAAAGACTCTCTTATGAGTATTACTGATCAAGAATTTTGAAAGCCGGCATTTCCCAAACGATGACCCATAAAACAAGTGGATTATATCCTGATTAGCTTGATCAAGTGATTCCAAGTAACATGGTAATGATTTTAGATTAAATTCGATCTAGATGACAGTCAATGTCCCCCTTAATCCAATTAAATTCTGGATTAATTTCATGCTAGGTTGGATAAAATTACCCGACTATATTTCTATAAGCCATCTCGAATTTCGGCCGATCTTATGCCAATCGAGTACTGAACATATATCGGCAATAAACTACATCATGTCACTCAATCATATCCCAAAGTACTTCTACAACATTGTGGAAGCCTTGCAAAGAGCCAACTCTGTTGTAATAAAAAATGTTGCCATCAAATCATCCTTCATTGGAACTATAATGGCACCTAAGGATCTCCTAGCATTCTCCGGTGGAAATATTAGAAATCGGGTAGGATTTCGTACATATATTTTATTTTTTAAAAAAATTTATAGTGGAAGCAAATCAGATTAAAACTACTTTTAATCAGAAATATAAGTATAAGATCAGATCTAAAAACCCTATCAAAGGATGTAGACATGATATTAAATGCAAAAATTAAAATCAGCATGCATCGATCTCGTTGATACATGCTGTAGATCAAATCTACTGTAACCATGAGATCAGATCTCATACCTAATCATGGGTTACTAATCTCTGCTACTGATGAATCATGATAAAAGGTTCTTCATATCACCTTGCAACCACACAATGCATCCAATCTCTATAGATCATCCACATGAAGTCCTGATATAGATTAGCCTTCCTAGAGTGCTAGCTCCATGTGAAGGTCTCTAGAAGGTTGATTCGACTCCTTTGGAACTTTTTAGATGCTTCGAGAAGTCCACAAGGAAGAGATGTGGAGGATTAAAAGTAGAAGAACAAAAGAAAATAAGGAAGACTCTCTTTATTTTTTTTCTTTCTTCCCTTAAAACCCTAGTGCTAAGATGAACCCATGCACAAGTGTTCTCACATCAACCCTCCCTTCTCTCTTAATTTTTCGGTGTTTTTTCTTCTAGATCTCATGGTAAAGAGCTTCTCAAGATATGTGATATCCAAGAAAATTCCCATTTAAAATGGTGTGGAGAGGGTAGGAAGATTAAGAGAGGATTAGTTTACGACATGGATAAAGCAAAGAGTTTTAATCCCATTGAAACTCCTATTTGAATTCAAAACTAATCCAAAACTCATGCAAATTTAATCCTAATCTAATTGAGAGAAAGGAGAGGGTGACAACTGCATTTTTGCATAGGATATCCTAATGCAAAACATAAATTAACATGGAGAAATTCTAGGGAGAAAGAAATGTGGTGCTAGGAAGGGATTTCAATGTTGACTTGGTCAAAATAGGTCCTTATCTAAATCAAATTTAGTTTGGTCCATTTAAATAACTTGAGCCTAATCTAATTAAGCCCCAATTAGCTTAATTAAATTTTAATCAAATCAAGAATTAATCAAGCCCAAGTCTGAATCAAACCAAGAATAAAATTCCTTAGTAATTTGGTCATCATATAACATAATTGGATGAAACCTATCTGAATCAAATTCAATTAGACTTGATTTAAACCTCTTTGTTCAATCAAATTGAACCAATTAGCAATCTAATTACTAATTAATCCTCCTATAATTAATTAATAATTACTTAATTATTTTTTAAATATTTGTATTAAGTTAATTGTTAATTGTATTGATAATTATACCTTTGAACGATTCTAAATAGTTAATCAGCTATCATAATCAGTCAGAAACTTCTATTATGTATGATCCCATATATTTATAAATATGAAGCTAGTAGCATAGAAACAAGTTCATGAACTAATAAATACCGGGATAGCAAGAAGATCTGTCCAACCTTTGAGGTTGAAGAGTTGATTACTCCCTTCACCTAAAAATGATAAAGTTTGAAGTGACTTGTTCTAGACTCTAGCTTAGTGTTCGAATATATGGGGTCGCACACAATAGAAGTTTCTGAGTGATCATGATGGTTGATTAATGATTAAGAATCGTTCAAGGATATAATTATCAATACGATTGATAATTAACCCAATACAAGTATTATAAATAAATAAGTAATTAATTATTAATTAATTATAAGAGGATTACTTAGCAATTATATTTCTAATTGGCTTAATTTGATTAAGCAAAGAGATTTAGGTAAAGTCTAATTGAATTTGACTCAATTAAGTTTCATCCGATTAGGTTATACGATGATCTAATTCACTAAAAAATTTTGATTTTGATTTGATCCTGAAAGTGGCTCAATTAATTTTTAATTTAATTAGAATTTAATTAAACTATTAGGGTCCTAATTAGATTAGGTTCAGAAATTCTAATTGGATCTAACCTAATTTTATTAGGTTGCATTTAAATTAGATCAAACCAAATTACAAATTCTTACATAATGCCAACTTTAAATATTGCCCAGTGATGATGCAACCCAAGAGAGGGGGTGAATTGGATTTTAAAAATTATTTAAACTATTTCAATGGATATAAAATAAGTATGTGCCAATTCAAATCAAGTGCTTATATTTTGTCAAAGTGTTTGTGTGCTTAATGAAAATATGCAACAGAATTAACAAAGTAAATGTAAGAGTAAATAAACAATAAATAAGAGCAATCACAAATACAAGAATATATAGTGGTTCGGTACACTCCAAGGCACCTACATCCACTCCCCAAGTTCTCTTTGGGTATTTCACTAAAATCACCAAGATTACAATCGATTAGTTTTCTAAGCTCATTAATCAAAACTCAACTTATTTTTTCGGGCTCACAAGTCAAAACCCCTTGTTGGTTTTATAACTTAGGCTAACCAACAACCTCCAATAGTTTTATGGGCTCACTAACAACCTACATTGGTTTTACGGGATCGGCAACAACCTATGTTGGTTTTATACAAAGGCTAACCAATAACCTCTTTGATTTTCCACGGCTCACCAAAAACCTTGATACAATAATGTAAGAATGAAAGTAAAGAATACACTAAAGCTTTCTAAAATAAAGCAAGTATCTCTTTAAAGCCCTTGGATGATGTTGAAGAAGCTTGTCTTCAGTTTGTTGAAGTCTTTGAATGAAGCTTGATGTTATGGACTTGGATCAACTCTCTTATCTTTGGAACCTTGAAGGCTTAAACCACTTAACACTTGAATTCTTGAAGGATATTCAATGATCTCATCAAAGGATTACTTTTCCATTTGATTTTTGGTATTTATAAAGGTCTCCAACCCATAGATGATCATTTATGACCGTTGGAGATGAAAAACTAGCCATTTGAAGCAAGTTGGAATCAATTATGTATTTCTGAAAAACTAGCCGTTACACCAAGTGTCGACACTTGAATCTGGTGAGTCGACACTTGAGTTCTTCATGAGTCGACACATGATTTCTGTGAGTCAACACTTCGATCAGCTTAAGGCAAAAATTCTGGATTGACACAGTTTTGTATTTTTCTTGTTCTCAGGCCTTAAGTCAACACTTTGATATCTTCATGAGTCGATACTTGAGTGTAATAGTGCTGAAACTTGCCGAACTTCTCCAAAATCAAACTTTAAGTCTTTCCAAGTCTTTTTTATGTTCCAAAGTCCTTATAACTTGAAATTCTATAAATTTGAAGGACTTCTTCAACTAAAATACAAGTATTTTGTTCTTTCAACTGATATGAGTACTTAATATGATAAACACACTAAAATACATAATTAGTACTTATATATACTTAAGTATTTTATCAATCATCAAAATCAAGACCAGAGTCAACAATCTTTCCCTTTTTGATGATGACAAAAATTTTAAGTATATGAACAAGGTAAGCTTAAAAATATTAACAATAAAATAAACATGTAAGCTCAAAATTAATGAGTATCAAGCTCTCCCTCAAAATATGATTTCAAAAATATTTTCAAAATTATTCAAAATTTTTAAGCATTCTCCCCCTTGCTAATTCTTTCCTTAAGATTAAAACATTTTGCTTTCTTCTCCCTCTTTTGCATTTTCTATCATTTCTGTTATAATTTTTCATGTTTATCATATCTTTCCCTTTTTCATACTTAACATTTTTCTTCCCCTTTTTGTCATCATGAAAAAGGGTGAAAGGAAAATACAAAATGGGAATGAAGGTGGAAAGAATAGCAAGTAGATCATCAAAATCATTACATGAAATCAATTAATCATGATACCAATTAAATATGATACTAATTGAACATGATACCATAAAATGATAAGCACATGCAAAAAAAATTCAATATATATTAGCTCTAATATGCATAACCAAGATATGATTAAGACAACGATCCATTCACCTCACTTATTCATGGGATAAGGCCACAGTGGCATCCCGACATGTCATAAGAGTCCCATTGAATAGGAAGAGAGGGTCTTTAAATCCTACTTAGCTCCTATGACCGGACGGCCATGGTGACTAACCCAATCCGAAGCAGTTACTAGGAGCTCTTCATTTTTTTTTTTAAGATTCTTAATGAAATAAATCTTGATACCAATTGAATGTAACTTCCCTCAAAGAAAAAATATTTGATATCAAGGAGTATCAAAGCAATATAAGTAAAGCATGATATCAAAGAAAACATTAAAAGTATCATATATGACAATAAATCTTTGGATGCTCTTCCTAAATATATTGCCCCTTAAAAATATGCATTCATTGAGAAATAAAATATGAAAGCACAAGCATCATAATTTTAGACAATTTGAGATATGAACATATATACTAAGTTTGAAATCAAAGATTTGAAAATTTCAAGATATACATGATTTTCAAAATACAAAGGATTGATCATTTAAAAACTTTTAGCATGATTTCAAATTTATTTGAAATGATTTGATATCCATATAGATACTAGAAGTAATTTAATAGCAAGTCTAATTACTAGAGCAAGGGTTTATCAATATGCATACATCTTTCTTAAATGTAATCCTTAACTACCAGTTCTATACTTGTTCCAAATCATTTTTAGTCTAAGCATGGATACAAAATAGAATACATTTTATCAAAATATTTTAGTTGAAATAGTTTAAAACTATATTAATTAAAATCAAGTGAAAGTCTAATAATCACAAGTTTAATCATGAGAGCATGAAATCCATCAACATCAAAAAGTTCATGATCACAACAAATGACTATTATTCTAAGCTTGATTCTAATTAATCAATTGAAGCAATTTTCAAAGCAATTTTCAAGTTTAAAAATATTTTTTATGAAGTAATTTAAGATACATTAATCAAAATCAAGTGAAGGTCTTATAATCACAAGTTTAATCATGATAGCATGAAATTTGTCAACATCAAAAAGTTCATGCTCATAACTAATGACTATAAATCTAAACTTGATTTTAATTAATCATTTAAAATAATTTTCAAAGTAATTGATGTAACATTGATAACAAATATTTAACTATGTTTTTAATTATGTTTAGAATTTATTAATATATATAATCCTTCTTTTTCCATTTAGTCTAAAATATAGCTTGTCCACTTCTTCATGTTGTCTTGTATAGCTACTATTCAATTATTTTCATTTCTTTGGGCTGCAAGATATTCCTGCAAAATACACTAAGTGGATAATTTTGGTACCCAAACTTTCTTGGATCCTTTAGGGTTAGTAACTATGGTTCCTTTTAGAATCCAAATTTTTCTTAATCTACAAGGATATGTATCAAGTCCAAATTTTTATATTTAAAGCATACAATATTGGAAGGAGTAGAAACAAAGAAATTCTTGTTCTTTAATTCAAGATTTTTGTTTTTCTTTAAAAGCTTATCATTTGATACAAAAATCTTGGATCTTCTTAAAATTTTCATTCCATTCAATAAAATATTTTTCTCACTTAAAAACTTATTACATAAATCTTTCAAATCAAAATTTTCTTTTTCTAAAATTTTTTTTTCTTTAGAAAGATTATTCTTATCATTTTCTAAAACATCAATCTTTATATTTAAATCATGATTTTTATTGGCAAGATTGGTGTTCTCAAGAGAAAAAGAATCTACATGTCTTTTTAATTTCTTGTGCTCAATTGTTAATACTTTGTATTCATGCACAAGATCATTAAATACATCATATAATTCATCAAAGATAAAATCATATTTATTTTCAGCACATATCTCTTCCTCATTTGCCATGAAGCAAAGATAGGCAACTTCTTATTCATCATCTGAACTTGAATCTTTGTTATCGCTCCAAGTTGTCATCATTGCTTTGAATTTCTTTTTGGCCTTGAGAGCTATTATCTTTTTCTTCTCTTGATCAGCAACCACTTCTTTATGCCATAAATTCAATTCATGGGTCATGAGTGAACCAATAAGCTCCTCCAAAGATAGGGTATTAATATCTTTGGTTTCTTGGATCGCCGTTACCTTTGGATCCTATGATATTGGCAAAGATCTAAGAATTTTATTAACTAAATCAACATCGATATAGACTTTGCCCAGACTTTTCAATTCATTAATAATAGTCATAAATCTAGTATACATATCAGATATAGATTCAAAATATAGCATTTTAAACATTTCAAAAGAATGGACAAGCATATTAATTTTAAAACTTTTCACTTGAAGAGTACCCTCATGAGTAATTTCAAGTGTGTCCCATATCTCCTTCGCCGATGTGCATATGAATATCCTATTGAATTCATTAGAGTTCAATGCATAATAAAGCAAGTTCATTGCTTTAGTATTAATTTCAGATTGCTTAATGTCATATTCATTCCAATCCTCCTCGAACTTTGGAATAGAAATGCCATTAACCAAAATAGAAGGAATATAAGGACCATTAACTATAACCTTCCAAAGATAATAACTAATAGATTGAATATAGATATGCATGCGAGTTTTTCAAAAAGTATAATTAGGGCCATTGAAAAATGGTGGTCTATTAGTTGCATATCCTATAGCAAAACAAGCACCTTCTAGGGCTGCCATGATCTTTTAACTCAAAATCGTTGGATTCTTTGCAAAGCACCAAGTCTTGATATCAACAATTTTAGGTTCCGGGCTCTGAAACCAATTATTCTCCAATGATGATGCAACCCAAGAGTGAGGGTGAATTAGGTTTTAAAAATTATTTAAACTATTTAAATAAGTATGTGCTAATTCAAATCAAGTGCTTATATTTTGTCAAAGTATTTGTGTGCTTAATGAAAATATGCAATGAAATTAATTAAGTAAATACAAGAGTAAATAAATAATAAATAAATGCAATCACAAATATAAGAATATATAGTGGTTCGGTGCACTCCAAGGCACCTACATCCACTCTCCAAGTTTTTCTTGGGTATTTCACTATAATCCCCAAGATTACAGTCGATTAGTTTTCTAGGCTCACTAATCAAAACCCAACTTGTTTTCCTGAGCTCACAAGTCAAAATCTCTTATTGGTTTTATAACTTAGGCAAACCAACAACCTTCGATGATTTTACAGGCTCACCAACAACCTATATTGGTTTTACGGGATCACCAACAATCTATGTTGGTTTTACACAAAGGCTAACCAACAACCTCTTTCATTTTTCAAGGCTTACCAAAAACCTTGATACAACAATGTAAGAATGAAAGTAAAGAATACACTAAAGCTTTCTAAAATAAAGCAAGTATCTCTTTGAAGTCCTTGGATGATGTTGAAGAAGCTTTTCTTCAATTTGTTGAAGCCTTTGAAGCTTGATGTTGTGGACTTGGATCAACTCTCTTATCTTTGGAAGCTTGAAGGCTTGAACCACTCAACACTTGAATCCTTGAAGGATATTTAATGATCTCACCAAACGATTACTTCTCCATTTGATTTTTTATGTTTATATAGCTCTCCAACCTATAGGTGACTGTTTATGACCGTTGGGGATGAAAATCTAGCTATTTGAAGCAAGTTGAAATCAGTTCTGCACTTCTGAAAAACTATCCATTACTCCAAGTGTCGACACTTAAATCTGGTGAGTCAACACTTGAGTTCTTCATGAGTCGACACTTGATTTTTGTGAGTCGACACTTGAGTTAGCTCAAGACAAAAATTCTGGATTGACTCAGTTCTGTATTTTTCTTGTTCTTAGGTCTTGAGTCAACACTTTAACATTTTCATGAGTCGACACTTGAGTGTGCCAGTACTGAAACTTGCTGAAACTTCTTCAAAATCAAACTTTAAGTCCTTTCAAGTCTTTCTTCTGTTCCAAAATCCTTATAACTTGAAATTCCATGAATTTGAAGGACTTCTTCAACTGAAATACAAGCATTTTGTTCTTTCAATTGATATAGGTACTTAATCTAATAAACACACTAAAATACATAATTAGTACTCATAATACTTAAGTATTTTGTCAATCATCAAAATCAAGACCAGAGTCAACACTAAATTTTCTCTTAAAATTTCTCCAAGCCTTTCTCAAAATTACCATGATTTCTTCGTGCCAAAATTAGTTTTGTCACCTATCCTTTCTCTCTTCTAGAAGGAGATTATATGAAGATAAAGTTTAGTTTTAATCTGAATTAATTTTGAATTACTTTGGATAGAGTTTCAGTAGCATTGAAACTCTTAGCCCTAGCCTTATCCCTTTCTATCCTAATCTCTCTATCCCCTCTCCATGCCACTTTTTAATTGGATTTCTCTTGGGATGTTCAACACTTGAGAGAAGGATTATCATGGGATTTGTGATAGGTAATCACTAAAAAAAATAAGAGAGGGAGACAACTAGCATGTAATCATAATTTGGCATGGAGGGATTTATGAACTAGGGTTTTCAAGGGAGAATGAAAAAAAATATTAAGAGGGGTCTCTTCCTTTTATATTTCTTCCATCTTTATTCTCCAGATCTCCTCTTCCTCTTCTTCTTGGTGGGCCAAAGAAGATCTTAAGAAGGAGTCATATCTACCATCTTTCGGCATTCACGCGGTTCTAGCAGTCCGAGAAGGTAGATCACTTCAAGGCTTCATGTGAACTATTTGTAGAAGTCAAATGTGCTGTGCAGCTATAAATCAATCTAAATAATTTTTTTATGTGTCATCAGTAATGGAGATCATCAATCCATGATTAGGTATGAGATCGAATCTCAAAGTTATAGTAGATTAGATCGAATCTCGTCGATGCATGCTTTTTTAATTTTTATATTGCATATCTTATCTAGATCCATGGTAGGAATTTTTAAAATTATTCTTATACATGTATTTTTTGATTAAAAAGGTTTTAATTTAATTTGCTTCTACTTTAAATTAAAAAAAATATGGATGAAACCCTACCTCAATTTCTAATAGTGGTATCAGAGCCATGGGTTGCATGGCATGATTTGTGATGTAGATTCTTGCATATTAGATATGTTTTAAAATCTAAATAACTACTTCGAATTGGGTTAATCACCATGGTCATCTAGTTATAGAAGAAAAGTAGGGTTTAAAGCCTCTCTTTTTCATTCCATGGGATCTCCTATGGCATGTAGGGGTGCCACTATGATCTCATCCCATGAATAATTAAGGTAAAAAGATTTTTGTTGAAATTATTTCAATACTTAGATTTGACTTCTAGAAATTTTATCTTGATTAATTTGTTGTTTATGATCTAAAATAAAGTTTTTATGATTTATTTTTATATGTAGAACATAAATTATAACATTAATTTTAGCAGTGCAACTATATCGTATAGTATATATCTAAACTTGTTTAATATGTATGAGATGCATGTAAAATGTTTAGATCTAAATTTAGCATAATTAATCTTGATTAATTGCTAGAATTAAGAATTGAATGATTAGGTCTAGAATTATGAATTAAAGATCTAATGTCAATTCATAAACTGAGTTATGTGTTAGCTTGAATCAGGTCAATTAACTGGGTTAGACTTAAGATTAGAATTTTCATTAATATGGACCTAATAAAGAAATTGATTGAACTTAACCAAAAGTTATTTAGTATTAGATCAAGGGTTCTCTAGATCAATTCTATAGAGATATCTTGATCAAGTTTATATTTTATCAATTAGATCTAATTATGGCTTAGTGGTTGGATCCGAGTCATTAAGCTAGTCTAATCTAATCTGATAAACCAATTGGTATCTAAGATAAGTTTGATATTTGATCATGGTTATTAATTGAGGCTATCTCTTACCTGGCCAACTTGTTTAGTGTCTAAGGAAAGAGGTTAATGATGGAACCCTTCCATCGATCTCACTTACCTGGCTAGTGTGATTAACCAGTTTTTGATCAGATAGCTTATTAATTTGAGTAAAGCTATGCTACTACGGATGATCATATGATTGATCTAGGTGCCTTGGGACCAATTTATCTTTAATCCTCATCACAAACTTGGTTAAGTTAGTGGGAGGATTGTTAATTAGTTCATATATTCTTCTCTCTTCTTAACCATTTAATAAAATTTTCTAAATTATTAGGTCCCTAAAATGATAAAGTTATGGAGATAATCGAGTCATAATCTCCCATTAAGAGGATGGTAATGGGTTTAATAATTAAGATGATCATTGGAGGCTTAAAGGCTTGGTGCTCATTTGGCTATTGAAATTATATTATATTATAATTATTTAGTTGCAACTTTCTTAATGATGGTTCGGTGGGCTGGTTAAAGTCGAGCTTGGCTATTTGTTGGTTAGAAGTACCTAGTCTTGTTAGGTTAATGGTTGGACTTAAGCAAACTTTTAGTGGAGGCTCAAAGGCCTGTTGAAGAGATGCCTGAGATAAAATTAATACTAGAAATTATTTTAAAAAATAATTAGTTAAGAACCTTTCTTTAGATGCACATGGATGGGCTAGCCAAAGTCGGGGTGGTGTACCTGCTAAGAAATTAGTATAATTTATCAAATTGGAGGTAGAGGCTACTAATTCATACAAAATAGTGGAAGAATATTTAGACTAAAGTCCATGTCTTTAAGATTAAATGATTCATAAACTAATAGGTCTTGTTATCTTTTATTATCAATTAAAAATAGCTAACACTTTGTCGCTCCGATCATTGTTAGATAATGAAAAGTTATTGGGATCCAATTTCAATAGTTGGTATTGAAAATTGAAGATCATCTTGGAGTATGAGCATATCTTGTACATATTGATAGATCCGGTACCTAAGAAGCCTACTTTGAATGCTTGTGGTGCGGTTCGAGACATTTACCATAAGTGACTTAATGATTGAACCATGATCTATTGTATTATATGGGCATCCATGAATGACAAATTCAATCACAAATTCAAGATGCTCAGTTAGAGGATATTCTTCAAGTGTTGAAAGAATTCTTTCACACTCTCGATGATGTTGAAAGGTACAAAACATCTTATGCTATTTCAATACCAGGATGAGGGAAGGGGCATTGTCACTAATCATATATTGTACATGATCGAACTGATCTAGTGCCTAGTAAACTTGGGCTTTTCCTGCATGAGCAGTTCAGGAAGGATGTGATTTTGATTCCCTATTGAGCTCCTACCACTTTCTTAGTCATTATAGAATGACAAAGTCTATAATCAACTATCATGGTTTGCTGGGATTGCTGCAGACTTATGAGAATGATCATCAGCTTCACGAGGGATTGGTGAATGTAGTGGAAGATTTTACTTTGACAGGGCATCATCCCTTTAAGAAAGGAAAAAAAATAAGAAGTTGCAACATGCTGCGATGACTTAGCCAAGTCAGACCAAGAAGTTTAAAGCTGACCAGAGTCCGGCAAAGTGCTTCTTCTGTAAGAAGTAGGGTCACTAGAAAAGGAACTATCTTATTTACATTACTTTTCTAGACCCGAACAAGCCAAGGAGGAAGAAGATTAGTAAGTAGTTGCTGTACAAAATACTTATATGATAACACTTTATAACTTCTCTATATGTGATACTACTACCTGGGTATCAGATACTAGAAGTCCAATAAATATTTGCAATTCCTACCTAGCACCAACCCTAAATTTTTTTCTAAAATTTCTCCTTGCCTTTTTCAAAATTACCATGATTTCTCTATGCCAAAATCAGTTTTGTTGCCCATCCTTTCCCTCTTCTAGAAGGGGATTAGATGAGGATAAAGTTTGGATTTAATCTAAATTAATTTTGAATTAGTTTGGATAGAGTTTCAATAGGATTGAAACTCTCAGCACTAGCCTTATCCTTTTGTATCCTAATCTCTCTATCCCCTCTCCATGCCATTTTTTTTTTGGATTTTTCTTGGGATGTGCAACACTTGAGAGAAGGATTAGCCAAGGATTTGTGATAGGTAATCATCAAAAAAAAAAGAGAGGGAGACAATTAGTGTGTAATCATAATTGGGCATGGAGGGATTTATGCGCTAGGGTTTTCAAGGGAGAATGAAAAAATATTAAGAGGGGTCTCTTCCTTTTATATTTCTTCCATCTTTGTTCCTCTAGATCTCCTCATCCTCTTCTTCTTGGAGGGTCCAAGAAGATCTTAAGAAGGAGTCATATCAACCATCCTTCAGCCTTCGCATGGATCTAGCAATCTAAGAAGGTCGATCACTTCAAGGCTTCGTGTGGATGATCTGTATAGACAGGATGCACTGTGCAACTATGAAGCAACCTGAAGAATTATTTTCACATGCCATCAGCAATGAAAATCAATGACCCGTGATCAAGTATGAGGTCGGATCTCATAGTTATAGTAGATTAGGTCTACAACATGCATCGACAAGATCTATGCATGTTGATTTAATTTTTGCATTTCATAGATCCATGGCAAGGATTTTTAAAATTATTTTTATGCATGTGTTTTTGATTGAAAAGATTTTAATCTGATTTGCTTCCATTGTAAATTAAAAAAAATATATGCATGAAACCCAGGATGAAATGAGGAGCTGATTAGGCAAGGCCACCTCGATCACTTCATCTGATCTCGAAGAGAGTAGAGGGAATAGTCAAGGTCACCTCGCCTTATTGGGCAACCACCATAGCTATCTCAACCCCTAGAAAGGGGTGACCGGCCTCTCTCAGAGTAGGTGGGCATGATCCAAGGGGGTGCCTACATCCTAAGCCACCAATGAATAATTGGGCTAGAGTCCCAATAACTTTCATAGATGAAGATAATTAGAGAGTTTAGTTTTCACAGAATGATGTAGTTGTTGTAACCTTAAATATAAAAAATTATAATATACATTGCATCCTCATCGACAATAGAAGCTTAGTAGATGTTTTGTATTATGACACCCTCTTAAAAATGGGGATATCCCACGGTTGACTGATCAGCGGACTCACCCTTGGTGGGATTCATGGGGGATGCGATCTAGGCAAAAGGAATGGTCACCCTGACTATAAGAATGGGACACTCCCTCTCTGATCTATTGCTCAAGTGGATTTCCTATTGTCTGAGCAACTTCGACCTACAATATCATCCTTAGACGACCGGGTCTCAATACTTTCCATGCCATTTTCTCCACTAATTATCTAAAAGTAAAATTTTCAATGGTCTATAGGATCGAAGAAATCCATGAAAATCAAGGCTTGGCACATCACTACTATCACAAAGCACTTCATGAAATCGAGGCACCTGGTGCCTACCCAATCGAAGTGCTGGACACCCATAATGACTTGTCCAAACAACGAGGGGAACCTATCAAGGACCTTATCTCCATCCCCTTATCTAATGGAAACCCTAAGCACACAATCAAAATTGGCTCCAACCTTGATCAGGTAACCAAAGATCAGTTGACTTTGTTTTGGTAGGAGAATGCTGATGTCTTCGCATGGACACTAGCGACATGCTAGGCATTGACCCCTCGACGATGGTGTCTCTATTGAAGTTCGATCCACAGTATTGACCCATTAAGCAAAAGAAATGAAGCTTTGCACCTGAGCACTAGAAAGCTATAGCTTAGGAGGTCAATAAGTTGCTTGATACTGGTTTCATTAGGAAAACCACTTATCCATAATGGATTGCCAACCTGATCATGGTGAAGAAGGTAAATGTCTAATGGCAGTTTGTATAGACTTCACCGATGTCAACCGATCATGCCCGAAGGATGGTTACTGATATGCATCGCTACGCACCGATTTTAATACCTTAATTCCACTATTCTAGATAGAGTAGCGGGAGTAAGGGTCGAATCCATAGGGACTTTTGAGTTATTTCTAAAAGTACATGATTAAATAGTTGAAATCAAACAATAAGAGAATTAACTATGAATATAATCAAGATATAATTTATCTTAACGAGAGTATAGCCCGTACCCGTAGATCATGGCCCATCCCTTTTAGGAATAGATCAATCAAATTATATTCACTTAAAAGACACTTAAAATAACATGGATAAATATGAAGTGTGATATTTTATTTCATAACATAAAAAGGAATACATCAAATTGCTAAAATATAAATTCTCCTTCCTTGAGATCATGCTTCCCAATAAAACTTAGTAGAAATCTAGAGCAACATCACCAAGATAGACCGGAGCAGATGGAGCAACCGTGCGGTGTGGTGAAGACTCATCCGTAGATCAGCAATAGATTAGGGGCGATGCGGTGGAGACCAGGGAAAAAAGTGGTGGATACTATATTAGAAGGGTAGTCAGAAGAGGTAGTTAAAGAGTGAATGGGAAGGCATAATGGAGCTTGGAAGGGTGTAATGGAGGGTGGAAAGGCAGAATGGAGTGGAGGATGGAGTGTGGAATGGAACGGAGAATGATGGAAGGAGCGCAAAATGGATTTCTCCAAGAATTCAAGATTTTTTAGAATGATCGGGGAAGCACCGAATGCTGCTTCATTTATAGATGGAGAGAAGTGCGTCTGGCCCATGTTGGAACCGTGTTGGTTTCCCATCGAATCTCCTCAACGGCTTCAGTTTCGCATTCCTATCTCTTACACGTGCTTCGATTTTGCATCTCAATCTACCCAACCATCGCACTGCATTTGTTTTATCCCTTATTTTTCAAATCCCATGATCAAGACCTCATTTCTCATTCAGACATCCCCGTCTAACTCTCGACAGCATCTTGGATTGACAACAAGAGGAAGAACGAAGGCTGGAGTTGGTGCTGCTTGTCATGATAATGATGGAGACGAGACTATGAGGAGAGACATCGGATCATGGTGGAATCAAGTGGATGCCCGGCAGTCATCTGTAATAGAGGAAGGTCGGTGAATAGCAGATCTTGGTCCGACATCTCGGGCGGAGAAAAAGTGTAGGGATGGTGATTGAGCAACACAAGTTGTCTTTGGGATCCTTCCGTGGAGGCGCATGGTGGTGAGGAAGGAAGTGAGTCACGATCGAAGAAGATGGTCGAAGATGGGAGAGTGACCAGGGAAGACAACCATGACGATCAACAACTCCTTGGATTGATAACAAGGGAAGGAAATCGGTGCACAATGGAGATCGTGGGCTTGCCATGTAGGGGAGAAAATCGATGATGCTCGGCTAGGGATGGTGTCCGATGGATCACGGTTTCGGCATCAGGGAAGGAAGAATAGTGAAGGGACAGGGAAGACCGGCCTCTTGGGAGACTTTTCGGCTACTTTTTTGGCCATGGGATGCTTCTCCAACTGGCAAGAGAGGTGCTGGTGGTGGCGGGAGGTTCTTTGGCCTGAAAGGGAAGAGGAGACGGTGATTTCGGGTTGCTAGATAGCCATTGGTGAATTAGAATGGAAGGCCCGGCAGTGGTGAGGTGAAAAAAAGACCGATGGCTTGGAATTTGATTTTTTCGGTCATGGATAGGTGTTTGGCAGTTTTCTAGTGATGGGTGGTTTCACAGCGACGAGAGGAGGGGCACTAGCAGCTTCTCCGATGAAGACTTGGCTTAGGGAGGCCGATGGTCCATGGATTTGTTCCATGAAATGGCAGCAATGGCTACCATGGACCGGTGGGCATCCCGTGAACCAAGCAGTCGGTCCACCATGGATCGACTGCTTTAAACTTCATGCAATTCATAATAATTCTTTTCAAATTCATTTTTGAGCTTGTTTCAAGTCTAATTTGAATGCCGTTTGCACTATTGGTCTCCAAAAATTGAGCTCTTCTTATTGGTGATATTCTTTTCTACACATAATATATAAAAATATCAATTTTAGATAAATAAAAATAATTTAATTATTAAATTAATACTTATATATATATATATAATGTAGTTATCACACCTCCTAACTTAAACTTTGCTCATCCTTGAGTAAAGGAGATAGATTAGCCATGTGATACCCATCCTTGAATTGGATGTTAACCTAGGTAGCCTTAGAGGTAGATGATACCTGGCTAGACCACTACTTAGATACTTCATTGGATTATTAATTTAATTAATTAGTGGTCGGGTAGAGCCCATAAAGATTTCTATAGTTCTTCTTTGGCCAACTTTCTATCTCACTCTTTGAATTCTCTAACTTTCTAAGGGTGTAGTGAAGTATCTTTTTGCTAGCTAATTTTCTCCTTTCTTTTTTTTAGAGTAGAGTGCCATGTCCTAACCTCTTAAGTATTAGTATTCTTCCCTTTTGATATGAACCACAATGCTTATTTAGGTGAAGGGGCCCAGTTACTCAGGAAGTTACCATTACTTAATAGATTTCTTGACCTTCTCACCTTTTAATGTGAACCACAATCTTATCTAGGTGAAGGGGCCCGGTTACTCGGTAAGAGTTCAAGCAAAACTATGAGATGGGACTAACTCTCTTCTTTCTTTTTTTTAGATGAAAAATTTTAGCATGCTTGATCTTTTGATTTATACCCCCATAAAGTAGATTCTTCATTAAAATCAATAGTCAGAAGATTTTGGAATTGCTCTATAAAATTATTTATGATCTACACCCTACCATTTATTAAGATTCTTTAATAATTAATCACTCAGCATCTCTAGAATTATCTAGACCATTAATCAAATTGATTAAGGTGCATATGTAACTCCAATTTGAGACTAATTAGGTACACATAACATAATCATTTCTAACCATACTCGAAGATCTAAGCAAGTCAAGTTTTTCTTCCCCCAACTTAATCGATATTATCCTCAATGGAGAAGAAAATAAGGGGTACAATAGGAAAGAATACACCTGAGGTGAATGTGCTTTCAGAGTTAAAAATGGCTTCATGAAGTAGCGGGCTCCTGTTTTGCCACCTAAGTTCCTATAAGTGCACTAAAAAAAGAAAGATGAGATTGTTGGATTAACTCCCTACCAGCGTTAAGTTTAACATCTTCAGCCAGATGCTATGAAGGAGTATTATTGATATTGAACTTAGGTACATCCCTCAAGATTTTTAGAAGACAGGACCAATCAAGAGGCCTTCTAATCATGACAGAAAAATGTTCGTAGAGTACTCTACAATGATTATCCCTGATCCATAGAGTGCACCAGTAAGCATGCTAGACCAAGAGTTAAAAATTTTATAATTTTGTTGATGATTAGGAAGGGATTATGTGTGTTGGGTCGAGGGTGGGAGTGGCAACGTAGAAATTTTTTGAACTTTAGAAGGATCTACCCTAGTCTCTTTCTCGGGTATGATGTTGTTGGTTTTCTCCCAGGAATAGGAAATTGCAATTAAACAGGCATCAGCAGCCTATCGCAGTAGAAGCATATATAAAAATAATTTATATCTAATCATGCAATTCATAAATAAATCTAATTTATTTATCATAAATCCCTAACATGCTGCATAATTTGAAAAAAATATTATATCTGAAATAAAAATTATTTCAAGTATAAAATACTTACTTGGATCGCTATCTGGGCCTGCTTTGAAAAGCATGCAAATCCGCTACTAAAAATCAAGATTCTGTCGGAGCCGCGCAATCACCTGGCCTCTACTGGTATCCAAATAAGGCTCTCGTAACCGAGTCGTAGAGGGCACTAGATTGCTAGATCCTTACAACCCTCTCCTCTTTCAGCAAATCATTTACTTTAAAAACTGTGCCAATTCAAATTCGGATCGGCTTTCGACTTTTGTCTTGCAATCAGAGTGCAAGACCTTGGACCATTTTATCTTTTCTTTCTCTTTTGTAGAAGACCTCTCAATGCTCTTGAAGATCACAAGGAAGAAATATAGTGGAAAGAAAAGAAAGGATGGCGCCAGGAGAGAGACTCCCGGGTATTAGCACCCAAGAGAAGAGAGGATGCCCAAAAAAATTCTTCATGATAAAAAGAGAAGTTTTTTATGCCAAAATCAGATCTCTCAAAGTCGGCCACCTTTCTTCCTTTATTTAAAATCAAGTTCTCACATCCCTGTAAACCAAAACACAGGTGTTTGAGTTTCAACCGGTTTGAAAATTAAGAGGAGTGGAAGAGGACTCTTCCCTCTCTTAATTTCTCCATGCCTAAACTCTTTTAGCGCCTTGGTTTTCATGCCAACTTTCTTTTGTCACCCAAACATAAGGGGCCCACTAGGTAGGCATGTGGAGGGAAGGGGAGACAAGGAGAGAGAGTCCCAGTCTAACTGGACTCTAGGATTGGTCCAAATGTAATGGTTTTATAGTCAAATTGAAGCCGATTTTAAATCCGATCGAACCATTTCGAAACAGACATTGACCCGAATCAATTAGAATTAATTAATTGAGTTTAACTCAATTAAATTAAATCTAATTTAATTTATTTAACATTTAATTCATAATCAATTAATTGTAACATTTACAATTAGGTCAAATATTAATTGTAACACTTACAATTAAGTCCAAATTGATTTGCTGATTGGTTACTTGAGCTCCTAATGTATGTGACCCCTCATGTCATATCCTGTCTAAAAATGAGACATGCTATAATCTCCATTATACATCATCGAAACTTCTTTCGATGGACTGAAATAATTTTAGCTTAACCCTAATTAGGATCATCGATCTGAGAATAATCCTAACAGGCTCTCATAATCCACCAGTGACAGCTAGCAGTATGTAGTGGCAACCTAGCATAATAAGATTGGAACCCCTAGGTGTAGTTACCATGTGATTCGATTCCTCTATCAAAATCCTGATATGATGTTGGTTACGGATACTCGTCAAACCCATCAGTCATATGCTTAACCTAATCGACTCAAGTCCAATTGTGATACTAATGAAAACACCTTTCAATTATCACCCTGCTATGGCCATAGACTTCTGGACTTAGTTTTAATAAACTTGCATAGGATTATACCTTACTACTAAGGCTGATAGATCCCTACAAGTGAACACCCTACTCCTACAATAAACTTACTGCAGCCAACGAACACCGCAAGATCCCGTATAGATAGGAACCATGTGATTGTGCTGTCAAACTACAGCAACCTTATTGTGAATAGCCGAGACACTCTAGGTCAAGGAACTATTCACACAACTATAGCATCAGGAAGTTATCGACGAGTAAGTAGTCATCCATATAGCTTCCTGTACTTGGTCATGCTCAGTACCATTGATCTCTATCAACTACCTGCATTCTCACTCCAGTGTCACCACACTGTAGGTCAGAGACTCACATACCCTAAAAGGAAAGTAATTTGTGCATCGATTTTAACAGATCAATCACCGTCCTCATGATATTCCAATAATCAGGAGCTTTTAGGAGTTAATCTATAAAGACACATGTCCTAGATTCTCAACTCTTGAGAATATGTGTCATTATCCATTAACTCCATGGACGATTCATAGACACAATAATATGAATGAAACTAATGCCCTTTTATTAACAAGAAAAATTAAGTACAAAGTTTATGTCCTAAAATTAAAAATGTGTCAAGCCAACATGGCTTTCAGAGCATAAATCTAACAATCTTTCACTTTCACTAAAGCCAATTGGCTACATATCTAAGTCCCATCTTCTTAAGGTGGATCTTAGTCTTCTTTTGGCTTAAAGGCTTAGTCAGTGGATTTGCCACATTATCCGTGGAGTCTACTCTGCATACCTCAACATACTTCTTATTGAGGTAGTCGCGTATGATATGAAATCGCTGCTTAATATGCTAAGACTTCTGGTTAGATCTGGGCTCCTTAGCAAGAGCTATTGCATCATTATTATCACAATATATGGCGATGGCATCAGATGGCATCACTCCAAGCTCCGCAATGAACCTTTTGTACCAGAAGGCTTCTTTTTCAGCATCAGAGGCAGCGATGTACTCTGCTTCCATTGTTGAATATGCTATGATGGGCTGCTTGGAACATTTTCAACTAGTTGTCCCACCATTGCACAAAAACACAGACCTTGATGTATACCTTCTATCATCAGGATCAGACATAAAGTCTAAGTCTATATATCCTTTTATCCCTAATTCTGAACTCCCTCCAAATACTAAGAACAAATCTTTAGTCCTTCTTAAGTACTTAAAAATGTTCTTCATAGCTATCCAGTGTTCTTTACCTAGATTCGACTGATATCTACTCGTGACACTCATAGCAAGAGCTATTTCAGGTCAAGTACACAACATGACATACATAAGGCTTCCAATTGCCGAAGCATATGGAATCTTGCTCATGCATTGAATCTCTTCAGGTGTGTTGGAACATATTTTCTTGGAGAGATTAATGCCATGCCGAAGAGGTAACAATCCTCTTTTAGAGTTCTCCATGCTGAACCTTTTCAGCACTTCCTCTATGTACAATTTTTATGAAAGGCCAAGCATCCGATTAGATCTATCTATATAGATCTTAATTCCCAAAATATAAGATGCTTCACCTAAATCTTTCATAGAGAATTTCTTAGATAACCAACTTTTGACCGAAGTCAACATAGGAATATCATTCCCAATAAGGAGGATGTCATCCACGTACAATACGAGGAATGTCACTGCCCTCCCACTGGCCTTTCTGTAAACACATGGCTTATCCTCATTTTTGATAAAACTAAATGATTTGATTGCATCATCAAAACGAGTATTCCAACTCTGAGAAGCTTGCTTCAATCCATAGATTGACTATGTAGCTTGCAGACCTTATGATCTTCATCATTGGAAGTGAAATCCAAAGGCTGCTCCATATAAATATCTTCCTCAAGATATCCATTCAGGAATGTAATTTTCACATCTATCTGCCGTATCTGATAATCATGATATGTTGCAATTGCAAGCAATGTACGGATGGATTTCAGTATAGCTACTGGTAAAAAGGTATCATGATAGTCAATGCCTTCACGTTGACTATACCCTTTTGCCACCAACCTTGCTTTAAAGGTCTCTACCTTACCATCTGCACCTATTTTCTTTTTGTAGATCCATTTACAACCAATAGGTACAATACCCTCTGGTGGGTCCATTAAGGATCAAACTTGGTTAGAATGCATTGAATCAATTTCTGACTTCATAGCATTCAACCATTTCTCGGAGTCGATGTCTGATATCGCCTCATCATAAGTCTTAGGATCAATCAATTGATCCTTGTCTCCAACAAGAAACAGTTCTTTTAAATCCTCTGCAAACATACCCAAGTACCTTTCAGGAGGTTTGGAGACTCTAATAGACCTACAAGGTGGAAGAGCATTTATGTGTATTGGTTGATTAGGTTCGATCTGTTCTACAGCTGGCTGCTGTTCAAAGACTTTCTTATCGAGCTCAATTAACCTCCCACTACCACCTTCCTGAATAAACTGTTTTTTAAGAAATGTGGTATGTTTGCTCATAATCACATTATGATCTTCTAGAAGATAAAAATAATATCCTAAAGTTTCTTTAGGATATTCTATAAATCGAGCTTTCATAGATCTAGATTTTAACTTGTCCGCCATTAGTCTTTTGACATAGGCAGGACATCCCCAAATCTTGAAATGGGCAATACTTGGTTTCTTACCATGCCAAATCTTATATGGTGTGGTAGGAACAGATTTAGATGGAACCCTATTTAGAATAAAAATTGAAGTTTGTAGGGCATATCCCCAAAGAAATAAAGGCAAGTCAGTGAAGCTCATCATGGATCGGACTATATCTAATAATGTCCTGTTTCTCCTCTCAGACACCCCGTTAAGCTGAGGCATACCAGGTGGAGTCCATTGTGAGACTATGCTATTGTCCTTAAGATAACCTAAAAATTTTCTACTAAGGTATTCTCCTCCCTGATCTAATCGAAGAACCTTAAGGGTTTTACCTGTTTGTTTTTCTACCTCATGTCTGAATTCCTTGAACTTTTCAAAAGTTTCAGATTTGTGTCTCATAAGAAACACATAAGCATACCATGAACAATCATCAGTGAAGGTTATAAGGTAGTAAAAACCATCCTTGGACTGCACATCAAATGGACCATACACATCAGTGTGTACCAGGGCAAGTAATTTTGTGGCCCTCTCTCCATATCCTACAAAGGGTAACTTGGTCATTTTGCCTTAAAGACATGACTCACAAGGTGGGTATGATTCAGAATTAACTGAATCTAGGATCCCATCCCTTTCCAATTTATTAATTCCGTCCTCACCTATATGACCGAGCTTTAGATGCCACATAAATTTATCATTTAGGTCATTTCTAGGATGTTTATGTCATATGGCATTCACTTTAATTTTCTCGTTAATGCTCAAAGATGCATCAGCATGCAAATGATAGAGACTGTCAATTAAAATAGCTTTTCCAACCAATTTATTTCTCAAACAAATACTACAAAAGTCTTTATTGAATATAAATTCAAATCCTTCCTATGCTAGCAAAGAGACAGAAATCAAATTTCTACTAACTCCAGGCACAAAATAACAGTCACTAAGAACTAATCTATATCCTAAAGGTAACACAAGAGAATATGATCCAATGGCTTGAGCATCAGCTTTTGCTCCATTTCCGACAAATAAGACCATCTCACATTCTCTCAGCATTCTACTTCTTTCCAGACCCTGCATTGAAATGCATATATGAGCACTAGAGCCAAAGTCTAAAATCCAACTGGAAGTAGATGAAATCGTTAGGTTAGATTCAATAACGAGTATAGGCTTACCTTCAGAAGGTGCAACATCCTTCTGTTTCTTCAGGCTTTCCAGGTAGAGAGGATAATTCCTTTTCCAGTGACCATCTATGTTGTAGTGGAAACATTTCCCTTTGCTAACCTTGGCTTTCTTGGGAGTGTCCTTCTTCTTCTGTTTGCTTTCCTTCTTCTGCTTCTTTGCAGGTTTCTTCTTCTTCCAAGTAGACTTTCTTTTGGAGGAAGACTGCTCCACAGAGTAAACAGAGCCCCTTGAACTCTTCAGGGTCCCCTTATTACTTACCAGCATATTTAACAATTCAAGCAAAGTGTAGTTCAACTTGTTCATATTATAGTCATAACAAATTGAGCATATGAACCAGTCAAGGACTAGAGGATCAAATCTACCTGAAGCTACTTATGAATAGGAATGCCCAGCTTCTCAAGTTGTTCGATGTCCTTAATCATTGTCAAACAATGATCGTGCATTGACTGCCCTTCATGCATCTTGTTGTTGAAAAGCCTTTTCGACACTTCGAAGCATGCAATCTGACTTTGTTCACCATATAACTCTTGTAGGTGAATCAGAATCGATTTAGCAATTGGCATATCCTCATGTTGGCTCTGTAATTCATTTGACATTGAGGCCAACATATAATACTTAACCTTATTATCATCTTTCATCCATTTCTCATGCGCAATCGTCTGATGAGCACTTGGATGGTTAGGTAAGACAGGGGGTTCCTAGTCAAACACATAGCCCAACTTCTCAGAACTCAAAATAATTTTGAAGTTTCTCAACCAATCTTTAAAATTGAGGCTAACTAGTCGGTTTGTCTCTAGAATACGGACTAAGGGATTTGAAGCAGACATGGTTAACTGCAAGAGTAGAAGATTCAAATTAGATGTTTTATACTTAATTATAAAAATTATTCTAGGGTCTTTAAGAAATAATTTTAGAACTTCCACTATTTTCTCAGATCTCTCACACTCCCCGTGGAGATACAAAAATCCTGCGACTCTAGATTTCTAATGGGTGCTACGGTCCCATCGATGTGCGGCACCTCACCGTATCCGGTTTTTAGTAACACGCTACACCAATAAGTGGCTAATTCTTATCCAATATATCTAATACAAGTTGTAGCTCTTGGTCTCTAAATCATAGAACCTCAACGTGCCCGTTTATTGGTCCAATCATTAGTTAAGTCAGACCCACCATTCCTGCTAGACAAAGCTATCATTGAGTCCCTCAACGTGTCCATTTATTGGGCCCAACCTCATCAGTGCCTAGCAACATCTCATGCCTAATAGGGTGGTTATGTCTTCCCGATGCAACTAGACCACTGTAACCAGCCGAGAATAATTAATACCAGTAAGACACCCGCACACCTACAATGGTGGAAGACCTATGACTTAATATTTATTGGAAGCTTAGGTTCAGGTCTCTTCTAAATTGATCAGCCAAATCATGACTAACCATTACATTCAGTCAACACAATCTCATGTCTGACTAAAATTACATTAGGTCAGCACAATCTCATGTCTGACTTAATATAACCAGCATGGGTGAACTCAAATCAAAAGTGACCATTTTGAAAACTTAATCAACCAAATTGGCCAGATCAATTTGATCCATGGGAGGGTTCTACCAATATACCCTCTTTTCGCCAAACTAGTTGGTTAAGAAAGAGTTAGCCCCAATTAGCAAACCATGATCAAAACCTTTCTTAGACACCAATTGACTGGCAAGATTCAATTAGGTCATTTAATGATCTAGGCTCATCACTGAGCCAAATTAGGTCTTAACTTATCGATTCACTATCAAATGAATCGATCTGACTAGACTACATCTACAACTAATTTTGAGCATAGTTGACCTAACCCAAATCATCAGTTAAGTCACTTGCTCAAAATCATATTAGGGTTACTAGTTAATCTAATCAAGTTCTAATCACGTAGCCTAATCTCTAGACCTAATTTGTTCAACCCAAACCCTCATGCACCTAATTTGATTTTCTTGATCAAATCAATTTTAAAATTAGGTTTAAGTGCATGACATTAATGGCTTATGATCATAAATCATGTAAAGATGTAAACCCTAATTTTGTGCATCCCATACAACAACATACATAATCATAAATTGATCAAAACCCTTTTGAAAATCCTTTTTCAAAACCGGTATACATCAAAGTAGGACAACCTTTGTACTATAGGGGGTAAATCCTATAGCAAGACAATCTTATATCACTTTGTGCAACCTTGATCAATTTAATTTTAGATTATTAAATTTAATTTCAGATATAAAAATTATGATTTTAATTTCAAAAATAATTTTTCATAAAATTCTATGCTAGAACAATCTCATGTTCAACATAGATCCGAAAAATCATAATTTTTCTAACTGATCTGAATATTTTTCAGATATGATATTCATGCATGCATGTTAAAGAGAGAACTGCGACTCTGATACCACTGTTGGTTTTCTTCCAGGAATAGAAAATTGTAATTAAACAGGCATCAGCAGCCTGTCGCAGTGGAAGCAAATATAAAAATAATTTATATCTAATCATGCAATTCATAAATAAATTTAATTTATTTATCATAAATTTCTAACATGCTGTATAACTTGAGAAAGATCTAAAATAAAAATCATTTCAAGTACAAAATACTTACCTGAATCGCTATCCAAGCCTGCTTTGAAAAGCAAGCAAATCTGCTATTGAAAATCGGGATTTTGCCGGAGCCGTGCAATCACCCGGCCTTTGCTGGTATCCATACGAAGCTCTTGCAACCGAGTCATAGAGGGCACCGAACTGCTAGATCCTTGCAGCCCTCTCATCTTTCAGCAAATCATCAACTTTAAAAACTGTGCCGATCTGAATTTGGACCGACTTTTGGCTTTTGTCTTGCAATCAGAGTGCAAGACCTTGGACCATTTTTTCTTTTCTTCCTCTTTTGTAGAAGATCTCTCAACGTTCTTGAAGATCACAAGGAAGAAATATAGTGGAAAGAAAAGAAAGGATGGTGCCAGGAGAGAGACTCATGGGTATTAGCACCCAAGAGAAGAGAGGACGCCCAAAAAAATTCTTCACGGTAAAAAGAGAAGTTTTTCATGCCAAAATCAGATCTCTCAAAGTTGGCCACCTTTCTTCCTTTATTTAAAATCAAGTTCTCCCATCCTTTTAAACCAAAACACCAGTGTTTGAATTTCAACCGGTTTGAAAATTAAGAGGAGTGGAAGAGAAGGACTCTTCTCTCTCTTAATTTCTCCATGCCTAAACTCTTTTAGCACCTTGGTTTTCACACCAACTCTCTTTTGTCGCCCAAACATAAGGGGCCCACTAGGTATGCATGTGGAGGGAAGGGGAGACAAGGAGAGAGAGTCCCAGTCTAACTGGACTCTAGGTATGGGTCCAAATGTAATGGTTTTATAGTCAAACTAAAGCTGATTTTAAATCCGATCGAATAATTTCGAAGCGGACATTAACCCGAATCAATTACGATTAATTAATTGAGTCTAACTCAATTAAATTAAATCTAATTTAATTTAATTAATATTTAATCCATAATCAATTAATTGTAATATTTATAATTATATCAAATATTAATTGTAACACTTACAATTAAGTCCAAATTGATTTGCTGATTGGTTACTTGAGCTCCTAATGTGTGTGACCCCTCAGGTCCTATTCTGTTTGGTAATGAGACATGCTATAATCTCCATTATACATCATCGAAACTCCTTTCGATGGACTGAAATAATTTCAGCTCAACCCTAATTAGGATCATCGATCCGAGAATGCTCTTAACGGGCTCTCATAATCCACCAATGACATCTAGCAGTATGTAATGGCAACCCAACAGAATAAGATTGGAACCCCTAGGTGTAGTTACCATGTGATTCGGTTCCTCTATCAAAATCCCGATATGATGTTGGTTACGGATACTCGTCAAATCCACCAATCATATACTTAACCTAATCGACTCAAGTCCAATTGTGATACTAATGAAAACACCTTTTCATTATCACCCTGCTATGACCATAGACTTATGGACTTAGTCTCATTAAGCTTGTATAGGATTATACCTTACTACTAAGGCTGATAGATCCCTACAAGTGAACACCCTACTCCTACAATAAACTTACTGCAGCCAACGAACATCGCAAGATCTCGTATGGATAGGAACCATGTGATTGTGCTATCAAACTACAGTAACCTTATTATGAGTAGCCGAGACACTCTAGATCAAGGAACTATTCACACAACTACAGCATCAAGAAGTTATCGACGAGTGAGTAGTCATCTATATAACTTCCTGTACTTGGTTATGCTCAGTATCGTTGATCTCTATCAACTACCTATACTCTCACTCCAGTGTCACCACACTGTAGGTTAGAGACTCATCTACCCTAAAAGGGAAGTGATCTGTGTATCGATTTTAACGGATCAATCACCGTCCTCGTGATATTCCAATAATCGGGAGCTTTTAGGAGTTAATCTATAAAGACACGTGTCTCAGATTCTCAACTCTTAAAAATATGTGTCATTGTCCATTAACTCCATGGATGATTCATAGACACAATAATATGAATGAAACTAATGCCCTTTTATTAACAAGAAAAATTAAGTACAAAGTTCATGCCCTAAAATTAAAAATGTGTCAAGCCGACATGGTTTTCAGGGCATACATCTAACAGATGTATCTTGACATCATCCCTTCATGATAAAACTTTATCCAAGTTAACTATAAATCTATCTCCATACATCATTTTAGGATGATAGATAGATTTTGGAGACAATCCTTGAACATAGTACCAAGTATGGAAAAAGCAATTAGAAAATCTTTAACATCGTTGTCCCTCATTTTATAGATATCCCATCAAATAGCTTTTTTATATATCTTTATAATACCAACTATTTGGTCTTCCTGATTAGAGATCACTGGTAGAGTGTCAGGAGGTATGACATGAAGCAGCTTAAATTCTAAATCCGATGGTGATTCTAACGGGAGAGCTATTGGGGGGCTAGGTGTTAGCTCATATTGTTCCATCTAGAGTGGGTTGGGTTTGAAATGTGGTGTGTTGATTAGGTTATCCCTCCTTGTGATATATTCATCTACATTAAAATTATCTACCTCACAATGAGCCATGTAAGGATCTAACGACTTCTAGGGATAACTTGGAGGTATGTCTTCTCCTGTTATGTCATTTTGTTGTGGTTCCTAGGGAGCCTCAATTAATTCCATCGTATCATTAATTTCTTTTTCCATCCCATAAAAAGGAGTGGATGATTCTAGGGCACTTGGAAAGGGGGCCATCGATAAGTAGGATGACGATGGAAGTGGTTCATCCTACCAGTTTTGTTTCTCTGCCTCAATCGAATCATCTATATGGGTCTCTATGATAGTACAAGGTTGTTCCATGACCAATTCATTCTCGAGAGTTATGGTTAATTATTTAGAAAAAATTAAAGGGTCATTAGAATCTTTAGCTTGGTAGTATCCCTTTAAATTACTACTAAAATTCTTAGCTAGGTAATATCCCTCTAAGTTACTCTCAGACTGACTAGGCAGTGTTCCTACCTCCTCCCTATCAATTTCAATTAATAATCGGTCAGTCTAATTCATAATCTCATCGATAGATTGCTGCTGAGGCATGATTGGTTATTGATATTAGGCAAATCTATCGACTTCTGGTTTAATCTGATGGGGAGGTGGGTTCTGACTAATTTTTCAAATCCGGTCTATTACTTATAGAACCTTCTCTTGAAAAGATAGGCTATATGGAGTAGGAGAAGATTAACAATATGAATAGGGCTGATTGTAATAAAGTGCATCTACGAATGGAGGTCTTTGGGGTACCAGGGTAACCACTAGATGTGGTTGCCATAAAAAATCTGGTCGAGCCCCCTAACTTGGGTTGTAAGTATCAAAGTTTAGGTTTTCCCCTAGTCTGTAGGCTATATGAGTTCGATCTTGATAAATTTGGTCATACCTAGACTCAGAAAATTAGTACATGGCTGGATATTTTATTTATTTATTTATTTATTTTAAAGAGGAGAAGGGGAAAGAAGAGAGAATAAAGATAAAGAAGAAGTCTAATGCGAGCCTAAGGAAAGGTTAATTAAAAACAAGTAGCAATCAATGGACTCTCTATCGTAGGGTTTCCTAGTTCTAGATAGCTTCTAACTGTTCCAATGTTACATTTGAGCACTCCAAGCCTAAGATTAATTAACTGACTCGGCCAGGTAAGTATAAGGTTGGTAGGGGTCCCCCCGTTGCTTGCCTTAGATACCAATTAAAATTGGCCAAGTAAGCGAGCGGAACCAATTAAAGAACCACCTTCTTTCAGGCTCTTGTTCCTGAACCACTTACCTTAGACACCGAGCAACTAACCAATCTAAATCCAGTCCAACTCTAGGGTTCTCTTATCCTATTGAGCTCGAAATTCCTAGGGCAGAATCTAATTAGTTTTAATAGTTAAGGTCTGGGTCAATACACATGCAAAGGGATGATTTGTGGGCTAAGGAAGGGTCATGAACTCCTAACCTTATCTGTTTAATAGGGTTATGCCCTTAAAGTCAATTATGGATAGATGAAATGAAGAAAACAAGGTGTCCAACTAAAAGTTATTACACAAACAAAAATTTCCTGGTCGAATATATTATTCCTAATGAGCTAGCTGAACTAGAAGGAGCTAAGCCCTCAGAATCTTCAGCACTGACCCAGGATGCCAGCCAAAGCTCAACAACACTTGGGAAATATTTGTAGATAGATCATCCAATTCCGAGGGGTCAGGAGTGGGGATCATCATAGCAAGCCCATAAGGGTTTATTTTTGAGCATGCTCTGCATTTAAGTTCTCGACAACAAATAGCAAAGCTAAATATGAAGCTATAATTGTAAGACTTGAAGTAGCCAAAAAATTGGAGGTGCTAGATTTAAAAGTTTATAACAACTCTCAAGTGGTTGTTGGGCACATCAACGATGATTGTTTGGCTTGAGAAGAAAACATGATGAGATACCTTTAGAAGGTTAAGAAGAAATCTATGCCTTTGATAACTTTATGATCTAGCAAATTTCTAGTGAAGAAAACTCTAGGGCCGACCACTAGCCAAAGCAGTCACCACTACACTGATGGCACTTCCCAAGGGAGATCATCTTCAACAAGTAAAAAAATTGGCTACTGAAGAACTATTAGAAGTAATGCAACTGAACAATGAACCATGTTGGATTGATCCATTGAATGACTCCCTAGAAAATGGTAGGCTCCTTGTGGATCGGAAGAAAACCCATAAAACAAAGTATATATCCTCCAAGTACTTGGTACATGTGTGAGGAAACATTATGTAGGCAATAGCCGTGCAACTTTAAAATTTTTTAAAGTTGCATCATAGCAGAAGACTAGATTAATCATATTAATCAACATATAATATTAGAACATTTCTAATATAGGCCTACAAATAGGATCATTTATGAATATTAACATATAAATGAAAAAAACACAAGCACACAAAGTCATGCATCACATAGAATCATTCTATGTTTGATGCACTAAAGAACACTTCTTTGGAAAACTCACCAACAACTTTAGCTTTAATCCGATGCAATACTTGCTGGGTTGAGGAAAAGCTCACCAAGGAAGATGATCACTCTAGAAGCCGCACATTTGTCCGGCTTCTACAAGTAATCCACACCGGAGTTCTTCCTTGACCTTCTTTCTTTTGAAGTGCTAGCTTTGCCAGAACGAAATAGCTTATGGACTCTACTTCTTCTTCTTCTTCGTCGGGACGTTCCAGGAGATGAAGAAGCACTATGAAGGAATTAGGAAGTGCACTCAGAAAACCTTCGCAAGACACTCTTTCTTAGCCTAGAACACTGGGCAGCACACACCCAAACCCAAACCTTTCTTCCCCACCAAAGGTTTAAACTCTTCTAGCCTTTTCTCTCCTTTTTCTTCTAAAATCTTCCAGCAAATACACTCTTCCTCGTATCCTCATTCAGCCCCCTATATATAGAGGTAAGTGGGGAGAGAAGAAAAGGGGAGAGTTACAAAACAAAGGGGGTTATATAAGTTATGGGATTACATAATTATGGGGGTTACAAAAAATTCAAGGCCATGGGAGTTACATCCTTTTAAATTCAGACTAAGTTTTGAATTTAAATGTCAAATCAAAATTTGAATTCATAATTCAAACTTAAATTTGAAATGGGATGCAATGATTTAGCCCAATCACATTGGACCTAACCTGATCCCAAACCGAATCACATTCAGTTTGACCCAAATAAAATTGCTCAATCAAATTGAGTTAATCAAGCAATCACATTGCCACTAACCCTCCATATAATTTTCAACATTTAGTAATTATAACCTTTGTCACAACATTTATAACATTATGTGTTAGTACTTCACAAATCATCAAATCCCTACAACCGAGTCAACTCATGACTCTAGTCGATTGCGAAATATAGATGGACAATCAAATTGTCCAAAGAGTTCAAAAACTATTCTGATGCAGAACAAAGAACAACAAATATATGCGAAAGTAAAATTAAGATTAATTCTTTTTTTTTTTTTATATTTCAGAAATTGGCTTTGACTCAAAGTAAAGTTAAACTAAGTTGAAGGAAACTAGGTAAGGATTGAAAGCACAATTTAGAAAAACTAGGTTATCAGAGTAGTTCAGAAGTAACGGATCGCTGGGGGTTGAGAAACTCCCAGACCTAGGGTTTCGCTCTGAACTTTCAACAGAACAGAAATAGAGAGGAGAGATGGTTTACCAACTAGACAGTGATCTTCTCAGAATTTGGGTGGAAGAACTCTCTCGAGCAGATTGTGGGATCCTCGGAGTCGGCTATCTTCGTAATGGATCCTCCAATACTGGTCTTGTGGTTTGGTCAGCTTCTCCTGGACTCAAGATCTGGGAAAGAAGAGGAACAAGTGATGGAATTCAGATACTTAAGAAAAGATTTACCAGGTTGAAGAACTTGAAAGCTGAAGTTGCTGAAATCAGGATTCTCCTGGAGGCTGATCTGACTTCCTCTTAGAATTGCTGTAGATCTGAAGTATCTGGACTGGAGCTGGATGCTGGTGGTCGGCCTGGACTTGGAGAGGGTGGCCGTGAGAGGTGGGATAGGCTAGGGCTTGGTGGAAAGAGAAGGGTGATGGTGGCTAGGGTTTGGGAGTGGAGTGGCTAACCTAGGGTTTGGGTTTTGGAGATCTCACACCTCCTCAAGGTTCCTGGGGAACCCGGATTTACTCCCTCATGGAGCTCAACACCTGGATGCAAGTGTGAAAGAGAGAAAACACAAAGTTTGCTCACAAGAAAATTTGGTTTCATTCATCTGATTGATTTAAACTTACAAGAGGGGTTTAATTTATAAGGCTTTACAAGGGAGTAGGGTTTTACATCTTCCCATGTGGGACTAAAGGAGGGGATCTACAAATCAGGATAATCCATACACATATGGTCGGCCAAGGTACCAAAAAAAAATTTGATTAGGGTTATAAAAGGCAGGTAGATGGCGCCTCCTTGCTTGGATCTTCAAGAGAATTTTTTTCCTTCCATGGATCGACTCTTTTGGACTCCTCCTTTTCTTCCTCCCTAAGTCAAGGCCCTTCCCATCTTTGTTTTGGATATTTTTGGCAGGTAGTGGGCGCCTCCTTGAAGTTTTCTCCAAGAGAATTTCTTCCCTTTCTTAGTTTGGTTCTTTTGGGAAAGACTTGGGCCGCCCCCTTGATTTGTGGACTCCTGGTGGATTTCTCCTCAACTGGCGCATGAGAGAAGGAAGCTGCTATCTGTGGCGTGGGGACCAAAGGCTGCTGGATGTAGATATGGCGCCCCCTGGACTCAGGCGTATGGCTGGGAGTGTGGCTGGGAGTGTGGTGCCCACTTGCTAGGCCTTGGAAGAAAATGTAACACCCCAGGTTGAAACCCTAGTCCACTATTGAGTCAACATGACTCAACAAAATAAAATGCAGGTAATGTAGACTCAAGCTAAATTGAGTTGATCTAGTCAACTCTTATTACAAACCAAAAACCCTAATTCTTCGGGCAAGGTTAATCAGAGATCCAGATGGAGCTCTGAAGTCTTCTTCTGAGTCTGGTGCCCGCACCAATTCTCCCAGGGTGGGAGGAACTCGACCCTGTCGAGTATGGATCAAGTTGGCTCTGGTATCTCTCCAAGAGGTCTGGGTCCAGCTCTTGTAATTCTTCTCGGGAGATCCAAGAGTCATCAGAATCTGGCCTTCCTAGCCAGCGGACCAGGTATCTTTGGTATCCTCGATTACGAGTAGAGATAACCTGATCATCCAGGATCTTTTCAATCTGCTCTTTCCTCACAGGCCAATTTGTTGGTAGACACACAGGGTCAGGTTCACTCTCAAGAGCAGGATTAGGTTCAAAAGCCTCACTGGGAATCACAGTTGGCTCCCTATACTCTACTAGGTCTGTAATGTTGAAAGTGGAGCTAATGCCGAGTTCTGGAGGTAACTCGAGCACATAGGCATTGGATCCTACCCTTTTTACCACTCTAAATGGTCCAGCTCCCCTAGCATGTAACTTTCTAACGGTTCCAGGAGGAAACCGTTCAGGCCTTAACCTAATCATTACATAGTCTCCTTCGTCAAAAGTTTTGACTCACCTTTGAGAATCAGCCAATTTCTTATAAGTTTCATTACTTAAATTTATTTTGGCTTGAATTTCTTTATGCAAGTCTTTTATATGCTGTGCAAAAACTTCGGCAGACTCGAAGACCCGTGTGTGGACTGGTAAAGGAGCTAGGTCAAGAGGTGTGTGGGGTTTGTAACCATGCACAATTTCAAATGGACTCTTACCCGTAGACCTATTGACCGAGTCATTATATGCAAATTCAGCTCTAGGTAAGTACAAATCCCATTTCCTAATGTTTTCACCAACAAGACACCTTAGCAGATTGCCTAAACTACGGTTCACTACTTCAGTTTGGCCGTCAGTCTGGGGATGATAGGCAGTTGAAAACTTAAGTTTCGTCCCTAACTTATGCCAAAGGATTTTCCAGAAATAGCTGGTGAACCGAACATCCCTATCTGAAACAATGGTCTTGGGTAGGCCATGGAGTCGAACTATCTCATTAAAGAACAGGGTGGCTACCTTAGACGCATCAAATGTTTGGGAACAAGGCAAGAAATGGGCCATCTTGGAAAATCGGTCTACTACAACATAGATAGAGTCATGCCTCCTCTGGGTCTTAGGCAAACCTAACACAAAGTCCATGCTCACATCTTGCTAAGGACGATTTGGGACAGGGAGTGGGGTATAAAGGCCGGTGTTCTGTTTTCGCTGTTTGGCAACAGCGCAGGTCCGACACCTAGCCACAATGTGTGCTACATCTCTTTTTAAGCTAGACCAGAAAAAATGGTCTTCAATAGCCAGGGTGGTCTTATCTTTTCCGAAATGGCCAGCTGGTGCGGACACCAAAGGCACCAGAATAAGGCAGAGGCTTCTCAACCCTCTGTAATTGATCAATAATTTATGAGTCCATCTGTAATAAGGGCTTAGCTCATCTGAGTCCATTTTAGTTGTTATTTGAGTATTTTTAGTTGTTATTTCACTTCTGTACTAGTCAGCTCATGTTGAGCTAGTTCAGTCCAATGCTAGTTAGCTCATGTTGAGCTAATTTTATTTTTTTGAGTCCTGTCCAAGCATACTGAAGACTCAAGACTATATTATACAAGTGAAGACCAAGTCCAGCCAGATTGACGACATGGAAGTTTAGCCCAAGTCCAACCCAGCTTGAAGATTTGAAGACCCCAGGAGAAAAATCAGAAACCCTGATTCCTTGCAGATGCCCTCCAGATGCCCAGATTCCCTTCCAGATGCCAAAGTATATTCATAAATAAGGGCATCCATGATTCCAGAGGTCCATCTGCATCCTAGCCCAATGAAATCAAGCCCAGGTGCCAAGCCCAAGCCCCTAAGAAGAAAGATACCAGGGAATATTCCTGCTACCTGGCTACCAGGCCACCCCAGCTTCCAGAGGCCCAAACCCATGCACCCGGGCCCCTTTGGGCCGGCCTTTTGCTGCTCCTAGAAGCCCAACACGCCCCCCTAGGCGTCCTTGGAGTCTTGACCAAGTCAAGAAAAATTTTAGGGATTTTTATACCTAATATTTCCTTATTTTCTAGCTAGGGTTTGAGAGGGAAAAGGATTCTTATGTAAAGACTTATGTACCCTTACTTGGAGCCCAAGGTTAAGGGTCTATTTAAGGGACCCTAGCCTCTTGTATGAGGGGAATTTTTTGATGAATGAAAACCTTGAGTTCTTCTATTGAGTTGTGTGATACCCTGCTGTGTGCATAAAGGGGTTTGCGAGAGTTCTTCTTCCCAGTGCTACAATCATCTTCCTGCTACCAACAAGCATCTCAGATCCCTGGACGCCCACTCCAAAAGAAGCCTTCCCTTGCTATTTTTCCTTTATTTTCTTGTTCCTTTGTGAGTTTTCTAACCCCTGACAGGTCGTTTGCAGGTCCCCGAGTTCCTACGAATCCAACGACTCCAGCCAAGCCTCAATCGGATCACCGAGCAGAAAGCCGGGTATCCGCGGGTCTTTGGCTCGATTTTCCAGGCCGCATCCGTCGAGGAATGAGAGACCCTTTTGCTGCGATCTTCACAGACATTGTCAGGTACACCCCTCTACCTCCAGTAGTTTTATTGTAGGAGAACTTGCCCTAACCGAGGCTTCTCAGCCCCGGCGATCCTTCTTTTCTACTTTTCTAGGTCCTAATCTGCATGCTGATCTTCTAAAATTCATATAAAACTCCCTATAACTTATTTTAATCTGAAATTAGGGAATTAATCACCCAACCCCACATATAAAACATATAAAAAAAATCGCATGCATATTAGTTCCCCATCATTTGGTATCAGAGCTTAGATTAGGGCTTGTTTTCTGTAATTTTTCAGTCCATATATACTCTGTTATTTTAATTATTTCTCTCTGTTAAGAACCCCAAAAATTCTAAAATTTATTTTCCTGGATTTATCATAATTCACAGTAATTTTAAAACTTTTTTCAGATTTTATTATGGCCTGTGAATTTTCTGAAAGCCGAAATAGGGCCTGCAAATTTTTGGCTCTGTTTTTTTTAGCAAGACATGTTTGGAAGTTTTAGGGTTTTGTTTAGGAGTTTTTGCATATTTCTTAATTTTAGTATATTTCCAGTATATTAGGTCATGATTTGCAAGTTTTCTTCTATTTAAAAAATACCAAAAAATATATATATATATACATATTTTCCAAAAATACCAAAAAAAAAAAAATATCTAAACCCTAATTTGCATCCTCATCTGCCTGCCATCATTGCATAATTTACTTTTAAGGGCACTCTTGCTATATCAGATGGGGGGAGGATTTGATCACCTCTCCTTAGCCCAAAACCACATCCCTTGCATTCAGTCCCAAGCCTTAACCTAAAATTAATTAGACTTAATTTGCCCTAGTGGACTAGGGACACCAACTGGTCGGGTCCGGGCTAGTGTTAGATCACTGTGTCAAGTTAACCTGTGTATGCCTTGTGCTTAGTGTCTAGAACGGTGGTTTAGGGATTCAATCCCGAAGGGCTTGTGTGCTGGTCCGCCTACCTGGCCAATCTCTGATTGGTGTCTAGGTTTGGCAATCAGGGACCTAACACTCCCCTTACACCTGCCTGGCTGAGTACAGGGTTACTATAGGCTAGTTTGCCACCCTGATTGAGCATCTAGTTTGGACTTTAGGTTTAGTCAGCTATAGTCGGTCTGATCGAGTCTTGCATGAGCACTAGATCAGGAGTTTCATATCACCCACCTCCTTCATAAATGTCTGAACCCATGGAAAATTTACAAGCCCAAATAAAAGCCCTAGCTGATCAAATTGCCCAGATAACTATCCAGATGACCCAGTTAACTCAGTCTCGTATTCAAACCAATGATAGAATTGACCATCGTGCCAATAGGTTTGATCAGTTAAAAGTCCGGGTAGGGACCCCAAGAAAAACCCATGGGTCACAGTCTGAGCCAGATCCTGACTCCCCTCAACCTAGGAGGACCCCAAACCCTGATCTATACCATGAGGTCGAACCTAGGAGAGCCCCTTATCCTGACCCGTACTACAATCCTCAACCTAGGAGGACCCCAAACCCTGATCCATACCTTGAGGCTGAACCTAGGAGAGCCCATCATCCTGACCCAATCCCTAAGGTTAGTCCTAGAAGACCCAATCAGGATTTTATAGACCAAGAAGATAGATCCTATTTACCCTCTCCCTATAAGCCTAGTATACCCACAACCTATAGATCTTATGACTCTAAATCCTATGAACCTAGAACTTATGAATCCATAACCTATGAACCTAGATCCTATGACTCTAGATCCCATGATCATAGATCCTATACACCCATACCCTATGAGCCTAGTAGACCCAACACCCAATATTCTGACCCATATAGGGAGTCAAACCCTAGGAGAACCCAATATTCTGACCCATATAGGGAGTCCAATCCTAGGAGGACCCAATATCCTGACCCATATAGAGAGCCCAACCTTAGGAGGACCCCATACCTTGATCCAACCTTAGAACCTGATCATAGAGCTGACCCAAAATCCTATGACCCCAGATCCTATAATCCCATGACCCATAGATCTGCACCCTTATCCTATGAGCTTAGAGAACCCATAACCCCTAAGTATCAGCCTAGTACTAGTCATGCTTCCCCTAGTCAACTTGAACCCTATAGGATGAGTATCCCTAAATATGAACCCAATAGTGAGCCACTACCTCTTATACAACCTGAACCTACTAAGAGTGGTACCCATAATCAGAGACCAGAACCTAACCAATTTCCTGCTAGCCGACCTTCTCCAACCATTCCTGAGATTCGCAAGGCTTACATTAACGTGGAAGTGTATGAAGCTGATGTGAGCCTAGTGGATGAGTATGAGGGAGAAGAGGAGACACCTTTAGTAGACCTAGAATTAGCTGACCCAGTAGATACCCAGGTAGATTCCAACCCAGAGCTAGTTGACCTTGACCACATCCAACCTAAAGCTATAATGGAAGAACAGACAGAGGAAGAGAACCTAGGTACTGCTGCTAGAGCCTTACCTGAGGAAACCATAGAGGAGAGCCAAATTATAGAGTCTAGTCCAAAAATACAAGAACCAGAAGAATTTATTAAGGACCTGATCTCTTTGAATCAATACCTTCAAGATGAGTCCCCTCCTATAGTTCCCATTAAGGACCTCTTCCCCGAAATTAGTGACCCATCCTTCCATTATGCAAATCCTGTAGATATAGCTCAACCTCATAAGGTTAACCTCATTAGTATAGGATTAGTTCCTGACACCCCGTCTTTTATCCTATTTTATCCAACTAACCATGAACCTTTTTCTCTACCTTACCAAACTAATTCTGAACCCACTTCCTATTTTCTGCCCTTTCCTGACACCTCCAGCATTTCTAGGATCATTAGATTGCATTTAGCTGAGATTAGCATACTGCATGCATTCATCACGCATGTTAGGTTTGCATCTTACTTCTGGCATACTCTTTGGAACTTGCTAGGAGTTCACTGTAAATTTTCATGTGCATGTCAAGCTAGGATCAAACCTAGAGAACCTATAATCTATTAGGTTTAGATCCAAAGAGTTCAATAAAATTTCCTTCGATAGGAATGCATAGTCGAGTCTGTTAGGTGTCAGTATGAGTCCTTTGCATCATTTGTCTGCATGTGCCTAGCATGTTCACCACCCGCACTAATCTTAAAACAACTGGCTAATTCCCGAAGAAGGGTCAAAGAATTTGATGTAGTGGATTCTATCTTGGTTAGGCTTAGGCCTAAAAGAAGCTTCATGCTCGCAGAGCCGGACCTTTTAAAGTGATAGAGAAGGATTGGATCAAATGCCTAGGTGTTAGACTTGCCTTCGGATTTGGGCATTAGTTCTACCTTCAATATTACAGACCTGGTTGAGTATAGGGAACCGGCAGCGATACCTAGTAAGGCCTTTGGACCTATTCCTTTTCATTGTGAGTGACCCTAACCCAGAGTGTCCACTAACAAATTGGCCTGAGAGAGGAGAACGGATCGAGCGTATCCTGGACGATCAAGCCATCACGACCCGGGGCCGTGACTATCAATGCTTCCTGATCCGATGGCAAGGCCAGCCAGAGTCGGACGATTCGTAGATTTCTCGAGAGGACTTGCAATGCCTCAACCCAGACCTTCTCGAGAGATATGTGAGCCAGTCTGATCTTCACTCGACAGGGTCGAGTTCCTCCCACCCCGGGAGAATTGGTGCGGACACCAAAGGCACCAGAATAAGGCAGAGGCTTCTCAACCCTCTGTAATTGATCAATAATTTATGAGTCCATCTGTAATAAGGGCTTAGCTCATCTGAGTCCATTTTAGTTGTTATTTGAGTATTTTTAGTTGTTATTTCACTTCTGTACTAGTCAGCTCATGTTGAGCTAGTTCAGTCCAATACTAGTTAGCTCATGTTGAGCTAATTTTATTTTTTTGAGTCCTGTCCAAGCATACTGAAGACTCAAGACTATATTATACAAGTGAAGACCAAGTCCAGCCAGATTGAAGACATGGAAGTTTAGCCCAAGTCCAACCCAGCTTGAAGATTTGAAGACCCCAGGAGAAAAATCAGAAACCCTGATTCCTTGCAGATGCCCTCCAGATGCCCAGATTCCCTTCCAGATGCCAAAGTATATTCATAAATAAGGGCATCCATGATTCCAGAGGTCCATCTGCATCCTAGCCCAATGAAATCAAGCCCAGGTGCCAAGCCCAAGCCCCTAAGAAGCAAGATACCAGGGAATATTCCTGCTACCTGGCTACCAGGCCACCCCAGCTTCCAGAGGCCCAAACCCATGCACCCGGGCCCCTTTGGGCCGGCCTTTTGCTGCTCCTAGAAGCCCAACACGCCCCCTAGGCGTCCTTGGAGTCTTGACCAAGTCAAGAAAAATTTTAGGGATTTTTCTACCTAATATTTCCTTATTTTCTAGCTAGGGTTTGAGAGGGAAAAGGATTCTTATGTAAAGACTTATGTACCCTTACTTGGAGCCCAAGGTTAAGG
This sequence comes from Areca catechu, assembly GCA_021397845.1. Taxonomy (NCBI): domain Eukaryota; kingdom Viridiplantae; phylum Streptophyta; class Magnoliopsida; order Arecales; family Arecaceae; genus Areca; species Areca catechu. Next base: position 180,742,436 of record CM038039.1, on the reverse strand, counting down.
GTCTATTTAAGGGACCCTAGCCTCTTGTATGAGGGGAATTTTTTGATGAATGAAAACCTTGAGTTCTTCTATTGAGTTGTGTGATACCCTGCTGTGTGCATAAAGGGGTTTGCGAGAGTTCTTCTTCCCAGTGCTGCAATCATCTTCCTGCTACCAACAAGCATCTCAGATCCCTGGACGCCCACTCCAAAAGAAGCCTTCCCTTGCTGTTTTTCCTTTATTTTCTTGTTCCTTTGTGAGTTTTCTAACCCCTGACAGGTCGTTTGCAGGTCCCCGAGTTCCTACGAATCCAACGACTCCAGCCAAGCCTCAATCGGATCACCGAGCAGAAAGCCGGGTATCCACGGGTCTTTGGCTCGATTTTCCAGGCCGCATCCGTCGAGGAATGAGAGACCCTTTTGCTGCGATCTTCACAGACGTTGTCAGGTACACCCCTCTACCTCCAGTAGTTTTATTGTAGGAGAACTTGCCCTAACCGAGGCTTCTCAGCCCCGGCGATCCTTCTTTTCTACTTTTCTAGGTCCTAATCTGCATGCTGATCTTCTAAAATTCATATAAAATTCCCTATAACTTATTTTAATCTGAAATTCGGGAATTAATCACCCAACCCCACATATAAAACATATAAAAAAAATTGCATGCATATTAGTTCCCCATCACCAGCTAAACCTCCAACATGAGTTTCCCAAATCAAGAATTCCCTAAGAGAGGTTCTAGGGATGCAAAGCCTATTCTTAAAGAACAGAAAGCCATCTAAAAGGGAATAATCCTTATGTTCACTAGATGGTCCTTGAGTTAGATCCTGGTATACAGCCTTAAAATCCGGACACGACTCATATTCTTCTTTGATTTGCTCAAACCCTATGACTTCAGCCCTAACAGAATTCAATAATAAAGATCGACGACTAAGGGCATCAGCTACCTTATTTTCAGACCCAGCCTTATGCTTCAAAACAAAAGTATAGGACTGGATATACTCTACCCACTTAGCATGCCTAGGGTTAAGCTTCTTCTGAGAATTCAAGAATCTAAGAGCCTCATGGTCCGAAAACAGCACAAATTCTTGCGGTAGTAAATAATGTCTCTAGTAACGCAAAGCTTGCACTACCGCGTAAAATTTCTTATCATAGGTAGAATACCTAAGCTTAGCATCATTAAGTTTTTCACTAAAGAATGCTACGGGATGGTTCTCTTGGCTTAGGACTCCACCTATACCTACTCCTGAAGCATCACAGGCAACCTCAAATACCTTCGAAAAGTCCGGTAGTCTCAAAATGGGTGCCTGGGTCATCATATCCTTAAGATCTAGGAAGGCTTTATGGGCTGCTTTGGTCCACTGAAATTCTCCCTTCCTAATGCAGTCTGTGATAGGAGCAACTACGGTACTAAACCCCTTGATGAATCGCCTATAGAAAGTAGCCAAGCCATGGAAACTTCTGACTTCATGCACACTGGTTGGCTCTGGCCATTCTACTATGGACCTAATCTTTTCAGGATCGGCAGCCACGCCGTTAGGGGTTACAACAAATCCAAGGAAGATAATCCTACTGGTCATAAATTCACACTTTTTGAGATTACCGTAGAGACTATCATTCCTCAAAACTTGACAGACTTGTCTAAGGTGGCCTAGGTGATCTGCAGGGGTCTTACTATAGATCAGGATATCATCAAAATAGACCACTACAAACTTCCCTATGAAAGCTCTAAGTACTTAGGTCATAATCCTCATGAAAGTACTAGGGGCATTGGACAACCCAAAAGGCATAACAACCCATTCGAAGAGACCATCCTTAGTCTTGAAGGCTGTTTTCCACTCATCCCCTGGTCTAATCCTAACCTGATGATAGCCGCTCTTGAGATCAATTTTAGAAAAAACCATGGCACCGGCCATCATATCAAGCATGTCATCTAGTCTAGGGATGGGGAACCTATACTTGATTGTGATTTTATTGATGGCACGACTATCAACACACATCCTCCACGTGCCATCCTTCTTTGGGGTTAGAAGTGCAGGGACTGCACAAGGGCTAAGACTCTCTCTAATGAACCCCTTCCTCAACAATTCGCCAACCTGCTTTTGCAGTTCTTTATACTCAGATGGATTCATCCTATAATGGGGCAAGTTGGGTAAAGTAGCTCCTGGGACTAAATCTATGGAATGCTGAATATCCCTAAGAGGTGGAAGGTGGTCTGGCAGATCCTCGGGAAAAACATCCTCAAATTCTTCTAATAAAGGCTTAACTTCCTAAGGAGGCTCTGAGGGTGTAGGAGTCCTAAGTTCCTTAGCAGTCAACATCCAAATGGGTGAACCACTATGAATTTCTTGTTCTAGATCCTTGGCACTAATTAGGTTCACTCCAGTCTTCATTTCCCTAACCTTACTGGTTCCTTTAGCTACCTTGTCCTTAGGAGGGACTGAATGGATTGTGATTTTCTTCCCATTGAAACTAAAGACATAGGTGTTGGATTTTTCTAAGAGGGTGGCATCATGATCATACAACCAAGGTCTTCCAAGAATTATACTGCTCACCCCCATGGGCAAGACATCACACCAAATCTTCTCTTAATAGGATTGCATTTGGATTTGGATCTGACATCTAGACTGGATGGGTATAGAGGTAGAGTCTACCCAAGAAACCTTATAGGGGTTGGGGTGGGGGACTGGGGTTAAGCCTAACATTTTGACAGTGCTAGTAGAAATGGCATTTATATAGCTCCCACTATCTATGATGATTTTACAAACCTTATCCCCTAGTTTCAGGAAAGTCTGTAAAATGTTAGTCCTACGCCAGTCTTCCTGAACTTTAGTCTGGGACAGGATGTATCTCACAACCCCTAAGTGGTCAGACTCAGTGGATTCTTCCTCTCCTTCATACTCATCAACCAAATTCATTCCGGTCTCATAAACTTCTTCTTCAAACTCCTCATTAGGCTCAGAATTCTCTTCTTCTCCCTCTTCTATATATAGGGATCTACGAGGGCACTGGCTAGAAACATGACCTACCTTATGACACTTAAAACAAGCTATGGCTGTGCACTGATTGGAGATATGACCGGGCTTCTGGCACTTAAAAAAGATGATACTAGGGGTTCTCTGGGTGTCAGGTGCCTTACCTTTGTCCATGGGCCTAGGGGTGGGGATACCCTGATTAGGCTTGCTAGGGGTAACCTGGCTAGGTCCATTTCTTGGGATTGGGGCACTAACCCTAGATGGCATGGGTCCTCTCTGAAACTTCTCAGTGTTTAGTGCAATCTGATAGGCTTGGTCTAGGTCAGTAACCTTTCTCAGAAACAACTCTCTCTTAATATCTTCCCTAAGTCCAGCCCTAAATCTAGACAAAGTGACATCATGGACTTCACTCACATCACATCTCATTAGGTATTCATCAAAGATGGTTATGTAGTCTGAAACAGATCGATTCCCTTGTTTCAAAGTCTGCCACTGGTCTAACAGATTTTGCTGGTATGAAATGGGTAGGTACTTGTCTCTAAGCTTTTCTTTCATACCCTGCCAAGTGGTTATGGGCTCTACATTTCGTCTTCTAGTGGTCAGCTCAATGTTCTCCCAGTATAACCTAGCTTGACGTATTAATTTCATCTTGGCAAACTTGAATTTCCTCTCCTCAGACATAGCATACCACTCAAAGTACTGGTCCATCTCACCCTCCCAATCAGAATACACCTTAGGATTTAAACTACCATCAAAAGTGGGTGCATCTAACTTGATGTTCCGAATGAACCTATCATCTCTATTCTTAGGTTCTGGGTCAGGCCTCCTATGATTAGGTTCAGGATCTCGGTATAACGGTCTTCTAGGCTCTTGGTGTGGGTGAGGTTGAGGCACATTAAAATCTAGGTCAGGAGTCCAATTCCGATGCCTAGGTTCCTCAAGTACTTGGACTCGATCCCTAAGCTGGGCAAAATTCTCATTCATATCCTGACTTAATTTGTTCATACTCTCAGTAAGAGCTCTAACCATGGCCTCTAAATCAGGTTGGGTTTGACCAGGTTGGTAGGGTACTCCATTCCGGGTAGACATGATGCAATCAAGCACACAAAATGAGACTCAACTGAACGACTACGGGCTAACTAGACCTAGAGCCCAAACTAGGTGCCCAATCAGAGTGGCAAGCTAGCTTGTAGTAACTCAGGACTCAGCCAGGCAGGTGTAAGGAGAGTGTTAGGTCCCTGAATGCCAATCCTAGACACCAATCAGAGATTGACCAGGTAGGCGGACCAGCACACAAGCCCTTCGGGATGGAATCCCTGAACCACCATTCTAGACACTGAGTACAAAGCACACACAGAGTAACCAGACAAACTGACTCAACACTAGCCTTGACCCGACTTGTTGATGTCCCTAGCCCACTAGGGCAAATTAGGTCTAATCACTTTTTAGATTAAAGGCTTAGGTTCGAATGAAGGGGTGGTGGTTTTGGGCTAAGGAGAGGTTATCAACTCCTCCCCTTATCTTAGATGCTCAAATGCCCTTAAGATGAATTAAGAGATGAACACTCAAAAATAAATGGATTGCAGAACACAAAAATAGAGTTGCAGTAATTTAATTCTTAGAAATCACATGGAGACCAATAAATCATGGGAAAATTAAGAAAATTAATTTCAATTATACTGGTTTTAGCAAGATAAAAATCACCGAATTTGAAGTTACTTGTAGTGAGAAATAATTCCTGCAACAGGGAAATTACGGGCTAAAAACAGAGCACTTCCCCGTTTACAATTCCTGCTACGAAGTTATAACCCAACGGATCCCCTACACGCCCAAGGAACATCCCGTGGAATGGGAAGAGGAGGTTTGCACCTCGCTTCGTTCCTAGGACTGGACGTCCTGGGGAGTCTACTTCGAGCAGACAAAGTAAAAAGAGAGAGACTCAAACAAGCAGTCAAAACAGAAACCCTAGACAGGGCTCTGATACCAAAAATGATGCAGAACAAAGAACAAAAAATGTATGCAGAAGTAAAATTAAGATTAATTCTTTTTATTTATTTATTTATTTATTTTATATTTTATAAATTGGCTTTGATTCAAAGTAAAGTTAAACTAAGTTGAAGGAAACTAGGTAAGGATTGAAAGCACAATTTAGAAAAACTAGGTTATCAGAGTAGTTCAGAAGTAACGGATCGCTGGGGGTTGAGAAACTCCCAGACCTAGGGTTTCGCTTTGAACTTTCAACAGAACAGAAATAGAGAGGAGAGATGGTTTACCAACCAGACAGTGATCTTCTCAGAATTTGGGTGGAAGAACTCTCTCGAGCAGATTGTGGGATCCTCGGAGTCAACTATCTTCGCAATGGATCCTCCAATACTGGTCTTGTGGTTTGGTCAGCTTCTCCTGGACTCAAGATCTGGGAAAGAAGAGGAACAAGTGATGGAATTCAAATACTCAAGAAAAGATTTACCAGGTTGAAGAACTTGAAAGCTGAAGTTGCTGAAATCAGGATTCTCCTGGAGGCTGATCTGACTTCCTCTTAGAATTGCTGTAGATCTGAAGTATCTAGACTAGAGCTGGATGCTGGTGGTCGGCCTGGACTTGGAGAGGGTGGCCGTGAGAGGTGGGATAGGCTAGGGCTTGGTGGAAAGAGAAGGGTGATGGCGGCTAGGGTTTGGGAGTGGAGTGGCTAACCAAGGGTTTGGGTTTTGGAGATCTCACACCTCCTCAAGGTTCCTGGGGAACCCGGATTTACTCCCTCACGGAGCTCAACACCTGGATGCAAGTGTGAAAGAGAGAAAACACAAAGTTTGCTCACAAGAAAATTTAGTTTCATTCATCTGATTGATTTAAACTTACAAGAGGGGTTTAATTTATAAGGCTTTACAAGGGAGTAGGGTTTTACATCTTCCCATGTGGGACTAAAGAAGGGGATCTTCAAATCGGGATAATCCATACATATATGGTCGGCCAAGGTACCAAAAAAAATTTGATTAGGGTTATAAAAGGCAGGTAGATGGCGCCTCCTTGCTTGGATCTTCAAGAGAATTTTTTTCCTTCCATGGATCGACTCTTTTGGACTCCTCCTTTTCTTCCTCCCTAAGTCAAGGCCCTTCCCATCTTTGTTTTGGATATTTTTGGCAGGTAGTGGGCGCCTCCTTGAAGTTTTCTCCAAGAGAATTTCTTCCCTTTCTTAGTTTGGTTCTTTTGGGAAAGACTTGGGCCACCCCCTTGATTTGTGGACTCCTGGTGGATTTCTCCTCAATTGGCGCATGAGAGAAGGAAGCTGCTATCTGTGGCATGGAGACCAAAGGCTGCTGGATGTAAATATGGCGCCCCCTGGACTCAGGCGTATGGCTGGGAGTGTGGCTGGGAGTGTGGCGCCCACTTGCTAGGCCTTGGAAGAAAATGTAACACCCCAGGTTGAAACCCTAGTCCACTACTGAGTCAACATGACTCAACAAAATAAAATGCAGGTAATGTAGACTCAAGCTAAATTGAGTTGATCTAGTCAACTCTTATTACAAACCAAAAACCCTAATTCTTCGGGCAAGGTTAATCAGAGATCCAGATGGAGCTCTGAAGTCTTCTTCTGAGTCTGGTGCCTGCACCATATTCCCAATCATTCAATAGCCATTAGGTTCCTAGCATCTCTTGGCTCATAACCGCCATCAATGGAGGTGCATCAGCAAGATGGGAGCAACCTAAAGTTGTAAGCATGGCTCCACTTATAGTAATGCTAGTGTGATGAAGAGCACGCACAGCAACTCCAATAGAGGAGGCAACACTTAGCAAGGAAGGGAGTCAGTGCATTGAGGAAGCTAACTAGGAAGTTGGAAAATTTCCCTTTACTTGCACTCAGACTAGTATTCTTGCCTGCAACCCAAGGTGGGGGCTTCACATCGGCCTTTACATTTAGGCATAGGTGCCCCTTGAGGAAGGCTTGGATGATGGGGCAAGTAGCCTGAGCTCTCCTCCTTGCATTAAGTCCACTGATCAATTGCACCCATAGTGAAGTAGCTGGTGCACTAGTCGTTAAGTCCATCAACTAGCTACAGAATGTTGACCATTCTTGACACCCTCGACCCCAAGGTGGGCATATATTGGCTTGTACATGAGGTGACCTTCCTAGGGAGAACCCCTCTACTAAGAAAGGGAACCTCATAACTAGCATGGCCTCACCGGGAACCAAGTGCTCCCAGACATCTTAAATGGTGGAAAGATGTTGCAAAAACTGGTTGGTCCCTCCACTCCATTTATAATGAGGCTGAAAGGAACTTGACTGCACATCTACCCAACTGGTATGGGCCAGATGGCATCCTCTCGAGAACCAAATGACTCTAGGAAGAGCAAACCAGAAGGTAAATGTCTGCATTAAACTCTACCTTTCTAGGAATAGTGCCCTGAAGTCCCTTCCCATCTAGGAGCTTGCATGGTCAAAGCTCCATGGAAATCATATTCCAATAAGAAAAATGGTGCTCTCCAGTCATAGAACATTTTTGAGGGATAGGGATACTGAGGTATCCACTTGATAAGGTGTTGAGGCATCAAAACATGCTAAGAAAAGATGATTAGCATCCTATAGCTCTAAAAGACTGATTCATGATTGGTCAGAGCCCTAAGGTGATCAATGCCTCTAGTTCCAAGTGATTGATCAGATTCGTGATCAGTCATAGCTTAAGGGTGATCAGCATCCCATGGCTTCAAAGGATCGATTTGTGATCGGTCAGAGCTCTAAGGCAATCAAACCCCTAACTTTAAGTGACAGATTCATGATCGGTCATAGATTTAAGGTGATAGTGCCCATGGCTCTAAATGATTGATTCAAAATCGGTCAAAGCCCAGGGCAATCAATGTCCCCAGCTCCAAGTGATTGATTTGCGATCAGTCAGAGTTTTACGGTGATAAACAACCATGGCTCTAAAGGACTAATTCATGATCGGTCAAAGCCCTAAGGTGATCAATGCCCCTAGCTCTAAGTGACCAATTCATGATCGATCAAAGCTTTAAGGTGATCAGCGCCCATGACTCCAAAGGATCTATTCATGATCTATCAGAGCCCTAAGGTGATCAACACCTTGAGCTCCAAATGACTGATCTATGATCGATCAGAGCTTTAAGGTAATCAGCACCTATGGCTCCAAAGGACTGATTCATAATCAGTTAGAGTCCAAAAATGATCAATGCCCCTAGCTCCAAGTAACCAACTCATGATTGGTCAAGCTTTAAGCCGATCAACACTCATGGCTCCAAAGAATCAATTCATGATTGGTTAGAGCCCTAAAGCAATCAATACCCCTAGCTCCAAGTGGTTGATTCATGATTAGTTAGAGCTTTAAGGAGATCTACATCCATGGCTCCAAAGGATTGATTCATGATCGGTCAGAGTCAAAACACGATCAATGCTTCCATCTCCAAGTAACTGATTCATGATTGGTTACAGTCCCAAGGCCATTTAATATCCATGGTTCAAATTGAATGATCCTAATCACTAAGAACTATTGGAGTCAATGTCCATGACCCTGAAATAATCGCCAAACAACTAAGGCCCAAACCTTTTGAATAGCCATAAGTTGTGCGAGGCCTTGAGGACCTTTAATCAATCTACCAAAACTTTTTTGCCATTTGGTATTATAACTCCAAACAAAGGAAAAGTATTTGATTGTTTCAATAATGAAAATATCTAGGTCATGGGGGAGACAAGGAAACAAAAGTAAAGATTTCATTGTTTCATGATAAAAGTGCTCGAAGGCTATAAAAGGATGATAGCAAACAAACTAAAAATGCACGAACAATATGATGGCCATCCAATTTCCTTCTTTGGGTGATAGTTGATCCCCACCCTCTGAGTCCGAAGGCTCCAACCCACCAAGCATTTCACTAAGAAGCTGATCTCCTTCAGTCTCTAAATCATCCAAAGGTACAATCTTGGTGGATGACGCTCCATGCAGGTAATAGGGAATGGCAAACTCCCCCGAGAAGTCATACGGATTTGGGTTGTTCACTCAAGTCTCCATGAAGAATGTGGTGGCATCCATTCCGAAGGGAGGCAAATGATCATGGTTGAGGTGTGGATAGAGGACCTGAACCAAGTCCATATAGTTGTAGTAGTTGATAAAGTGGTCGATGGTATATCCTTTGCGATATACCCTCTAGCCAAGCCTCCTATGGTTCTTGAGCATCCCTCGCATTGTGACACCTCCTTGATCAGGATCGCTTGCTTGACTAAAGAGTGGCCCTTGCTTGCTATGCTAACCCGATCTTAGGATTGGTCGATGCATCTACACCGGTCGAGTGATGTTTCCCTAAGCAAGATGGCCCACTTGACCAAGGGGTCATCATTTCAAGTTGCCTCGACCTTGCTGCGGAGCTACCGCTTGTGACAACCTGCTTGGTAAAGGGTGCAGGCCCATTGGGGATGGCAAGACTGATAGGGGAATGATAGCCAATGGCACCATCTTGACCTCTGAGCCAATTGCCAAGTCTTTGCCCTTAGCTAAGCATTCAAGGCTAGCTATTTTCATTCGGGCCAAGCACAAATCATTTTGAAGCTCTAACGTATGGGTGGTGAACTCCCATCTTATTCCCCTAGATGAGACATCTACTCTAGGCTCGAGACCTTCACTTGAGTCAATAGAAGCTAGCTCTATAGCCAAACCACTTGGACACCTGAGTCCTAGGTCACCTTGGAGATCTTGTCCAATAATTTTTTCAATTCTTCCTTGAACCTAGTATTTTCAAAAGCATGTGTCTTGGCCATTGTGCAAAAGTATTCAATCTCCTCCTACACCCACCTGAGCACCTTTTGAACCTTCAATAATCTCTTATTTTGGTCGGTAGCTTTCTTTTACATTGCCTGAGCTTTAGCCTATTGTTCCTGGATAAAAGATCTAATTTCTATGGCATCATGAAGATATTAAGTGGGCACATGTTCCTTTGATGGAGGTTGGTATCTTAGGGAGAGCCATAACTGATGGATAAATGGCATGAGATATGGGGAGAAAGTATCATTCCATTGCATTTAAAAAGTTTTTTTACATTGGCAAAGAAAGGGGAAAGAAAATTGCAAGTTTGAAAATGAGCTCCAAGCCTAAGAGGAGAGCAAAGATTATAGAACTAATTTTCAGCCTTTCTTGAAGGGTTGGTGGTAACGGGAGCATTTCTATGGGAGGAGCAGTCTCTCTAATTGAAGAAGGTCCAGGCCCGATAGTAGGGTCGGTTGGAGCAGGCTCAGATGTGGTAGGAGGATCAATAGTGATAGGCTTAGGTATGGTAGCAGTCCGACCAAGGGGGCTTCAACTGTGCATCAATGGACTCCTCCTCGAGCTCCTCTTCTTCCAAAAAGTCAAGGTTTATATCTTGAAAATGATTTAGGATCGTATTTTGACAATCAAGTCCTCCTGTCCTGAAGCCTTCCTCATAGGCCTCTTGGCTGAACATTTGACAGTCTATAAAGAACTCCTCCAATTTGTGGAAGTCCACCATTGCTCGAGCCTTTTCTGCCATGAAATCATCAGAAGCTTTGTATTTCTCCATGACCTCCATAGCCTCTTTCTTTGCCTTGGCGGGCTCCAACTTGGCCTTCACCATCCCCAACTCCATCTTCCACTTCTTTGAGACCTAGTTGGCCTTGGCTTTGACCAGATTAGCCTTCACTTTGGATAGCTCCTTTTTTGTCACCTCGGCCCTCTGATGCACCCTTGTGACATCGCCCTTAAGTTTTTTGATGGTGTCTCCTGTGTCAAAGGTCTGGTTCAATAGATTGGCCACATAATGTGTAACTATAACAGGACCAGGGTCAAGAAAGACAAAATTAAGGATGAAGAATAAAGGTTGAATAGGAGGTACCTCTAGCATTGACATCATCATCTTGTTCTCCAAGTCATCATATTTCAATGCCCACAACTCATCCAGCTTCTCCACAAACAGGTTTTTGAGTCCCAAGCAGTCTCCCAGTTTAAGAGACCTGCACCAGCTAGATTCCCTTTCGAGGGAAGCTCATGGTTAGGTAAGTTTGCCGAGTCTCCCTCAATCGGGGTGCAAGAAAATGAGGGATGGGTGATTGGTGTTGAAGGCATGATCAGCAAGGAAGAGACAGTGGTAGCAACTACCAAGGCAACCTCAATCACCTTAGAAGAGCATTACCTAGTTAGGGTCCCCTTTGGCTAGGATTCAGTAAATTTCACCTTCTTCCTTGAGCTAGTAGAAGAGACCCGAGCCTTCCTTTTTTGGGCCAATACTTTCCTCATCACCTCTTGATCTTCTAGCCTCATGTCTGCAAGTGAGCTACTGATCAACAAGAGAAGGAGAATGAGCGAACCAAAAAGAAAGAATATAGAACTCCTAAACTCACCTGTAGGGGATAATTAAGCCTCGCATTACAATGGATTTCTTTAGAGAAAAGATGCTTCAGGGCAAGGACTTTGAGTTCCCCTATGATCATGAAATGGTTTTCCTCCTCGGTGTTTAGTTCAGGGAAATCCAAAATAGAAGCTACCAACCAACCCCAATTGTTCATGGAGGGATAGGATATGAATAGGAATCGCTCCTTCCACCCCTTAATGATCGAAAGAGCATCCTTGATCAGAGGCTTTACTCCCTTCTACGGGGTGAGATACCACCAAGACTTAGAATAGGGATGATTCTGGATAGTGAAGAAGGCATGGAACAAAGAAAAGGAAGGTTGAATCTCAGTTAAGAAACAAATAATCAAAAACCCTATAATATGTCTAATAGAGTTTAAAAATAGAGTTTGGAGTTAAACTGCACGAAGGGACTCCATAAGATCTAAGAAACTCTGAAATGAATAGGGATGGCAATAAAATCCAAATCCATGGATACCCGACTTGGCCCGACCCGATTGGGCTGGGTAGTTAATGCTTTGACTGGGATTGGGTCAGGTTTGGGTAAAACCCCAATATTTAACTTTGGATTTGGACCAGGACTGGATATATATGCACCCGACCCAAACTTGACCCAAACTATTTTAATATCTTAATATATATAATTAATATATTATATTAAATATATTTTATTTTGATCGAATATAAAATTAAGTGCTGTTAAACTAAAAAGGTAGTTAAATTTTATTTGTTTTATGTATGTAAGATTTATAGAATGGTAGATAATTTTAAAGTTGACAAAAATGAAATAAATATTTAATGTGACTCAATTAGGTTTGGATCGGGTAAACCCAAATTACTCGATACTTGATTGAGATGGGTTTGGATAAAAAAATTCAGTCCCAATAGTATTTGGACTGGGTTTGGATAGTTTATTGGGTATTTGAGTTTAGGTTTGGATAGTTAAAAACCTGGCCTAAACTTGGCCCATTGCCATCCCTGGAAATGAATGGAGACAGAGGAAGTTTTAAACATGCTTTGAATGCCTCCTCTGTTGGGTTATGGTTACGCAGTGGAAGACTAGATTTCAAAATTTAATCCTTGAAACCCTAGTCAACCAAAATCCTAGACCCAGGACTCCCTTGATTATATCAATTAACAGGGCAAAATATTAGAAAATAGAAGAATATCTGTAATGTTAATATCCATTATTCCACTAGGCACATAAGTGTACACCCTCCAGAAGTGATCTACATAGGAACTGGATCAAGGAAGCACTCTTCTTTCTTGCTCGACTCCTTCTAGCAGCCTTTCTTCCTTCAATAGCCTTTCTTCTCTTCTAGGACCTTTTTTCTTTCGAAGAGTACCTCAAAATCTCTTTGAAAACTCTCTTACTATTCTATTATCCTTTTTAATTCTTTTTCTAAGTCCTCATCTTAAAATGGTAGACTTGTCTTAAAATAAAAGACTTGTCCTAATAAGAAAAGGAAGAGAGTTGTTAGGATAAACTTTGGATGCTTTGGTTTTAATCACTGAAGCCTTTAAATAGGAAGAGAGGAGGTGCCTAATACATCCTTTTATTAGCCCCTAAAATGATATTTAACGTATCAGATAAGACCTTTCAAGTAGAAGGAGTCTCTAGGCAGAAAGGTGCAAAGTGAAAATTAGAGAGGCATATCTAAAAAAAGGTGATTGATAAGCAGGACTTTGGCCCATCCCATAAGCCATATATTCTAAGTATCGCAATCCTTCATGAAATCATGCCCATAATTACATAATTTGACCAGTCAAATCTAGTCCAAATAGATATTTATTAGAGAGGATATGGCGGGGACACCAGGATCAGACACAGATCACTAGATCCCATATGATTTATTGATTAGGGTTTTAATTTTAGAACCTTAATCATGTGTCAAAGTTTTGAAAGTTTTGTATTCAATTAAGTTGAGTCTTGTAATAAGTTGAGGTTAGTTGATTTGTCTCAACCCTCAACCCTAGTCAGTATACTGAGTCCTGTACTTCAATTATGAGTCTAGTATGAGTTCAAATTTTGTACAAGAAAAGAAGTTACCCTATTTTGAAGTTCCATCAAGCCACATCCAGGAGTTAGAAGCCACTACATCAGCTTGTTGGATTTTGTGTGGCACCCCATGATCCAAAACACTTCCAGAAACCCTGATTCCTTCTAGATGTTTTCTAGATGCCCAGATTCCAGTCCAGATGCCAGAGAATATTTTCAAACTAGGGCATCCATGATTCTAGAGGTCCATTTATTCCCAGCCAAAGAGTAATCAAGCCCAGGTGCCAAGCCAAAGCCCTTAAGAAGCAAGATTCCAGCCATATTCCCTGGAATATGCCAGCCCATGCACCCAGCCCCTGGAAGCCCACCTGAGCCCCCAAAAAATTTGTCCAAGCCCATGAAGGAGGTGTCCTTGCTGCTGCCCCAAGGTCCAAAACTGAATTTATGGAGTTTGACCAAGTCCAATTGTCCTTAAGTGAGAAGGAGAAGACTAGTCTAACCTAGTTAGGATTTATGTTCCTAGTTGTTTTAAGATTTGTAATTCTAACCTAACTAGGAAAGGACTTGTAATCTAACTAGGAAAAGGCTTGTTAACCTAAGTGTAATCCCAATTAGGAGAGGGCATGGGAGCTCTATAAATACCCCACCCCTCTTCCTTTTGTAATAACTTTTTCTTATGAATACAATTTGCTGAAATTTTGAATCGTTGTTTTGTTCTTGTGTTGGTTCTTATTTTGAGTGCTCTCCTTGTGTACCTTGGCCAAACCCCTGCTGCCCTAGCTTCCATCTGCATCCCAGGAGATCAGCCACACCTAAGGAAGAGAAGCCCTAGTTGCCATCCAAGACAAGGAGCTTCTTCTTCTCCGAGCCACCCACTCCTAACCCTAATTCAGATTTCTCTTAAACCCTAATTTCCATTCCAATTTTTATTTTCTATTTTGATTGATCCCTGATGCTTGCAAGATCCCTGAGGTGTTTCACCTCCCCAGAGGAGGCTTTCCTTGCCTTCAGGACCATCTAAATCAGCCATCTAATCAGGGGAACCAAGCTTCATCATCCAGACTCCAATCAGAGTGCTGTGTGATCTCTTCTATTGCAAAGTTTTCAATCTCTGAATGGTAAGAAACCTTCCCTACTCTTAACCTCTGATTTGATTAAAGAAGGCTATCCTAAACTAGGAGTTTCTCAACTCTCGGGTTCTGGTTATTTATTATTTTGCATGAGTTTACCTGCGATATGATGATTCTTTGTATTGCTACTCTATCTGCTGGTTCTTTGCTTAACTTTGGAATTTAGCCTACAAACCTAAATTATAAAAATCACAAAAAAACTAGTTTACTATTTTTTATCCAAGATTAGCAATCTTAGAGTCATCCCACATCAGTTTGGTATCAGAGCAGGTTTAGGATAGTTTTCATCTGCATTAGATTCATAAAACCCTAATTTCTGAATTTTCTGCATCTTGTCCATTGCATTAGGTGTCTATTTTTTATCCAATTTCGATCACCTAGGAATTTTATTTTTCTATGAAATTTGCATGAATTGTCCTTTATTTTATTATAATTTTTAATTAATTTTACAGAAATCTTAAATTTTTAAAATTTGGCATATTAGAAACCCTAACAAAATCCTGAGATTTCTGCAATAGTCCGAAAACCCTAGGATTTGCATCATCATTTGATTTTTGTTTTACATCAAATTTGGTAGAGTTTATCAATACCATCTATTCTCAATCATAGAATCTTTTTGAATTTTTTCTGCATCAAAAACATTGTCAAATACTACATCTCCTAAAACCTTAATTTTTTGAATTTCTGCACCTTGACTCAACCTAACCTAATCAACTTCTACACACCCTAATCCTAAGCCCAATTTGATTACTAACCCAATCAACCTAAACTTTACTTGACATCTCATAAAACACACATAAAATATTTTATTTTTCTGATTTTTTTTAGATTGCATCAAGACCATTGAATGCCATCATCTCTTAAATCTAATCTTAAGGGCAATCAATATAACATCAGGGAGGATTTCATCACCTATACTGGGCTAAAAAAAATCACCAACATTCTAACCCAAGCCTAATTAAAATCAAATAGACCTAATGGTAGGACCGCGGGGTTATCGTTAAAACACCGTGGCTATTAGTTTAAAACCTGACTTCTTAAAATATTTAAAAATACGTAGCAAGAGGAGTCGGGTCGAATCCACAGAGAAGGCAGTGTTTAGGATTTGAAATTTTTGATCTTTGGAAAAAAAATATATGAAGTCGAAAAAATATAAAAATTAAAATTACAGGAAAACTTGGCACTAGAACCTATTATTTAGATCCTAGCATCTATTTGCAGACAAGACGAAAGACAGGAATTAAAAAAATAAATATTGCATTGATTTTAATTTAAGGTCTAAATACAATGCAAAAAAAAAAAAAAACTAAAATAACAAAACAAGTATCAAAGATAAGAACAGATCGGCGCAGCATCGTCGGGAAGATAGCTCCTTCCTTCGTACTCCGTGGAGCGAACTGGGCTTGGTCTGCGTCTTCTTCTTCGGATCTTGATCTCAGAGAGAGAGAAGGCTGGAAGATGGTGTAGGGACACACTCTCCTTTGAGAAACCTCACTCCCAAAAGCCAACCCGTAACCCAAGCAATGCCCTTTACCCTGTACCTTGTCTTTTCTCCGGGATCCCCCTGTCTTGTGCATTGGGGTTCATTTTATAATTGACTGGAGAGGGGAGCTCGTTGCACACTAGCGATGTGGGACAAAAAAAATACCGTGACCTCTCCATTGCTGCTCTGTTGATTACGCCGCTCGTGGACTGCCCGTGGAGAATGCCCATGGATTGCTCGTAGACTGCTCGTAGACGGCGCTCCGGCAAGCCAGCTCGTGGAACCATCGTGGAGCGCATGGAGAAGCTTGGCCGTGTGCATGGAGGAGCTCGGCAATGCGCGTGGAGGCTCGACAATGCATGAGGAGCGCGGCAACGCCCTGCAGCTCGTGGAGTGCTTGCCCGTGGACTGCACCACCGTGGAGCCCCTCCTCCGGTCGTGGACTGCGCCACCGTGGAGAATGTGGGCTGCGCCATCGTGGAGGCATGGCCGTGGAGAACGCCACCGTGGAGGGCATGGGCTGCGCATGGAGGAGCTTGGCCATGGAGAACGCTCGTGGACGTGCGCGTGGAGGAGCTTGGCCATGCGCGTGGAGGAGCTCGGCAACGCGCGTGGAGGCTCGGCAACGCCACCGCCGGAGCTTCTCTTCTGGCCATGGACACGTGAAGAACGTGGGCTGCCTCCTCTCATTTACTGCCGAAAAATGCCACCACTGACCGTCAAACCACCGCCGGAGCTTCTCCTCCGGCCAGGGACACCGCCGGCGTGCTTCCCGACGATTTTCGGCACCTCTGGAGGGCTGTGGTCCACGCCCTGCTCCGTGGACTGGCAGAAATGGCTGCCGGTGGACCATCCAACGGATTGTAAACCCAGCAGCCGGTCCATGATGGACCGGCTGCTCCAAAAACTGTGCAGCATCAAAATGTGTGCAAAAATCAAGAAAAATTCATAACTTCTTCATTTCAAACCTGATTTAGGTACCGTTTGCATCGTTGGATTCCATAAATCAAGCTCTACCTATTGACGGGTTTCAAACTTATTAATTTTACCGATTCCATGATCATTAATTATAATTATTGAATATTTTATTAATCATTTAAATGGGTGTGTGATGCTTTGACTTGAAATCTATTTTTCATGAACGTACTCTAATTTCACATTTTTCAAAGATATTTTTAAAATAATTAGTTTTGCAAGAAAGTCTAATTTAATTATGAAATTAGGTTATTAAAAGAATGTTAGCACCATTAATTAACTAAAATACTTAAAATAATCGTGTAAATTCATGATTTATCACAACCCCCAACTTACTTATTGCTAGTCCCTTAGCAATGCAAAAAGTATAACTATGTGTCACAAAGATCATCCTTTACAAAAATAGCTCCAGGTTTGAAAGTAAAAAGATCTAGCAAGTATCACTAACTAAGTATTGAGTTTCAGAAATAAATTTTGCAATCAGCATAATTAGAAACTTTCTTAGAGTTCATCTAAAAATCTACAGCACTTGTGTTTGTGATGACTAACTTAACATTTTGGTCCTAGTTTGCAAGAACAAATGTATCTTTGATTAACACTTACTTTGGTTAATTTTCTATACATCCCTAAATTAAGCTTATGAACTGAGTTAGCTTTCACACTACCTGATTTTTTTTTTTTTTTTTTTTTTTTTTGCTGAGCATCCTGGCCTTCCCTTCACCGTTTGACGTGAACCTCCACACTTGACTTAGGTGCAGAGACCCGGTTACTAAATTTAGGGTGATCCACATATACTCTATGTTTTGCACTTTTATTTCAGGTAGGTAGCTCTTTCCTCAATTCAAAAAAATTTTTAAATTGGGATATATATCAATTACCAGTTTTCAGTGATAATTAAGTCCTCAATTGTCCTTACAACTAATACTTACTTTGTCTCGTTGGCGTGCATGTGCAATGGAAGTACTAATAGCCTTTAGGTGATCTAAGTAGGCCCTAAAAGTCTGACACGCTAGTCTACTTCTTGACTCGCTACAGTCATTAGCAACACTCTCTAACTCTTATTACTTTTCCTAGTCTATCTTGCTCCAGATTTATTTTTGACACATGAAACCTTTTTTTTTTTTTTAAAAAAAAATATTTGTCCCGACCCCCCAACTTAAATACCATTGTCCCTAATGGTATATATAAAAAAACAAATAAACCATAAGAACTAAAAATGTAAAGGGATACCTGAGAAGAGGAGCTCATGAATAATGTAGAGGCTGCAATTTTTTTTTTTTTTTTTTGGAATTAAAAAAAATATTGAGTACATATTGGGTTGCCTCCCAATAAGCGCTAAGTTTAATGTCTTCAGCCAGACATAATGCAGCTCAGTTCAGTGTGGGTCAGTTAATCTTACTTGGTCAATGGTTCGATTTGTTAATATTCCTTCAATGTATGGTTTTAAACGTTGACCATTTACCTTAAAGAAGTTTCCTGACCTAGGATCATAAATTTTGACTGCACCATGGGGGAAAACTTGATTAACAATGTAAGGTCCATCCCATCTAGATCTCAATTTTCCAGGAAATAATCAAAGCCTTGAATTAAATAACCAGACTTGTTGATTTGGCTCAAAGGTTTTCCTAGAAATAAATTGATCATGAAAGGCTTTCATTTTCTCTTTATAAATACGTGAATTTTCATAAGCCTCTCGCCTCAGTTCATCTAGTTCACTCAGTTGCAACATCCGGTTAGAACCAGCTTGCTTTAAATCAAAATTTAATTGCTTAATCACCCAATATGCTTTATGTTCAAGTTCTACCGGAAGATGACATGCTTTTCCAAAGATCAGCCTATAGGGAGACATTCCAATGGGATTCTTGTAAGCTTCCGATAGGCCCATAATGCATCATCTAATCGATCTGACCAGTTTCTACGATCGGGCCTAATAGTCTTTTGCAAAATGTTCTTGATCTCCCTATTGGATACTTCCACTTGGCCACTTGTTTGTAGGTGATAAGGTATAGCTACTTTATGTGTGACCCCATATTTTTGCAAAAGCATTCAAAATTGGTAGTTTGTGAAATGGGAACCTCCGTCGCTAATGATGGCACGAGGAAATCTGAACCTAGAGAAGATATTCTTTTGAACAAACTTTATGACTATCTTATGATCATTGGTTCGTGTTACCATTGCCTCAATCCATTTAGAAACATAATCGACAGCCACCAAAATATATTCAAAACCATTAGAGGGTGGAAAGGGTCCCATAAAATCAATTCCCCAAACATCAAAGATTTCAACTACCAAGATTGGATTTAAAGGCATCATGTCTTTTCTTGAAATATTTCCTAAGGCTTGACACCTAAGACATTCTTTGCCAAAAGTATAGGCATCCTTAAACAATGTTGTCCAGTAAAATCCACTTTGCAAAACTTTAGCCGCAGTTTTTTGACTAGAAAAATGTCCTCCACAAGCAAGGGTGTGGCAAAAATTCAAAATACTCAGATGTTCAGATTCAGGAACACACCTGCGGATGATTTGATCAGCATAGATTCGAAAGAGTTCAGGATCTTCCCAAAAGTAATATTTAATTTGAGCAAAGAATCGATCCTTTTCATTCTTGGACCAGCCATCAGGGATTTGTCCAACCACTAAGTAGTTCACAATATCTGCAAACCAAGGGGCCTTTGCATGTGAAACTGCTAAGAGCTGTTCATCCGGAAAAGATTCTTCAATTGATGCAGGTTCACACTCTTCAACTAAAATCCTAGATAGATGGTCTGCTACAACATTCTCAGATCCTTTCTTGTCTCGAATTTCAATATCAAACTCTTGTAGCAGTAAGATCCATCTAATCAATCATGGTTTAGCATCTTTCTTTGAGAGGAGGTATCTCAAAGCCGAGTGATCCAAATAAACCACAATCTTGGAACCTAAAAGATATGATCTAAACTTTTCCAGGGCAAACACCACAGCTAGCAACTCCTTTTCAGTAGTGGTATAATTTTTTTGGGCATCATTCAAAGTTCTGCTAGCATAATAAATCACTATGGGACATTTGTTTACCCTCTGGCCTAAGACAGCTCCTATGGCAAAGTCTGAAGCATCACATGATTTCAAAAGGTAGTGACCAATCTGGGGGTTGGATGATTGGGGCTTGGGTCACAGCTTCCTTTAGAAACTCAAAAGCCTTAAGACAATCTTCATCAAAATTGAAAGGAATGTCCTTGGCGAGCAGATTACACAAAGGATGGGAAATTTTGGAAAAGTCTTTGATGAAGAGACGATAGAATCCTACATGACTGAGAAAAGATCGAATTTGTCTGATAGAGATGGGTGGAGGAAGTTTGGAGATCAATTCAACCTTTGCTTTATCTACCTCGATCCCTCTCTTAGATACAATATGTCCTAAAACAATCCCTTCTCGAACCATGAAATGGCTCTTCTCCCAGCTCAGAACTAAATTAGCCTCAATACATCGTTTTAATATTTTCTTCAAATTATTGAGGCAACTCTTAAAAGATTCTCCAAAGACTAAAAAATCATCCATAAAAATTTCTAAGAAATCTCCTACCATATCCGAGAAAATTGATATCATGCACCTTTGAAAGGTTGCAGGTGCATTACACAAACCGAAAGGCATTCTACGGAAAGCAAAGGTTCCAAAGGGACATGTGAAGGTGGTCTTTTCCTGGTCTCCTGGATAGATTGCTACCTGGTTGTATCCTGAGTATCCATCTAAGAAGCAAAAGTATTGCGGGCCAGCTAATCTTTCTAGGATCTGATCAATAAATGGTAAGGAAAAGTGGTCTTTGCAGGTAGCTGCATTAAGTTTTCTATAATCTATACAGACACGCCACCCAGTAGAAAGTCGTGTTGGCACTAAATCCCCATGGTCAGTACGGACAACCGTGAGTCCAAATTTCTTTGGAACGACTTGAGTAGGACTCACCCAGTGGCTATCAGAAATAGGATAAATAATACCAGCATCTAACCATTTAATCACTTCCTTCTTGACCACTTCTTGCATGTTTGGGTTGAGCCGTCTTTGCATTTCTCTAGTAGGCTTGGCACTATCCTCAGTATAGATATGGTGCATACAAATTGATGGACTAATGCCTTTTAAATCAGCAATGGCCCAACCTATGGCCTCTCTATGTGTTTTCAGAACATCTATCAATTGGTTTTCCTGCTCAATGGTTAGGTCAGAAGCAATGATCATAGGCAGGGTTTTGTCAGGTCCTAAAAATACATACTTAAGTGATTCAGGCAAAGTTTTTAGTTCAAGTTGTGGTGGGGCCTGAATCGAAGGGTGCAAAGGCTCAGTTCCTAGGTCAGGTAAGGATTCAGTTTGCATTGACCAAGGTGGTGAAGGTTGAGGTGAATCAAGTAGGGCATTTACCTCTTGGACTTGGGTTTCAGCAATAGGCTCGTCATCTTCCATCAAATTGGAGGAAAATTCATACTCAACAATCTCATCTACTAAACTAATCACAGAATAATTTTCCTCCTCTCGAGCAAACTTTGAGGCATTAAAAATATTAATTCTCACCTTTTGATCCCCAAAAGAAATGTCCATAGCTCCCGTTTTACAATTGATATTGGCATTGGCAGTGGCTAGGAATGGATGACCTAAGATTATGGGATTCTGATTTAGCTCTTGGGATGGTTCCATGTATAGTATGAGGAAGTCTACTGGGAAATAACATTGGTTTACTCTAACTAAGACATCCTCAATCAAACCACGTGGTGTCTTGACAGATCTATCGGCTAGTTGAAGAATGACTGACATGGGTTTTAGTTCACCTATCCCAAATTTTTCATAGACCGAGGTTGGAAAAAGGTTCACACTAGCTCCTAGGTCTAACAGGGCTCGGTCAAAGGTAATGCCTCCTATAACACAAGAAATCAAAGGAGCACCGGGATCTTTCATTTTCTGAGGTAATTGATTCAACAAGATTGCACTTACATCCTCAGATAATATGATTCTCTTTATGGTTCGTGGCTCATGCTTTTGGGTGCAGAGTTCTTTGAGAAATTTAGCGTAAGATGGAATGTGCTGAATTGCATCGAGGAGAGGTAAATTAATATGGACTTGCTTGAATAATTCCATTAGCTCCTCATTGCGTGCTCCTTGCTTTTTACGGGAAGAGCCAGCTTCTAGGGCTGAAGGGAACGAGACTCAAGGTTTATAAGTCTCAGGTAATTCATCTGCTCTCTTCTTCCCTTTCTCATTTAAATCGGAACCAGTATCAGTACTAGTCCCGGGCTCAGGCTCTTCTACATGGTTAGTCTTAGTACTAACATCATCTTCTAACTTCTCATTCTTGCTAGCATCAGTACTAGCCTCTCTCTCCTGGTCTTGATATGGGTCCCTAAGAATCCTACCACTTCTAAGCTCAGAAACTGCTTTGGCATTCTCAAATTGAGGGTTCTTAGGTGGAACATTAGGCTGAAGAATGAGTGGGTTGTTTCTAGGGTTCGGTATTGGTTGACTCGGTAGTTGACCTGGTTCTCTCCTCATAGTAGATTCAGCTAACTGTCCTATTTGAACTTCTAACCTGGCGATAGATTGTTGTTGGGTCATGATTAATTGTTGTAGTTGATCAAACCTATCGTCGGCCAGATTGGTCTGTTGAGGAGGTTGATATGATGACTGATGATGATATGGTGGCTGAGCAGGCTGACTAGGCTGACCTCTATTATAGGCATAGTTTTGGTATGGGGGCCTATTTTGAAAGTTCCGTGCAGGAGGAGTTTGGGTCTGAACCTGAGTCTATTATGGTTTCCAAGAAAAATTAGGATGGTTTCTCCAACCCGAGTTATAAGTATTTGAAAATGGGTCATTACCCGGCTTGGAGTAACCTTGAGTAGCTTGGACTTGTTCTTGGATGAAAGGTGGTAACTGTGCAACCGTAGGACATTCATTCATGTGATGGGCTGGGCTAGCACAGATAGAACAAATCTCCTGATGATTAGAGGGTGGTGGGTATTGTGATGGGTGTGATGGGTATTGTGCAGGAGATTGTTGACCGAGGGCTAGGACTTGGTCCAACTTTTGAGAAAGGAGGTCGACTGTATCTAATCTTTGGGATATTAGGTTCAAGTCGACATTGGAATTTGAATGTCTAATTTCATAAACCCCTACCCACTTTTGGTGAGGAATCGATCTTTTATATGAAGTCAAAGAAGCATGGTTGATCAAATTTTCACTTAAGGTTTCAAATAAGGTATAGGCTTCATCCTCACTTCTACTCATGAATGCACCTCCACAAGATGCATCCACCATCTGTCTATACTGGTCTCCTAATCCCTCATAAAAAGCTTGGACAATTTGCCACTTAGACAGACAATGATGTGGGCATTTTCTAAGGAGTTCCTTAAGTCTCTCCCATGATTCATGAATTTGTTCACCAGGAAGCTGAGCAAATCCAGTGATGGCTCACCTCATGGTGTTGGTTCGACCTATAGGATAGAATTTCTTAAGGAACTCATGCTGCATTTCAGCCCAAGTTCGAATTGGTTTCCCTATTGTGCCAAGCCAGTACTTGGCCTTATCCTTAAGTGAGAAGGGAAACAAGGTTAGCCTAAGGGCATCATCAGTAAAATCTTGGATCTTCACCATAGAACAGATTTCTGGAAACTCATCTAGATGCTTATAAGGATCTTCGTTGGTATTCCCATAAAAGGAAGGGAGCATCTGGATTGTGGCAGACTTGATCTCATATTATCTAGCAGGTATTTCAGGTAAATGGATACAAGTCGATGGGTTGTAGGTGGAAGGAATAAAGTATTCCTTCATCTATCTAGGTGGTTCTTCTGGGTTTCCAGCCATTTGATTTTTTGGTGTACTATGGATCAGCCGTTCAATTTTAGGATTGAAGTCAACTAGGTCTGGAAATAAAGATCTTCTACCATGCATGTAACAGTGCAACCCAAATATGTGAATCAAAATTTTTTTTATTATATATATATATATATATATATATTTTTGTTATTTTCAAACACTTATCAAACAGATTTCTATCCTAGGCTTCCTAATTCTAGACAGCTCCTAACTTCCAAGACCGCCTTGGAGCCCTCCAAGTCAAAGACCAATTAGCTAACTGGCCAGGTAAGGGTAAGGTCGGTGGAGTTTCCCTCTTTACTTGCCTTAGACACCAATTGAAAATTGGCCAGGTAAGCAGATCCAACCACCTTCCTTCGGGATGTAATTCCTGAACCCCTTTCCTAGACACCAGTCACCCAACTAATCTTGACCCGGTCCAACTCTTCCGGGTGCCCTGTCCTATTGAGCTCGAGTTCCTTAGGGCTGATGTCTAGTTAATTTTATTTAGAAGGCTTAGGTATGCAAAATAAGGGGTGATGGTTTGTGGGCTAAGGAAGGGTATTGAACTCCCCACCTTATCTTGTTTATGGATAAGTGCCCTTAAGATGATTATGAGATTATGAAATGCAATAAGATGTCCAAAATAAAAGTTATAAACACACAAAATTAAATTAAAGCTATATATTTTTTAATTTTGTGATTAAGTTTCTAATCCTAATAAATTATGAAATGTCTGGGTAATTTTTTTTAGATTTTGCAGAAAAGATAAATTTACCTAAATGAATCTAAAAATGAAAAACAATTTTTTTTTTTGTTTGAAATTTGAAATTTGAATTTTTTTTTTGGAAATAAGAAAAGAAACTAAAAAGGAAAATAATTAATATGTAAAAGAGGAAAGAAAGTTTACTGATTGGGAGACTTTCTTCCTCTTTCGCTTTTCTCCCCCTTTTTTTAAATTTTTTTTTATCTGCAAGAAAAAGAAAAGTTAGGACGGTATAAAAAAAAAATCAAAATGATCAAAAACTATTATTTTAATGCCTTCCCCGGCAATGGTGCCAAAAACTTGGTAGGATCGTGGGGTTGTCGTTAAAACACCGTGGCTATCAGTTTAAAATCTGACTTCTTAAAATATTTAAAAATACGTAGCAAGAGGAGTCGGGTCGAATCCACAGAGAATGCAGTGTTTAGGATTTGAAATTTTTGATCTTTGTAAAAAAAAATATTTGAAGTCGAAAAAATATAAAAATTAAAATTGCAGGAAAACTTGGCACTAGGATCTATTATTTAGATCCTAGCATCTATTTGCAGACAAGACGAAAGACAGGAATTAAAAAAAGAAATATTGCATTGATTTTAATTTAAGGTCTAAATACAATGCAAAAAAAAAAAAACTAAATTAACAAAACAAGTAACAAAGATAAGAATAGATCGGCGCAGCCTCGTCGGGAAGATGCTCCTTCCTTCGTACTCCGTGGAGCGAACTGGGCTTGGTCTGCATCTTCTTCTTCGGATCTTGATCTCAGAGAGAGAGAAGGCTGGAAGATGGTGTAGGGACATGCTCTCCTTTGAGAAACCTCACTCCTAAAAGCCAACCTGTAACCCAAGCAATGCCCATTACCCTGTACCTTGTCTTTTCTCCGGGATCCCCCTGTCTTGTGCATTGGGGTTCATTTTTTAATTGACCAGAGAGGGGAGCTCGTTGCACACTAGCGATGTGGGACAAAAAAAATACCGTGACCGCTCCATTGCTGCTCCGTTGATTACGCCGCTCGTGGACTGCCCGTGGAGAACGCCCGTGGATTGCTCGTAGACTGCTCGTAGATGGCGCTCCGGCAAGCCAGCTCGTGGAACCACTGTGGAGCGCGTGGAGGCTCGGCAACGCGTGAGGAGCGCGGCAACGCCCTGCAGCCCGTGGAGTGCTTGCCCGTGGACTGCGCCACCGTGGAGCCCCTCCTCCGGCCATGGACTGCGCCACCGTGGAGAACGTGGGCTGTGCCACCGTGGAGGGCGTGGCTGTGGAGAATGCCACCATGGAGGGCGTGGGCTGTGCGTGGAGGAGCTTGGCCGTGCACGTGGAGGAGCTTGGCAACGCGCGTGGAGGCTTGGCAGTGCCACCGCCAGAGCTTCTCTTCCGACCGTGGACATGTGAAGAACGTGGGATGCCTCCTCTCGTTTGCCGCCGAAAAACGCCACCACCGATCGTCAAACCACTGCCGGAGCTTCTCCTCCGGCCAGGGACACCGCCAGCGTGCTTCCCGACGATTTTCGGCACCTCTGGAGGGCTGTGGTCCACCCCCTGCTCCGTGGACCGGCAGCAATGGCTGCCGGTGGACCATCCAACAGATTGTAAACCCAGCAGCCGGTCCATGGTGGACCGGCTGCTCCAAAAACTGTGCAGCATCAAAATGTGTGCAAAAATCAAGAAAAATTCATAACTTCTTCATTTCAAACCTGATTTAGGTACCGTTTGCGTCGTTGAATTCCATAAATCAAGCTCTACCTATTGACGGATTTCAAACTTATTAATTTTATCGATTCAATGATCATTAATTATAATTATTGAATATTTTATTAATCATTTAAATGGGTGTGTGATGCTTTGACTTGAAATCTATTTTTCATGAACGTACTCTAATTTCACATTTTTCAAAGATATTTTTAAAATAATTAGTTTTGCAAGAAAGTCTAATTTAATTATGAAATTAGGTTATTAAAAGAATGTTAGCACCATTAATTAACTAAAATACTTAAAATAATTGTGTAAATCCATGATTTATCACCTAATTCACCCTAGAAGGCTAGGTGACACCAACAGGTCGAGTCTGAGCTGTGTGGGCCAACTAGTGTATTTAATCCTGTGGCTATTATTGAAATCTGGTGTCTAAGGCTGAGGGTCCAGAGTCAAACGACCTTAGTGGTGTTGTGCTTTTTAATTGGGTCCCTGCGAAAGTAGGGGGGCCTCCCACACTCCCACTCTCTACCTGTCTAGAGGAAGGATTAGCTACTGGGTTAAGTATAAGTTGAGCTGACCCACCCAGTTTTGGCTCTAAGTCTAGGAAACCCTAGATTAAGCTAACCTATTTTGCATGCTTGGCTGCACCATTCCATTCTGATTGCTTGATTAAGTGTATGACTACTAGATTAGGAACCCAATACCATAAGTCTAAACCCTAAATTGACTCAGCCATGGATCCCAATTTTGAAGCCATCATTAACCAGCTTGCCCAATTAACTACCCAAATGAACCAAGCCAATACGCAACCCCAAAACTAGTTTGCCCAACTAAACCAATCCAATAACCAAATTAATGCTAAACTTGACCAAACCAATGACCAGATAACCCAATTGACCCAATCCCAAAATCAAATGAACCATAGATTCAACCAAATGACCCAAACGAACATCCAAACAATTGATAGACTTAACCAATTAACACATAGGATTAGTATCCCTAGAGATGAACCAAGTATTAGTCAATTTTTCTTTAGTCAACGCCCTCTTACCACCTCATTGGTTCACCAGAATGATATTGAAGAGGAGATATATGAGGCTGACCCAAGCCTAGTGGAACAGTATGAGGAAGAAGAAGAGGAGTTTCTTGTAGAAAACTTAGAATTAGTTGACCCAGTAGGTGCCCAGGTATAAGCCAACCCAAGATTATTTGACCTAGTAGATCCTAACCACATCCAGATTGTAGAGGAAGAGTAGTTGAAATATGAAGAACCCAACTCTACTATTAGACTCTTCCCTAAGGAGCCACTGGATGAAGTCCAAGTATAGAGCCCGGTCCTAAATTTCTTGAACCAGATGACTTTATTAAGGATTGGCTTATCAGTACCCTCAGGAAGAATCCCATCCAATAGTTTCCATTGACGATCTCTTCTCTGAAATCAATGACCCTTTCTTCCATTATGTAGACCCTTTAGATAGACATCAACCCCATAAGGTTAACCTCATTAGTCTAGGATTAATCCCTGATACCCCTTCTTATATCCTACTTTATCCAACTAACCTTGAACCATCTTCTTATTTCTTACCCTACCCAGTTGATCCTGAACCTACCACTTATTTTCTACCCTTTCCTGGATCTTCTTATGTTTCTTTAACTGTTCATATGCATTTTACAGAGGTTTGCATATTGCATTCATTCATTGAGTCTATCATTTTTGCTTCCTACTTCTGGAAGACTCTCTGGCATCTATTAGGAGCTCATGTCACATTTTCATGTGCATACCAAACCAAAGTTAAACCTAGAGAGCCTATAGTCTGTTAAAGTTTAGGCCCATAGAATCTAATAAATTTCCTTTGATAGGGAAGTCTAGTCGAGTCTATTAGGTGTTAGTCTTGAGTCCAATAAATTTACAGACCCAATTTACCTGTCCACACATGCACTAGCTTCTACATAGTGTATGCATCATGAAATTAGTCAAGAGTTGAACACAAGTAATGAACTAAATAACAACTTGGCTAATTTCCAAAGAAAAGATAAAGAATTTCTTGCAGAAGATTTTGTGATTGCAAGGAAATTTTCTGCTCACGAAGCTGGCCTATCCAAAATAATGAAGAGTAATGGATCTAATGCCTATGTACCTGAGAAATCACCTGATTTAGGTATTAGCTCCATCTTCATCATCTTAGATCTTATAGAGTTTAGGGAGCCAGTAGTGATACCTATCGAGCACCTTGATCCTATCCCTCCCTTTGAGAGGTAACCCATCCCAAAGCGACCACATACAAATTGGCCTATATATGGGGAAAAGATTGAGAGAGCTCTGGACGATCAAGCTATCGGTACTTTGGTTAGAGATTGTCAGCGGTACTTGGTCTGGTGGCAAGGTCGGCCAAAATTCGAGGACTTGTGGAATGTTGGTGCGGATCCACAGTGCCTCAACCCAAACCCTCCTTAAGCCAAATTGACCCTCACTCGACGGGGTTGAGTTCCTCCCATCTTGGGAGAATTGGTGGGGATACCAGGATCAGACATAGATTACTGGATCCCATATGATTTATTAATTATAGTTTTAATTTTAGAACCTTAATCATGTGTCAAAGTTTTGAAAGTTTTGTAATCAATTAAGATTGAGTCCTGTAATAAGTTGAGGTTAGTTGATTTGTCTCAACCCTCAACTCTAGTCAGTATATTGAGTCCTGTACTTCAATTATGAGTCCAGTATGAGTTCAAATTTTGTACAAGAGAAGAGGTTCTCCTATTTTGGAGTTTCACCAAGCCACATACAGGAGTCAGAAGCCACTACATCAGCTTGTTGGATTTTGTATGGCATCCCAGGAGCCAAAACACTTCCAGAACCTTGATTCCTTCCAGATATTTTCCAGATGCCTAGATTCCAATCCAGATGCCAGAGCATATTTCTAAACCAGGGCATCCATAACTCTAGAGGTCCATCTATGCCCAGCCAAGGAGGAATCAAGTCCAGGCACCAAGCCCAAGCTTTTAAGAAGCAAGATTCCAGCCAGATTCCCTGGAATATGCCAGCCCATGCGCCCAGCCCCTAGAAGCCCACCTGGGCCCCTCAAAAAATTCATCCAAGCCCATGAAGGAGGTGTCCTTGCTGCTGCCCCAAGGACCAAAATCGAGTTTATGGAGTTTGACCAAGTCCAAGTGTCCTTAAATGAGAAGGAGAAGACTAGTCTAACCTAGTTAGGATTTATGTTACTAGTTATTTTAAGATTTGTAATTCTAACCTAGCTAGGAAAGGACTTGTAATCTAACTAGGAAAAGACTTGTTAACCTAAGTATAACCCTAGTTAGGAGAGGGCATGGGAGCTCTATAAATACCCCACCCCTCTTCCTCTTGTAATAGCTTTTTCTTTTGAATATAATTTGCTAAAACTTTGAATCATTGTTTTGTTCTTGTGTTGGTTCTTATTTTGAGTGCTCTCCTTATGTACCTTGGCCGAACCCCTATTGCCCTAGCTTCCATCTGCATCCTACGAGATCATCCATGCCTAAGGAAGAGAAGCCCTAGCTGCCATCCAAGACAAGGAGCTTCTTCTTCCCCGAGCCACCCACTCCTAACCCTAATTCAGATTTCTCTTAAACCCTAATTTCCATTCTAATTTTTATTTACTGTTTTGATTGATCCCTGATGCTTGCAGGATCCTCGAGGTGTTTAATCTCCCTAGAGGAGGCTTTCCTTGCCTCTAGGACCACCCAAATCAGCCATCGAATAAGGGGAACCAAGTTTCATCATTCAGACTCCAATCAGAGTGTTGTGTGATTTCTTCTATTGCAAAGTTTTCAATCTCTAACTGGTAAGAAACCTTCCCTACTCTTAACCTCTAATTTGATTGAAGAAAGCTATCCTAAACCATGAGTTTCTTAACTCTCGGGTCCTGGTTATTTATTATTTTGCATGAGTTTACGATGATATGATGATTCTTTGCATTGCTACTCTATCTACTAGTTCTTTGCTTAACTTTGGAATTTAGCTTATAAACCTAAATTATAAAAATCATAAAAAAGTTAGTTTACTAATTTTTTTGCATGATTAGCAATCTTAGAGTCATCCCGCATTAGGATAGGGGCTAAGACTTGTCATTAAAAAGGTGATTTAATTATGGAAGGACTCTTGGTCCTTTTGTGCCCTTTAATGTGTGTAGTCCAATATTGGTGCCAAGAGTCCCAAGCCTTTGGGACTCTTGATTTAATCAATGGATAAAGGCTATAAAATTTGGATAAATCCTAATTTGGTTTCCCCACTTAAGGCTCAACCCAATTGAAGTCTCACTCAAATTAGTTAGCCTAAATAGCATGCATTTAAATCCAATCTAATTAGATTTGGAGATAGGCTATCCAACATATGCTAGTATATTAATTAGTTAGCCAATTAGGATCCTATGATCCTAATAAAAATATAAATTGACTTTCTTGATCAATTTCTTAATGTGTGTGACCCTTTGAGCTTCTTATCTAGCTAGTAGTAGGTCTAGGTTTATGTCGATTTAGTTCGATTAGAAACCAACTAATCGAATTAGGTCAAATTAAGCTAACCCTAGCTGCTAATTTGAACTATCTTTCAAATTTACTCATGAATTCAATCAATTTAATTCATGATAACCTAAAAGACATGTTTGATATATAGCAATGTATCATGCCTACCCAGAAGATGAGGAATTTGATAGAAATTATCAAAATATTCTTTAGTGGCAAGTTATCATGCAATTCAATCCTTCGATCTTCTTTTATCCTAAATAAGTGATGGGTATGGAAAATTGTTAAACCCTCAGACTTTATTCATTTGAACCTCAAATCACTATTGAATACTCGATCGATGAAAGATTAGAAATCCTTTTCTAATTTCATCTTATTTTGATCAAAGACTTCTTGAGTCATCATTTATTGAGATTGCATGGGATAAATATTCCTCTTACTAGGAGTGATCGATTTCTTATTGACCTACTCATAACCTTCATATATAATTTACTGTTGGTGAACCCAGATGGGCCAAGACCTGAGTGGCACAGGCCGATACATGCAATTTAAAACTTTTCTAAGCTGCATGATACAGCGGAAGGAGATAAAATAATTTTATCTAACATGTTAATCTAATTAACACTGGCCCTACATAGATCTTTATGCATATACAGTAATGCATGTATAAAGTCAGGCA
This sequence comes from Areca catechu, assembly GCA_021397845.1. Taxonomy (NCBI): domain Eukaryota; kingdom Viridiplantae; phylum Streptophyta; class Magnoliopsida; order Arecales; family Arecaceae; genus Areca; species Areca catechu. The sequence goes on along the minus strand of CM038039.1, from coordinate 180,711,094 downwards.
AGTAAAGCATGTAATTCATTAACCATTTTTTGAAATGCACACAAGGATGTTGAAGATCATTTCTTCAGACCCATATAATAGAAGTTCAAACTTTTTATTCGAGGTGACGATCACCAGGAGGGGAGGTACTTCAAGGATGAGCAATAGCCCTATGAGCAGCACAAGCATCCTGCCTCTACAGGTTGTTCACATCGGGGTAAGGGGTTTCTTCTCCTTCCTTCAAGGTGCTAGCCTCTTCAAAAATTCTGTGATAGCGACGGACTCTTGCTTCAACTCCTTGAAGAAACTGTTGCTGAACAATGGTAGAACAAAGCTGCCCAAGGACCCTTCCTAGAACGCTCTGTCCCAAACCTTCAATAGTAGGTATGCACACAAGAATCCCAAAATCCAAACCTCGTACTACCCAATCTCTCATGTAAGACCACTGTCAAGTCAAGACAAGATCTCTCTAACCAAGGAAAAATGGCAGAGTCTCAACTTGAGACTGGAAAGGAACGATTCATTCTTTAGCTCTTCCATAACAGCCTTTGTAATAATACCATGATAGGGAGTTAATGAGAGATAAATGAGAGGTTTGGAGTCTCTTAGAATTCCTGCAGGTTACAAGACCTTTGGAGTTCAAAAACGTAGCTGATTAAAACCCCAAGATACCAAAATTAAGTGTCATAACTCTTATAGCCCTTAATGAAGCATCCTCGGATTTTTCAGCAAATCCCATTAAACAGGTCGACTCACTTCGGGTCAACTCTATTGGCAGTTTTGACAACTTTTTGTCAAACAAGTCCAGAATAATTCCCAATCATTCCCAAGCCAACAAATCAAGAAGAAACCCCACGATGTGTGACCCTGTAGGTTCATAAACTAAACTAGTAGTACATGAACATTTCCTGTGCCAAAGTTGCCATCTAGCAATGACACCCGGCATTCGGATAAGCCGAAGGTTGTAGAGCAACAAGAACCTGTCGAATATGGATTACCATTGAACTTATTCCTTTAACCTTCTAATGCTCCAGATGGCTTAGGGTTAAACTGTCCAACCCTAATCAGTTAATCTCAATATGTCTCAAACAAAGAATCCCTATAACTCCTTACAAGGAATGCCCTGGCCAAGGCCTTTCTCAATTGAAGCATATTAAGCATTCAATCCAAACTATTTGGAGAGGTCAATCCTATCTTGTCCTACTACCACTATATAAGTACTTGACTGTATCCATCGACCTTCCATCATCGGATTAGAAATCTGGGTAGTCTGGCACCTAAGCACAGTGAGTTGCTTGCAAGCTGCTATAGTGATCTCAAGTCAGAGAAATAATTCATGTCCACATTTTAATACAAAACTTCTCTTTGGTAGAAAGAGAATCTCACATGAGAGTCATGCTCAGTGAAGTGTCGAACACAACACCTGATGTCACACGAGCATCTCTATGCTACTTGGTTAAGAGGACAACCAACAGACATGACATCAATGATCTACTCTCGATACACCACCATCCTAAAGCAGCGTATCCTTTGGTTACGAACCAGTTTATGAACTACATGATGCATCCTCTCTACATCGCATACAAGCTAGCTCAAAGGGCATCATCATACAAGAGTTCAATTAGGAAGATGTCATGTGATGAATAACTAGAATAAACTTTTTATTCAATTCAATAATTCATATACATATACATGAGTTGCACAATCATCTACAACCTAGATGATAGGTTTTGAAACACACAATTCCCAATGATTCCCACCTGGACTATAGCCAATCAAAATAGAATATGATTCCCATCTTTCATTTGCAATCGTCGAACTCTTACACTCTAATGGCTTTAGTGAAGGGGTTGGGTAGGTTCTCCCTACCATCGATCTTCAAAAGCTTGATGTCACTTCATTCAATAATCTCCTAGATAAGGTGATAATGGCATAGAATGTGCTTAGTTCGTTGATGTGATTTCGGCTCTTAGCTTGTGCAATGGCTCCAGTGCTGTCACAATACACCGGAATAGGACCATCTATGGAAGGTGCCACTCCCAACTCGCCTAGAAACTTCCATAACCACACATCCTCCTTTACCACATCTGATGCGATAATATACTCCACTTCACAAATAGAATTAACTACTATATGTTGCTTGGAACTTTTCCAGCAGACTGCTCCACCATTTAGGGTAAACACAAAACTCGACACACTTTTACTATCATCACTATCTGACTGAAAACTGGAGTCAGTATTATTGACTCCATTATTGATTTTGATGATAAACAAAATACTTAAGTATAAGTTGAGTACTAACTATTTCTTTAAAGTATATTTTTATAGAAAAATGTACTCATCAATTCAACAAAATTTGATTGCTTGTCAAAAATGAAGAAATTCCTTCCATGAATGAAAGATTAGTTTTAAATGGACTTAAGTACTTGAAGATTATTTGAAAGGACTTGGTAGTCTAGCACAAATTGGTTTCAACAGAGGTTCAATGGTTTTTGAAGAAATCTCAGCAAGTATCAACTCAAAGTGTCGACTCATAACTCAAGTGCCGACTCATGACAATGGAAGTGTCGAGTCAAGCTAGTACACAGAAAGAATTTCAGATGGCATAGCTAAAGAGTTGACTCATGGTAGTCAAGTGTCGACTCAAGGTGTTGACTCAAGGATCAGCTCAAGGCTTGAGAAAATATTGATACAGAACTTGCTGAAATTGAAGACTTGCCTGAAGTGTCAACTCATGGATGTCAAGTGTCGACTCAAGTATCGACTCACCAGAAGAAGTGTCGACTCACCTGAGAACTCCAGAGATCTTCAATGAAGATATTTGAACTTGGTGTCAACTCATGGAACTTAAGTGTTGACCCTAAGTATCGACTCACAGCTTGATGTGTCGATACTTGGAGTTCTAGAAACAGTAATGGCTAGTTTTTCAAATGCAAAACTCGACCCTCTGGCTCCCAATGGATAGTTTTTCATGTATAACGGTCATAAACTGACTTTGAGGCCTTGGAAAGGTATTTAAGTGATTTAAATCAAATTGAAACAAGACATGATCAATAATAGAAAAAGAAAAGCAAGTGCATTTACTCTCATTCATTGAGAGCAACCACCTTCAAGCAAAGAGAAGTAAGCATTCAAAGCCTTCAAGAGCATTCAAGTCCAACATTCTTGAAAATTGATTGAGGCTTCATCAAGTTGAAGATAGCAATTCCTCAAAGCTTCAAAGAGATATCCACTTTTATTAAGAAAGCTTTTCTTGTTACTTTACTTTAACTCTATCTTTGTTGTAAAGGTTTTTGGTTAGCCTATTGAAAAACCAAGGAGATTTTTGGTTAGCCTATTAGAAAAGGGTTAGCCTATTAGAAAACCAAGGAGGTTATTGGTTAGCCTTGAAAACCAATGAGATTATTGGTTAGCCTTGAAAACCAAGGAGGTTATTGGTTAGCCTTCAAAACCAAGGAGGTTGTTGGTGAGCCTTAAAACCAATTAGGTTCTTGGTTAGCCTGCAAAACAAGGGAGGTTTTGACTTGTGAGCCTTGTGAAAACAAGTCGGGTTTTGATTAGTGAACCCAAAAAATTAATCGACTATAATCGTGGAGATTATAGTGAATTTCCAAGTGGACCTTGGAGAGTGGATGTAGGTGCATTGGGAAGCACTGAACCACGATACTTAGATTATATTTATAATTGCTTGTCTCTCTCTCTTTCTCTTGCTCTTATATTTATTATTTTTAAATTTTTGCTGCATACTCTTTAAGAGCATATTACTATTGCATCTTATTGCACTTAAGTTGTTTATTGAATTAGTGCACACTTGTATTTAATTTTTTAGAAATCTAATTCACCCCTCCTCTTGGATTGCTTACTGGGCAACAAGTGGTATCAGAGCCACATTCTCAGTATATAGATCTAACCACCTTGAGTAAAGATCTATGGCAACCCCCCTTGGTACTAGTGTAGTTGAGAGACAAGCCTCAAATAGATCTCCATATTTTAATGGAACAAATTATACTTATTAGAAAGAGAGAATGGAAATTTACATACATTCAATAGATTATAATTTATGAAAAGTTGTTGATAAGGGTCCACATATTCCTTCAATTATGGTTAATGTGTTTCCATCCCAAAGCTCGAAGAGGATTGGGATGAAAATGACATTAAACAGTCTGAAATTAATGCGAAAGCAATGAATCTTCTTTATTATGCATTAGATCCTAGTGAATTCAATAGGATTTATACATACATATCTGCTAAGAAAATATAGGACACACTTGAAGTTATCCACGAGGGTACTGATCAAGTGAAAAATATAAAAGTAAACATGTTAGTGCACATTTATGAGATGTTCCGAATGGAACCAAATGAATCTATCATTGACATGTACACTAGATTCACAAACATTGTTAATGGCATGAGAAGTTTAGGAAAAGTCATGTCTAATGCATATCTTGTTAACAAAATTCTCAGGTCACTTCCAACTTCATGGGATCCAAAGGTGACCACTAAACAAGAAGCTAAAGATGTTGATAAATTACCGTTGGAGCAACTAGTGGGATTGCTCATGACTTATGAGCTAAATCTGAAGCAGCAATCTATGGACTTGGATAAAAAGAAAAAGGGGATAGCCTTCAAGTCTACAATTCAAGAAGAATCCTCAAATGAAGAATCAGAAGAAGAATAAGAGGATAAGAGTGAGGAAGCCCTTCTAGTAAGGAAGTTCAGAAGATTTATGAAAAGAAAAAAATTTCCTTACAAGAAAAGGTTCCAAATAAGTAAAGACAAGGGAAAAGAAAAGGAGAAAGAAAAACATAAGGAGAAGGAGGTGCCATCATGCTTCGAATACAAGAAGCCCGGACATTATAAGTTTGACTGCCCTCTCTTAAAGAAATCAAGAAAGAAACTTAGAAAGAAAGCTATGATAGCGACCTGGAGTGACAGCGAGGACTCCAGCTCAGATGAAGAACCAACTGAAGTCACCAATCTATGTTTCATGGCACAACAAGAACAAGAAGAGATAATTTCTGACTCTGAAGTAGATTTTACTTTTGATGAATTGAAAAATGCATTTGATGAATTGATGCATGATTATAAATTAATTTTATCTGAAAATAGAAAATTGAAAAAGCATGGAAATAGTTTTTTATATGAAAACAATTCTCTTTTAAATGAAGTTAGTGAATTGAAAAGTAAACTTGATGTTTTAGAAAAGAAAAACAAAGCTTTAACAATGAAAAATAAAGTTTTAAAAAGATCTAAAACTATTGTTTCAAATGGTGATCTTTTAAAGAAAAACAAAGATCTAGAGATAGAAAACAAAAATTATAAAGATGAACTTGATAAAATAAAACCCTTTATTGAAAAGTTCACTTATAATTATGAAAGATTAAATCTTCTTTTAAATAATCAAAGAGCTATTTTTAACAAAGCAGAATTAGGATATAAACCTCAAAACCATCAAAGGTACTTCAAAAATTTTTTTGTACCTACATCATCAAGCATTACATATTTTTCATGTAAAAAATTAGGTCATAAAGCTTTTCAATGCAATTTAAGAAAAATCAATAATTTTGGAAAGATTTGGATTCCAAAAGGAACCAATTTAAACACTAACCCTACAAGACCCAAGTTGGCTTGGGTACCTAAAAACAAAACTTGATTTGTTTTACAGGTGTGTCTTACAACCAAGAAAAATAACAGGCTATGGTATCTTGATAGTAGTTATTCAAGATACATGACAGGAGATGTGAAGTAATTCATCTCACTTGAGGCAATAAATGGAGGGAGTGTGACCTTTGGAGATAATGGTAAAGGAAAAGTCATTGGTATTGATAAGATTCACATCACCCCTTCTACTTGTATCAATAATATATTTTTAGTTGAGGGTTTAAAGTGTAATCTTTTAAGTATTAGTCAATTTTGCGATAAGGATTTTCAAGTTATTTTCGAATCATCTTTTTGCATGATTGCTAGTCCTGATAAAAATAGAGTAAAATTCATTGGAAAAAGGCATGGTAATATATATCTAGTAGACTCAGATAATCTATCTTTATCAAATGGAGAATGCCTAGTTACAATGAATTCTACTATAAATGAGACTAGTTGGCTTTGACATCGTAGACTAGGTCATGCTAGCAAGTATTTAATTTAAAAACTTTCTAAAAAGGATTTAATAATAGATTTTCCAAAACTTGGTTTTGAAAAGGATAAAGTTGTGAAGTATGCCAATTTGGAAAACAAGTAAAAACATCTTTTAAACCTAAAGGTTTTCCTACAACTACTAGGCCATTAGAACTACTCTACATGGATCTCTTTGGATAAACTAAAATATCTAATATAGGAGGTAAGAGATATGGATTAGTTATAGTGGATGGTTTTTCATGGTTTACATGGATTTTATTTCTTGCTCACAAAAATGAATTATTTTATGCTTTCATGAGATTTTATCGAAAAGTTTCAAATGAAAAAGGTACTTCAGTAATTTACATTCATAGTGATCATGGTTCTGAATTTGAAAATTAGGATTTTGAAAACTTTTGCAATGAAAAAGGGATTGAACACAAATTTTCTATACCTAGGACACCTCAATATAATGGGGTTGTAGAAAGAAAAAATCATACTTTAGAAGAAATGGCACGTACTATGCTTTATGAAAATGATTTGCCGAGATATTTCTGGGCTGATGCAGTTAATACTACTTGTTATATTTTGAATCACATTTTAATTCATCATATTTTAAAGAAAACACTTTATGAACTTTGGAATCAAAGAAAACCAATTTTAAAATATTTTCGAGTTTTTGGTTGTAAATGTTTTATTTTGAATAATGGTAAAGACAACTTGAAAAAATTTGATGCAAAGTTTGATGAATGTATCTTCTTAGGATACTCTACATCAAGCAGGACATACAGAGTTTTTAATAAGAGAACCTTAGTAGTAGAGGAGTCTGTACATGTAGTCTTTGAAGAGTCTGCTAACAAATTTTCTAGAAAAGATGATATTTCTGATGCATGTGTAGGTGCTGAAAAGTTAAAGAAGCTGACATTAGAAGATCAACCTTTTCAACAAGGTGAAGAAGATCAAGACAAAAATGAAAGAGAAGAAGCCATACAATCCATACCAAAGAATCAAGATCTATCTAAGGAGTGGAGGTATACTCATGGACATCCTAAGGAGTTAATCCTAGGTGATCCATCAAAAGGGGTAAGAACAAGATCTTTAATTAGAAATGAATGTGATTATATTGTTTTTGTTTCTTAAATTGAACCAAAATATTTTGAAGATGCTGAAAAAGACTCAAATTAGATCAATGTAATGCAAGAAGAATTAAATCAGTTTGAAAGAAACAATGTTTGGACTCTAATAGAAAGACCTTCTAATATTTTAATTATCGGCACGAAATGGATATTTAGAAATAAATTGGATGAAAATGGTCTTGTTACTAGGAACAAGGCTAGACTGGTTGCTAAAGGTTATAATTAAGAGGAAGGTATTGATTTTGATGAAACCTTTGCAATTGTTGCTAGACTTGAAGCCATTATATTATTTCTAGCATTTGCATATTTTGTAAACTTCAAACTTTTTCAAATGGATGTTAAAAGTGCTTTTCTAAATGGTTATATAGCAGAAGAAGTATTTGTTGAACAACAACCTGGTTTTGAAAATCATGCACATCTTGATCATGTTTTTAAACTATACAAAGCATTTTATGGTTTAAAGCAAGCACCCCGAGCATGGTATGAAAGACTCAGCAAGTTTTTGATTGAAAATGATTTTTCTAGAGACTATATATTAACATAACTTTATTTCTAAAGAAGAAAAATGATGACTTATTAGTAGTACAAATTTATGTTGATAATATTATATTCGGTATTACTAATGAGATTCTTTGTCAAGAGTTTGCCAAGCTTATGCAGGGAGAGTTCGAAATGAGCATGATGGGAGAACTCAATTTTTTTCTCAGACTCCAAATCAAGCAAACTAAGGATAGAATCTTCATCAACCAAGCTAAGTATACAAGAAGAATCTTGAAGAAGTTTAGGATGGAGACTACTAAGTCAATAGGTACACCTATGAGCCTCTCTTGTAAACTTGACAAAGATGAACATGGTAAATCCATTGATAAAAAATTATATAGAGGAATGATTGGTTCTTTATTATATTTGACTGCTAGTAGACCAGATATAATGTTCAGTGTATGTATGTGTGCTAGATATCAGTCTGATCCTAAAGAGTCTTATTTGTTGGCTATTAAGCGTATATTTAGATACTTATCTGGTATAATTAATATTGGTTTGTGGTATTCTAGAAATCATCTATTGATTTAATTAGATTTTCTGATGCTGATTTGCTGGGTATAAACTTGATAGAAAAAGTACTAGTGGAACTTGCCAATATCTTGGAGTTAACTTAATCTCATGGTTTAGCAAGAAACAAACTTCAGTTGTACTATCCACAACTAAGGCTAAGTATATTGCAGTAGGAAGTTATGCCTAAATCTTGTGGATTAAGCTACAACTTGAAGATTTTGGAATCAAACTAACTAAGACACCCATAAGATGTGATAATACTAGTGCAATATGCTTAACTAAAAATCCTATTCAGCACTCAAGAAGTAAACATATTGAAATTAGGCATCATTTTATCAGAAATCATATTGAAAGCAATGATATTGTACTTGAATTTGTTAGTACTGAAATGCAATTAGCTGATATATTGACTAAACCTCTCCAAGAAGATCGGTTCAGTATGATTAGAAGTGAACTTGGGGTCATCAACCCTTTTGATTGAAAAATTCCATCTCTTCATATTCTTTGATCCTTGAATGATCAAATTTGCTATTAATTATGGTTCATCTCCTTGAATTCCATTGAAATTCAATTCATTTTGATCAAAGCTTCATTTCTTATTTTTTTTTGATTTTAGGTCGAAGTGTCGACACTTGGAAGTGTTGACACCTAGAAGTGTCGACACTTGACTCTGTGTCATGAGTCGACACTTGAACGGAGATAGACTGAAAGAAAAGTAAGAAAACAAAGTGTTTTTGTTGTCTTCTTCCTTCCAAATCGAGCCGACTCATCCCCAACACTATTCCAATGACTCCTTCCCTCCAAATTTCAACTTTAAATCTCTCAAATCCTCGTTTGGGATGGATTTTCCTTTAGGTTCTACCTTTTTCCCCCTTCCTCCTTGATTTTGCACCATAGAAACCCTAGGTTTCTTCCCCTCTTGCATTTCCATCTTGTATCTTTGAAATGGGCCCTAGGAAGCAAGTTGTCCGGCATACAAGACCATCCAATCAAGAAGAAGAAAGGAGAACAAAGGCACGACATGAGGCTAGAGCAATTATGGAGCCTGAGATTCTGGCCAAACCTCTCTTTCCTGCAGCGAATCGCATGGGATCGAAGACCATTGTCAGAGGACATCATGTAGACTTCGATTTCATTGATCAGTAACAGTTTAGGATAGGTAAGTAGTTTAAGGATGCAAGATTGGTGCCATTTTGCTCCTTGATAGAGAAATTTTACCCGGGTTTGATTTGAGATTTCTATGGTTCACTCGCCCGAGGTAGTGATGGATGGATTGCTCAGGTGAGAGGCAGAGATGTCCCAGTGTCCGTAAAGATTCTGAGCAGAGTATGGGACTTATCCATGAGAGGATCTATAGTAGACAGTTTAGTGGACAGGGTTAGTGGTCTCCATTGCATTGTTGAGACAGATGATTTACCTGAGAGAGCCACTATTGTAGCTTCGAGATTATCTGCTGAGATGAGGTTGCTGCATCATATAGTAGCCCAGATTCTTCTATCGAAGACTGGCCATTTCAACTTCATCACAGAGAGGGAGCTGTTAGTGATGGTTTCTCTGGTACAGCACACTCCTGTATGCCTACCGATACTCATGGTACATCAGCTGATGGAGGCATCTATCAGCCAGATATTGTGTCTGCCCTATGGGATGGGCTTGACTTTACTGTTTAAAGCTTATGGAGTAGTGATGGATGATGAGCCCTACCGGCAGCTACTGCATACTGATGTCTATGACATTAGATTTCTTCACCGAATGGGGTACCAGCTTGTTAGAGGCCAGTGGAGATGGTGCGTATCTGGTCAGGCCACTGACAGAGATAAGGATATAGTGAAGGAGGAGCGCATCTTTTCGGGTGAGGCAGGGCCCTCAGAGCCACCCACTGATATGCCTGAGGTACAACCCGAGCCTTCAGCATAGCCAGAGCTAGCTCCTCAGCCTAAGGCAGCATGGTCAGATATCCCTGAAGTTTCAAAGAGTCTAGAGGACAGGGTCTCTCACATTGAGATTAAGGTGATGATCATTCATCAACGAGTCGACAGGTTTCACATGGAGATGAGAGAGAGCCATCGAGGACTAAGAGATGGGATCTCTGCCATTCTATCTGCTTTGGGTAGACCCTCTTCCGGCAAAGCCCCTAATATTTTGGCTCCAGCTGTTCAGCTCCAGCACCACCTACTCCTGGACTAGATTTGGATGATGATGAGACTGTCTCTGATGACTTTGACATTGCATATCTGATGACAGAGCCAGTACCAGAGACTGCAGCTGACCTTCCTAGAAGTTCCATTCATGATCCATCTAGTTCATCTTTCCAGACTCCTATTTTACCCACTCCTCTCTCCAGACCTGCTAATCACACTTCCATTCTAGCACCTACTCCTGTCATACCTTCATATTTTGATACACCTATTATTCATTCTCCCCCATTGCATACATCTTCCCTTATCAGGGAACTAGGATTTTATACTCTTGGTTTCCATCATTTTGATTCAGGTCCTATCTTTGATCATACACTAATTGATACTATTTTTGATACTGTCATTCCTATCAGTTCTATTCTTGCTGCTGACATAGCTTTTACCTCTTCTACACCAGCTAGAGATAGGACATATGTTAGACGTAGAGGACGAGACCATCGTGTTCCATCGAGACCGACCAGGACCCGTCTTCATGATCTTCGATCTATATGGCCTTGATCCCGTTCTTTTACTGATACAGGACTGATCGAGATTGGATCCTCGAAAGACGAGGACCGTGCTTAGGATAGTCTCTATGATTAGCTAGTTTCTATTTCTGTACTACATGTATGCTTTTATGTTTATCTACTTTATGTATCAAACTTGTATCAATGTATGAAATATTATGAATGATTGAAATGTTCTACTTCATACCTATGTCTTTAGATGATATCTCCTCTGAATGAATGAATTACATTACTTAATTTCAGTGTTTTAATTTCACTATTTTCTCTTTTCCTTTTTAATGTTGACAAAAAGGGGGAGAGGTAAGTATAAAAGATAAAGGGAAAAGATAAGATGAAAGGTAAGTAAGCATAAAAGATGAAGGTGAGATAAGATAGATGAAAGGTATATATATTTCTTGTGCAATGAAGATAAAATGAAAAATCATTTGTGTTTGATAAAAATATTTTGAGCATTGAGTGAGGGGGAGTTATCCCTCCTTTGGATTGCAAAATCTATTTTGCTAAAATTTCTTGCAAAATCCTTAATTTCAGATGTTTAATTTCAGCTTTTTGCCTTTGAAAGATCTTTGAAAATCAATTTTTTGAATCACCTCTTGAGGGGGAGTATTTATACTCTTCAATCTATTGTTTAAAATTCTTCTTTGGTTACTTTTATCTTGTTTCATTGCTGAATTTATTATTCTTAAGCATGTTCTCTTTAGAGTATCATGATACATAAATTTCCTTTTTAGCTTCGATACTCTTAGTTCAAATTCAATTCAAATGATCTTTTAAAATTCATCTCTTATCTTTCTTTATTTGAATACATAATATAATAAGATTTATGTCTATTGAAAATGTCTCTTAAGAGCTTATCATGTAAATTATACTTAAAAGTTTTGTCATCATCAAAAAAGGGGAGATTGATGACTCTGTTATTGATTTTGATGATAAACAAAATACTTAAGTATAAGTTGAGTACTAACTGTTTCTTTAAAGTATGTTTTAATAAAAAAATGTACTCATCAATTTAACAATATTTGATTGCTTGCCAAAAATGAAGAAGTCCCTTCCATGAATGAAAGATCAGTTTTAAATGGAATTAAGTACTTGAAGATTGCTTGAAAGGACTTAGTTAGTCCAAAACAAATTGGTTTCAGCAGAGGTTTAATGGTTTTTGAAGAAATCTCAGCAAGAGTCGACTCAAAGTGTTGACTCATAACTCAAGTATCGACTCATGACAATGGAAGTGTCGACTCAAGCCAGTATGCAGAAAGAGTGTCAAATTGCACAACTGAAGTGTTGACTCATGCCAGTCAAATGTTGACTCAAGGATTGGCTTAAGGCCTAAGAAAAATTTGATACAGAACTTGCTAAAATTGAAGACTTGCCTGAAGTGTCGACTCATGGATGTCAAGTGTTGACTCACCAGAAGAAGTGCCGACTCACCTGAGAATTCCAGAGAGCTTCAATGAAGATATTTGAACTTGGTGTCAACTCATGGAACTTAAGTGTCGACCCTAAGTGTCGACTCACAGCTTGAAGTGTCGACACTTGGAGTTCTGGGAATGGTAATTGCTAGTTTTTCAAACACAGAACTAGACCCTCTTGGCTCTCAATGGCTAGTTTTTCATGTCTAACGGTTATAAACCAACTTTGAGGCCTTGGAAAGGTATTTAAGTGATTCAAATCAAATCTAAACAAGATAGGATCAACAATAGTAAAAGAAAAGCAAGTGCATTCACTCCCATTCATTGAGAGCAACCACCTTCAAGCAAAGAAAAGTTTCAAAGCATTCAAAGCATTCAAGAGCATTCAAGTCCAACATTCTTAAGCATTGATTGAGGCTTCATCAAGTTGAAGACAATAATTTCTCAAAGTTTCAAAGAGATATCCACTTTTATTAAGAAAGCTTTTCTTGTTGCTTTACTTTAACTCTATCTTTGTTGTAAAGGTGAAGACAACAATTTCTTAAAGCTTCAAAGAGATATCCACTTTTATTAAGAAAGCTTTTCTTATTGCTTTACTTTAACTCTATCTTTGTTGTAAAGGTTTTTGGTTAGCCTATTGGAAAACCAAGGAGGTTATTGGTTAGCCTTGAAAACCAAGGAGGTTATTGGTTAGCCTTGAAAATCAAGAAATTTGTTGGTGAGCCTTAAAACCAATTAGGTTTTTGGTTAGCCTGCAAAACCAAGGGGGGTTTTGACTTGTGAGCCTTGTGAAAACAAGTCGGGTTTTGATTAGTGAGCCTGGAAAACTAATCGGTTCTAATCGATGGAGATTATAGTGAATTCCCAAGTGAACCTTGGGGAGTGGATATAGGTGCATTAGGAAGCACTGAACAACTATACTTAGATTGTGTTTGTGATTGCTTGTCTCTCTCTCTCTCTTTCTCTTGCACTTACATTTATTGCTTTTAAATTTTTGCTACATACTCTTTAAGGGAATATTACTATTGCATCTCATTATACTTAAGTTGTTTATTGAATTAGTGCACACTTGCATTTAATCCTTTAGAAACCCAATTCATTCCCCCTCTTGGGTTGCTTACTGGGCAACAAGTATACCCCACAAGTTTTAAGTCAGAATCTCCATAAATAAGCCATTGGTCTTTAGTATTTCTTAAATACTTAAGAATATTCTTAACAACTTTTGAATGAGCTTCACCTAGGTCAGACTGATATCTGCTCACTATCCCTAGTGAGTATGCCATGTTTGGTCTAGTACATAACATAGCATACATAATAGAACCCACTAGCGAAGCATATTGAATCCTACTCATATGCTCTCTTTCCTCAAGAGTTGTCACACAATCCTTCTTGGAAAGAGTAATTCCAGGACCTATCAAAAGATAGCCCCTTTTGGAATTCTTCATGCTAAACTGCTTCAGCATAGTATATATGTACATAGATTGGGACAGTCCCAAAAGCCTCTTTCTTAGATCTATCTCTATAAATCTTTATACCTAGTATATATGAGGCTTCATCCAAGTTTTTCATAGAGAATTGAGATGAAAGCCAGACCTTTATTCCTTGTAATGCTGGAATGTCATTCCTGATTAGGAGAATGTCATTCCTGATTAAGAGAATATCATCCATATACAAAACAAGAAATACAACTACAGAACCATTTGCCCACTTATATATATAAGGTTCTTCTTCATTCCTAACGAAGCCATACATCTTGATGCACTTATCAAAATGCATGTTCCAACTCTGAGAAGCCTGCTTCAATCTATAAATGGACCTCTAAAGCTTGCACACTTTAGACTCATCTATGGATGTGAACCCTTCAGGCTGCATCATATACACCTCTTTTTCTAGCTCACCATTTAAGAAAATTGTTCGGACAACCATTTGCCAGATTTCATAATCTAAATATGCCGCTATAGCAAGCATAATTCGAATGGACTTAAGCATTGCCATAGGAGAGAACATCTCATCATAGTCAATACCATAATGCTGATGATATCCCTTGGCAACCAGACGAGCTTTATAGATCTCTAGCTGCCCATCTGCACCCCATTTCCTCTTGAAGATTCACTTGCACCCAATGGGTTTTATCCCTTCAGGTGGATCAATAAATGTCCATACATTGTTGACTTCCATGGGCTCCATTTCGGATTTCATATCTCCCAGCCATGATTCAGAATTAGACCTTGACATTGCATTCATATAGGTGATTGGGTCCTCATTATTCTCATCAAGCTCAATAGGATCACCGTCTCAGACCAAGAAATCGTAATATCTGTCCGGTTGACATGGTACTCTACCAGATCTCCTTAATGGTTACACTATGGGCTCTGGATATGATCTAATCAAATCCGGTTCTATAGAGGCCTTAGATTGAGAAGGTTCTTCTATCTGTTGAACTTCCCAAAGTTCAACCTTAGTAGCTTGAGTGCCTTCACCAAGGTACTTCCTTTCTAAAAAGGTTGCTCTAAGACTGACAAACAACTTTTGTTCCTCAGGCAGATAGAAATAATACCCTTTGAATTCTTTGGGATACCCAACAAAAAAATACTTATCAGACTTAGGTCCTAGCTTATCCATCTCCAAACGTCTATTATAAGCCGAACACCCCCAAACCCGAAGGTGAGAGAGAGTTGGCTTGCATCCAGTCCATATCTCATATGGTGTTTTATCAACGGATTTACTTGGAACTCTATTCAGAAGGTAGGATGCTAGCTCAAGAGCATATCCCTAAAAGGATTTGGTAGACTTGCTAAGCCCATCATGGATCGAACCATGTCCAACAGAGTTTGATTCCTCCTTTCAGACATACCATTTAATTGAGGTATCCCTTGAGGAGTCCATTGAGAGAGAATCCCATTCTCCTCAAGATAAGTCAGAAACTTGTTGAAAGGATATTCACCATCTCGATCTGATCGAAGGGTTTTAATAAACTTCTCAGTTTATTTTTCAACTTCATTATGATAATGTTTGAACATTTCAAATAAATCAGATTTATGTCTCATCAAGTAGACATAACCGTACCTCGATAGGTCATCTATGAATGTAATGAAATAATTATATCCACCTCTTACACTGATATTCATAGGTCCACATACATCAGTATGTACTAGACTTAGAATATCATTGGCTCTATCACCTTTTCCAGTAAAAGGTGACTTGGTCATTTTTCCAAGAAGACAAGATTCACAAGTTGGTAAAGATTCACTCTCAGTGATATCTAGGAGACCATCTCCTACCAACTTATTTATCCTATTCTTATTTATATGACCTAGCCTATAGTGCCAAAGAAAAGTATCATTGACTTTATCTAACCTAGGGCATTTATTAGCCTATACAATATACTAACAGGCTATGACAGTACATATACACCATTCTTCATTTGTCCAAATATCACATCAGAACCATTCAACATGATTTTGCAAACATCATTCTTTATAGATAATTCATAACCATCTTTGGTCATCAGGACTACAGAAATGATATTCACTAAAAAGGAAGGACAAAAATGACAATCATTAAGAATGACAGTACAAGACTCAAAATGCAAAGAAATAGTTTCCAATGCCAGTACTGGAGCTTGACTTCCATTTTCAATGTTCAGAAACCTTTCACCACTTTCGAATCTCCTACTAACTTGAAGTCCCTGCAATGAATTACAAATGTGGTAAGGACTTCCAATATCTAATACCCAGCTATCAATATCACAAATAGAGAAACTATAAGAATTTATTATATAAATACCTTAAACAGCAATAGCTTGTTGCTTTCTCTTCCTTTGCCTGTTCGGATCTAGAGAAGCAAGGTAAGCAAAACAGTTTCGCTTCCGGTGACCCATCTTCTTACAGAAAAAGCACTATGCCTGACTCTTGTTAGCTTTGACCCTCTTAGTCTGACTAGGCCCAGCACTTTGCCCCTTCTTAGTTATCTTATTCTTTCTTTTCTTCTTTTTCCAAAGGGACGATGCTTTGCTCTAGAACCTCCTACTAAATTCACCAACCCTTTGTTGAGGTTGTGGTCTCTCTCATAAGTTTGTAGTAACCCTAACATCTCATGATAGTTTATTGTAGGTCTATTTATTTTGAAATTATCGAGAAAGACCTGGTAGGAAGGGGGTAGAGAATTCAGTATCGCATCCTTGCCGAGCTTTTCATGCAAAGGACATCCGAGTTTGTCCAAATGCTCAAATAACTCGATCATGTATATTACATGATCAGTTACCGAAGCTCCATCATGCATACGCATGTTATAGATGGTGGAAGAGATCCGATATCTCTCCACATCATTCAGAGTGCCAAAAGGCTCCTTTAACCTTTAAAGCATCTCTTTTGGCTAGGCTCCTCAAATTTGTGACTGAACTTGTCATTCATCATAGCCAATATAATACAACATACCATGGTGTGGTCAGAGATCCACTTTTGGTAAGTGTCCCTGACAGTGCTATGAGCATTGGGGGCTAGGATCTCAGGTGTCGAATCCATTTTCACATAAAGGATCTACTCGTGCTCCAGGACTATCATGAATTTTCGATACCCGCTATCGAAGTTAGGTCCAGAAAGTTTATCATTATCCAATAATAACCAGAGTGACAAAGTGGTCGACATTATCTGAAAAAGGAGAACAAGACCTATTAGTATATAAATCATTTTGAACATCCTAAAGACATGGATTTTAGTTTGAAGGTTTCTTCCACTATTTTACTTAGATTGGCAGCCTCTACACTCCAATTCGATGAATAACTTTTATCCTTTAGCACGTACCAGGACTTAATAGACTACACATGAGCCCGACTTTGGCCGGCCAACCCATATGCACTAAAGGTAAGTACATATCAATTGCTTCTCTAAGCAATTCCTAGTATTCATTTTGCCCTAAGGGTTCTCACAATCGGTCTTTGGGCCTCCTATTGAAAGTTTTGGTTAGGTCCAACCATTAACATGATCAAATTCAATGCTTCTAACTAACCCATGATCAAGCCCCGCTTTGGCTGGCCCACTTGACCATATGTTAAGATAGTCGTATTGAGCCATCATATGTTGAATGACAATTCCACTCACCTGATGACCATCCGTTCCTTGGAACTGTCGATGATCACCCAACTTATGGACTCATTACCAATCCAACTTAATGGGAGTCTAAGACCTAGGCTATCACATAACTTAGTCTTTTTATTGACCTAATAATTTAGAGGATTTAAATTTTGTGACATATGAAAAGAAAGCATGGACCTTGATCAAGAAAGCTCCCACCAAACTCTTAGAGGGTTTCAAGATCAAATTAGTCCATGGGCACCTTAAACCAGTCAGACTGATTAACCTTAGTTAACATGGGTCAACACGAATCAATAGATAATCTAATCAAATATAACTCACCATATTAGCTAGGTAAGTAAGATCAAGGGATGGGTTTAGACACCAACCATGAGTTGGCCAGGTAAAAGTTAGCCCCAGAAAATCTTGATCACCAATGTCAAACTTACCTTAGACACCAAGTGGTTTACTAGACTCAATCAGACTAACCTAAAGACTCAGGCTCACCACGAAGCCACCAATCAAGTTCATTTAGATGTATGGACTGATCTAGCTAACTATTAGAGAGATCTATAGAAAAGAGACCTAATTCAACTTTTGATTAGTCTTTTCTCTATTTAATCCATTCATCTAAACTTAGGTCTAACCCATTTAAGGACCAAATTCTAGTTAATCCAATTAACCCATGGTTTATCAATCATGACTTAAGATTAGAATCACATCCTAAATCTTAAAAGGTTTCAAAAATATAACTTCATTCTCAATTAAGTGTAACATGCCAACAGAAACATTTTCAATTAACCCAAACTTTGAAACAATTTCAAAAGCAAATGAAGCAATTTTACAAAAAATATCAACTTTAAATTTACTATTTTCAAGTTTTCCTTGTTCTTTTGTTCTCAGATCTGAGTTGACTCATGCAGGGAGGAGTCAGATCAGATAGAATAATTTTCTTTGTTCTGTAAAGATGAGTCGACTCGAGTAGGAGGCAAGTCAGCTCGTCTGCCTGGGCAGAAAACAGTAACTGTAAAATTTGAAGCTTTTTAATTGAACTTTTCAAAATCCTAGATCTTGCACCCTTTAGATCTTATCTAAACATAGCTATAATCCACAAACATAGATTAAAATAATTTTAACCTATCAAATCCCTCACTTTGTTCTTCATAAGGTCATGACACAGCGGCACCCCTGAAAGATTGTGCCCTGAAAGCCAATTGAAATATTGTAATTTTGATCCCAAAATCAATGAATTGACATTTTATAAAGGCATTATTTTCATCATTTGCTGTGTCTTTTTGATTTTATGATGAACCCCATAGATTAGGGCTATGGTTCTAGGGTTATGATGAGATCATACCAGTGAGACCTAAAGCCTTAAAACCCTAATCTAAAATATTCCTGGTCGATGGGACATTGAGTTGGGGATCAATGTTTCCGGCAAGACCAGCACATCCTATATATGTTTTGTAATGAGGGTGACTGATCTCACAGTCACTTATGTTTGACACTAATACTAGGATGTGAGTGTTCATTAGAGAATGAGTTCACTGAATTAATCCAGATTGAGAATATCTAATGGAACCTTATCTATTTGTCAATAGATAATTCTCATAGTGGGAGTAGTGCATGTGGTCCTTTGACCTGAGACTACCATAGTACCTTATATATATGAATCCATACTTTGGTTCGCAATCAATCATGACACTGAGTCATGCACGAGGTGATACTGGTTATGGTGGATTGTATATGAAGGTTGTGAGTAGGTCAACAAGGAATTGATCAGCCCTAGTAAGAGGGAATAGCATCCAGCTAATTTCAAATGATGGATTCAGGAAACCTTTGATCAAAGTATGAACATTAGAGTTATTTTCTAATGGTTAATTAATGAATCATCATTATAAAGATTGAGCTAGGGATGAATATGAAATTGGATTTGACAAGTATCCATATTCATAATCATATTCGGGATGCAAGTTGATCAAAGGACTGAATTGCCCGGTAACTCACCACTGAAGGGTATTTTGGTAATTCCACCAAAATTCCACATCTTCCGGGTAGACATGATACGTTGCTAGACATCAATCTTGTCTTGTAGGTATATGATTGAGTCATGGTAATTCAAATCAGTTAATTTGAATTAGATTCTAATTGACCGAGTCGAGCTAGTTTGAGTTGACCTAAATTGGCTTAGTTGAGATCTAACCGAATTAAGTCAAATAGAACTCGGACCTACTGCTGGCTAGGTGTGGAACCCAATGGGTCACACACAAAAGAAAATTGATGAAGGATTTAATTTGGAATTAAATCATGTTTACAGGATAAACACACTAGCATGTGTTGCAGACCAAATTTTTATTCGAATCAGATTCGAATTTGGTTCCGAATTGTGCTTAATTGGGTTCTAATTGAACCAGATTAAGGTCCAATTTATTTTTTAGGATATTGGGCTAACCCATGGCTGAACCCAAGTGAATTTAGTTCACTGAGACCCTCTCTCCAAGCCGCCCCCTCCCTTTTCTCACCCGCGCGCGCCAAGAAAGAGAGTCCACGCGTGTGGACTTCTCTTAAAATGCGTGAGAAAGAAAATAAATGTCGGAGAAATATCTGGAAAAGGGGCGATTCAGATCCTTGTCTGGCACCCTTGGATCTGGATATGATGGCCAGAAAAAATTAAGGAAAAGATCCATCGCTTTTCGATCGCAAATCCGTCTCCAAAAGTCGCGATTCTTCCTGAAGTTTTTCCGAGAGTCCTCCTCGTCGGAAAAACGAAAATTAAATCGGAGAATCATGATTTTTGATTGAGGGGACGCGTGAGGAATGAGGGATCATGATCCCTGGGGTTTCAGAGGGTTGCGTTGTTTCGAGATGACACCCCTCTGAGATCTATAAATAGGGTTGGGTTCTCGGGGGTTTTCACGTAACATAATTCAGAGATCCAATTCCCTTTCCTCCTCTCCAGAATACTCCTTTCCCTTGTTCTTGTTGGGTATTGTTTTCCTTACAGAGGTATCCTCTGTCGAAACTCTGACCCTAAACAAGAATAAGAAGAAGGTCTTGAACGGTAAAGGAAAGAAAAAGGAAAGGATCTGTTCTTCTTCTTTTCCTTCTTGAATTAAGACTTTGCCTGTCTTAATTTTTCTTCCAATTCAATTCAAGAAAAGGGATTCAAGAAAGGAAATTCTTGAAGAAAATTCAAGAAGAGGAAAGAAGGAAGAAAAGAAATTTTCAAGAAAGAAAATTTCAGCCTAAAAGTCCAAGAATTGAATTCTTGAAAAAGAATTCAAGAAGAGGAGCCAAGAACTAGAAATTGTTGTCTTCATCTTTTTCTGTGTGGATCACCATTGGAGGGTGAACATTTGGGCACCTGGTGGAGATTCAGAGTTTGGATTTTGCGATACAGGTTAGTATCTTAATTTGAGATTAAATCTTATATATACATTTTATATGTTTTAATTCTTTTAAGGAGATCTTGGGTTAAAGGTTTGGTGAAGATTTCAAAAGATAAAAATAAAAATTTTGAAATCTATGTTTCCGCCTTGCCATCAAACCTTACAGTGGTATCAGAGCCTCCTTATTAAGATTAAAATATATATGCTGAATTTTAGATGCATATTTATATAAGTAACATGAGATGTAATATATGTTTATTGTAATGTCACCAATTAGGGTTTTCACTCAAACCCTAATTATTGTAGAGATATGCATAGCCTTCTAGTCATCATACTAAAATAAGGTTGCCCTGGCATAATGGTGGATCCATTATGTGGTAAATGGTTGTCCTAGTATGATGGCACACTATGGCACATATTTGCTAAAATGTGCTTTGTTTTAATAAAGCCCTCTTTAAAACATATTAAGTTGTAGTGTCATATACCAAAAGCAAAAATAATCAATATGATTATTTTATCATTCGGTGTCTAAGAAAAGTGGTTCATGATCGGTAAAGAGGACGTGGTTTTTAATTGGTTCCGTTGACTGACCTGGCCAATTCTTATTGGTGTCTAAGGAAAGCAACGGGGGGACTCCCACCACTCTCCCACTTACCTGGCCGGTATGATTAACTTAATTATTGATTGATATGCTTAGTGTAATATTCACTACATATGGCCTTCCTTCATGCCAAGTCATTATTATGTTATGATCCATATTAGGTTTGTTGTGTACACACAAGGCCTTTTTTCTTTATGGTGACTAACATAATTTTTGCTTGGTACATTTGATGCTTATGGAATGATTTAATATAATACTTTGTTGTGTACACACAAGGGTATTATAATTAATATCATGACTATATAGTAATGAAGGGTCTAACTTAACTAAAATATTATAGTTTGTTGTGTACACACAAAGCTATTAATATTTTAGAGGCCAAGATAAGTTGAGAATTGTATGAATTACAATTGGAAAGAGTTTTCCTACCTTTGAACTTATATAAGATTTGTTGTATACACACAAGGTCTTTTATGAGGAATTAGGATCTCAACCCCACTAAGAGAACCAATTAGGGTTTTCTCGATCATCACATTGAGGGTTATGATGCTTGATAAAATAGTGGGAGACATAATTAAGTTAAAGTCCTAATTTAATTATGTGTTGTCAACATTGATTGTTTGCTTATGTAATGTTGTTTGTTAATGTAGATTAAATGGCATCTTCACTCTCACTCCGTAGCATTCTTGATGCAAATAAATTGACTGGACCAAACTATGTTGATTGGTTGAGAAACCTGAAGATAGTACTCAGCCAAGAAAGAATTTCTTATATTCTTGATACCCCAACCTTGGAACCATTAGGGGAAGATGCCTCACAAGAGGATAAGACCACATATAACACATGGCAAAATGACTCACTTACTGTCAAGTGTATAATGCTTGCCTCTATGACCAATGAGTTACAGAGGCAACATGAAAGCATGGACACAAACTCCATATTGCTCAATTTAAAAGAACTTTATGGAGAACATAGTCGAACTGCAAGATATGAAATATCTAAGCAGTTATTCCGTGCAAGGATGACAGAAGGTACATCCGTACAAGACCATGTATTAAAGGTTATTGACCTAATCACCCGATTGGGTCAATTAGGTTTTGTTATGGATGGGGAGTTGAATCAGGATTTAATCCTGCAGTCACTCCCAGAGTCATTTTCATAGTTTGTTCTTAATTATCATATGAACAAACTTAACACTTCCTTGCCTGAGCTGTTGAATATGTTAAAAATAGCAGAGAGCCATTTAAAGAAAAATAAGGCTCCACTTCTTCTTGTAGATGGTGTAAACAAGAAGAAAATAGGCAAAAAGGGTTCCAAGAGGAGGTTAAACCCAAAAGGGGGCATCAAGAAAAAGAAAGGAAAGAAGGCCTCCGGACAAATGACCTGCTTTCATTATGGCAAGCCGGGTCACTGGAAAAGAAACTGCAAGGTTTACCTTGCAAGTGTGAAGCCTGGTGCTAGTGATGCACCAAAAGGTATGTATGAGATACATGCAATTTTGTCATTAGACTCTTCTAATTCAAACTCTTGGGTATTGGATACTGCTTGTGGTCATCATATCTGCAAATCATTGCAAGGACTACAGAACATTAGAGTTTTGAAGGAAGGCGACTTCGAGCTCTACGGTGCTGGAGGAGATTCCATCCAAGCAGAAGCTGTAGGGACTTATATGTTGAAGCTGCCTTCTGGGAATATTTTAGAGTTAAAAAATTGTTATTTTATACCTAGAATCATTAGAAACATCATATCTGTACCCTTGTTACTTAAACAAGGATATATTATGAATGTAATGAGCAGTGGCTGCTCAATCAGTTTTTCTAATGAAATAATATTTAATGGCATATTTTGCAATGGTCTCTTAACTTTATCTTCTGATGACAATATACTACATGTTAGTAATAAACGAAAAAGAGATGAAGTAAACAATACTTTACTTTGGCACTGTCGTCTTGGACATATTAGTGAGCAGAGGATTAACAAGTTATACAAGGAAAAATTCCTTAATCCTTATGACTATGAATCATTAGGAACTTGTGAATCATGTCTCATGGGTAAAATGACCAAGACTCCATTTAGTGGACATAATGAAAGGACAACAGAGTTATTAGGACTCATACACACTGATGTATGTGGACCTATGACAACTCAGGCCAAGGGTGGATACTCATATTTCATCACATTCACTGATGATTTTTCAAGGTACGGATTTGTGTATCTAATGAAACATAAGTCCGAAGCTTTTGAAAAATTTTTTGAGTATCAAAGTATGGTAGAGAAACAAACGGGGAAAAGTATCAAGATCCTTCGATCAGATAGAGGAGGTGAATACTTATCCACCGAGTTTCTTGATCACCTTAAACAAAAGGGAATCATCTCTGAATGGACTCCTCCTTACACACCACAATTAAATGGTGTTGCTGAAAGGAGAAATCGTACTTTATTAGATATGGTACGGTCCATGATGTGCTTCACAGACTTACCTATTTCTTTCTGGGGATATGCCTTGGAAACAGCGGCTAATATTTTGAATAGAGTACCATCCAAATCTGTATCTAGCAATCCATATGAGTTATGGAGGAGAAAGAAACCCAATCTTAAACACCTTAAGATATGGGGATGTCCAGCTTATGTCAAAAGAAATTTTGGACAAAAGCTTGATGTTAGAGCAGAAAAATGTCTATTTATTGGATATCCCAAAGATAGTATAGGATATCTATTCTACCACCCTACTGAACAAAAGGTTTTAGTCAGTAGGCATGCCATTTTTATGGAAAAAGAATTCATCCTACAAAAGGGCAGTGGAAGAAATATTGAACTTGAAGAAGTTCAACAAGTAGATACATCTCAACAAAATCATAACACAGTTAGTATAGAACCTGAACACACCACTCCTATCCGTAAGTCTGATAGAGTGCAACATGCACCTGAAAGGTATGGGTTCATTATTCAAAATAATGAAGCCCGAATCATTGATAATGATGAGCCTCTAACATATACGGATGCTGTCATAAGTAGCGACTCAGACAAATGGCTGGAAGCCATGAGATCCGAAATGGACTCCATGTATGTCAACCAAGTCTGGACTTTGGTTGATGCACCAGAGAGTGTTAACCCTATTGGATGCAAATGGGTCTATAAGAAAAAGATTGGGGCAGATGGCCAAGTTGAAACTTATAAAGCTAGATTAGTGGCTAAGGGTTTCAGACAAAAACAGGGAATAGATTATGATGAAACATTTTCTCCTGTTGCCATGCTCAAATCTATTCGGATCATGTTTGCTATAGCAGCATATCATGATTATGAAATCTGGCAGATGGATGTGAAAACTGCATTCCTCAATGGTTTCCTTGAGGAAGAGGTTTATATGTCACAGCCAGAAGGTTTTGTCTTGGAGACTAAACCTAATCAGGTATGTAGGCTAAAGAAATCTATTTATGGATTAAAGCAAGCATCTAGGAGTTGGAACATCCGATTTGATAAGACAGTCAAAGAATTTGACTTTATCAAAAATGAGGATGAACCTTGTGTGTACAAGAAGACTAGTGGGAGTGCCATAGTTTTCTTGGTTTTGTATGTAGATGACATACTCCTCATTGGGAATGATATCCCAATGTTACAATCGGTCAAGGTATGGTTATCTAAATAGTTTTCCATGAAAGACTTGGGAGAAGCATCTTATATACTAGGCATCAAGATCTATTGAGATAGATCTAGGAGGATGCTAGGTTTATCCCAGTCTAGGTACATTGACCAAGTGCTAAAAAGATTTAGCATGGAGGAAAGTAAAAGAGGTTACTTACCTATTGGTCATGGCATACATCTTTCTAAGAAGATGTCTCATAAGACACCTGAAGAAAGAAATAGAATGAATTCGGTACCTTATGCTTCGGCAGTAGGGTCTATTATGTATGCTATGTTATATACTAGGCCTGATGTGGCATATGCCTTAGGTATAGCCAGCAGGTTTCAGGCTGATCCAGGAGAGGATCATTGGAAGGCTGTGAAAAATATTCTTAAGTACTTAAGAAGAACTAAGGATATTTTTCTAATATACGGAGGATCTGATCTTAAACTAGAAGCTTATTCAGATTCTAGTTTTCAATCAGATCCAGATGACAGCAAATCTATATCTGGGCATGTTTTTACCCTTAATGGAGGAGCTGTAAGCTAGAAAAGTTCTAAACAGCAAACTGTAGCTGACTCAACAACTGAGGCAGAGTACATTGTTGTTAGTGAAGCTGCCAAGGAAGCTGTCTGGATGAAGAAGTTCATATCAGAGTTGAGCGTAGTTCCTGAGATTGAAGGTCCAGTATCACTTTACTGTGATAATACGGGGGCTGTTGCTCAAGCAAAGGAACCAAGAGCTCATCACAAATCAAAGCACATTCTAAGACGCTTCCATCTCGTTCGAGAGATTGTCGAAAGACAAGAAGTCTGCATTAAAAGGGTAGAAATGAAGAACAACGTAGCAGACCCGTTCACTAAGGCTCTATCACAGCGAGAGTTTGATCGCCACCTTGATTGTATGGGGTTAAGATTTAAAGGCGATTGGCTTTAGTGCAAGTGGGAGATTGAAAGATTGTGCCCTGAAAGCCAATTGAAATATTGTAATTTTGATTCCAAAATCAATGAATTGACATTTTATAAAGGCATTATTTTCATCATTTGCTGTGTCTTTTTGATTTTATGATGAACCCCATAGATTAGGGCTATGGTTCTAGGGTTATGATGAGATCATACCAGTGAGACCTAAAGCCTTAAAACCCTAATCTAAAATATTCCTGGTCGATGGGACATTGAGTTGGGGATCAATGTTTCCGGCAAGACCAGCACATCCTATATATATTTTGTAATGAGGGTGGCTGATCTCACAGTCACTTGTGTTTGACACTAATACTAGGATGTGAGTGTTCATTAGAGAATGAGTTCACTGAATTGATCCAGATTGAGAATATCTAATGGAACCTTATCTGTTTGTCAATAGATAATTCTCATAGTGGGAGTAGTGCATGTGGTCCTTTGACCTGAGACTACCATAGTACCTTATATATATGAATCCATACTTTGGTTCGCAATCAATCATGACACTGAGTCATGCACGAGGTGATACTGGTTATGGTGGATTGTATATGAAGGTTGTGAGTAGGTCAACAAGGAATTGATCAGCCCTAGTAAGAGGGAATAGCATCCAGCTAATTTCAAATGATGGATTCAGGAAACCTTTGATCAAAGTATGAACATTAGAGTTATTTTCTAATGGTTAATTAATGAATCATCATTATAAAGATTGAGCTAGGGATGAATATGAAATTGGATTTGACAAGTATCCATATTCATAATCATATTCGGGATGCAAGTTGATCAAAAGACTGAATTGCCCGGTAACTCACCACTGAAGGGTATTTTGGAAATTCTACCAAAATTCCACATCTTCCGGGTAGACATGATACGTTGCTAGACATCAATCTTGTCTTGTAGGTATATGATTGAGTCATGGTAATTCAAATCAGTTAATTTGAATTAGATTCTAATTGACCGAGTCGAGCTAGTTTGAGTTGACCTAAATCGGCTTAGTTGAGATCTAACCGAATTAAGTCAAATAGAACTCGGACCTACTGCTGGCTAGGTGTGGAACCCAATGGGTCACACACAAGAAAATTGATGAAGGATTTAATTTGGAATTAAATCATGTTTGCAGGATAAACATACTAGCATGTGTTGCAGACCAAATTTCTATTCGAATCAGATTCGAATTTGGTTCCGAATTAGGCTTAATTAGGTTCTAATTGAACCAGATTAAGGTCCAATTTTTTTTTAGGACATTGGGCTAACCCATGGCTGAACCCAAGTGAATTTAGTTCACTGAGACCCTCTCTCCAAGCCGCCCCCTCCCTTTTCTCACCCGCGCGCGCCAAGAAAGAGAGTCCACGCGCGTGGACTTCTCTTAAAACACGTGAGAAAGAAAATAAACGTCAGAGAAATATCTGGAAAAGGGGCGATTCAGATCCTTGTCTGGCACCCTTGGATCTGGATTTGATGGCCAGAAAAAATTAAGGAAAAGATCCGTCGCTTTTCGGTCGCAAATCCGTCTCCAAAAGTCGCGATTCTTCCTGAAGTTTTTCCGAGAGTCCTCCTCATCGGAAAAATGAAAATTAAATCAGAGAATCATGATTTTTGGTTGAGGGGACGTGTGAGGAATGAGGGATCATGATCCCTGGGGTTTCAGAGGGTTGCGTTGTTTCGAGATGACACCCCTCTGAGATCTATAAATAGGGTTGGGTTCTCGGGGGTTTTCACGTAACATAATTCAGAGATCAATTCCCTTTCCTCCTCTCCAGAATACTCCTTCCCCTTGTTCTTGTTGGGTATTGTTTCCCTTACAGAGGTATCCTCTGTCGAAACTCTGACCCTAAACAAGAATAAGAAGAAGGTCTTGAACGGTAAAGGAAAGAAAAAGGAAAGGATCTGTTCTTCTTCTTTTCCTTCTTGAATTAAGACTTTGCCTGTCTTAATTTTTCTTCCAATTCAATTCAAGAAAAGGGATTCAAGAAAGGAAATTCTTGAAGAAAATTCAAGAAGAGGAAAGAAGGAAGAAAAGAAATTTTCAAGAAAGAAAATTTCAGCCTAAAAGTCCAAGAATTGAATTCTTGAAAAAGAATTCAAGAAGAGGAGCCAAGAACTAGAAATTGTTGTCTTCATCTTTTTCTGTGTGGATCACCATTGGAGGGTGAACATTTGGGCACCTGGTGGAGATTCAGAGTTTGGATTTTGCGATACAGGTTAGTATCTTAATTTGAGATTAAATCTTATATATACATTTTATATGTTTTAATTCTTTTAAGGAGATCTTGGGTTAAAGGTTTGGTGAAGATTTCAAAAGATAAAAATAAAAATTTTGAAATCTATGTTTCCGCCTTGCCATCAAACCTTACAACCCCTACATGCCATAGGTGAATCCCATTGAATGGGAAGAGATGGGCTTTAAACCATGCTTATCTCCTATGACCAGATGGCTTTGGCGAATCCACCTTAATCCAAGTACTATGTGAAGGATATTAAGCCGATTTCATATAAAAGTATTAAACAAAATATGCATTCAACCTGGCTCTGATACCAGTGTTGGCGAACCCAGGTGGGCCAAGACCCGAGCGGCACGGCCGATACATGTAATTTAAAACTTTTCTAAAAAAGCATGATGCAACGGAAGGAGATAAAATAATTTTATCTAACATATTAATCTAATTAACACTAGCCCTACATAGATCTTTATGCATATACAGTAATGCATGTATGAAGTCAAGTAAGCAAAGCATGTAATTCATTGAACCATTCTTTGAATCGCACACAAGGGTGTTGAAGATCATTTCTTCATACCCATAAGATAGAAGTACAAACCTTTTATCCGAGGTGACGATCACCAGGAGGGGAGATACTTCAAGGATGAGCAATAGCCCTGCAAGTAGCAAAAATGTCCTGCCTCTACAGGTTGTTCACACTGGGGTAAGGGGATTCTTCCCCTTCATTCAAGGAGCTAGCCGCTCCGAAAATTCTGCGGCAGCGACGGACTCTTTCTTCAACTCGTTGAAGAAACTATTACTGAACAAAGGTGGAACAAAGCTACCCAAGGACCCTTCCTAGAACGCTCTATCCCAAATCTTTAATAGAAGGTATGCACACAAGAATCCCAAAACCCAAACCTCACACTACCCAATCTCTCATGTAAGACCACTCCTAGGTCAAGACAAGATCTTTTTAACCAAGGAAAAATGGTAGAGTCTCAACTTGAGAGTGGAAAGGAACGATTCATTCTTCAGCCCATCCACAATAGCCTTTTTAATAATACCATGATGGTGAGTTAATGAGAGATAAATGGGAGGTTTGGAATCTCTTGGAATTATTGCAGGTTACAAGACCTTTGGAATTTAGCAACGCAGCTGATTAAAACCCCAAGACACCAAAATTAAGTGCTATAACTCTTATAGCCCTTAATGAAGCATCCTCGAATTTTTCAACAAATCTCGTCAAACGGGTCGACTCACCTTGGGTCGACTCTCCTCGAGTCAACTCGTCTCGGGTTGACTCTATTGGTAGTTTTGATAATTTCTTGTCAAACGAGTCCAGAACGATTCCCAATCATTCCCAAGATAACAAATCAAGAAGAAATTCCATGGTGTGTGATCCCGTAGGTTCATACACTAAACTGGTAGCACAGGAACATTTACAGTACCAACCAAAGTTGCCATCTAGCAATGGCACCCGGTGATTGGATAGGTTGAAGGTTGCAGAGCAACAAGAACCTGTCGAATATGGATTACCACTAAACTTATTTTTTTAACCTTCTAATGCTCTAGATGGCTTAGGATTAAACTGCCCAACCCTAATCAGTCCATCTCAATATATCTCAAACAAAGAATTCTTGTAACTCCTTACAAGGAATGCCCTGGCCAAGATCTTTCTCAATTGAGACATATTAAGCATTCAATCCAAACCATTTAGAGAGGTCAATTCTATCTTGATCATACTACCGCTACACAAGTACTTGACTGTACCCAGTGATTTTCTATCACCGAATTAGAAATCCAGATAGTCTGGCACCTAAGCACAGTGTGTTGCTTGCAAACTACCATAGTGATATCAAGTTAGAGGAATAATCCATATCCACATTCTAATGCAAAACTTCTTTTTGGCAGAAGGAGAATCTCGCATGAGAGTCACGCTCAGTGAAGTGTCGAACATAGTACCTGATGTCACACCAGCATTTCTATGTTACTTGGTTAAGAGGACAACCAACAGACATGATATCAATGACCTACTCTTGATACACCATTATCCTGAAACAGCGTATCCTTTGGTAGTGAACTAGTTTATGAACTACACGACGTATCCTCTCTACATACATACAAGTAGCTCAAAGGATATCATCACACAAGAGTTTAATTAGGAAGATGTCATATGATGAACAACCAAAATAAACTTTTTATTTAATTCAATAATTCATATACATATACATGAGTCGTATAACCGTTTACAACCTAGATGATTGACTTTGGGACACAATTCCTAACATTTACCATATCCATGAACATAAGTCATGAATGAGTATGAACCAAAACATGGATTCATGTGAATAAGATATCATGGTGATCTCAGGTCTAAGGATCACTTGCACAACTTTCACTAAGAAAATTATCTTTTGACAAGTAAGTAAGACTTTTATAAGATATTTTTGTCACCCAGGTGGCTTTCCCAAGAGGGGGCTAAATTGAGAATTTGAAAAATTAAACAGATATGTGCTATTTTAATTCTTCTTTAGTGTGATAGTGCTGTGATTCAAATAAGTAAAAGCAGAAGCAAATGCAAATAGAAAATGCACAATACAAACACAGCAAATTTATAGTGGTTCGGAGCACCCTCGCTCCTATATCCACTACTCAAGATACCACTAGGGATTTCTACTATATTCACTACCGGAATACAGTCGGATTGTTTTACTAGGTTCACAATCTAAACCTAACTTGGTTTTTAAACTGGGCTCACCAAAAACCCAACTTGGTTTTGAATAGGATCATCAAAAACCAACCTTGGTTTTGAATAGGATCACCAAGAACCTGCACTTGGTTTTGAACAGGCTAACTAAGAACCTAGGTTTTTAAGCCGAGCTCACTAATAACCCAACTTGATTTTGAACAGGATCACCAAGAACCCACACTTGGTTTTGAACAGCCTAACCAAGAACCTACTTGGTTTTTAAACCGGGCTCACCAATAACCTAACAACTCATAAAAGAGTTAAAGAAAATAAGCAACAAAATGACAAACTAATGTTGTTTGATTGTTGCCAATGCAGCTCGAGAGAAGCCTTCTTAATTGCACTTTAATGCTCTTCAATGGCTTCTTCAACTTCTTCAATGTATGCTTCAAGCTTCATATTGAAGTTAGTGAAGTCTTGAAGACTGACTTGAATGCTCTCTAGTGCTCTCTTGCTCATAAGCTCATTTAATGTTCAACTAAGCATTAGCTTCTTCAAAAGTTATCCCAATCCCTCATTTATAGAGTCTTGTACTCTTCTCAGGTGGATATAATCATTGTAGACCAATGGGATGTGATATTTGATCATTGGAGTACTTTTCAAATTCAAAAATGATGTTCTAGACTAGCCGTTACCTGCCTGGAATTGACCTTCAAGTCTGCTCAGATCCCTCGAGTTGGCTCAAATTCTTAGAGAAGTTCTGGTCGAGTCGCCTCGCCTCATTCAAGTCAGCTTGGTTTCATAGTATTCTTGATTCCTTACTTTGGATGAGTCGGCTCGCCTTAATTCGAGTCGGCTCGCCTTAATTCGAGTCGGCTCGCCTTAATTTGAGTCAGCTCGGATTCACAGGTCCTCAAAACTGTACTCTGGAAGAGTCAGCTCTTCTTATTGGAGTCGGCTCGCCTGGCTGTTCTCTTAGAAATAATTTTTCATAAACTCTGGAGGAGTCGGCTTGGATCTTTGAAGGGTCGACTCGGATACCTGATTGAATGGATGAGTCGGCTCGAACTTCCTTCGAGTCGGCTCGCCTGTTTGATTCAAGAAATGATGCACTGGACGAGTTGGCTCGGGTTTCTATGAGTCAGCTCAGATCTTTACGTGCTAGAATCCTTCATGCATGCCATGAACTAGAGTCGGCTCCCTTTACTCGAGTCAGCTCGGATGAGTTTTTTAGTAAAACTTTCATTTCTTCTCCAGATTTCATCTAGTAAAATTTTATCATTCAAGATTCTTCCCAACTCAACTAATAATTGATTCTAAGGAATTTAAGCTTGAAAACACTTAGAAGTAACCCATTTTCAAGAATATTTCTTTAATTTTTCTTTGGGCTCTTCTTTACATGACACATTTACAACACAACTCATGACACATAATAAGATTGTAGGCGTTGTGATTTAGCCATGAAATTATCCTATAAAAACTTATAAAGCACTTGAAAAGTAGTTAGTAACATAAGTGCATGCTCTAATATTTTTTATCATCAAAATTACTCAAGGGATCAATAGTTATCATGATGGATCAATTCAGTGAACTCATATCCTGATGAGCACCCACATCCTTGTATTAGTATCCTTATATAAGTGATCATGAGACCAACCACTCTCTCCATTAAGCATACATAGGATGTGCTATCCTCCAGAAACATTGATCCCTGACTCGATGATCCAATGACTAAGAATATTTTATATTAGAATTTATAAGATCTTACTGACTATTATGACTCCATCATAACCCTAAAATTATTATTCTAATTTATGGGATTAATCATAATCTTAAAAAAATAAAGTATAAGATATATCATATGATGAAACAAAATGCCTGTTATTAATATCATACATGAGTTGGAAGAATTTTATAGATAAGCCCCTATTTCATAAAAAATATGATTGGCATTTAGGACACTATTCTTTCAATCTCCCACTTGCTCTAAAGCGATTGCCCTTGTATTTAATTCCCATGCAATCTAAATGGCGATCAAATTACTGTTGAGGAATGGCCTTAGTGAATGGGTCTGCTATATTGTTCTTTGTATTTACTCATTGTAAAATCATGTAGTCTTTCAATGATTTCATGAATGAGATGGAAGCGCCTTAAGATGTGCTTAAAATTTTTATGAGACCTTAGTTCCTTAGCTTGTGTAATAGTTCCAGTGTTACATAGTAAAGTGGCATCGACTATTGTATTACAGGAACTACATCCAATTTTGAGATAAACTTTTTCATCTAGATAGCTTCCTTAGCAGCTTCACTAGCAGCTATGTATTCTACCTTTATAACTGAGTCAGCTACAATTTGCTACTTGGTACTTTTCTAACTCACTACACCTCTATACAGAGTGAAGACATACCTTGATTTGGATTTATTATCATCTATATTTGACTGAAAATTAGAGTTAGTATAGCCTTCTAGCTTTAAATCTAATCCTCCATATATTAGAAAAACATCTTTAGTCATTCTAAGGTACTTAAGAATGTTTTTCATAGCTTTTCAATGATCTCCCCTGGATCAGCCTGGAATATGCTTCTATGCTAGGGCATAAGCAATATCATACCTGGTACATAACATGGCATACATGATTGATCCTACAGTCGAAGCATAAAGAATCTTAGTCATCCTTTATCTCTCTTCAAGTGTCTTTAAAGACATCTTCTTAGAAAGATGTATGCCATGACTCAGGGGCAAGTAACCTCTTTTACTACCCTCCATATCAAATCTTTTCAATACTAAGTCAATGTACCTAAATTGAGATAAGCCGAGCATCCTCTTAGATCCATCTCTATAGATCTTTATACCTAGTATATAGGATGCTTCTCCCAAATGTAATGAAGACATTGGCAAGAGGAAGAAATTACAAACTAATGATCTTTGGTTGTAGTCCCATTTCTGTTTTTCAGGTTCCCACAAAATCATGAAGCATCTCTTGAAGACCCCAATTTTATGAAGCAAATTGAAGACCCCTTCTCCAAGCCCATGGGCCGACCAAGCCTTGAAGAAATTCTCTACCATGAAAGCTGATGCAGAACGAAAGCTTTGATACCAAAATTGATGCAGAACAAAAGAGATGATGCGATGCGAAAGTAAATTAAGACTAATTCCTTTTGTTTTTTATTTTTTTATATTTTTAGAAGTCGGCTTTAACTCAAATGAAAGTTAAACTAAATTGAAAGAAACTATATAATAATTGAAAGCACAATTCAAAGAAACTAGATTATCAGAGTAGTTCAGAAGTAAAGGATCGCTGAGGGTTGAGAAACTCCCAGACCTAGGGTTTTGCTCTGAACTTTCAACAGGACAGAACTAAAGAGAAGGGAAGGGTTATGTACCAGGCAGTGATCTTCACAGAGTTTGGTGGAAGGACTCTCTCGAGCAGATTGTTGGATCCTCGGATTCAGATATCTTTGCAATGGATCCTCCAATACTGGTCCTTTGGCAGAGTTGGCTTCTCCTGAACTCAGGATCTGGGAAAGAAGAAGAACAAGTTAAGGAACCAGATACTCAAAGAAAGGATTTACCAGATAAGAAGAACTTGAAAAATTGATGTTGCTGAAATCCTAATTCTCCTGGATGCTGATCTGACTTCCTCTGGGATTTGCTCTGTATTCGAAGTAGCCAATCTGGACCTAGATGCTGGTGGTCGGCCTCTACTTGGAAGAGAGGGGCCGTGAGATGATGAGGTAGATTAGGGTTTGGATGATTGGTGGAATGAAGAAGATGATGGGCGGCTAGGGTTTGGAATTGAAGTGGTAACCTAGGGTTTTGGGGTTGGAGATCTCACACCTCCTCAAGGTTCCTAGGGAACCCAGATTTTACTCCCTTACGGAGCTCAACACCTGAACACAAGTGCGAAAGAGAGAAACATAAAGTTGCTCACAAAGAAATTGATTTCATTCATCATTTTAATTCAAGAGTTACATAGAGTTGAATATATAGACATAACAAAGAAATAAAATTTCATACACTTCCCATGTGGGACTAATAGGACTAACCCATACTTTAGGCATCAAATTCTCTTCCCAAGACTCCTTCCATGAGTAGGCAGCCCAAAAACTTCAAGAAAACTTGAAAATCAGCTCCAAATGGCAGGTTATGGGGGTGTCTCCTAGTATCTCTCCATGAATCAAAGATTTTTCCTTCATGGTTTGGCTCTTTTGGACACCTCCTAGTCTTGCTCCACAAGTTTAGGCTTCTTCCTTTCATGGCTTTGGCACTTTAGGAAACTTTTGGGTGCCTCCTTGATTTTCTCCCCAAGACATGCTTTCTTCCCTTTTATAACTTGGATTTTTATGGAACATTGTGGGGCACCTCCTTGATCCTCTCTTCAAGAAAAATTCTTGCCATCCTGGCTTGGGTTTATCTGGAAAGAAGTTGGCTCCTCCTTGGATTGAGGTATCTTGATGGATTTCTCCCCTAAGTGGCGCATGAAAGAAGGGACCTGCTTTCTTGTGGTGTGGGGACCAAGGCACACTGGATGGAGATGTGGCGCCTCCTGGACTCTGGCGTGTGGCTGGGAGTGTGGCGCCCACATGCTTGGGCCTGGGAGAAAAAATTGGGCACCCTGGACCTTGACTTGATTTTAAAAAAATGGCACCAACCTGGAGAAGACCTAGACCACTACTAGGACTTATATTGAGTCAACATGACTCAACAAAATTTAAATTGTAGGGAAATACAGACTCAAGACTAAAATTGAGTTGACCAAGTCAACCCTAATTACAAAACCAGAAAATCCTAATTCTTCAGGCAAGGTCAATCAGACATCCAGATGGAGCCCTGAAGTCTTCTTCTAAGTCTGGTGCCCGCACCAAAAGCCTACTTGGAGACCAAATTTTAAAGACCATGTGGAAGGATGAGATAAAGCTAAGTGTTACAAGAAAATAATGCCACATGGAATTTCTAGAATTCTCTTGTTAGGATTAGTTGCTAGAAAAATTAATCTTGTAATTAGCTACCAACTAAACTTGAATTAGTTGGTCCCTTAATCCTCTTCCTTGGCCTATAAATAGGGACCTAGGCCCCCCCTCTTGTAAGAATTGAATAAAATGAATTGAGTTGAATGAATGAAAGTTCCCTTATTTGAGTTCTCTTCCATTTTGCCTAGTTCTCTTGAGTTCTTCTTAGAATTTTGAGTTCTTTTTTTGATTTTCTTTGGAGTGTTGAGTTTGATTGTAAATTGGAGTGAGTTCTTTGAGTTTTGGAGTGCCATAGTTCCATTTCCAAGTTCTTCTACACAAGATCCAAATAGTCCAAGAAGAGGAGGAAGTGCTGTTCAAAAATTCCAGCAATTCTCTTCACTTCTCTTATTAATTCCTTCATTTTTCTCTCCATTTCTTTGAATTTCGACCTCACCTTGACTCTTTGCAAGTTCTTCTTGGTGATTTGAAGACAAAGATGAAGGCTCCATACCAAGGATCCATGCTCCAATGGTGAATCTAAGAAGGGAGTGGAGATCTTGCCTCTAGCCTTCAATTTTTTGAGTGGTGAGTGTTACCCTTCCACTTGAGCTTAATTTCTCTTCATTGTTGAGAAGAAAACCTCTTGATACTTAGTTATGAGGTCATTACAGGTTGGTTAGCCTAGTTGAGAGTTTCTATGCCCTTAGATCCTATTTTTTAATTTTTTTGAAAGGAAGCTTGCACAAGGGTGTCAGATTTTATGCTCACCTAGTCTCTAGCTCGAATTTCTTCATCCCTTCCACCCATGAATTCGGCCATATTTGGAGCTCAAATGCTGATATATTGTTGCTAGGTAAGTAGATCACATCCCCACATACCCATTTCACCAAATTCGTCCCCCATCAAAATGTTTTATGAAAAACTATTTAGATAGCCAAGCTTTGACCGATTGCAACATTAGAATATCATTCTCAATGATAAGTATGTTATCAACATACAATATTAAGAAGACAATGGCACTCTCATTTATCTTCATATACACACATGGTTCATCCATATTTTTAATAAAACCAAACTCCTTAATTATTTCATCAAATCGAATGTTCCAACTCCTCGATCATTATTTTAATCCATAAATGGATTTCTTAAGCTTGCATACTTGGTTTGGTCTCCCACTTGAGACAAATCCTTTTGGCTGTGATATAGACTTCTTTTTTAAGATACCCATTGAGGAAGGTAGTCTTTACATCCATTTTCCATATTTCATAATCATAGTATATAGCTATAGCAAGTAAAATTCTAATAGACTTGAGCATAGCTACTGGCAAAAACATTTCATCATAGTCAATTCCATGTCTTTGTTTGAAACCTTTTGCCACTAGCCTAGCCTTGTAGGTTTCTACTTGGCCATCTGCTTCAATCTTCCCTTTGAAGACCCATTTGTATCCTATTAGATTTACTCCCTCAGGTGGATCAACTGAGATCCAAACCTGGTTGGTATTCATGGAGTCCATTTCAGATTTCATGGCATCAAGCCATTTGTTAGAGTCTTTACTTTTGACTGTTTTCATATAGGTGAAAGGATCATCATCTTGAATGATGTTGGCTTCATTATCATTTATAATAACAAAGCCATATCTGAGAGGTGCATCCCGCACTCTCTTTGACCTATGGAGAGAAGGTGTGTGTTATGGTAATACCTTATTGATAGATACTTGTGGTTAAAAAATTTGAGGTTGATTGTTTATAGGAGTAGGTTGTTGATCTTGTACTTCATTAAGTTCAAGTATCCTCCTACTGCCTCCTTATTGGATAAATTTCTTTTTCAAGAAAGTGGCATGCCTACTGACAAAACCCTTTTATTCATTAGGATGATAAAAGAGGTATCCAATACCTTCTTGAGGATAACCTATGAACCTACATTTATCAGCTCTAGCACTAAATATATGTCTAAATACATTTCTAACATAAGCTGGGCTATCCCAAATCTTAAGATATTTAAGACTTGGTCTTTTGCCTCTCCATAATTCATATGGAGTGCTAGCTACTGATTTGATGGTACTTTGTTTAATATATAAGTAGCGATTTCTAGGGCATAACCCTAGAAGGATACATGAAGATCAGTAAAGCTCATCATGGACCTTACCATGTCTAACAAGATACGATTCCTCCTTTTTGCTATACCATTTAATTATGGTGTATATAGAGGTGCCATTCTACGAGAATGCCTTTGTCCTTAAGATGATCAAGAAACTCACTACATAAATTTTCTCCTCTTCGATCTGATTGAAGGATTTTAATACTCTTTCCAGTTTATTTCTTAACCACACTTTGATACTCTTTAAATTTATCAAAGGCTTTGGATTTATGTTTCATAAGATACGCATATCCAAACCTAGACAAATCATCAATAAAGGTGATAGAATAAGAGTATCCTCCTTTGGCTTGAGTTAGCATGGGTCCACATACATCTATATGTATTAACCCTAATAACTCAGTTAATCAATCTCCATTACCAGTAAATGGAGATTTGGTCATTTTATCCATGAGACAGGATTCATAAGTTCCTAATGATTGATAATTATAAAGATCAAAGAACTTATCTTTGTATAACTTGTTTATCTAGACTCATTAATATGCCTAATCGACAATGCCAGAGAAAGGTGACATTGACATCTTCTCTCTTTCTTTTCTTGTTTTTAATAAGTAAAACTTTATCATGGAGTGAAAAAACTAAAAGACCATTAATAAATAAACAAGTTCCAAAAAACTTATTAGAATGAGAAATATAGCATCCACTACTCTTTATATTAATTTCAAAACCTTGCTGTAATAACAAGGATACAGAAATAATATTCCTAATAATATTTAGAACATAGTAATAGTCTTTTAGTTCTAAAATTTTGCCTTAAGGCAATAACAATAAATAGGTGCCCATAACTTCTGCTTGAGTGGCTTCACCACTGCACCACAAAGCTCGAAGTCAACCTTCTTCAAGCTCCTAATTTTATGAAGTCCCTGCAAAGACTTGCATATATGAAACCCACATGCGACATTCAATATCCATGAATTAGAAGTTGAGTACTCAATGACAAGTTAGTTTGTATCATGTATAAACTTTTTGATGCTCCATTGGCATCAGGCTTTAGACTAGCAAGATATAACTTGTAGTTCTTTTTCTAGTGTCCCTACTTGCTATAGTGAAAATAGGTTCCATCAGTAGAGGGCTTCTTTGCCTTCTTCTTCTGGATGCTTTTCTTAGGGTTCCACTTTTTCTTGAACCCTTTTTCATTACTATTTTCTTCTTCTCATCAATTAGAAAAAGATGAGCCTTGTCCCATTTAAAATGACTCTTAGCTGTCTTAAGCATGTTAGGTTGTTCTAGTAATGAAAGGTTCAGTTTATTCATATGATAGTTCATGACAAACTGAGAGAAGGAATCAAGGAGTGATTATAGGATCAAGTCCTGATTAATCTCTCCATCCATAACAAATCCTAATTGATCTAATCAAGTGATTAAGTCAATCATCTTTAGTACATGGACTTTAACAGATGAGCCCTCACTCATACATGCTCGGAATAATTTCTTCGATATTTCATATCAGACAACCCTACTTTTCTCTCCATAAAGCTCTTTAAGATGGAACAGTATCGACTGAAGTTCCATTTCTTCATGTTGCCTCTGTAATTCATTGCTCATAGAGGCCAACAAAATGCACTTGATAGTTAAACTATCATTTTGCCATATTTTATATATGGCCTTTTCCTTCTCCAAAGCATCATCTTCGATTGGATTTGGATCAAGAGAATCGAGGATGTAAGATACCTTCTCATGAGTTAAAAAAAATCTTAGGTTCCTTAACCAATCCACATAATTAGGACCGATCAACTTATTGGCATCTAAAATATCCCACAGTGATAAAGTAGAAGCCATAATATTAATCTACATAAATAAAGAATAATGTATAAGTAGACCACTCAAGATGGTATACACAACTAGATAAGGACTTATCAATCTAATTATGTCTCATACTATTTTTCTACGGATACCATAGCCCTCACCTATGGTAAGTGAGAAACCCTAATAAGATTTCTTTAGTGGGGTTGATATCCCAATTCCTCATAAATGCCTTCTATTTACATAATAAACATTTATGAGTTTAAGGGTAGGAAATTTTCTTTTTCAATTACAATGCATGCAACACTCAACATGACAGCTGTCTCTAAGATACATATGGCCTTGTATTTACACAATAAACTATAATGTTTTAGTTTAGTCAAACCCTTCATTTCTATATAGTCATGATTGAATAATGTTGCCCTTGTATTACACAAAAAGCAACATCATCAATCATGCTATAAAGCATTAGATGCATTAAGACAAATTTTACATCAAATCCTATAGTAGGCCTTATATTACACAACTAACCTACTATAGTTTTTGACATAAATTTGACTTAGCATAAAGGAAGGTAATTAGTAGTGTTTTAATCAATTAGCACTTCCAAATAAAGGTCTAAATCAATCGAATTAGCCAGGTAAGTGGGAGAGAGGTAGGAGGCCCCCGTGCTTGCCCTAGACACCAAAAATTTTGGCCAGGTAAGCAATGGATCCAATTAAAGACCATGTTCTCTTTACCTTCCTAGAACCACTTTTCTAGATACCAATTGATCAATCAAATTCTAAATGGATTTGCATTATGATTTTATAACATTACAGCTAAATATAATTTTTAAAGAGGGATTTCATGGTCTCACACACATCCTAATTCTACAAACTATCTAATAGATATACCACAACATCATATGTGCCAAGTGTATCATCATTCTAGGACAACCTTACAACATAAAAGACATCCATCGCTATGTTAGGACAACCTTATTACAAAATAATGATTGAATAATCTAAACATATCTCTATGTTGATTAAGATTTAAGTGAAACCCTAATTAGTGGCATACATCAATCAACATATGCTACAACTATTATGCTAGACATAATCATCCAAACACTTAATTGACTATTAGTTGAATGAATCAAGGTGGCTTTGATATCACTATTGGGTTATAATTGCAGAATGAAAGACTGGATTTCAAAATTTAATCCTTGAAATCCTAGTCAACCAAAATCCTAGACTCAAGACTCCCTTGATTATATTAATTAATAGGGTAAAATATTAGGAAATAGAAGAATACTTGTAATGTTAATATCCTTTATTCCACTTGGCACATAAGTGTGGCCCTCCCAGAGAACCACCTGCACTGTCCACTCTTACACCTTCTCTGACAACCTTGGTGCTCGATCATTTTCAACACCAACACCTCCTTTATTTGATCTTCCCTTCTCATCTTTCTTTGCTTGTCAGGATGACTTCATTTGAAGGAAAGAACCACTTAGTGAGTCATGTCTCTTGACTGCAAGGTTCTTAGGAGTCCTTTTGGAAAGAAACGGTTCCCTCGACCTTGGAGAGGTTGGGACTTCTTCCTCCAAGAGGTACTTTGGTTAGTCAGTCAGCCAGTCTGAGGGCCCCCATCCCCTCTAGTCTGATGAGCACTATCTCGACGATAACCAGTGCTGATGTCCTTCAACTCCAGAAATAGTATTAGTTCCCAAGTCAATTCCAAGCCTTCACTCCTAGGCTGAACAACTAAGTTCGTCGGGTCTGGTGGGTAGGATTGCCCTGTACAAGGAGTTTCTTCATGCAGGCCTTCAGCTACCCTTTCATCCTTTTGTTCAAAATATTTTTGATCGTACTGAGTTATTCAAGCTTAATTAGCTCATAACTCTTTTCACATCATCTTTCTTTTGTTGTTCTATGTAACATGCTCGGGACCGAGCCTAAGGGCTTGTTGTTCTAAGCACTATTCACCTTGAACAGGCATCCAATAGTGAGGGGTTAGTAGTTCATGAGTCTTCACCATGGATGTACTTTTCTTTCTAGTCAACCCTCTTCCATTTACAACTAGAAGTGTTGATTTTTCTTTGTTTCTTTCGACTCCCCTTGGGGGGTCAATTGGTTTTGGGGGAAGTCTAATTGATCCCTAAATAAGAATGATGAGGTTCTTGCTATCGATGAAGAGGACTTTAACAAGCTACTCAACATGGAGATCCCTCGGTAGCATGATTTGTTGTTAAAGTAGAGTTTATTCAATAACAAACTTCGTCCAATGAATAATTTGGGTAGGTTCACATAAAAATTATCTTTTTTACATCTTCAGTTGGCTAAGTTTTTAATTTGGCTTCTTCGATCTAAATGAAGGTGTCACTAGATGCATTGAAGAGTACCACTTAGAAGAGGGTAGCCATAGAACGGGGCACACCGAAGCCAAAGAAGGCTATGATGAAGAAGCCTCGAGCAACTCCATCTCTTGGGGGCCGTAGGCATCGGCAAGGGCCCCTACACCATGCTTGAGGGAGGCTCTTGCTACCATCCATGATGATGAAGTCATGGTCATCTCGGCACTATCCTCCTCCTTTTGCATTGACTTCATCTCTAGCACCAACATGAGCAGCACTAGCACCACCAGCTCCATCTCGATGGTGCCATCAAGGCAATCAAGCTCCTTGGGACAAGTGGATGCCTTCTCCTCTTGAGGGAAAGCTTTAGCAAACCCCTTAAGAATCAAAGAGGTTCTTCATGGCGATGAGCAATGATGTGGCGGGAACGCTGACGTGAAACCCATGTCAGACTCCATCAAGTGACACGGTGGATGAAGCTTCCACGTGGGATGCCTCTGCTCGCCCTTCGCCAGGCTGGCTACCCTCAAGGTCGAGATGCCATGGCTGAAGTCAAGCTCTGCTCCTGTTCACTCCTTCACCAGGATGGCTCCCCCTCGAGTTCGAGATGCCATGGCCGAAGTCGAGCTCTACTCTTGATCGCTCCTTCGACATGCTGGCTCCCCCTCGAGGTCGAGACATCATGGCTGAAGTTGAGCTCTGCTCTTGATCGCTCCTTCGCCATGCTGGCTCCCCCTCGAGATCGAGATGCTGTGGTTGAAGTCGAGCTCTACTCTTGATCGCTCCTTCGCCAGGCTGGCTCCCCTCGAGGTCGAGAAGCCATGGCCGAAGTCGAGCTCTACTCTTGATCGCTTATTTACCAGGCTGGCTCCCCTCGAGGTCAAGACATCGTGGCCAAAGTCGAGCTTTATTCCTGATCGCTCCTTTGCCAGCTAGCTTCCCTCGAGGTCAAGACACTGTGGCCAAAGTCGAGCTCTGCCTTCCTGAGCTCGCCCACCTCGGATAAAGAGACTTGCAGCCAATGGATGTCACGGCTCCCTTGTATGGTGGCAAGCCACCCAAGGACCACAAAGGAGCTCCCGTCAGGCCACAATAACTACCCCCAACTACCACTTACACCAGAAAGGAAGGGGCCCCTTGATTGAGGTGCTGCACTCCCAAGCGATCATCTACACCATCCAAAAGAGGAAGTCAACCAATAAGATTCGAATTCAGGGAGTGGCCACCCATTGATTGAGGCCCTACCATCTTCCAAAAGTGGAGCAACCAGAGGGAATGTTAGTGCACGCGGTACCGTCTCCTATCATGGATGGGAAAAGGCACCCCATACACGGCATCAAACGATGCCATACGTGCCAGTAAACAGTGCGAGGATCCCGAGGCATGTACCTGGCATTCCCCTCTGGCTTAAAAGAATCCTCCATGGTCTCGAAAAAAAGGTAAGCATAGTTAAACGAAGGGGGAGGGAGGTAGGCATACAGGAGAGCACCAAGCAAGCCCAAGGATCCCAGGCTATCGGGGACCTGCGAGAAAGGTCTTGATAGGCATAGCCATCCTGGCTCTGACTCTCCTCAACCGGCACTTCCCCCGCTCTGCACTCAACTCCTCCACACTCTTCCAGTACATTATATTCTCCTCCTAGCATGGAGTCCACCTGTGGGGCTCAATGAGGAGGATCTGTTCTCGTGGATCATCATTGACTTGAGCATTAGAGTGCCCCCATCGGGATCACTGGCCCGGGTCTTTTCTGTTTTGCAGGTCCAGGAATCCGAGCAGGATCTGGGGCTACAGGGGCGCGATCCGAGGCCGTCTACAGCTATAGGACATGGAGATCGAGCAATAATAGATTGGCATGCCAGGTAGGGGGAATGAAAGTACATGTTCTGATTCGACTCGATTCCCTTTGCAAGCAACTCGCTGGAAAGATGGTGACGATGCAAGCAAGAAAAGCCTCCACCAGCTATGCGGGAGATCCCCCTTCCTGGGGGACCCGCATAGTTCAGAAAGGGAGCCCTATGAACCACCTCCGATGGACCCTCAGCTGGCCGCACTCACTCAACAGATATAGCTTATCACTGTAGTGGTGCACTAGCTCCAACATCAGTACTGGTCCTTGGCCACCCACCAGTAGCCAGGGACTTCTGTGACCCATGTCAT
The DNA here is from genome assembly GCA_021397845.1 of Areca catechu. Taxonomy (NCBI): domain Eukaryota; kingdom Viridiplantae; phylum Streptophyta; class Magnoliopsida; order Arecales; family Arecaceae; genus Areca; species Areca catechu. Next base: position 180,666,825 of record CM038039.1, on the reverse strand, counting down.
AGCACCCCGCGGTAGCCTACATTTTTTTCAAGGAAGGCCCTCACAACTGGGGGCCACCACTGACCACCGGGGAAGCCACCGGACCCTGACGAAGAGACAACAGACCGGGTCTGCGGATTGGGAGAGCCGGTCCCCAACCTTTGAGCGGGCCATAGCTAAGCCCTGCCGAGGTCAAAGAGGCAAGATTCCTTGTCATGAGCCCCCACACATGTCACCTTCTCCGCTCCAGTTAGCCTTCATGGAGGGTTCAACCAATGAGGCCATCAGGCGCATGGCAGAGAAGTGCTTGGAAGAACTGGAGTGCAAGCTGGCGGAGCTATCTCGTCAGTTTACAAATCTATAGGACTTTGCCAATGAGCCAGCGGGCTATGATGCCCACCCTCCATTCTCCCGAGAAGTCCAAGAGGAGCCGGTTCCGAGCCAGTTCTGCGTGCTACAAGTGGATCCTTATGACGGGACCACCGACCCCCTGGATCATCTTGAGAGCTACAAGGCCTTCATGAGAGTTCAAGGCATGACAGACACTCTTCTCTGCATCGCCTTTCCTGCCACTCTCCGGAAAGCAGCTCAGGTACAGTTTACCACCCTCGAGCTGGGGAGCATCAGTTGCTTCGCTCACTTCGATGCATGCCAGAAGGTGCCACGGAAGGCAGATAGCCTCTTCTCCATCTGGCAATAGGACCACGAGATCCTACGAGACTATGTGTCCTGCTTCAAAGTTGCTGCGCTGGAGATCTACAACCTTGATGAGCTAGTTGCTATGCTGGCGCTGAAGAGAGGGCTCAGGACTTCCCACTTGACCTACTCTCTTGACAAGAAATCCCCCAAGACATACTCCGAGCTCCTCCTCTGCATCTAGAAGTATATCCATGTCGAGGAGGTGGATTTCACAAGGAGGGAGCTAGATGGGAAGCCTCTGAAGAAGCTAGCTCCCGGAGAGACGTCCAAGATGCGGAAGCCTGGACAAGCCAATCTGGACTTCCACCAGAGATCGAAGTCGAGGAGAGACCCCATCCCGAAAGAAAGGTTCATGCATCTTCTCGCCCCCAGGATGAAGATCCTCATGGAGATCGAGGGTGAGCACTACCTGAAGTTCCCACCTCCACTGAAGCATCTAACGGTCGTGACATGATGAAGTATTGCCAATTTCACCATGACCACGGCCACGACACCGAGGAATGCCAGCACCTCAAGAAGGAGATTGAAGAACTCATAAAGAGGGGCTACCTCGAAAGGTTCGTGGTGGGTAGACCCCTGGTGGAACCTCAGGTGCTCGCTGCTTTCCCTCCAGTCCTTACAGTCGACAACGCCCTACCGAGAAGCCGGTAGGGATGATATGCTGGGGAGTCGAGCATGCTTCCAAGATGGCTTTGGGGGCAAAAAAATTGAGAATGTACTTCCCTTCATGAGGGACAGGGGAGTTGAAAGTGAAAATGTAAACAATGATGCTGTGGTCATCGAGATGATGATCGCAAAGCATCCTGTAAAGCCAATTATGGTTGATAGTGGAAGCTCGACTGATATCCTTTTCTACGATGCTTTCTCCAGGATGAATCTATCATCTGCTCAGCTCAAACCTGTGCACACTCCCCTTGTCAGTTTCACGAGGGATTCTGTAAGAGTTGAGGGAGAGATCACTCTCCCAGTCATAGCAGGGATCCCATCTTGGCAGAGTACCGTTATGATGACCTTCATGGTTGTTAGGCTCTCTTCGGCCTACAAAGTGATTCTTGGTCGATTCGGGCTTAACTTGCTCGATGCGATCATCTCCACAAGGTGACTATTGGTGCAGTTTCCAACTCCCTAAGATGTCAGGGAGATGATGGGGCACCTCAGCCAATCCAGCACTATCTCCTAACTATCCCTGGGGCCAAATCCTCTGAGTATGACCCCGGTGTAACTGACCTCGACCAAAGGGTGCAGGAGCCCAAAGGTGGTCCGATAGAACACCTGCTATTGCAGGAGGACAAGAGGGCCCATATTTTAGAATTTCTCTAGGTAAACTCGGATGTGTTAGCCTGGACAGTGGCCGACATGCCCGGGATTCCCCCTGAGGTCATCACTCACAAGCTGAGCTTCGACCCGAAGTATCATCCTGTTAGACAGAAGAAAAGGAGTTCTGTCCCACAGAGGCAATAGGCGATCAACGAGGAGGTGGAGAAACTCCTCGCAGCTGACTTTATTCAAGAAGTACAATATTCGAGCTGGCTGGCAAATGTAGTGATGGTTAAGAAAAATAATGGAAAGTGGAGGTCCTGTGTAGACTACACCGATCTCAATCGAGCCTATCCAAAGGATAGCTTCCCTCTATTGAAGATCGATCAGTTGGTGGATGCCACCTCGGGGCACCGCTTGCTCTCCTTTATGGATGCATTCTCCAGATATAACCATATCCAGATGCACCCTAAGAAAAAGGAGCACACTACCTTCATCACTGATCGAGGAACGTACTGCTACCGGATGATGCCGTTCAGCTTGAAGAATGCTGGCGCCACATACCAGCGGCTGGTCAATCGGGTCTTCAAGGACTAGATTGGCAGAAACATACAAGTGTACATGGACGATATGCTCGTCATGAGCAAGCTGAGGTCGGACCATGTTGCTGACCTTGTGAAAGCCTTCCATAACCTCTGACAGCACAAGATGAAGCTGAACCCAGCAAAATACGCCTTTGGTATAGCAGCAGGGAAGTTCCTTGGCTTCATGGTGACCTAGAGAGGGATCGAGGTGAACTCCGAGAAGGTCCAGGCGATCATCAACATGGAGCATCCGACCTCGAAGAAGCAAGTCCAGTGCCTGACAGGCTGGATTACAGTGCTGAGCCAATTCATCTCGAGGTTGGCAGACTGCTGTCTTCCTTTCTTCAAGGTGCTGTGCAAGATGCACGACTTCACCTGGACCGAAGGGTGCAAAGCAGCCTTCGAGGAACTCAAGGACTTCTTGGTATCGCCACCACTGCTCTCCCAGCTAGAAGAGGGAGAGGAGCTCCTGCTATACCTGGCAGTTATCCCAGGGGCCGTCTGCTTGGTTCTCGTCCATACGGATCAGGACGGATCCCAAAAGCTAGTGTACTATGCTAGTAAAATCCTTTAGGATGCCGAGATCAGGTACACCTGATCCGAAAAACTAATTTTTGCTCTTATCATGTCTGCTCAGTATCTCAGGCCATATTTCCAAGCACATCTAATTATGGTAATAACGGACCAACCCCTGAGGGCTGTGCTAAGCCACCCCGACACCTCCGAATGCTTGGCCAAGTGGGCACTGAAGCTCAATGAGTTTGACATCGCGTACTGTCTGAGGTCATCCCAGAAGGCTCAGGTTCTGGCTGACTTCCTGGTCGAGTGCACGGGACTTGCCGAGGAACCAGAGTAGACCACCTTGGAGCATCAAGTGGAGCCTGGAACCGGGGAGGAGCCTTGGATCCTTCATGTCGATGGCACGACCAATGCGGGTGGAAGCAGAGCAGGCCTCATACTCGCCAACCGTGATGGGATTATGGCTGAATGTGCACTCTGCTTCAAGTTCACCACAGCAAATAACTAGGCAGAGTATGAGGCACTCCTTGTGAGCTTGAGGGTCTCCCGCGAGTTGGGTGTATAGAACCTAAAGACATTCACTGACTCCTAACTGGTGGTTGAACAAGTCTCTGGAGAGTATGAAGCCAGAGATCCCCTGATAATGAAGTATCTTGAGCGAGTCCGCTCGAGCACGATAGGTTTTCGATGCTTAAGAATCTCCCACATCCCCCGTGGAGAGAATGCTCACACCGACACGCTGTCAAGGCTTGTGATCCTATCGGACTCATTGCTGGGGAGAGCCCACATCGAGTACCTTGAAAGTCCAAGCAACGAAGCTCTTGGAGAGGTGCAGTAGGTCACCTCGGAGCCGAGCTGGATGGACAGGTACGTCAGATACATCACTGACAGCACCCTGTCGGAAGATCGCATAGAGGCCAGCCTTGTTAAGAAGAAGGCCTTGCAGTTCGTCCTAATGGAAGGGTAGCTCTACTACCGATCCTACTCTTTCCCGCTCCTGAAGTGCTTGAGACCCGCAGAGGCAGCCTTCGTGCTCCAAGAGATACATGAAGGTCTTTGCAGGAACCACGTGGAAGGGAGGACGCTGGCATATAAGGCCCTCCACTAGGGTTACTACTGGGAGACCATGAGGGAGGATGCCACTGACTTCATGAAGAAATGTGATCGATGCTAGCATCATGCCCATATACAGTGTCAACCGGCAGTGCCGCTCTCCCAGCTCTCCGTCCCTTGGCCGTTCGCCCAGTGGGGGATGGACATCCTAGGTCCATTCCCCCTACATCGGGGTAATGAAAATTTCTGATAGTGGCTATTGACTACTTCACTAAGTGGGTAGAAGCTGAGTTGCTAGCATGGATCACGGAAGCCAAGGTCTGCCAGTTCTTCTGTAAGTCGATTATCTGTCGCTTTGGGTTCCCTCACAACATCATCACTGATAACGGGCAACAGTTCGATAACCAGGAGTATGAAAAATTAATGGGGACACCAGGATTAGACACAGATCCCTGGATCCCATATGGTTTAATTAGTCATGTGTTAAAGTTTTAAAAATTTTGTAATTAATTAAGATCGAGTCCTGTAATAAGTTGAGGTTAGTTAATTTGTCTCAACCGTCAACCTAGTCAGTATTTTGAGTCCTGTACATCAATTATGAGTCCAGTATGAGCCTAATTTTTGTATAAAAGAGGAGGTCACCCTATTTTGGAGTTCCACTAGGCCACATCCAGGAGTCAGAGGCCAATACATCAGCCCAGTGGATTTTGTGTGACAACCCAGGATCCAAGATACTTCCAGAAACCCTGATTCCTTCTAAATGTTTTTCAGATGCCCAGATTCCAGTCCAGATGCCAGAGCATATTCCTAAACCAGGGCATCCAAGATTCCAGAGGTCCACCTACATTCCAGTCTAAGAAAATCAAGTCCAGGCACCAAGCCTAAGCCCTAAAGAAGCAAGATTCTATGGAATATTCCTGCTACCAGGCTACCAGGCCACCCCAGCTTCCAAGAGGCCCAAGCCCATGCACTAAGCCCCTTTGGGCTGGCCCCTTGCTGCCCCTAGAAGCCTAACATGCCCTCCTAGGCATCCTTGAAGTGTTGACCAAGTCCAAGAGGTGTCCTTGAGTGGAATAGTCAAAGCATGAAGAGAGAAGGAGAAGACTAGGTCAAATCCTAACCTAGTTGGGATTTATGCTCCTAATTGTTTTAAGATTTGTTTTTCTAACCTAGCTAGGAGAGGACTTGTAACCCAAGTCTATAACCCTAGTTAGAGGGAATGGGAACTCTATAAATGCCCCATCCCTCCCCCTCTGGTAATCAATTTTTAATCATAATATCAAAATCCTGGTGAAATTTATTTGAGTTTGCGAGCTTGTGTTACTTTGTTTCTTTGGTTTGTGTTTGTGTTCTCTTGCTTGGCCAACTTCCTTCGTACCCTAGCATCCTTTCATGCCCTAACTCACTGCCATCCAAGCCTTCACACATCCAAGAAGGAGTGCCCTAGGCTGCCAAGCAAGGAGATCTTCATCAAGCTTCAAGCCGCCCCGCTTCTAAACCCTAACCTGATTCCTTCTAAACCTAGTTTTCTTTCTTTTTCTTACTTGCTATTTTGATTGACCCTTGACATTTTGCAAGATCCCTGAGGTGTTTCACCTCTTTAGAGGAGGCTTTCCTTGCCTCCAGGATCGCCCAAATCAGCCATCTAATTCAAGGGAAACCAAGCTTCATCATCCAGGCTCCAATCAGAGTGCTATGTGATCTCTTCATCGGAAGTTCTTCAAATCACTGATAGGTAACATCCTTCCCTTCTTTTAAGTTCTAATTTGATGAAAATAAGCTATCCTAATCCAGGAGTTTCTCAATTCTCAAGTCCTGGAATTTATTATTTTGCATGAGTTTTCCTGCGATACGATGATTCTTTGCATTGCTATTCCTTATGCTAGTTCTTAATTTTGAAAATCTAGCCTACAAATTAAATTATAAAAAAATATAAAAAAATTAGTTTACTATTTTCCTGCATCTTTAGCAATCTTAGAGTCATCCTGCATCAGTTTGGTATTAGAGCGGGTTTAGGATAGTTTTTATCTGCTTTGCATTTACAAACCCTAATTTATGCATCCTATCCACTGCATTAGGTGTCTAGGTTTCATTTTATTTCAACATCTTATAAAATTTATTTTTCTGTGAAAATCTCATGTAATGTCCTCTATTTTGTCCTGATAATTTTTATAATTTTTAATTAATTTTACCAAAACCCTAATTCCCTAAAATCTGGCATATTAGAAACCCTAATAGAATCCTAAAAATTTCTGTAGCAGTCTAAAAACCCTAGGATTTGCATCATTATTTGATTTTTTTTTTGTATCAAATTTGGTAGGTATCATCATCACCGTCCATCCTCTATTATATAATTTTTTTTTAATTTTTTCTTGCATCTATATCTATGTAAAAACTTGCATCTTTTGAAACCCTAATTTTTAGAATTCTACTGTTCTACATACTTGTTCAACCAAAACCTAATTAACTTCCAAAACCCCCCAATCCCAAGCCAAACTTTGTTTGATAACCCCAGTTAACTTAAACCTAACTTGACACATCATAAATCATTAAAAAAATATTTTATTTTCTACTGTGTTTTAGTTTGCATCAAAATCATTGAATGTTCATCATCTTTTTATCTAATCTTAAGGGTAATCAATATAACATCAGGGCAGGAGGTCATAACCTATCCTGGGCCTAAAACAACCACCCAACATTTCCACCCAAGCCTTAATTAAAATTGATTAGACTTAATTTTCCCTAGAGGGCTAGGTGACATCAACAGGTTGGGTCTGAGCTGTGTGGGCCAACTACTGCATTTAATCTTGTGGCTATTACTGAAAGCTGGTTTCTAAGGCTGGGGGTCCAGAGTCAAATGACCTAAGTAGACTGGTGGTTTATAATTAGGACCTTGTGATAAGCAGGGGGAGCCTCCCACCACCCCACCCCCTACCTAGCCAGTGGAAGGATTAGCTGCTGGGTTAAGGTAAGTTAAGCTGACTCACCCAGTTTTGGCTCTAGGTCTAGGAAATCCTAGATTAAGCTAACCCAATTTTGCATGCTTGGCTGCACCATCTCATTTTGACTGATTGCTTGATTGTATGACCACTAGACTAGGAACCCAATATCAAAAGTCTAAACCCCAACCAAACCCAACCATGGATCCCAATTTTGAGGCTTTCATAAAAGCCATGAATGACCAAATGGTTACTCAATTAACTGTCCAAATAAACCAATCCAATACCCAAATTAATAACAAGCTTGACCAAACCAATGACCAGATAACCCAATTGACTTAATCTCAAACCCAAATGAACTACAGGTTCAACCAAGTAGACCTACAATTTGACCAGGAAACCACTAGGATCGACCAATTAACCACTAGATTAAACCAAGTAGAGAATCGACTAGAGACTATAGAGAAAACCCAAGACTCCAATGTTGAACCTAATCCTGACCCATCCTGTTCCACCTCTCAAAATGCTAGGGGAACCTTAAATCCAGATCAAGTTATTGAACTTAACCCTAGAAGGACCCAAACCCAGGTTCAATTCATGGAACCCAGCCCTAGTAGAACCCAAACTCAAGAACCATACAAAGAGCCTAACCATGGGAGAGTTCAACCTCAAGAAACATACCCAGAGCCCAACCATAGGGAATTCCACAACCCTGACCCTATCCAAGACCCAAACCATAGAAGGCCCCAACATGAAGTCCATGATCGAGATGAAAGGGCCATGAGAAATATTAGGATAGAAGCACCCACCTTTGATGGAAGTCTTGAACCAATGGTCTATGTAGATTGGGTAGGTGATATGGATTTTTATTTTGAATGGTATGAAATGAGTGAAGGGATGAAATATAAATTTGCCAAGATGAAATTGATTCATCAAGCTAGACTACATTGGACTAATCTTGAGCATGCTAGGAGACAACGAGCCCTTCCACCTATAACTACTTGGCAAGAGATGAAATTGCAACTCAAAGAGAAATACCTACCAGAATCCTACAACTGGCAGCTCTTAGACTAATGGAACAAAATTCATCAAGGGAATAGATCAGTGTCAGATTATATTGCTGAATTTGATGAGTTTGCTGTTAGGTGTAGTGTAACCGAGTCCTAACCAAACCCTATCCAGGTTTAGAATTGGATTGCATGATGATATTAAAAGGGAACTATACATGAGAGAGGTCCATGATTTGGAACAAGCCTATCAAATAGCTAGACATTATGAACAATTCCAAAGAGGACCTACCTATCAGAAATCAGAACCTGTTAGGAACAATACCCAATTCCCAAGATCAAACCCAAACCAGGTATACCAGGGTAGACCAAATCCTAACCCCAACCCAAGTCGATTTAACTCCAACCCAGTTAGGCCAAACCCTAACCTAGTCCGACCCAACCCTAAACCAACCCGATTCAATCCCAACCCAAACTGTCCCAACCTTAACCCATCTTGACCTAACTCGAGTCCGAGTCCATCTAGTTCAAGTAATTCTGCACCTGCTAGGATCAATAAGGGTAAGGCACCCATGACTTAGAAAGCCCCAAGCCCTAGCCCCAATGCCTGCTTTAGGTGTAATAAGGTAGGTTAGTATGCTAGTCAGTGTCCCACCAGGTCATTATACATAGGGGAGCTTGAAGAACAAGAGATTGAACCCAATGTCGATGACCTAGAAAAAGAAGTTTATGAGGCTGAACCAGACTTGATAGAGGAATATGAAGGAGATGAGGAGGAATTTGATCAAGTAGGGGTAGTTAGATGTAATTTAACCCAAACCCAACCTGAGGAAGATTGGCATATGACTAGCATCCTACAAACTTTTGTTAAGTTTGGGAATAAAGTATGTAAGATTGTAATTGATAGTGGTAGTTGTGTCAATGCCATTGCCACTGAGACAGCTAATTCTTTAGGATTGACCCTAGTTCCACTTCCCGACCCCTATAAAGTATCATGGGTAAATCCCACCTCTATGCCAATCAAGTCTAGGTGCCAAATCTTAATTAAATTGTAATAATATGAAGAAGAGATTTGGTGTGATGTCCTTCTTATGAAGGTTAGTAGTGTCATTCTAGGTCGACCATGGCTATATGATCATGATGCTGTCCTATCTGGTTGAACCAACATCTGTACCTTTCATCATCATGGGAAGAAGTTTATGATTTACCCCACTCAGCCTAGGAATCCAAGAAATTCTAGTAGCCATAGAGCAAAACAAAAAGTAAATCTAATTAGGGCTAAAGAATTAGAGGTAGACCCTTTTGAACCCACTAAGGAATTCATGAGAATTGATCCTGAACCCACTTTAATAATTGAAAAAGTAATTAAGCCAGGATCAAACTTTATGGGTGAAACTAATAATTTACAAGAGTTGTTCATAGAGGAAGCCTAGGATCAAATCCTTGAAGAACAACCAAAAGAAATAGGTGTAAGTAATGAAACAACATCTGAATGTGAGTCCACATACTCAATCTATATGCCTACACGTACACTAGCTTCTGCACAGCATATGCATCATGAAATTAGTCAAGAGTTGAACATAATTAATGAACTAAATAACAACTTAGCTAATTCCCAAAAGAAAGATGAAGAATTTTTTTTGCAGTGGAATATGTGACTGTCAAAGAATTTTTTGCTGGCGAAGCTGGCCCATCCAAAATAATGAATAGTAGTGGACCCAATGCCTATGTGCCTAAGAAATCCCCTGATTTAGGTATTAGCTCCACCTTCATCATCTCAGACTTTGTAAAATCTTGGGAGCCAGCAGTGATACCCAGCGAGCCCCTTGAACCACTCTCGTTCTTTGAGAGAGAACCCACCCCAGAGCGACCACATATAATTTGGCTTTATGGTGAGGTAAAGATTGAAAGAGCTCTGGATGATCAAGCTATCGGTACCAAGGATAGAGAATGTCAGCGATAGTTGGTCCGGTGGCAAGGTCAGCCAAAATCTGAGGACTTGTGAAAAGCTGGTGCGGATATGCAGCGCCTTAACCCATACCCTCCTTGAGCCAAATTGACCCATACTCGACAGGGTCAAGTTCCTCCCACCCCGGGAGAATTGGTGGGGACACCAGGATCAGACATAGATCCCTGGATCCCATATGGTTTAATTAATCATGTGTCAAAGTTTTGAAAATTTTGTAATCAATTAAGATCGAGTCCTGTAATAAGTTGAGGTTAGTTGATTTGTCTCAACCCTCAACCTAGTCAGTATTTTGAGTCCTGTACATCAATTATGAGTCCTGTATAAGCCCAATTTTTGTACAAGAGAGGAGGTCACTATATTTTGGAGTTCCACTGGACTACATCCAGGAGTCAGAGGCCACTACATCAGCTTAGTGGATTTTGTGTGACAACTTAGGATCCATGATGCTTCTAGAAACCCTGATTCCTTCAAGACGTTTTCCAGATGCCCAGATTCCAGTCCAGATGCCAGAGCATATTCCTAAACCAGGGCATCCATGATTCTAGAGGTTCACCTACATCTCAATCCAAGGAAATCAAGCCCAGGCACCAAGCCCAAGTCCTAAAAAAGCAAGATTCTATGGAATATTCCTGCTACCAGGCTACCAGGCCACCCCAGCTTCCAAGAGGCCCAAGCCCATGCACCAAGCCCCTTTGGGCTGATCCCTTGCTGCCCCTAGAAGCCCAACATGCCCTCCTAGGCATCCTTGAAGTGTTGACCAAGTTCAAGAGGTGTCCTTGAGTGGAATAGTCAAAGCATGAAGGGAGAAGGAGAAGATTAGGTCAAATCCTAACCTAGTTGGGATTTATGCTCCTAATTGTTTTAAGATTCATTTTTCTAACCTAGCTAGGAGAGGACTTGTAATACAAGTGTGTAACCCTAGTTAGAGGGCATGGGAACTCTATAAATACCCCACCCCTCCCCCTCTTGTAATCAATTTTTATTCATGATATCAAAATCCTGGTGAAATTTATTTGAGCTTGCGAGCTTATGTTACTTTGTTTCTTTGGTTTGTGTTTGTGTTCTCTTGCTTGGCCAAATTCCTTGCTGCCATTGCATCCTTCCATGCCCTAACTCACTACCATCCAAGCCTTCACACATCCAAGAAGGAGTGCCCTAGGCCGCCAAGCAAGGAGATCTTCATCAAGCTTCAAGCAGCCCTGCTTCTAAACCCTAACTTGATTCATTCTAAACCTAGTTTTCTTTCTTTTTCTTACTTGCTATTTTGATTGACCCTTGACATTTTGCAAGATCCCCGAGGTGTTTTACCTCCCTAGAGGAGGCTTTCCTTGCTTCCAAGACCACCCAAATCAGCCATCTGATTCAAGGGAAACCAAGTTTCATCATCCAGACTCCAATCAGAGTGCTGTGTGATATCTTCATCGAAAGATCTTCAAATCACTGATTGGTAACATCCTTCCCTTCTTTTAATTTCTAATTTGATGAAAATAAGCGATCCTAATCTGGGAGTTTCTCAATTCTTGGGTCCTGAAATTTATTATTTTGCATGAGTTTGCCTACGATATGATGATTCTTTGCATTGCTATTCCTTATACTAGTTCTTACTTAATTTTAGGAATCTAGCCTACAAATTAAATTATATAAAAAAATATAAAAAAACTAGTTTACTATTTTCCTGCATCTTTAGCAATCTTATAGTCATCCCGTATCAAGAATTCTATGCCAAGCTCGGCATTCAGCATCGCTTCACCTTTGTGGCTCACCATCAGACCAATGGAGAGGCCGAGGTGACCAACCGAACCATTCTCCAAGTACTCAGAACCAGGCTAGACCGAGCCAAGGGCAGGTGGGTAGAACAACTCCCCAGCGTTCTCTGGGCCTACCACACAATGCCCAGAATGACAATGGATGAAATGCCTTTCAGCCTCGTCTTTGGCATAGAGGCCATGGTCCCAGTTAAGCTCGACATGCCTACGCTACAGGTGCAGCAGTATGATGAAGTGGAGAATCCAGCGTGCCTTCTTCTCAACTTGGACTAACTCGAGGAAACCAGAGATAAGGCTCGACTCCGGATGGTGGCTTACCAGTAGCGGGTAACTCGGTACTACAAAGCATGGGTGAGGCCAAAGGTCTTCCACCCAAGCGATCTAGTGCTACGCCGAGCCGAGGCATCCCAACCCCGGGAATGCGGCAAGCTCTCACCGAACTGGGAGGGTCCCTATAAGGTGGTCGAGGCTCTTCCTCATGGAGCCTATTACCTAGCAGACCTGGATGGTGCCAGATTCCCGTGCACATGGAATGCCCACAACCTAAGAATATATTATCAATAATGTAAAGCTTTCTCTCCAACAACGATGATAAAGATTCTCTTTGAGCAAATCATTCTTCCTTTGTAGGAACACTGCCACCCGGAACCTAGCTCTTTGGTACTGAAGCCCAGAGCCCAGCTCTCCGGTACTGAAGCCCGGAGCCCAGCTCTCCGACACCGAAGCTATTGACTCTGGTCTTGATTTTGATGATTGACAAAATGTTTAAGTATATATGAGTACTAATTATATTTTAAGTGTGTTTTTCAGATCTTAGTACTTATCTATGTTGAATGAAGAAAAGCTTGTATTTTAGTTGAAAAGTCCTTAAATTAATAGAAAATCAAGTATATGGACTTTGGAATTAATATGGAAGAACTTGAAGAGGTTAAAACTTCAATTTGAAGATGTTTCAATAATGGCACAGGCAAGTATCGACACCTGGAAATGAAGTGTCGATACCTGAGGATCAAGTGTTGACACTTGAAGAGTGAAGTGTCGACTCAAGGCCTTAGACAAATAAAAAACTTCAGAAAGCACTTTCAATCAAGTGTCGACACTTGGAGCTAAAGTGTCGACACTTGGAAGTGAAGTGTCGATACCTAGAGAATGAAGTGTCGACACTTGAAACTGAAGTGTCGACACTTGAAACTGAAGTATCGACACCTGGAGGTGAAGTGTCGACACTTGAACAGTAATGACTAGTTTTCTGGGCTGCAGAACTTCTCCAACTTGGCCCCAACGGCCATATTTTCCTCCCTAACAATTATAAACGATCATTTAAGTGTTGGGAGGCTATATAAATATCAAGAATCAAATGGAAAAGTAATCCTTTGGTGAGTTTCTTGAATATTCTTAAAGGATTCAAGAGTTGAGTGATTCAAAGCCTTCAAGCTTCCAAGTTTCAAAGAGAGCATTCAAAGTCTACATCTACAAGAATCAATCAAAGGCTTCATCAACTTGAAGAAAAGATCTTCATCAATATTCAAGGGCTTCAAAGAGATATTTGCTTTATTTTAGAAAGCTTTTATTGTATTCATTTATACTTTCTCTTACATTATTTTACTTGAGGTTTTTGGTGAGCCTTGAAAAACCAAAGAGGTTTTTGGTAAGCCTTGAAAACCAAAATGGTTGTTGGTGAGCCTTGAAACCAACTAGGGTTTTACTTGTGAGCCCGAAGCCAAAACAAGTTAGTTAGGTTCTTGGTTAACCCGTAAAACCAAGGGTGGCTGTTGGTGAGCCTTGAAACCAACTAGGGTTTGACTTGTGAGCCCGAAGCCAAAACAAGTTGTAAAGGTTGTTGGTGAGCCTAAGTTATAAAACCAAACTTAGTGAAATTCCCAAGGGTGGCTTGGGGAGTGGATGTAGGTGCTTGGTTGGCACCGAACCACTATAAACCTTTGTGTTTGTGTGATTGTTCTCCTTGTGCTTTTATTTCTTTATTTCTGCTACATTTATTTGAAATACACAAGCACTTGAATTGTATTAGCACATACTTGATTTAGTTCATATTTTAAATAGTATAAAAATTTTATAAAATTCAATTTACCCCCCCTCTTGGGTTGCCTACCTGAGCCTACAGAAGCCCGGAGCCCAGCTCTTCGGTACTAAAGCCCGGAGCCCAGCTCTCCGACATTGAGGCCCAGAAACTCCAAAAGCCTGGCACCGTGCTTACAGTCTAGAGATGTTAGCAGAACCTCCAAGAAGACCACCATCTATTGCCTGACTCATAGTACGGCTCTCAAGCTCGAAAACTCCTGAAGCCTAGCACCTTACAAACACTCGACAGGATCAACAAATTCAACCTCTGAGCTCAGCCTTGTTGCGCACGCTCGGAGCTAGTCCCAGCCGAGGTCCAATAGACCTCTTCAAGTGAAAGATCAAAGTTCTATGACCGCTTCACCCGTGAAGTAGGAGTAGCTCAGCAAGCTAAGAAATCCTTCCTAACTATCTTGCATACTCGGGGCTCAGTAGGGAAGGGCCCGATCACTTGGTACTTCAAGGCTCGCTGCCTACACAAGTACATGCACGCGGGCATCTAAAAAGCAAAGGAAATAAGATTGACAAAGTGTAAAAAAAAAGAAAGAAGAGAAGCATAGATCGGTATAATAAAAAAAAAATTTATTGATACTTGTTGAAATTTTTACATGTATACTAGGCCTCGACATGCCGGGCAGCCAAGACCAAAGATTGAAGAAAGGAAAGAAAAAATACAAGACCCCACAAGCTACTCGACTGGCTCCTTCTCGACGTGGTGCTTGGATGGGGCATCATCTTTTGGAGCCTTCGGTGGCAGAGCCCCATCTTTGGTGGCCTCCAATGGCGGGGCAGGCTTGGCAGCAACTGGTTCTTCTATTGCACCACCCGGGAGTCTTAGTCTACTCATATGCTTGTCCAGGATGAAACCCTCCACCTGGGATTGGTAGTACATAAATCCCTGGAGGAAGGAGTCTATCACAGCCTCCTGGAACTCGGCATTGAACTTGTTGGAGGCCTTGAATTCCACCACCGCTTCTACGATTCTCTTCTTGGAAATCTCGGCCTGATGGATCACCTCGGTGGCCTCTTTCTTCGTAGCCTCCATCGAGCTGACTACTATGATGGCCTTCTCTTCTGTCCCTACAGCCCTCTTCTCGATGGTGGTAGCCTTTTTCTCAGTGGCAGTGACCCGATCCTTTGTCGCCTCCAGCTCCGCCAGGAGGAACTAGGCCCATCCCCTCTCTTTGGCGACCTCAGCATCGAGCTCCTTAAGCTTGGCCTCCTTGTCCTTGAGCTCTTTCGACTTGCCCTTAGACTGGCTCCTCTCTCGATCAAGGTACTCCTCAAGCTCCTTGACCTGCCTTTCGGCTCTTGCGACCATGCCTCGGAGTTCCTTGACCTTTACAGTGGCCTCCTAGGCATCGTTGCTTTTTTGCTTCACATCCTCCTTCAAGGACTCGAGCTCCGCTCCCTGCTACTTGTCCCTCTTAGCCCAAGTTCGATAGTAGTCCCTGATAAGGAGGAGTTTGGTGCCAAGCTACACCAAAGAAAATGCCAGTCTTAAAGGTAAGGGGAGAAGAACAAGGCGAAGCAAAATGAAGGAACACTTATCGAGAAGAGCTGGGGAAAGGTGCTGCCAATGGCATCACCAAGGAGCCTCCCTGCCTTCTCCTGCTGGTCACACGATTGGACGGCAAAGTCCATCATATGCTCGATAAGGTTCTGGTCCCAAACCAGGGAGACGTTCGGTGCCAGCTTGAAGGGTACCCTGCAGTAGTCCCTCTCCCTCTTGCCTGCCACCGATGTGGAGTCACCAGCTCCTCTGGCCAGCGAAGCATCTGGTTCGTGCTAGGAGCTCGGCGCCACTCTGGATGGTGCTGCTGCTTGATGCGGGACTAATATGCAAGCAATTATTTTTGTATGTTTTATATACGAGGTTAGGTGATTAATTCCCAAATTTTAGATCAAATTTAGATGTAGGGAATTATGTATGAAATTTTGAAGTCAAGCATGCAGATTAGAACCTAGAAAAGTATTAAAGAAGGATCGCCGGGGCTGAGAAGCCTCGGTTAGGGCAAGTTCTCCTATAATATAATTACTGGAGATAAAGGGGGTGTACCTGACAACGTCTGAAGCACCCGGTGAAGATCACAGCGAAGGGATCTCTTGTTCCTCAATGGATGTGGCCTGGAAAATCGAGCTAAAGACCCGCGAATACCAGACTTTCTGCTCGGTGGTCTGATTGAGGCTTGGTTGGAGTTGTTGGATTCGTAGGAACTCGGGGACCTGCAAACGACCTGTCAGGGGTTAGAAAACTCACAAGGGAGCAAAGAAATAAAGGAAAATAGCAAAGAAAAGGTGTCTTTTGAAGTGGGTGGCCAGGGTTCTGGAAGGTTGGTTGGCGGTAGGAAGAGGGTTGCAGCACCGGGAAGAAGAAAACTCTCAAACCCCTTTATGCACACAGCAGGGTAATCACACAAAGCAATATAAGAACTCAAGGTTTATTTCATATCAAAATCAACCCTCATACAAGAGACTAGGGTCCTTTAAATAGACCCTTAGTCTTGGGCTGCAAGTAAGGACACATTAGACTTTACATAGGAATCCTACTCCTACTCAAACCCTAGCTAGAAAATAAGGAAACATAAGGTAGAAAAAATCCCTAAAAATTCTCTTGACTTGATCAACACTCCAAGGATGCCTAGGGGGGCGTGTTGGGCTTCTAAAAGCAGCAAGAGGCCAGCCCAAAGGGGCTTGGATGCTTGGGCTTGGGCCTCTGGAAGCTGGGGTGGCCTGGTAGCCAGGTAGCAGGAATATTCCTTGGTATCTTGCTTCTTAGGGGCTTGGGCTTGGCGCCTGGGCTTGATTTCTTTGGGCTAGGATGTAGGTGGACCTCTGGAATCATGGATGCCTTGGTCTATGAATATATTCTAGCATCTGGAAGGGAATCTGGGCATCTGGAGGGCATCTGCAAGGAATCAGGGTTTTCTAAATTTTCCTCTTAGGGTCTTCAAATCCTCAAGCTGGGTTGGACTTGGGCTCAACTTCCATGTTTTCAATCAGGTTGGACTTGGTCTTCACTTGTATGATGTGGTCTTAAGTTTTCAATATGCTTGAACAGGACTCAAAAAAATAAAATTAGCTCGACATGAGCTGACTAATACTTGACTGAACTAGCTCAACATGAGCTGACTAATACAGGACTCGCATAAAACAACTCAGCTGGACTAAGCTTTATTATAGTGAACTCGAATGTCATTTAAGTGATCCGCAGAGGGTTGAGAAGCCTCTGCCTTATTCTGGTGCCTCTAGTATTCGTACCAATTCTCCTGGGATGGGAGGAACTCGACCCTGTCGAGTGATGATCAAACTGGCTCACATATCTCTCGAGAAGGTCTGGGTTGAGTCGTTGCAAGTCCTCTCAAAGAATCCATGAATCGTTCGACTCTGGCTAGCCTTGCCATCGGACCAGGAAGCATTGATAACCGTGGCCCCGTGTCATAATGGCTTGATCATCCAGGATACGCTCGATCCATTCTCCTCTCTCAGGCCAATTAATTGGTGGACACTCTGGGTAAGGATCACTCATAATAGGAGGGGATGGTTCCAAAGGCCTCACTAGGTATCGCTGCCGGGTCCCTGTACTCAACCAGGTCTGTAATATTGAAGGTAGAACTAATGCCCAAATCCGAAGGCAAGTCTAACACCTAGGCATTTGATCCAACCTTCTCTATCACTTTAAAAGGTCCGACTCTACGAGCATGAAGCTTCTTTTAGGCCTATGCCTAACCAAGATAGAATCCACTACATCAAATTCTTTGACCCTTCTTCGGGAATTAGCTAGTTGTTTTAAGATTAGTGCGGGTGGTGAACATGCTAGGCACATGCAGATCCTAACAAGATGATGCAAAGGACTCAAACCTATACCTAACAGACTCGACTAAAGAGGTTTATTAGATTTTAACTACCACTTGGGCATGGGGGCATGAGTCGTGGTTGATGGATGACATGCAGAAGAAAATTTGCTAGTAACTCCTAATAGGTGCCAGAGGGTCTGCCAAAAGTAGGTAGCAAATGGGATGGGCTCTATGGATCCTTGCAACCTAGTAACCTCAACAAAATGTAACCTAATAGTTCTGGACACATGAGAAGACTCAGGAAAGGGTAGGAAATAGGAAGTGCGTTCAGAATTAGTCTGGTAGGGTGGAGAAAAAGGTTCCGGGTTAGTTGGATAAAGTAGAATAAAAGAAGGCATGTCAAGGACTAATCCTAGACTAATGAGGCTAACCTTTGGGGGTTGTGGTATATCTATGGGGTCTACATAATGGAAGGATGGGTTATTAATCTCAGGGAAGAGGTCCTTAATGGGAACTATAGGAGGAGGCTCATCCTGAGGGTACTGATTCAAAGAGATCAGGTCCTTAACAAATTCTTCAGGTTCTTGTATTTTAGGACTAGACTCTATAATTTCGCTATCTTCTATGGTTTCCTCAGGTAAGGCTCTAGCAGCAGTACCTAGGTTCTCTTCCTCTATTTGTTCTTCCACTATAGCTTTAGGTTGGATGTGGTCAAGGTCAACTAGCTCTGGGTTGGTTTCTACCTGGGTTTCTACTGGGTTAGTTAATTCTAGGTCTACTAAAGGTGTCTCCTCTTCTCCTTCATACTCATCCACCAGGCTCGCATTAGCTTCATACACTTCCGCATTAATGTAAGCCTTATCAATCTCAGGAATGGTTGGAGAAGGTCGGCTAAGGGAAAATTGGCTAGATCCTGGTTTCTGATTATGGATACTAATCCTAGTAGGTTCGGGTTGCCTAAGGGGTAGTGGCTATTGGGCTCATATTTAGGGGTACTAATCCTATGGGGTTCAAGTTGACTAAGGGAAACCTGACTAGTACTAGATTGATACCTAGGGGTTATGGGCTCCCTAGGCTCATAGGACAAGGGTGCAGATCTATGGGTCACGGGATTATAAGATCTGGGGTCATAGGATTTTGGTTCAGCTCTATGGGTCTTGGGTCTATTGGACTCATGGGATATGGGTTCGTAGATTCTAGAGTCAGAGGATTTGGAGTCATAAGATCTATAGGTTGTGGGTATACTAGGCTTATAGGGAGAGGGTAAATAGGATCTATCTTCCTGGTCTACAAAATCCTGATTGGATCTTTTAGGACTAACCTTAGGGATTGGGTCATGACGATGGGCTCTCCTAGGTTCAGCCTCAAGGTATGGATCAGGGTTTGGGGTCTTCCTAGGTTCAGTATCATAGTATGGGTCATGATGATGGGCTCTCCTAGGTTCAACCTCTTGGTAGGGATCAGGGTTTGGGGTCCTCCTAGGTTCAGTATCATAGTATGGGTCATGACGATGGGCTCTCCTAGGTTCAACCTCACGGTAGAAATCAGGGTTTGGGGTCCTCCTAGGTTCAGTATCATAATAAGGGTCATGACGATGGGCTCTCCTAGGTTCAACCTCACGGTAGGGATCAGGGTTTGCTGTCCTCCTAGGTTCAGTATAATAATAAGGGTCATGGCGATGGTCTCTCCTAGGTTCAACCTCACGGTAGGGATCATGGTAAGGGGTTCTCCTAGGGTTGGTCTCCTTATATGGGTCAGAGTATTGGGTTCTCCTAGGAGTTGACTCCCTATATGGGTCAGAGTAGTGGGTTCTCATAGGGTAGGGCTCTATGGTTTCACTAGGTTGAGTTGGGTTGAGGCTATTGGTCTTGGTCAACTGAGTCATTTGGATAATTAACGAGGTAGACATCTGGGCCATTTGGTCTATAAGGGCTTGAATCCTAGCTTCCTGTTTATCCATGGGTTTAGGGAGATGGTGGATGAGATGGGACTCCTGATCTAATGCTCGTGCAAGACTCGATCAAACCGACTATAGCTGACTAGACCTAGAGTCCAAAACTAGATGCTCAATTAGGGTGGCAAACTAGCCTATAGTAACCCTGTACTTAGCCAGGCAGGTGTAAGGGGAGTGTTAGGTCCCTGATTGCCAATCCTAGACACCAATTAGAGATTGGCCAGGTAGGTGGACCAGCACACAAGCCCTTCAGGATTGAATATCTGAACCACCATTCTAGACACTGAGCACAAGGCACATACAGGTTAACTTGACACAGTGATCTAACACTAGCCCGGACCCGACCAGTTGGTGTCCCTAGCCCACTAGGGCAAATTAAGTCTAATTGATTTTAAGTTAGGCTTGGGACCGACTGTAGGGGATGTGATTTTGGGCTAAGGAGAGGTGATCAAATCCTCCCCCCATCTGACATAGCAAGAGTGCCCTTAAAGGTAGATTATGCAATGATGGTAGGCAGATGAGGATGCAAATTAGGGTTTAGATGTTTTTGGTATTTTTGGAGAATATGTAATTTTTTTTTTGTTTTATATTTTGGTATTTTCTTAAATAGAAGAAAACTTGAAAATTATGGCCTAATATGCAGGAAATATACTAAAATTAAAAGATATGCAAAAATATGCTAAACAAAATCCTAAAACTTCCAAACTTGTCTTGCTAAAAAAAAACAGAGCCAAAAATTTGTAGGCTGTATTTCGGATTGCAGAAAATTCACAGATCGAAATAAAATCTGAAAAAATTCTGAAAAATACTTTGAATTATGATGAATTCAAAAAATAATCTTTAGAATTTTTGGAGTTCAGAACAATGAGAAATAACTAAATTAATAGAGCATAAATGAACTAAAAAATTGCAGAAAACAAGCCCTAATCTAAGCTCTGATACCAAATGATGCGGGACTAATATGCATGCAATTATTTTTGTATGTTTTATATGTGAGGTTAGGTGATTAATTCCCAAATTTCAGATCAGAGTTAGTTGTAGGGAATTATGTATGAAATTTTGAAGTCAAGCATGCAGATTAGAACCTAGAAAAGTATTAAAGAAGGATCGCCGGGGCTGAGAAGCCTCGGTTAGGGCAAGTTCTCCTACAATATAATAACTAGAGATAAAGGGGGTGTACCTGATTATGTCTGAAGTGCCTGGTGAAGATCGTAGTGAAGGGATCTCTCGTTCTTCGATGGATGCGGCCTGGAAAACCGAGCCAAAGACCCGCGGATACCCGACTTTCTGCTCGATGGTCCGATTGAGGCTTGGCTGGAGTCGTTGGATTCGTAGGAACTCGGAGACCTGCAAATGACCTGTTAGGGGTTAGAGAACTCACAAGGGAGCAAAGAAATAATGGAAAACAGCAAAGAAAAGGTGTCTTTTGAAGTGGGTAGCCAGGGTTCTAGAAGGTTGGTTGGCGGCAGGAAGATGGTTGCAGCACTGGGAAGAAGAAAACTCTCAAACCCCTTTATGCACATAGCAGGGTAATCACACAAAGCAATATAAGAACTCAAGGTTTATTTCATATCAAAATCAATCCTCATACAAGAGACTAGGGTCCTTTAAATAGACCCTTAGTCTTGGGCTCCAAGTAAGGACACATTAGTCTTTACATAAGAATCCTACTCCTACTCAAACCCTAGCTAAAAAATAAGGAAACATTAGGTAGAAAAAATTCCTAAAACTTCTCTTGACTTGGTCAACACTCCAAGGATGCCTAGGGGGGCGTGTTGGGCTTCTAAGAGCAGCAAGAGGCCAGCCCAAAGGGGCTTGGATGCATGGGCTTGGGCCTTTGAAAGCTGGGGTGGCCTGGTAGCCAGGTAGCAGGAATATTCCTTGGTATCTTGCTTCTTAGGGGCTTGGGTTTGGCGCCTGGGCTTGATTTCTTTGGGCTAGGATGCAGGTGGACCTCTGAAATCATGGATGCCCTGGTCTATGAATATATTCTAGCATTTGGAAGGGAATTTGGGCATCTGGAGGGCATATGCAAGGAATCAGGGTTTTCTGAATTTTCCTCCTGGGGTCTTCAAATCTTCAAGCTGGGTTGGACTTGGGCTCAACTTCCATGTCTTTAATCAGGTTGGACTTGGTCTTCACTTGTATGATGTGATCTTGAGTCTTCAATATGCTTGGATAGGACTCAAAAAAATAAAATTAGCTCGACATGAGCTGACTAACACTTGACTAAACTAGCTCAACATGAGCTGACTAATACAGGACTCACATAAAACAACTCAGCTGGACTAAGCTTTATTATAGTGGACTCGAATGTCATTTAAGTAATCCACAGAGGGTTGAGAAGCCTCTACCTTATTCTGGTGCCTCTGGTGTCCGCACCCCTGCTACTGGCTTAACTCCTTGCTGTTCTCCCTCCTCCTCGACCTCGATGATCTTCGGAAGAGGAGACACCATCGTGGTAGTGGCTGCGGTGGATCTAGCCCGGATGATGACTTCGGGTTCTTGGGTCGAGAATGGATCACCTCACCTCGGCACCTTGGGGGCAAGCTCGGTGGCCCTCCTACTTGGCTCGGGGGAGAGTTCGGCCACCCTCCTACCTTGCTCGAGATCAGGCACCGCCCTTCTCCTGATCAGCTCGACTAGCACGGTAGGAGTAGTCTCCGCATCACCTCTCGGGCCCTCTTCGAAGAGGGCTCATTGGCCTCCTCCGGTGCACCCCTCTTCCAAGAGAAGGGGAGAAGATCATCCAGGGTGAACTTCATGCCTGCACAGAGGAAAATGTTAGTTCCGAGCTTGGAAAATCAAGGAGGCGTAAGGAGATAGTGCTCAAGACGAACTCACCCAACTGCTAAATTGGACTGACCCCAACCTCGAAGAGGTTCTGCTCTGACAACAAAAGCTCCATGGAGGGGACCTGGTTAGCATGGAGCTGGTCATAAATCTCTCGATCAGCTGCTTCGACCGTAGTGTTCTGGTTAGGGTATCGATCTGGGTCGCTCCAAACCCTGTCAACCCCCTCAATCGAGGGGAAGAAATATTTACTCTTCCATCCTTGGATGGAAGAGGGGAGCTCAAATTTTATGCCCTTCGGGCGAGAAGAGATAAACCACCACCCCTCCTTGGAAGGGTGGCGTTTCAGGGTGAAGAAGACCCTGAACAAAGAAAAACGGGCAACAATCCTATGAAAGTGACAAAAAACTATGAAACAAAAGATGGTCCTAACGGTATTGGGGACCAGCTGAGTAGGGACAAGGCGATAATTGCTCAGCACAGAAAGAAAGAAAGGGTGGAAAGGAAATCGGAGGCCCCTTGCGAGTGTCTCCCCATAGAGGGCGATCCGGCATGGGCCACTAGAGGTGACTAGATCCCCAGGATGAGGGATCGAGAGCTGGATGGAGTCTTGGTTACCATAGGTCTCCTGGATGGCCGCAAGTTCCTCGACGGTGATCATCGAAGCAACCCCACCAAGACATATCGACCGAGAAGGTTCGGGGGTGGGTTCGGGAGGAGGAGGAGGTGGGGGACAGGCTGCATGATCCCTAATCACTATCTCTCTGGGTGTGGGCCTTTTGCTAAACTCGAAGCGCGCTACTTCCTCCTCCTCATCGAAGGAAGAAGGTGACCTTGGCCAAGAAGGCCCTGCCTCACTCTGGTCGGTCGTAGGGCGAAAGTTTGGGCCAAAATGAGGCATCAGAAGAAGAAGAAGAAGATGAGGTCAAAGGGCAAAGAAGAAGAAGAAAGCGAGAGCAGACGAGGCCCAAGGAGGTCCTGGCTCTAGAAGGAAATTGTACCTAGTTGGGAGGAGGAGGATACAAACCTGACTATCTGTGGGAGACAAGAATGGCCGGGGGAGAAGAAGGAGAGCTCTGGTATGATGGTGGGCATGAGAAGTTTGAAAGGAGAAGTATTTTGGAAAAACTGTCTTTCTTTTCGAAGTGACCAGATGCCTAACCGTACCGTTATAGCACTCCACCAATGGATTTGCACCACGTGTCAGCAATCGGCAAAGCAGACACCTCGTTTCATTAATGGCCATTCTAAGTTCTGTGCCAGCAATAAGTATTCCTCAAACGTGGCCACGTGTCTCCCCTGCATTGGCTTGGAGAACCGCCTCCCGAAGCACGCCGATCATGGCCATTATTATGCCAGATTTTTACCTTTCCAGGTCAGCACCGTATTTACTCCCTTCACCCCGAGCGCCATGTACCAACGGGACTTGAGAGTGGGGGCAAATGATGTGGCAGGAACACTAACGTGGAACCCATATCAGACTCCATCGGGCGACATGGAGGATGAAGCTTCCACATAGGACAAAGCTTCCACGTAGGATGCCTCTGCTCACTCTTTCGCCAGGCTTGCTCCCCTCGAGGTTGAGACACCATGGCCAAAGTCGAGCTCTAATCCTGTTTGCTCCTTTGCAAGGCTGGCTCCCCATCGAGGTCAAGACACCATGGCCAAAGTCGAGCTCTGCTCCTGATCGCTCCTTCGCCAGGCTGGCTCCCCCTCGAGGTCGAGATGCCATAGCCAAAGTCAAGCTCTGATCTTGATCACTCCTTCACCAAGCTAGCTCTTCTCGAGGTCGAGATGCCATGGCCAAAGTCGAGCTCTGCTCTTGATCGCTCCTTCGCCAGGCTGGCTCCCCTCTAGGTTGAGATGCAGTGGCCAAAGTCGAGCTCTGCTCCTAATCGCTCCTTCGCCAGGCTGGCTCCCCTCGAGGTCGAGACATTATGGTCGAAGTCGAGCTCCACCTTCCTAAGCTTGCCCACCTCGGACAAAGAGACCTATGGCCAAAGGACATCACGGCTTCCTTGTATGACGGCGAGTTGCCCAAGGACCACAAAGGAGCTCCCGTCAGGCCGTAATAACTGCCCCCAACTATCGCTTACACCAGAAGGGAAGGATCCCCCTGATCGAGGTGCTGCGCTCTCAAGCGATCGTCTGTACCATCTGAAAGAGGAAGTCAACCCAGAAGTTCGAATCCAGGGAGCGTTCACCCGCTGATCGAATCCCTGCCATGCTTCCAAAAGTGGAGTGACCAGAGGGAATGTCAGCGCATGCGATACCATCCCCTATTATGGATGGAAAAAGGCACCCCAGACATGGCATCAGACGACACTGCACGTGCTAGCAAATAGTGTAAGGATCCCGAGGTAAGTACCTGGTGGCCCTCTATGGCTTAAAAGAGCCCTCCATGGTCTCGAAAAGAAGGTAAGCATAGTTGAACGGAGGGGGAGAAAGGCAGGCACACAGGGGAGCACCTAGCAAGCCCAAGGATCCTAGGCTACTGAGGACCTACGGGAAAGGTCTTGATGGGCATAGCCATCCTAGCTCCGACTCTCCTCAGCCGGCACTTCCCCCGCTTCGCACTCAACTCCTCCACACTCTTCCAGTACATTATATTCTTCTCCTAGCATGGAGTCCACCTGTGGGGCTCGACCAGGAAGATCTATTCTCCTGGATCATCACTGACTTGAACATCGGAGTGCCCCCACTGGGATCACCAGCCTGGATCTTTTCTATTTTGCAGGTCCGGGCATCCGAGCATGATTCGGTGATGTAGAACAAATAAAGGGATGCGATGCGGAAGTAAATTAAGATTAACTAATTTTTTTTTGTTGTTTTTATATGTTTGTAGAAGTTGGCTTCAAATCAAAGAAAAGTTAACCTAACATTGAAAGATACTAATATGATAATTGAAAGCACAATTTTAAGGAAACTAAATTATCAGAGTAGTTCAGAAGCAACGGATCGCTGGGGGTTGAGAAACTCCCAGACCTAGGGTTTCGCTCCGAACTTTCAACATAATAGAAATAAAGAGAAGAGATGGTTTACCTAACCAGACAATGATCTTCACAGATTTTGGTGGAAGAACTCTCCCGAGCAGATTGTTGGATCCTCGGATTCAGATATCTTCGCAATGGATCCTCCAATACTGGTCCTTTGGCGGGTTGGCTTCTCCTGAACTCAAGATCTGGAAGAGAAGAAAGACAATTGATGGAATCAGAGAGTCAAGGGAAAAATTTACCAGGTTGATGAACTTGAAGATTGAAATTGCTAAAAACTGGATTCTCCTGAAAGCTGATGTGATTTTCCTTGGAACTTGCTATGGATCTGAAGTAGCCAGACTGGATCTGGATGAAGGTGGACGGCCTGGACTTGTAGAGAGAGAGAGGCCGTGGGAGATGGAAGGAGCTAGGGTTCGATGGATTGAAAATAATGAAGGGCGGCTAGGGTTTTGGATTTTTAAGTGGCTAACCTAGGGTTTTGGATAAAGATGGAGATCTCTCACCTCCTCAAGGCTCCAATGGAACCCGGATTACCCCCTCACGGAGCTCAACACTTAGAATAGTGCGGAAGAAGAGAAACCTAGGTTACTCAACACAAGAGAATAGCAAAAATAATTTTTCTTCATTCATATGATTTCAACTTACAAGAGGGATGTAATTTATAATGCTTTACAAGGGAGAAGGGTTTCATATTTTCCCATGTGGGACTAAAGGAGGGGATCTCCAAATTAGGGCAAATCCCTTACATATGGTTGGCCAAAATACCAAAAATTAGGATTTGGGTTATAAATGGCAGGTAGATGGCGCCACCTTGCTTGGAGTTTTTCAAGAAAATTTTCTTCCTTTCCTGGATGAACTCTTTTGGACTCCTCCTTTTCTTCCTCCCTAAGTCAAGGCTCTTCCATCTTTGTTTTAGGTGTTTTTGGCAGGTAATGGGCGCCCCTTGATATTCTCTTCCAAGAAAAACTTCTTCCCTTCTTTGCTTGGAATCACTTGGGAAAGTCTTGGCCGCCCCCTTGATTTGTGCTCTTCTCTTTATCTGGTGCATGAAAGAAGGAAGTTGCCATCTGTGGAGTGGGGACCAAAGGCTGCTGGATGTGGATATGGCACCCCCTGGACTGGGAGTGTGGCTGGGAGTGTGGTGTCCACTTGCCTGGTATTGGGAGAAAATGTAACATCCCTGGTTGAAACCCTAGTCCACTACTGAGTCAACATGACTCAACAAAATAAAATGCAGGTAATGTAGACTCAAGCTAAATTGAGTTGATCTAGTCAACTCTTATTACAAACCAAAAACCCTAATTCTTCGGGCAAGGTTAATCAGAGATCCAGATGGAGCTCTGAAGTCTTCTTCTGAGTCTGGTGCCCGCACCAATTCTCCCAGGGTGGGAGGAACTCGACCCTGTCGAGTAAGGCTCAAGTTGGCTCTGGTATCTCTCCAAGAGGTCTGGGTCCAATTCTTGTAATTCTTCTCGGGAGATCCAAGAGTCATCAGAATCTGGCCTTCCTTGCCAGCGGACCAGGTACCTTTGGTATCCTCGATTACGAGTAGAGATAACCTGATCATCCAGGATCTTTTCAATCTGCTCTTTCCTCACAGGCCAGTTTGTTGGTGGACACACAGGGTCGGGATCACTCTCAATGATAGGGTTAGGCTCAAAAGGCTCACTAGGAATCACAGCTGGCTCCCTGTACTCTACTAAGTCTGTAATGTTGAAAGTAGAGCTAATGCCTAGTTCTGGAGGCAACTCGAGCACATAGGCATTGGATCCTACTCTCTTTACCACTCTAAATGGTCCAGCTCCCCTAGCATGTAACTTTCTAACGGTTCCAGGAGGAAACCGTTTAGGCCTTAACCTAATCATCACATAGTCTCCCTCAACAAAAGATTTGACTCGCCTTTGAGTATCAGCCAACTTCTTATAAGTTTCATTACTTAAATTTATATTGGCATGAATTTCTTTATGCAAGTCTTTTACATGCTGTGCAAAATTCTCAGCAGACTCGGAGACTCGAGTGTGGACAGGTAAAGGGACTAGGTCAAGAGGTGTGTGAGGTTTGTACCCATGTACAATTTCAAATGGACTCTTACCCGTAGACCTATTGACCGAGTCATTGTACACAAATTCTGCCCTTGGTAGGTATAAATCCCAATTTCTGGTGTTTTCACCAACAAGACATCTCAGCAGATTTCCTAGGCTACGATTCACTACTTCAGTTTGGCCATCAGTTTGGGGATGATAGGCAATTGAAAACTTAAGTTTTGTCCCTAACTTATGCCAAAGGGTCTTCCAAAAGTAACTGGTGAACCGGACATCCCTATCTGAAACGATTGTCTTAGGTAGGCCATGGAGTCTAACTATCTCATTGAAGAAAAGTGTGGCTACCTTAGACGCATCAAAGGTTTGGGAACAAGGCAAGAAGTGGGCCATTTTAGAGAATCGGTCGACTATGACACAGATAGAATCATGTCTCCTCTGGGTCTTAGGTAAACCTAACACAAAATCCATACTCACATCTTGCCAAGGACGATCTGGGACAGGGAGTGGGGTATAAAGGCTAGTGTTTTGTTTTCGCTGTTTGGCAACAGCGCAGGTTCGACATCTAGCTACAATATTAGCTACATCCCTTTTCAAGCTAGGCCAGAAAAAGTGATCTTCAATAGCTAGAATGGTCTTGTCTTTTCCAAAATGGCCGGCTAAACCTCCAGCATGGATTTCCCAAATCAAAAATTCCCTAAGAGAAGTTCTAGGGATGCAAAGCCTATTTTTGAAGAACAAAAAACCATCTACAAGGGTATAATCCTGGTGATTACTAGATGGTCCTTGAACTAGATCCTGATACACAGTTGTGAAATCCGGACAAGACTCATATTCCTCTTTGATTTGCTCAAACCCTATGACCTCAGTTCTAACAGAAGTTAATAACAGAGATCGGCGACTAAGGGCATCAGCTACCTTATTCTCAACTCCAGCCTTATGTTTCAGGACAAAAGTATAGGACTGGATATATTCTACCCACTTAGCATGCCTAGGGTTAAGCTTCTTTTGGGAGTTCAGAAATCTAAGAGCCTCATGGTCCGAAAATAGTACAAATTCCTACGGTAGCAAATAATGTCTCCAGTAACGCAAAGCTTGCACCACCGCATAAAATTCCTTATCATAGGTAGAATACCTAAGCTTAGCATCATTAAGTTTTTCACTAAAGAATGCTATGGGATGATTCTCTTGGCTTAGGACTCCACCTATTCCTACACCTGAAGCATCACAGGCAACCTCAAATACTTTAGAAAAATCGGGTAGTCTCAGAATGGGTGCCTGGGTCATTTTATCCTTAAGATCTAGGAAGGCTTTATGGGCTGACTTAGTCCAATGAAATTCTCCCTTCCTAATACAATCAGAGATAGGAGCAGCTAAAGTACTAAACCCCTTGATGAATTGCCTATAGAAGGTAGCCAAGCCGTGGAAACTTCTAACTTCATGCACATTGGTTGGCTCTGGCCAGTCTACTATGGACCTAATATTCTCAGGATCGGCCGCCACGCCGTCAGGGGTTACTACAAAACCAAGAAAGATAACTCTACTAGTAATGAATTCACACTTCTTAAGATTACCGTAGAGTCTATCATTCCTCAAAACTTGGCAGACTGCTCTAAGGTGGCCTAGGTGATCTGCTGGGGTCTTACTATAGATCAGGATGTCATCAAAATAGACCACCACAAATTTTTCTATGAAAGCTCTAAGTACCTGGGTCATAATTCTCATGAAAGTACTAGGGGCATTGGACAACCCAAAAGGCATAACAACCCATTCATAAAGACCATCCTTAGTTTTGAAAGCAGTTTTCCATTCATCCCCGGGTCTAATCCTAACCTGATGATAGCCGCTTTTGAGATCAATCTTAGAAAAAACCATTGCACCAGCCATCATATCAAGCATGTCATCTAGTCTAGGGATGGGAAACCTATATTTGATTGTAATTTTATTGATGGCACGACTGTCAACACACATCCTCCATGTGCCATCTTTCTTTGGGGTCAGTAAGGCTGGGACTGCACAAGGGCTAAGACTTTCTCTAATAAACCCCTTCCTCAATAATTCTCCAACCTGCTTTTGCAGTTCTTCATGCTCAGATGGATTCATCCTGTAATGGGGCAAGTTGGGCAAAGTCACTCCTGGGATTAGATCTATGGCATGCTGGATATCCCTAAGAGGTGGAAGGTGGTCTGGCAAATCCTCGGGAAAGACATCCTCAAATTCTTTTAACACAGGTTTAACTTCTTGAGGAGGCTCTGAGGGTTCCGAAGTTCTAAGTTCCTTAGCAGTCAACATCCAGATGGGTGAACCACTATGAATTTCTTGTTCTAGATCCTTAGCACTGATTAGGTTCACTCCAGTTTTCATCTCCTTAACCTTACCGGCTCCTTTAGTTACCTTGTCCTTAGGGGGAACTGAATGGATCGTAATCTTCTTCCCATTGAAACTAAAGACACAGGTATTGGATTTTCCTAAGAGGGTGGCATCATGATCATACAACCAAGGTCTTCCGAGAATTATACTGCTCACCCCCATGGGTAAGACATCGCACCAAATCTTTTCATGATAAGATTGCATTTGGATTTGGACTTGACATCTAGACTGGATGGGTATGGAGGTAGAATCTACCCAAGAAACCTTATAGGGGTTGGGATGGGGAACTGGGATTAAGCCTAACATCTTGACAGTGCTAGTAGAGATGGCATTTACACAGCTCCCACTATCTATGATGATCTTACATACCTTATCCCCTAATTTAAGAAAAGTCTGTAGGATGTTAGTCCTACGCCAATCCTCTTGAACTAGATTCTGGGATAGGATGCATCTTACAACTCCTAATTGGTCAGATTCATTGGGTTCCTCCTCTCCTTCATACTCCTCAACCAAATTCATTCCGGCCTCATAAACTTCTTCTTCAAATTCCTCACTGGGCTCGGAATTATCATTCTCTCCCTCTTCTATGTAAAGGGATCTACGTGGGCACTGGCTAGCAACATGACCTACCTTATGACACTTGAAACAGGCTATGGCAGTACACTGACTGGAAATGTGACCTGGTTTCTGACACTTAAAACAGGTGATATTTGACCTAAGGGTTCTCTGGGTGTCAGGTGCCTTACCTTTGTCCATGGGCCTAGGGGTAGAAGTACCCTGAAAAGGTTTACTAGGGATAACTTGGCTAGGTCCATTCCTTGGGATTGGGGCACTAACCCTAGAAGGTATAGGTCCTCTCTGAACTTTCTCAGTGTTCAGTGCAATCTGGTAGGCTTGGTCTAGATCAGTAACCTCTCTCAGAAATAGTTCTCTCTTGATATCTTCCCTCAGTCCAGCCCTAAATCTAGACAAAGTGACTTCGTGGGCTTCACTCACATCACATCTCATTAGGTATTCATCAAAAGTAGCTATGTAGTCTGAGACAGATCGGTTTCCTTGTTTCAGGTTTTGCCATTGGTCTAACAGGTTTTGCTGGTATGAAATGGGTAGGTATTTATCTCTCAGTTTTTCTTTCATACCCTGCCAAGTGGTTATGGGCTCAACATTCCATCTCCTAGTGGTTAGCTCAATGTTCCCCCAGTATAACCTAGCTTGATGCACTAATTTCATCTTGGCAAACTTGTATTTCCTCTCCTCAGACATAGCATACCACTCAAAGTATTGGTCCATCTCACCCTCCCAATCAGAATACACCTTAGGGTTCAGACTACCATCAAAAGTGGGTGCATCTAATTTGATGTTCCTGATGAACCTATCATCTCTATCTTCAGGCTCTGGGTTAGGCCTCCTATGATTAGGTTCAGGATCTCTATATAAAGGCCTTCTAGGCTCCTGATGTGGGTGAGGTTGAGGCACATTAAAATCGGGGTCAGGAGTCCAATTCCGATGTCTAGGTTCTTCAAGTACTTGGACTCGGTCCCTAAGTTGGGTAAGATCCTCATGAATTTGTGCGCTAAACTTGGCCACAGTGTTTGTCATATCCTGATTCATTTTAGCCATACTTTCAGTAAGAGTTCTGATCATGGCCTCTAAATCAGGTTGGGTTTGACCAGGTTGATATGGCACTCCGTTTCTGGTAGACATGATGATTCAAGCAAGCACACAAAATGAGACTAGACTAAATCGACTACTGGATCACTAGACCTAGAGTCCAAACTAGATGCCCAATCAGAGTGGCAAGCTAGCCTGTAGTAACTCAGGACTCAGCCAGGCAGGTGTAAGGGGAGTGTTAGGTCCCTGATTGCCAATCCTAGACACCAATCAGTGATTGGCCAGGTAGGCGGACCAGCACACAAGCCCTTCGGGAATGGATCCCTGAACCACCGTTCTAGACACTGAGTGCTAAGCACACACAGAATAACTCGGCAAACTGACTCAACACTAGCCTAGACCCGACCAATTGGTGTCCCTAGCCCACTAGGGCAAATTAGGTCTAACTGATTTTAAATTAGGTCTAGGTTCGAATGATTGGATGGTGGTTTTGGGCTAAGGAGAGGTAATCAACTCCTCCCCTTATCTTCGATGCTCAATTGCCCTTAAGTAAATTATGAGATGATCACTCCAAAAAGAATTGAATTGCAGAACACAAAAAATAGAGTTGTTGTATTTTAATGCTCAGAATTTTTACCGAAACCAATAAATCACAGAAAAATTATGGAAAATAGGATCAATTATACTGGTTTCAACGAAGCAAAAATCATTCAATTTGGAGTTTTATGCAGGGAGGAATAATTCAGACAACAGGGAAATTATGGGCTGCAACTAGATTGTCTTCCCCGTTTATAATCCCTGCTACGAAGTTATAACCCAATGGATCCCCTACACGCCCTAGGAACACCCCGTGGAATGGGAGGAGGAGGCTTGCACCTCGCTTAGTTCCTAGGACCGGACGTCCTGGGGAGTCTACCTCGAGCAGACAAAATAAAAAGAGAAAACAATCAAAACAAGCAAGCAAGCAAATCAGAAACCCTAGACTGGGCTCTGATACCAAAAATGATGCAGAACAAATAAAGGGATGCGATGCGGAAGTAAATTAAGATTAACTAATTTTTTTTGTTGTTTTTATATGTTTGTAGAAGTTGGCTTCAAATCAAAGAAAAGTTAACCTAACATTGAAAGATACTAATATGATAATTGAAAGCACAATTTTAAGGAAACTAAATTATCAGAGTAGTTCAGAAGCAACGGATCGCTGGGGGTTGAGAAACTCCCAGACCTAGTGTTTCGCTCCAAACTTTCAACAGAACAGAAATAAAGAGAAGAGATGGTTTACCTAACCAGACAATGATCTTCACAGATTTTGGTGGAAGAACTCTCCCGAGCAGATTGTTGGATCCTCGGATTCAGATATCTTCGCAATGGATCCTCCAATACTGGTCCTTTGGCGGGTTGGCTTCTCCTGAACTCAAGATCTGGAAGAGAAGAAAAACAATTGATGGAATCAGAGAGTCAAGGGAAAAATTTACCAGGTTGATGAACTTGAAGATTGAAATTGCTGAAAACTGGATTCTCCTGGAAGCTGATGTGATTTTCCTTGGAACTTGCTCTGGATCTGAAGTAGCCGGACTGGATCTGGATGAAGGTGGATGGCCTGGACTTGTAGAGAGAGAGAGGCCGTGGGAGATGGAAGGAGCTAGGGTTCGATGGATTGAAAATAATGAAGGGCGGCTAGGGTTTTGGATTTTTAAGTGGCTAACCTAGGGTTTTGGATAAAGATGGAGATCTCTCACCTCCTCAAGGCTCCAATGGAACCCGGATTACCCCCTCACGGAGCTCAACACTTAGAATAGTGCGGAAGAAGAGAAACCTAGGTTACTCAACACAAGAGAATAGCAAAAATAATTTTTCTTCATTCATATGATTTCATCTTACAAGAGGGATGTAATTTATAATGCTTTACAAGGGAGAAGGGTTTCATATTTTCCCATGTGGGACTAAAGGAGGGGATCTCCAAATTAGGGCAAATCCCTTACATATGGTTGGCCAAAATACCAAAAATTAGGATTTGGGTTATAAATGGCAGGTAGATGGCGCCACCTTGCTTGGAATTTTTCAAGAAAATCTTCTTCCTTTCCTGGATGAACTCTTTTGGACTCCTCCTTTTCTTCCTCCCTAAGTCAAGGCTCTTCCATCTTTGTTTTAGGTGTTTTTGGCAGGTAATGGGCGCCCCTTGATATTCTCTTCCAAGAAAAACTTCTTCCCTTCTTTGCTTGGAATCACTTGGGAAAGTCTTGGCCGCCCCCTTGATTTGTGCTCTTCTCTTTATCTGGTGCATGAAAGAAGGAAGTTGCCATCTGTGGAGTGGGGACCAAAGGCTGCTGGATGTGGATATGGCACCCCCTGGACTGGGAGTGTGGCTGGGAGTGTGGTGTCCACTTGCCTGGTCTTGGGAGAAAATGTAACATCCCTGGTTGAAACCCTAGTCCACTACTGAGTCAACATGACTCAACAAAATAAAATGCAGGTAATGTAGACTCAAGCTAAATTGAGTTGATCTAGTCAACTCTTATTACAAACCAAAAACCCTAATTCTTCGGGCAAGGTTAATCAGAGATCCAGATGGAGCTCTGAAGTCTTCTTCTGAGTCTGGTGCCCGCACCATTCGGGGTGACATGGGCATGGTCCGAGGCCATCTACAGCTACAGGCCATGGTGATTGAGCGGCAACAAGCAGTATGTTGAGATGGAGGCACAAGTAAGGATGGGCATCGTCGTGATCCATAACAAGAAACTAGCTGAGAATCTAGTTTCCCCTGAGATTGGGAGGAACAGAAGTCTCGATTGTTGGACAAGATCTTCACTTCTTTTTTCTTGACCCTTATCGGTATAAGTATCCTTTACTTTTATCGAGTACCTTAATTTCTAAGTAACTAACTCATGCTTTTTATTTATAGCTTGCTCATGACATCTCCATCATCCAAGAGGGGTTCGATGGATTTGCTGAATTGAGTCGGTCTTTGAAGGATAAGGTAGAGACTGCTGAGGTGCAACTTGAGGTCTTTGAGGAGTTGAGGAATGCGAGCAAGGCCCAAAAGAAGGAGCTGCAAGCCTCCAAGGGTACTACTCGAGAATTGGAAACCAAAGTAGTAAAGAACAATGAAATAATCGCAAAGGAACAAGCTCGGGTTGCCGAGCTAGAGGTAAGATTGGCTGACACCAAGTTGAAGGTGGTAGTCATGGAAGCTCAACTCTGGACTTTCGAATCTAGGGTTGTGGCGATCGATGCCAAAGTTTGGGTCACCGAGGAATAGGTGAACTCCATCGATGCCTTGGTAGTCGAGGAGTTCCGAGGGTCCAAAGCCTTTGAGGAGGAGTTTGTTGAGAGCTCCTTGGACACCTACAAACTCGGCTTTGCTAAATGCAAGAGTAAAGTCACTCAGGCCTTCTTTGGGCTAGACTTGAGCGGCATTATTGATGTTGAGCCCAAGGGGGATGAGGAAAAAGGGAAGGAAGGAGAAGAAGTCACTAAGAGAGCCAAAACCAAAACTAAACCAGTCGGTATTGAAGAAGCCATTACAGAGGTGACCACTAGGGTAGAGGCCGTTGAAGCAATGGCCGAGGCTTCTCAAGTGAATCCAGCTCTAATCACTAAAGAACTAGTTATGGGTCTCGGGGAGTAAACTTGTATTCTTTCCTCTTTTTTGCTTGTATTTTGTTTTCTTCGAGCTCGATCCATTATCATGTACTGACCTTTTATATCAATGAAGCATGTTTTCTTCACTATCCTTCTTGTAGTGAATATATGTTAAATGTGAATCTTGATAAGCAGTTTAGTCGGTATGAACCCAATTGAAGAGGACAGCTTCTAGGTTTAGTTGCCAAGTCCTTTAGTCGGGTAATGCCTTTTTTCTGAGTAGGTAATCATTCTAGCTTTGATCGTGGCATAGACTCATGATTAGGCAAGTAATCTAGCTAGAGAAAGAAATTTAGCTGAGTGACCTTTCCCTGCAAGCTCGATTGAATAGGTAGATTTGTAAAGTTTGCAAGCCCTTTAGTCAATCAGGTATATGTCGGTGTAGCTTGAGCATTAACCCCCAATTATTGGATTCCTGATGACAAGACTTGCATTTTTCCAAATGTAGGAAGTTGGTTGTCATTGAA
The DNA here is from genome assembly GCA_021397845.1 of Areca catechu. NCBI lineage: Eukaryota > Viridiplantae > Streptophyta > Magnoliopsida > Arecales > Arecaceae > Areca > Areca catechu. Next base: position 180,631,305 of record CM038039.1, on the reverse strand, counting down.
ACTAGACTGTAGGGAGTCAGTTGTCCTTGAAACCAAACTGTAAGAAGTTGTTTGTCACTTATGTTGGTGCATTCTTCAGGTGACCAAGTATTAGTCGAGTATGAGTCTACTAGCTTGGTAGTCATTTTTCTTTGTCAGTCGATTGTTTAGTAGTTAAAGAGAAGAGATGGAGGTGTGGAAATATAACTATCTTCATGAGCTTTCAGGTATTAAGTAGCTAGAGGGCTCAGGAGCCTGTTGGTAGAGATGGAGGTGTGGAAACGTAGCTATCTTTATAGTCGGCCAAATGTCAAGTAGCTAGAGGACTCGAGGTGCCCATTGTGGAGATGGAGGTATGGAAACACAACCATCTGTAGGCTCAAAAGTAGCATCCTCAAAGCTTGGAGTTGAAATCCAATAGAAGTAGCCATAGGGGTTGGCAAATTTGCATACCCCTGTGGAAAGGGGTTGGTAATTTTGTAGACCCATGTGGAAAGGGGTCTGCAAATTTTCTAAACCTTGAAGGCTGGTGGCATATTTTCCAGGCATATGCGATAGAAAGCCACAGGGGTTGGCAAAATTTGCTGACCCATGATGAATGACATGCTGTTTTATGGCCAGATGACATGAAAAGTCACTTTTCACAGGCTCTTTGGATTTGGTCTTTGAGTCCATAGGGGGGCTAACTCAGTATGGGCTAGGATTTAGTCTAGGAATCAATTATATGTAAATCCATGGGATTGGATGAATGTAATTGGATTGGGTTAGTCATTGGAAGTTGTTTGTGTTTTTAATTGAGTCTAATATATATAATGGTATACGGTGTACTCAGATTGTATAATGAATCAAGTAAAACTCTTATTCTCCCAGTTCTTTATTTCTTTCTTTCTCTCTTACACATGAGCAAGGAAACATAAGGTTTCCACCAAGCCATTATCTTCTTTACTATTTCAATCCAATTTTTGGATTGATTATTGGCTAACTTCTAAGGAAGCTGTCGGTCTTAGGGCATCGAGGGTTCTGTGGAACCTATAATTGGTATCAGAGCTAGGGCTTGGAAGGAGAAGGAGGATCTTGAGTGCTAGGGTTTGGTGTCTTGCAGCACGGAAGGCAGTGGTGGATTTCTTCTTGGTTTCTCTTGCCCATCATAGGAATCCAGATACTATGGAGGGCTTTTACAGGAGTTAGGAGTCAAGGAGTGAAAACCCTAAATGTTAGGTGTTTGGGAAAGGAGGGAAGGTGCTACTAGGGTTTTGAAGGCTATAGATTCAAGATCAGATATTTTTCAAATCTGGTAATTTTTTTTGAGATTGTAGGTGGTAGGAGATCACGGGGGGTAATCTTAAAATTGATTTTGAGGAATATGATGGTAAGGGGAACTTTACCATCTGGTAATAGAGGATGAAGGATATGCTAGTGTAGCAGAGAATTTACAAAGTCATTATTAAAGAAATACTAGAGAAAATTAGTTTTGAAGATTGGGAGCAAATAAAAGAGATGGATTACAGCACCATAAGGATGTATCTCATTGATCAAATCCTACCTGAGGTTAGCAATGAGGCCATGGTGAAGGGATTATGGGAGAAGATCCAACAATCTGCTCGGGAGAGTTCTTCCACCAAAATCTGTGAAGATCATTGTCTGGTTAGGTAAACCATCTCTTCTCTTTATTTCTGTTCTACTGAAAGTTCGGAGCGAAACCCTAGGTCTGGGAGTTTCTCAACCCCCAGCGATCCGTTGCTTCTGAACTACTCTGATAATTTAGTTTCCTTAAAATTGTGCTTTCAATTATCATATTAGTATCTTTCAATGTTAGGTTAACTTTTCTTTGATTTGAAGCCAACTTCTACAAACATATAAAAACAACAAAAAAATTAGTTAATCTTAATTTACTTCCGCATCGCATTCCTTTATTTGTTCTGCATCATTTTTGGTATCAGAGCTTTTGTTCTGCATCATTTTTGGTATCAGAGCTTTCGTTCTGCATCATGGAGTCACACACTCTAGACTTGGCTAAGAGTTTCAGGAGAGTGGCATTGCATAAGCCAAAGTGTACCATCAGGAAGCCTGTTAGAGTTTTGAAGATGTCAATAGAGATCCTAAAAACTATGAAGATGCCATGAAGAGTTCTGAAGGAAGTCAAGGATGCAAGCCATGCTAGAAGAGATGGAGTCTTTGGAGAAGAACAAGACATGGCATTTGGTGGATCTATCAAAAGGTGCTCAACCCATTGGCTCAAAGTGGGTGTTCACACGAAAGAGGCACCTTTAGAGCAAGGTGGAGTTAGATATAAGGCCAAATTGGTAGCAAAGGGATCCTCATAGAAGGAAGGCATAAATTATATAGAGATATTCTTTTCTATGGTTAGACATGCTTCAATCAGAATGCTGCTATCTTTTGGTGGCCATGTATGACATGGAGTTGGAGTAGATAGACCTCAAGATAGCATTTTTATATGAGTCTTGAGGACTAGATATACATGGGGCAACCAGAAGGGTTATGGCGATCGGACAATAGGAGGTGTGCTTCTACAAAAATCTCTATATGGGTTAAAATAGTCCCCATGGTAATGGTACAAAAGATTCAATGCCTTTGTGTTAAGCTTTAGATTTCAGAGGTGTGAGCATGATAGCTGCATATATATTCAAGATGTAGAGGAGGATAATGCTTTATATTTGCTGTTGTATATGGATGACATGCTAATAGCTAGTAAGAATATCAGGATAGTGTAGAGACTAAAAAATGTATTATCAAAAGAGTTTAAGATGAACGATTTGGATCCATGATAAATCCTATATTTATACACTTATTTTAAGTATTTTAAGTATTGGTACTAATATCTTCTGAAAATACTAATTTCATAATTAAATAGATTTTCTTGTAAAAATAATTATTTTTAAAATATCTTTGAAAAATATGATATCAGAGTGCATTTATGAAAGTAGATGTCAAGTCATGTATGAATCTAAATTCCAAAACAATTTCACATCCATTAAAATATTTAATGAAAAGTTTAATTCATATTTCTTCCACTACAATAGGTATACTAAGATTAATGGAGATATTTGGAATCCTGGAATCCTAGAGAATTGGTAGAATTACTGGTTGAGATACTTGCCAACATGAAGAGCCCGATGCATAGGTTGAGAGGAGTAGACGGGAGTCAAATCAAAGGTCAAATGGACCTGAAATTATGGAAGAAATCAACTTAGCATAGTTTTTAAAGTAGCCGGTCTATGGTGGATCGGCTTGCTTGGTCCGTGAAGCAGGCTATGGATCGACACATAAAAAACAAGGCTCCTTCCCTCTCCATGCCATCTCACTACAGCTCGATGGTGCTGTCGCCCATCGCCCCTGCCAGCCACCATTGCTTCGCCACCCCACTCATGGCTAGCCATTGCTAGCCCCCGTACATAGCTACCAAGATCTGGCCATCCACCCCCTTGTTTGTTCCGATCTGTCAGATCATGATACTATTGCCTATATCTGCCTGATCTATCATCATCACTGGTCATCTTCTCCATCACCACTGGCCTGTTGTTGCCTGCCTTTGCACTATCTACTACCTCCCATCACTAAGACGTTGTCGAGACACCATCGACCATCATCTCTCAGCTTGATCCACCATGGTTGCTACTATAGCTCATGCTGCCCTTCTCCTTTCCAATCACTGCCTTCTCCATCACCGTCGACACTTCCATCATCACCAGCTGAGACTCCACCCATCGCTTGTCCATGGCCATCCCACCTCACCACTGGCCTGAGAGGTAGCCCGAGACACCACTGGCCATCACACCACTTTGCCTCCTGATCCATCATTGCCTCTAACCCATCATCACTAGAGCACCATAATTTGCTCATCTCTACCACCCATTGTCACCATCTCCAATCATCCTTCCTATCATCGGCTGTCATCCTCAATCCAGCCATCAATAGCTTATGACCTTCTTATCCCAAACCACTATATTGATCCATCTCTACGGCCCATCCTTGCTGGCTTGCATTGAACAGCTTGGCAACTCTTGAAGCAAATCCAATGGATAGCAATGACCCTGATCCAATTTAAGCTAGCTGAAGTGAGATCCATGGAAGTTAGGTATTATTTCAAAACCTAATCAGATGGTTGAAATTAACTTCAACATGATTTGAGCCTTTTGGACTTGATTTTAGTGGTTTGATCATCATTTGACGCCCCAAATAATTTTAGAAGTTCTATTAGGAGTCTAACTCCCAGTCCTATACTGATTGGCCTTCTCCAAGCTCTATTTAAAGGATCCCATGCCATAATAGAAGGGCATCCTGAAAACATGGTATGGTATAGGATAGAGGGCATAGCTCGGGTTGCAGGTTGGTCTCTAAGAGTGAGGCTTCTTAGAGGAGAGTTTTGCCTTACATAATCTTCAAGCTATTCCATCTCCAGTATCAAGATCCAAAGAAGAAGAAGAAGAAGAATCCCAATTGCTCCACGGAGTACGATGGAAGAAGGTGAAGTGATATCAATCAATTTCTCGACAAAGCTATGCCAATCAATTTCGAATACTTTGTTACCAACCAACTTCGGATATTTTGTTATCACTTTTCATAGTTTATTTAATTATTATTTTAAATTTCTTGTAATTGAATTATTCTTTTAATTAATGTAATATTTATATTTATGTACTTTAAATTCTTGTTATTTACTTTTATGCAAGTAGATGCTAAGATCTGAATAGCAGATTGAATATACCAAAGTTTTAACTTCTATTCTGTGTGCTATTATTTCTTTACTTCAAAATATTTTTCTTTTCTTTTTAAAATCAAATATTTCAATTTATCTTATGCACTGCCATCTCTATGGATTGGACCTGACTTGATACTTTCTATTCCAGTTTAATTAATTAGAAGTCAAATTTTAAACTGATAATCATGGTATCTTAACGACAACATCATGTACCTATCAAGTTTTTAGCACCATTGCCTGGAAGGCATGAACGCTATTATTTCTTTGATTTCTTTGATTTCTTGTAATACAGTTTATTAACTTTTTTTTATTTTTTTTGTAGAAAAAGAAAAAAAGAAGAGAAAGAAAGTTCCAAAATTTTGGTGAGATCAATCCTAATCCTAGATTTATTTCCTTTTTATTTACTTTCCTTAATTAGTTTCCTCTTTTTCAAATTAACATAAAAAGAAAAAAATATTTTTAGTTACTTTTAATTAGTTTCTTTCTTTTCGAACTAACCTAAAAAAAATTTCTTTTTTCTTTTCTATTTCTTCCTTGTCAAATTAACCTAAAATGAAAAAAAAATTATTTTTAGTTGCTTTTAGTTGGTTTCTTTCATTTTGAGCTAACCTAAAAAGAAAAAAAACTTCTCTTTTTTGTTTCTTCCTTTTTCAAATTAAGTTAAAAAGAAAAAATTATTTAACCTATTAATTTGCCTTAAATACTAGATTTGATTTTCTGCTTTTATTTAGGATATCTAGCTACTTTATATTTCTAGCCTAATTTAGTATTATTTCTCTCATATCTAGCTAACCAAATTTAAAACCTACCTTTTATTCTTTTTTCTTAAATAAATAAATATAAAAATAAAACAAAAATATCGCATAACACTTAACTAAAATAGAGCAACTAATTAAAACTTAAAAAAATATTACTTATTTTGGACATCTTTCTTTTGCATTCCATGTTTCTATAAAATATCTTAAGGGCATTATCCCATGAACAATATAAGGTGGGGATTTGATCACCCTTCTTGGCCCATAAATCACCATCCTGTATCCAACATACTAATGCCTTTTAATTAAAATTAATTAGATGTTAGCCCCTAAAGAGCTGAGCTTAATAAGATAAGGCACCCAAAAGAGTTAGACTGGGTTATGATTAGCTAATTGACTGGTATCTACAAAAGGGGTTCAAGGATGATGTAGCCCTGAAAAAAGATGATTTTAAATTAGTTTTATTAACTAACTAGCCAATTTAATTGGTATCTAAGGGAAGCAGTAAGGGGACCCCCACTGATCTTACCCTTATCTAGCTAGTTAATTGGTTAGTTTTTGATTTGGATGGCTCCAAGATAGCCTTGGCAGTTAGGAGCTATCTAGATTTAGGATAACCCTAGGATAGAGAGTCCATGTTATGCTAACTTGTTTGTAAATAACTTCAAATCCTAACTAATTCTTTTCTCTCTCTATTAGTTCAGGACTTCTTAAGCCCTTATCTTTAGAGCTCCTTTTTATCTTTCTTCCTTCTTTGTCTCACCTCTCCTCTTAAAAAAAATATAAATAAATAAATACATAAATAAATAAAGATTGCTCTGATCTAAAATCTTGATTACATATCCGAATAACTAGAATAATCCAACAAGCTAAATCAGTGCCAGGAGCATGAATCGTTATAATAGAGTACTCTTTATTCCAACACCAAGTTTATTCGAGCCCCACTTACTTTGTGAGTGAATGCCCAACCACATACCTACCTCTTGAGTTTATGTATGACCATGTTTATCAAGATCAAACCCAAATGACCTATAGCTCAGGAAATAATCTATACTTTAATTCTTATAATTCTGGCTGGGGGCCCAACTAGATTTTGCATGGCAACCATACCTAGTAGTTATCTTAGTAACCCAAGGATTCATGTTCATAGATGCACCCTATTATGATTAGCCCTATCCATATTATCAACCTTCTCCAACTACTATAGTCCATTATTTGAAGAGAAGGTTTAGCAAGCAACATACCCACATTCTCTACAAACCAATCTAGATATCGATAGGTTTGCTCATTTTCAACAAATAATTAAAACCCATTAGCAATCTATTGATGAGGTAATGGATCAAATTGATCAAAGATTAGTCAAACTTAATAGAAAGGAGGGAGGTGACTACCTGGTTAGCCTGAGAATAACCTAAAGGGACCAATCCTACCTCAGAATTTTAATATTCCTCTATTTTTTTTGAATAATTAACTCTAACTTCCTGGAATGAACTAGTCTTAGAGCAACTCTACACAACTCGAAAGATTAATATAGATAATTTGGCTAAGGTAAAAAATATATGGAGACATTAAACTAGTAGGATAAACCAATTATATCATTACCTCGCTCACTTGTAGCCCCATTCCATAGTGCCCTAAAATCATCCATGCTTTTTAATGGGATGGGAGAATAAATAAATGCAATGATGGAATTAGTAGAGACTATCCAAGAACCATAAACACATAACTTAATAGAGGAAGCCATCCCCATAATTCTCCCCTAGGATTTGTTAGATCCCTATCTGGCTCATTTTATGATGGATGATTTTAATGTAGTCGGTATAGTATTGAAGTGAACAACTTAGTAGACACACCCTGCTTTGAAATCATCCCATCAGAGATCAAAAAGCATGAGCCAATATCTAGCCCTCCAATAGCTCCATTATTAAAATCACCACTTGCTTTAAAACTAAAACTACTTCCTAATGCATCCATTGAAACTTTTCTAGTGATCCTTATCTAGGAAGCCTAACTATGTGGTATTTTAAAAGCACATAAAGAAGATATCAGGTGAGATATTACTGAAAAGAGGGATCATGATCTTGAGAATTTTATAATCAATTTCTTCATATTTGGCATAAATCTCGAGGACTACCTCCAAAATCTTTCCATGATATTAAAACATGTATGGAGATAGGTTTAATATTAATCTTAAAAAACATCTAACTTTAAAATGGAAAGGGATATTGACCAAACACATTATGCCCTAGAAGGGGAGTAGGGTAGATGATGCGGGATGCTAGATAGAGTTTTAAACTTAGAACCTAGCAAACTAAAATGAGCAATGATTTTATGACATATCAGCAAGATTCAAGCATAAGAGGGAGCAAATAAATTTAATGTAAGAGACCACTAGATGAAAGTTATATTACCCATAATGTAGTTTTCATTTAATCAAAAGCAGAAAGGACCTAATGGTTGAGAAACCATTCTAACTAGGACATATACCTTCAAACAATCAAACCTAAGAGTCTAGGAAGGGTTCTCTTACCAACAATGAGCTCTTACACTTTTGGTAATGGTTTAATTTTAGCACTCCAAGGACTAGTGGTTGGACTTGAAGACTATCACTCCTTGGATGGAAGACTCCTAACGTGGATGGTTCTAAAGAAAAGTAAACCTCTTCTTCAGCTCAAGATCAAGGAGGATCCTTCAATGGAGGGCATTAGTGGGTGTTGAAAAGATGAGAGAAAAGGAAAGTAAAGATTTAGAAGGAGGAAAAGGAAATGGTTGATGGCATCTTGGAGGAATATGTTGACATCTTGGATGGAGAGGTGGGCATCTTGGATGAAGAAGGTGGCATCTTGGATGGATGGTTGGGCCTCACACCCTCTCCCTCATGGAGTGTCAAATGCAACAAGCAAATGGAAGTAGAAAAGGAGCTTTCATTCATTCATCATAATGGTTTGATTACAAGAGGGTTAGGGGTATTTATAGACTTTCCTAGCCCTTTCAAATTCAAATTACAAGCTTAAAGAGTAGAGGGATAAGTGGGATTCATGCATGAAGAGTGGAGATATAAGAGGGAAGTTCCAACTTAAATTCAAATTTGAATTTGGGTGCCCAAATAGAGTGATGTGGCATAGGAGGTGAGGTGTCATCCTATCTTGGCATGGAGGAGGTGAGGTGGCTTCCATCTTGGCATGGTGATGTGGCATTCCAACTTGGCATGGTGATTGAAGTGGTTTGCTCCATCCAATCTCCAAGCTTCATGATCTTGATCTTGCATAATTTTGAACCCAACTTGAATCCAACTTGCCTAATTGAACTCAACTTAACCAAATTGAACCTAACTTGAGCAAATTACATTGCTAAATTGAAATTAAAGTTGAGTGGACTCTAATTATAGGACTCATGGAGTCATGCTAAAATTAAAGGACTCATGGAATCATACTGAAAGTAACACAAAGTTGAAACCAAAATTAGAGTTTGGTTTATTCACTTGTAATCCATAAGAAGCATGGATTGATCTGGTTTGCTTGAAGTCTCTTACGAACTCTGGTGCCCGCACCAATTCTCTCAGGGTGGGAAGGACTCGACCCTGTCGAGTATAGGTCAACTTGACTTTGGTAGCATTCTAGTAAGTTTGGGTTGATCCTTTGTAGATCCTCTCGAGTGATCCACGAGTCTTTAGATTCTGGTCAACCTTGCTAATGAACAAAATAGTATTGATAGTCTTTGTTCTGGGTAGTGATAGTCTTGTCATCCAGATTTTGCTCAATCCTATCTCGCAATTCTGGTAATGTGGCTGGTGGACACTCAAAGGTAGGTTCACTCTCAAAAATGAGATCAGGTCCAAAAGGCTCACTAGGTATCATTGTTGATTCCTTATACTCCACTAGGTCTGAGATATTGAAAGTTAAACTGATACCTAAGTCAGATGGTAACTCAAGCACATAGGCATTAGTTCTAATTTTCTTTATTATTTTGAAAGGACCTACATCACGGTCATGTAACATTTTCATGGTTCCGGGTGGGAACCGTCCAGGTCTAAGCCTAATCATCACATAGTCTCCTTCATAAAATTTTTTGACTCTTTTATGATTATATGGAAATTAGCCATATGATTGTAAGTTTCATTGCTCAAATTAATTTGCTTACTAATTTTTTTGTATAATTCTCTAACATGCTGTGCATATAACTTGTACCAACACCTAAGAAATTACATGTCCGACTATACATTCCTATCGAAAGGAATTTATTAAATCTTTAACTATAACTTTGTGCTTGACCCTTGGTTAGTGGGAGACATGCAGACAAAAAATTTACATGGACTCCTAATAAATGCCATAAGGTCTTCCAAAAATAGGTAGCAAATCTAACATGCTCAAAGGATTTATGCAACCTATTAACCTCAATAAAGTGTAATCGAGTGGTTCTAGAAGCATTGGAAGCCTTAGGATAGGGTAGAAAATAAGAAGAGGATTTGTGGAATAGTCCTTGATTAATGGGAATGACCTTAAGGTTTGGACATTGATTTATATCTGCAGGCAATAAAAGGTCCACTTTATGGAAGGATGAGTCTGTAATTTTAGGAAGAGATCTTTAATCGAGAATAAAGGAGTGAATTTCTCCTAAGGGTACTGAATTGAAGAAACCATATCCTCACTAATTTTCTCTTGTTCTTGAATTTCAAGACTGGGCTCTATAATTTGATTCTTTTCTAGTATTTCCTCAAGTAAAGCCCTAGTGATAGTAGTGTTATACTCATCATAGTTCTCTTCTTCTAATTGTCATTCCAATATAGCCTCAGTCTAAGTATTTTCCTGGTCAACTAATTCTAGGTCTGTCATATATATTTCCTCTTCAATATCATCTTTATGAACAAATAGGGTAGTAGGGGTAGGTCGGGTAAGGGAAACTTGACTAGTACTTGGCTTATATCCAGGGGTACTAATCCTATTGGGTTTGGGTCGATGGGTTATGGGTCCCCTCTACTCATAGGACATGGGTAGGTACTTTTTCCTAAGTTTGATCTTCATGGCTCTCCATGTGGCTATGGGCATGTCTCTTCTCTAACAACAAATGCGCTCAACATTTCCCCAACACAACCTAGCTTCTCGGACTAATCTAAGTTTAGTGAATTTGAACTTCCTCTCTTTCAACATCTCATACCATTCAAAATATTGATCCATGTCATTCTTTCAATCAACGTCCACCTTATTGATCCATGTCATTCTCCCAATCAATGTACACCTTATTGATCCATGTCATTCTTCTAATCAACGTACACCTTAGGGTCTAAACTTCACTATTAGTAACATGGGGAGTGGGATGGATAGTGATGATGGGTAGGAATAGCTGGCAACAAGGAAGGAGGAGGTTCAATGGGCGGTGTCTCTCGATTTGGGAAGGATGGCCAACAGCATCTTGGAGGTGACGATAATGGTGGCTGACGATGAGTGGTAAAGAAGTGGCGATAGCATCTTGTGATGGCAAGGAGGTAGCAACTGCTATGTTTTAGGGCTGGCCAGTGACAAATGGGAAGAATGGGTGATGGCAGTGAATGGGAGATGGTCCATGGACCAAGCAGCTGGTCCATGGTAGATTGACAGCTCTAAAATTTATGCTAGTCTTGGATTTGAGTTGATTTTGGACTCGCTTGAGCCTTAATTTGGCTCTAGTTTGCATCCTCTTAACCTATATATTGAGCTCTTTAAGTTGGCAAACTTCTAAATCAGTAATTCTACCGAATCTCTAGGATTCCAAAGTTTTAAACATTTCCACCAATTTAATTCTACATGTCAAAGAGAAAAAAATAGATTAAATCTTTCAGTAAACTTTTAATGGGTGTGAATTTATTTTGGTGCTTAAAATGATCAGTCACTTTGACATCTACTTTTCATAATATGCTCTAATTTTATATTTTTCAAAATTATTTTAAAAATATTTAATTTTGTAAGAAAGTTTATTTTAGTTATGAAATTAAGATATTTAGAATATGTTAGCACCACTAATTAATTAAAATACTCAAGATAAATATATATATAGATAACTTATCACTGATTAACAATTAGGAATCATTCAATGGTATAATTTCAATATGATTGATAATTAACTTTATCCAAGTATTGTAAAGAAATAACTAATTAAGTATTAATTAATTATTGGAGGATTAATTAGTAATTAGATTGCAAATTGGCTCAATTTAATTGAGCAAGGATGTTAAGGTCAAGTCTTATTGAATTGGGTTCAATTAGATTTAACCCAATTTGGTATATGATGACCTAATCACTAAGGAATTTTAATTCTTGATTAGATCCAAACTTGGACTCAATTAATTCTTGATTTGATTAGAATTTAATTAGGACCTATTGGATTATGTTTAGTTAATTAATTAGGTCTAGCCATATTTGCTTTGGATTTTGATCAAATCAATTTCAAAACTAAAACCTAGCACCACCTATTTTCTCCTAGAATTTCTCCATGCCCTTCTTCATGCCAATTCACTATTTTCATGATGTTTTCTCATGCTAATATGAGTTTTTCCAGCCTCCCTTATTCTTCTTTAGATTAGGATAGGTTAGTTTAAATTTAGCTAAACTTTAAATTCAAATTGATAGAGTTTCAATAGGACTGAAACTCCTAGTCATAGCCTAATCCTATTTTATCTATATCTCCTCTTATCTATCCATCCCTCTCCATGCCATTTTAATTGGATTTTCTTTGGGGCATGCACACAAAATAGAGAAGGATTACCATGAGAATTGATATAGGAATCATCAAAAAAAAAGAGAGGAGAGAGTTGGCATGAAAATTGAAGTAGGCATGGGTTTATTTTAGGCACTAGGGTTTTAGGGAGAAAAGAAAAAAATATAGAGAGGGGTCTCCATTATTTCTTTCTTCCACATCTTAATCCTCTTAGATCTCCTTCTTCTCCTCTTCATAAAGGATCCAAGAAGTTTTGAAGAAAGAGATCAATTAGCCATGCAGTGGCTTTCGTGAAGAGCTAACAATCCTAGAAAGCTGATATGCATCAGGGCTTCATGTGGACTTGCTATAGACCAGACATGTTATGCTACTATGAGGAGACTTGAAAAACACCATTACCATGTTCATTAGTAGTAGAGATTAGCAACCCATGCTAAGGTATGAGATATGATCTCATATAATTTATAGATTTGATCTATAGCATGCATAGAAAAGATTGATGCTGCTGATTTTAATTTTAGCTTTTACATCCTATACATATCATGTTCTTGATCCTTGGTATGATTTTTTATATTTGATTTAAATCATGTATATCTGATTAAAATATTTTTAATCTGATTTGCTTCTGCTAGAAATTAACAAATATATACATGCATGAAAACCTATCCAGTTTTCCAATAGTAGTATTAAAGCATAGGTTTCTCAACATGAAATATTTAGAATGTAAAATCTTATTTTATATGTTTTTAATTTGAGTAACTGCTTTAGATTGGATTAATTACCATGGCTATCCATCATGGAAGAAAAGTAGGGTTTAAAGGCCCTCTCTTTCTATTCCATGGGATCTCCTATGGCATGTAAGAGTGCTACTATGATCTCATCCCATGCATAAATGAGATGAAAAGGATTTTATTAAAATTATTTTAATATTTAGATCTAATTTTTAGTAATTTGATCTTGATTAATTTACTATTTTTTATCTGAAATTAAGTTATTATGATTTAATTTTATATTTAGAATAAAAATCATAGCATAAATTTTAGCATTATAACTATATTGTATAGTATAATCTGAAAGTGTTTAATATGTATGAGATTTATAAAAATTATTTAGATCTAAATTTAACATAATTAATCTTGATTGATTACTAGAATTAAGATGTCAAAGATTAGATCCAGAATTATGAATCAAAAGATCTAATATCAATTTATAAACCTTGGGATATGGGTTAGCTTGAATCAGATTAATTAACTAGGTTAGACCTAGGATTAGAATTTTGATTAATATGGACCTAATAGAGAAATTGATTTAACCTAACAAAAAGTTGATTAAGATTAGGTCAAGGATTCTCTAGATCAATTATATAGTGATAGCTTAATCATGTCCATATTCTATCAAATAGACTTGATTATAGCTCAGCGATTAGACTTAAGTCATTAGGCTAGTCTAATTGAATTTGATGAATCGATTGATGTTTAAGATAAGTTTGGCATTTGATCATGGTTATTAATTGGGACTACCTCTTATCTAGACAACTTGTTGGTGTCTAAAAAAAAAGATTAATGGCATAAATTATTTTGATAATTTAGATCTAATTTTCAATAGTTTAATCTTGATTATTTTATTATTATTAATTTGAAATTAAGTTATTTATATTTGGTTTTATGTTTAGAATATAAATTATAAACTTAATTTTAGTAATTGCATTAAACCATGTAGTTTAGATCTAAAATTATTTATTGGTATATGATGCATATAAAAATATTTAGATCTAATTTAGTAAAATAAATCATGATTAATTACTGAAAATAAGAGTTAATTAAATCTAGAATTGTGAATTAAATATTAAAAGTCAATTCATAAAACTTGGATTTTGAATTAGCTCAAATTAGGTTAAATAACTGGGTTAGACCGAGGATTAGAATTTGATTAATATTGACCTTGGAGAAGTTGATTTAAACTAACCAAAAGTTAATTAAGATTAGGTCAAAAGGTCTCTAGATCAATTCTATAATAATAGGTTGATCAAGTATATATTATCAAATGGACTTGATTCTGGATCAGAGGTTAGACCCGAGTCCCTAGGCTAGTCTAATCAAAATCGATGAACCAATTGCTGTCTAAGACAAGCTTGGCATTTGATCAAGGTCATTAATTGGGAATACCTCTTACCTGCTAGGTGTCATTAGTGGATTATGAGAGCTCACTAGGATTATTTTTGGATCAATGATTCAAGTTAGGGTTGAGCTAAAATTATTTCAGTCCATCGAAAGAGTTTTGATAATATATGATAGAGATCATGGTATATCTCACTACCATAAAGAATAGAACCTTAAGGGTTACACATAAAAGGAGTTCGACCTGACAAAAATATGAATCTATATAAGAGTTGAATATTTAGTACCTGCTAATTTTGGCACCTGCTAATTTTTGCACCTACTAAAATTGGAACCTGCTAATAATAGCACTTTCTAATTTTAGCATGATGGATCTATTTATAAATGTTGTAATAATATTTAACTTTATTATTTGACTCAATTAAATTAGATTAATAATTGTTAACTTAATTTAAAGGTTATTGGATTGATAATTCAAGTTGGACTTGAATTGTGACCTAATTGAATTGGGTCAATAGCCTTTTGGAATTTGGTTCAATTTGGGCATGAAATAGTTTCAAAATCAATCAAAAAATAAGTCAAGCTAGACCAGTAGCTAGGAAACCGAGTTGACTTTCTCTCTCTTTTCTCATGCAAAAACCAAGAGGAGGGCATGGAATTGGGACTCTTATTTGGGACCAAGATCCAGTTGACTAGGTCTCTCTCTTTTCTAACGTGTCTCCTCTTGGCATGCATGGTGAGATGAGAGAGGCACCAAGTTAGGACCTATCTTCCTTATCTAGGACTCTCTCTCCTACTAGATAAATTGGAACACTTATATGAATTTGAATGTCATTCAAATCAAATTAGAATCCAAACTTATCTAGATTTTAAGTGGCGTGTAGATAGGATTTTGCATGGATTTTAAGAAGGGATAGATAGGGGGCTATGGGGCATAAAAATTTGGTTGCACAAAATTATTTTGGCCATCCCATTTTTTCTCCTCCATGCTATATATGATTCTATACCTCAAAAAAAAAGTTGAGAGTTTGTAGTTTTTAGATAAAAAAATATCAAAAATTTATTCTTTATTTTTTGGGTATTAATTATTTTAGAAAAGGAGAAAGGTTATATTGGGTTCAAGTTCTTTAGCTAGAAGAAGGTCCATCTCCGTGTTTGAAGAAAAACCTACAAGGATCTAGCAGTTCGAAATCTGGGTGATTCGATCAGAAAGGCTCCATATAGATACCAGTAGAGGCCTAGCACGTGTACAGCTCTGATGAATTCCATCAGATCCGATTGATCCGACAAGTCTAGTATAAGAAAAAAGGAGTTTAGTGATAAAGGTAAGTTGAATCCTTCATCTTATAATTTTATTTGATTTTAGATCTGATTTATTTTTTGATTCTAGCATGTTAAGTACCATAGTTAGATAATGTTTTGATTTATTTTAAATTAGTATGCTTTTAAAGAATTATTTTTCATGATTTCTACTTCCATTGCATCTAGGGTTTAAAACCTAGTCTTGCATGCTAGTCATCTATGTCAGTAACTCAACAGTGGTATCAAAGCCATGGTTTTTAATATATTTGGGATAAATTAAAATCTGAACCTTCTTTAGATCTAAAGGTCTTTAATTGGATTTAATATATTTGTGATGATTGAAAAGGTCTTCATATCACTAGTTTTGCTATTTTTGAAAATTATTTTCAAAACATGAATCCATGAATATTAGATCTAAAATTTTTGATATATATGATGTGTCATGGCTTTATTTAAGATCTGAAAATTTAAAAATTAAACATAAATTAATTTTATGATTATTTGATTAAAATTCCTTAACCAAGTACTCAAATTGGATGCATCACCATGGCTGTCCGGTCAAAGAAACTAAGTAGGGTTTAAAGGCTCTCTCTTCCTATTCAATGGATCTACTATGACATGTAAGGGTTCTGCTTGTGATTTGGCACATAAAGAAGAATATGATTAAGGGAATTAGGTTCATATTTTAGATATAAAATTAATTACATGAGATGTAGGTTAATCAATTTGATCTAGAAGTACATGTATGTGACATTTATACCAGGTTTTGATTTGAATAACTTCTAAGTTCATAAACCAATAATTGCATGCACTTAAACCTAAGCTAAAAATATTTTTAGAATGTGATTTTCTTTTTGTGCATGCAGTTGTGGGTTTCTAAATTAGGTCAAGTGATAGCCTACACATTAGGGTTTTGATTAGATCAGACTAGAACCCTGTTCCAGTTTTGAGAAGTTAATCGAACCCAATCAATGATTGATTAGGGTTAGATCAAAGGGACTTAAAATTGATCTTAGATATAGTTTGGTCACATCAATTCATACTTGATATAAATTGATCTATTTAAGACCTAATTTGGCTCTATGGTCCGAGCCCGAGTCACTGGGTTAGCCTGTTAATACTTATTGACAAATTGGTATCTAAGGCAAGTCTTGATCATGGTTATTAACCGGGACTAAATCTTACCTGCCCAACTTAGTTGGTGTCTAAGGAAAGAGGTTTAAATGGAAGAACCCTCTCATTGATCTAATTTACCTAGCTAACTTGATCGATTAAGTTTTTGATTAGATTGCTTTTGATTTAAGTTCATTTATGTCGACTAGTTTTGTCAAACATGAGATTGTGCTAACCTAAACCTGTTTAGTCAGACATGTGATTGGGCTGACTAATTTAGATGAGACTTGAACCCAAACCTTTTCATTAATATTAAGTCTTAGGTCGTTCACCATTTTAGGTATGCAGGTGTCCTACGGGTGTTGACTATTCCGAATTGGTTATGGTGGTTCAGTTGCACCAAGAAGATGCAACCACCTTATTAGCATGAGATGTTGCTAGGTATAGATGGAGTTGGGCCAATAACCAGGCTTGGTGAGGGACCCAATGATGGCTTTGCCTAAGCATTAATAGGTCTAACATAACTAAGGATTAGGCCAATAACTGGGCATGGTGAGCTTCACATGACCTAGAGACTCAGTCACTACAATATGCATGAGTTGCATTGGATAAGAATTATCCTCTCATCGGTATAGCGAGTTATCAATAAACGAGCATAGTGAGGTATCACATATCTGTGAGATTATAGCACCTACTTGAAATCTTGGTCATGTAGGGATTTCCACATCTCCACAAGGGAATATGAGAGATCCATAAAAATTGTAGGAGTCTAAATTATTATTATTATTATTATTTTTTGATAAAACAAAAAGCGGGGGAGGAGTTAGACCCCGGGCGTGGCCACCCCCAGACGGTCCCCAAACCCCAACCAGGGAATGTTTGATACACGGCGCATATTAATTTTTTCGCATCCGTTCCTTACCCGAAGGTGAGTACGTCAACCTGACTACCACTGGCATCAGCCGAGTGAACGGGAGTCTAAATTATTATTTAAAGTCCCTAGATTGAGGGCCTCCCCCTCAATCATATATCTCATAAAAACCAAATCTCTCTCACTGACCCAGTCGAATCTACCAGTGTGAGGCAAAAATATTCTGCTGACAATATTATGAAGTAGCCTCATCTCAAGGAAAAGGACATTAGCCTTTACATTAGCAACTTCATCTACACTGTTCCTTTCCAAAATTTGTCTTAAAGTCCTTTGTCTTTTCCTCATAAATAGATGACAGCTCCCATTACTTGGCATATGCAGAACTTGACTCAAACATTCCTCATTCACAATCACTCTAACCAGTTTCACAGTTGAAATAACACCATTTTCTTCTAAGGTTAGGTTTTCATAGAAGGATCTGACTAGGCTAGGGTATGTAGGCAAATCTAAAGTGCAAAAAAACTCCTAGCACTGAGACTCAATCCAATTACCAATCCGAAAACCCTGGTTCTCTAAAAAAGTGAAATTGATTTTCCCACCAGTAGTCACCGGTTGGTTCCCCATCAAAATGATCGGTCGAGGCTGCACAGGGGATGGATTTTGATCTTCCTCATTGACATCTTGTTCTTCCACTTCATCAGTTTGAGTCGGCTCTTCTTGACGTCCCTTTGTTCTTCTTTCTCTTTCCATAGTAGGCACAGCCCATCATGATCTCTTTCCAACAGCCATCTTCGGAGCCATTAGCACCAATTAGGTTAGGGTAGGATGGATTTTGGGAGAATGTAGGGTGAGAGTTCTAGAATCTAAGCTTGGAGAGAGTGAAAGAGAGCTCTGCTAGGGTTTAAGTGAATTTAAAGCTCTAAGAAACGTTCTAAAATTTTATATAAAAACACATAACCCGCAATTTGAGTTGGCTCAACTTGAGCACTGTAGCTTGAGTCGACTCAAACCAAAACTTTATAAAAGGTTCTAAACAATTCAAAAATTGGTTTCAAATGAAAGGTATATGCTAAGAGAATTGGTCATTATCCTTAATTTGACGTTGGAGGCTTTTTAGAAAATGTTTCCTTAGTTTTGAAGAATTAGGTCAAGTTTTCTAAAATGGGTCATATAGACCCAATTCACCTCTATCAATTGAAATATATCTAAAATAAGAGGTTTAGTAAAAATGCTAGCAAGTTGATTTTCAGTAGGAACAAATTCAAGCACAATATCACCATTCAAAACATGATCCCTAATAAAATGATGTCTAATCTCTATGTACTTTGTTCTAGAATGCTGAATTAGATTTTAGATAAATTAATAGTACTTATGTTATCACATTTGATAGAAATTTTAGATTATGTAACACTAAAGTCTACTAGTTGTTGTTTAATCCATAACACTTGTGCACAACAACTCCCTGTAGTAACATACTCTGCCTTAGTAGTAGATAGTGCTACCGAATTTTGTTTCTTACAGTGCCATGAGATTAAATTCAACCCTAGAAATTGGCAAGTACTACTAGTGCTCTTTCTATCAATTTTACAACCAGCATAAGTAGAATCAGAAAATCCAATTAAATTCAATGAAGACTGCTTTGAATACCATAGACCTAAATTACTTGTTCCTCTTAAATATTTTATGATCCTTTTTACAGCAAGCATATGTGATTCTTTTGGATTAGATTGAAATCTAGCACAAACATATACGCTAAACAAGATAACAGGTCTACTTGCTATTAAATACAATAATGATCCGATCATATCTCGATAGAGCTTTTGATCAATGTTGTTGCCATCTTCATCTTTATCTAATCTACAAGTAGGACTCATGAGTGTGCTTGCTTATTTGCTTGTCTCCATACCAAACTTCTTGATGATTTCTTTGATGTATTTAGCTTGGTTTATGAAGATCCCTTCCTTTGTTTGTTTCACTTGAAGTCCAAGGAAGTAATTTAGTTCACCCATAAGGCTCATTTCAAACTCACCCTACATCAACTCAGCAGATTCTCTACAAAGAGTTTTATTAGTTGCACCAAATATAATATCAACAACATAAATTTGTACAACTAACATATCATTATTTTTCTTTTTGATAAACAAAGTTTTATCAATATTTCCTCTTACAAAATTATTTTCAAGTAAGAATTTACTTAATCTATCATACCAGGCTCTAGGTGCTTGTTTCAAACCATATAATGCTTTATTGAGTTTAAAAACATGATTTGGAAAAGCATGACTTTCAAAACATGGTGGTTGTTATACAAAAACTTGTTTTGATATAAAATCATTTAAAAATATACTTTTTACATCTATTTGGAAAAGTTTGAAATTCATGTAGCAAGCAAATACAAGTAGTAATCTTATGGCCTCTAGTCTTGCTACATGTGCAAAGGTTTCATCAAAGTCTATTCCTTCCTCTTGGTTGTATCTTTTGGCTACTAATCCAGCTTTGTTTCAACTACATTACCTTGTTCATTTAGTTTATTTCTATAGACCCATTTGGTTCCTATAATGGGATGGTCTGAAGGTCTATCAACCAAAGTCCACACATTATTTCTATCAAACTGTTTTAGTTCTTCATGCATGGCCATCATCCAGTTTGGGTCATTTTTAGCCTCTACTAAATATATGGCTCTATTTATGATACAAATACTAGGTAATCATGTGCATCTCTATGTGATGACCTAGTCCTAACACCTTAAAAGGGATCACCAATAATTAAATCTCTTAGATGAGAAGTTACATACCTCCATTCTCTTAGTAGATCAGCATGGTCTTTACTTACCATTTCTTTTTCTTCTTGAGTTGGTCTTTCTTGAATGCTCATATCTTCCATTTCCTTTTGAAGTGTACCTGCATCATTATCTATGCACTCTTCTTTCTTTGAAGGTAAGGGTTTAGTTTCATCAAATATAACATGTACTGATTCTTACATAGTCAATGTTCTTTTATTAAATACTCTATATACTTTTCTATGTATTGAATAACCAAGAAAAATTGCTTCATCAATTTTAGCATCAAATTATCCTAGATTATCCTTTCCATTATTTAGCATAAAGTATTTACAACCAAAAACAAGAAAATAATTGATATTTGGTTTCTTTTCATTCCAAAGCTCATAAGGGATTTTCTTTAAAATTGGATGGCTCAAAACACGGTTCAAAATATAACAAGCAATGTTCACCACTTTTGTCCAAAAGTACCTTGGAAGATTGCTTTCACATAACATTGTTCGGGCTATTTCTTCCAAAGTCCTATTCTTTCTCCCTACAACACCATTTTGTTGTGGTGTTCTAGGAGCAGAGAAGTTGTGATCAATACCATTTTTTGTGCAATAATCATAAAAAAATTGATTTTGAAATTCTGTATCGTGATCACTCCTAATAGAAATGATTGAAAGGTTTTTCTGGTTTGAAACTTTTTTATGAAATTTTTGAAAGACTTTAAAAGTTTCATCTTTATGTGCAATAAACAAGATCCAAGTAAATCTTGAAAAATCATCTACTATCACAAGAGCATATTTTATACCGCCTAGGCTTGTGGTCCTAGTTGGTCCTAATAAGTCCATGTGAAGTAGCTCAAGGGATCTAGAAGTTGAAATCATATTTTTGGATTTAAAACTCCCCTTAGTTTGTTTACCTAATTTGCAAGCATCGCAAACATGTTCAAAATCTACTTTAAATTTAGGCAAACCTCTACAAGATTCTTGAAAATTAACTTGGCAATAGTATGCATGCTAGCATGACCTAATCGTCTATGCCAGAGTAAACAAGACTCCTTGGTCTTAGCATTCATTGCTACTAGATTGGAACTATTAGACATGGCTAGATCATTAAGATCTACCACATAAATATTTCAAAGTCTATGTCCAATGAATTTATTACTAGAATCAACAGAGTTTGTTATAATATACAAAGATGATTCAAAGACAACCTTGAAGCCTTTATCATATAATTGATAAATACTTAACAAATTATGCTTCAATTGTCTACTAGCAATACATTTTCAATAAAAGTAGAGGGGGTTAATCAGATCTTACCAATACCGATTATTTTTCCCTTGCCATTATCTCTAAAGGTTACCAAACCTTTTTCTTTCATCTCTAAGGTGATGAATTGATCCTTGTTACCCGTCATATATCTTGAACAGCTACTGTTGAGATACCATCTTTTCTTCAAATTTTGGGCTGCAAGACATTCCTACAAAATAATCAACGAGTTCTTTTAGGTACCCAAGCTACCTTGGGTCCTTGCAGGTTAGCTGAGGTGGTTCCTTTGGAAACCCAAATCTTTCTAATTTTATTCTTTCCATTTATATTTATCTTTAATAGTTTGCATTGGAAAGATTTATGTTCAACCCCATGACATGCATAACAAACAATTCTATTATTTTGAAAAGAAGTATGCTTTGAAGTTATAGATGTAGAAGAATGTGATGCAGATGTAGAACCATGTGACACAAAAGCATTTTGAGAAATAGATTTTGGTACAAATGCTTTTGAAGATACAAATCTAGTAGCTGAAATTCCATTTGAATTCAAATATTTATATATGATTCCAACCTTGTTACTTGAAATTCTTTGCTCTTTTAAAATCAACTCAAGCTTATTTGAACTTAAAGTAAGCTTTTCAACAAGAGGCTTGAGTTTTTCCATCTCCTTTTTCAAATCATTATTTTCATCAATCAAAGCTTTGTTTTTCTCAAGATATAGATTTTTCTCAGTTTTCAAAGCTTTATTATTTTCAAAAAAGATAGTTAATTCCTTTTGCAATAATTTGTGCTTTCCTAAAATCTCTTCCTTTTCTTTTACTAAGAAATCATTAATTTTCTTTAAAGCTCTAATTTTTGTACCAGCCTTCTTAAATTTAGAAAGTAAATCATGGAATGCAGAATTCAATTCATTGAAAGTAAATTCAGCTTGAGATTCAGGGGACATTACCTCATCTTCGAGACCCATAAGACAGATTGGTAGATTTTGGATCTCTTCTTTTGTTGAAGTTGACTCCTCACTATCGCTCCAAGTTATAACCATCACTTTTTTTTTCTTCTTCTTCAATATTTTCTTTAGTAAAGGACAATCGGGATGGATATGCCCTGGTTTCTTACACTCATAGCATGTGGGCATTTGTTCCTTCTCTTTTTCTCTTTCTTTATCCTTACTATGTTCACCTCTCTTGTGAAACTTTCTGGAGTATCTTCATTTCTTCTTTCCTATAAATCTTCTAGATCTCCTCACGACCATAGTGATATCTTCATCTTCTAAATCATCTTTGGAGGAGGAGCATTTATTTTCCGATTCCTCATCTTGTTTCTTTGAATCTGATGCAGCTTTGAAGGCAATTATTTTCTTCTTTTTCTGATCATCTTCATTTCTTTGTTGAATGGCCAATTCATGAGTGATGAGAGAACCCAATAGTTCATCCAGAGTTAGTGTGTTTAGATCTTTTGTTTCTTGGATGGCAGTTACTTTGGGGTCCCATTTTTTCAGAAGTGATCTTAGAATCTTTTGTACTAAATCAGCATTAAAATAAATCCTGCCAAGACTTTTCAAATCATTAATTATATCTATAACCGTGAAAACATGGCAGAGATAGTTTCAATTTGTTCCATCTTAAATAATTCATAGCTATGTACTAGAAGATTGATTTTGGAGGTCTTCACTTGGGAAGTTCCTTCATGGGCCACTTTGAGTTTGTCCCAAATTTCTTTTGCAGATGAGCAAATAGAAATTCGATTGAACTCATTCGCATCCAAAGCACAATATAGTAAGTTCATGGCTTTGGCATTCAATTATCCCATTTTTATGTCGTGTTCATCCCAATCCTCTTCAGGTTTTGGGATATCCATGTCATCAATTTTAATCATGGGTATTTGTGGACCCTTAAGAATGACTTTCCACAACTAAAAATGAATAGCTTGAATGTATATCTTCATTCTAGCTTTCCAGTATGAATAATCTGTGCTAGTGAACAGTGGAGGTCTATTAGTAGATTGGCCTTCGACCAAGGAAGTACTCATGGTATGAGCAATTAATCTTTACTCTAAATAAGTTCAGAGACTTCGCTCTGATACTAGTCGTTGCCTAGGTGGCTTTCCCAAGAGGGGAGTGAATTGAAAATTTAAAAAATTAATTAGATATGTTCTCTTTTAAATCTACTTTAGTGGTAGGTGCCGTGTTTCAAATAATTAAGAACAAAAGCAAATGCAAACAAAAAAAGCACAATGCAAACATAGCAAATTTATAGTAGTTCGGAGCACCCTCGCTCCTATGTCCACTATCCAAGAAATCACTTGGGATTTTCACTATATTCACTATCAGAATACAGTCGAATTATTTTACCAAGCTCACAATCTAAAACCCAATACTTGATTTTCAACAAGATCACCAAGAACATAACCTTGGTTTTGACCGGGCTCACCAAAAACCCTTACACTATTAGTTTTAAAATGGGATCACTAACAACCCATAATTGGTTTTTAAATCGGGCTCACCAATAACCCAACTTGGTTTTTAAACCCGGCTCACCAATAACCCACAAACTCATAAAGAGTTAAAAGTAAGAAAGCAACTAATGACAAACCCAAGTTGTCTGATGGTTGTAGTTGTAGCTCAAGATAAGCCTTCTTAAATGCACTTTAATGCACTTTAATGGCTTCCTCTTCTTTCATAATAAGTGCTTCAACCTTCTGGTAGGAGTTGGTGAAGACTTGAAGGCTAACTTGAATGTTTTTTTTGGTGCTGTTTTGCTCACAAGCTCTTTTAATGTTCAATTAAGCATTAGCTTCTTCAAAGGTTATCCAAATCTCTCATTTATAGAGTCTTGTACTCTTCTTGGGTGGATATAGTCATTGTAGACCATTGCGATTTGACATTTGACTGTTGTAGAACTTTTTCAATTCAAAAATGAAGTTCTGGAACTAGCCATTACCTACCTGGAATCGACATTCGAGTCGGCTCGGATTCTCAAAGAGTTGATTCTTCACTCTGGTCGAGTTAGCTCGCCATAATTGAGTCGACTCGGATCCTCAGTGTCAATGATTCCTCACTCTAGTTGAGTCGGCTCATCTCAATCAGGTTGGCTTGGATTCTCAGGTCTTTAAAACTGTACTCTGGAGGAGTCGGCTCAGGTTCCTTCGAGTCGGCTTTCCTAGTTGTTCTCACAGAACTAATTTTTTTAGACTCTGGAGTAGTCGGCTCGGATGCCTGAAGGGTTGACTCGGATGCCTGATTGAATAGACAAGTCAGCTTGGACTTCCTTCTGGTCAGCTTGACTGTCTGATTCAAGAAATGATGCACTAGATGAGTCAGCTTGGGTTCCTTCGAGTCAGCTTGGATCTCTGCATGCTAGAATCTTTCAACCATGCCAAGGATTAGAGTCGGCTCGAGTGAATCTTCAATAAAAACTTTAACTCCTCTCCAGAATTTTTTTGGCAACTCTTCAACACTAAAAACTCTTCCCAACTCAACTAATAACAAATTCCAAAGAAATTAAAGCTTGAAAAATACATAGAAGTAACCCTTTTTCAAGAATATTTCATCAATCTTTCTTTGGGTTCTTCTTTACATGAAACACTTACAACACAACACATAACATTTAATAAGGTTGTAGGAGTTGCAATTTGGCATTAAGATCATCCTACAAAAACTTGTAATTCACTTGAAGAGTTGTCAGTAAGAAAAATACATGCTCCAATATTTTGTTATCATCAAAATCACTCAAGGGATCAACAATCTCCTCTTTTTTAATGATGACAAAACACCGGGCATGGAAAAACTTTACAATTACATGTTTAAATGTATTTGGAAGTAAATATTAACATGTATGAGCTGTATACTAAGAATATATTTGAAATCAATGTATCAGAGCTTGCATATAGACAATGTATCAAAGCTTTTGATATAAGATCAATATGTATCATAATAAACAGTTATCAAAAGTTTTTTTTGCCAGAAATGTATTAGAGTTTTAGGTTGGCAAAAGGTATCAAATCTTGAGATATCAACAAATGCTTATAGCAAGATCTAATCAGAGAAAATTTGCACATATTTGAGAGCAATTGTAAATAAATTTAAGCCATTCAACAAATTTTTCTTCCCCTTGTAGAATGTTCTGGAAATTTTGAAACAACATGATTTTCAATAAAAACATTCTTTTTTATTTGTTTCTTCCACTAATTTTCCATGCATTCAATATCAATATCATTCTCCCCCTTTTTGTCAATAATCAAAAAGGTATTCAATTAGAATCATTCTCTCCCTTTATTAAGTACACAAATCTTGATTTTTGAAATAGAATGAAAAGATTGACAAGATTGTTTGAGATAATTTCACTTTCTCAAAGAAATTTTGATATTCTAATTTAAATTTATCTTGAGTTGCATACACAAATTATATTAATAATACCATTCATTCCACAAATCACATTGCAAACATAAGAAACATATAATTTCATTGCATTCAAGGATTTTCAATATAGATTACAAATGTTTGAAAGCAAAAATACAAACTTTAGTCTAGTCACAATCACTAGGCTCTTCTATAATAGGTTCTACCTTAATGTTTTCAGATCTACCTAGCCAAGATTTAGGTATATTAGAAGGTCCTCTAGTGCTAGTGGATATTTCAGGTGGTGGTCTGGAAGAGATAGGTTCTAGGTCAAATAGACCAGGTAGAACAAAAGGTGGTGGCTGAGTAGTCTGAAGTGGAGGCTATCTAAAGTGTGGTGCAGGCTATCTAGGATGAGGTGCAGGCTAACTAGCTGAAGGTATGGATTGTGCCCTGAAAGCTCTGACAGAAGAGTCCAAGGAGGATAAGAAGACCCAAACAGTACTGAGCTTGGTCTGTATCTTCTTCATTCCTTCCTGGAGAGCAATGAGCTCACTAGCCCGAGCTTTAGTAAATGCCTCTACTGATCCTCTCATTCTTCCAAACTCTACTCTGAGAATTTCCACTCCTTTTGTGTAATCATCTTCCATCTTCTTTGTTGCTTCTAGTGAACCCATTCTATAGCTCATTTCTCTCAATTCAGTTTTAAACTCATCTATGCTATGAGCTACAGTCTGTCTAATGTCATCTGAAACTGATCTAAAAGAGTCAGAAAGTGCCTGAATATCAATTTGTGGCTGTGGTCCAGTAGACTCAACACTGTCTACCCTGGAGTGTAGCTATCTAATCTCACTATAGATCTCCTCATGTTTGGTGTCAACTATTTGGCAAAGCTCACCAAACATCGAACCAAAGGAGCTGGTTAGAGTTTGAGATAGCTACCTCATCTGCTGGGCAAAAAATGCATGAGACACTAAAGGTGTAGGAGTATTAGCAGATGGTCTCAAAGTATTAGTAGATGGACCAGGAGCATGTGTATCAGTCACTACAGGTGTTGGCACAAGAAGTACAAGTATTGAAGCAGGTGGAGATGCTGGTGCTGGTGGAGATCTTGGGAAAGTCCTAGGACTCCTCTCTTTATGCTCTAACTCCTCAGCATCTATAATAGTAAGCTCAGCAGCAATAGAAGTAGTGGCAGTCCCCTCAAGTGTAGAAGGCTCAGCAGCAATCCCAATCTCCTCAGGTAGCTGCTTATCATCATCATCTGAAGATCCTTCAGCCCTCTGATCTGAACCTTTCTTCAACCAAGCCCCTTTAACTTGAAGATAACCCATATGTTGAAGTGATTTGGCTGAGTAGGTATCAGTGTGGTGTAACAACCAGATGTCCTCCCCATTGAGCACAACACCAAAGTGTCTGAAAATAAGAGTGAAGGCCATACCATAGGGTAATCATGCCTTGGCCTTCCTGACTGCATCTCTCATCTGGGTTAGCATAATGTATGGGAGATTGAGGGCCTCCCCCTCAATCATATATCTCATAAAAACCAAATCTCTCTCGCTGACCTAATCGAATCTACCAGTGCGAGGCAAAAATATTCTACTGATAATATTATGAAGTAGCCTCATCTCAAGGGAAAGGACATTAGCCTTTATATTAGCAATTTCATCTACACTGTTGCTTTCCAAAATTAGTCTTAATGTCCTTTGTCTTTCCCGCATAACCAGATGACAGCTCCTATTACTTGGCATATGCAAAACTTGACTTAAACATTCCTCGTTCATAGTCACTCTAACCCCTTTCACAGTTGAAGTAACACCATTTTCTTCTAGGTTTAGGTTTTCATAGAAGGATCTGACTAGGCTAGGGTATGTAGGCAAATCTATAGTATAAAAAAATTCCCATCCCTGAGACTCATTCCAATTACCAATCCAGAAACCCTGGTTCTCTAAAAAAGTGAAATTGATTTTCCTACCAGTAGTCACCGGTTGATTCCCCATCAGAATATCGATCAAGGCTGCATAGGGGATGGATTCCGATCTTCCTCATTGACATCTTGTTCTTCCACTTCATCAGTCTGAGTTGACTCTTCCTGCCATCTCTTTGTTCTTCTTTCTCTTTCCACAGTAGGCACAGCCCGTCGTGATCTCTTTCCAACAGCCATCTTCGGAGCCATTAGCACCAATTAGGTTAGGGTAGGATGGATTTTTGGAGAATGTAGGGTGAGAGTTCTAGAAGCTAAGCTTGGAGAGAGTGAAAGAGAGCTCTGCTAGGGTTTAAGTGAATTTAAAGCTTTAAGAAAGGTTTTGCGATTTTATATAAAAATACTTAACCCGTAATTTGAGTCGGCTCGACTTGAGCACTGTAGCTTGAGTCGACTTGAACCAAAACTTTATAAAAGGTTATAAACAATTCAAAATTTTGTTTCAAATGAAAGGTATATGCTAAGAGAACTAGTCATTATCCTTAATTTGACATTGGAGGCATTTTAGAAAATGTTTCCTTAGTTTTGAAGAATTAGGTCAAGTTTTCTAAAATGGGTCACATAGACTTAATTCACCTATAATCAATTGAAATCTATCTAAATTAAGAGGTTTAGTAAAAATGTCAGCAAGTTGATTTTCAGTAGGAACAAATTCAAGCACAATATCACCATTTAAAACATGATCCCTAATAAAATGATATCTAATCTCTATGTGCTTTGTTCTAGAATGCTGAATTGGATTTTTAGACAAATTAATAGCACTTGTGTTATCACATTTAATAGAAATTTTAGATTGTGTAATACCAAAGTCTTCTAGTTGTTGTTTAATCCATAACATTTGTGCACAACAACTCCCTACAGCAACATACTCTGTCTTAGCAGTAGATAGTGCTACCGAATTTTGTTTCTTACAGTGCCATGAGATTAAATTCAACCCTAGAAATTGGCAAGTATCACTAGTGCTCATTCTATCAATTTTACAACCAGCATAATCAGCATAAAAAAATCCAATTAAATTCAATGAAGATTGCTTTGAATACCATAGACCTAAATTACTTGTTTCTCTTAAATATTTTATAATTTTTTTTTATAGCAAGCATATGTGATTCTTTTGGATCAGATTAAAATCTAATACAAACACATACGCTAAATAAGATATTAGGTCTACTTGTTGTTAAATACAATAGTGATCCGATCATACCATAATAGAGCTTTTGATCAATGTTGTTGCCATCTTCATCTTTAACTAATCTACAGGAAGGACTCATGAGTGTGCTTGCTTCTTTGCTTTTCTCCATACAAAACTTCTTGATAATTTCTTTGATGTATTTGGCTTGGTTTATGAAGATCCCTTCCTTTGTTTGTTTCACTTGAAGTCTAAGGAATTAATTTAGCTCACCCACAAGGCTCATTTCAAACTCACCCAACATCAACTCAGCAAATTCTCCATAAAGAGTTTCATTAGTTGCACCAAATATAATATCATCAACATAAATTTGTACAACTAACATATCATTATTTTTCTTTTTGATAAACAAAGTTTTATCAACATTTACTCTTACGAAATCATTTTCAAGTAAGAATTTGCTTAATCTATCATACTAGGCTCTAGGTACTTGTTTCAAACCATATAATGCTTTATTAAGTTTATAAACATGATTTGGAAAAGTATGACTTTCAAAAACTGGTGGTTGTTCTATAAAAAGTTGTTTTGATATAAAACCATTTAAAAATATACTTTTTACATCCATTTAAAAAAGTTTGAAATTCATGTAGCAAGCAAATGCAAGTAGTATTCTTATGGTCTCTAGTCTTGCTACAGGTGCATAGGTTTTATCAAAGTCTAATCCTTCCACTTGGTTGTATCCTTTGGCTACTAATCTAGCTTTATTTCTAACTACATTACCTTGTTCATCTAGTTTATTTCTATAGAATCATTTGGTTCCTATAATGGGATGGTTTGAAGGTCTATCAACCAAAGTCGACACATCATTTCTATCAAACTGGTTTAGTTCTTCATGCATGGCCATCATCCAGTTTGGGTCATTTTCAGCTTCTTCTAAACTGTAGCTCTATTTGTGATATAAATGCTAGGTAATCATGTGCATCTCTATGTGATGACCTAGTCCTAACACCTTGAGAGGGATCACCAATGATTAAATCTCTTGGATGAGAAGTTACATACCTCCATTCTCTTGGTAGATAAGCATGGTCTTTACTTACCCTTTCTTCCCCTTCTTGAGTTGGTCTCTCTTGAATGCTCATATCTTTCATTTCCTTTTGAAGTGTACCTACATCATTATCTATGCACTCTTCTTTCTTTGAAGGTGAGGGGTTAGTTTCATCAAATATAACATGTACTGATTCTTCCACAGTCAATGTTCTTTTATTAAATACTCGATATGCTTTGCAATGTATTGAATAACCAAGAAAAATTGCTTCATTAGTTTTAGCATCAAATTATCCTAGATTATCCTTTCCATTATGTAGCACAAAGCATTTACAACCAAAAATATGAAAATAATTGATATTTGATTTCTTTTCATTCTAAAGCTCATAAGAGGTTTTCTTTAAAATTGGATGGATCAAAACATGGTTCAAAATATAACAAGTAGTGTTCACCGCTTGTGCCCAAAAGTACCTTGGAAGATTGCCTTCACATAACATTGTTTGGGCCATTTCTTCTAAAATCCTATTCTTTCTCTCTACAACACCATTTTATTATGATGTTCTAGGAGTGGAGAAGTTGTGATCAATGCCATTTTCTATGTAATAATCATCAAAAAATTAATTTTCAAATTCTGTGCCATGATCACTCCTAATAGAAATAATTGAAAGGTTTTTTTGGTTTGAAACATTTTTGTAAAATTTTTGAAAGACTTTAAAAGTTTCATCTTTATGTGCAATAAACAAGATCCAAGTAAATCTTGAAAAATCATCTACTATCACAAGAGCATATTTCATTCCGCCGAGGCTTGTGGTCCTAGTTGGTTCGAATAAGTTCGTGTGAAGTAGCTCAAGGGGTATAGAAGTTGAAATCATATTTTTGGATTTAAAACTTTCCTTACTTTGTTTACCTAATTTGAAAGCATCGCAAACATGTTCAAAATCTACTTTAAATTTAGGCAAACCTTAAACAAGATTCTTGGAAATTAACTTGGCAATAGTATGCTAGCATGACTAATTGTCTATGCCAGAGTAAACAAGACTCCTTGGTCTTAGCATTCATTGCTACTAGACTGGAACTACTAGACATAGCTAGATCATTAAGATCTACTATATAAATATTTCCAAGTCTATGTCCAATGAATTTATTGCTAGAATCAAAAGAGTTTGTTACAATATACATAGATGATTCAAAGACAACCTTAAAGCCTTTATCATATAATTGACTAATACTTAACAAATTATGCTTCAATTTGTCTACTAGCAATACATTTTCAATAAAAATAGAGGGGGTTAATTTGATCTTACCAACACTGATTATTTTTCCCTTGCCATTATCTCCAAAGGTTACCAAACCTCCTTCTTTCATCTCTAGGGTGATGAATTGATCATTGTCACCCATAATATGTCTTGAATAGCCACTATCGAGATACCATCTTTTCTTCATATTTTGGACTGCAAGACATTCCTGTAAAATAATCAACGAGTTCTTTTAGGTACCCAAGCTACCTTGGATCCTTGCAGATTAGCTGAGGTGGTTCCTTTAAAAATACAAATCTTTTTAATTTTGTTCTTTCCATTTATATTTTTCTTTAATAGATTGCATTGGAAAGATTTTTGTCCAACCCCATGACGTGCATAACAAATAATTCTATTATTTTGAAAAGAAGTATGCTTTGAAGTTCTAGATGTAAAAGCATGTGATGCAAATGTAGAACCATGTGACACAAAAGCATTTTGAGAAATAGATTTTGGTACAAATTCTTTTGAAGATACAAATCTAGTAGCTAAAATTCCATTTGAATTCAAAGAATTATATCCGATTCTAGCCTTGTTACTTGAAATTCTTTGCTCTTTTAAAATCAACTCAAGCTTATTTGAACTTAAAGTAAGCTTTTCAACCAGAGGCTTGAGTTTGTCCATCTCCTCTTTCAAATCATTATTTTCATCAATCAAAGCTTTGTTTTTCTCAAGATATAGATTTTTCTCGATTTCCAAAGCTTTGTTTTTTTCAAAAAAGATAGTTAATTCCTTTTGCAATAATTTGTGCTTTCCTGAAATCTCTTCCTTTTCTTTTACTAAGAAATCATTAATTTTCTTTAAAGCTCTAATTTTTGTACCAGCCTTCTTAAATTCAGAAAGTAAATCATGGAATGCAGAATTCAGTTCATTGAAAGTAAATTCAGCTTGAGATTTAGAGGACATTACCTCATCTTCGAGACCCATAAGACATAGATTGGTAGTTTTTGTGGTCTCTTCTACTTCTATTAAAGTCGACTCCTCACTGTCGCTCCAAGTTGCAATCATCATTTTCTTTTTCTTCTTCTTCAATGTTTTCTTTAGTAAAGGATAATCAGGATGGATATGCCCTGGTTTCTTACACTCATAGCATGTGGGCATTTGTTCCTTCTCTTTTTCTCTTTCTTTGTCCTTACTATGTTCACGTCTCTTTTGCAACTTTCTGAAGTATCTTCCTTTCTTCTTTTCCATAAATCTTCTAAATCTCTTCACGACCAAAGAGATATCTTCATCTTCTAAATCATCTTTGGAGGAGGAGCATTCATCTTCCGATTCCTCATCTTGTTTCTTTGAATCCGATGAAGCTTTGAAGGCAATTTTTTTCTTCTTTTTCTGATCATCTTCATTTCTTTGCTGCATGGCCAATTCATGAGTGATGAGAGAACCTAGTAGTTCACCTAGAGTCTGTGTGTTTAGATCTTTTGCTTCCTGGATAGCAATTACTTTGGGATCCCATTTATCCAGAAGTGAACTTAGAATCTTCTATACTAAATCAGCATTAGAAAAAACCCTACCAAGACTTTTTAAATCGTTAATAATATTTGTAAACCATGAAAACATGGCAGAGATAGTTCCAGTTTGTTCCATCTTAAATAATTCATAGCCATGTACTAGAAGATTGATTTTGGAGGTCTTCACTTGGGAAGTTCGTTCATGGGTCACTTCGAGTTTGTCCTAGATTTTTTTTGTAGATGAACAAATAGAAATTCGGTTAAACTCATTTGTGTCCAAAGCACAATATAGTAAGTTCATGGCTTTGGCATTCAATTCTCTCATTTTCATGTCATGTTCATCCCAATCCTCTTCAGGTTTTGAGATATTCATGTCATCAATTTTAATCATGGATATTTGTGAACCCTTAAGAATGACCTTCCATAACTAAAAATGAATAGCTTGAATGTATATCTTCATTTTAGCTTTCCAGTATGAATAATTCATGCCAGTGAATAGTGTAGGTCTATTAGTAGATTGGCCTTCACCCAAGGAAGTACTCATGGGATAAGCCATTAATCTTTACTCTAAATAAGTTCAGAGATTCCGCTCTGATGCCAGTTGTTGCCCAGGTGGCTTTCCTAAAAGGGTGGTGAATTGAGAATTTAAAAAATAAATCAGATATGTGCTCTTTTAAATCTACTTTAGTGGTAGGTGTAGTATTTCAAATAATTAAGAGCGAAAGCAAATGCAAACAGAAAAAGCACAATGCAAATACAGCAAATTTATAATGGTTCGGAGCACCCTCGCTCTTACATCCATTATCCAAGATACCACTTGAAATTTTCACTATATTCACTATCGAAATATAGCCTGATTGTTTTACCAGGCTCACAATCCAATACCCAAAACTTGGTTTTCAACAGGATCACCAAGAACCCAATCTTGATTTTGACCGGGCTTACCAAAAACCCTTACATTGTTAGTTTTAAAATGGAATCACTAACAACCCATAATTGGTTTTTAAATCAGGCTCACCAATAACCCAACTTGGTTTTTAAACTGGGCTCAACAATAACCCACAAACTCATAAAGAGTTAAAAGAAAGAAAGCAACTAATGACAAACCCAAGTTGTCTGATGCTTGCAGTTGCAGCTCAAGAGAAGCCTTCTTAAATACGTTTTAATGTACTTGAATGGCTTTCTCTTCTTCCATAATAAGTGCTTCAAGCTTCTGGTAGGAGTTGGTGAAGACTTGAAGGCTGAGTTGAATATTCTTTTTGGTGCTCTCTTGCTCATAAGTTCTTTTGTTGCCCAGGTGGCTATCCAAGAGGGGGGTGAATTAAGAATTTAAAAAATTTAAAGAAAGAAATGTGCAATTCAAAATCCTTTGCAAGTGGTAGGTGCCGTGATAGAGTTATAAAATATAGAAGCTAAACAGAGTAGAGAAAGCACAACACAAACATACCAAATTTATAGTGATTTGGAGCAACTTAGCTCCTACGTCCTCTACCCAAGATACCACTTGGGATTTCCACTATATTCACACCCGAATACAGTAGGATTGTTTTACAGGATCACAATCCAAAACCTCTATACTTTGGTTTTACGAGATCACCAAAGAAAACCCAAGACCCTTTGGTTTTAATAGGCTCATCAAAGAAATCCAACTTGGTTTTCACAGAATCACCAAGAACCTAGCCCTTGGTTTTAACAAGGCTCACCAAGAACCTAATTGGTTTTTCAACCGGGCTCACCAATAACCCAACAATTCAAAGATTGAATTGAAAATAAATGCAATAATAAATGACAAATTCAAGTTGTCGGATAGTTGCCGGTGCAGCTCATTGGAAGTCCACTTGAATGCACTTCAATAAGCTTTAATCACTTCAATGGCTTCTTCCAAAAATGATTCAAGCTTCAAATCAGAGTTGTTGAAGGCTTGAATGTAGACTTGAATGCTCTTATTCTCTTTCTCTTGTGGTTGGTAGGATATTCAATGAAGCTCTCTCTTCTTTAAATAACTCTCTTCTTGATTGCTTTAATGTAGTTCAAATCCTTCAAATTTAAAGTCTTCCATCATCCCAAGATAGTTCTAGCCATTGTAGACTGTTGGGGAATGATTTGTGACCGTTGGAGCACTTTTTGGCATTCAAAAATAAATTATGGAACTAGCCGTTAGATACCTGAAAGTGACATTCGAGTCGGCTCGGATTCCTTCGAGTCGGCTCGGATCCTTCAAGTTGATATGTCGAGTCACCATTTCTTCAATGCAGTCGGCTCTTTGTCTCCGGGCATAGAATGTCACTCTGGACGAGTCAGCTCTTTGTAGCTCGGGTCGGCTCGAACTTGAATATTGAAAATCTTGAACTCGAGGAGTCGGCTCTTTTCAGCTTGGGTCGGCTCTTCTTCTCAGGTTCGGAAAACCTTACTATGGAAGAGTCGACTCGATGTAGTTTGGGTCGACTCGCTTTCTCAGGCTTTCAAAATTAGGTATGGCAGAGTTGGCTCTTTCTAGGTCAGGTCGGCTCGCCTGGCTGTTCTCAGAAAACTTCAGAAAATGGACTCTGGAGGAGTCGGCTCGGACTGATTCCAGTCGACTTGGATTCACTAGAGTCAGCTCGCTTTCCATCGAGTCGGCTCAGATTGCTGCGCTCCAGAATCCTTGCTGCGTGCCTATAAGTAGAGTCGGCTCTTCTTCACTTGGGTCGGCTCGAGTGTCTTCTTCAGGACTTTTACAATTGAACTAAAAGAAAACTCTCACCAACTCTTTTACAATTTTACATAAACCAACTCAAACTAAAATTCATGGAACACACATACTCATAAAAGTAACCCTTTTTACTTGATTTTTCTTAGCATTTTCATTGGGTTCTTCTTTACAAAAACATTTACAACACAACTCAAACAAGAAAGTAGAAATGTAGGAGTTGAAGTTTGAACATGTTATATATCCTACAAAAACTTGTTAAACACTTGAAGAGTTGTCAGTAATAAATGTATATGCTCCAATGTTTGGTTATCATCAAAATCACTTATGGGGTCAACAATCTCCCCCTTTTTGATGATGACAAAACACTGGGCATAAAAAATCGATAAAAAAACTTTACAATTACTTGTATAATAGTATTCGCGAGAGTATATGAATAAGTAGAGCAAATTGACTTCAATTCGTGCCAAACAATGAGAGGAGAATTAGGGCTTAGCGAGATAATCTCCCCCTCAATAAAATACTCCACGTTTTGGCAAACTTTTCACCTAATTTTACATTTCAAAGCTAAAAAAAAACTTTGAACAATAGAGCTAACAAATGTTGAAGTGTAAAACATTTTGTATCAGAGTCATTATGAATCATAACTTGTAAAAAAGAACTGTAATTCAAAGCTTAAAGCATTAGAGCTTGAGATATCAATATATGTTCTTTTTCAAGCATTAGAGCAACATGTAGCACATATGTATTGAAGTTGTTATCTTTTTCATGTAGTACTTTCTTCATGCAATACATTATACCATTCTCCCCCTTTTTGTCAATCAATCAAAAATGTAAGAGTAAGAAATAGATTGAGAAAGTGTTTAAAATTGTTTGAGATAATTTCACTTTCTCAAATTTTTCTTGAAATTCTAATTAAAATATTAATCATTGTAAGAGCAATCAAGCATTCAATTCATAGAGAAATTGAAGAATTTGTGAGGCAAAAGATGTACTTGATTCCATTTCAAAAGAGCAGTACAAAGTATAAAAAGGTAATATATTTAGTCACTATCTACATCTACGCTAGGTTTTGAAGAAGTTTGGCCAGGGATCTGATTTCAGGAGTTAGAGAAGCAATAGGATCAATGAATTGTGGAATATCATGAGATCCAGGTATCCTAATGTGTGGAGCAGGTTGTCTTGGATGGCCTGAGTGACTAGAAAAGAATTTAGAGGGAGTTTTGAGAGTAGCTAGGATGTCTTCAATTTTGCCCATCATCTTCCATAAAAAGCTACTCATTGACTTCAATTCGGCTTCAACTTTCTTCACACTTCTAGAAGCTGCCAAGTCTTTCATTCCTTCTTTGATTACTGCCATTTCTTTTTGTAGTGCAAGCATTTCTGAAGCTTGGACATTAGCAAAAGCTTCTATAGACCCTCTTAGCCTTCTGAATTCACTTCTAATTATACCTATGCCCTTGGTATAATCCTCTTCCATTTTCTTTCCTGCCTTGAGATATCCTATTCTGACCCTTAAGTTATCCATCTCTGTTATGTAGGCTTCAAGGATTTGAGTGACTGAACTTTTGATAGAATCTGAACTAGATGTAATCAACTGAAGGATCAGCTGGACATCTGTGTCAGTTGTATTAGTTGCTGCAGCTTTGGATGCTTCAATACTATCAATTCTCCTTTTAGCTCATTTATTTGTTCTCCAAACTGGGTTAGCTTGTCATCAACTGATTTTTGGAATACTCCAAACATCTCACCCATAGAAGATTTAATGGATTCAGACATACTAATCTTTTGATCTGCCAAGAAGTCTTGTATCATTGAAGTGTTTATAGTTGGAGCAGTAGTAGCTTGACTATGACTTGGAATGTTTGCAGTCTGATCAAAGATATGTGTATTGTGTGGTATGTCAGGCAAGTCAGAAATAGAAATATCTGGAAGAGAAGTATCAAAATCCATCTAAACAGGGAATTCCTACTATGGCTATGGCTGTGGCTTAGGGATATCAATAGTGGTGCCTTTTCCAGCCACATCTTCTATTTGTTCTTGAGCTTCTTCAGTCTCTTCAACTGTAGGTGTGTCAGTTTTGTTCTTCCAGGTACCATCAGTTAACAAATATCCCATTCTCTAAAGGGTCTTAGTTGTGTAGGTATCAGTGTGTAGTAATGCCTTACTATCTTCTCCTGTCAACTCAACATTTGCTCTTTGAAAAAAGATTGTAAGAACCATTCCGTATGGTAAGCAGGCTTTGACTTTTCTAATTGCCTCTTTCATTTGGATGATCATTATTGTAGGCAAATTAATCTTTTCACCACTGATTAAGAGCTCCATAAAATATAAGTCCCTTTCACTTACCCAAACGAATCTACCTGTTCTAGGTAAAAAGATTCGGCTTATGAAGTTATGAAGGAGTCTCATTTCAATAGACAACATATTTGCCTTGAGAATCCCAATCTCATTTACCTTAGCTCTTTCCAAAACTATCTGCAATGCCTTGGTTCTGTCCTTCAATACAAGATATTCAGTACCTTCAAAGGGCATTTCCAAGATGCTTCCTAAGATCTCAGCGGTGATGATTATCCTCCTTCCTTTTACTGTGGATTCAATAAAATTTTTCCCAAACCTCAAGTTTTCATAGAATGTTCTTACTAGGTTTGGATAGGTCTTAATGTCCAGTGAACATAAATTCCTCCAACCCTGATTTTCAATTAAATCCCCAATCACAAAACCAATTTCTCTTAGGTATTCGAATAAAATACGGTCAGCCAGTAGTGATTGGACGCATATCTAGGGACACTTGTTGGCTAGGAGAAACCAGACTTGCTTCCTCTTCTTCAGCCTGTGGTTCATTCCTGGAGACATTATCTTCACGAAACTTTGTTCTTCGTTCTTGTGGAGCCGAATCACTAGCTTTCCCAGATTTCTTCCCAACTACTCTCCTTGGTGCCATTGTGTAAGGGAATTGAGTTTAGAAGAGGTTTATAGAAGTTTAGAGAAGTTTGGAAAGTTTCTTGGAGGGAATGGAATAGGGTTTAGGAGTAAGGAAGGTAAAAACAAAACCCTATGGCTCAAACTAAAAGAGACAGCTCGACATCCGAGTTGGCTTGACCAACATTTCATCTTTTCAAGTCGGCTCAAGTAGAGGGAGTACAAAAATATATTTTTGTTTTAATCAAATCCCCAAAAAGTTTGGGATTTGAATCAGAAGGTTGTCTAGATACATTATCCTTAGGATTTTGGAAATGTTTCTAGATAGGATCACATAATCCTAGTTTATTTCTAAACATTGCAAACCTATCTAAATTCAATGGTTTGGTAAAGATATCAGCAAGTTGGTTTTCAGTTGGCACATTCAAGGATGATTCTTTAGAATAACAAAGATCTAAGTTACTTGTACCTCTCAAGTATTTGAAAAAAATTCTTTTAATCAGCAAGCATATGTGTTTCTCTAGGATTACCTTGAAATCTAGCATAGATACATACACTGTACAAGATATCAGGCCTACTGGTTGTCAAATATAAAAGGGATCCGAACATACCTTTATATAGCTTCTGGTCAACGTTGGATCCACTTTCATCTTTGTCTAGCCTGCAGGTAGGACTCATGGGTGTGCTAGCCTCTTTGCTTGTTTCCTTGCTTAATTTCTTGATTAATTCATTGATATACTTGGCTTGGCGTATAAAAATTCCTTCCTTTAATTGTTCGACTTGCAAACTCAGGAAGTTGTTGAATTCACCCATAAAGTTCATTTCAAACTCAACCTGCATTAGCTCAGTCAATTCTTCACGAAAACTTTCATTTGTTGTATCAAAGATAATATCATCAAGGTATATTTGTACAACTAATAGATCATTTCCTTTGTTTTTAATAAAAAGAGTTTTGTCAACATTTCCTCTTTTGAAATCATTTTCAAGTGAAAACATGCTCAATTTATCATGCCAAGTGCTAGATGCTTGTTTCAAACCATATAAAGCTCTGTTCAACTTAAATACATGATTTGGAAAAGCAGAATTTTCAAAACCTAGTGACCATTTTACAAAAACTTGTTTAGAAGTAAATTCATTTAGAGAAGTACTTTTGATATTCATTTGAAAGAGTTTAAAGTTCATGTAGCAAGCAAATGCAGAAAGTAATCTAATAGTCTCAGGTCTTACTACCAGAGCATAAGTTTCATCAAAATCAATATCCTCTTCTTGATTGAATTCATTTATTACCAACCTTGCTTTATTACTTATTACCTTACCATTTTCATCTAGTGTGTTCCTATAGACCCATTTGGTTTTTACTATTGGATGGTCTGTAGGTCTACTAACTAGTGTCCAAACATTATTCCTTTTAAACTGGTTTAATTCATCATGCATGGCCAACATCGAATTATAATCATTTTTAGCTTCTTCTAAACTTTGTGGTTCAATTTGAGATATGAAGGCTAGGTAATCATGTGCAGTCCTATGTGCTGACCTAGTCCTAAAACCATGAGAGGGATCACCAATGATTAAATCTCTAGGATGTGAAGTTACATACCTCCATTCTCTTGGTAGATTAGATGATCCTTACTTACCATTCCATTTCCATCTTGCATTGGTTTGTCCTGGATGTTTAGATCTTCCATTTCCTTTTGTAGAGTACCTGCATCATTACTATGCACTCATCTTTTCTAGATAGTGAAGGGTTAGCTTCATCAAAAATCACATGAGTTGACTCTTCTACAGTAAGAGTCTTCTTGTTAAACACTCTATATGCTTTGCTATGTAATTAATAACCAAGGAATATAGATTTATCAGATTTTGCATCAAACTTTCCTAGATTATCTTTGCCGTTATTTAACACAAATCATTTACACCCAAAACATGAAAACAATTAATATTTGGTTTTCTTCCTTTTCAAAGCTCATAAGGGGTTTTCTTTGAAATTGGTTATATCAAAACTCGGTTTAGTATATAACAGGCATTGTTCACCACTTCTGCCCAAAAGTACCTTGGAAGATTACTTTCATATAACATTGTTCTAGCCATTTCTTCCAAAGTCCTATTCTTCCTCTTTACAATACCATTTTGTTGTGGTGTTTTAGGAGTGGAGAAGTTGTGATCAATACCGTGCTCAGTACAATATTCATCAAATAATTGATTTTAAAATTCAGTTCCATGATCACTTCTTATAAAAATAACAGAAAGATTTTTCTCATTTGAAACTTTCTTATGAAATTTTTGAAATACATCAAAAGTTTCATCTTTGTGTGCAATAAATAATACCCATATGAATCTAGAAAAGTCATCTACAATCACAAGTCCATATTTCATACCTCCTAGGCTTGTAGTCCTAGTTGGTCCAAACAAGTCCATGTGAAGTAGCTCAAGGGGTCTGGTTGTTGTAATAACATTTTTTGATTTAAAACTCCCCCTAGTTTGTTTGCCTAATTGACAAGCATCACATACATAATCAAGATCCACTTTAAAATGTGGCAAACCTCTAACTAGATTCTTTGAGATTAGTTTGGCAATAGTATGCATGCTAGCATGACCCAATCTTCTATGCCATAATAAACATGACTCCTTGGTCTTAGCATTCATGGCTACTAGGCTGGAACTACTTATCATGGCTAGATCATTTACATCTATCACATAGATATTTCCAAGTCTATGACCAATAAATTTGTTGCTAGAGTCAAGGGAGTTGGTTACTATACACATAGATGATTTGAAGATAACTTTGAAGCCTTTATCACATAATTGACTAATACTCAATAAATTATGCTTCAATTTATCTACTAGCAGCACATCTTCAATAAAAGTACAGGGGATTATTTTAATCTTATCGATTCCAATTATTCTTCCCTTGCCATTATCTCCAAATGTAACTAATCCTCTTTTCATTTGTAAGGTGATAAACTGATCCTTGTCACCCGTCATATGCCTTGAATAGCCGCTATCAAGATACCATCTTTTCTTTAATTTTTGGGCTGCAAGATAATCCTACAAAACAATCAAGGAGTGATCTTAGGTACCCAAGCTAACTTGGGTCCTTTCGGGTTAGCAACATTGGTTCCCTCTGGAACCCAAATGGTTCTATATTTCAATGCATTAATCATGGAATTTTTTAAGGAATTGCATTGATAATATTTATGTCCAAATTTATGACATGCGTAGCAAATAACTTTATCCTTTTTGAATGATGCATGTTTTGAAGCTATAAAAGATGCAGAAACAGAAATATTTGGTTTGAAAGATTTTTGCGTGGAATTCTTAGGAACATATTTCAAGCCATTTGAAATTAATTTTGATGGAAAACCTTTTTCAAATTTAGCATTTATAGCTGAAGGTTTTGAAGATACAAATTTTGTTGCTGAAATTCTTTTAGCATTTATAGCATTAAATCCAATTCCAGCCTTACTTTTAGAATCCTTTTGTTCTTTCAAAATTAGCTCAAGCTTATTTGAACTCAAGGTCAATTTTTCTACTAAAGGCTTAAGCTTTTCAACCTTTTTTTTCAAATCAGTATTTTCAATAACTAAAATATTGTTTGTCTTGTTCAAGACAGTTTTTTCATTGTTCAAGACAATAACATTTTCAGAAAGGTTAGTCAATTTTCTTTGCAAAATGTTATTCTTTTCAAAAATCTTATCCTTATCTTTCAATAAAACATCATTTTGTTTCTTTAAGGACTTAATTTTAATCCTAGCTTTCTTGAATTTGATAAGTAAATCATGAAATGTAGAATTCAGTTCATCATATATAAATTCAGTTTGTAGCTCAGGGGATGATACCTCATTTTCAAGACCCATTAAACAAAGATTTGCTGATTTTGTGGTCTCTTCTTCTTCGTTTGATGAGGACGCTTCACTATCGCTCCACGTCGCTACCATAGCTTTCTTTTTTTTCTTCTTGAATCCCTTTTTCAATAAAGGACAATCTAGTCGGATGTGCCCTGGCATTTTACATTCATAACAGGTGGGCACTTCTTTTTCCTTCTCCTTTTCCTTGTCTTTCTCCTTACTGAACTCTTTGTTCTTGTGAAATTTTCTAAAATATCTTCCTTTCCTTCTTCCTAATAACTTTCTAAATTTTCTGACGACCATAGCAACATCTTCGTCTTCTATGTCACTTTCAGTAGAGGAGCTTTCTTCTTCCGAATCTTCATCTTTTCTAGAATCCATAGCAGCTTTGAAGGCAATTGACTTTTTCTTCTTTTGATCGTCTTCAGTTCGGTGCTGCATGGTCAGTTCATGTGTGATGAGAGATCCTATCAGTTCATCTAGCAATAAGGTATTAAAATCTTTTGCTTCCTAGATGGCAGTCACTTTCGGATCCCATTTGTTCGGAAGAGATCTTAGAATCTTCTGCACTAGATCTGCATTAGTATATATCCTGCCAAGACTTTTTAAGCCATTAATAATGTCAGTGAAACATGAAAACATGGCAGAGATTGTTTCATTTGGTTCCATCTTAAATAATTCATAACTATGTACAAGAAGATTAATTTTAGAAGACTTCACTTGTGAAGTTCCTTCATGGGTCACTTCTTGTTTATCCCAAATTTCTTTTACCGAAGAGCAAATTGAAATTCGATTAAACTCATTACTATCCAAAGCACAATATAACAAGTTTATGGCTTTGGCATTTAGCTCTCTCATCTTTATATCATGTTCGTCCCAATCCTCTTCA
The DNA here is from genome assembly GCA_021397845.1 of Areca catechu. Lineage (NCBI taxonomy): Eukaryota > Viridiplantae > Streptophyta > Magnoliopsida > Arecales > Arecaceae > Areca > Areca catechu. Next base: position 180,588,143 of record CM038039.1, on the reverse strand, counting down.
GGTTTAGGAACATCCACTCCATCAATTTTAACCATGGAAATATAAGGACCCTTTAGAATGACCTTCCATAACTAAAAATTAATTGCTTGAATATAGATCTTCATTCTAGCTTTCCAGTATGCATAATTTGTGCTAGTGAATAGTGGAGGTCTATTAGTTGATTGGCCTTTCGCCAAGGACGTACTCATTAGATGAGCCATCAATCTTTACTCTAATATATTCAGAGACACTGCTCTGATACCAGTTGTTGCCCAGGTGGCTACCCAAGAGGGGGATGAATTGGGAATTTACAAAATTTAAAACAAAAAATTTGCAATTCAAATTCCTTTGCAAGTGGTAGGTGCTGTGATAGAGTTATAAAATATAGAAGCTAAACAGAGTAGAGAAAGCACAACACAAACATACCAAATTTATAGTGATTTGGAGCAACTTAGCTCCTACGTCCTCTACCCAAGATACCACTTGGGATTTCCACTATATTCACACCCGAATACAGTAGGATTGTTTTACAGGATCACAATCCAAAACCTCTATACTTTGGTTTTACGAGATCACCAAAGAAAACCCAAGACCCTTTGGTTTTAATAGGCTCATCAAAGAAATCCAACTTGGTTTTCACAGAATCACCAAGAACCTAGCCCTTGGTTTTAACAAGGCTCACCAAGAACCTAATTGGTTTTTCAACCGGGCTCACCAATAACCCAACAATTCAAAGATTGAATTGAAAATAAATGCAATAATAAATGACAAATTCAAGTTGTCGGATAGTTGCCGGTGCAGCTCGTTGGAAGTCCACTTGAATGCACTTCAATAAGCTTTAATCACTTCAATGGCTTCTTCCAAAAATGATTCAAGCTTCAAATCAGAGTTGTTGAAGGCTTGAATGTAGACTTGAATGCTCTTATTCTCTTTCTCTTGTGGTTGGTAGGATATTCAATGAAGCTCTCTCTTCTTTTAATAACTCTCTTCTTGATTGCTTTAATGTAGTTCAAATCCTTCAAATTTAAAGTCTTCCATCATCCCAAGGTAGTTCTAGCCATTGTAGACTGTTGGGGAATGATTTGTGACCGTTGGAGCACTTTTTGGCATTCAAAAATAAATTATGGAACTAGCCGTTAGATACCTGAAAGTGACATTCGAGTCGGCTCGGATTCCTTCGAGTCGGCTTGGATCCTTCAAGTTGATATGTCGAGTCACCATTTCTTCAATGCAGTCGGCTCTTTGTCTCCGGGCATAGAATGTCACTCTGGACGAGTCAGCTCTTTGTAGCTCGGGTCGGCTCGAACTTGAATATTGAAAATCTTGAACTCGAGGAGTCGGCTCTTTTCAGCTTGGGTCGGCTCTTCTTCTCAAGTTTGGGAAACCTTACTTTGGAAGAGTCGGCTCGATGCAGTTCAGGTCGGCTCGCTTTCTCAGGCTTTCAAAATTTCGTCTAGTAGAGTTGGCTCTTTCTAGGTCGGGTCGGCTCGCCTGGCTATTTTCAGAAAATTTTAGGAAATGGACTCTGGAGGAGTCGGCTCGGACTGATTCCAATCAACTTGGATTCACTAGAGTCGGCTCGCTTTCCATCGAGTCGGCTCGGATTGCTGTGCTCTAGAATCTTTGCTGCGTGCCAGTAAGCAGAGTCAGCTCTTCTTCACTTGGGTCGGCTCAAGTGTCTTCTTCAAGACTTTTACAATTATACTAAAAGAAAACTCTCACCAACTCTTTTACAATTTTACATAAACCAACTCAAACTAAAATTCATGGCACACACATACTCACAAAAGTAACCCTTTTTACTTGATTTTTCTTAGCATTTTCATTGGATTCTTCTTTACAAAAACATTTACAGCACAACTCAAACAAGAAAGTAGAAATGTAGGAGTTGAAGTTTGAACATGTTATATATCCTACAAAAACTTGTCAAACACTTGAAGAGTTGTCAGTAATAAATGTACATGCTCCAATGCTTGGTTATCATCAAAATCACTTATGGGGTCAACATCTTTTAATATTCAATTAAGCATTAGCTTCTTCAAAGGTTGTCCAAATCCCTCATTTATAGAGTCTTGTACTCTTCTTGGATGGATATAGTCATTGTAGACCATTGAGATTTGACATTTGACTATTGTAGAACTTTTTCAACTCAAAAATGAAGTTTTGGTACTAGCCGTTACCAGCTTGGAATCGACATTCAAGTCGGATTGAATGCCTCAAGTCAGCTCGAATTCTTAGAGAGTTGATTCTTCACTCTGGTCGAGTTGGCTCGCCATAATTGAGTCAACTCGAATCTTCAATGTCGATGATTCCTCACTCTAGTTGAGTCAGCTCACCTTAGTCGGGTCGGCTTGGATTCTCAGGTCTTTAAAACTATACTCTGGAGGAGTCAGCTCAGGGTTCCTTCAAGTCGGCTCTACTGGCTGTTCTCATAGAAGTGATTTTTCTGGACCGTGGAGGAGTCGGCTCAGATGCCTGAAGGGTCGACTCGGATGCCTGACTGAATAGATAAGTCGGCTCGAACTTCCTTCGGGTCGGCTCACCTGTCTGATTCAAGAAATGATGCACTGGATGAGTCAGCTCGGGTTCCTTCGAGTCGGCTCAGATCTCTACATGCCAGAATCCTTCAACCGTGCCAAGGATTAGAGTTGGCTCGAGTGAATCTTTAATAAAAACTTTAACTCCTCTCCAGAATTCTTCCAGCAACTTTTTAACACTAAAAACTCTTCCCAACTCAACTAATAACAAATTCTAAATAAATTAAAGCTTGAAAAACATATAGAAGAATCCTTTTTCAAGAATATTACATCAATCTTTTTTTGGGTTCTTCTTTACATGAAACACTTACAACACAACACATAACATATAATAAGGTTGTAGGAGTTGCAATTGGGCATTAAGATCATCCTACAAAAACTTGTGATTCACTTGAAGAGTTGTTAGTAAGACAAATACATGCTCCTATTTTGTTATCATCAAAATCACTCTAAGGGATCAACAGATAATAAGGTAAGTGATACATCTGGGTTCAATGTCAAATGAATTGTAGAGCTAGCATGAGGATATGCCAACTACTAAGGCTATAATTACTCACCTGCAAGAGCTGTATGGTGAGTAGAGTATGCTTTGAGATCTCTAAAAGATTTTTTAATAACAAAGTGCATGAAGGGAAATCAGTCCATGATCATTGCTACACAATGATCAAAGAAATTGAGCAGCTTGAGAAGCTGGACATACTAACAAGTTAATTTGATCCTCCAGTCCCTAACTAACTCATTTGTTCAGTTTGTCATGAACTATAATATGAACAAATTGAGTAACACTTTGCATAAATTGTTAAACATGATGATAGATAATGAGGGGACCTTGAAAATTTCAAGGGACTCTGTTTTAGCTATGGGACAGGCATCTTCATCCAAGAGAAAGTCTGCTTGGAAGAAGAAGCCTTCGAAGAAGCAAAAGAAGGATAGTAAGTCTAAGAAGAAGGATGCTCAAAAGAAGCCTACTGTGAGAAAGGGAAAATGTTTCTACTGCAGCTTAGATGAGCACTGGAAGAGAAACTATCGACTATACCTGGAGAGCCTAAAGAAATAGAAGCTGAATGCACCTTTAGAAAGTATTGTCCACGCTCATTATTGAATCAAACCTTATGGTATTTTTTATTTCTAATTAGATATTAAATTCTGGTTCAAGTGCTCATATTTGTACTTCAATGTGGGGTTTGGTAAGAAGTAGAGCACCGAGGGAAGGAGAGATAATCCTGTAGATTGGAAATGGTGCAAGAGTTGCTACAACTACTGTGGGAGGATACCCTCTATCATTGCCATTAAAGTTTGTTTAGTTCTAAGAGACTGTTATCATGTACCTGTAGCTAGCAAAAATTTAATTTTTGTCTCTATACTAGCATAGGAAGATAATGAATTAATATTCAATAAAGACAATTGTTCGATTTATTTTAGAAATAAATTAATTACAAAAGCTCTCTTAATTGGTAGTCTATATCATTTACATATTGATGCATCTGTGAACATTAATGAGCAATAATAAATACCATAGAGCATAAATGACCCCAAGATGACCTAAACCAAAAGTATATGTGGCACCTTAGGCTTGGTTATTGGAAAACTAGGATAGTATTTCATGCATTAAATTTTTTTAAAATACAGTAGAAGCAAAAATTGATTTAAATGATTTTAATTAATAAAAGATGCATTAGAACATTTTTAAAAGCTACCCTTTAGGATCGAGATAAGATATGAATAGAATATAGATGCTAAAAATAAAATTAGCATGCATCGATCTCATCGATGCATATTGTAGATCTAATCTATATGTAACAAAGGATCATATCTCGTACCTGATCATGGTTCTATGATTGCCACTATCGATGGAATGTGGTAAGGGCTCTCCATGTCACTTCATAGCTGCACAGAGTATTTGGCCTCTACGAATCATTTATACGAAGCTCTGACATGATTAACCTTCTTGGACTGCTAGATTCGCATGAAGGCTATTGGATGGATGAAATAAAATTATTTTCAAATCTTCTTAGACCCTGAAAGAAGATCAAAAGGTAGATCAAGAGGTGATTAGATGGAAAAAAATATAAAATCAAGAAACCTTCTTTTCTTTTTCTTTTTCTTTTTCTCTCTCCCTTCAGCCCTAGTACTAGATCTAGAACTCCTCACACCAATCTAAATTCATGCCACTTCTCTTATTTTCATAGTAATTTAGGTTTAGATTTTGCATGGTAATTGGTCACTTAATTTTGGACATATGAAGAAAAATTGAAGTGAAACTTCATTATTAGAGAAGAGATTAGATTAGGATTAGGAAATAGAGTTTGGATTAGACTAGGAGTTTTATTCCCAATAAGATTCCTCCAAATTGAATTTAAATAATTTTAGATTTAATTCAAACTATTCCTAATCTAAAATAGGAATGAAGGATGATGAAAAAAAGATTTTTTCATGGAGAATTCATGAAAAAATTCTAGGAATGAGAGGAGAATTTTTAGGGAATAAAATAAGTTGGACTAGGTTAAGGCTTGACCAAGATTTGACCAAAATTAGTTAGGAACCAAAACTAATTTGGTTACAACTAATTTAACCAACTTGAATCCAATCTAATTAAATTAAAATTAGGTATAATTAAATTCTAATTAAATCTAAAATTAACTAAGTCCAAGTCTGAATCAAATTAAGAACAAAACTTTCTAATGATTAAGTCATCATATAACCTAATTGGATAAAATCTAATTGAACCAAATTCAATTAGACTTGACCTAAACCTCTTTCTTCAATCAAATTACACCTATTAGCAATATAATTGTTAATTAATCTTTTTATAATTAATTATTAATTAATTAATTATTAATTTAAAATATTTGTATAGGGTTATTGTTAATCATATTTATAATTTTGCCATTAAATGATTCTTAATAGTTAATCAGCCATCATGATCTATCAAAAACTATTAGGTTCGGGCTAGGGCAGCAGAAGATTAAGTTTCAAAACTTTCATTATTGAAACCCTAATCGATCAAAACCCTAGATCTAAGGACCACTTGACCATGACAACTAATAAATCATAATTTAGGATTATAGAGGAATACCTAGAGTGCTATACTCCTTAGTATTTATAAGGCACACAAGTGTATGCCCTCTAGAGATGATCCACATTAGAACTGGACCAAGGAAGCACTCCTATTGAGCTTGCTTATTTGACTAGGACTCTTCCTGGCAGCTTTTCTTCCTTTCCCTTTGCTGGAACCCCTACCCTCCTGTAGGGCACTTAGAGACCTCTATGAATTCTCTCTCAAAATTCAATTATCCCTCCTATATTTCTTCCTAGGATCATGTCTTAAAATGACAAGTCTTGTCTTAAAAGGACAAACCTTATCTTAAAAGAGACCTTTGTCCTAAGACAAGGAAGAAAAAATGGAAAGGACTTCTTTTCTGATATTTTTTAGATACTCTGGTATCAAATAACCAATACCTATTTATAAGAGTGAGGGGGTGCTTGATAAACCTTTTTCTTAGCCCTTGATCTTATTATCTAATGATCAAATAGAACCCTTCAAGTAGAAGGAGTCCCTTGAGTGAAAAGGTTTATCCTAATATGCCATATCATGCACCAAGAGATATATAAATGTCTCTTCAGTTTTTTCCAGTATTTTTATACTTGCCATGTGGCAAGTAACCGATTAACATTTGGCTAAGGGGCATGGGATTTCAATTGATTATCAAAAAACCAAAATACTTCAAGTAGGACTTCTGGATTTTTGAATGTGCGCCTAATATGAAAGGATGCATCCTTTTCATTGTGCATGCCACACTTTTCCATGCCAATCCCATCCTTTTGACCGGTCAAACCCAAATTAGATGGGCATGGGGATAAGGGAGAATGTCCTAAACTTTATCTAGAAAAAGTGATTAAGTGGCAGAAGGACTCTTGGTCCTTCTGTGCCCCTTAATTTTGGTGCATGCCCATATGGCACCAAGAGTCCAACCTAACTTGGACTCTTCCATAATTCAAAGATAAAGCACAATAAAATCTAGATAAAATCATATAATTGCTGCCCCAATTAGGACTCAACTCAATCTAAGTTCCACTTAAATCAGTTAGCCCAAATAGCAAGCTAACTGATCCAATCCAATTGGGTTAGGAGTTGGGCTAGCCAATATATGCTAGTATGTTAATTAGATAGCCAATTAGGATCCTATGATCTTAATAAAAATCCAATTGACTTTCTTGGCCAATTTTTTAGTGTGTGTGACCCCTTTGGGCTCCCCATCTAGCTAGCAGTAGGTCCAGGTCTAAGCTATTTCGATCCAATCAAAATTGATTGATATAATTAGGTCAAATCAAGTTGACCCAAGTTAGCCAATTCGAACCAATTTCCAAATTGACTCATGAATCTAACCAATTTGATTCATAAAAACCTTCAAGACATGATTGATGTCTAGCAACGTGTCATGCCTACACGAAAGATTAAAAACTTGATAGAAATTACTAAAATACTTTTCAATGAAAAGTTACCATGCAATTCAATCATTCGATCTTCCTTTATCCCGAATTAGTGATGGGTATGGAGAATTGTCAAACCTTAAAACTCAATCCTTTCGAATCTCAATTCGATAATGAAGACTTGATCAATGAAAGATTAGAAACCCTATCTAATGTCATCATACTTTCATCAAAGACTTCTTGAGTCAACAATCGAAGAGACTACATGGGATAAGTCCTCCTCTTACTAGGAGTGATCGATTCCTTGTGATACACTCACATCCTTCATGCATAATCCACCACATCCAAGAATACCACATACATGACTCTTTGTCATGAATGATTATGAACCAAAAAATAGCTTTATATGCATAAGGAACCATGTGATCTCAGGTCTAAGGGTCACCTGCACAACTCTCACTATGAGAACCATTTTTTGATAAGTAGTAAGACCTCCATAAGATGTTCTTGAGGTGGATCAGTTCAATGAACTCATATCCTAATAAGCACCCACATCCTTGTATTAGTGTCCCTATACAAGTACTATGAGACCAACCACCCTCTCCATCGAGCACACATAGGATGTGCTAGTCTTTCTGGAAATATCGATCCCCGAATTGATGATCCAATGACTAGAAATATTTTAGATTAGGGTTTATAGGAATTTAGGTCTCACCATTATGATCTCCATCATAACTCTAATTTCATTGTCCTAACCTATGAGATTCATCATAATCTTGATAAGATGCAGTAGTATGATGAATCAATAATTGCCTTGTATTAATAAATAATATTAAACATGAGTTGGAAGATTATAAAAATGCCTGTACAAAGATTGGTATTTAGGATATAATTCCTTCAATCTCCCACTTGTACTAAAGCCAATCACCCTTGTATCTTACACCCATACAATCTAAATGGTGATCAAACTACTGCTGTGGTAGTGCTTTAGTGAATGGGTTTGTTATGTTGTTCTTTGTATCTACTCATTCGATGACAACATCTTGTCTTTCTATGATCTCTCGAACGAGGAGGAAGTATCTTAGGATATGTTTGGACTTTTGATGAGACCTTGGTTTTTTAGCTTGCATAATAACTCTAGTATTATCATAATAAAGTGGCACCAGTTGTTGTATAGTAGGAACCATGCCCAATTCTATGATGAATTTCTTTATCCACAAATTCCTTTATGGCTTCACTTGCAGCCTTGTACTCTACCTTAGTGACTGAGTCAGGTACAGTTTATTGCTTTGTATTCTTCCAACTCACTACACCACTATATAGGATGAAGAGATACCTTGATATGGATTTGCTATCATCTGGATCTGATTGAAAATTAGAATCCATATACCCTTCTAGTTTCAACTCTGATCCACCATATATTAGAAAAATATTTTTAGTCCTTCTCAAGTACTTAAGAATGTTTTCATAGCTTTCTAATGATCCTCCCCTGGATAAGCCTAGAACTTGCTTACTATGTCCAAGGCATAAGTGACATCAGGCCTGGTATATAACATGGCATACATAATTGATCCTACAGCTAAAGTATAAGGAATCAAACTCATCCTCTCTTTCTCTCTTCTGGTTCTTAGGAGACATCTTCTTGGATAGATGTATGCCTTGACCCATGGGCAAGTAACCTCTCTTACTTCCCTCCATGTTGAATCTCTTCAACACTAAGTCAATGTACCTAGATTGGGATAAGCCAAGCATCCTCTTAGATCCATCTCTGTAGATCTTTATACCCAGTATATGGGATGCCTCTCCCAAATCCTTCATGGAAAACTATTTCGATAGCCAAGACTTGACCGATTGCAACATTGGTATATCATTTTCAATGATGAGTATGTCATCAATATACAAAACCAAGAAAACAAGGGCACTCCTACTTTTCTTCTTATACATACATTTTATCCGCATTCTTGATGAAACCAAACTCTTTGATCGTCTTATCAAAGTAGATGTTCTAACTCCTTGATGCTTGCTTCAATCCATAAATTGATTTTTTAAGATTGCATACTTGGTTTGATCTCTCACTTGAGACAAACCCCTCTGGTTGTGACATATAGACTTCTTCCTCAAGATATCCATTAAGAAAAGCTATCTTTACATCCATCTGCCATATCTCATAGTCATAGTATGCAGCTATGGCAAGTAATATCTGAATGGACTTGAGCATGACTACTAGTGAAAAAGTTTCATCATAGTCAATACCATGTCTTTGTCTGAAACCTTGTGTTACCAACCTGGCCTTGTATGTCTCTATTTGACCATCTACTCCTATCTTCTTCTTGAAGACCCATTTATACCTGATTGGGTTTACTCCCTCAGGTGAATCAACTAATGTCCAAACTTGGTTAGAGTACATGGAGTCCATCTTAGATTTCATGGCTTCCAGCCATTTGTTAGAGTCTCTACTTGTGACATCTTCTGTATAAGTCACAGGATCATCATCCTATATGATACTAGCTTCATTATCATTCCCAATGACAAAGCTATATCTGAGAGGTGCACTTTGCACTCTCTTTAACCTACAGAGAGGAGGTGTGTGTTGTGGTTGTTCCTGAACCTTAGGAACATCTGGTTGAGGAATTGTTTTAGGTATAAAATGAACTTCTTCAAGTTCAAATATCCTCCCACTACCCTTTCTTGGATAAACTTCCTTTCCAAGAATGTGACATGCCTACTGACAAAGACCTTTTTCTCAATAGGGTGGTAGAAAAGGTATCCTATACCTTCTTTAGGATATCCTACAAACCTGTACTTATCAGCCCTGGCACTTAGCTTATGTCTAAAAATATTCCTGACATAAGAAGGGTAATCCCAAATCGTAAAATACTTAAGACATGGCCTTTTCCCTTTCCATAATTAATATGGAGTGCTTTTAACCACCTTTGATGGCACCATGTTCAGTATGTAGGCAGCATTCTCTAAGGCATAACCCTAGAAAGATACAAAAATATCCGTGAAGCACATCATGGACCATACCATGTCCAACAAGGTATGATTCCTCCTTTCTGCTACACCATTTAAATGTGGTGTCTATGGAGGGGTCCATTCAGAGAGAATAGTTTTGTCTTTAAGATGATCGAGAAATTCACTAAATAAATATTCTCCTCCTCGATCAGATTGAAGAATTTTAATTCTATGCCCAGTTTGTTTCTCAACTTCACTTTGATACTCTTTGAATTTATCAAAGATTTTGGACTTGTGTTTCATAAGATACACATATCCGAACCTTGATAAATCATCAATAAAATTGATGAAATAAGAGTATCTTCCTATAGCTTGGGTTGTCATAAGACCATATATATCTGTATGTACTAGACTTAACATCTCAGTTGCCCTTTCTCCATGTCCAGTGAATGGAAACTTAGTCATCTTACCCATGAGACAGGACTCACAAGTTCTGAATGACTTATAATCAAAAGGTTCAAAGAAATTATCTTTTACAACTTGTTTATCTTGGACTCACTAATGTGACCCAAATGGCAATGCTAGAGATAAGTGACATTCATATCATCTCTCTTTCTTTTCTTGTTCTCAACAAGCATAACCTCATTATTAAGTGACAGAATCAAAAGACTATTAGAGAATGTACCACAACCAAAGAATTTCTTCGAAAAAAAAATTCAGCACCCAAGGCTCATCAAATTTCATAACCTTGTTTCAATAACAACGGTACAGAAATGATATTTCTTATAATGTTGGATACATAATAGCAATCTTTTAATTCAAGAATATTGCCCAATGATAATAATAATTAATAGGTGCCAACAGCTTCAACCTGAATGGGTTAACCACTTGTGCTGAATAGCTTGAAGTCACCCTTCTTGAAGTTTTTAGGTCTTTATAACCCCTACAATGACTTGCAGAAATGAGACCCACATGCGATATCCAAAACCCATGTATCAGAAACTGAAGAACTCAATGACAGGTTTGTCTGTACCACGTACAAACCTTTTGATGCTCCACCAGCATCATGCTTTAGACTTGCAAGATACAACTTGTAATTCTTCTTCCAGTTCCCTTGCTTCCCACAGTGATAGCAGGTCTCATTAGCAAAGGGCTTCCTCGCCTTCTTCCTCTTCTAGAATCTACTTTTAGGGTTCCACTTCCTTTTGAACCCTTCTTCATTGCCTACTTCCCATCAACCAGAAGAAGTTAAGCCTTATTACCTTTAAAGTCGCTCTCTGCTATCTTGAGCAAATTCAGTAGCTCAGGCAAGGACAAATTTTGTTTGTTCATGTGGTAATTTATGACAAACTATAAGAAAAAATCCGGGAGTGACTATAGGATCAAGTCTTGATTAAGCTCTTCATCCATCACAAATCCTAATTGAGCTATTCGAGTGATTAGGTCAACCATCTTGAGGACATGTGCCTAAACGAAAGAGCCCTCACTCATGCATGCTCGGAATAACTGCTTCGATGTCTCATATCGAGCAGTCCGACTATGCTCTCCATAAAGCTCTTTAAGATTGTGCAATATGAACCGAGGTTCCATTTTCTCATGTTACCTCTATAACTCGTTGCTCATAGAGGCCAACATGATGCACTTGATAGCCATGCTATCATTCTGCCATATTTTATATGCGATCCTTTCCTCCTTTTTAGCATCCTCTCCTACTAGAACCGGGTCAGGAGAATCGAGGATATAGGCAAGCTTTTCCTGAGCTAATACAATCCTCAGATTCCTCAACCAGTCTACATAATTTGGATCGATCAACTTGTTGGCATCCAAGATGCCACGCAGTGAAAGAGTAGAAGCTATAATGTAAAATCTATATCAAATAAAGAACAATTATAAGCAGACCACTCATGATGATATTCACAATTAGACAAGGACTTTTGCATCTAATTATATCTTCCATTATTTTCTTCAAATACCATAACCCTCTATAATGGTAAATGAGAAACTAATATCTGGTTTCTTTAATGGGGTTGGGATCCCAATTCCTTATAAATATCTTGTGTTTGCACAAAAAATATTTATAAGTTCAAGGGTAGGAAGTTCTTTTCCAATTGCATCCCTTGCAATTCTCAACATAATACTTGCCTCTAAGATACTTACAGCCTTGTGTTTGCACAACAAACCATAATGTCTTAGTTTAGTCAGATCTTTTATTTTATATAGTTATGATTGAATAATGTCACCCTTGAGTTTGCTCAACGAACTAATATTTTCAAGCATATTATAAAGCATAAAATGCACCATGTCAATTTTTTTTATCAAACCCTAATAGTAAGCCTTGAGTTTGCTCAACAAACCTACTATAGTTTTGATATAAATTTGGCTTGGCATGAAGGAAGGCAAATTGTAGTGTGTTTAAACAATTATTATTTCTAATTTAAGGTCTAAATATAACCAAATTGGCTAGCTAAGTGGAAGAGATGAGGGAATCCCCTCGTTGCTTTCCTTAGATACCAAATGAATTGACTAGGTCAGATAATGGAACTAATTAAAAACCTCATTCCCTTTACCTTCCCAGACCACTTGCCTAGACACCAATTTGCTAATCAAACCCTAAAGGAATTTGCATTATGATTAACTTACACTATGACTAAATATAATTTTATGAGAGCTTTGATGGGATCTCAAACACATCCTAATTAACCATGCCAACATGACATATTCCAGCAAATAAGCATATTAAATCCTAATATGCAAAACCAAAGCATGATTAAAATAACAATCATTCACCTCACTTGTTCATGGGATAAGGCCACAGCAACACACTAACATGTCATAGGAGATCCCATTGAATGAGAAGAGAGAGTCTTTAAACCCTACTTAGCACCTATAACTAGACGACCATGATGACTAACCCAATCCGAAGCAATTACTAGGAGCATAACATATCATATATGTAATATAAACTAATCATGCAAGAATCATAGCAAAGTAAGCAATTAACACAAAATTGACTACTAATTACATGAATCAAGATGGCTCTGATACCACTATTGAGTTCGAGCTGGCGCAGTGGAAGACTGAGTTTCAAAATTTTTATTATTGAAATCCTAATCGGCCTAAACCTTGGACCCAAGGACCACTTGACCATGACAACTAATAAATCATAATTTAGGATTATAGAGGAATACCTGGAGTGCTATACTCCTTAATTTCTATAAGGCACGTAAGTGTATGCCCTCTAGAGGTGATCCATATAGGAACTAGTCCAAGGAAGCACTCCTATCAAGCTTGCTTATTTGAATAGGACTCTTCCCGATAGCCTTTCTTCCTTTTCCTTTGCTGGAACCCCTACCCTCTTATAGGGCACTAAGAGACCTCTCTGATTTCTCTCTCAAAACTTGATTATCCCTCCTATATCTTTTTCTAGGGTCTTGTCTTAAAATGATAAGTCTTGTCTTAAAATGACAAACCTTGTCTTAAAAGAGACCTTTGTCCTAAGACAAGGAAAAGAAAATGGAAAGGACTTCTTTTCGAATATTTTTTGGATACTCTAGCATCAGATTATCGATGCCAATTTATAAAGAGTGAGGGGGTGCCTAATAAACCTTTTCCTCAACCCTTGATCTGATTATTTAATGATCAGATAGGACCCTTCAAGTAGAAGGAGTCCCTTGAGTGAAAAAGTTTATCCTGATATGCCATATCATGCTCCAAGAGACATATAAATGTCTCTTCAACTTTTTCCAGCATTTTTATACTTGCCACATGGCAAGTAACTAGTTAACATTTGGCTAAGGGGTGTGGGATCTCAATTGATATATCGAATAACTAGAAGCCTTCAAGCAGGATTTATGGATTTTTGAATATGTGCCTAATATGAAGGGACGTGCCCCTTTCATTGTGCATGCCACATTTTTCCATGCTAATTCCCATCATTTTGAAGGACTCTTGGTCTTTTGTGCCCTTTAATTTTGTGCATGCCAATATGGCACCAAGAGTCCAACCTAACTTGGACTCTTCCATAATTCAAAGATAAAACCCAATAAGATCTAGATAAAATTAGATAATTGCTATCCCAATTAGGACTCAACCCAATCTAAGTTTCACTTAAATTGGTTAGCCCAAATAGTAAGCTAACTGGCCCAATCCAATTGGGTTAGCAGTTGGGCAGTCAACATATGATAGTATGTTAATTAGCTAGCGAATTAGAATCCTATGACCCTAATAAAAGTCCATTGACTTCTTTATCCAATTCCTTAGCATGTGTGACCCTTTGGGCTCCATATCTAGCTAGTAGTAGGTCCATGTCCAAGCTATTTCGATCCAATCAAAGTTGATTGACATAATTGGTCAAATCAAGCTGACCCAAGTTAGCCAATTTGAACCAATTTTTAAATTGACTCATGAATCCAATCAATTTGATTCATGAAAATCTACAAGACATAATTGACATCTAGCAATGTGTCATGCCTACCCGAAAGATGAAGAACTTGATAGAAATTACTAAAATATCCTTCAATAAAAAGTTACCATGTAATTCAATCCTTCAATCTTTGTTTATCCTGAATAAGTGATGGGTATGGAGAATTGTCAAACCCTAGCACTCAATCCTTTTGAATCTCAATTCAATAATGAAGACTCGATCGATGAAAGATTAAAACCCTGTCTAATCTCATCCTGCTTTGATCAAAGACTTCTCGAGTCAATAATCAAAGAGACTACATGGGATAAATCCTCCTCTTACTAGGAGTGATCGATTCCTTGTTGATCCACTCACATCTTTCATGTACAATCCACCACATCTGAGAACACCCCATACATGACTCTTTGTCATGAATGAGTATGAACTAAAACATGGCTTTATATGTATAAGAAACCATGGTGATCTTAGGTCTAAGGATCACTTGCATAACTCCCACTATGAGAACCATCTTTTAACAAGTAGTAAAACCTCCATAAGATGTTCTCAAGGCATATCAGTTTAGTGAACTCATACCCTAATGAGCACCCACATCCTTGTATTAGTATCCTTATACAAGTGGCTATGAGACAAGCCACCATCTCCATCGAGCATACATAGGATGTGCTAGTCTTTTTGGAAACATTATCCCAAAACGATGATCCAATAACTAGGAACATTTTATATTAGAATTTATAGGAATTTAAGTCTCATCATTATGATCTCCATCATAATCCTAAGTCCATTGCCCTAACCTATGGGGTTCATCATAATCTTGATAAGATACATTAGTATAATGAATCAATAATTACCTTTTATTAATAAATAATATCATACATGAGTTAAGAGATTATAGAAATGATGTAGGACTAATATGCATGCAATACTTTTTGTATGTTTTATATGTGGGGTTAGGTGATTAATTCCCAAATTTCAGATCAAAATTAATTGTAGGGAATTTTATATGAATTTCTGAAGCCAAGCATGCAGATTAGAACCTAGAAAAGTACTAAAGAAGGATCACCGGGGCTGAGAAGCCTCGGTTAGGGCAAGTTCTCCTACAATATAAAGACTATAAGTAGAGGGGGTGTACCTGACAACGTCTGAAGCACCCGGTGAAGATCATGGCGAAGAGATCTCTCATTCCTCGATGGATGCGTCTTGAAAAATCGAGCCAAAGACCCACGGATACCTGACTTTCTACTTGGTGGTCTGATTGAGGCTTGGCTGGAGTCGTTGGATTCGTAGGAACTCGGGGACCTGCAAACAACCTATCAGGGGTTAGAAAACTCAGAGGAAATCAAGAAAACAAAGGAAAACAATAAAGGAAAGAAAGTTTTGGAGGGGGCTAGAAGGATGGTTGGCGGCAGGAAGATGGTTGCAAACACTGGGAAGAACTCTCAAACCCCTTTATGCACACAGCAGGGTAATCACACAAAGCAATTGAAGAACTCAAGGTTTATTTCATATATCAAAATCTCCCTTCATACAAGAGGCTAGGGTCCCTTAAATAGTCCTTTAACCTTGGGCCTCAAGTAAGGGTACAATTGACATTACATAAGAATCCTTTTCCCTCTCAAACCCTAGCTAGAAAATAAATAAACATTAGGTAGAAAAAATTCCTAAAAATTCTCTTGACTTGGTCAACACTCCAAGGATGCCTAGGGGGGCATGTTGGGCTTCTAAGAGCAGCAAGGGACCGGCCCAAAGGGGCTTGGGTACATGGGTTTGGGCCTCTGGAAGCTGGGGTAGCCTGGTAGCCAGGTAGCAGGAATATTCCCTGGTATCTTGCTTCTTAGGGGCTTGGGCTTGGCACCTGGGCTTGATTTCTTTGGGCTAGGATGCAGATGGACCTCTAAAATCATGGATGCCTTGGTATATGAATATATTTTAGCATATGGAAGGGAATCTGAGCATCTGGAGGGCATCTGCAAGGAATCTGGGTTTTCTGAATTTTCCTCCTAGGGTCTTCAAATCTTCAAGCTGGGTTGGACTTGGGCTATACTTCCATGTCTTCAATCTGGTTGGACTTGGTCTTCACTTATATGATGTGGTCTTGAGTCTTCCATATGGTTGAACAAGACTCAAAAAAATAAAATTAGCTCGACATGAGCTGACTAACACTGGACTGAACTAGCTCAACATGAGCTGACTAGTATAGAACTGAAACTCAAAAGACTCAAATAATAACTAAAATAGACTCAAATAGGCTAAGCCCTTATTACAGATGGACTCATAAATTATTGATCAATTCATAGAGGGTTGAAAAGTCTCTGTCTTATTCTGGTACCTCCGGTGTCCCCACCAATTCTACCAGGATGGGAGGAACTCGACCCTGTCGAGTGAAGATCAGACTGGCTCACATATCTCTTGAGAAGGTCTGGGTTGTGGCATTGCAAGTCCTCTCGAGAAATCCACGAATCGTCCAACTCTGGCCAGCCTTGCCATCGGACCAGGAAGCGTTGATAGCCACGGCCCTAGGTCATGATGGCTTGATCGTCCAGTATACGCTCGATCCGCTCTCCTCTCTCAGGCCAAATTTGTTAGTGGACAATCTGGGTTAGGGTCACTCACAACAGGAGGGGATAGGTCCAAAAGCCTCACTAGGTATCACTGCCAGTTCCCTGTACTCAACCAGGTCTATAATATTGAAGGTAGAACTAATGCCCAAATCCGAAGGCAGTTCTAACACATAGGTATTTGATCCAACATTCCTTAACACTTTAAAAGGTCCGGCTCTGCGAGCATGAAGCTTCTTTTAGGCCTATGCCTAACCAAGATAGAATCCACTACATCAGATTCTTTGACCCTTCTTCGAGAATTAGCCAGTTATTTTAAGATTAGTGCGGGTGGTGAACATGCTAGGCACATGTAGTCTTCTAACAAATGATGAAAAAGACCTAACAGACTCGACTATGCATTCTTATCGAAGGAAATTTTATTGAACTCTTTGGATCTATACCTAATAGATTATAGGTTCTCTAGATTTGATCCTAGCTTGACATGCACATGAAAATTTACAGTGAACTCCTAGCAAATTCCAAAGAGTATGCTAGAAGTAAGATGCAAACCTAACATGCATGATGAATGCATGCCGTATGCTAATCTCAGCTAAATGCAATCTAATGATCGTAGAAATGCTGGAGGTATCTGGAAAGGGCATAAAATAGGAAGTGGATTCAAAATTAGTTTGGTAGGGTAGGGAAAAAGGTTCAAGGTTAGTTGGATAAAGTAAGATAAAAGAAGGGGCATCAGGCACTAATCCTAGACTAATGAGGTTAACCTTATGGGGTTGCGGTATATCAATGGGGTTTGTATAATGGAAGGATGGGTTATTGATCTCAGGGAAGAGGTCCTTAATGGGAACTATAGGAGGAGGCTCATCCTGAGGGTACTGATTCAAAGAGATCAGGTCCTTAATAAATTCTTCAGGTTCTTGTATTTTAGGACTAGACTCTATAATTTGGCTCTCGTCTATGGTTTCCTCAAGTAAGGCTCTAACAGCAGTACCTAGGTTCTCGTCCTTTATTTGTTCTTCCACTATAGCTTTTGGTTGGATGTGGTTAGGGTCAACTACCTCTAGGTTGGTTTCTACCTAGGTATCTACTGGGTCAGCTAATTCTAGGTCTACTAAAGGTGTCTCCTCTTCTCCCTCATACTCATCCACTAGGCTCACATCAGCTTCATACACTTCCGTGTTAATATAAGCCTTGTGAATCTCAGGAATGGTTGGAGAAGGTCGGCTAGCGGGGAATTGGTTAGGTTCTGGTCTCTAATTATGGGTACTACTCCTAGTAGGTTCAGGTTGTATAAGGGGTAGTGGCTCACTACTGGGTTCATATTTAGGGATACTAATCCTATGGGATTCAAGTTGACTAGGGAAAGCATGACTAGTACTAGATTGATACCTAGGGGTTATGGGCTCTCTGGGCTCATAGGATTTAGGTTCAGCTCTATGGGTCTTGGGTCTACTGGCCTTATAGGGTGTGGGTGCGTAGGATCTATGATCATGGGATCTAGAGTCATAGGATCTAGGTTCATAGGTTCTGGATTCATAGGTTCTAGGTTCATAGGATTTGGAGTCATAAGATCTATAAGTTGTGGGTATACTAGGCTTATAGGATGTGGGTAAATAGGATCTATCTTCCTGGTCTACAAAATCCTTATTGGGTCTTCTAGGACTAACCTTAGGGATTGGGTCATGATGATGGGCTCTCCTAGGTTCAACCTCAAGGTATGGATCAGGGTTTGGGGTCCTCCTAGGTTCAGTATCATAGTATGGGTCATGATGATGGGCTCTCCTAGGTTCAACCTCTCGGTAGGGATCAGGGTTTGGGATCCTCCTAGGTTCAGTATCATAGTATGGGTCATGACAATGGGCTCTCCTAGGTTCAGTCTCAAGGTATGGATCAGGGTTTGGGATCCTCCTAGGTTCAGTATCATAGTATGGGTCATGACGATGGGCTCTCCTAAGTTCAACCTCTCGGTAGGGATTAGGGTTTGGGGTCCTCCTAGGTTCAGTATCATAGTATGGGTCATGACGATGGGCTCTCCTAGGTTCAACCTCACGGTAGGGATCTGGGTTTGGGGTCCTCCTAGGTTCAGTAAAATAATAAGGGTCATGGCGATGGTCTCTCCTAGGTTCAACCTCACGGTAGGGATCATGGTAAGGGGTTCTCCTAGGGTTGGGCTTGTTATATGGGTCAGAGTATTGGGTTCTCCTAGGATCGGACTCCCTATATGGGTCAGAGTAGTGGGTTCTCATAGGGTTGGGCTCTATGGTTTCACTAGGTTGAGTTAGGTTGAGGCTATTAGTCTAGGTCAACTGAGTCATTTGGGTAATTAACTGGGTAGACATTTGGGCCATTTGGTCTATAAGGGCTTGAATCCTAGCTTCCTGCTTATCCATGGGTTCAGGGAGATGGTGGATGAGATGGGACTCCTGATCTAATGCTCATGCAAGACTCGATCAAACCGGCTATAGCTGACTAGACCTAGAGTCCAAAACTAGATGCTCAATCAGGGTGGCAAACTAGCCTATAGTAACCCTGTACTCAGCCAGGCAGGTGTAAGGGTAGTGTTAGGTCCCTGATTGCCAATCCTAGACACCAATTAGAGATTGGCCAGGTAGGCAGACCAGCACACAAGCCCTTCGGGATTGAATCCCTAAACCACCATTCTAGACACTGAGCACAAGGCACACATAGGTTAACTTGACATAGTGATTTAACACTAGCCCGGACCCGACCAGTTGGTGTCCCTAGCCCACTAGGGCAAATTAAGTCTAGTTAATTTTTGGTTAATTGGGACCGAATGCAAGAGATGTGGTTTTGGGCTTAGGAGAGGTTATCAACTCCTCTCCTTATCTGATATAGCAAGAGTGCCCTTAAAAGTAAATTATGTAATGATGGCAGGCAGATGAGGATGCAAATTAGGGTTTAGATGTTTTTGGTATTTTTGGAGAATATGTAATTTTTTTTTTGGTATTTTCTTAAATAGAAGAAAACTTGCAAATTATGGTATAATATGCAGGAAATATACTAAAATTAAAATATATGCAAAAGATGCTAAACAAAACCCTAAAACTTCCAAACTTGTCTTGCTAAAAAAAATAGAGCCAAAAATTTGTAGGCTGTATTTCGGCTTGCAGAAAATTCACAGGCTGAAATAAAATCTGAAAAAACTCTGAACATTACTGTGAATTATGATTCATCCAAAAAAATAAATTTTAGAGTTTTTGGAGTTTTTATTAGGGAGAAATAATTTAAAAAACAGAGCATATATAGACTAAAAAATCATAGAAAATAAGCCCTAATCTAAGCTCTGATACCAAATGATGCGGGACTAATATGCATGCAATACTTTTTGTATGTTTTATATGTGGGGTTAGGTGATTAATTCCCAAATTTTAGATCAAAATTAATTATAGAGAATTTTATATGAATTTCTGAAGCCAAGCATGCAGATTAGAACCTAGAAAAGTACTAAAGAAGGATCGCCGGGGCTGAGAAGCCTCGGTTAGGGCAAGTTCTCCTACAATATAATTACTAGAGGTAGAGGGGGTGTACCTGACAACATCTAAAGCACCCATTAAAGATCACAGTGAAGGGATCTCACGTTCCTCGATGGATGCGGCCTGGAAAATCGAGCCAAAGACCCGCGGATACCCAGCTTTCTGCTCGGTGGTCCGATTGAGGCTTGGCTGGAGTCGTTGGATTCGTAAGAACTCGGGGACCTGCAAATGACCTATCAGGGGTTAGAAAACTCTAAGGAAATCAAGAAAATAAAGGAAAATAACAAAGAAAAGAAAGTTTTGGAGGGGGCTGGAAGGATGGTTGGTGGCAGGAAGATGGTTGTAAACACCGGGAAGAAGAACTCTCAAACCCCTTTATGCACACAGCAGGGTAATCACACAAAGCAATTGAAGAACTCAAGGTTTATTTCATATATCAAAATCTCCCTTCATACAAGAGGCTAGGGTCCCTTAAATAGACCCTTAACCTTGGACCTCAAGTAAGGGTACAATTGACATTACATAAGAATCATTTTCCCTCTCAAACCCTAGCTAGAAAATAAAGAAACATTAGGTAGAAAAAATCCCTAAAAATTCTCTTGACTTGGTAAACACTCCAAGAATGCCTAGGGGGGCGTGTTGGGCTTCTAAGAGCAGCAAGGGACCAGCCCAAAGGGGCTTGGGCACATGGGTTTGGGCCTCTGGAAGCTGGGGTGGCTTGGTAGCCAGGTAGCAGGAATATTCCCTGGTATCTTGCTTCTTAGGGGCTTGGGCTTGGTGCCTGGGCTAGATTTCTTTGGGCTAGGATGCAGATGGACCTCTAAAATCATGGATGCCTTAGTATATAAATATATTTTGGCATTTGGAAGGGAATCTGGGCATCTGGAGGTCATCTGCAAGGAATCTGGGTTTTCTGAATTTTCCTCCTGGGGTCTTCAAATCTTCAAGCTGGGTTGGACTTGGGCTATACTTCCATGTCTTCAATCTGGTTGGACTTGGTCTTCACTTATATGATGTGGTCTTGAGTCTTCAATATGGTTGAACAGGACTCTAAAAAATAAAATTAGCTCGACATGAGCTGACTAACACTGGATTGAACTAGCTCAACATGAGCTGACTAGTACAGAAGTAAAACTCAAAAGACTCAAATAATAACTAAAATGGACTCAGATAGGCTAAGCCCTTATTACAGATGGACTCATAAATTATTGATCAATTCACAGAGGGTTGAAAAGTCTCTGTCTTATCTGGTGCCTCCGATGTCCCCACCAAGAAATGCCCATACAAAGATTTGCTTTTAGGGCATAATTCTTTCAAAAACTTTTTATGTATGTACCCAATAGGTTCAAACACTAAGTCGAAAGCCCAAGAACCAATTTCTGAACTAGTTGATGCGATCATCTAGCAATGTTGCTTGATGTTCGGATAGGTTAAATGTTCATGAATCAACATTCAAGAATCGAGGCAATGGTTTCCATATAATTCATTCATTTAACCTAATGCTCAAAGATGAATTTAGAATCAACTATTAACTCTGAATAATGTATCCAAATATGTCTTAACCTGCTAAATTTTGTGATTCCTCATTAGGATTATCCTGGCTTAGGCTTTGCTAAATTGAAATACTACTGAGCATCATCTCCAACATCTTGTAGTAGTCGATCCCTTCTTGACTCAACACCAACTTAACAAGTACTTGACTGCACTCAAAGACCTTTGTTCACTAAATTAGAAATCTAGGTAGTCTGATACCAAAGTATAGTGAGTTTCTTGCCAAGTCACCAGATAGTCTCAAGTTGGAGGGATGCTTATACCCATATCCTTTCTATAAGATAATTTTTATAGTAGAGTATTCTACAGAATTTATTACTATAAAGTGAGATGTACTTCTACACTCACCTGCATGCCATACTAGTATCTCCACACTCCTTGATTAAGAGAACAACCAACCTATATGGCACATAATAATCTATTTTTGATAAACATTGTCATCCTAAATAACAACATATCATTTGATTACAAATGAATTTAAGAACCATTTGATAAATCCTTCTTTATTGAATCAATGCAGTTTTAAGGATTTCAACACATTATAGTTCATAAAAAGATGACAAATAGTATTGAGCTATCAAAAATAATATTTATTTTATTAATAATTTATATACATTCACAAGATAGCTCAACCATCTATAACCTAGATGATTAACTTTAGGATACTTTTTCCAACAACTTTCATTTGAACTAAAGCCAAAAAGAATAGTATAGTATACCCATCTTCTACTTGTGATCGTCGAATTCATTGATTCCAAGGGCTTTAGTAAATGGGTCATTCTCCTTTCCATCGATCTTCTAAAGGTTGACATCACCTCATTCTACTATTTCTTGAACAAGGTGATAGCAATATAGAATGTGCTTGGTATGCTGATGTACCTTTATGTTGACTCCTGTATTGATTTTGATGAATAACAAAATACTTAAGTATATTGAGTATTAACCATGTGTTAAAAGTATGTTTATTAGAGCAGGGAACTCACATATTCAATTGCATGTCATCTTGTTAAGAAGTTAGTTTTATGGATAAAACTTCAAGTTAAATGGACCTTGGTACATAAGATGACCTTGAAGGACTCAAATCTTAAGTTTAAAGAAGTTTCAGCAGATTTTCAGAAGAGTTTCAAGAAAATTTCAGTCAAGTGTCAACTCATGGAAGTGAAGTGTTGACTCAAGGTGTCGACTCATAGAAGCTTGAGCTAATACACAGAATAAGTTTCAGCTGGCATGCATGAAGTGTCGACTCATGAAGACCAAGTGTCGACTCATGTGTCGACTCAAGTGTCGACTTAAGGTCTGAGATAAAAATGATATAGAATATGCTAAATTCAAGTTTTTTCTCAAGTGTCGACTCATGAAGATGAAGTGTCAACTCAAGTGTCGACTCACCAAAAGATAATTTTGACCTAGTGTTGACTCAAGTATTGACTCATAACCTGAAATGTTGATACTTGCAGGTCTGGAGGAACATTAATGGCTAGTTTTTTGAAGCACAGAAATGACCTTTTTCATTCCTAACGATTATTTTTACCTCTTTAATGGTCAAAAATAGGCATTTAAGGCTTGGAAATGTATTTAAAGTGGACAAAACTCAAGAGAAAAGTAACAAATGAAACACTAATGAGAATTTATTGAGTATTCACAATATTTGAGTGAAGTTGAGCCTTCAAGCATTTAAGAGCTTTCAAGAAGCATTCAAGTCTATCTTTCAAGCATTGATTAAGGCTTCAACAACTTGAAGAAAAGTATCTTCAATAGAAATTAAAGAGCTTCAAAGAGATATTTGTTTTATTTTTGAAAGCTTGATTGTATTATTACTTTGTATTCAACTTTATTGTTGTTCCTAGTTTCAAGTGGTTTGAAATTAGTACTTGGATTGTTGGTGAGCCTTGTTTCAAAAACCAACTTAGATTGTTGGTGAGCCTTGTGAAAACTAACTAGGGTTTTGGTTATTATGAAAAACCAAGAGATTTTTGGAGAGCCTTAAGAAAACCAAGAGATTTTTTGGTTAGCCTTGTGAAAACCAAAGGGTTGTGATTAGTTAGCCCAGAAAACTAATCAACTATAATCAAGGGGGATTATAGTGAAATTCTCAAGTGAATCTTGGAGAGTGGATGTAGGTGCTTTGGTGTGCACCAAACCACTATATATCTTTATATTTATGGTTACTTGCTCTCTCTTATTATTTGATCTTATTTATTCTGCATTTATTTTACTAATTTTACCGCATATCTTCAATCACACATATACTTGAATCACTAGCACCTTCACTGTATTTGAATTGGCACATACTTATTTAAATCTTTGCAAAAAGTTTTTAAAACCCAATTCACACCCCCTCTTGGATTGCTTCATTGGACAATAAGTGGTATCAGAGCACACGTACTCGACTTTTAGGTCTAACCACCTTGAGTTAAAGATCTATGGCATCCCCTTTAGGTTCTAGTGTTGTTGAGGGTCAAGCCTCAAAGAGACCACCTTATTTTAATGGCACAAATTACACATATTAAAAAACTTGCATGCAAATTTATATGCATTCTATAGATTACAATCATTGGAAAGTTATTGATAAAGGTCCACATATTCCTTTAATCATTGTTAATGGCATTTCCATTCCAAAACTTGAAGAGGATTGGGATGAAAATGATATTAAGTAATCCAAGCTTAATGCTAAGGCAATGAACTTGCTCTATTGTGCATTGGATCCTAGTGAATTTAATAGGATTTCCACATGCACCTCTGTGAAAAAAATGGGACACACTTGAGGTTACTCATGAGGGTACCAATCAAGTGAAAAATGCTAAAGTAAATATGCTTATACATATAGATGAGATATTTAGAATAAAGCTTAATGGATCTATTACTGATATGTATACTAGATTTACTAATATTGTAAGTGGTATAAGAAGTCTTGGGAAGGTTATATCTAATGTTGATCTTGTAAATAAAATTCTCAGATCATTACCAACATCTTGGGATCCAAAAGTAATAGCAATTCAAGAAGCTAAAGATGTTGAGACACTTCCCTTGGAGCAACTTGTTGGTTCACTTATGACTTATGAGTTGAACATGAAGCAAAAGGTAGTGGATGAGGATAGAAAGAAAAGGTAGATAGCATTCAAATCCACTACACCAGATGAACCTTCAAGTGAAGAATTAGAGGAAGGAGAAAATGAGGATGAAGAGACACTTATTGCAAAAAAATTTAGAAGATTTATAAGGAAGAAGAAATTTTCCTACAAAAAGAAGCCTCAACCTAGCAAGGAAAAGAGAAAAGAAAAAGAAAAAGAGAAGGAGAAAGATCAACCAATTTGCTTCGAGTGCAAGAAGCCTGGACATTACAAGTTTGATTGTCCTCTCCTCAAGAAATTCAAAAAGAAGTTTATAAAGAAGGCAATGATGGCAATATGGAGTGATTGTGAAGACTCCAGTTTAGAGGAAGAACAACTAGAAGTAGCCAATCTCTGCCTCATGGCTCAAGAAGATGAGGTATAATCTAAACTTGAACATGATTTTACATTCGATGAACTTAGAGATGCTTTTGATGAACTCATGCATGAATACAAATTGCTAAAACTTGAAAATAAAAAGTTGAAGAAGCATGCTAATTCATATTCTCTTGAAAACACCAATCTTGCTAATGAAAACAATGATTTGAAAACTAAGATGGATGTTTTAGAAAAATAAAAGAATGCTTTATCAATAGAAATAAAAGTCTTGAAAAGACCCAAGGTTGTTATTTCAAATAATGAACTTTTAAAGAAAAACAAAGACCATGAGGTAGAAAATAAAAAATTCAAAGATGAGCTGATGCGAGACTAAATATGCATGCAAAGTATCTTTGTATTTTCATATGTTGAGTTAGGTGTCTACATCCCGAAAATAAAGCCAAGATATAAAGTAGAGAGTTCTACAAAAATTTTAGAAGCAGTTGCATGCGAAATAGACCCTAAAATGATAGAGAAGAGGACCACCGAGGCTGAGAAACCCCGGTTGGGCTAGTTCTCCTTCAATATGGCTATTGACGAGTCGAGGGGGGTGTACCTGACAGGTATTTGCTGAAGAATCCTTGAAGAGTTCTCTCAATATGCCCGGATGCAGCCTGGAAGATCAAGCCGAAGACACTACGGATTCGTGGCTTTCAACCCGATGATCCGAAAGCTGCCCGGTTGGAATCTATGGATTCGTAGACTTTGAGGGACCTACAAATTGCCTATCAGGGGTTAGAAAATGATGTAAGGATGAAGAAAAAACAATTAGAAAATAGCAAAGAAAGAAAAGGTTTTGTGTTGGGAGGCCAAGGCTGGAGAAGGTTTCTTCTAGGATTTTGATGGTGGCTGGAGGCAGGGTGCAGGAGGCTAGAAAGAAGAAGGGGTTCACAAAGATTCCTTTTAGCACACAGCAAGCACACATCAATGGAGTAAAGACTTAATATATTTCATGAATAATTAGTCTTCATACAAAAGAGGGGGGCTTCTTTTATAAGCTCACAAACATGTCCCCCAAGTAAGGATATAAAAGTCATTACATAGGAATTTGAATCCCACCCAAACCCTTGCTAGAAAACATGGTAAGTCATGAGCCCTCTTTCTGTCAAACTCTCCCTCTCTCACCTGCCTTGGTCGACCACGGGAGGTGACCCTAAGTGGCCGACCAAGGGGAGGTGACCATAAGAGTGTGGTGCCCCTTGGTGCTCCTCATGGGCCTTGGGTGGCCCAGTTTGCTTCAGGCTATGGTCCAGGGCTCCAAGCTATATGATCCAGGATTCCAGGGCCTTCAATTTCTCCTATTGAGCCTTCCATGGTCTTCCTGACTTCAAGCTGGGTTGGTCTTCAATTGTATTGAGTCTTCATTGGACTTGAACTAGAATTTACAGGACTCAGAATATGACTAGCTCAACTTGAGCTGACTTGACTGACTGATCCAAACCCTACTGGTATGAATCAAACTCTGAATACAGAACTCAAATGATGAAGTCCCAAAAAGAATATGACTTAGGGGCCAAAGGAAAACTTAATTTGGCTAAGCCCTTGGACTCAAACACTACTAAGTAATCTACAAAGGATCGAGAAGCCTCTGTCTTATTTTGGTGCCTTTGGTGTCCGCACCAATTCTCCCAGGGTAGAAGGAACTTGACCCTGTCAAGTAAGGATCACACTGGCTCACATATCTCTCGAGAAGGTCTGGGTTGAGGTGCTGCAAGTTCTCTTGAGAAATCCATAAATCATCCGATTCTAGTCGACCTTGCCATCGGACCAGGTAGCATTGATAGCTGCGACCTCGGGTCATGATAGCTTGATCGTCCAGGATACGCTCGATCTGTTTTCCTCTCTCAGCCCAATTTATTGGTGGGCACTCTGGGCTAGGGTCACTCACAAGGGATGGAGTAGGTCCAAAGGCCTCACTAGGTATCGTTGCCGATTTCCTATACTCAACCAGGTCTGCGATATTGAAGGTAGAACTAATGTCAAAATTCGGGGGCAAATCTAACACATAGGCATTGGGTCCGACCTCTCTATCACTCTAAAGGGTCTAGTTCCGTGAGCATGAAGCTTCTTAACAGTCTCAGGTGGGAACCGCTCAGGCCTAAGCCTAATCATAACAGAATCCCCTACATTAGATTCCTTGGCTCTTTTTGAGAATTAGCCAGTTTCTTATATGTTTCATTATTAGTGCTTAATGCAAATCTCTAACATGAGGCACTTGTGACTTGTACTGACACCTAACAAAGTGTACACTATGCATTCTTATTGAGAGGAGTTTTATTGGACTCTTATGTGCCTAAACCTAATAGACTATAGACTCTCTAGGTTTGACCCTGGTGTGGTATGCACATGAAAATTTATAATTAACTCCTAGCAAATGCCATAAGGTCTTCCAAAAGTAGGTCGCAAACCTAACATACTCAAAGAATTGGTGTAACTGAATGACCTCAACAAAGTGTAATTGGAAAGTTTGGGGAACATTGGAAGCCTTAGGGTAGGGCAGGAAATAAGATTCGGAGTCTTGGGGTAATCCATTGGAAACATGAAATAGACCTTGGTTACTAGGGATGACCTTAAGATTTGAACTTTGATCTATGGGTGACATAAGGTCTACTTGAAGGATAAAGAATTTGGTCATTGCAAGTGCAAGGTCTATAAGAAAGGATGACTTAATCAGTTCAAGAAAAAGGTCATCGACTAGGGTTGGAGGAATGAACTCTTCATGAGGATACTGAATGAGGTCTGGGGTTGAGGCTAAAGGAGTGGGCTCTTCCTGAGGGTATTGACTTACAGGAACCAAGTCCTCACTAATTTCCTATTGTTCTATTACTTCAGGACTAGGCTCTACAATTTCATCTTTGCCTAGGGTTTCCTCAGGTAAGGTACTAGAGTGATCCTCCTTAAAGTCTTCTCCTTCATATCCATCTACTAAACTTATGTCAGCCTCATATATCTCTACAATGGGTTCTTCCTTAGGCTCATTAATGGATTTAGGGGTCTTTTCCTTACAAACTAATGGGATAGGAGTAGTAGGCTAGTTTGAAGGACTTTGCCTAAGAATTGGTGTAGAGGTGCTAATCATGCTGGGCTTAGGTTGGCTCCCCATGAGTTCCTTTTGATAAGAATCGAACTCCCTAGCAATCAGATAAGCTTCCTCTAGAGTATGAAATTTCCATTGAAATAATTCCCAACTAGAACTACTCCATATGGATCTCTTTGAGCTAACGAGGACCACAAGCCTATGAGGCAAGAGATATGGATTAGTCATAGTGGATGATTTCTCATGATTTACATGGATTTTATTTTTAGCTTATAAAGATGAATCCTTTTCGGCTTTCATGGAGTTTTATCAAAAAGTTTCAAATAAAAAAGGTACTTCTGTTGTTTGTATTCAAAGTAACCATGGAACTGAATTTTAAAATCAAGATTTTAAAAATTTTTGTAATGAAAAAAGAATTGAGCATAATTTTTCTGCAGCTAGGATACCTCAACAAAATGGGATAGTAGAAAAAAAAATTATACTTTAGAAGAAATGACATGCACAATGCTTTGTGAAAATGATTTACCTAGATATTTTTGGGTAAAAGTTGTTAATACTGCTTGTTATATTTTAAATCATGTTTTAATTTGACCAATTTTAAAGAAAACACCTTATGAGCTTTGGAAAGAAAGAAAACCTATTTTGAAATTTTTTCAGGTTTTTGGTTGTCGATGTTTTATTTTGAATAATTGAAAAGATTATTTTAGACAAATTTGATGCCAAGTCAGATAAAGGTATTTTCTTAGGATACTATACATCTAGCAAGGTATACAGAGTTTTTAGCAAAAGAACACTTGTTATTGAAGAATCTATGCATGTAGTATTTGTAGAGCATGCTAACAAATCCTCTATAAAAGAGGATATTTCTGATAAATGTACAGGTGTTGAAGGACTAAAGAAGCTGACTTTGGATGATTTCCTTACCAAAAAGAGTGAAGAAGATCAAAACAAGAAGAATAAAGAAGAAGCCATAAGATCTTTACCAAAGTATCTACCAAAAGAATGGAGATATGCACATGGACATCTTAAGGAATTAATCATAGATGATCCATCGAGAGGGTTAAGAACTAGATCCTCTATTAGAAATGAATGTGATTATATTGCTTTTATTTCTCAAATTGATCCTAAATGTATTGATGAAGCTGAAAAAGATCCTAATTGGATAATTGCTATGCAAGAGGAACTAAATCAATTTGAAAGAAATAATGTTTGGACACTAACATAAAGACCATCTAATGTTTCCATAATTGGTACAAAATGGGTATATAGAAATAAATTAGATAAAAATGGAATAGTAACTAAAAACAAGGCTAGACTAGTAGCTAAAGGTTACAATCAAGAAGAAGGAATTGATTTTGATGAAACCTTTGCTCTAGTAGCTGGACATGAAGCTATTAGATTACTTTTAGCATTTATTTATTTTATGGATTTCAAACTATTTTAAATGGATGTTAAAAGAACCTTTTTGAATTATTATTTAGCTGAAGAAGTTTTTGTTGAACAATCACCTGGTTTTGAAAATCATGCACATCCTGATCATGTTTTCAAACTACACAAAGCACTTTATGATTTAAAGCAAGTCCTCCATGCATGGTATGAAAGACTTAGTAAATTTTTGATAGAAAATTGTTTAAAGAAAAAGGCTGATGATCTTTTAGTAGTACAGATCTATGTTGATGATATTATCTTTGGTGCTACTAATGATCTCTTTGTCAAGAATTTGCAAGGTTAATGAACGGAGAGTTCGAGATGAGCTTGATGGAAGAATTGAACTACTTCCTCAGACTCTAGATTAAGCAAACAAGTGAAGGGATCTTCATCAACCAAGCTAAATACACAAAGGAGATCTTGAAAAAGTTTGGGATGAAGAAGACTAAACCAATCGGTACACCTATGAGCCCTTCATGTAAGCTTGACAAGGATGAGTCTGGTAAGAAAGTTGATCAAAAATTTTATAGAGACATCATCGGATCATTACTGTACTTAACTACTACTAGACCAGATATTATGTTTAGCATTTGCATGTGTGCTAGATATCAGTCTGAGCCTAAAGAATCACATTTATTGGCTGTTAAGCACATACTTTGATATTTATCTGGCACTGTTGATATTGGTTTGTGGTACTCTAAAAATTTAGCTATTGATTTAATTGCATATTCTGATGCTGATTTTGCTGGTTGTAAATTAGATAGAAAAAGTACTTCTGGAACTTGTCAATTTCTTAAAGTTAATTTAATTTCATGATTTAGCAAGAAACAAAATTCAGTTGCACTATCTATAGCTGAAGCTGATGGGGGACTAATATGCATGCCATTTTTTTTGTATGTTTTACATGTTGAGTTAGGTGATTAATTTCCAAATTTCAGATCAAAATTATTTGTAGGGAATTTTGTATGAATTTTTGAAGATCAGCATGAAGATTAGGACCTAGAAAAGTAGCAAAGAAGGACCGCCGGGGCTGAGAAGCCTCGGTTAGGGCAAGTTCTCCTACAATAAAACTACTGGAGGTAGAGGGGTGTACCTGACAATGTCTGTGAAGATCGCAGCGAAGGGGTCTCTCGTTCCTCGATGGATGCGGCCTGGAAAATCGAGCTAAAGACCCGTGGATACCCGGCTTTCTGCTCGGTGATCCGATTGAGGCTTGGCTGGAGTCGTTGGATTCGTAGGAACTTAGGGACCTACAAACGACCTGTCAGGGGTTAGAAAGCTCACAAAGGAACAAGAAAACAAGTAAAAACAGCAAGGGAAGGCTTCTTTTGGAGTGGGCGTCCAGGGATCTGGAGGGTTTGTTGGCAGCAGGAAGATGATTGCAAACACCGAGAAGAAGAACTCTCACAAATCCCTTTATGCACACAGTAGGGTATCACACCACTCAATAGAAGAACTCAAGGTTTTCATTCATCAAAAATTCTCCTCATACAAGAGGCTAGGGTCCCTTAAATAGATCCTTAACCTTGGGCTCCAAGTAAGGGTACATAAGTCTTTACATAAGAATCCTTTTCCCTATCAAACCCTAGCTAGAAAATAAGGAAATATTAGGTAGAAAAATCCCTAAAAATTTTCTTGACTTGGTCAAGACTCCAAGGATGCCTAGGGGGGCGTGTTGGGCTTCTAGGAGCAGCAAAAGGCCAGCCCAAAGGGGCTCGAGTGCATGGGTTTGGGCCTCTGGAAGCTGGGGTGGCCTGGTAGCCAGGTAGCAGGAATATTCCCTGGTATCTTGCTTCTTAGGGGCTTGGGCTTGGCACCTGGGCTTGATTTCTTTGGGATAGGATGCAGATGGACCTTTGGAATCATGGATGCCCTTATCTATGAGTATACTTTGGCATCTGGAAGGGAATCTGGGCATCTGGAGGGCATCTGCAAGAAATCAGGGTTTTCTGAATTTTCCTCCTGGGGTCTTCAAATCTTCAAGCTAGGTTGGACTTGGGCTATACTTCCATGTCTTCAATCTAGTTGGACTTGGTCTTCACTTGTATGATATAGTCTTGAGTCTTCAGTATGCTTGGACAGGACTCAAAAAAATAAAATTAGCTCAACATGAGCTGACTAGCATTGGACTGAACTAGCTCAACATGAGCTGACAAGTACAGAACTGAAATAAAAACTCAAAATACTCAAATAACAACTAAAATAGATTCAGATGAGCTAAGCCCTTATTACAGATGGACTCATAAATTATTGATCAATTCACAGAGGATTGAAAAGCCTCTATCTTATTCTGGTGCCTCCGGTGTCCCCACCAATTCTCCCGGGGTGGGAGGAACTCGACCCTGTCGAGTGAAGGTCAGACTGGCTTACATATCTCTCGAGAAGGTCTGGGTTGAGGTGTTGCAAGTCCTCTCGAGAAATCCATGAATTGTCCGACTCTGGCCGGCCTTGCCATCGGACCAGGAAGCATTGATAGTCATGGCCCTGGGTCGTGATGGCTTGATCGTCCAGGATACGCTCGATCCATTCTCCTCTCTCAGGCCAAATTTGTTTGTGGACACTCTAGGTTAGGGTCACTCACAATGAAAAGGAATAGGTCCAAAGGCCTCACTAGGTAGCACTGCCGGTTCCCTATACTCAACCAGGTCTGTAATATTGAAGGTAGAACTAATGCCCAAATCCGAAGGCAAGTCTAACACCTAGACATTTGATCCAACCTTCTCTATCACTTTAAAAGGTCCGGCTCTGCGAGCATGAAGCTTCTTTTAGGCCTAAGCCTAACCAAGATAAAATCCACTACATCAAATTTTTTGATCCATCTTCGGGAATTAGCCAGTTGTTTTAACATTAGTGCGGGTGGTGAACATGCTAGGCACATGCAGACTCCTAACAAGATGATGCAAAGGACTCAAACCTACACCTAACAGACTCGACTGAAGAGGTTTATTAGGTCTTAACTACCACTTGGGCATGGGGGCATGAGTCATGGTTGATGGATGACATGCAGAAGAAAATTTGCTAGTAACTCCTAATAAGTGCCAGAGGGTCTGCCAAAAGTAGGTAGCAAATGGGATGGGCTCTATGGATCCTTGCAACCTAGTAACCTCAACAAAATGTAACCTAATAGTTCTAGACACATGAGAAAACTCAGGAAAGGGTAGAAAATAGGAAGTGGGTTCAGAATTACTCTGGTAGGGTGGAAAAAAAGGTTCTGGGTTAGTTGGATAAAGTAGAATCAAAGAAGGCATGTCAGGGACTAATCCTAGACTAATGAGGTTAACCTTATGGGGTTGCGATATATCTACGGGGTTTGTATAATGGAAGGATGGGTTATTAATCTCAAGAAAGAGGTCCTTAATGGGAACTATAGGAGGAGACTCATCCTGAGGGTACTGATTCAAAGAGATCAGGTCCTTAATAAATTCTTCTGGTTCTTGTATTTTAGGACTAGACTCTATAATTTGGCTCTCCTCTATGGTTTCCTCAGGTAAGACTCTAATAGTAGTACCTAGGTTCTCTTCCTCTATTTGTTCTTCTACTATAGCTTTAGGTTGGATATGGTCAAGGTCAACTAGCTCTAGGTTGGTTTCTACCTGGGTATCTACTAGGTCAGCTAATTTGAGGTCTACTAAAGGTGTCTCCTCTTCTCCCTCATACTCATCCACTAAGTTTGCATCAGCTTCATACACTTCCGTGTTAATGTAAGCCTTGTCAATCTCAGGAATGGTTGGAGAAGGTCGGCTAGGGAAAAATTGGCTAGGTCCTGGTTTCTGATTATGGACACTAATCCTAGTAGGTTCAAGTTGTATAAGGGGTAGTGGCTCACTACTGGGTTCATATTTAGGGATACCAATCCTATGGGGTTCAAGTTGACTAGGGGAAGCATGACTAGTACTAGGTTGATACTTAGGGGTTATGGGTTCTCTAGGCTCATAGGACAAGGGTGCAGATCTATGGGTCATGGGATTATAGGATCTGGGGTCATAGCATTTTGGGTCAGCTCTATGATCAGGTTCTAAGGATGGATCATGGTATGGGGTCCTCCTAAGGTTGGGCTCCCTATATTGGTCAGGATATTGGGTCCTCCTAGGGTTGGACTCCCTATATGGGTCAGAATACTGGGTTCTCCTAGGGTTGGACTCCCTATATGGGTCTGAATATTGGATTCTCCTAGGGTTGGACTCCCTACATGGGTCAGAATATTGGGTGTTGGGTCTACTAGGCTTATAGGGTGTGGGTGCATAGGATTTATGATCATGGGATCTAGAGTCATAGGATCTAGGTTCATAGGTTCTGGATTCATAGGTTCTAGGTTCATAGGATTTGGAGTCATAAGATCTATAGGTTGTGGGTATACTAGGCTTAGAGGATGTGGGTAAATAGGATCTATCTTCCTGGTCTACAAAATCCTGATTGGGTCTTCTAGGACTAACCTTAGGGATTGGGTCAGGATGATGGGCTCTCCTAGGTCCAGCCTCAAGGTATGGATCAGGGTTTGGGGTCCTCCTAGGTTGAGGGGAATCAGGATCTAGCTCAGACTGTGACCCATGGTTTTTTTCTGGGGTCCCTACCCAGACTTTTAACTGATCAAACCTATTGGCAAGATGGTCAATTCTATCATTGGTTTGAATACGAGACTGAGTTAACTGGGTCATCTGGGGTAGTTATCTGGGTAGTTATGTGGGTAGCCATTTGGGCCATTTGATCAGCTAGGGCTTTTATTTGAGATTGTAAATTTTCCATGGATTCAGACATTTGTGAAGGAGGTGGGTGATATGAAACTCCTGATCTAGTGCTCATGCAAGACTCGATCAGACCGACTATAGCTGACTAGACCTGGAGTCCAAACTAGATGCTCAATCAGGGTTGCAAACTAGCCTATAGTAACCCTGTACTCAGCCAGGCAGGTGTAAGGGGAGTGTTAGGTCCCTGATTGCCAATCCTAGACACCAATCAGAGATTGGCCAGGTAGGCGGACCAGCACACAAGCCCTTCGGGATTGAATCCCTAAACCACCGTTCTAGACACTGAGCACAAGGCACACACAGGTTAACTTGACACAGTGATCTAACACTAGCCCGGACCCGACCAGTTGGTGTCCCTAGCCCACTAGGGCAAATTAAGTCTAATTAATTTTAGGTTAAGGCTTGGGACCGAATGCAAGGGATGTGGTTTTGGGCTAAGGAGAGGTGATCAAATCCTCCCCCTATCTGATATAGCAAGAGTGCCCTTAAAAGTAAATTATGCAATGATGGCAGGCAGATGAGGATGCAAATTAAGGTTTAGATATTTTTTTTTGGTATTTTTGGAGAATATGTAATTTTTTTTGGTATTTTTTTAAATAGAAAAAAACTTGCAAATCATGGCCTAATATGCTGGAAATATACTAAAATTAAAAAATATGCAAAAACTGCTAAACAAAAACCTAAAACTTCCAAACTTGTCTTGCTGAAAAAATAAAGCCAAAAATTTATAAGATGTATTTCGGCTTAAAGAAAATTTACAGGCCATGATAAAATCTACAAAAATTTTTAAAATTACTGTGAATTATTACAAATCCAAAAAAACAAATTTTAGAATTTTTGGAGTTTTTATCAGAGAGAAATAATTAAAATAATAGAGTATATATGGACTAAAAAATTGCAGAAAATAAGCCCTAATCTAAGCTCTGATACCAAATGATGGGGGACTAATATACATGCCACTTTTTTTGTATATTTTACATGTTGAGTTAGGTGATTAATTCCCAAATTTCAGATCAAAATTATTTGTAGGGAATCTTGTATGAATTTTTGAAGATCAGCATGCAGATTAGGACCTAGAAAAGTAGCAAAGAAGGACCGCCGGGGCTGAGAAGCCTCGGTTAGGGCAAGTTCTCCTACAATAAAACTACTGGAGGTAGAGGGGTGTACCTGACAATATCTGTGAAGATCGCAGCGAAGGGGTCTCTCGTTCCTCAACGGATGTGGCCTGGAAAACCGAGCCAAAGACCCGCGGATACCCGGCTTTCTGCTCGGTGATCCGATTGAGGCTTGGCTGGAGTCGTTGGATTCGTAGGAACTCAGGGACCTGCAAACGACCTGTCAGGGGTTAGAAAGCTCACAAAGGAACAAGAAAACAAAGTAAAAATAGCAAGGGAAGGCTTCTTTTGGAGTGGGCATCCAGGGATTTGGAGGGTTTGTTGGCAGCAGGAAGATGATTGCAAACACCGGGAAGAAGAACTCTCACAAACCCCTTTATGCACACAGCAGGGTATCACACCACTCAATAGAAGAACTCAAGGTTTTCATTCATCAAAAATTCTCCTCATACAAGAGGCTAGGGTCCCTTAAATAGACCCTTAACCTTGGGCTCCAAGTAAGGGTACATAAGTCTTTACATAAGAATCCTTTTCCCTCTCAAACCCTAGCTAGAAAATAAGGAAATATTAGGTAGAAAAATCCCTAAAAATTTTCTTGACTTGGTCAAGACTCCAAGGACGCCTAGGGGGGCGTGTTGGGCTTCTAGGAGCAGCAAAAGGCCGGCCCAAAGGGGCTCAGGTGCATGGGTTTGGGCCTCTGGAAGCTGGGGTGGCCTGGTAGCCAGGTAGCAGGAATATTCCCTGGTATCTTGCTTCTTAGGGGCTTGGGCTTGGCTCCTGGGCTTGATTTCTTTGGGCTAGGATACAGATGGACCTTTGGAATCATGGATTCCCTTATCTATGAGTATACTTTGGCATCTGGAAGGGAATCTGGGCATCTGGAGGGTATCTGCAAGAAATCAAGGTTTTCTGAATTTTCCTCCTGGGGTCT
Organism: Areca catechu; assembly: GCA_021397845.1. Taxonomy (NCBI): domain Eukaryota; kingdom Viridiplantae; phylum Streptophyta; class Magnoliopsida; order Arecales; family Arecaceae; genus Areca; species Areca catechu. The sequence goes on along the minus strand of CM038039.1, from coordinate 180,551,474 downwards.
TCAAATCTTCAAGCTAGGTTGGACTTGGGCTATACTTCCATGTCTTCAATCTAGTTGGACTTGGTCTTCACTTGTATGATATAGTCTTGAGTCTTCAGTATGCTTGGACAGGACTCAAAAAAAAAAAATTAGCTCAACATGAGCTGACTAGCATTGGACTGAACTAGCTCAACATGAGCTGACAAGTACAGAACTGAAATAACAACTCAAAATACTCAAATAACAACTAAAATAGACTCAGATGAGCTAAGCCCTTATTACAGATGGACTCATAAATTATTGATCAATTCATAGAGGATTGAAAAGCCTCTATCTTATTCTGGTGCCTCCGGTGTCCCCACCAGAAGCTTAATATATTGCATCTAGAAGTTGTTGTACTTAAATCTTATGGATTAAACAATAAATCGAGGATTTTGGCATTAAATTAACTAAGACACCAATAAGATGTGACAATACTAGTGTTATAAACTTAATTAAAAATTATGTTTAACATTCTAGAAGTAAGAATATTGAAATTAGACATCATTTTATTAGAGATCATGTTCAGAATAATGATGTTATGCTTGAATTTGTTTGCACTGAAATGCAATTAGCTGATATACTGACCAAGCCTCTCCATGAAGATAGGTTCTGTATGATTAGAAGGGAATTAGGCGTTGTTGCCGCTCCTCCTCCTGGACTGGGCTCGGTGGGTATGCTGGGGAGCTCCTCTGCCGGTCGACCTGCACAAAATCCCTGGGCGCCGGAGGTGCTCCAGCGGGGGACACTCCGATACTTAAGTTAGAGAAGGAATTTGAGCAACGGAATGGAAAGAACTAAAGGAAAATCATTCGTGGTAGGGAAGGAGTACCTTTTTTTTTTTTTGCGGAGGTCCCTTGGGCGCCTTTTATAGGTATGGAGTGCGGCCAAATTCTGTTGGGGGACAGGCTAGGAAAGCCTAGATTTGCCCCTAGGAGAGCCAGCATGGTGGCAGGGTCATGGCCTGGCAGCGTGGCAAGAGGGTTGAGTGATGGCCTGGCAGCACGGAGTCGTGGTCATGTGGTGGAGTTCGTTGTAACAGAATGTCAGAATTTATTAGAGAGGGGCTTCTAGAGCCTTCAAGTACTTCCCTTAATGGTGGGTCAGCCTTAGTTGAGGGGAGTCACCCGGTCGACCGGGGCATTCGCCAGGAGCCCCAAAGAAGCTAACGCCCATGCGGGAAGGTGTCTGTCGGCCCTTTGAGTTTCTCTGGGTCAGCCGTACCTTTAATGGGAGAAGTCTGACCGGCCCAACCTGATCCGACCTCCCGGTGGGTCAGCCCTTTGAGAAAGAGACCGTAGGGACCTCTTCCAAAGCTGGGGGTCAGACCTCTCTTCCCATGGCCTCTCAGACCCCTCCCTCGGGGTTCAGCCAACCGGACGCCTGGGGTCGGTCCGACCCAGGGTTAGCCAGATGGGCATAAAAGTTGCCCCCTGCTCCTGGGCCTTGAGGGGTCACGTGGCTTCAAAGGGCAGGAGCATGATTTCAGTACGGGTTGCATGCACCTGTGGCGGATCCTGGGTCAAGGTGTCATGTCGCTTTAAATCCTCCTTGAACGGCTTCCTGGATAGCTGTCAGCCACACATTGGAGGGCAGGCAAGGCAGTTAATGCAAATCAGGTGCTATGATGAAGGCCAGGCTGGCTCGCATCGGGCCAGGGTGGAGTAGGGCACCATGCCATGTGGCGACATCTGGTCGGTCGACGTCGCCTCCCAGGTTGCCCCTGCATCGCTGATCCGGCATTCATGCGGATCACCACCTACACGATGAGATGTTCCTGACGCTTCGGACTCTGAAATGCAGGCGATCACGTCTTCTGATGGGGTAGTTGGAATGCTCATGGAATGGGTGGCTGCCACTCCTCCCTCTCTCCTCCCCCTTTGGAGGCCTATAAAAAGAGGGGGGAAGCAATGCGAAAGGATTTTTCCTACTGCACCCGTGCTCCGCGAGATAGAGTCCCCTCCTTCTTTCGTGAAACCCGGCTTCTAGGAGTCCAGTCCCAGGCTAGTCCTAGTCTTCCTTCCTTTCTTTAGCCCCAATGGCATCTGGTAGTGGAGGTTTGGCCCGTAGGTCCAGGGACCCTGGGCCGAGCGAGATATCCTCGACCAGCACCTGGGAAAGGGTCGAGAATCTTAGGACGGTGTATGGCATTCCCTCTACCCTGCACCTTATGCTCCTAGGCCGAGAGGGGAGAGCGAACAACCCATTAAGCCCAGGGACTCTCCCAATGTATGAAGCCCACCTTAAGGCCAGACTGAGGTTCCCCCTACACCCCCTATTTGTAGAGATCTTCAATTTTTATAGGGTAACCCCAGTGCAGCTGATCCCGAACAGCATCTGGGTGATATGCTGCTTCATTGTGCTGTGCCATAGGGCCAGGTCCAAGCCCAGACTGTCCCTCTTCGATAATTTCTTCTGCCTAAAGTGGGACTTTAGGAGCCGGGAATTGATGTTGTTCATCCCCTGCCAAGGTTGAAAAATCCTGAAGTGTCTCCCATCGGCTGTCCATGGGTGGAAGGCTCGGTTCTTCTTCGTCAGCAGCCTCCAACCTTGGGGGTTCGAGCCATTATGGAGGGAACCGTGGTCGAGAATCTGCGAGGGGAGGTCGATCTCAATAGCCAACCAGGATAAATTTAATGAGATCAATAGTGCCGGCCCGATGGCGGCATTCGAGCTGTTGGGGGAAGAAACCCTTCACCAGGCGGGGATCAGCCCCCAAAGATTCCTAGGCAAGGGCCGACCTCCTCTCTTATAAATCTTTGGCTCTCTCTTTTTCCTTCACTAATGCTGAGTTTCCTGTAATAGGAGGAAGGATGCAGAGGATCGATAAATCCAAAGTCATCCGACGGGCGATGCGAAAGCGGGCCATCCCAGAATCGGCTTCCACGCTGGCTGTCGAATGACAAAAGAAAAAATGGGAGGATGAGAGACCCATTCCTATTGTCGAGGTCGAGTCATACAAAGATGGCATCCCCCTCACCGAGCGCATGGCAAGGAAAAAGGCAGGGATGCCGGCTTCGACATGTGGGTCATCTACCCGACCAGGGCAGGAGCGGCTAGGAATGTCCGACACGGTAGTAGTGTCAGCTCCTTCATCCGTCGGTCCGGAGGAGGCAGTCCCTTTGATGGACAAAGGGAAGGGGATGGCCATAGAAGGAGCAGCTGATAGCGGAGCCGAGGAGTCGGACAAGGAAATCCACCAGGAAGTATTCCAGCACTGGCACATGCTTGACCACCCTAGGAGGGCACAGAGCCTGCTGAGGGGGCCATGATGGATGCTGATTGGGAGGTGTCAATCTAGAGAAATATGATCGTCATAGTCGTGGAGTCCTACCGCGACTTTATGAGGGTAAGAGCCTTAACTTGTCCCTTTACCTCTTTTCTTTCCTTGGGCATGGCACTAACCTAGCCTTATGCTTGCAGCTCCTCCACTGCATCTCCCTAATGAATGATGGCATCTGTCGGGTGGTGCACGCCGCTAAGACCTCCGCGAAGAGAGTTCAGGAGCTGGAGGTGGCCCAAGTGGCCATAACGGCCTCTCTGAAGTCTTCTGAAGAGGGGCTGGCAGCAGCCCGAGCTAAGGCAGAGTCATCGAAGGTGGCTCTGAAGGAGGCCGAGAGCTAGCTGGCTGACCGGGAGGCTAGGCTGAAGAAGAGAAAGGCAAAAATTGACTCACTCGCCCACCGGCTAGAAGAGGAAGAGAAATGGTCCCTGGAGGCTAACAAAAGGGCCCAGGCCAAACAGGCGGTGGCAGCACAATTGGCGACTCAGCTTGAGGAAGCCAAAGAGCTGGCAGCAAGGCAAGCCCAAGAAGCCATGGTGGCATACAAGGCTTCTGACGGCTTCACTGAAGATGTGGAGGAGGTAGCGTCGGACTTCTATAGAGAAGGCTACGATGACTGCTGAAGAAGGTGGCTTCGCTCTTCCCGAAGCTGGATCTGTCAGGCACCGAGCTAGAGGATCCGGCAGAGGGTGAGGAGCCCCAGGTGGAGCCTCAAGCAGAAGGTAAGGCGGGAGTGGTTAGGGCCGAAACCCCAGCTCCAATTGACACGGAGGCGGTGGCCTCCCCAATTGAACCTCCAGTTACCGCGGTTTCGGCTGATCCCCCGGTTGTAGCCGATGGGACTGAGGTTGTGGCCCCTGACGCATCTTCCGTGGGTCAGACCTAAGGAGATTGTAAAGGTCTGACCTACTCCTCTTGTAAATACTTACCTTTATTAATGAAAAAGGAACTTTAGTTACTCATGAGCATGCCAGAATTGTTTTTCTTTCGAAAATCTTCTAAGTATTTCTGGTCGGCCCTGCAGGGTCATAAGCCCCTTCAAAATGGCCGATAGGCATTAACATAACTCGAACTTGAACCGCTTAGGGAAACTCCTATGTACTTCCGGTCAGCTCATTCGGGCCTGAAGTTGGTAGGGTAGCTGAGGGCGGTAGCTTGATCCGAACCAGGTACTTAAATGCTTGCTCCAGAACCCTATCCGTGAGTTAGCCCATGTTGTGGCCTATCCTCCATGCGGTCCCATGGAGGTTGTTTTGGGATGACTATCGACCAGGGTCGGGCCTTTGAAGTGGGCTACCCTAGAGCCTCTGTCGACTGGGGTCAGACTTTCAGAGTGGGCTGCCCTAGAGTCTCTACTGACCGGGATTGGGATTTCGGAGTGGGCTGCCCTAGAGCCTCTACCGACCGGGGTCAGACTTTCGAAGTGGGCCACCCTAGAGCCTCTGCTGACCGAGATCAGACTTTCGGAGTGGGCTGCCCTAGAGCCTCTACTGACCGGGGTCGAACTTTCGGAGTGGGCTGCCCTAGAGCCTCTGCTGACCGGGGTTGGACTTTCGGAGTGGGCTATCCTAGAGCCTCTGCTGATCAGGGTCAGACTTTTGGAGTGGGCTACCTTAGAGCCTCTGCTGACCGGGGTCGGACTTTCGGAGTGGGCTGGAAGAAGTTAAAGAAGTTGTAGACTTTATTGATAGTACTTGCAAAGGTTGTTTACATTCCAAGGGCGCGCTATCTGCCGTCCGTCCAAATGTTCGAGTTAGTAGGTTCTAGCTCGAATTACTTTAGTAACTCGATAAGGGCCTTTCCAATTGGGGAAAAGTTTCCCCTGCTCGGTTGGCCTTGAAACCTCCGCCCTTCGTAGGACTAGATCTCCAACTTAAAAGGTTTGCATCTTGACCCGCGAATTGTAATATCTAGCCATTTTCTAGCGGTAGGTCACCATCTTCATGCTTGTTCGGAGCTGGGTTTCTTCTAGCAGATCTAGGTCAGCCCCCCGCTGCTTTGAGCTGGCCGGCAAGATGAACTGGTCAATCCGCAAGGACTGTAAAGAGACTTCCACGGGGATGACCGCCTCACTCCCATAGGTCAGGTTGAACGGGGTTTCCCCAATCATCATCCGAGCGGTTGTCCGATACACCCAAAGCACCGAATGAAGCTCTACCGCCCAAAGCCCCTTGGCTTCATTCAGTCGGGTCTTCAACCCATGTAGGATCGTTCTATTAGTGCCTCAGCCTCTCCATTGGACTGAGGGTGACCGATCGAAGTAAGCCGATGGGCGATGTGGTATTGTTGATAGAAACCCCGGAACTGAGAGTTGTCAAACTATCTTTCATTATCGATGATGATTATCTTCGGGATGGCGAACCGGAAGATAATGCAATTTCGGACAAAGTTTTCCACTTTGGCCTATGTTATCTGTGCCAATGCTTTTGCCTCCACCCATTTGGTGAAGTAATCAATGGCCACGAGAAGAAACTTTCGCTGACCGGATGTTGGGGGAAAAGGTCCCAAGAAGTCCATGCCCCACTATGCAAATGGCCAAGGTGCCGTGAGCAGGATCAGCTGGCTGGCGGGCCTTCTCTGGATGCTAAAGTACCGTTGGCACGCATCGCACTTTTGTACGAAGTCTAACGCATCCTTTTGAATTGTAGGCCAATCATACCCCTGCCTGATGATTTTGTAAGCCAGGGACCTCCCTCCAAGATGATCGCCGTAGATGCCCTCGTGCACCTCCCGGAGTGTGTAATCTGTATCGGTCGGCCCCAAGCATTTGGGCAATGGTTGCGAGAATGAATGCTTGTAGAGGGCCCCATCGAGGATGACGTATTTTGAGGCTGTTGAGCGGACACGCTTGGCTTCTACGGGGTCATCCGAAAGTGTCCCTCGCACCAGGAATGTATGGATTGGGTCCATCCACGAGGCTTCTTGTTCAACCTAGTGAACCTCCGTCGGCTCTTCGACAATGCTCGGGTGCTGTAGATGCTCCACGAAGGTCCGATCGGAGGTACTGACCATGGCAGTGGCTAGCCGCGACAAGGCATCCACCCGGGAGTTTTGCTGTCGAGGTATATGAAGGATCTCAAAAAATTTAAGTTGAGATATGAAGCCCCGTACCTTGTCCAAGTACTTAGCTAAGGAAGGGTCCCTTGCTTCAAACTCGCCCTTCACCTGATTGACTACCAACTGGGAGTTGGAGAAGGCACGGATCTTGCCAATGCCCAATTCATTGGCTATCTTCAGCCCTAAAAGTAAGGCTTCATACTCCGCCTGGTTGTTCGATACCTAGAATACAAAGTGTAGGGTGTACTCCAGACATTGCCCACCAGGGTCAGCTAAGATCAAGCCTGCACCGCACCTCGAGCGATTGGAAGCTCCATCTACATGCAGAGTCCAAGCAGGCTCGGCTTCTTTCGCGGGATCAGCCACAGGGACCTCAGTAGCTGTTGGGGTTGCCTCTGTCCCCCAAGTGCACTCCGCAATGAAATCAGCTATTACCTAGACTTTTAGGGTTGATCGGGGCTCGAAGGAGATGTCAAACTCGCCCAGCCTGACGGCCCACTTGGCAAGCCGTCCGGAGGTGTCAGGGCTTCGGAGGATCACCCTAAGGGGTTGGTCAGTCAATACAACGATCAGATATGCCTGGAAGTAGGGCCGGAGGTGCTTCGCTGCTATGACCAGTGAGTAGACCAGCTTTTGCACCTTAGGATACCTTGTCTCAGCATCGTGGAGGACCTTGCTAATGTAGTAGATAGGTTTCTGCTGGTTGTCTTCCCCTACCCGCACGAGGACAGCACTGATGGCCTTGTTAGAGGCCGACAGGTACAGATATAGCACTTCCCCCTCCGTTGGCTTGGCCAAGAGTGGAGGGTTCCTCAGATTATCCTTCAAGGCTTCAAAGGCTGACCAGCGTTCATCAGTACATTGGAAGCGGTCAGACCGATGCAAGGTCTTGAAGAATGGGAGGGATCTCTCGGCCGACCGGGAGATGAAGCGACTGAGAGAAGCAATGCGGCCCGTAAGTTCTTGCACCTACTTTTTACTGGTCGGATGCATCATGTCGATGATGGCTTTGATCTTTTCGGGGTTGACCTCAATACCTCTTTGAGTAACCAGGAAACCAAAAAATTTCCCGGAGGTCACCTCAAAGATGCACTTGGCGGGGTTCAGCTTCATCCTGTGGCATCTCAACATGTTGAAGGAGTCCTGCAGGTCCCTGATGTGGTCAGCCTTATAGAGGCTTTTGAAGAATCTTATCATCGATGTACGCCTCCATGTTCCTTCCAAGTTGGCCTTCAAAGACTCGGTTGATAAGCCTTTGGAAGGTGGCGCTCGCATTCTTTAAGCCAAAAGGCATCATCTTATAGCAATACAGACCTCTGTCCGTGATATAGGCCATCTTCTCCTCATCTTCGGGGTGCATCCTGATCTGGTTATACCCAGAGAAGGCACCATGAAGCTCAAGAGTTGGTGGCCGGCTGTTGCGTCTACCAGTTGGTCAATTTTTGGCAGGGGGAAGCTATCCTTGGGGCAAGCCTTGTTGAGGTCCGTGTAATCCACACAGATCCTCCACTTTCCACTGGCGTTCTTCACCATGACGACATTGGCCAGCCACTCCGGGTAATGGGTCTGTTGCGTTCCGGTGCAATGCAGTGGAAGGGTAATTTCAAAATTAAAACTAAATTCACACCAAAAACCCTAAACCAGGAACTCCTTAAATAAGACTAGAACATATGACAAGCATATCTATGCAAATTAGGATTAGGGTACCAACCTGTAATCGCTTATTCCAACAAACATGAAGTTGAAGGGGCTAACTGAATTCACCAGGCATCCAGGTGTCTGCCCTCCGATGGTGATCCACGCAGAGCAATGATCAAGAACACTATCTTCTTGTCCAATGGCTCCTCCTTTTGAGTTCTTCTTCCTAGAACTCAATTCTTCGGATTATGGCTGGAATTCTTCCACACAAGAGGTTGCCTCCCTTTCTTTGATCTCTTCTCCTCCTTCCACTAAGACCTTGGCCCTTTAAGACACCCTTGTCTTGAAGATAAGACCTTGTCCTAAGAGGATATAGGCTTGTCTTAAGTTGGAGGAGAAATTAAGACAAGAATGTCTTAATGTAAGAAAGAAAGGAAAGAATATCAGAACTCCTTCTTTCCTTTACCGTCGGAGACCTTCTCTTTTATTCTTGTTCAGCAATAGAGTTTCGACAGAGGAGTCCTCTGTAAAGGAAACAATGTAAAATAAGAAAAGAGGGAAGGAGTCTTTTGGAGAGGAAGAAGAAAAATAAAAGCATTACAGATTACAATCACCTAGTTCTGATTTTCCTGACCCCTTAAATAGTTTTCAGAGAGGCGCCTACACAACTCTCCGTAAACTCCTTCTTATGCCCTTCTCATTTTCTCACGCCCCTTCCCTCCTTCTCATGGCCTTCCAGATTAAATCTCACGGCCTTTCTTAAAGGAAAAGTCACGATGTTTTAAAAAGAAAGGAGTCGCGACTTTTCATCTTCGAAGAGATGTTATTTCGCGCGACCGGGAGGAAACAGCACTTTCTTTCTTTCTTAAAAACCCATCAACCATTGGATTCCCATCCAAGGGGGGACAAGTGAGGTGCTAAGGTGAGAAATAAAGGCCGCCCCATCTTAATTCATCAGAGAATTAAGTGGGCGCGCCAAGAGTCCATGCGCCCATGGACTCCTCCAAATGGCACGCCAAGAGTCCATTAGCGCATGGACTCTTGGAATTTTGGCATTAAAAGAATAAGGGGCGGGTGGGGGGCTAGCCTAAATACTTGGTTAGCTAATATGGTTAGCCATAATCCCTATAAACTCAATTAGGGTCTAATTAGATCCAATTAGAACCCAAATTGAACCAATTCGGAACCCTAATTCGAATCTAATTCGAATAGAAGCTAGGATTTGCAACACTTGCTAGAGTGTCATCATGAAAAATGATTTAATTACAAAATTAAACCCTTGATCAATTCTCTTAAGTGTGTGACCCAATGGGTTCCACATCTAGCCAGCAGTGGGTTCGAATACAAGTTGACCTAATTTGATTAGAACTCTTTCTAATCGATTTAGGTCAAATCGGGCTTACCCGATTATGATCAATTAGGACTCTTCCTAATAAGTGATCATTCAATTTAATCAACCCACAAGACAAGATTGACGTCTAGCAACGTGTCATGTCTACCCGGAAGATATGGAAATTCTAGTGAAATACCAAAACTACCCTTCAGTAGAAAGTTACCGTACAATTAAATCCTTTGATCAGCCTGCACCCAGAATATAATTATGGATATGGATATATGTCAATTTCAATATTATATTCATTTCTAGCTCAATCTTATATTGATGATTCAATTATCTTGATATTAGAAATCATATATAATATCTTTACTTTGAACAAAGATTCCCTGAATCATCATCCGATTGATAACTAGCTGGATGCAATCTCCTCTTACTAAGAGTGATCGATTCCTTGTTGACCTACTCATTACCTTCATATCCAATTCACCATTCCCATTATCAATCCTGTGCATGACTCAGTGTCATGATTAGAATTGAACCAAAGCATGGGTTCATGTACATAAGGTACTTATGGCAGTCTTAGGTCAAAGGATTACTTGTACCACTCCCACTATGAGAACCTTCTATTGACATGTAGCTAAGACTCCATTAGATGTTCTCAAGTTGGATCATATCAGTGAACTCATTCTCTAATGAGCACCCACATCCTAGTATTAGTGTCATACACAAGTGACTATGAGAGCAGTCACCCTCTCCAGTATACATGGGATGTGCTAGTCTTACCGGAAAAACCCTGATCCCCTACTCAGGGTTCCTTTGACTAGGAATATTTTAGATTAAGGTTTTAAGACTTTAGGTCTCACTGGTATGATCTCATCATAACCCTAAAATCATAGCCCTAATCTATGGGGTTCATCATATAATATAAACACAGCGTATGATGAAAAATAATACCTTTATTAGAATATTGTCAATTACAATGGTTTGGGAGATACAACATAGATTGGCTTGTAGGGCATATCCCTTTCAGGGACTCCCTGATGAAGCCGGCATCGAAGAGCTTCTTCACTTCTTCTTTAATGGCCCTCTACCTTTCGGTGGCGAAGCTCCTCTTCTTCTGTCGGACAGGCCTATAAGTAGGATCCACCCTGATGTGGTGGGTGATAATGTCTGTCGGGATGCCTGGCATGTCTGACACTGACCAGGACAAGACGTCTGCATTGCTCCTCAAGAAGCTGACCAATTCTCGCCAAGCCTCTTCATCCAGAGCGCTCCCTATTTGGAGGACTCCTGTGGGATCATCCTCTCTAAAGGGCACAAATATGATCTTCTCGATGGACTGACCATGGCTGTCGGCTTCATCTCTAGGGTCAAGCTGCTCAAGTGTGGGGCGCCCATCCAGCTGCTTGTCGTGAATAGCTAGGCACTGTCTAGCCACTCTGCGGTCTCCCCTCATCTCTCCAACTCTGTCACAGGTCAGAAACTTGGCCAGCAAATGGTAAGTGGATACAATGACATGAAACTTGTTGAGGGCCGGTCGACCCAAGATGGCATTGTATGCCATGGTCATACAGACGACCACAAAGTTGACGGGGAAGGTTCGCGGTAACGCTCTGTCCCGAGGGTCATGGGTAAAGTAATTTTCCCTTCAACCCCGACGGTGTTCCTCCCAAAGCCAGTAAGTGGTGTCAGGGATTCCCGCAACCTATATCTGGACAAGTTCATCCGGACGAAAGCATCATACAGTAAAACTTCCGTGCAACTTTCATTATCAATAAGGATGCGCTTTACATCATAGTTGGAAATGATAGCCGACACGACCACAGGGTCATCGCCTAGAAGAGGAGGCTCCAAGTGGTCCTCATCCGAGAAACTGATTATATTAGATCCCCTGGACCTCTATACAATGTCTTGACATTCTTCACGCCCCCAGTTGGACCGTCAATGCAGCATGCCAATGGCCCCATCTATTGGGCATTGATTGGGGAGCTCAGCCTCCTCTGGGGGGTCTTTGGTAGCTGAAGTCTCAGTCCGATCCCGGCGGGGTCGAACGTACTTGTTCAGATATCCTCTCCTGATGAGGTCCTCGATGGCATCCTTCAGTTGGAGGCACTCTTTTGTGTCGTGCCTGTGGTCCCTATGGAACCGGTAGTACTTGTTTTTATTCCTGGTGGCAGGAGGGCCCCTCAATGGTCGAGGCCTTTGGAAGAAGGCCTCGTTCTCGATCTCCATAAGGATTTTCTCCCGCGGCAGGGAGAGGGGTGCATAGTTGTTGAACTGCTTGAGGTAGTCCCTCTGCTTGGGGCTCTGGCACCGAGTGGATCGGCTATCATCGCCGGGAGATCGGATTGTAGGGGCTTTATCACCCTGCTTCTTTGGGGTTGACCTCCCCTTAGCCTGGAGTCGGCTCACCGACTGCTCCTCTGCCATGGCGTATTTGTGCACATTGGCCAGCAGCTTGGTGTAGCTCACGGGAAACTTCTTGTCCATGGAGAATATGAGCTCGGACGAGCGGAGCCCCCTCTTGAAGGCTGATATGGCCACCGCTTCATTCAAGTCTGGGACCTCCATGGCAGTTGAGTTGAAGTAGGCCATGTAGTCCCGAAGGGTCTCTCCCTCCTTTTGCTGGATGAGAAAGAGGCAGTCGGTGTTTTTCAGAGTCCGACTGCAAGTCCTGAAACGAGAAAGAAAAAGGATTTCAAGCTGGGAAAAGGAACATATCATACCTGGGTGGATGGTGGAGAACCACATCCACGCGGCCTTCTTCAGGGTCGCTGGGAAGGCGATGCAGTGAAGGGCGTCAGAAGTGCCCTGCCCATCATGTGGGCCTTATAGGTGCCCAGGTGGTCCAGTGGATTGGTGGTACTGTCATAGGTGTCCACCTGCAGGATCTTGAAATGCCAAGGGATAGGCTCCCCCAGAATCTCGACAGAGAAAGGTGGGCGAGTGTCGTGCACCTGACCCCTCTCAACTTTCTGCCGCTCGACAATCTCGACAATGTGCTCTTCCATGCGCATGATTTTTCTACCGTAGTCATGCGGGTCTGCAGTAGGGCACCAATCATCGAGAGGTACAGAATCCGTGAAAGAGGAAGAAGCTGATCTCGCCCTCTTTCCTTCAGCACGGGCCCTCAAGGACCCCTGGGGCTCCAGAATAGCGAGGGATGGAGGTAGGGGCACCTCTGGCTACTGGATCACGCCGGCGACGGGCTGATGGTTGATGCATGAAGCCACCGACGGCTGCTGTTGATGGTCAGCCATTTTTTGGAAGTACTTGATTGCTGAGGTAAGCATCTCGATGTGGTTGACCAGCATCTGGAATTGTTACAACCCCAGGGTGATAGTGGGCTCAACGACGGCCACGGCATCGCTTTCCGCATGGGGTGCGTCGGGCCCATGATTAGAATGCCCTCCCCTCATGGAAATACTTTGAGTTCTCCCCCATGCCTTGGCCAGAACTTCCCAGTCAATCTTTCCTTTTAGAGCGAAGAGTAGAATGAAGGTTCAAGCCCCTTTCTCTAGTGCCAATCTGTTGCCGCTCCTCCTCCTGGACCGGGCTCGGTGGGTACGCTGGAGAGCTCTTCTGCCAGTTGACCTGCACAAAGTCCCTGGGCGCCGGAGGTGCTCCGGCAGGGGACACTCCAATACTTAAGTTAGAGGAGGAATTGGAGCAACGAAATGGAAAGAACTAAGGAAAAATCGTTCGTGGTAGGAAAGGAGTACCTTTTTTTTTCGTGGAGGTCCCCCGGGTGCCTTTTATAGGCGTGGAGTGCGGCCAAATTCTGTTGGGGGACAAGCTAGGAAAGCCCATATTTGCCCCCAGGAGAGCCAGCATGGTGGCAGGGTCATTGCCTGGTGGCATGGCAGGAGGGTCAGAGTGATGGCCTAGCGACACGGTGTCGTGGCCATGTGGTGTAGTTCGTTATAACAGAATGTCAAAATTTGTCAAAGAGGGGCTTCTGGAGCCTTCGAGTAGTTCCTTTAATGGTGGGTCGTCCTCAGCTGAGGGGAGTTGCTTGGCTGACCGGGGCATTTGCCAGGAGCCCCAAAGAAGCCAACGCGCATGCGGGGAGGTGTCTGTCGACCCTTTGAGTTTCTCTGGGTCTGCTGTACCTTTGGCGGGAGAAGTCTGTCCAGCCCAACCTGAGCCAGCCTCCCGGTGGGTCAGCCCTTCGGGAAAGAGACCATAAGGACCTCTTCCAGAGCCGAGGGTCGGACCTCTCTTCCCATGGCCTCTCAGACCCCTCCCTCGGGGTTCAGCCGATCGGACGCCTGGGGCCGGTCCGACCCAAGGTTAGTCGGATGGGCACAACAGGTGTCATTAATCCTTTTGATTAAATCTCGATCTCTTTATGACCTTTCAAATTTCACTTGAAAATTCCCTGATCAAATATCCTTCAAAATCATGTTTAATTATTCATAGATCATTAAAATTAGATTCTGTAATTTTCTATGATTTCTTTCTCATTTTTCTTGGATTTTTATCAAAGTGTCGATACTTCGAAGTGTCGACACCTCCAAGTGTCGACACTTGGCTTGAAGTCATGAGTTGACACTTGAACGACGGGAACCCGAGAACAAATAGGGAAAACTAATCATTTCCTCTCATTTTTTCTTCTAATCCTTGAGTCGACTCATCCCTAAAACAGTATCCCAACCTTCGTTATCCTCCAATCACTGTTCCAACTGTCAGATTTCTTGTTTTAGCTTGTTTCTTCCATGTTTTTTCACTCTTCTTCTCTATTTTCTCACGGTTTATTGTGAAATCTCTTTTGCTTTAGATTGTTTCTATCCTTTTTCTTTCGGAGATGGGGCCTAGGAAGCAAGTTATCAGGAGATCTTGTTAGTCTACACAGGATACAGAGTGGTGCATGAAGGCGTGCCATAAGGATCAGATAGCGAAGCCACCTATTCAGCATGAGATTCAAGTCAAACCGCCCATCCATGGAGCAGATAGGATGGCCTCCAAGGTCATTATTGGAGGATGGTGAGTAGATTTCGACTTTATGGACCAGCATCATTTTCGTATAGGACAGTGGTTGAGAGATGTCATGCTGTCCCACTTCTGCTCATTGACCGAGAGATTTATCCTGGCCTGATTCAAGAGTTCTACGATACTTTGGCCAGAGGAGCAGATGGATGGATTGCTTATGAGGGATAGAGATTCTACTCACTGCTGAGATTCTGAGTAAGGCTTGGGAGATTCCCATGAGAGGTTCTGTGGCGAACTCATTGGTGAACAGGATGAGTGGATTATAATGTATTTCTGAGACTGAGGATCTCAGAGAAGGAGACACAGTGGTTGCATCCAGACTCTCACCAAATATGAGATTGCTCCATCACATCATCACCCGGATACTTCTATCGAAGATCGGATGCTTTGATTTCATCATGGAGAGAGTTGCTAGTTATGGTATCTTTGGTTCGACGAACTCCAGTCTGCCTCCCAGTTCTTATAGTACACCAAATGACCAAGGTCGCTACGAGTAGGAGGCCATGCTTGCCATACGGCATGGGTCTGACCATCCTATTTCAATCTTATAGAGTTGTTATAGATGGAGAGCCTTTTAAGCAATTACTTCACATAAACAACTACAATGAGAGATCATTACATAGGATGGGATATCATCTACATAGAGGATAGTGGAGATAGAGGGTATCCGAATAGACCACTGATGCAGATGATGAGGACATTGCTGAGGAGGAGTGGATTTACAGAGATGAGACCGAGCCATCTGGGCCACTAAGAGACATTCCTGATACTCAGCCCGCGCCATCAGTTTTGGCACAGCCAGAGGTGCCACCTCCTACTGACAACATTGCGGATAGGTTGACTCGACTAGAGATAGAGATGATGATCATCAGACAGCAAGTCGATCAGATGCATTTGGAGATGAGGGCATATCATCAGGGGATAAGAGAGGGATTCTAAACTATTCTGGCCACACTTGAGAGATTGTCTTCAGCCAGAGCACCCTCACCTTCATCATCAAACTCTCCGCCATCACCTGCAGCACCTTCAGCTCTAGCACTAGATTCAAGAGATGGTCAGAGAGATTCTTCTACTGATTTTGATGTGGCGGACTATATAGCGGACCCTGAGCCAGACACCACAGGTGAGCAGCATCCTGAGAGGACTTCTAAGACTGCCCTACTTCATCCAATCCACCTCATTAGACACCTATTCTTTCCAGCACCCCAGTGATTCCTTCTGATCATGATATCTCTACCCCTGTTCTGTACTCTGATCCACTAGATCCCACTCTAGTGATTCCATCTTCTACCTTACATACTTCATCATTGATCTGGGAACTAGGGTTTTACACACCTGGCTTTTACATTCTTCCTTCTGGACCTATTTTTGATGTTACTCCATCTGACCCTATCACATCTTCTATTCCTGTCATTGACATTACATCTTCTCCAGTACCAGTATGAGGGAAAGCATATGCCAGATGCAGAAGCCGAAGTCGTGATGACATTCCTAGACCTGTTAGGACTAGACTTTCTGATCTCCAGCCGATGTGACTGCGACCCCGTCCCTCTTGGGTTACAGGGCCTATTATTTTGGAGATCAGATCTTCCTCCGATGAGGAAAGCACCCCCTAGGGTCAGTGTGCTAGGTAGTAGCATTTCACTTTGATGTATGTTTTTTTTTTATGTATGTTTCTTTTTGGTGTATGTTTATTTTGTTATGAATCATGTATCAAGTTTTGTATCAAGTGTATCAAATATATGAAATTATATATATAAAATATATTTTCTAGCAACTCTTGGTATTCTTATCTCTTTATTACTGCAATGTCTTATTTCCATTTTGTTCTATTCTTTTTCGCACCCTTTTTCATAATGACAAAAAGGGGGAGTAATTAATGAAGTTATTAATGAATGACATAAAGAAGGAGAGATTTTTGAAAAAGAAAGCAAAAAGTAAGGGGGAGAGAAATTTCTAATTCTTTTTGAAATTTTTCTTTTGAAATGCTAAAACTTGTAAGTTTTGAAAGTTGTTTTCAGATCATACATTGAGGTGGAGCTTTTGTTCTATGGTTCTATGCTCTGATATGATTTTATGCTCTTATTCCTATTTGTTATGTTCTGATACTTCTTTTCCTTATTTGTATATACATATGCTTTGATACTCCTTATTTTCATGCTCTAATACACTTCATGAGCTGATAATTTTGCTTTGATACTTTCTTTTTGTATATTATTTGTGTTGACATGCTCTGACATCCTTCAAGTATTGATACTCTTAAAGCTTGTCTTTGTTGTTCTTGCTTTGAAACTCTTCATGATTCAATCAATTTTTACTGAAGTGTCTATCATTCAAATATATTTTAGCTTTGATACACCTCTTGAGCATCTTACATGTACAACTTAGCTCCGATACATTTTAATCATAGCTTTGATACTTCATAATTTCTAGCTATGATACATTATAATTATAGCTATGACATTGAAGCTATATGAATTGAATTCATTCTCATACATATATCTAGCTCTGATACATTGTAAATGAGTCTTAGCTCTTAATAATCATTACAAATTTAGACTCTAATACTTATCATCATTAGCTCTTAAACTTATAGCAAAATGCTCTATAACATTACAATTCTTTTGAGCTTACGATGAAAATTATACTTAAAGATTTTGTTATCATCAAAAAGGGGGAGATTGTTGACTCCTGTATTGATTTTGATAAATAATAAAATACTTAAGTATATTTGAGTACTAACTATGTGTTAAAAGTGTGTTTATTAGAATAGAGTACTCACATGTTCAATTGCTTGTCATCTTGTTGAAGAAGTCAGTTTTATGGATAAAATTTCAAGTTAAATAGACCTTGATACATAAGAATGATCTTGAAGGACTCAAATCTTAAGTTTAAAGAAGTTTCAGTGGAGTTTTAGAAGAGTTTCAAGAAAGTTTCAACCAAGTGTCAACTCATGAAAGTGAAGTATCGACTCAAGGTGTCAACTCACAGAAGCTTGAGCTGATACGTAGAAGAAGTTTCAGCTGGCACGCATGAAGTGTTGACCCATGAAGACCAAGTGTCGACTCATGTGTCGACTCAAGTGTCGACGAAAGTCCTAAGACAAAAATGATACAGAACATGCTGAATTTAAATCTTTCCTCAAGTATCGACTCACGAAGATGAAGTGTCGACTCACTAGAAGAAGTGTCGACTCACCAGTGCATTCTAGAGAGCTTCAAAAGATAATTTTGACCTAGTGTTGACTCAAGTGTTGACTCATATATCGACTCATGACTTGAAGTGTCAACATTTGTAGGTCTGGATGAACAGTAATGACTAGTTTTTTGAAGTGCAAAAATAGTCCTTTTCATCCCTAATGGCTATTTTCACATCTCCAATGGTCAAAAATAGTCATTTAAGGCTTGGAAAGGTATTTAAAGTGGACAAAACTCAAGAGGGAAACAACTAATAAAAAACTAATGAAACACTAATAAGAATTTATTGAGTATTCACTACATTTGAGTGAAGTTGAGCCTTCAAGCATTCAAGAGCTTTCAAGAAGCATTCAAGTCCATCCTTCAAGCATTGATTAAGGTTTCAACAACTTGAAGACAAGCATCTTCAATAGCAATTAAAGAGCTTCAAAGAAATATTTGCTTTATTTTTGAAAGCTTGATTGTACTATTACTTTGTATTCAACTTTATTGTTGTTCCTAGTTTCAAGTGGTTTGAAACTAGTGCTTGGGTTGTTGGTGAGCCTTGTTTCAAAAACCAACTTAGGTTGCTGGTGAGCCTTGTGAAAACCAACTAGATTCTTTGTTATCCTAGAAAACCAAGAAGTTTTTGGTGAGCCTTGAGAAAACCAAGAGGTTTTTTGGTTAGCCTTATGAAAACCAAAGGATTGTGATTAGTGAGCCAGGAAAACTAATTAGCTGTAATCAAGTGAAATTATAGTGAAATTCCCAAGTGGATCTTGGGGAGTGGATGTTGGTGCTTTGATGTGCACCAAACCACTATATATCTTTGTATTTGTGGTTTCTTGCTCTCTCGCATTATTTGATCTTATTTATTTTGCATTTATTTTACTAATTTCACTGCATATCTTCAAGCACACATCACTTGAATCACTAGCACCTTCATTGTATTTGAATTGGCACATACTTGTTTAAATCTTTGCAAAAAGTTTTTAAAACCCAATCCACCCCCCCTTAGATTGCTTCGTTGGGCAACACTTTAGTTTCTTCACTTGAGCAATGGCTCTAGTACTATCATAAATGAAATAACTGGACCATCAATGGAGGGTACCACTCCAAGCTCGTCGATGAACTTCCATAACCATATAGCTTCTTTTGCAGTCTTAGATGCAGCAAAGTACTTCATCTCGCATATTGAATCAGCCATAGTGTGCTGCTCAAAACTTTTTTAGTAGATAGCTCCTTCATTATGAATAAAAACAAAACCCAATACACTTTTATTATCATTCCTGTTTGATTGAAAACTAGAGTTAGTATAACTGACAAGTTTCATATCAGAATCTCCATAAACCAATCATTGGTCCTTAGTATTTTTCAAATACTTATGAATAGCTTTTACAACCTTCCAATGGTTCTCACCTAGATTAAATTGGTATCTACTCACCATCCCTAAGAGTATGCCATACTTGGTCATGTCATGTTATGGCATACATAATGGATCCCACTACTAAGGAATATAGAATCCTACTCATATGTTCTCTCTTTTAAGAAATTATCGGATAATCCTTCTTAAAGAGTAATTCTATTATCTATCAAATGATAGCCTTTCTTAGAATTCAAAATGCTAAACCACTTCAGCATAGTGTCAATGTTGTTAATTGGAATAACCCTAGCAACCTTTTAGATTTATTCCAATAGATCTTCATCCTAAGGATGTAAGTCACTTTTCCCATGTCCTTTATGGAGAATTGAGATTATAGCCAAAACTTTATTTCCTGTATTACAAGAATGTCATTCCTAATTAAGAGAATATTATCCATATACAAAATAAGAAATACAACTACTAAACTATATTAGTCCATTTGTATATATGGGGCTCTTCTCCATTCTTAATGAAGCCATATATTCTGATCGCCTTATAAAATGCATGTTCCAACTCCGAGATGTCAGCTTTAACCCATAAATGGATATTTGAAGCTTGCACATTTTTTATTCATCTATGGATGTGAATCCTTTAGGTTGTATCATATACACCTCTTCTTTTAACTCTCTATTTAGGAAAGCAATTTTGATATCCATTTGCCATATCTCAAAATCAAGATGTCCACTATTGCAAGCATAATCTGAATGGACTTGAGCATTGCCATAGGTGAAAATATCTCATCATAGTCAATACCATAATGCAGACGATAACCCTTGACAACTAGATGGGCTTTACAGATCATCACTTGCTCGTCTATGCCCCATTTTCTTTTGAAAATCTACTTGTATCTAATGGATTATACCCCTTCAGGTGGATCAACTAATGTCCACACACTATTGATCTCCATGGATTTCATTTTGGATTTTATGGCTTCAAGCCATTTTTCAAAGTCAAAAGACTGTATAACATCCATATAGGTAATCAAATCCTCGTTATTTTTATCAAGTTCAACAGGATCACCATCCCAGATTGAGAAACCATAGTATTTATTATGCTGATGTAGTACTCTATTGGATCTCTTTAAGAGTGCATCTATAATGGGCTTCAGGTTTGATCTAATCGAATCTGATTGAATTGGTCCAATTAACTATGTTGGTTCTTCTGCTAGTCAAACTTCTTCAAGTTTAACCTTAGAGGCATTAATTCCTTTTCCAAGGAACTCCCTTTTCAAAAATACTACCTTATTACTAACGAACACCTTATGTTCATTAGTATGATAGAAAAAATAATTCTTAGTTTCCTTTAGGTATGCTACAAATGTATTCCTATCAAACCTAAGCCCAAGTTTGTCCATTTTCAAATGTTTAACATAAGTTGGATATCCCCAGACCCTAAGATATGAGAGTACCAACTTACACCCAATCCATATCTTATATGGCATTTTGTCTATAGACTTGCTAGAAACTCTATTCAGAATGTAACAAGCTGACTCTAGTACATATCCCCAGAAAGAGATAGGTTGACTCCATACCCCATCATGGATCAAACCATGTCTAATAAGACTCGATTCCTCCTTTCAGATACTCCATTATATTGAGGTATCCTAGTAGGTGTCCATTGTGAGAGAATCTCATTCTCTTCTAAATATGTCATAAACTCACTGATAAAATGTTCACCTCCTCAATAAGATCAAAGGATTTTGATATACTTGCTAGTTTATTTCTCTACTTTATTATGAAATCATTTGAATATTTTAAATGACTCAGACTTATATCTCATTAAGCAAACATACGCAGACCTTAATAGATCATTAGCAAATATGATGTAGTGATATCCACCTATAGCGGAAGTATTCATAGGTCCATATATATTACTAGGTATTAGACTCAAAACCTCAGTGACTCTTTTACATTTTTCAGTAAAAGGTGACTTAGTCATCTTCCCAAGAAGATAGAATTTGCAGGTTAGAATGATTCAAAATCATTGACCTCGAGGATTCACTCTTTAGATAACATGTCCATCCTATTCTTATTGATATGACCTAGCCTACAATGCTGAAGATAGGCATCAGACATATTTTCTATCCTAGGATATTTGTTAGACATGTACATTACATTTATAGTCTATGATAATACATAAATGTTATTCTTCAGTTGTCTATGCATTACAGTAACACCATTCATAATAATATCATAATAATTACTTTTTATTGATAAATAATAAACATTCTTGGCTAGAAGGATTATAGAGATTACATTTATCATAAACTAGGATAATAGTAACAATCACCTAAAATAATGATAGTAGAATCAAAAACAAGCTTGACAATTTCTAAAACTAGAAATAGAACTGATTTTCCATCCCAATATTCAGGAATCTCTCACCATCTTCGAATCTTCTACTGGCTGAAGTTCTTGCAACAAATTAGAAATATTAATAGGGCTTTCGATATCTAATATCTAGGTAGTAGTATCATAAATAAAAAAATTACAAGGTGTTATCATATAAGTACCTTGTCCAATAACCTCTTGCCGGTTCTTCTTCTTCCTTGACCTGTTCGGATCCAACGAGGCAATATAAAGAGGATAATTTCTCTTTTAGTGTCCCTGCTTCTTATAGTAGAAGCATTCGCTTGAGTCTGGTTAGACTTGAACTTCTTAGTCAAACCTAGTTGAGTCATTAGAGCACTATGCACCTTTTTCTTGTTTTTTCTTTCTTTTCTTAAAGGGATGATGCCTTGTCAAAGTAGATCCTCCCATAACATTCACAAGCCCCTTGTGGAGCTGATGATCCATTTTTTAAGTCTATAGTAACCCCATCAGATCATGGTAGTTGACTATAGGCTAAGTTATTATGCAATGATCAAAGAAGTCAAGGTAGAACTTCAACAAGGAATTCAAGATTGCATCCTTCCGTAGCTATTCATGTAGGAGAAATCCAAGTTTGCTTAGGTTCTCAATCAGTTCGATCATGTACAATACATGATCAGTGACCGATGCCCCTTCCCTCAGCCTAGTGTTGAAGATGGCATAAGATGTTTCATATCTTTCAATGTCATCGAGAGTACCGAAGGATTCTTTCAACACTTGAAGCTTATCCTCTAGCCGAGCATCCTCAAATTTAAGATTTAGTTCATCATTCATGGATGCCCGCATAATGCAACAGACTATGGTTTGGTCACTAAGCCTCTTCTGGTAAGTATATCGAGCCATTCCATGAATGTTCTAAGCAAGCTCCTCAGGTGTTGGATCTGTCAACATGTACAAGATCCGTTCATGCTACAGGACTATTTTTAGCTTTTGATACTAACTATCAAAATTGGATCCCATCAATTTTTCATTATTCAATAATGATCGGAGTGATAAAGTAGTAGCAAAATTAATTTGAAAAGAGAACAAGACCTAATTAATGTATGAATCATTTAATCCTAAAGACTTGGATTTTAGTCTAAAGGTTCTCCCACTATTTTGATCAAATTGGTAGCCTCTACCTCTATTTCAAGGAATTAATCTAATAGACTATACATGAGCTTGACTTTGGCCCACTCACCCATGTACATCTAAAGGTAGGTTCCTAACCAATTATTTCTCTAAGTAATTTCTGGTAAAAATTTTACCCCAGGAACTAATTAGTAAGCCTTTGGGCTACCACTGATACCTTGGTTAGGTCCAACCATTAACATGACAAGACTAAGCACTTCTAGCCAATGATGGCCAAGCTCGACTTTGGCCAGCCTACCTAACCATCATTTAAAAAGAAGTGACTGAGTCATCATAATATGAATGATAATTCCGATAGCTAGATGAGCACCAAGTCTTTGAACCTCTAATGATCATCTTAACTATTGGACTCATTACCACTCTCTTAATGGGAGACTATGACTCAATTATCTCCATAATTTTATCACTTTAAGGACCTAATAATTTTACAGGATTTAATTAGATGGTCAAGAAAAGAAGAAAACATGGACCAATTAACAATCCTCCCAATGACCTTACCAGGTATGTGATGAGGGTTGAATATAAACTTGTCCAAAGGCACCTAGATCAATCAAACTGATCAACCTTATTGGCATGGGTTTGCTCGAATCGATGAGCTATCTAATCAAAATCCAATTAACCAAAATGGTTAGGTAAGTAAGATCAATGGGAGGGTTCCACTATTAATCTCTTTCCTTAGACACTAACAAGTTTGCCAAGTAAGAGACAGCCCTAATTAATGACCATGATTGAATGCCAAACTTATCTTAGACACTAATTGGTTTATCAATTTCGATTAGACTATCCTAGGGACTCGGATTTGACTACTAAGCCAAAATCAGGACTATTTGATAATATATACTTGATCAACCTATTACTATAGAATTGATCTAGAGACTCTTTGACCTAATCCTAATCAACTTTTAGTTAGGTTAAATCAACTTCTATAAGGTTTATATTAATCAAATTCAAACCCTAGGTCTAACCCGATTATTTGACCTAATTTGAGCTAACCCAAAATCCAAGTTTTATGAATTGACTTTAGATTTTTAATTCATAATTCTAGGTCTATTCAACTCTTATTTCTAGCAATTAATCAAGATTTATTTTGTTAAAAATTATATCTAAGTATTTTTATATGCCTAAATATTTTTATATGCATCATATACAAATAAAATAATTTTAGATCTAGACTACACACTATAGTGTAATTGCTAAAATTAAATTTACAATTTATGCTATAAACATAAAACCTAATGAAAATAACTTAATTTCATATCAATAATAGAAAAATAATCAAGATTAAATTATTAGAAATCATATTTAAATTATTAAAATAAATTTAATAAAATTATCCTTTCACCTCATTTGTTCATGGGATATAACGACAAGCAACACCCCTATACGAGACCAACAGATAGAAAGAGAGGGCTTTTAAACCCTACTTTGCTTCTATGACTAGACAACCATGGTGATCAACCCAATCCAAAGTAGTTACTCAAATCAAGATTTAAATCTATATCTAATCAAATCAAGTTAAGAACCTGTAGCTTTGATACCATTGTTAGAAAACTAGGGTAGGGTTTCATGCATGGGTTTTTTTAAAATATGGTGAAAGAAAAAATTGATTAAAAAAATTTTGATCAATAAAATATGCATTAGAGTATTTCTAAAAGCCTACACTTTAAGATCGAGATAAAATATGAATAGAACATAAATGCTGAAAATAAACTTAGCATGCATCGATCTCATCAATGCATGATATAGATCTAATCTATATGTAACAAGGAACTGTATCCATACCTGATTGTAGGTCCATGATTGCCACTATTGATGGAATGTGGTAAGGAATTTCCACATTACTTCATAGCCACACAGGGTATCTGGCCTCTATGAATCATCCACATGAAGATCCAATATGATTAACCTTCTCAAACGGCTAGATCCATGCGAAGGCCACTAGATGGTTGAAATAAAATTATTTTTAAATCTTCTTAGACCCTCCAAAAAATTAAGAGGTGCATCAAGAGGATGGAAGAATAAAAATAAAATCAAGAAAACTCTCTTTTCTTTTTCTTTTCCTTTTTCTCTATCCCTTTAACCCTAGTGCTAGATCTAGAACTCCTCATGCCAATCTTAATTCATGCCCCCTTCTCCTTTTATTTTTCATAGTAATTTTACTTTATATTTTTCAAGGTAATTGGTCTCTTAATGTTAGAGGAGAAATTATATTAGGATTAGGAAATAGAGTTTAGATAAGGCTAGGAGTTCTATTTTCAATAGGACTCCTCCAAATTGAATTCAAATAATTCCAAGTTTAATTCAAACTAATCCTAATCCAAATGGGAATGAGGGAGGATGAAAAATATTAATTTTTTTCATGGATAATTCATGAAAAAATTCTAGGAAGGTGTGAAGAAATTCTAGGAAAGAAAATAAGTTAGACTAGGTTGGGGTTTGACCAAGATTTGACCAAATTTAGTTAGGAACCCAAACTAATTTGGTTATGACTAATTAACCAACTTGAACCCAATCTAATTAAGTCTCAATTAGGTTTAATTAAATTTTAATTAAATTTGAAATTAACTAAGCCCAAGTTTGAATCAAATCAAGAACAAAATCTCCTAGTGATTAGGTCATCGTATAACCTGATCGGGTGAAATCTAATTAAACCAAATTTAATTAGAATTGACCTAAATATCTTTGCTCAATCAAACTGATCCTATTATCAATCTAATTACTAATTAATCTTTTTATAATTAATTAATTAATTATTAATTTATAATATTTGTATAGTTAATTTTAATTATATTTATAATTTTGTTAGTGAATGATTATTAATCATGAATCATCCATCATGATCGATCAGAAACATTTTATGTGTGTGATCCCATAGATTTGAATACTAAGTTGGTAGCCCAGGAACCAATTTCTGAACTAATTAATACAATAATCTAGCAATGATGCCTGACATCTGGATAGGTCAAATGTTCACGAAGCAACATTCAAGAACCAATGCAATGGTTTCCATATAATTCATCCCTTTGACCTAATGCTCAAAAATGATTTAGAGTCACCTACTAACTCCAAATAATGCATCCAAATATGTCTCAACTTGCTAAATCCTATGACTCCTCACTAGGATTAATCTAGCCAAGGCTTTACTAAATTGAAACACTGCCGAGCATCATCTCTAGCATCTTGGAGTAGTCGATCCTTTCTTGACTCAACACCAACTTAACAAGTACTTGATTATACTTAGAGACCTTCCATCACTGAATTAGAAATTTAAGTAGTCCAGCACCAAAGTACATGAGTTGCTTGCCAAGTTAGTATGATAGTCTCAAGTTGGAGGGACACTTATACCCATACCTTTTCTATCAGATATTCTTAATAACAAGTACTCTACAAAATTAGTCACTATTTAGTAAGATGTACTCCTACACTTAGCTACATACCATATCGGTGTCTCTACACTCCTTGGTAAAAGAGATAACCAACCTATATGGCACACAAAGAATATTCTTGATAAAAATTGTAGTACTAGGTAACAACATATCAATTGGTCATGAACCGATTTTAGAACTACTCGATAAATCCTCTTTTATTGAATCATTGCATTTCTAAGGACTTCAATACATTAGAGTTCAGAAAAAGATGATAAATATTTTTAAGCTATCAAAAATATTATTTATTTTATTAATAATATATATATTTACAAGATAGTTCAACAATCTATAACTCAGATGATTAGCTTTAGGATACTTTTCCCAACATTGATCATATTGGAGAGGACAGGACTAGCAAACTAAAAAAGGATAGTATCCTAGACTCAATTAATTCTGAGTCATACCTAGTTTATGAATCGTGCCTTTAAAGTAAAATGACCAAGTAATCTTTTATTGGCCATGGAGAGAGGGCCACTGAATTACTTGCCCTAGTACACACTGATATATGTGGACCATTTAATGTACCAGCCAGGGGTGGTTTTCAATACTTCATTATCTTTATCGATGATTACTCATGATATGGATATGTATTTTTGATGAGATACAAGTCTAAACTTTTAAAAAATTCAAGTAGTTTAGACATGAAGTAGAAAAGCAAACAGGAAAACTCCTCAAGGTTCTCCGGTCAAATTAAGGAGGTGAATACCTTAGTAGAAAGTTTTTGGATTATCTTGAGGATAATGGCATAGTCTCACAATAGAGTCCTCCTAGTGTATGCCTCAACTCAATGGGATTATTGAAAGGAGAAATAGGAACCTATTGGATATGGTCCAATCCATGATGAGCTTCACAGACCCACCTTTGTTTCTTTGGGATCATGCCATACAAACTTCAATTTACATTCTAAATAGAGTTCCCTCTAAGTCCTTTTCCTACTACTCCATATGAAATATGGCATGGTAAGAAACAAGTCTTTTCCATCTCAAGATTTAGGGATGTACAATCTATGTCAAGAGACTAATGGCAAATATATTAGAGTCCTAATCAATGAAAGCTCACTTCATAGCATATCCTAAAAAATATATATGATACTATTTTTGCTTTCTAAAGGATCATAGTGTAATTGTGAGCCGGCATGCCATGTTTTCAAAGAAACAATTTGTTCAGGGTGGTGGTAGTACGAAGTTAATTAAGCTTGATGAGAAAGTTTTTGAAGAGCAACCAACTAGAGATCATGTTGAACCCAATGAACTAGTAAATGTAGTTGCTCTACCACCTTTAGGTCTAGTAGGGTCTCCCATCCTCTTAAAAGATATTTAGGTATGCTTATAGAGGATCTAGAAGAAATGTTTCTTATAGGAAACAATGATCAAATAATTGATCTTAAGACCTATGATGAGGTGATGTCAGACATCGACTAAAAAAATGGTTGAGTGCTATAAAGTTAGAACTTGACTCAATGCATTCAAACCAGGTCTGGTCCTTAGTGGATCCACTGAGGGAATAGTATCCATTGGATGTAAATGGATCTACAAAATAAAGATAAGTGCAGATGGTAAGGTAAAAACCTATAAAACTAGGCTAGTGGCAAAGGAGTATAGTCAACATGAAGGCATCGATGATCAAGACACTTTTTCACCCATAGCCATGCTAAAGTCCATCCACACACTGCTTGCTAATATAGCATTTTATGATTATGAAATATGGTAAATGGATGATGCCTACCACTGTTGACTGTACTGTGCCATCCTCAACACCTATGCCTATCCTAGCCATGATGTCTCTTATAGCCACCGTGCCAATCAAAACTAGAAGTCTCCCATGCCATGCAGACTATAGTGTCTATATCGAATCCTTGCCAACCACTCCATCCTCGAACCTAGCACCTCCTCGTTTGAGTTTGGTTGACCTCTCTGACCCTCCTACATGAATATGAAAGCATCCAGGGAGTTTGGCATGATCATGAAAGCAATTCCTTGGACCACTACCAACTTTAGTTATTGGGCTAATATTAGGCTAGGTGAATTTTTAATTGGGCTGTGCATATCACCCCTCCTTCGAGTTCCTCTACATCACCAATCTCACCGAAAGCCCCCAGTTCCAGCGAGCCACATCTAAAGTAGGCCATCCCTTATTTCACCGAGCCTTTGGTAGCACAATTATGAAGCAACCTTGCATGAACCTCAAAGCAAATCCTGGGCCTTCCACTAACTTCACCATTTCTTGCCTACTGGACTAAATTTGGATGATTAATTACTTTTTAATTGGGCTATTTCTTGGACTATTTATCTTAATTATATCAATTAACAAAATAAAATATTAGAAAATAGAAGAATACCTATAATGTAAATATCCTTTATTCCACCAGGAATATAAGTGTATGCCCTCTAGAGGTGATCCAAATAGGAACTGGATCAAGGAAGCACTCCTTTTTCTTGCTCGACTCCTTCTGGTAGCCTTTCTTCCTTCAGCAGCCTTTCTTCTCTTCTAGGACATTTTTTCTTCTTAAGAGTATTTCAAAATCTCTCTGAAAATCCTCTTACTATCCTATTATCCTTTCTAATTCTCTTCCTAAGCCCTTGTCTTCAAATGACAGACTTGTCTTAAAATAAAAGATTTGTCCTGATAAGGAAAGGAAGAGAGTTATCAGGATAAACTTCAGATGATTTGGTTTCAATCACCGAAGCCTTTAAATAGGAAGAGAGGAGGTGCCTAAAATATCCTTTCATCAGCCCCTAATTTGATATTCAACATATCAGATAAGACCCTTCAAGCAGAAAGAGTCTCTAGGCAGAAAGGTGCAAAGTGAAACATTATTTCACTAATATTTTGTGCCAAGAGTTCCTTATCCCTACTTTCAGAAAAAATCTGATAATTGGTCCTTAATTTCAGGTGATTGATAAATAGAAGGACTCTATCCCATCCTATGCATCATATATTTCAAGCATCGCATCCCTTCATGAAATCATGCCCATAATTACATAATTTGACTAGTCAAATACAATCCAAATGGGCATGTATGAGAGAGGATAGGGGCTAAGGCTTATCACTAGAAAGGTGATTTAATTATAGAAGGACTCTTGGTCCTTCTGCGCCTCTTAAAGTGTGCATAAGCTAATATTGGTGCCAAGAGTCCCAAGCCCTTGGGACTCTTGGTTTAATCAATGAATAAAGACTATAAAATTAGGATAAATTCCAATTTGGCTGCCCCACTAAATGTTCAACCCAATTTAAATCCTACTTAAATTAGTTAGCTCAAATAGCAGGCATTTAAAACCAATCTAATTAGGTTAGGAGTTAGGCTAGCCAACATATATGCTAGTATGTTAATTAGTTAGCCAATTAGGATTCTATGACACTAATAATTATATAAATGACTTCCTTCATCAATTCTTTAATGTGTGTGACCCTTTGGTCTCCTTATCTAGCTAGAAGTAGACCTAGATTCATGTTGATTTAGTTCAATTAGAAATCAACTAATCGAATTAGGTTAAATCGAACTAACTCTAGCTACTAATTTGAACCATCTTTCAAATTGACTCATGAATTCAATCAATTTAATTTATAATAACCTAAAAGATATGATTTATATCTAGCAACATATCATACCTACCTAGAAGATAAGGACTTTGGTATAAATTATCAAAATATCCTTTAGTGGCAAGTTACCATGTAATTCAATCCTTCGATCTTCCTTTATCTTGAAGAAGTGATGGGTATGGAAAATTATCAAACCTTCATACTTTATTCATTCAAACCTCAAATCACTAATGAAAATTCAATTGATAAAAGATTAGAAACCCTTTTCTAATTTTATCTTGCTTTGATCAAAGATTCCTAGGTCTTCATTTGATGAGATTGCATGGGATAAACATGCCTCTTGCTAGGAGTGATCGATTCCTTGTTGACCTACTCATAAACTTCATACACAATTCACCATATCCATGAACATCCCGTACATAACTAAGTCATGAATGAGTATAAACCAAAAAATGGATTCATGTGTATAAGATACCATAGTGATCTCAGGTCTTAGGATCACTTGCATAACTTTCAAAAAGAGAATCATCTTTTGACAAGTAAGATTTCCATAAGATGTTCTCATGATAGATCAATTAAGTTAAATCATACCCTGATGAGAACCCACATCCTTGTATTAGTGTCCTTACACAAGTGGTCACAAGACCAACCACTCTCTCTATCGAGTATACATAGGATGATCCAGTCTCTCCAAAAATATCAATCCTCAACTAAAATATCCTATGACTGAAAATATTTTAGATTAAAATTTATAAGATCTTAGGTCTCATTGTTATGAACTCCATTAATCCCTGACTCGATAATCCTATGACTGGAAATATTTTAGATTAGAATTTATAAGATCCTAGGTCTCACTATTGTAAACTCCATCATAACCCTAAACCATTGCATAAATCTATGGGGTTCATCATTGATGTGGCGGGATCGCTGACATGGAACCCATGTCAGACCTTGTTGGATGCCACATCGGATGAAGCTACCATGTTGGACATCTCTGCCCAGACTCCTTCACCCGGCTGGCTCCCCTCAAGGTCGAGATGCCATGGTTGAAGTCAAGCTCTACCTCTGCCCGGACTCCTTCGCTCGGTTGGCTCCCCTCGAGGTTGAGATGCCATGGTCGAAGTCAAGCTTTGCCTCTACCCGGACTCCTTCACTCGGCTAGCTTTCCTCGAGGTTGAGACATCGTGGCCAAAGTCGAGCTCCGCCTCTGCCCGGACTCCTTTGCCCGGCTAGCTCTCCTCGAGGTCGAGATGCCGTGGTCGAAGTCGAGCTCCACCTCTGCCCAGACTCCTTCGCCTAGCTAGCTCCCCTCGAGGTCGAGATGCCATGGTCGAAGTCGAGCTCTACCTTTCTGAGCTCGCCCCACCTCAGACGAAGAGACCTACAGCCAAAGGATGTCACCGCTTCCTTGGCTGGCGGCAAGCCACCCGAGGACCATAGAGGGGCGCCCGCCAGGGCGTAATAACTGCCCCAACTACCATTTTCATTGAAAGAGAACGGGTCCCCCGATCAAGGTGCTGTGCTCCCGGTCGACCATCTGCACCATCCGAAAGAGGAAGTTAACCTAGAGGATTCGAACCCAAGGGGATGGCTGCCCGCCGATCGAGGCTCTACTAGACTTCCCAAAATGGAGTGACCAGAAGCAATGTCAGAGCACATGGTGCTGTTCCCTATCACAGATGGATTAAGGCACCTCTTATTCGGCACTGGACATTATCGCACATGCCTGCAAGTGAGGGGAAGATCCCGAGGTAAGCGACACGCAATGACCATAGCTAAAAGGAGTTCCCCAAGGTTCGAACAAGGTAAGTCAAGACAAGCGAGCAAGCACACGGGCAAGAGGGGAGGGCAGCACACAGGAGGGCGACCAAGAAGTAAGCCACCCAAGCTACTAGAGACCAGTTGGAAGGGCCTTGATAGACACAGCCGTTCAGCTCGAGTCCTCCTACACTGCCATTCCCCATGCTCTGCTCTCGACCCATTTCTACACTCTCTCTGTCCATAAACTTCTCCTCCTAGCGTGGAGTCAATCTACTAGGCTCGACCAGGAGGATCTGTTCCCCTGGATCATCACTGACTTGAATGTCAAAGTACCCCCATCAGGATCACCGGCTCGGGTCTTCTCTATTTTGCAGGTCTCGCGCAGCCGAGTAGGATCCTGAGTGATGAGGATGCAGTCCAAGGACATCTTCAGCTACAGGCCATGGTGGTCTTGGCGGTAATAGATTGGCATGCCAAAAAGGGGGCGGACAAGATATTCTGATCCAAGCGAGTCCCCTTGCAAGTAACCCGCTGGGAGCATGGTGGTGACGCGAGCGAGAGAAGTCTCTACCAGCCATGCGGGTGACCCCCCTTCTCGTGGGGACCCATACAGACTGGAGAGGGAGCTCCCCGCTCCACCGCAACCACCTCTGGTAGACTCTCAGCTGGCTGCACTCACCCAGCAGATACAGCTTCTCACTATGGCAGTGCACCAGCTACAACATCAGCACCGATCACTAACCACCCACCAGCAGCCAGGGACTCTTGTAGCCCAAGCTGTCATACCCCGCGATAGCCTACAGTCCTTCCAAGGAAGCCCGTTGCAGCCACGAGCCACCACAGACCACCAGGGAAGCCATAAGACCCCAGCAAAGAGACACTAGACCAAGTCAGCCGACTGGGAAAGCCGATCTCCAACCTATGAGCAGGATGCTATCCAACACCATCGAGGTCACAAGGGCAAGGCCTCCCATCGCGACCCCCCTCATCTACCACCTTCACCTCCTCTGTCGGCCTCAGTGGAGGGTTCAATTGATGAGGCCATCAAGTGCATGGTAGAGAAGCGTCTGGAGGAGCAAGAGTGCAAGCTGGTGGAGCTATCCCACCGGTTTGCAAATATGCAGGGCTCTACCAATGAGTCGGTGGGCTATGATGCCCGTCCCCCTTTCTCCCGAGAGATCCAAGAGGAACTGATCCCCAGCCGGTTCCACATGCTGCAGGTAGATCCCTACGATGGGAGCACCAATCCCGTGGACCACCACGAAGGATACAAAGCCCTTATGAGGGTTCAGGGGGCAACCAACACCCTTCCCTGCATCGCCTTCCCAGCCACCCTACGGAAGGCAGCTCGGGTATGGTTTACCCACTTGGAGCCGAAAAGCATCGACTCATTTTCTCAGCTAGAGCAAAAATTTGTGGCCCACTTCGATGCTTGTAAAAAGGTGCCATGCGAGGCAGACAGCCTATTCTCCATCAGGCAACAAGACCACGAACTCCTATGGGACTACTTGGCCCACTTCAAAGTTGCATGCTAGAAATTTATAATTTGGATGAGCCAGTTGCCATGCTGGCACTGAAGAGAGGCCTCAGGACTTCCCATCTGGCCTACTCGTTGGACAAGAAGCCCCTAATGACATACTCTGAACTCCTCCTCCATGTTCATAAGTACATCCATGCCGAGAAGGTAGATTGCATGAGGAGGGAGCTAGACGGGAAGCTGCTGAAGAAGCCAACCCCTAGTGAGATGTCCAAGGCGTGAAAGACCGAGCCAGCCAAACCGAACTTCCATGCCGATGCTAAAGAGCAACCCCATCTCAGAAGAAAGATATACACCTCTCCTTGCCCCGAGGATGAAGATCCTCATGGAGATTCAGGACGAGCACTACCTGAATCGCCCACCTCCATTAAGGCCGTCTAATGGTCATGACAAGATGAAGTACTGCCAGTATCACCATGACCACAACCACGACATCGAGGAATGCTGGCACCTCAAGAGGAAGATTGAAGACCTTATAAGGAGGGGCTACCTCGGAAGGTTCGTGGGGGGAAAGACCTCGGTGGATCCACAGATGCTCGCTGCTCTCCCTCCAGTCCCTACGGTCGACAACCGTCCTACCAAGAAGCTTGTGGGGATGATCTGCTGGGGAATTGAGCATGCCCCCAAGAGGGACCGAGGAGGAGAGGAGTCTGAAAATGTACTCCCCTTTGTAAAGGAGAGAAAATCTGGGGTGGAAAATGTAAACAATGATGCTATGGTCATCGAGATGACGGTCGCAAAGAATCTTGTAAAATGGATTATGGTCGATAGTGGAAGTTCGATTGAAGTCCTTTTTTATAATGCTTTCTCCAAGATGAATTTGTCCTCTACTTAGCTCAGACATGTGCACACTCCCCTTGTTGGTTTCATAGGAGACTCCATGGGAGTTGAGGG
The DNA here is from genome assembly GCA_021397845.1 of Areca catechu. Classification (NCBI taxonomy): domain Eukaryota; kingdom Viridiplantae; phylum Streptophyta; class Magnoliopsida; order Arecales; family Arecaceae; genus Areca; species Areca catechu. Next base: position 180,517,891 of record CM038039.1, on the reverse strand, counting down.
GGAAATAACTCTCCCTGTCACTGCCGGGATGCCACCTCGACAGAGCACCGTCATGATGACCTTCACAGTCATTAGGCTTCCCTCAGCCTACAACATGATTCTTGGCCAATCCGGGCTCAATCTGCTCGATGTGGTCATTTCTACAAAGCAACTTTTGGTGTAGTTCCCTACCCCTTACGGTGTTGGAGAGATGAGGGGGGCATCTCAGCTGATCCAACATTGCCTCCAAGCTGTTCCTGGGGCTAAGGGCTCTGAGGATGACCCCAGCTCGGATGACCTCGACCAAAGGGTGCAGGACCCCAAGGGTGGCCCGGTCGAGCACCTACTGTCATATCAACTCGAAGCCGACCCGACAAGGATGGTACAAATCAAGGACCAACTGCCCGAAGATGAGCGGGCCCACCTGTTGGAATTCCTTCAGACGAATGCAGATATGTTCACCTAGACGGTGACCGATATGCCGGGAATAGCCCCTGAGGTCATCATCCACAAGCTGAGCATTAACCCCAGAGAGGCAACGGGCGGTCAATGAGGAGGTGGATAAACTTCTCGCGGTCGGCTTTGTTCGAGAAGTACAATACCCTAGCTGGCTAGCAAATATAGTTATGGTGAAGAAAAATAATGGGAAGTGAAGGATCTGTGTGGACTACACCGACCTTAATTAGGCCTATCCAAAGGATAGCTTCCCTCTGTCAAAGATCGACTAGTTAGTGGATGCCACCTCAGGGCACCGCTTGGTCTCCTTCATGGATGCATTCTCTGGATACAACCAGATCTGGATGCACCCGGAGGACGAGGGGCACACTACCTTCATCACCGATCAAGGGATGTACTACTACCGGATGATACCATTTGGCTTGAAAAATGCTAGTGCCACGTACCAGCGACTGGTCAATCAGGTCTTCAAGGACCAGATTGGTCGTAGCATGCAAGTGTATGTGGACGACATGCTCGTCATGAGCAAAATGAGGTCGGACCTTGTCACCGACCTGGCAGAAGCCTTCCATAACCTCTGAGAGCACAAGATGAATCTGAAACCGATGAAATACGCCTTCGGCATTGTAGTAGGAAAGTTTCTTGGTTTCATGGTTACCTAGAGGGGAATTGAAGCAAACTCGGAGAAGGTCCAGGAAATTATCGACATGGAGCATCCGATCTCGAAGAAGCAGGTCAAGCACCTGACAGGTCGGATCGCAGCACTGAGCCGGTTCATCTCGAGGTCGGCAGACTGCTATCTCCCTTTCTTCAAGGTGCTGTGCAAAATGCACGACTTCATCTAGACCAAAGAATGTAGAGTAGCCTTCGAGGAGCTGAAGGATTTTTTGGCATCACCGCCACTACTCTCTAGGCAGAAGGAGGGAGAAGAACTACTACTGTACCTGGCAGTCACCCCGTGGGCCGGTAGCTCAGTCCTTGTCTGCACAGATCAAGATGGATCCCAGAAATTGGTGTACTATGCCAGCAAAATCCTTCGAGATGCGGAGATTAGGTACACCCGATCTGAAAAGCTAATTTTTGCTCTTATCATGTCTGCTCAGCATCTTAGGTAGTACTTCCAAGTGCATCCGATCGTGGTCTTGATGAACCAACCCCTGAGGACTGTGCTCAATCGCCCCGACACATCCAGATGTTTGGCCAAGTGAGCATTGAAGCTCAGCAAGTTCGACATCACGTACCAACCGAGATCATCTCTGAAGGCCCAGGTGCTGGCCGACTTCCTGGTCAAGTGTGCGGGACTTGCCGAAGAGCTAGAGCAGACAACCCTGGAGCATCAAATTGAGCCCGGAGCCGAGGAGGAGTTTTGGATCCTTTACATCGACGGTGCGTTCAACACTGGCGGGAGCGGAGCAGGCCTCATCCTCGCTAACAGCGATGGGATTCTAGTTGAATGTGCACTCCACTTCAAGTTTGTCGCTACAAACAACCAGGCAGAGTACGAGGCACTCCTCATGGCCATAAGGGTATCCCGTGAGCTGGGTGTAGCCAGCCTGAAGGTCTTTATCGACTCCCAGCTGGTGGCTGGATAGGTCTCTAAAGAATATGAAGCCAGAGATCCCCAAATGATGAAGTACTTAGAGCGGGTCCACTCGAGCATGACAGGCTTTCCATGCTTCAGCATCTTCCACATGTCCCACGGAGATAATACTCGTGCCGATATGCTGTCAAGACTCGCGACCTTGCCGGACTCGTCATTGGGGCATGCCCATATTGAGTACCTAGAAAGTCTGAGCTACGAAGCTCCCAGGGAAGTCCAGCAAGTCATCTCGGAGCCGAGCTGGATGGACCAATACATCAGGTACATCACCAATGGCACCCTACCAGAAGATCGAACGGAGGCCGGCCTCATCAAGAAGAAGGCCACGCGTTTCGTCCTGATGGAAGGGCATTTCTACCACCAATCCTACTCCTATCTGCTCCTGAAGTGCTTGAGACCCACGGAGGTGACCTTCGTGCTCCAAGTGATACATGAAGGCCTCTGTAGGAATCACGTTAGAGGAAGGACACTGGCATATAAGGCCCTCCATCAAGGATACTACTGGAAAACAATGAGGGAGGACGCCGCCGACTTCATGAGGAAGTGTGACCAATGCTAGCATCACGCCCACATATAGCATCAACCAGCAATGCTGCTCTCCCAACATTCCACACCTTGGCCGTTCGCTTAGAGGGGAATGGACATCCTAGGTCCATTCCCTCCTGCATTGGGATAACAAAAATTCCTTGTAGTGGCTATTGACTACTTCACCAAGTGGGTAGAAGTAGAGCCACTATCATGGATCACAGAAGTCAAGGTCCGCTAGTTCTTTTGGAAGTTGATCATCTATTGCTTCGGGCTCCCCCATAATATCATCACCGACAATGGATGATTGTTCGACAATCGAGAGTTTGAAGAGTTCTATGTCGATCTCGGCATTAAACACCGCTTCACCTCAGTAGCTCACCCTCAGACTAATGAGGAAGCTGAGGTGACCAACCGGACTATCCTCTAAGGACTTAGGATCAGGCTAGACCGGGCCAAGGGTAGGTGGGCAGAAGAACTTTCCAGCATTCTTTAGGCCTACCATACAACACCCAAGACGGCCATGGGTAAGACGCCTTTCAACCTTCTCTTCGGCATAAAGGCCATTATCCCGGTTGAACTCGGCATGCCGACAATGCGAGTATAGCAGTATGATGAAGCAGAGAATTCGGCCCACCTTCTTCTCAACTTGGACCTCCTAGAAAAAACCAAAGACAAGGCTCGACTTCGGATGGTGGCTTACCGACAACGAGTAGCTCGGTATTACAACGCAGGGTAAAGCCAAAGGTCTTCTGCCCAGGCGACCTGATGCTATGCCGAGTTGAAGCATCTCAGCCCCGAGAGTGCGATAAGCTCTCACCGAACTGGGAGGGCCCCTACAAGGTGGTCGAAGCTCTTCCCCATGGAGCCTACCACCTAGCAGAGTTGGATGGTGCCAGATTCATGCGGACATGGAATGCCGGCAACCTGAAATGTACTATCAGTAATGTAAGGCCTTCCCCCATTAATGATAAAGAATTTTTTATGCAAATCAATTTTGCCTTGTAGGAACTTTGTTGTTCGAACCCAGGTTTGGCATACTTAAGACCGAAAACTCCTGAAGCCCGGCATCTAAGCTCGAAAACTCCTGAAGCATGGCCACTAAGCTCGGAAACTCTAGAAGCCTGGAACCTGCTACTGACTCACAGTTCGGAGATGTCAGCGGGACACTCTAGAAGTTTCACCATCTATCGCCTGACTCATATCTCAGCACCTCAAGCCCAGAAACTCCTGAAGCCCGGCACCTGCTGCTGACTCATGGACTAGAGATGTCAGCAGGACACTCCAGAATTTCCACCATCTACTGCCTGACTCACAGCTCAGCATGTTGACTCTATTATTGATTTTGATGATAAGCAAAATGGTTAAGTATAAGTTAAGTACTAATGATTTCCTTGAGATATTTTTTATTATTATTATTGAAAAAGGTGCTCACAAATTTGAAGAATTTTGTTTGATTGAAGTAAGCCAAGTTTGGATGAAAAGATCTACTCAAAAGGACCTAGACAGTCAAAGATTGCTTGAATAGTCAATTGAGTGAAGTACAAGTATGATTCAGCAAAAGTTCAGTCATTCTTGTGAAGACTTCAGTGAGGTGTCGATTCAAAGTGTTGACACATGGAAGTGAAGTGTCGACTCAAGCTGGTACGCAAAGAATGTTTCAAATGGCATGGCTGAAGTGTCAACACATGGACTTGAAGTGTTGACTCAAGGTGTCGACACATGGATCAGCTCATCGTCTGAGATTTTTAAGCCACAGAACTTGTTGAAAATAAAGAACTGCAGAAGTATCGATACATGGAAGCAAAGTATCAACTCAAAGTGTCGACTCACTTGAGGAAGTGTTGAACCATCTTAGATTTCCAGAAAACCAGATTAAAAATTTTTGAACTGGGTGTTGACTCAAGAAGTTCAAGTATCAACCTAAAGTGTCGACTCACAGTCTCAAGTATCGATACATGAAGTTCTGGAAACAGTAACGGCTAGTTTTTCAAACACAGAATTCGACCCTTTTGCCCTCCAATGGCTAGTTTTTCAAGTCTAACAGCTAAAAAATGGATTTAAAGCCTTGGAAAGATATTTATATGCTCCAAATCAAATCAAAAGGGTAACTATTATGAACCATTCATAACTGTTCATAACTATTTGATGAGAATGAAATAAGAGCATTTAAGAGAGAAGAAAAAAGAGCTTTAACTCCTATTCATTGAAAATTCAACCACTCTCAAGAAAAAGCAAGCCTCCAAGCATTCAAGAGCCTTCAAGAGCATTGAAGATCATCTATTCTTGAGCATTCAAGAGGCTTCAACAAGTTCAAAGCACCTCTACATCGAGCTTCAAAGAGATATCCACTTTTGTTTAGAAAGCTTATATTGTTTCTCTACTTCTAAACATTATTTGTTGTAAGGGTTCTTGGTTAGCCTAGTATAAAATCAAGGGAGGTTATTGGTGAGCCTTAGAAAATCATTGAGGTTCTTGGTTAGCCCGGAAATCCAAGGGAGGTTGGTGGTGAGACTTAAAACCATTTGGTTCTTGGTTAGCCCGTAAAACCAAGTGAGGTTTTCACTTATTATTCTTGTGAAAACAAGTTGGGTTTTTGATTAGTGAGCCTAGAAAACTAATCAACTATAATCGGTGTGATTATAGTGAATTCTCAAGGAGATCTTGGGGAGTGGATGTAGGTGTATTGCATAGCACCGAACCACTATATTTCTTGGTCTTTGTGGTTGATTGATCTCTCTACTTGCTTTTCATTTATTGCACTTTATTTTTGCTACACTTTTATTTAAGAGCATTGCATTTGATTTCTTTCTACCTTAATTGATTGTTGGATTGGATTGCATAGCATTGCATTGCAACAAGTAAAAAATTTTTTAGAGACCCAATTCATCCCCCCTCTTGGGTTGCTTACTAGGCAACAAGTGGTATCAGAGCCCTGTTCTCAGTATACAGGCTTTACCACCTTGAGTAAAGATCTATGACAGCCCCTATTGGTACTAGCATAGTTGAGGGTCAAGCCTCAAATAGACCTTCATTTTTTAATGGATCAAATTATACATATTGGAAAACTAGGATGAGAATTTATATGCATTCTATTGATTATAATTTGTGGAGAGTTGTAGATAAAGGTCCTCATATTCCTTCAGAGTGGTTAATGATGTTTCCTGTTGGGAATTATGTCCCAAAGCCAATCGTCTAGGCTGTAGACGGTTGAGCTACTTTGTATTTGTATATGAATTATTTATAGTAAATAAAAGTTATTCATTTTTAGCTGTCCATCATTTTATATTTTTTTGTAATGAACTCTTGTATGATGGAGTCCTTAGAACTACTATGTTTTGATATAGAGAGGATATATCAAGTAGTTCTTAAACTGGTTCACAACCAAATGATATATTGTTATAGGATGATAATGTATCAAGTGTAGGTTGTTGTATGTCACATTTGTTGTTTGTCCTCTTAACCAAGGAGTGTGGAGACACTGGTGTGACATACAAGTGAAGTGTATAACATTTCACTGAACGTGACCATCTGTGGAGCTCCCTTCTGCCAAAGGGTTGCTCGCGAAGGGATATGGGTATATGTGTCCCTCAGACCTGAGGTCACCAATCTTGCAAGCAACTCACTATACTTTAGTACCGAACTATCTGGATTTCTAATCTAGTGACGAAAGATTTCTGGGTATAGTCAAGTACTTGTGGAGCGATGGTGGATCAAGATGGAATTGACCTCTCCAAATAGTTTGGAGTGAATGACTCACTATGTCTCAATTCAGCAAAACCTTGGCCAAGATAGTTCTTGTGAGGAGTCACAGAACTTGTGAGGTTGAGACATGATCTGGATAGACCAAATTAGGGTTGGCAGTCAAACCCTAGGTCATCCTGAGCATTGTAAGGTCAAAGAGATGAATTATGCGGCAACCATATGCTAGAGGTTCTCGTGAGGTGCTCTGCATCTTTGACCTATCTGGATATCAGGTATCATTGCTGGATGAGGACTTTGACTGGTACTGGAAATGTTCTAGTGCTACCGGCTTAGTGCTCGAACCTATAAGATCACACACCATAGAGGATTTCTATATGATCTTGTGGCTAATTGACGATTGAGAATCGTTTGTTGTCACTTGAAGTCAATATGATTGACTTTGTCCCAAGTGTCAACACTTGGAATTTTGAAGGTGTCGACACTTGGTGAAGTGTCGACACTTGGTCATTTTTGAGTGTTGACACTTCCTGTGACAAGCAAAATTTCTAGGAGGATTTTATGGAGAATTTTTGGGCATGTTTTGACCTAGTTTGAATTTCGAATTCAAACTAGTTTTTTCTCCAAGGTTTTATGGTTTGAAGGTCATACTTTCTTCTTTGGGTTGGACCTATTTGGAATGACCTTGATCCTCTCCCCCATTCTCTCCTCTCATCTCTCCTCATTTCTTCTTCTCCCTTTCCCTGCTACCCCTATAAATGTAGGACATTGTGGTGGCTGCTGGGGTTACACAATAATAGCAAAAGAATTTTTGGGAGAAGAGGATTGAGAAGAGTGTGAGCTTTAGGGATTAGGTGTGTGCTACCTAGCAATCAAGCTAGGTTTTGGGAGTGAGGTTTTAGAAAAGGGTTCCTTCTCTCCTCCTAGTCTTTCAGGAAGAAGAAGATTGGCCAAGGATCCCGAAAAGCTAGCACTCCAAGGGAGTTGATCAGTGTCGAGTCCAGGTGTGGACATCCTGTAAAGGCCAGATGCTTGTGTGGCTCGTGCACCCTTTTCTTCCTCAGAGCTCTTCACAGCTTCTCTTTAGCACTCGCCGAGGTATAGAGGTATGACCTTTATATTTGTGTTGTTTTTGATGTTATATGCAAGCTAGGTCTTTATACTAGTTCCTATTGCGGGCAGATCGATAGATAGTTTAGATCTATCTACCGAGCCTTCCGCTATGCATGTCTTAAAAATGTTTTAAAATGCATATTCTCTGCCCTGTTTTTTCTTGCATAATGTATGCTAGGTGTAGGTGTTTTTCACCTTCAATGGTATTAGAGTAATAGGTTCATTTTGTAGTATAATGATGCTAGCATGCTAATAACATCTCCTTTCTTCTTAAGTACTTGGATTGAGTGCTTCACCAGGCCATCCGGTCATAGGAGAGAAGTAGGGCTGCAAGATCCTCTCTTCCTATTCAATGGGATCTCTTATGGCATGTAGGGGTGCCACTGTGATTGGCTCATGAAAAAGAAAATTAAATGATAGAAAATTTGTAGGTTAAAAATATTTTAATCTAATGGCATGATCATAAAACAACTTTAGATAAGATCTAAGAGTTATTTTTGATCGGATTTGTTGAATGTTTGGTGAAACATTAGATTTGAAATCACTGTTTTTTCATTGTATCAGGCTGTGAGTCGACACTTGGCCTTTGAAGTGTCGACTCATGGAAAATTTTTTTTGAGATCTGGTTTCTATTTTTTTTCTGAGATAGGCTGAAGTGTCGACACTTGATCTTGAAGTGTCGACACTTGACACTTGAAGTGTCGACACTTGAGGCATGCTTGAAAATATGTTGTTCTATTTTCTATTCCCTATCTCAGGCCTTGAGTCGACACTTGCTCTTGAAGTGTCGACACTTGGCTACAGAAAATGCTAAAAACAGTGAGTTCAAATTTTATTTTGTTGTAAAATTATTTTACACTGATAAATTAAAATTGTTTTAATTTATTTTAAGATTATTGAACTTAATTTTGAATTAAGATTGACTAATAACTCTAAGAATATGATTCAAAGATCTTAAGTTATTTCAATAAGCCTTAAGGATCATGGGTTCGCTTATATTAGGTCCTTAATTGGGTTAGACCAAAGTTTAGATGCATTAGACTAATTAGAGAACTAATCTAAATAAATGTTGAGTTAGGATTTCTTCTCTAGATCTATCTAATAGTTAGATTGATTAGTCCATAATCTAAATGGATCTAATTTGTGGCTCAGTGGAAAGCCCGAGTCTTTAGGCTAGTATAATCAAGTCTGATGAACCGATTGGTATCGAGGTAAGTTTAGCATTATGATCATGGTTCTTTGGGGCTACCTCTTACCTGGCCAACTCTGTTGGTGTCTAGGCAAGATGATTAATGGCAGAACCCAACCCATGATCTCACATACATAGCCAATGTGGTCAATCAGGATTGATTAGATAACTCATTGACCCATATTAACCCTTGTCACCTAGGTTAATCAGTCTTGACTGATTTTAGGTATCCATGGATCATTAGTTATGTGTAACCCTCCTAGTTTGCTGATATGGTCAGTGGGAGGTTGATCCATGTTTTCTCATCTCTTCATTTATCACATTAATTAAAATCTTTTAAATTATTAGGTCCTTAAAAGGATAAAGTTAGAGAGAGAACCAAGTCCTAGCCTCCCATTAAGTGGGATAGTAATGTGTCCATTAGTTTGGTGTTCATCGACAGATCAAAAGATCGGGTGTTCATCGGGCTATTGGAATTGATATTCCTAATATGATGGCTTAGTGCGACTCTCTTAATGGTGGTCAGGTGAGCCGGTCAAAGTCGGGCTTGGCCATTCGTTAGTTAGAAGCATTAAATTTTATCATGTTAATAGTTGGACCTAATTGGGACCTTTAATACGAGGCCCAAAGGCCGATTGAAGTGCTTCTTGGGACAAAACCCAATTACTAGAGGTTACTTGGAGAAGTAATCAGTTAAAGAACCTACCTTTAGACACACATGTGTGGGCCGGCCAAAGTCTGGCTCATGTGTTATCTATTGGACTCTGGCACCCACTAGAGAATTAAAGTAATTCCTCGGATTGGAGGTAGAGGCTACCAATCTGAGCAAAATAGTGAGAGGGACCTTTAGACTTAAGTCTGTCTTTAGATTAATTATTCATATACACTAATTAGTTTTGGTTTTCTTTTCAGATGTCTTCCAACCTGTCACTCCGATCTCTTCTCGATAACAAGAAGCTCAGTGGACCCAACTTTGATAGCTGGTATCAAAGGCTCAAGATTATCCTGGAGCATGAATGGATCCTATATGTGATATCGGATCCGGCACCTGAGATCCCTGTTGCCAATGCTCGAGGTTTGGTCAGAGACACTTATCAAGAGTGGCTCTCTGACAGGACCACTGTCCGATGCATCATGTTGGCTACGATGAACGATGAGTTTAGTCACAAATTCGAGGAAGCCTAGCCAGAAGAAATCCTTCAAAGGTTGAAGGAGTCTTTCGAAACACCAGACGATGTTGAGAGGTATAGGGTCTCCTGTGCTATCTACAACACGTGGATGCATGATGGGGCCTCAGTCACTGATCATTTACTGTACATGATCGAGATGATTGAGCGCCTGGACAAGCTTGGATGTCCCTTACATGAACAGCTTGGAAAAGATGCGATTTTGAATTCTCTCCCTTCCTCCTATCTAGACTTTCTCGATCATTATAGAATGAATAAGCCTGCAGTCAACTACCATGGTCTGTTGGGGTTGCTTCAGACTTATGAGAAAGACCACCAGTTGAATAAAAGGGTGGTGAATCTAGTGGGAGGTTCCTCGGGAGGGCGTCATCCCTTTAAGAAAGGGAAGAAGAAGAATAAAGGGAAAAAGGTGCTTGGTGCTTCTAGGCCTAGTCAGGACAAGAAAGTGAAGGCTGATCAAAGTAGTGCAGAGTGCTTCTTCTGCAAGAAGCAGGGATACTAGAAGAGGAACTGTCCTCTTTATATCACGTCCCTTGATCCGAACAAGTCCAAGAAGAGAAAGCTACAGGATGGTCCTAGACAAGGTATTTATATGATAACATCTTGTAGTTTCTCTATTTACGATACTACTAATTGGGTATTGGATATAGGAAGTCCAATTCACATTTGCAATTCTTTGTAGGGACTTCAAGTTAGTAGAAGATTCGAGGATGGTGAGAGGTTCTTGAACGTGGGAAATGAAAGTCGAGTTCCAGTTCTAGCATTGGGAGTCCTTAAACTTGTTTTCAAGTCCTGTACTGTCATTTTGAACGAGTGTCATTTTTATCCTTCTTTCATTTTAAATGTCATTCTGTAGGCCAGTTGGTCATGTATGGTTATGAACTATTAATAAAGAATGACATTTGCAAAATCATTTTGAATGATTTTGTTATTTTGAATGGACAAATGCATGATGGTATTTATGTACTGTCGCGACTTGCTAGTATAATGTACATGTCTAGCAAACACCCTAGGATAGATAATGTCAGCGATGCATACCTATGGCATTGTAGGCTAGGTCATATAAATAAGAATAGGATAAACAGGTTGAAAACTGAGGGTCTTCTCGATTTTAGTGAAGATAGTTCACTTCTAACCTGTGAGTCTTGTCTTCTTGAAAAAATTACTAAGTCACCTTTTACTGGAAAAGGTGAACGAGCCAATGAAATTCTGAGTCTGATACATACTGATGTATGCGGACCCATGAATGTTTGTGCCAGTGGAGGGTGCGGTTATTTCATTACTTTTACAGATGACCTTTCGAGGTATGGTATATCTTCTTGATGAGACATAAATCTGAATCGTTTGAAATGTTCAAACGATATCGTAATGAAGTGGAAAAACAAATCGGAAAGTATATCAAAACCCTTCGATCTGATAGAGGCAGTGAATACCTTTCTAGTGAGTTTCTGGCATATCTTGAGGAGAATGGGATCCTCTCTCAGTGGACACCTCCAGGGACACCTAAATTAAATGGAGTATCTGAGAGGAGGAATCAAACCCTGTTAGACATGGTTCGGTCCATGATGGGCTTTGCTTCTCTGCCATTATCCTTTTAGGGATATGCTTTAGAATCAACATGTTACCTTCTGAATAGGGCTCCAAGTAAGTCCGTTAGTAAAATACCATATGAGATGTGGACTGGATGTAAGCCAACACTTTCACACCTTCGTGTTTGGGGGTGCCAGGCTTACGTAAAACATTTGAAAACGGTCAAACTTGGACCTAGGTCTGACCGATGCCTATTTGTTGGGTATCCAAAAGAGTCTAAGGGATATTATTTCTACTTAGCTAAGGAACAAAAGTTGTTCATCAGTCTTAGGGCTATCTTTTTAAAAAAGTTCCTTGGTGAAGGAACTGTAGCCGCTAAGACTGAACTTAGTAAAGTTCAACAAGTAGAAGAACCAACACACTTAGGGGACCACATAAAATCAACTGTGATTAGATCACACCCAAAGTCCACTCAGGACCATTAAGGAGATCTTATAGAGTACCAAGCCAACCAGACAGATACTAGGTTTCTTGGTCCGGGATGGTGTCCCATTGAACTCGATGAGAACAATGAGGATCCGATCACCTATATGGATGCGTTGTAGTGGTCCGACTCTGAGTCATGGCTAGGAGCCATAAAATCTGAAATGGAGTCCATGGAGATCAAAAATGTATGGACATTGGTTGATCCACCTGAAGGGATAAAACCCATTATGTGTAAATGGATTTTCAAAAGGAAAAAGAGTGCAGACAAAAAGGTAGAGACCTATAAAGCCCGTCTGGTTGCCAAGGGGTATCGTCAATGTTATGGTATTGACTATGATGAGACGTTCTCTCCTATGGCAATGCTCAAATCCATTCAAATTATGCTTGCTTTAGCAGCACACTTTGACTATGAAATCTGGCAAATGGATGTCCGAACAGCTTTCCTGAATGGTGAGCTAGAAGAGTAGGTGTATATGATACAACCTGAAGGGTTCACATCCACAGACGGGTCAAAGGTGTGCAAGCTTCAAAAGTCCATCTATGGATTGAAGCAAGCATCAAGGAGTTGGAACATGCGATTTGAAAAGTTTATCAAGTCGTATAGCTTCGTTAGGAATGGAGAAAAGCATTGCATTTACAAATGAGCTAATGGTTCTGTGATTGTATTCCTTGTGTTTTATATGGATGACATTCTCTTAATCGAGAATGACATTGCAGCACTGTAAAGAATAAAGGTCTGGTTATCATCTCAGTTCTCTATGAAAGACTTGGGTGAAGCCTCTTACATACTAGGTGGTGGGGACACCTGAGGCACCAGAATAAGACAGAGGCTTTTTCAACCCTCTGTAAATTGATCAATAATTTATGAGTCCATCTGTAATAAGGGCTTAGCTCATCTGAGTCCATTTTAGTTGTTATTTGAGTATTTTTAGTTGTTATTTCAGTTCTGTACTAGTCAGCTCGTGTTAAGCTAGTTCAGTCCAATGCTAGTCAGCTCATGTTGAGCTAATTTTATTTTTTTGAGTCCTGTCCAAGCATACTGAAGACTCAAGACTATATCATACAAGTGAAGACCAAGTCCAACTAGATTGAAGACATGGAAGTATAGCACAAGTCCAACCCAGCTTGAAGATTTGAAGACCCTAGGAGGAAAATTCAGAAAACCCTGATTTCTTGCAGATGCCCTCCAGATATCCAGATTCCCTTCCAGATGCCAAAGTATATTCATAGATAAGGGCATCCATGATTCCAGAGGTCCATCTACATCCTAGCCCAAAGAAATCAAGCCCAGATGCCAAGTCCAAGCCCCTAAGAAGCAAGATACCAGGGAATATTCCTGCTACCTGGATACCAGGCCACCCCAGCTTCCAAAGGCCCAAACTGATGCACCCGAGCCCCTTTGGGCCGGCCTTTTGCTGCTCCTAGAAGCCCAACACGCCCCCCTAGGCGTCATTGGAGTCTTGACCAAGTCAAGAAAATTTTTAGGGATTTTTCTACCTAATATTTCCTTATTTTCTAGCTAGGGTTTGAGAGGGAAAAGGATTCTTATGTAAAGACTTATATACCCTTACTTGGAGCCCAAGGTTAAGGGTCTATTTAAGGGACCCTAGCCTCTTGTATGAGGATAATTTTTGATGAATGAAAACCTTGAGTTCTTCTATTGAGTGGTGTGATACCCTGCTGTGTGCATAAAGGGGTTTGTGAGAGTTCTTCTTCCCGGTGTTTGCAATCATTTTCCTGCTGCCAACAAACCCTCCAGATCCCTGGACGCCCACTCCAAATGAAGCCTTCCCTTGCTATTTTTACTTTGTTTTCTTGTTCCTTTGTGAGCTTTCTAACCCCTGACAGGTCGTTTGCAGGTCCCCGAGTTCCTACGAATCCAACGACTCCTGCCAAGCCTCAATCGGATCACCGAGCAGAAAGCCGGGTATCCGCGGGTCTTTGGCTCAGTTTTCCAGGCCTCATCCATCGAGGAACGAGAGATCCCTTCACTGCGATCTTCACAGACGTTGTCAGGTACACCCCTCTACCTCCAGTAGTTTTATTGTAGGAGAACTTGCCCTAACCGAGGCTTCTCAGCCCCGGCGGTCCTTCTTTGCTACTTTTCTAGTTCCTAATCTGCATGCTGATCTTCAAAAATTCATACAAAATTCCCTACAAATAATTTTGATCTGAAATTTAGGAATTAATCAACTAACTCAACATGTAAAACATACAAAATAAAATTGCATGCATATTAGTTCCCCATCATTTGGTATCAGAGCTTAGATTGGGGCTTGTTTTCTGAAATTTTTCAGTCCGTATATTCTTTGTTATTTTAATTATTTCTCCTTGTTAAAAACTACAAAAATTCTGAAATTTATTTTCATGGATTTATCATAATTCACAGTAATTTTAAAAATTTCTCTAGATTTTATTATGGCCTGTGAATTTTCTGCAAGCCGAAATAGGGCCTGCAAATTTTTGGCTCTGTTTTTTTTAGCAAGACAAGTTTGGAAGTTTTAGGATTTTGTTTAGCATTTTTTGCATATATTTTAATTTTAGTATATTTCCTGAATATTAGGAAATAATTTGTAAGTTTTCTTCTATTTAAAAAAATACTAAAAAAAAAAATTACATATTCTCCAAAAATACCAAAAACATCTAACCCTAATTTGCATCATTTGCCTGCCATCATTGCATAATCTACTTTTAAGGGCACTCTTGCTATATCAGATGGGGGGAGGAGTTGATAACCTCTCCATAGCCCAAAACCACATCCCTTGCATTCGGTCCCAAGCCTTAACCTAAAATTAACTAGACTTAATTTGCCCTAGTGGGCTAGGGACACCAACTGGTCGGGTCCGGGCTAGTGTTAGATCACTGTGTCAAGTTAACCTGTGTGTGCCTTGTGCTCAGTGTCTAGAACGGTGGTTTAGGGATTCAATCTCGAAGGGCTTGTGTGCTGGTCCATCTACCTGGCCAATCTCTGATTGGTGTCTAGGATTGGCAATCAGGGACCTAACACTCTCCTTACACCTGCCTGGCTAAGTACAGGGTTACTATAGGCTAGTTTGCCACCCTGATTGAGCATCTCGTTTGGACTCTAGGTCTAGTCAGTTATAGTCGGTCTGATCGAGTCTTGCATGAGCACTAGATCAGGAGTTTCATATCACCCACATCCTTCACAAATGTCTGAATCCATGGAAAATTTACAAGCCCAAATAAAAGCCCTAGCTGATCAAATGGCCCAGATAACTACCCAGATGACTACCTAGATGACCCAGTTAACTCAGTCTCGTATTCAAACCAATGATAGAATTGACCATCTTGCCAATAGGTTTGATCAGTTAAAAGTCCGGGTAGGGACCCCAAGAAAAACCCATGGGTCACAGTCTGAGCCAGATCCTGATTCCCCTCAACCTAGGAGGACCCCAAACCCTGATCTATACCATGAGGTCGAACCTAGGAGAGCCCCTTATCCTGACCCGTACTACAATCCTCAACCTAGGAGGACCCCAAACCCTGATCCATACCTTGAGGCTGAACCTAGGAGAGCCCATCTTCATGATCCAATCCCTAAGGTTAGTCCTAGAAGACCCAATCAGGATTTTATAGACCAGGAAGATAGATCCTATTTACCCTCTCCCTACAAGCCTAGTATACCTACAACCTATAGATCTTATGACTCCAAATCCTATGAACCTAGAACCTATGAATCCATAACCTATGAACCTAGATCCTATGACTCTAGATCCCATGATCATAGATCCTATGCACCCACATCCTATGAGCCTAGAGAACCCATAACCCTTAAGTATCAGCCTAGTACTAGTTATGCTTCCCCTAGTCAACTTGAACCCCATAGGATTAGTATCCCTAAATATGAACCCAATAGTGAGCCACTACCTCTTATACAACCTGAACCTACTAGGAGTAGTACCCATAATCAGATACCAGAACCTAACCAATTTCCTGCTAGCCGACCTTCTCCAACCATTCCTGAGATTCACAAGGCTTACATTAATGCGGAAGTGTATGAAGCTGATGTGAGCCTAGTGGATGAGTATGAGGGAGAAGAGGAGACACCTTTAGTAGACCTAGAATTAGCTGACCCAGTAGATACCCAGGTAGAAACCAACCCAGGGCTAGTTGACCTTGACCATATCCAACCTAAAGCTATAATGGAAGAACAAATAGAGGAAGAGAACCTAGGTACTGCTACTAGAGCCTTACCTGAGGAAACCATAGAGGAGAGCCAAATTATAGAGTCTAGTCCTAAAATACAAGAACCAGAAGAATTTATTAAGGACCTGATCTCTTTGAATCAGTACCCTCAGGATGAGTCTCCTCCTATAGTTCCCATTAAGGACCTCTTTCCTGAGATTAATAACCCATCCTTCCATTATACAAACCCCGTAGATATATCGCAACCCCATAAGGTTAACCTCATTAGTCTAGGATTAGTCCCTGACATGCCTTCTTTGATTCTACTTTATCTAACTAACCCAGAACCTTTTTCTCCACCCTACCAGAGTAATTCTGAACCCACTTCCTATTTTCTACCCTTTCCTGAGTTTTCTCATGTGTCTAGAACTATTAGGTTACATTTTGTTGAGGTTACTAGGTTGCAAGGATCCATAGAGCCCATCCCATTTGCTACCTACTTTTGGCAGACCCTCTGGCACTTATTAGGAGTTACTAGCAAATTTTCTTCTGCATGTCATCCATCAACCACGACTCATGCCTCCATGCCCAAGTGGTAGTTAAGACCTAATAAACCTCTTTAGTCGAGTCTGCTAGGTGTAGGTTTGAGTCCTTTGCATCATCTTGTTAGGAGTCTGCATGTGCCTAGCATGTTCACCACCCGCACTAATGTTAAAACAACTAGCTAATTCCCGAAGATGGATCAAAAAATTTGATGTAGTGGATTTTATCTTGGTTAGGCTTAGGCCTAAAAGAAGCTTCATGCTCGCAGAGCCGGTCCTTTTAAAGTGATAGAGAAGGTTGGATCAAATGCCTAGCTGTTAGACTTGCCTTCGGATTTGGGCATTAGTTCTACCTTCAATATTACAGACCTGGTTGAGTATAGGGAACCGGCAGCGCTACCTAGTGAGGCCTTTGGACCTATTCCTTTTCATTGTGAGTGACCCTAACCTAGAGTGTCCACAAACAAATTTGGCCTAAGAGAGGAGAACGGATCGAGCGTATCCTGGACAATCAAGCCATCACGACCCAGGGCCATGACTATCAACGCTTCCTGGTCCGATGGCAAGGCCGGCCAGAGTCGGACGATTCATGGATTTCTTGAGAGGACTTGCAATGCCTCAACCCAGACCTTCTCGAGAGATATGTGAGCCAGTCTGACCTTCACTCAACAGGGTCGAGTTCCTCCCACCCTGGGAGAATTGGTGGGGACACCTGAGGCACTAGAATAAGACAGAGGCTTTTTCAACCCTCTGTAAAGTGATCAATAATTTATGAGTCCATCTGTAATAAGGGCTTAGCTTTTCTGAGTCCATTTTAGTTGTTATTTGAGTATTTTTAGTTGTTATTTCAATTCTGTACTAGTCAGCTCATGTTGAGCTAGTTCAGTCCAATGCTAGTCAGCTCATGTTGAGCTAATTTTATTTTTTTGAGTCCTGTCCAAGCATACTGAAGACTCAAGACTATATCATACAAGTGAAGACCAAGTCCAACTAGATTGAAGACATGGAAGTATAGCACAAGTCCAACCCAGCTTGAAGATTTGAAGACCCCAGGAGGAAAATTCAGAAAACCCTGATTTCTTGCAGATGCCTTCCAGATACCCAGATTCCCTTTCAGATGCCAAAGTATATTCATAGATAAGGGCATCCATGATTTCAGAGGTCCATCTGCATCCTAGCCCAAAGAAATCAAGCCCAGGTGCCAAGCCCAAGCCCCTAAGAAGCAAGATACCAGGGAATATTCCTGCTACCTGGCTACCAGGCCACCCCAGCTTCCAGAGGCCCAAACCCATGCACCCGAGCCCCTTTGGGCCAGCCTTTTTCTGCTCCTAGAAGCCCAACACGCCCCCCTAGGCATCCTTGGAGTCTTGACCAAGTCAAGAAAACTTTTAGGGATTTTTCTACCTAATATTTCCTTATTTTCTAGCTAGGGTTTGAGAGGGAAAAGGATTCTTATGTAAAGACTTATGTACCCTTACTTGGAGCCCAAGGTTAAGGGTCTATTTAAGGGACCCTAGCCTCTTGTATGAGGATAATTTTTGGTGAATGAAAACCTTGAGTTCTTCTATTGAGTGGTGTTTTACCCTGCTATGTGCATAAAGGGGTTTGTGAGAGTTCTTCTTCCCGGTGTTTGCAATCATCTTCCTGCTGCCAACAAACCCTCCAGATCCCTGGACGCCCACTCCAAAAGAAGCCTTCCCTTGCTGTTTTTACTTTGTTTTCTTGTTCCTTTGTGAGCTTTCTAACCCCTGACAGGTCGTTTGCAGGTCCCTAAGTTCCTACGAATCCAACGACTCCAGCCAAGCCTCAATCGGATCACCGAGCAGAAAGCCGGGTATCCGCGGGTCTTTGGCTCGGTTTTCCAGGCCACATCCATCGAGGAACGAGAGACCCCTTCGCTGCGATCTTCACAGACATTGTCAGGTACACCCCTCTACCTCCAGTAGTTTTATTATAGGAGAACTTGCCCTAACCGAGGCTTCTCAGCCCCGGTGGTCATTCTTTGCTACTTTTCTAGGTCCTAATCTGCATGCTGATCTTCAAAAATTCATACAAAATTCTCTACAAATAATTTTGATCTAAAATTTGGGAATTAATCACCAAACTCAACATGTAAAACATACAAAAAAAATTGCATGAATATTAGTTCCCCATCACTAGGTATGAAGATCTATAGAGATAGATCTAAAAGGCTTCTGGGACTGTCCCAGTCTACGTACATCGACACCATACTGAAATGGTTTAGCATGGAGAATTCCAAGAAGGGCTACTCCCGATAGGCACTGGAATTGATCTCTCCAAAAGAAATTGTGCGACAACTCCTGAGGAGAGAGAGCGTATGAGTAGAATTCCATATGCTTCGGTAGTGGGTTTTATCATGTACGCCATGACATGTATTAGACCAGACATGGCATACTCACTAGGTATAGTGAGCAGATACCAGTCTGACCCAGGTGAAGCTCATTGGAAAGTGGTTAAAACCATCCTTAAGTATTTACGAAATACTAAGGACCAATGGCTAATTTATGGAGAATCTGACTTGAAACTTGTGGGGTGTACTGATTCTAGTTTCCAGTCATATAAAGATGAAAGCATAAGTGTGTCAGGTTTTGTCTTTATCCTGAACGGAGGAGCTATCTGCTGGAAAAGTTTCAAGCAGCCTATTATGACAGACTCAGTATGTGAAGTAGAGTACATTGCAGCATCAGGTGCAGCGAAGGAAGCTATGTGGTTGCGGAAGCTCCTTGGCAAGCTAGGAGTGGCACCTTCCCTGGATAGTCCTGTTCCAGTGTACTGTGACAACACTGGAGCCATTGCTCAAGCCAAAGAGCTGAAGTCTTATCACCACACAAAGCATATTCTACGGTGCTATCACCTTGTATGAGAGATCATGGATCGAGGTGACATCGACCTTTAGAAGATCGATGGAAAGGAGAACCTGGCTGACCCCTTCACTAAAGCCATCAGAGTTCAAGAGTTCGACTGTTGTAAATAGAAAATGGTAATGAGATTCTATACTTATTGGCTTTAGTCCAAGTGGGAGTTGTTACGAATTATGTCCCAAAGCCAATCATCTAGGCTGTAGATGGTTGTGCTACTTTATATTCGTATATGAATTCTTTATAATAAATAAAAGTTAATTATTTTTGGCTGTCCAACATTTTACATTTTTGATGGGGACACCAGGGTCAGACACAGATCCCTGGATCCCATATGGTTTAATTAGTCATGTGTCAAAGTTTTGAAAGTTTTGTAATCAATTAAGATTGAGTCCTATAATAAGTTGAGGTTAGTTGATTTATCTCAACCCTCAACCTAGTCAGTATTTTGAGTCCTGTACATCAATTATGAGTCTAGTATAAACCCAATTTTATATAAGAGAGGAGGTCACCCTATTTTGGAGTTCCACCAGGCCATATCCAGGAGTCAGAGTCCACTACATCAGCCCATTGGATTTTATGTGATAACCTAGGATCCAAGATGCTTCCAGAAACCCTGATTCATTCCAGATGCCCTCCAGATGCCTAGATTCCTTTCCAGATATCAGAGCATATTCCTAAATCAAGGAATCAATGATTCCAGAGGTCCACCTTCATCCCATCCCAAAGAAATCAAGCCCAGGTGCCAAGCCCAAGCCCTTAAGAAGCAAGATTCCAGGGAATATTCCTACTACCAGGCTACCAGGCCACCCCAGCTTCCAGAAACCCAAACCCATGCACCCAAGACCCTTTAGGCCGGCCCCTTGCTGCTTTTAAAGGCCCAACACACCCTCCTAGGTGTCCTTGAAGTATTGACCACGTCGAAAGAGGTTTGACCAAGTCCAAGTTGAAGAGAAGAAGGAGAAGACCAAGTTTATTCCTAACCTAGTTGGGATTTCTAATCCTTTTAAACTTTGTAATTCTAACCTAGCTAGGAAAGGACTTGTATTCCAATTTGGAAGGGGACTTGTAATCCAAGTGTAACCATGGTTAGTGAGGGTATGGGAACTCTATAAATACCCTACCCCTCCCCCTCTTATAAGCATCTTTCTCTTATGAATAAACCTTGCTGAAATTTTGAGTTATTGCTTTGTGTTGGTGTTTTGTTTTGGTTCTTTGGTTGGTGTTTTTGTTCTTGGACAAATTTGTTGCTGCCCTAGCATCCTTCCATGCCCTAACTCACTACCATCCAAGCCTTCACACGTCCAAGAAAGAGTGCCCTAGGCTACCAAGCAAGGAGATCTTCAACAAGCTTCAAACAACCCAGCTTCTAATCCCTAACCTGATTCCTTCTAAACCTAGTTTTTTTTCCTTTTTTTACTTGCTGTTTTGATTGACCCTTGACATTTTGCAGGATCCCCGAGGTGTTTCACCTCCCCGGAGGAGGCTTTCCTTGCATCCAGAACCATCCAAATCAGCCATCTAATCAAGGGAATCGAACTTCATCATCCAGACTCCAATCAGAGTACTGTGTGATCTCTTCATCGAAAGTTCTTCAAATCACTGATTGGTAACATCCTTCCCTTCTTCAAATTTCTGATTTGATGAATATTAGCTATCCTAATCTGGGAGTTTCTCAATTCTTTGATCCTGGAATTTATTATTTTGCATGAGTTTGCCTACGATATGATGATTCTATGCATTACTATTCTTCTTGCTAGTTCTTACTTTTATTTGGAAATTTAGCCTATAAATCTAAATTATAAAAATCACAAAAAAAATCAGTTTACTATTTTTCCTGCATGATTAGCAAACTTAGAGTCATCTCGCATTAGTTTGGTATCAGAGCGGGTTTAGGATAGTTTTTATCTGCATTGCAATCACAAACCCTAATTTCAGCATTCTATCCACTGCATTAGGTATTAGTTTTGCATCTATTTTTGACCATCTAAAAATTTTATTTTTCTCTAAATTTTGCATGAATTATTCTCTGTTGAGTCCTCTACTTTATAAAAATTTTTATTTAATTTTATAGAAAATCTAAATTATAAAAATTTGGCATATTAGAAACCTTAATAGAATCCTAATAATTTCTGTAGCAGTCCAAATAAACACTAGGTTTGCATCATCATATGATTTTTGTTCTACATGAAATTTAGTAGGTTTCATCATTACCATCCATCCTATGTTTTAGATTTTTTTTTGTTTTTTTATGCATCGGGATCTATGTCAACTTCTGCATCATCTGAACCTTAATTTTTTTGATTTCTGCTAAATTCTGCATCTTGACTCAACTTAACCAATCAACTTCCACACATCCCAATCCCAAGCCAAACTTTGTTTGATAACCCTAGTTAACCTAAACCTAACTTGACATCTCATAAACTAATTAAAAATCATTTTATTTTTGATTATTTTAGATTGCATCAGGACCATTGAATGTTCATCATCTTTTAATCTAATCTTAAGGGCAATCAATATAACATCAGGGCAGGAGGTCATAACCTGTCCTGGGCCCAAAATAACCACCCAGCATTTTCACCCAAGCCTAATTAAAATCAATTAGACTTAAATTGCCCTAGAGGGCTAGGTGACATCAACAGGTCGGGTCGGAGCTGTGTGGGCCAACTAGTGCATTTAATCCTATGGCTATTACTGAAATATGGTGTCTAAGGCAAAGGGTCCAGAGTCAAATGACCTAAGTGGTGTTGTGGTTTTTAATTGGGTCCCTACAAAAGCATGGGGGGCCTCCTACACTCCCACCCTCTACCTGGCCAGAGGAAGGATTAGCTACTAGGTTAAGTGTAAGTTGAGCTGACCCACCCAGTTTTGGCTCAGGTCTAGGAAACCCTAGATTAAGCTAACCTATTTTGCATGCTTGGCTGCACCATTCTATTCTAATTGCTTGATTGAGTGTATAACCACTAGATTAGGAACCCAATACCATAGGACTAAACCCCAAACTAACTCAGCCATGGATCCCAATTTTGAAGCCATCATGAACCAGCTTGCCTAGTTAACTACCCAAATGAACCAAGCCAATATCCAATCCCAAAACCAATTTGCCCAACTAAACCAATCCAATGCCCAAATTAATGCTAAACTTGACCAACTGATCCAATCAAGTAATCAAGCAATCCATAGTTTTGACCAAATAGGAGATCAATTAGGAACCCCAGACAAGACCCATAGGACTGAACCCATAACCTATGAATCCATAACCCTTAGTCAGCCTGAGCCAAATAGGATTAGTATCCTTAGATATAAACCCAGTGTTAGTCAGGAGCACCTTAGACAACCCACCCTTGTCACCCCAGTCATTAGTCAAATATCCCTTAGTCTACCCCCTCTTACCACCTCATTGGTTCACCCAAATGACCTTGAAGAGGAAATATATGAGGCTGACCTAATTCTAGTAGAGGAGTATGAAGATAATGAGTCTATTGAAGATCTAGAAGAGTACCCTATAGAAGACCCAGGATTAGACCTAGCTAACCCTAGCCATACCCAGACAGTAGCCAACATAGAGATAGCTGACCATGTAATGGAAGAGAAGTTAGAGCAAGAGAATCCAATTGTAGAGCCTAGCCCTGAATTTCCTGAGCCAAAAGAATTTATTAAGGACTTGATTTCTTATCAGTACCCTCAGGATGAATTCACTCTTTTGACTCCCATTGATCTCTTCTCTGAAATTAGTGACCCATTTTTCCATCATGCCAACCCAGTAGATATACCTCAACCTCATAAGATCAACCTCATTAGTATAGGACTTATCCCTGAAACACCTTCTTGTCTCCTAGTCTATCCAATTAACCCCGAACCCTTTTCTTAGTTTCCACCCAATCAGACTGACCCTGAACCCACCTCTTATTTTCTACCATTTCCGGAAACTTCTACTATTTTCTTTACTATTACGTTGTATTTTATAGGAATTTGCATGATGCATTCATTCTTTAAGCATGTCATATTTGCATCTTACTTTAGGAGAACCCTATGGAACCTAGTAGGAGTACATAGTAAGTTCTCATGTGCATGCCATGCTAGGGTGAAACCTAAAGAGTCTATAATCAATTAGGTTTTGTCCCTCAGAGTTCAATAAAGTTTCCTTTGATAGGAAAGACTAGTCGAGTCTATTAGGTGTTAGTTGAGTCCAGTAAATCCATAGCCCCGAATTATCTGTCCATACATGCACTGACCTCTGCACAGCATATGCATCATGAAATTAGTCAAGAGCTAAACATAATTAATGAACTAAATAATAACTTGGCTAATTTTCAAAAGAAAGATAAAGATTTTTATGCAGAGGAATATTTGATTGTCAAAGAATTCTCTGCTCGTGAAGCTGCCCCATCCAAAATAATGAATAGTAGTGGACCCAATGCTTATGTGCCTGAGATATCACCTGATTTAGGTATTAGCTCTACTTTCATCATCTCAGACTTTATAAAGTCTAGGGAACCAGCAGTGATACCCAGTGAGCCTCTTGAGCCACTCCCATTCTTTGAGAGAGAATCCATCCCAGAGCGACCACATATAATTTGGCCTTATTATGAGGAAACGATTGAGAGAGCTCTGAATGATCAAGCTATTGGTACCCAGGATAGAGACTGTCAGCGATATTTAGTCCAATGGCAAGATCAACCAGAATCTGAGGACCTGTGGAACGCTGGTGCAGATCTGTAGCGCCTCAACCCAGACCCTCCTTAAGCCAAATTGACCCATACTCGATGGGGTCGAGTTCCTCCTACCTCGGGAGAATTGGTGGGAACACCAGGGTCAAACACAGATCCCTGGATCCCATATGGTTTAATTTGTCATGTGTCAAAGTTTTGAAAGTTTTGTAATCAATTAAGATTGAGTCCTATGATAAGTTGAGGTTAGTTGATTTGTCTCCACCCTCAACCTAGTCAGTATTTTGAGTCCTGTACATCAATTATGAGTCCAGTATGAGCCTGATTTTATATAAAAGAGAAGGTCACCCTATTTTGGAGTTCCACCAGGCCATATCCAGGAGTCAGAGGCCACTACATCAGCCCATTGGATTTTGTGTGACAACCCAGGATCCAAGATGCTTTCAGAAACCCTGATTCCTTCTAGATGCCCTCCAGATGCCTAGATTCCCTTCCAGATATCAGAGCATATTCCTAAACCAAGGCATCCATGATTCCAGAGGTCCACCTGTATCCCATCCTAAAGAAATCAAGCCCAGGTGCCAAGCCCAAGCCCTTAAGAAACAAGATTCCAGGAATATTCCTGCTACCAGGCTACCAGGCCACCCCAGCTTCCAAAGGCCCAAACCAATGCACCCAAGACCCTTTGGGCCGGCCCCTTGCTGCTCCTAAAGGCCCAACACAACCCCCTAGGCATCCTTGAAGTGTTGACCACGTCCAAAGAGGTTTGACGAAGTCTAAGTTGAAGAGAAGAAGGAGAAGACCAAGTTTATTCCTAACCTAGTTGGGATTTCTAATCCTTTTAAACTTTGTAATTCTAACCTAGCTAGGAAAGGACTTGTATTCTAATTTGGAAGATGACTTCTAACCCAAGTGTAACCATGGTTAGTGAGGGCATGGGAACTTTATAATTACCCCACCCCTCCCCCTCTTGTAAGCATCTTTCTCTTATGAATAAACCTTGCTGAAATTTTGAGTTATTGCCTTGTGTTGGTATTTTGTTTTGGTTCTTTGGTTGGTATTTTTGTACTTGGACGAGTTCCTTGCTTCCCTAGCATCCTTCCACACCCTAACCCACTGCTATCCAAGCCTTCACACGTCTAAGAAAGAGTGCCCTAGGCCGCCAAGCAAGGAGATCATCAACAAGCTTCAAACAGCCCAGCTTCAAACAGCCCAGCTTCTAATCCCTAACCTGATTCCTTCTAAACCTAGTTTTCTTTTCTTTTCTTACTTGCTATTTTGATTGACCCTTGACATTTTGCAGGATTCCTAAGGTGTTTTACCTCCCCAGAGGAGGCTTTTCTTGCATTCGGAACCATCCAAATCAGCCATCTAATCAAGGGAACCGAACTTCATCATTCAGACTCCAATCAGAGTACTGTGTGATCTATTCATCGAAAGTTCTTGAAATCACTGATTGATAATATCCTTCCCTTCTTTAAATTTCTGATTTGATGAAGATTAGCTATCATAATTCAGGAGTTTCTCAATTCTCGGGTCCTAGAATTTATTATTTTGTATGAGTTTGCCTGCGATGTGATGATTCTAGGCATTACTATTCTTCTTGCTAGTTCTTACTTTTATTTGAGAATTTAGCCTATAAATCTAAATTATAAAAATCATAAAAAAAATTAGATTACTATTTTTCCTGCATGATTAGCAATCTTAGAGTCATCCCGCATCAATTTTTTTATAATGAACTCTTGTATGATGGAGTCCTTAGAACTACTTTATTTTGATATAGAGAGGATATATCAAGTAATTCTTAAACTAGTTCATAACCAAATGATACATTGTTATAAGATGACAATGTATCAAGTGTAGGTTGTTGTATGTCATATTTATTAGTTGTCCTCTTAACTAAGGAGTGTGGAGACATTGATGTGACATACAAGTGAAGTGTATGACATTTCACTGAACGTGACCATCTACGGAGCTCCCTTCTGCCAAAGGGTTGCTCGCGAAGGGATATGGGTATATGTGTCCCTCAGAACTGAGGTCACCATGGCAGCTTGCAAGCAACTTACTATACTTTGGTACCAGACTATCTGAATTTCTAATCCAGTGATGAAAGATTTTTGGGTATAGTCAAGTACTTGTGGAGCAGTGGTGGATCAAGATGGAATTGACCTCTCCAAATAGTTTGGAGTGAATGACTCACTATGTCTCAATTCAGCAAAATCTTGGCCAGGATAGTTCTTGTAAGGAGTCACAAAACTTGTGAGGTTGAGACATGATCTGGATAGACCAAATTAGGGTTGGCAGTCAAATCCTAGGTCATCTTGAGCATTGTAAGGTCAAAGAGATGAATTATGTGACAGCCATATGCCAGAGGTTCTTGTGAGGTTCTCTGCATCTTCGACCTATCCGGACATCGGGTATCATTGCTAGATGAGGACTTTGACTGGTATTGAAAATGTTCCAGTGCTACCGGCTTAGTGTTCAAACCTATGGGGTCACACACCATAGAGGATTTTTATATGATCTTATGGCTAATCGATGATTGGAAATCATTTGTGATCACCCGAAGTCAATATGATTGACTTTGTTCCAAGTGTTGACACTTGGAATTTTGTAGGTGTCGACACTTGGTGAAGTGTCGATACTTGGTGAAGTGTCGACACTTGGCCATTTTCGAGTGTCGACACTTGGCCATTTTCGAGTGTCAACACTTCCTATGACGAGCAGAATTTCTGGAAGGATTTCATGGAGGATTTTTGGGCATGTTTTGACCTGGTTTGAATTTCAAATTCAAACCAGTTTTGGCTCTAATGTTTTATGATATGAAGGTCATACTTTCCTCTTTGGGTTAGACCTATTTGGAATGACCTTGATCCTCTCCCCCATTATCTCCTCTTATCTCTCCTCCTTCCTTCTTCTCCCGCTCCCTACTGCCCCTATAAATGTAGGACATTGTGGTGGCTGCTGGGGTTGCACAACAATAGCAAAAGAAATTTTGGGAGAAGAGGATTGAGAACAGTGTGAGCTTTAGGGATTGGGTGTGTTCTACCCAGCAATTGTTGGGTTCCGGTGCAACGCAGCGGAAATGTAATTTCAAAAATGAAACTAAATTCACACCAAAAACCCTAAAACAGGAACTCCTTAAATAAGACTAGATCATATGATAAACGTATTTATGTAAATTAGGATTAGGGTACCAACCTGTAATCGCTAATTCCAACAAAATTTGATGTTGAAGAGGCTAATTGATTTCACCAGGCGTCCAAGTGTCCGCCCTCCGATGGTGATCCACACAGAGCAATGATCAAGAAAACTCTATCTTCTTTTCAATGGTTCCTTCTATTGAGTTCTTCTTCCTAGAACTCAATTGCTTGGACTATGGCTTGAATTCTTACACACAAAAGCTTGCCTCCCTTTCCTTGACCTCTTCTCCTCCTTCCACTAAGACCTTGGCCCTTTAGACACCCTTGTCTTTAAGAAAAGACCTCGTCCTAAGAGGACATAGGCTTGTCTTAAGTTGGAGGAAAAATTAAGACAATGATGTCTTAATGTAAGAAAGAAAGGAATAAATCAGAACTCCTTTCTTTCCTTTACTGTCAGAGACTTTTACTCTTATTCTTGTTCAGTAGCAGAGTTTCGATAGAGGTGTACTCTATAAAGGAAACAGTGCAAGAGCAAGAAAATAATAAAAGAGTCTTTAGGAGAGGAAGAAGGAATAAAAGAAAAAACATTACTCGAGTTCTGATCTTTCCTGCCCCTTAAATAGTTTTCAGAGAAGCGCCTTCAAAACTCTCCGTAAACTCCTTCTCATGCCCTTCTCAATTTCTCACGCCCCATCCTCCCATCTCACGGCCTTCCAGATTAAATCCCATGGCTTTTCTTAAAGGAAAAACCGCGGTGTTTTAAAAGGAAAGGGGTCGCGACTTTTCATCTCCGAAGAGATGTTATTTCGCGCGCCCAGGAGGAAACAGCGACTTTTGTCTTTCTTAAAAAACTTCCACCCGTTGGATTCCCATCCAAGGGGGGACAAGTGGAGCGCTGATTTTAAGAAAAGAAGGCCGCCCCATCTTAATTCATCGGAGAATTAAGCGGGGTGCGCCAAGAGTCCATGCGCCATGGACTCTTCCAAATGGCACGCCAAGAGTCCATAAGCGCATGGACTCTTGGCATTTGGCATGAAAAATAAAAAGGGGCGGGTGGGGAGGCTAGCCTAGTTACATGGCTAGCCAATAGGGTTAGCCATAATCCCTATTTTCATAATTAAGGTCTAATTAGGTCCAATTAGAACCCAAATTGAACCAATCCGGAACCCTAATTCGAATCCGATTCGAATAGAAGCTAGGGTTTGCAACACCTGCTAGAGTGTTATCCTGCAAAGATGATTTAATCACAAATTAAACTCTTGATCAATCCTCTTAAGTGTGTGACCCATTGGGTTCCACATCTAGCCAACAGTGGGTTCGAATACAAGTTGACCTAATTTGATTAGAACTCTTTCTAATCGATTTAGGTCAAACCGAGCTTACCCGATTTGATCAATTAGGACTCTTCCTAATAAGTGATCTTTGAATTTGATCAACCCACAAGACAAGATTGACGTCTAGCAACGTGTCATGTCTACCCGGAAGATATGAAAATTCTGGTGAAATACCAAAATTATCCTTCAGTAGAGAGTTACCGTACAATTAAATCCTTCGATCAGCCTGCACCCAAAATATAACTATGGATATGGATATATCTCAAATCCAATATTATATTTATTTCTAGCCCAATATTATATTGATGATTCAATTATCTTGATATTAGAAACCATCTCTAATATTTTTACTTTGATCAAAGATTCCCTGAATCATCATCCGATTGTTAACTAGCTAGATGCAATCTCCTCTTACCAAGAGTGATCGATTCCTTGTTGACCTACTCATTACCTTCATATCCAATTCACCATTCCCAGTATCAATCCTGTGCATGACTCAGTGTCATGATTAGGATTGAACCAAAGCATGGGTTCATGTACATAAGGTACTTATGGCAGTCTCAGGTCAAAGGATTACTTGTACCACTCCCACTATGAGAACCTTCTATTGACATGTAGCTAAGACTCCATTAGATGTTCTCAAGTTGGATCATATCAATGAACTCATTCTCCAATGAGCACCCACATCCCAGTATTAGTGTCATACACAAGTGACTATGAGAGCAATCACCATTTCCAGTATACAAGGGATGTGCTAGTCTTACCGGAAAACCCTGATCCCCTACTCAGGGTTTCTTTGACTAGGAATACTTTAGATTAAGGTTTTATGATTTTAGGTCTCACTGGTATGATCTCATCATAATCCTAAAATCATAGCCCTAATCTATGGGGTTCATCATACAAAACACAGCGTATGATAAAAATAATGCCTTTATTTAGAATATTGTCAATTACAATGGTTTGGGAGATACAACATAGATTGGCTTGTAGGGCATATCCCTTTCAATCTCCCACTTGCACTAAAGCCAATCGCCTTTAAATCTTAATCCTATACACTCGAGGTGGCGATCAAACTCTCGCTGTGGTAGAGCCTTAGTGAACGGGTCTGCTACATTGTTCTTTGTATCAACTCTATTTATGTAGACATCTTGTCTCTCTACTATTTCTCGAACGAGATGGAAGCATCTCAGAATGTGCTTGGACTTATGATGAGCTCTTGGTTCCTTAGCTTGAGCAACAGCCCCAGTGTTGTCACAGTAAAGTGGCACTGGGTTTTCAATTTCAGGAACAACACCCAACTCTGTGATGAACTTCTTCATCCAGACTGCTTCCTTTGTGGCTTCACTAACAGCTATGTATTTTGCCTCTGTGGTTGAGTCAGCTACAGTCTGCTGCTTGGTACTCTTCCAACTTACTGCTCCACCATTTAGGATAAAAATATATCCCGAAATGGATTTGCTATCATCAGGGTCTGATTGAAAACTAGAATCAGAATAAGCTTCTAGTTTAAGATCAGAACCACCATAAATCAGAAAAATATCCTTAGTCCTTCTTAGGTACTTAAGAATATTTTTAACTGCTTTCCAATGATCTTCTCCTGGATCAACCTGAAACCTACTGACAATGCCTAAAGCATATGCCACATCAGGCCTGGTACATAACATGGCATACATTATGGACCCTATTGCCGAAGCATAGGGTATAGAATTCATTCTATTTCTTTCTTCAGGTGTCTTAGGAGACATCCTTTTAGAAAGATGTATGCCTTGACTCATAGGAAGATAACCTCTTTTACTTCCATCCATGCTGAATCTTTTCAGCACTAAGTCAATGTACCTAGTTTGGGATAAACCTAGCATCCTCTTAGATCTATCTCTATAGATCTTAATACCTAGTATATAGGATGCTTCTCCCAAATCTTTCATGGAAAACTGGTTTGATAGCCAAACCTTGACTGATTGCAACATTGGGATATCATTCCCAATGAGGAGTATGTCATCTACATATAGAACCAAGAAGACTATGGCACTCCCACTAGTCTTCTTATAAACACAGGGTTCATCCACATTGATGCAGAACGAAAGATCTGATACCAAAAATGATGCAGAACAAATGCTCTAATACCAAAAATGATGCAGAACGAATGCTCTGATACCAAAAATGATGCAGAACAAAGAACAAAGAAGCGTATGCAGAAGTAAATTTAGGATTAATATCTCTTTTTTTTTTTTATATTTAAGAAATTGGCTTTGACTCAAAGTAAAACTAAACTAAGTTGAAGGAAACTAGGTAAGGATTGAAAGCATAATTTAGAAGAAACTAAATTATCAGAGTAGTTCAGAAGTAACGGATCGCTGGGGGTTGAGAAACTCCCAGACCTAGGGTTTCGCTCTTGAACTTTCAACATGACAGAAATAGAGAGGAGAGATGGTTTACCAACCAGACAGTGATCTTCTCAGAATTTGGGTGGAAGAACTCTCTCGAGCAGATTGTGGGATCCTCGGAGTCGGCTATCTTCATAATGGATCCTCCAATACTGGTCGTGTGGTTTGGTCGGCTTCTCCTGGACTCAAGATCTGGGAAAGAAGAGGAACAAGTGATGGAATTCAGATACTCAAGAAAAGATTTACCAGGTTGAAGAATGTGAAAGCTGAAGTTGCTGAAATCAGGATTCTCCTGGAGGCTGATCTGACTTCCTCTTAGAGTTGCTGTAGATCTAAAGTATCTGGACTGGAGCTGGATGCTGGTGGTCAGCCTGGACTTGGAGAGGGTGGCCATGAGAGGTGGGATAGGCTAGGGCTTGGTGGAAAGAGAAGGGTGATGGCGGCTAGGGTTTGGGAGTGGAGTGGCTAACCTAGGGTTTGGGTTTTGGAGATCTCACACCTCTTCAAGGTTCCTGGGGAACCCGGATTTACTCCCTCACGGAGCTCAACACCTGGATGCAAGTGCGGAAGAGAGAAAACACAAAGTTTGCTCACAAAAAAAAAAATTGGTTTCATTCATCTCTTTTTTTTTCAAACTTACATGGGGTTTAATTTATAGGCCATTACAAGAGAGTAGGGTTTTACATCTTCCCATGTGGGACTAAAGGAGGGGATCTTCAAATTAGGATATCAATCCCTACTCATATGGCCGGCCAATTAATTCCAAAGTTGATTGAAGCTTCAAAAAGGAAAGTGGGTAGCGCCTCCTTGTCTTGACCTCCAAGAAAATATTTTTTTTCCTTCTATGCTTGGCCTTATCTGGAAGTGTTTGGGTGCCTCTTAACCTTGCCCTCCAAGAGAAAATTTGTTGCCTTTTATATCTAGCTTTAGTTGGAATGATTAGGGCGCCTCCTAACCTTGCTTTTCAAGAGAAATCTCCTTCCTTCCATGGCTCAACCCTTTTTGGATACCTCCTTTTCTTTCTCCCCAAGTTATGGCTCCTTCTAACTTTGTTTTGAGTATTTCTGGAAGGTAATGGGCGCCTCCTTGAATTCCTCTCCAAGAGAATTTTTTCTCTTTTATAGTTTGGTTCTTTTGGGAAGTCTTGGGCCGCCCCATTGATTTGTGGACCCCTGGTAGATTTCTCCTCAATTGGTGCATGAAAGAGGGGAGCTGCTATCTGTGGTGTGGGGACCAAAGCCTGCTGGATGGAGATGTGGCACCCCCTGGACTCAGGCGTATGGCTGGGAGTGTGGCTGGGAGTGTGGCGCCCACTTGCTTGGCCTTGGGAGAAAATGTAACACCCCAGGTTGAAACCCTAGTCCACTACTGAGTCAACATGACTCAATAAAATAAAAAATGCAGGTAATACAGACTCAAACTAAAATTGAGTTGATCAAGTCAACCCTTATTACAAGCCAAAAACCTTAATTCTTTGGGCAAAGTTAATCAGAGATCCAGATGGAGCTCTAAAGTCTTCTTCTGAGTCTGGTGCCCGCACCAATTCTCCCGGGGTGGGAGGAACTCGACCCTGTCGAGTATGGATCAAGCTGGCTCTGGTATCTCTCCAAGAGGTCTGGGTCCAATTCTTGTAATTCTTCTCGGGAGATCCAAGAGTCATCAAAATCTGGCCTTCCTTGCCAGCGGACCAGGTATCTTTGGTATCCTCGATTACGAGTAGAGATAACCTGATCATCCAGGATCTTTTCAATCTGCTCTTTCCTCACAGGCCAGTTTGTTGGTGGACACACAGGGTTGGGTTCACTCTCAAGAGCAGGATTAGGCTCAAAAGGCTCACTGGGAATCATAGCTGGCTCTCTATACTCTACTAGGTCTGTAATGTTGAAAGTGGGGCTAATGCCTAGTTCTGGAGGCAACTCGAGCACATAGGCATTGTATCCTACTCTCTTCACCACTCTAAATGGACCAGCTCCTCTAGCATATAACTTTCTAACGGTTCCAGGAGGGAACCGTTCAGGCCTTAACCTAATCATTACACAATCTCCCTCAACAAAAGTTTTGACTCGCCTTTGAGAATCAGCCAACTTCTTATAAGTTAAAATTATTTTGGCATTAATTACTTTATGCAAGTCCTTTACATGCTATGCAAGTGAATCAAGAGACTTGTGTGTGTGGGCTAATAGTGAAATCAGATCAAGTGGTGTGTGAGGCTTGTATCCATGAACAATTTCAAAGGGACTCTAGCCTATAGACCTATTGATCGAAACATTGAATGCAATTTCAGCCCTGAACAAAATACAAATCCCAATTCCTGGTGCTCTCAATCAAACCAAAATCTGAGTCAATGTCCTAAACTCGACTGACGATGCATTCCTAAAGAATGGACTTTATTCAAAGGAACCCTAGGTCTAAACCTAACAAACTACGACTCTCTAGGTTTGACCTTGGGTCGGAGGATGGCATGCAGAGCATGAAAACTTATCATGGGTGCCTAATAGGTGCCATAAGGTCTTCCAGAAGTAGGTGGCAAACCTAATAGGTTCTGACACGTGGTTCACCCTAAAGACTTCGACAAAGTATACTTGGATGGTGTAAGAAGCATTGGAAGTCCTAGAGAAAGGAAGGAAATATGAGGTGGAGTCACGAATTACCTGCTGACTAAAGGTGGTGACCTGAAGGTTTGAATGGTGATCTATGAGTGTCAACTGGTCATCCTTTCGAAAGGAAAAGTTTGCTACTCCTAGGAATGGATCAAGAGATGGTTCGGGAAGCAGCCTAGGACATGTGATTGCAACAGTTAAAGTTTGTTCTCTAAGCAAATAATGATCCATTTTCTCAAGAACTGGATTGAAGAATGATTCATGGAAGGGCCTATGGATGATGACCTCAAGACTTGAAATTTGACCTATGGGTGTGGAAAGGTATACTCTATAGAAGGGTAGGTCAGTCATGCAAAGGAAGGGGTCTGGGGCCATAAGGAGGACTTCTACAGGACTGGGTGAACCAATCCGCTCAAGACAAGGATGTTCAACTGAGGTTATGGGAGAGACCTTAGTGGCTGGGCATGGGACAAGGTCCAATTGTAAGAGGCTTGATTCAGTCATCCTAAGGAGAGGATCTACCATAGGGTGGGCAAACTTAAACAGTTTAGTGCAAAGATCTTCAATTGGTACTTGGGGAATGACTGTCATTAGAGGATAGGAACTGATAGCTCGGGCTAACACTATGAGTTCTTCCTGGGGGTATTTGACTAAAGGAACTTGGTTCTCACAAATCTCTTGAATTTCTGAACTAGGTCCTACCACTTGGTTGCTCTCCAAGGTCTCCTCAGGTAAGGAACCAATAGTATCAATGTCACATTCTTCAAGTTCTTCCCCCTCATATTCATCAACTAGACTCAAGCCAGCATCATATACTTCCTCGATGCCATCTTCAATGGGTTTCGGGTCAGTGGTGATCGGGTCAACTGATTCTAGGCTTGTCATACCTAACCTTTCTTCCTCATTGGTAGGCTTGGGTTCTCCCTCATTAATGTCATCCTTAGGATTCTTACCACTTAGCTGTGCACAAGCCAGTCCTATGCATGGGCACTGACTAGATTTATGGCCTCTTTCTCTACAAAACAAACATTCTTGAGATATAGGAACCTGGGTCACACTGGGTTTCAAGCTAGTAGAGACCTTACTTGGGCATGGGTGTGGATCTAAATGGTTTGATCTAGAAGACTGGGGTTGTTGAGTGACTGGTCTAGAATATTGTAAGGACCTCTCATAGACACGATCCACACTATAGATATCATGCTTAGGCTTCCTAAGGTTATGCTCGGGATCATGGTATAAGGTCCTCCTAGGCTCCTGGCATGGGTGAGATATATTTAGATTTATGGCCTCTTTCTCTACAAAACAAACATTCTTGAGATATAGGAACCTGGGTCACACTGGGTTTCAAGCTAGTAGAGACCTTACTTGGGCATGGGTGTGGATCTAAATGGTTTGATCTAGAAGACTGGGGTTGTTGAGTGACTGGTCTAGAATATTGTAAGGACCTCTCATAGACACGATCCACACTATAGATATCATGGTTAGGCTTCCTAAGGTTATGCTCGGGATCATGGTATAAGGTCCTCCTAGGCTCCTGGCATGGGTGAGGTTGGGGCCTATTAAATTTTGGATCAGGGGTCCAATTTTGATGTCTACATTTCTCAAGTACTTGGACTCGATCCCTAAATTGGGAAAAACCCTCATTCATGTCCTGACTCAATTTGGTCATACTTTCGGTAAGATGTCTAACCATGGCCTCTAAATCTGGTTGGGTTTGACCAGGTTGGTAGGGTACTCCATTCCGGGTATACATGATGATGCAAGCAAACACACAGAATGTGACTAGACTAAAGCGACTATTGGCTCACTAGACCTAGAGTCCAAACTAGATGCCCAATCAGAGTGGCAAGCTAGCCTGTAGTAACTCGGGACTCAGCCAGGCAGGTGTAAGGGGAGTGTTAGGTCCCTAGATGCCAATCCTAGACACCAATCAGAGATTGGCCAGGTAGGCAGACCAGCACACAAGCCCTTCAGGATGGAATCCCTGAACCACCATTCTAGACACTGAGTACAAAGCATACACAGAGTAACCAGACAAACTGACTCAACACTAGCCTTGACCTGACTTATTGATGTCCCTAGCCCACTAGGGCAAATTAGGTCTAATCAATTTTTAGATTAAAGGCTTAGGTTCGAATGAGTGGGTGGTGGTTTTGGGCTAAGGAGAGGTTATCAACTCCTCCCCTTATCTTAGATGCTCAAATGCCCTTAAGATGAATTAAGAGATGAACACTAAAAAATAATTGGATTGCAGAACACAAAAATAGAGTTGCAGTAATTTAATTCTCAGAAATCCCACAGAAACCAATAAATCACAAGAAAATTATGAAAAATAGTTTCAATTATACTAGTTTTAGCAAAACAAAAATCACCAAATTTGGAGTTACTTGTAGTGAGAAATAATTCCTGCAACAGGATAATTACAGGCTGAAAATAGAGCACTTCCCCGTTTACAATTCCTGCTACGAAGTTATAACCCAACGGATCCCTTACACACCCTAGGAACACCCCGTGGAATGGGAAGAAAAGGTTTGCACCTCGCTTCGTTCCTAGGACCGGACGTCCTGGGGAGTCTACTTCGAGCAGACAAAGTAAAAAGAGAGAGACTCAAACAAGCAATCAAACAGAAACCCTAGACAGGGCTCTGATACCAAAATTGATGCAGAACGAAAGATCTGATACCAAAAATGATGCAGAACAAATGCTCTAATACCAAAAATGATGCAGAACGAATGCTCTGATACCAAAAATGATGCAGAACAAAGAACAAAGAAGCGTATGCGGAAGTAAATTTAGAAATAATATCTCTTTTTTTTTTTATTTAAGAAATTGGCTTTGACTCAAAGTAAAGCTAAACTAAGTTGAAGGAAACTAGGTAAGGATTGAAAGCACAATTTAGAAGAAACTAAATTATCAGAGTAGTTCAGAAGTAACGGATCGCTGGGGGTTGAGAAACTCCCAGACCTAGGGTTTCGCTCTTGAACTTTCAACAGGACAGAAATAGAGAGGAGAGATGGTTTACCAACCAGACAGTGATCTTCTCAGAATTTGGGCGAAAGAACTCTCTCGAGCAGATTGTGGGATCCTCGAAGTCGGCTATCTTCACAATGGATCCTCCAATACTGGTCGTGTGGTTTGGTCGGCTTCTCCTGGACTCAAGATCTGGGAAAGAAGAGGAACAAGTGATGGAATTCAGATACTCAAGAAAAGATTTACCAGGTTGAAGAATGTGAAAGCTGAAGTTGCTGAAATCAGGATTCTCCTGGAGGCTGATCTGACTTCCTCTTAGAGTTGCTGTAGATCTAAAGTATCTGGACTGGAGCTGGATGCTGGTGGTCGGCCTGGACTTGGAGAGGGTGGCCGTGAGAGGTGGGATAGGCTAGGGCTTGGTGGAAAGAGAAGGGTGATGGTGGCTAGGGTTTGGGAGTGGAGTGGCTAACCTAGGGTTTGGGTTTTGGAGATCTCACACCTCCTCAAGGTTCCTAGGGAACCCAGATTTACTCCCTCACAGAGCTCAACACCTGGATGCAAGTGCGGAAGAGAGAAAACACAAAGTTTGCTCACAAAAAAAAAAATGGTTTCATTCATCTCTTTTTTTTTTCAAACTTACATGGGGTTTAATTTATAGGCCATTACAAGAGAGTAGGGTTTTACATCTTCCCATGTGGGACTAAAGGAGGGGATCTTCAAATTAGGATATCAATCCCTACTCATATGGCCGGCCAATTAATTCCAAAGTTGATTGAAGCTTCAAAAAGGAAAGTGGGTGGCGCCTCCTTGTCTTGACCTCCAAGAAAATATTTTTTTTCCTTCTATGCTTGGCCTTATCTGGAAGTGTTTGGGTGCCTCTTAACCTTGCCCTCCAAGAGAAAATTTGTTGCCTTTTATATCTGGCTTTAGTTGGAATGATTAGGGCGCCTCCTAACCTTGCTTTTCAAGAGAAATCTCCTTCCTTCCATGGCTCAACCCTTTTTGGATACCTCCTTTTCTTTCTCCCCAAGTTATGGCTCCTTCTAACTTTGTTTTGAGTATTTCTGGCAGTTAATGGGCGCCTCCTTGAATTCCTCTCCAAGAGAATTTTTTCCCTTTTATAGTTTGGTTCTTTTGGGAAGTCTTAGGCCGCCCCCTTGATTTGTGGACCCCTGGTAGATTTCTCCTCAATTGGCGCATGAAAGAGGGGAGCTGCTATCTGTGGTGTGGGGACCAAAGCCTGCTGGATGGAGATGTGGCGCCCCCTGGACTCAGGCGTATGGCTGGGAGTGTGGCTGGGAGTGTGGCACCCACTTGCTTGGCCTTGGGAGAAAATGTAACACCTCAGGTTGAAACCCTAGTCCACTACTGAGTCAACATGACTCAATAAAATAAAAAATGCAGGTAATACAGACTCAAACTAAAATTGAGTTGATCAAGTCAACCATTATTACAAGCCAAAAACCCTAATTCTTCGGGCAAGGTTAATCAGAGATCCAGATGGAGCTCTGAAGTCTTCTTCTGAGTCTGGTGCCCGCACCACACATCTTTGATAAAACCAAAACTTTTAATAGTTTCATCAAAGCGGATGTTCCAACTCCTGGAAGCTTGCTTTAATCCATAAATGGATTTCTTTAGCTTGCATACTTGATTAGGTTTATTCTTTGAAATAAAACCTTCTGGCTATGACATGTAGACTTCTTCCTCAAGGAAACCATTGAGGAATGTACTCTTCACATCCATCTGCCAGATCTCATAATCGTGGTATGCTGCTATAGCAAGTAAAATCTGAATTGATTTGAGCATGGCAACAGGTGAGAATGTTTCATCATAATCAATTCCCTGTTTTTGTCTAAAACCTTTAGCCACTAATCTGGCTTTATAGGTTTTAACTTGGCCATCAGCCCCAATCTTTTTCTTATAGACCCATTTGCACCCAATAGGATTAACACCCTCTGGTGCATCGACCAAAGACCATACTTGGTTTACATACATAGAGTCTATTTCAGATTCCATGGCTTCTTGCCATTTATCTGAATCAGTGCTCAAGATAGCTTCCGTATAGGTCAGATGTTCATCATTTTGAATGACTTGGGCTTCATTATTTTCAATAATAAACCCATACCTCTCAGGTGCCCGTGGCACTCTATCAGACCTACGGGGAGGAGTTTTGTGTTCTGGTTCTGTCCTAACTATATGTTCTAATGGTTGAGAATTGTCTATCTGTGTTTCTTGTACTTCTCCAAGTCAACAGTTCTACCATTGCCCTTTTCTAAAATGAACTCCTTTTCTAGAAAAGTGGCATGCCTGCTGAAAAAAATCTTTTATTCAGTAGAATGGTAGAACAGATATCCTCTACCCTCTCTAGGATATCCTACAAATAGACATTTATCCACTCTAGGTTCTAACTTATGTCCAAAATTTCTTTTAACATAAGCTGGACATCCCCATACCTTAAAATATTTAAGATATGGTTTCTTTCCACTCCAAATTTCATATGGAGTACTATCAACGGATTTAGAAGGTACCTTGTTCATAATGTAAACAGCAGTTTCTAGGGCATGACCCCAGAAGGAAATGGGTAAATTTGTGAAGCACATCATGGATCGTACCATATCTAATAAGGTATGATTCCTCCTTTCAGCTATACCATTTAGCTGTGGTGTATAAGGAGGAGTCCATTCAGAAAGAATT
Organism: Areca catechu; assembly: GCA_021397845.1. Classification (NCBI taxonomy): domain Eukaryota; kingdom Viridiplantae; phylum Streptophyta; class Magnoliopsida; order Arecales; family Arecaceae; genus Areca; species Areca catechu. The sequence continues at coordinate 180,478,762 of CM038039.1, read as the reverse complement.
CCATTAACTTTAAGATAGTCTAAAAACTTCGTGGATAAGTATTCTCCTCCTCGATCAGAACAAAGAACTTTAATACTTTTCCCGGTTTATTTTTCGACCATACTTTGATACTCCTTAAATTTATCAAAGGCTTCAGATTTATGTTTCATAAGATACACACATCCGAACCTAGATAAATCATCTGTAAAAGTGATAAAATATGAGTATCCACCTCTGGCCTGAGTTGTCATTGGACTACATACATCAGTATGTATAAGTCCTAATAACTCAGTTGACCTTTCTCCATGTCCGGTAAATGGAGTCTTGGTCCTCTTACCATGAGACATGATTCACAAGTTCCTAATCATTCAAACTCATAAGGATCAAAGAATTTTTCCTTATATAACTTGCTTATCCTAGACTCATTAACATGACCAAGTCGATGATGCCAAAGTAAAGTATTATTAAAGTCTTTTCTTTTTCTTTTATTATTGACATGAAAAACACTATCATTGGAAGAAAGAGTTAAGAGCCCATTGCTAAATATGCCAGAACAAATAACTTTATTAGACAACATTATCGAGCAACCAGTGCTCGTTACATCCATTACATATCCTTGTTTTAATAACAAAGGAATAGATATAATGTTCTTAATAATCTTTGGAATATAGTAACAATTTTCTAACTCCAAGATCTTCCCTGAAGGCAACTTCAGAATATAGGTCCCTATAGCTTCTGCTTGGATGATATCACCACCAGCACCGTAGAGATTGAAGTCGCCTTCCTTCAATACTTTAAGCTTGTGGAGGTCCTGCAAAGATTTGCATATATGGTAACCACAAGCGGTATCCAATACCCAAGTATTTGATATAGACGAATTTAATGTCAATATAGTATGTATCTCATACATACCTTTTGGTGCATCTGCCGCACTAGGCTTCACAGCTGCAAGGTAAGCCTTGCAATTCCTTTTCCAATGTCTCGCTTTGCCACAAAAGAAACAGGTTGACTGATTTGAGTCCTTCTTTCCTTTCTTGTTCTTATTGATGCCACCCTTAGGGTTTATCCTCCTATTAAAACCTTTTTTGCCTGAATTCTTCTTATTGGTCTTATCAACAAGAAGAAGTGGAGCCTTTTCTTTCTTAACGTGGTTTTCTGCTATTTTTAACATATTTAACAGCTCAGGCAAGGAAGTGTTCAGTTTGTTCATGTGATAATTCAAGACAAATTGAGAAAATGACTCCGGGAGTGATTGCAGGATTAAATCCTGATTCAGCTCCCTATCCATAATAAACCCTAATTGACCCAATCTGGTGACTAAGTCAATTACCTTCAGAACATGATCCTGAACGGATGTTCCCTCTGTCATCCTAGCACAGAATAACTGCTTAGATATTTCGTATCTAGCAGTTCTGCTTTGTTCTCCATAAAGCTGTTTTAAATTGAGCATTATGGATTGAGTATCTATGCTTTCATGCTGCCTCTGTAACTCATTGGTCATAGAGGCCAGTATGATATAATTGATAGTGAGGGAGTCATTCTGCCACATTTTGTATGTGGCCATATCTTCCTGTGTGGCATCATCCCCTAGTGGATTAAGGCTAGGGGTATCAAGAATATAAGAAAGTTTTTCTGAACTCAGTACAATCTTTAAGTTTCTCAACCAGTCCACATAGTTTGGACCAGTCAGTTTGTTGGTATCTAAGATACTTCGCAGTGATAATGAAGATGCCATTTATCTACATTTAATAAAGAACAATACATAAGCAAACAACCATGAAATGACTTACATAATTAAATTAGGTCTTCAATTTAATTATGTCTCCCACTATTTTATCAAAAATCATAGCCCTCACTATGATAATCAAGAAAAAACCCTGATCGATTTTTCTTAGTGAGATTGAGATCCTAATAACTTATAAAAGATCTTGCAGAAAACACAACAAATCTTTTATAAGCTCAAAGGTAGGAAACTCTTCCAATTATATCTCATATAATTCTCAAAAAGTAACTTGGCCTCTAGAACATTATAAGTCTTGCAGAAAACACAACAAACCATAATGTTCTAGTTAAGTCAAGACCCTTTCATTTTAATACAGTCAGTACTCAAATATAATGCCCTTGCAGATAACACAACAAAGCATTATACTGAATATACTATAAGCATATCTATGCACTAGACTAATATTATGTCAATCACCATATTAGGTCTTGTAGATAACACAATAAACCTAATGTGGTTCATAACACAATAATGATCCAGCATGAAGGAAGGCCAATATATAGTATTTTTAACACTAAGCATTTTAGTCAAGATTTAAATATAATCAAATCGGCCAGGAAAGTGGAAGAGATGTGGGAGTCCCCCCGTTGCTTTCCTAGACATCAATAAAAATTGGCCAGGTCAGTCAATGGAACCAATTAAAAACCACGATTCTCTTTACCTTCCCAGAACCACCTTTCTAGACACCGAATGATCAATTGTTCATCATGACTAGTGATGCTTATTAGTTAAATATACTATTACTTAATATAATTTTAAGAAGAGGGCTTTATAAAATTGCCAGCACATTCTTATAGAACATATCACAATCATATCACTCTGATAAACAAATATGTGCTAAGTGTGTCATCATACTAGGACAACCATTTACCACATAATGGATCCACCATTATGCCAGGGCAACCTTATTTCAGTATGATGACTTCAAAACTAATCATATCTCTATAATAATTAGGGTTTGAGTGAAAAACCCTAACTAGTGGCATACACCAAAACATATATGCAACAAAAATATGCTAAGTGTTATAGCATATTAGGACTTAAAAAACCCTAATATGTAACACACAAAATATCATAGATCATAGTCCTAATTAAGGTGGCTCTGATACCACTGTTGGGTTCCGGTGCAACGCAGCGGAAGTGTAATTTCAAAAATGAAACTAATTTCATACCAAAAACCCTAAAACAGGAACTCCTTAAATAAGACTAGATCATATGACAAACGTATCTATGTAAATTAGGATTAGGGTACCAACCTGTAATCGCTAATTCCAACAAAATTTGATGTTGAAGAGGCTAATTGATTTCACCAGGCGTCCATGTGTCCGCCCTCCGATGGTGATCCACACAGAGCAATGATCAAGAAAACTCTATCTTTTTTTCAATGGTTCCTTCTATTGAGTTCTTCTTCCTAGAACTCAATTGCTTGGACTATGGCTTGAATTCTTCCACACAAGAGCTTGCCTCCCTTTCCTTGACCTCTTCTCCTCCTTCCACTAAGACCTTGGCCCTTTAGACACCCTTGTCTTGAAGAAAAGACCTTGTCCTAAGAGGACATAGGCTTGTCTTAAGTTGGAGGAAAAATTAAGACAATGATGTCTTAATGTAAGAAAGAAAGGAATAAATCAGAACTCCTTTCTTTCCTTTACCGTCGGAGACTTTTACTCTTATTCTTGTTCAGTAGCAGAGTTTCGATAAAGGTGTACTCTGTAAAGGAAACAGTGCAAGAGCAAGAAAAGAATAAAAGATTCTTTAGGAGAGGAAGAAGGAATAAAAGAAAAAACATTACTCGAGTTCTGATCTTTCCTGCCCCTTAAATAGTTTTCAGAGAAGTGCCTTCAAAACTCTCCGTAAACTCCTTCTCACGCCCTTCTCAATTTCTCACGCCCCATCCTCCCATCTCATGGCCTTCCAGATTAAATCCCATGGCTTTTCTTAAAGGAAAAACCGTGGTGTTTTAAAAGGAAAGGGGTCGCGACTTTTCATCTCCGAAGAGATGTTATTTCGCGCGCCCAGGAGGAAACAGCGACTTTTGTCTTTCTTAAAAAACTTCCACCCATTGGATTCCCATCCAAGGGGGGACAAGTGGAGCGCTGATTTTAAGAAAAGAAGGCCACCCCCCCATCTTAATTCATCGGAGAATTAAGTGGGGCGCGCCAAGAGTCCATGCACCATGGACTCTTCCAAATGGCGCGCCAAGAGTCCATAAGCGCATGGACTCTTGGCATTTGGCATGAAAAATAAAAAGGGGCGGGTGGGGAGGCTAGCCTAGTTACATGGCTAGCCAATAGGGTTAGCCATAATCCCTATTTTCATAATTAAGGTCTAATTAGGTCCAATTAGAATCCAAATTGAACCAATCCAGAACCCTAATTTGAATTCGATTCGAATAAAAGCTAGGGTTTGCAACACCTGCTAGAGTGTTATCCTGCAAAGATGATTTAATCACAAATTAAACTCTTGATCAATCCTCTTAAGTGTGTGACCCATTGGGTTCCACATCTAGCCAGCAGTGGGATCGAATACAAGTTGACCGAATTTGATTAGAACTCTTTCTAATCGATTTAGGTCAAACTGGGCTTACCCGATTTGATCAATTAGGACTCTTCCTAATAAGTGATCTTTGAATTTGATTAACCCACAAGACAAGATTGACGTCTAGCAACGTGTCATGTCTACCCGAAAGATATGGAAATTCTGGTGAAATACCAAAATTACCCTTCAGTAGAGAGTTACCGTACAATTAAATCTTTCGATCAGCCTGCACCCAAAATATAACTATGGATATGGATATATGTCAAATCCATTATTATATTTATTTCTAGCCCAATCTTATATTGATGATTCAATTATCTTGATATTAGAAATCATCTCTAATATCTTTACTTTGATCAAAGATTCCATGAATCATCATCCGATTGTTAACTAGCTGGATGCAATCTCCTCTTACCAAGAGTGATCGATTCCTTATTGACCTACTCATTACCTTCATATCCAATTCACCATTCCCAGTATCAATCCTGTGCATGACTCAGTGTCATGATTAGGATTGAACCAAAGCATGGGTTCTTGTACATAAGGTACTTATGGCAATCTCAGGTCAAAGGATTACTTGTACCACTCCCACTATGAGAACCTTCTATTGACATGTAGCTAAGACTCCATTAGATGTTCTCAAGTTGGATCATATCAGTGAACTCATTCTCCAATGAGCACCCACATCCCAGTATTAGTGTCATACACAAGTGACTGTGAGAGCAGTCACCCTTTCCAGTATACAAGGGATGTGCTAGTCTTACCGGAAAACCCTGATCCCCTACTTAGGATTCCTTTGACTAGGAATACTTTAGATTAAGGTTTTAAGATTTTAGGTCTCACTGGTATGATCTCATCATAACCCTAAAATCATAGCCCTAATCTATGGGGTTCATCATATAAAACATAGCGTATGATAAAAATAATGCCTTTATTTAGAATATTGTCAATTACAATGGTTTGGGAGATACAACATAGATTGGCTTGTAGGGCATATCCCTTTCAGCAATCAAGATAGGTTTTGGGAGTGAGGTTTTGGAAAAGGGTTCATGCTCTCCTCCTAGTCTTCCTAGAAGAAGAAGATCAGCCAAGGATCCCGAAGAGCTAGCACTCCAAGGGAGTTGATTAGAGTCGAGCCCAGGTGTGGACATCTTGTAGAGGCCAGACGCTTCTGTGACTCGTGCGCCCTCCTCCTCCTCAGAGCTCTTCATAGCTTCTCTCCAGCACTCGCTAAGGTATAGAGTTATGACCTTTATATTTGTGTTGTTTTTGATGTTATATGCATGCTAGGTCTTTATACTAGTTTCTGTTGCGAGCAGATCGATAGATAGTTTAGATCTACCTACCGAGCCTTCCACTATGCATGTCTTAAAAATGTTTTAAAATACATATTCTCTGCCCTATTTTTTCTTGCATAATGTATGCTAGGTGTAGGTATTTTTCACCTTCATTTCCATTCCAAAGCTCGAAGAGGATTGGGATGAAAATGACATTAAGCAATCCGAGATCAATGCCAAGGCAATGAATCTCCTTTATTGTGCATTAGATCCTAGTGAATTCAATAGGATATCTACATGTACCTCTGCTAAAGAAATATGGGACACACTTGAAGTTACCCATGAGGGTACTGATCAAGTGAAAAACACAAAGGTGAACATGTTAGTGCATACTTATGAAATGTTCCGAATGGAACCTAATGAGTCAATCACTGACATCTACCCTAGATTTACAAATATTTTAAATGGAATGAGAAGTCTAGGAAAAGTAATGTCTAATGCTGATCTTGTGAATAAAATTCTCAGGTCACTTCCAATATTGTGGGACCCGAAGGTGACCGTAATTCAAGAAGCAAAGGACATTGACAAGCTACCTTTAGACCAGCTGGTTGGATCGCTCATGACTTATAAGTTGAATTTGAAACAAAAGTCAATGGACATGGATAAAAAGAAAAAGGAGATTGCTTTCAAATCAAACATACAAGAAGATTCCTCAATAGATGAGTCCGAAGAAGAAGAGGAAGATGAAGGTGAAGAAGCCCTCCTTGCAAGAAAATTCAAAAGATTCATGAAGAGGAGGAAGTTTCCTTACAAAAAGATGTTTCAATCAAAAGAAAAAGGAAAAGAGAAAGAGAAAGAAAAGGAGAAGGAAATACCAACATGCTTCGAGTGCAAGAAGTCGGGTCACTACAAGTTTGATTGCCCTCTCCTCAAGAAGTCAAAGAAGAAATTAAGAAACAAAGCAATGATAGCCACCTGGAGTGACAGTGAAGACTCCAGTTCTGAAGAAGAGCAGATAGAAGTTGCAAATCTCTATTTAATAGCACATCAAGAGCAAGATGAGGTGTGTCTTGTAACCAAGGAAAATAAAAGACTTTGGTATCTTGATAGTGGTTGCTCAAGGCACATGATGGGAGATGTAAAGCAATTCACTTTTCTTGAAGCATTGAATGGAGGAAGTGTGACCTTTGGGGATAATGGTAAAGAAAAAATCATTGGTATTGATAAGGTTCACATAACTCCTTCTAGTTATACTAGTGATGTACTTCTAGTTGATGGTTTGAAGCATAATCTTTTAAGCATTAGTCAATTTTGCGATAAAGATTTTCAAGTTGTTTTTAAATCATCTTATTGCATGATTGCTAATCTGGATATAAATGGAATATAATTCATTAGAAAAATGCATGGTAATGTTTATTTGGTAGATTTGGATGATCTATCTTTGTCTAATGGAGAATGCCTTATTGCATTGAATTCTGCAAAAGATGAGACTAGTTGACTTTGGCATAGAAGATTAGGGCATACTAGTATGTATCTACATTCAAAACTTTGCAAAAAGAATTTAGTTAGAGATTTACCTAAATTTTGTTTTGAAAAAGATAGAGTTTGCCAAGCATGTCAATTTGGAAAACAAGTTAAAACCTCTTTCAAACCAAAAGGTTTTGTAACTACTAGTAGACCACTAGAGCTACTTCATATGGATATCTTTGGACCAACTAGAACATCAAGTCTAGGAGGCAAGAGATATGGATTAGTCATAGTGGATGATTTTTCGAGATTTACATGGGTTTTCTTTCTAGCACATAGAGATGAATCATTTTCTGCTTTTATAAAGTTTTATTGAAAAGTCTCAAATGAAAAAGGTGTTTCAGTTGTTTGTATTCGCAGTAATCATGGAACTGAATTTGAAAATCAAGATTTCAAAAACTTTTGTAATGAAAAAGGAATTGAACATTATTTTTCTGCACCTAGGACACCTCAGCAGAATGGGATAGTAGAAAGAAAAAATTATACTTTAGAAGAAATGGCATGCATTATACTTTGTGAAAATGATTTACCAAGATATTTTTGGGCTGAAAATATTAATACTGCATGTTACATTTTGAATCGAGTTTTAATTTGCCCTATTTTGAAGAAAACTCCTTACGAACTTTGCAATCAAAGAAAACCAACTTTAAAGTATTTTCGAGTTTTTGATTGCAAATACTTTATTTTAAACAATGGAAAAGATAATCTTGGAACATTTGAAGCCAAGTATGATGAAGGTATCTTTTTAGGATACTCCATATCAAGCAGGGCATAAAGAGTTTTCAATAAAATAACCTTGGTTGTAGAAGAGTCGGTGCACGTTGTTTTTGACGAATCTACTAACAAATCCTCCAGAAAAGAGGATACATCTGATGAATGTGCAGGTGCTAACAAGCTTCAAAAGTTGACACTGAATGATCAACCCCAGCCAAGTGAAGAAGATCAAGACAAGAATGAGAAAGGTGATGACACTCCAAAGCACCAAGATCTATCTAAGGAGTGGAGGTATTCTCATGGACATCCTAAGAAATTAATTCTAGGTGATCCATCTAAAGGGGTAATAACTCGAGCCTCAATTAGAAATGAATGCGATTATATAGCGTTTGTATCTCAAGTAGAGCCTAAATGTTTTGAAGAAGCTGAAAAAGATCCTAACTGGATTAATGCCATGCAAGATGAACTAATTCAGTTTGATAGAAATAATGTGTGGACATTAATAGAAAGACCATCTAATATTTCTATTATTGGCACTAAATGGGTATTTACGAATAAATTAAATAAAAATGGAATTATTGTTAGAAATAAAGCTATGCTAGTTGCTAAAGGCTACAACCAGTAGGAAGGGATTGATTTTGATGAAACTTTTGCTCATGTTGCTAGACTTGAAGCAATTAGACTATTATTAATATTTGCTTATTTTATAAACTTTAAACTATTTCAAATGGATGTTAAGAGTGCTTTTCTAAATGGTTTTATAACAGAAAAAGATTTTATTGAACAACCACCGGATTTGAAAATCATGCACATCCTGATCATGTTTTTAAATTGCACAAAGCACTTTATGGATTGAAGCAAGCACCTAGAGCCTGGTATGAGAGACTCAGCAAATTTTTAATTGAAAATGAATTTTCTAGAGGCCATGTTGACAAATCATTATTTTTGAAAAAGAAAGATAGTGATTTATTAGTAGTATAAATATATGTTGATGATATCATTTTCAGTGCTACTAATGAAATTCTTTGTCAAGAGTTTGCTAAGCTAATGCAGGGTGAGTTCGAGATGAGCATGATGGGAGAACTTAATTTCTTTCTCGGACTCCAGATCAAGCAAACTACAGATGAAATCTTCATCAACCAAGCTAAGTATACAAGAGAGATTATAAAGAAGTTTGGGATGGAGACTACTAAAGCAATAGGTACGCCTATGAGCCCCTCTTATAGACTTGATAAGGATGAGCATGATAAATCAGTAGATCAAAAGTTATACAGAGGTATGATTGGCTCTTTACTGTACTTAACTGTTAGTAGACCAGATATAATGTTCAGTGTATGCATGTGTGCTAGATATCAGTCTGAACCTAAAGAATCATATCTGATGGCTGTTAAGCGCATTATTAGATATCTATCTGGTACTATTGATATTGGTTTATGGTATTCTAAAGATTCATCTACTGAATTAATTGGATATTCTGATGTTGATTTTGCTGATTGTAAATTGGATAGAAAGAGTACTAGTGGTACTTGCCAATTTCTTGGAGTTAACTTAATCTCAAGGTTTAGCAAGAAACAAACTTCAGTTGCACTATCCAAAGCTGAGGCTGAGTATATTACAGCAAAAATTTGTTGTATTCAAATCTTGTGGATTAAGCAACAACTTGAAGATTTTGGAATCAAGTTAGCTAGTACACCTATAAAATGTGATAATACCAGTGCTATTTGCTTGACAAAAAATCCTGTTCAATATTCTATGATTAAACATATTGAAATTAAACATCATTTTATTAGAGATCATGTTGAAAATAATGATGTCGTGCTTGAATTTATTAGTACTGATTTTCAATTAGCTGATATATTAACTAAACCTCTTCTGGAAGATCGGTTTTGTATGATTAGAAGAGAGCTCGGGATCATTAATCTTTTTGATTAAATTTTTTCCTATCCTTGACTCAAATCAATCATATTTGACATCAATTATGCTCCATCTCTGCTAATTTTGTTGAATTTCATTGAATTATGCTTGATTTTGATCAACACTTCAATCTCTTATTTTTTTAGTTTTTAAGTCGATGTGTCGACACATTGATGTGTCGACACCTGAATGTGTCGACACATTCATGAGTCGACACATGAACGGTAGCAGACCGAGAATAAGGGCATTCTGAAACATTTTTTTCCTCATTTCTTCATCTCTCTCAAGCCGACACATGACCTAAGGTATTCCTCACTCCTCCTTCCCTCTATTTTGTGATTTAAACCCGTTGATTCTTCGATTAGGACAGTTTCCTGTTCGGATTTTGCTACATTTCGGCTTCCATTTGCATCTTGAGCCTTAGAAACCCTAGGTTTTCACCCAAATCTTGCCCAAATTATTATTCTAAGCAATGGGATTCTAAAAGCAAGTAGTCCATCGACCTCATCAGTCAAATCACGAAGAAGAACGAAGAATGAAGGCTAGACATGAGGCTAGAGCTCCTAATCCGCCTACACGACCTCTTTTCCCAGCTTCTAGCTGGATGAGTTTGAAGACCGTCGTCGGAGGATGATGTGTAGACTTCAGTTTCGTCGACCAGCAGCACTTCAAGATCGAATAGTGGATTCGAGAGGCTGGTTTGACATCATTTTGTTCACTGAGCAAGAGATTTTATTTCGAGCTTATTCGAGAGTTTTATGGATCACTTACCTGTGGATATGATGGATGGATGGCATAGGTGAGAGGCCCAGGATATCCCAGTTTCATCAGAGACATTGAGCAGAGTTTGGGACATTCCGATGACTGGTTCAATGGTGGACAGCATGATGGACAGAGTGAGTGGACTCGAGTGTATCTTTGAGTCTGATATATTGCCTGAGGGAGCGACCGTACCCATATCCCGACTATCAGCAAAGATGAGATTGTTGCACCATATTGTCACCCAGATACTTCTGCCGAAGATCGGACACTTCGATTACATCACTAAGCAGGAGTTGCTAGTGATGGTCTCATTAGTTTAGCACACACCCGTTTGCCTTCCAGTGCTTATGGTTCACCAGATGACGGAGGCGTCGATGAGTCAGCAACTCTGCCTGCCCTATGTAATGGGGTTGACTGTTCTGTTCAAGGAGTACGGTGTCAGCTTTGAGGACGAGCCCTTTCGCATGCTACTTCATACTGATGTGTATGACATCAGGTCATTACACCGGATGGGTTATCATCTATTTCAAGGCTAGTGGAGATGTTGGATATCTGGTCAGGCCGAGGACAGAGCTGATGATGATGATGCTATAGAGATTGAAGAGCGCATTCTCTCCGGTGAGGTAGGACCTAGCGAGAGTCAGCCTGAGACCGCAGCACAGCGAGAGGTTGCATCTTAGTTTGATCCTACCACTTCAGCACTGCCTCAGCCAGTTCAGATAGAGACTTAGAGTGTTTCTGATAGCTTATTGGATAGAGTCAGATGCATTGAGATTGACACTCCTTTCATTAATTTGTTGATTACAGACTTACTAATTCATTCTTCAGCTGATACATCTATCTTTGATACACCTATCATATTGTCAGCTGATACGCTTATTTTTGACACACCCATTGTTGATACTCCTACTATTCACACATCATCACTTATCCGAGAGCTTGGTTTTTACACACTTGGCTTTCAGTATCTTGACTCTGATCCTTTCTTTGATTGTATGCCACTTTTGGTACTCACTGAGACTGTCGAACCAATCAGTTCCATTCCTGTGGAGGACATTGCTTAGACCTCCACTGCTCCAGCCAGAGGTCAGACGTATGCTCGACGCAGAGGATGTGGTCGTCGTATCCCTCCATGACCGACCAGGACCAGACTTTGAGATCTTAGATCGATGTAACCTCGAGCTCGATCTTTTGCTGATACAGGATCGATTGAGATCGGATCATCTTCTTCTGATGATGATGAGGATTAGGATATTTATGTATTTTTAGATAGTTTACTTTTATGCATCTATTGATGTTTTATCTTTTGTTGTACAAATTCTGACTTGAAATGAGATATCATGTTGTACTTCATATTTGTGACTTTAAATGAATGAATGATTTAAATTTTTTTGGTATTTCATTATCTTTATGAATTATCTTTATGAATGAATGAAGATTTTACATTGCACTTCATTATTATATCTTAAATCTATTGCCTTCCTATCTTTGTAAAGATAACAAAAAGGGGGAGTAATAAGATTAAAGTATAAATGCAAAGTATATTTGTGATGTGTAAAGGGTAAATAAGAGTATTTAAAAATTATTTTGAAAACTTGAATTGAAAAGTGTTTACAAATTTCTTATGAAAGGGGGAGCAATATTTTGTTTTCATTGAAAATCCTTTTTAAAGTGAATTTCATCTTAAAATCCCTCTTTAAGTGTTTCAAAAGATATTTACAAACTATTTTATGGATCATCAATTCAGGGGGAGCTTTACTTATTGCTGAATTCTCTTATAGAGCATCACGATACATGAGTCTGTCTCATATATATCCCAAAAGTTCTGATACTCTCAATCATTACAACTTGCTTTGATACTCTTAAATCATTATATCATTCTTATTCTGATACATCTTGTCGATATTGAAAATTACCTTGATACATCTATTGCATTTAGCTTTATGCACTTTGATAAATTCTTTTAAAAGCTTTTTATGCAATTTATACTTAAAGATTTTGTCATCATCAAAAAGGGGGAGATTGTTGACTTCGTTACTGATTTTGATGATAAGCAAAATTGTTAAGTATAAGTTGAGTACTAATGATTTCCTTAAGATATATATATTTTTTATTATTATTGACAAAGGTGCTCACAAATTTGAAGAAGTTTGTTTGATTGAAGTAAGCCAAGTTTGAATGAAAAGATCTGCTCAAAAGGACCTGGATAGTCAAAGATTGCTTGAATGGTCAATTGAGTGAAGTACAAATCTGATTCAGCACAAGTTCAGTCATTTCTGTGAAGACTTCAGTGAGGTGTCGACTCAAAGTATCGACACATGGAAGTGAAGTATCGACTCAATCTAGTATGCAAAGAATGTTTCAAATGGCATGGCTAAAGTGTCAACACATGGACCTGAAGTGTCAACTCAAGGTATCGACACATGGATCAGCTCAATGCCTGAAATTTTCAAGCCACAGAACTTGCTGAAAATGAAGAAATACAAAGTGTCGACACATGGAAGCAAAGTGTCGACTTACTTGAGGAAGTGTTGACATATCTGAGATTTCCAGAGAACCAGATTAAAGATTTTTGAACTGGGTGTCAACTCAAGAAGTTCAAGTGTCGACCTAAAGTGTCGACTCATAGTCTGATGTGTCGACACATGGAGTTCTGGGAACAATAACGGCTAGTTTTTCAAATGCAGAACTCGATCCTTTTGCCCTCCAACAGCTAGTTTTTCAAGTCTAACGGCTACAAAATGGATTCGAGGCCTTGGAAAGGTATTTATATGCTCCAAATCAAATCAAAAGGGTAACTATTGTGAACCATTCATAACTATTCATAACTATTTGATGAGAATGAAATAAGAGCATTCAAGAGAGAAGAAAAAAGAGCTTTAACTCCTATTCATTGAAGATTCAACCACTCTCAAGCAAAAGCAAGCCTCCAAGCATTCAAGAGCCTTTAAGAGCATTGAAGATCATCCATTCTTGAGCATTCAAGAGACTTCAACAAGTTCAAAGCACCTCTACATCGAGCTTCAAAGAGATACCCGCTTTTGTTTAGAAAGCTTATATTATTTCTCTACTTCAAAACTTTCTTTGTTATAAGGATTCTTGGTTAGCCTAGTGTAAAACCAAGGGAGGTTATTGGTGAGCCTTAGAAAACCATTTAGGTTCTTGGTTAGCCTAAAAAACCAAGGGAGGTTGGTGGTGAGCCTTAAAACCATTTAGGTTCTTGGTTAGCTCGTAAAACCAAGTTGGGTTTTTGATTAGTGAGCCCAGAAAACTAATCAACTGTAACCTGTGTGATTATAGTGAATTCTCAAGGGGATCTTGGGGAGTGGATGTAGGTGCATTGGATAGCACTGAACCACTATATTTCTTGGTCTTTATGGTTGATTGATCTCTCTACTTACTTTTCATTTATTGCACTTTATTTTCGCTACACTTTTATTTAAGAGCATTGCATTTGATTTCTTTGTACCTTAATTGATTGTTGGATTCGATTGCATATCATTGCATTGCATCAAGTAAAAAATTTTTTAGAGACCCAATTCACTCTACCTCTTGGGCTGCTTATTGGGTAACACAGCACCTCAAGCTCGGAAACTTCTAAAGCCCGGCACCTGCTGCTAACTCATAGTCCGAAGATGTCAGTGGGACACTCCAGAAATCTTGCCGTCTACTGCCTGAATCACAACTCAGCACCTCAAGCCCGAAAACTCCTGAAGCCTAGCACCTGTTGCTGACTCACAGTCCGGAGATGTCAGCGGGACACTCGAGAATTTTTCCCATCTATCGCCTGACTTATAGCTCAGCACCTCAAGCCCGAAAAAACTTGAAGCCCGGCACCTGCTGCTGACTCACAATTTGGATATGTCAGTAGGATACTCCAGAAGTTCCACCATCTATCGCCTGACTCACAGCTCAGCACCTCAAGCCCGAAAACTCTTAAAGCCCAGCACTTGCTGCTGATTCACAGTCCGAAGATGTCAACGAGATACTTCAAAATTTTCACCATCTACCGCCTGACTCACAATTCAGCACCTCAAGCCGAAAACTCCTGAAACTCGGCACTTGCTACTGACTCACAGTCTGGAGATGTTAGCGAGACACTCTAGAAGTTTTGCCATCTACTGCCTAACTCACAGCAAAGCACCTCAAGCCCGAAAACTCTTGAAGCCCTGCACCTGCTACTGACTCACAGTCTAAAGATGTCAGTAGGACACTCTAGAACATTTTCCATCTATCGCCTGACTCACAACTTAGCACCTCAAGCCTGGAAACTCTTGAAGCCCGGCACATGCTACTGACTCACAATCTAGAGATGTCAACGAGACACTCTAGAAGTTCCACCATCTATAGCCTGACTCATAGCTCAGCACCTCAAGCCTGAAAACTCTTGAAGCCCAGCACCTGCTATTAACTCACAGTCTAGAGATGTCAGCGGGACACTCTAAAAGTTTCACCATCTATTGCCCGACTCATAGCACAGCACCTCAAGCTCGAAAACATCTAAAGCCCATCACCTCACAGTCACCTAGCGGGTTCGATGAGTGCAACCTCTGAGCATGACCTCGCCATGCACACCTGGAGCCGGTTCCAACCGAGGTCAAATAGACCTCTCCTAGTGAAGTGCTTGAACCCCTCCAACGACTTCGCCCGTGAGGTGGGAATGACTCAATAAGCTAAGAACTTCATCCTAACCTCCTTGCACGTTCGGGGTTTGGTAGAGAAAGGTCCGGACACTTGGTACTTCAAGGCCAGGCTCCTACACAAGTATATGCACACAGACAGCCAAGAAGTAAGGGAAAGAAGATTGATAAAGTGCAAAGAAATAAAAAAGACACAAGTCAAGATGGCTGAAAAAGAATTTCATTAATATTTAGTGAAGTTGTATGCTATCACTGGGCCTCAACATGACGGGCAGCCCAGATCAGAAGGAAAAAAAAGAAAAATTGCAAGGAACCCCAATGCTATCCAACTGGCTCCTTCCCAGGACGGTGCTCAGATGGGGCATCACCTTCTTGGACCTCTGGCGATGGGGCTTTGTCTTTGGTGACCACCACCGGCGGAGCTGGGTTGGTGGCAGCAGCTGGTTCCTCCATCTCGCCCAAGTCAAAGGTCGGGCTCGCACCTAGAAATCTGAGCCTGTTTACATGCTTGTTTGAGATGAGGCCCTCCATCTTGGATCGGCAGTGCATGAACCCCTTGAGGAAGGAGTCCATCGCCACTTTGTGGAACTCGGCGGTGAACTCCCAGGAGGCCTTGTATCTTGCCATCGCCTCAATGGCCTCCTTCCTGGAGACCTCGGCCTAACGGGCCACCTCGGTGACCTACTTCTTTGCAGCCTCCACTGAGTTGACTGCCATCGCGGCCTTCTCTTTGATGCTTATGGCTTTCTTCTCGGCAATGATGGCCTTCCTCTCGATGGTAGTTTCCTATTCTTTCATTGCCCCCAGTTATGCTCGAAGGGACTGAGCCTGTTCCTTCTCTCGGGTGGCTTCAGCGCCGAGCTCTTTTAGCTTGGCCTCTTTGGCCTTGAGCTCTTCCACTCTGCTCTTGGACCAGCTCCTCTCCTGGTCTAAGGACTCCTTGAGCTCCTTTATGCACCTATCATCACTCACAACCATGCCCCGGAGCTCTTTATTCTTCAAAGTGGCCTCCTAGGCTGCATCGTTCTTCTCCTTCACCTCGGCCTTCAGGGACTCAAGCTCTACTCCTCGCTGCTTGTCCCTCTTAGCCCAGTTTTTGTAATAGTCCCTGATGAGCAATAGTTCAGCACCAAGCTGCACCAAAAAAGACATCAACCATAGAGACAAGGAGAAAGGAATGGGGTAAGGCGAAGGAAAGGAGTACTTACCGAAAAGAGTTGGGGGAAGGTGCTGCTGATAGCATCACCTAGGAGCTTCCCCGCCTTCTCCCGTCGATCACATGACTGGATGGCGAAGTCCATCATGCGCTCAATGAGATTCTGATCCCGAACCAAGGAGGTGTTCGGTGCCAACTTGCAGAGCACCCTGTGGTGGCCCTTCTCCCCCTTATTTGCCGCTGATGCGGAGTCGTCCACTCCTCTGGTTGAGGAAGCATCGGAGGCACGGTGGGAGCTCGGTGCCACTCTAGATGGCATCGCTGACGCCGACTCCACTCTCTCCTACTCTCCTTCCTCTTTGACCTCGACGATCTCAGAGGGAGGAGGCATAATGGGGGCAGCAATAGCGATGGATCTAGCACGGATGATGACCTCAGGCTCTTGGATCGGGGTCAGATCGTGCTGCCTCCATGACTCAGTAGCAAGATCGACAACCCTCCTACTCAGCTCAGGAGCGGGCTCAACCGCCCTCTTGTCCTGCTCAGGGGTGATTTCTGCCCTCCTTCCACTCGGCTTAGCTGGCGCGACAAGTGCAGCCCTCACGCTGCTCTCTTCCTGAGCTCTCATTGAGGGGGACTCACTGACCCCCGCTGGTGGACCCCTCTTCTAGGAGAGTGTGAGGAGGTCATCTAAAGAGAACTTCATGTCTGCATAAGGAAGGGAAATGTTAACTCCGAGCTCGGAAAGACAAAGAGAGAGCACAAAGAGATAAAACTTGAGCCGAACTAACCCAACCCACATATTAGGCTGACCCCGGCTTTGAATAGGTTCTACTCTGATAGCAGAACCTCGAGGGAGGGGATCTGGTCGGCACGAAGCTGGTCATAGATCTCTCGATCAGTCGCATTGACCGTTGAATTCCGGTTAGAGGACCGATCTGGGTCACTCCAAACCCAGTCAACCCCCTCGATTGAGGTGAAGAAATATTTACTCTTCCATCCTTTGATGGAAGAGGAGAGCTCAAATCTGATGTCCTTTGGGCAAGAGGAGATAGACAACCACCCCTCCTCAGAAGGGTGGCGTTTCAGCGTGAAAAAGATCCTGAACAAGAAAAAACAACAACAATCCCATGGAAATGGCAAAGAACTATGAAATAGAAGATTGTCCTGACATCATTAGGAACTAGCTGAGTAGGAACGAGGCGATAATTGCTCAGCATGGAGAGAAAAAAGGGGTGAAAAGAAATCAAAGGCCCCCTAAGAGAGTTTCCTTATAGAGGGTGATTTGGCACAGGCCACTAGAGGTGACCCATTCTCTTAGTCAAGGGATCAAGAGCTGGATGGAGTCCGAGATACCATAGGTCTCCTAGATGGTCGCAAGTTCCTCGACGGTGATCATCGAAGCAACCCCGTCGGGACCTATTAACTAAGAGGGTTCGGGGGTGGGTTCAGGTGGAGGAGGAGATGGAGGGCAGGCCCTAGACTCCCTAATCATGATCCCAGTGGGGTGGGGCCTCCTACTGATCTCGAAGCGCATCTCTTCCTCCTCCTCATCGAAGGAAGAAGGTGGCCTCGGCCAAGAAGGCCCGGCCTCACTTTGGTTGGTCGAAGGACAGAAGTTTGGACCAAAGCGAGACATTCAGAGGAAGAAAATGAAGTCGAAGTGTAGAAAGGAAGAAGGAAATGGACAAGGTCCGGGAAGATTCTAGCCCTAGAAGAAAATTCTACTCGGCCGGGAGAGGGAGAAGGAGACAAACCTGGCTTACTTGGGAAGACAAGGATGGCTGGGGGAGAAGAAGGAGCTCTGGTATGATGGTAGGCATGAAAGATTTGAAAGGAGATGTATTTTAGGAAAATTGCCTTTCCTTTAAAGGTGACCAGATGCCTAACCGTACCGTTACAGCACCACCACCATCGGATCCGTGCCACGAGTAAGTAATCAGCAAGGATGATGCCTTGTTTTGACCGTGGCCACTCTAAATTTTGTTACAGCAATAAGTGCTCCTCGGATATGCCCACGTGGCTCCTTCACATTGGTTTAGAGAACCGCCTCACGAAGCATCGACAATCATGGCCATTATTACACTAGATTTCTGCCTTTCCATGTTAGCACCACATTTACTCCCTTCGTCCCGAGCACCACGCACCAACGGGACTCAAGAGTGGGGGGCAAATGATGTGGTGGGATCGCTAACATGGAACCCATGTCAGACCTTGTCGGATGCCACATCGGATAAAGCTGCCACGTCGAACATCTCTGCCCAGACTCCTTCACCCGGCTGGCTCCCCTCGAGGTTGAGATGCCATGGCCAAAGTCGAGCTCTGCCTCTGCTCGGACTCCTTTGCCCGGCTGGATCTCCTCGAGGTCGAGATGCCATGGCCGAAGTCGAGCTCTGCCTCTGCCCGGACTCCTTCACCCGGCTGGCTCCCCTCGAGGTCGAGATGCTGTGGCCGAAGTCGAGCTCCGCCTCTGCCCGAACTCCTTCATCTGGCTGGCTCCCCTCGAGATCGAGATGCCATGGCCGAAGTCAAGCTCCGCCTTCCTGAGCTCACCCCACCTCGGACGAAGAGACCTACAGCCAAAGGATGTCACCACTTCCTTGGCCGGCGGCGAGCCACCCAAGGACCACAAAGGGGTGCCCGCTTGGCCACAATAACTGCCCCAACTACCACTTTCACTAGAAGGGAAAGGGTCCCCCGATAGAGGCACTGCACTCCCGGCCGACCGTCTGCACCATCTAAAAAATGAAGTTAACCTAGAGGATTCGAACCCAGGGGAGAGGCTGCCCGTCGATCGAGGCTCTGCCAGACTTTCCAAAATGGAGTGACTAGAAGGAATGTCAGAGCGCATGGTGCTATTCCCTATCACGGATGGAGAAAGGCATCTCCCACATGGCACTGGACATCGCCGCATGCGCTTGCAAGTGAGGGGAAGATCCCGAGGTAAGAGGCATGCAACCACCCTAGCTAAAAGGAGTTCCCCAAGGTTCGAACAAGGTAATTCAAGACAAGCGAGCAAGCACACGGGCAAGAGGGGGGCAGCGCATAGGAGAGCAACCAAGAAGCTAAGCCACCAAAGCTACCAGAGACTCGTTGGAAGGGCCTTGATGGACACACCATTCAGCTCGAGTCCTCCTACGCTACCATTTCCCACGCTCTACACTTGACCCATTTTACACTCTCTCGATCCATAAACTTCTACTCCCAGCATGGAGTTGATCTACTATGCTCGACTAGGAGGATCTGTTTCCCTAGATCGTCACTAACTTAAACGTCAAAGTGCCCCCATCGAGATCACCGGCCCGGATCTTCTCTATTTTGCAGGTCTCAGGTGCCTGAGCAGGATCCTGAGTGACAAGGGCGCAGTCCGAGGATGTCATCAGCTACAGGCCACAGTGATCTTTGCGGCAACAATCATCATCTTAAAATAATAAAGTATAAGACAAAACATATGATGAAACAAAATAACTTTTATCATACATGTGTCAAGAAAATTTTATAAAAATGCCCCTGATATATAAAAAATATAATAGGCTTTCAGAGCACTATTCTTTCAATATCCCACTTGATAGGGGACAAAAATGAAATGATGGATGGAGAGTTTAAGCAAGCTAACCAGCAAGCAAACTTGAGTAATTAATTATCAAATAAATAGGCTAAATTAATCCAAGAAAAGAATTTTTATAAGGAGACTAGTTGATCTAAGTTACGATACCTGCAATATAGATCAAGTTCAAAATAAAGATTAGGATCTTCATGGCAAGGAAACCATCACTACTAGGGCAAGTTAACCTTCAAATGATCAGATCTAATAAAGCTTAGGAAGAGTTTTCCTACCAACAATGATGGCTAAGTATTTGATGGAAGAAGAAGCTCTCAACACTCATGGATTTGAGGACTAGAAGGCAAGATTAACACTCCCTACTTTGAGACTTACCTTGGCCTTGATCCATGGCATGGAGACCTTCATCCTTGACTTGGAGACCTGAGAGAACCTACAAATAAACTTAAAATCAGGCATGGAAGAAAATTGGGGTTGGAATGGAAACAAGGAAAAGGGAAGAAGAAGAAAGTGGCCGGTGGCCTTAGTGCTTGGAACTTGAGCTTGGACCAAACTATGGGGTGTTCCACTCTTCACTCCTAATAATGGAACTCTTCTCTCTCAAACACAAACTTAAAAACTCTCACTCTTTCCTTGGATAAGGATCTACACACTCAAATTAGCAAGAACACTCTCACTCCAAACAAGAACACAAGAGAACTAGAACACAAGAGAAATAACCCTTTCACTAATCATCATAGCATAGAATGAATACAAATGAGAGATTTGTGGGCCTATTTATAGGCTCATAAGCTAGGAAATTTCGTCCAAGAGTGGAGGGGAGGGGATAAGGATGGCTTAGTTGTCTCCAACAACTCTTAGGTAAGTGGTTCTAACTAGAAACAAATTGTAGGTAGAAAGTTACAACCACTTTGACATGTGGCATCTAAAAGATCCTAATGTGGCTTCCAAATGCTGATGTGGAGGCTTAGGTGTCATAAGTTGTGGCATCCCACATGTCAAATATTGTTGGGATAGTGGAAGGAATCTTTATGTTTCCCATAAAACTCTTGATGTAGTGTAATTCCTTCTCCCCCAAGGTTGTTTGATGAGTTGTTCCCCCATGTGCTTCAAATCTTGGCATGAATTGGGCTTGGACTTGGTCTTGAATGGTTGGTCTTGGACTTGAAGAGGATGCCCTCCATTATGCTTTGGGCTTGAGCTGAATGAGCTTCTTCCATGTGTTGGCTTATGAGCCAAATCATGCTTCAAGAAAATTTGGCTTATGAACATGCTTCAAGAAAATTAATGGGCTTCTTCCATGTATTGGCTTATGAGCCAAATCATGCTTCTAGAAAATTTGGCTTATGAACATGTTTCAAGAAAATTTGTAACTTGCTTCGAAAACTTTATTGACTATAGCTGCAAAAACAAAGTGAGTTAATCAAAGTATATATATTCTTATTATGGATGTCCCCATCAGTTCTCCCATGATGGAAAGAGCTCGACTGCATCGAGTAGGAATTCATCTAGCTTTGGTAGTACTCTAGGAGGTTAGGATCAATTCTTTGTAAGTCCTCTCGAGTGATCCATGAGTCTTCAGAATCAGGATGTCCTTGCTAGTGAACCAAGTAGCGCTGATAGTCTTTGTTTCAAGTAATGATAATCTTATCATCTAAGATTTGCTTAATCCTATCTCACCGCTTTGGAAATATGGCTGGTGGATACTCAAGGGTTGGCTCACTCTCAAAGGTAGAATCAGGCCCGATTAGTGATGCAGGATGACTCTAAGATTACTAAACATGTAGGAAAAATAGTAAACTAATTTTTTTATATCTTTTTTATAATTTATTTTGCAGGCTAAATTTTTAAAATAAAGTAAGAACTAGCAGAAATAGTAACAATGCAAAGAATCACCATGATCGCAGGCATACTCATGCAAGATAATGAAAGTCAAGACTTGGAAATTGGGAAACTCCCAGTTTAGGATAGTTAATCTTCATTGAATTTGATATCAAGAGAAGGAAAGGATGCTACCAGTCAGAGATTTGAAGAACATTTGATGACTGATTTGGACGGTCCTGGAGGCAAGGAAAGCCTCCTTTGGGGAGGTGAAACATCTCAGGGATCCTGCAAGCATTAGAAGTTAGGCAATAAACAACAAAACAATAGAAAGGAATTTGGATGGAAAGAAGAGAGGGAATCAAGGCTCCAAAGGCTGGCGGCTAGAAGTAGAAGAAGGTTGCTTCTTCTTGGATGCCTGGGGCTCTTTCAACTGGGGCATGGCTGATCTCCTGGGATGTAGATGAAAGCTAGGGTAGAAGGGTTTGGCCAAGCACAAGAGGACTCAAAGCAAAGAACACCAATCACTCAACACTAGAACTTGAAGACAAAATTATTTCAGGGTTTGATTTCATAAGAGAGAAGTGAGTACAAGAGGGGGAGGGGTGGGGTATTTTTAGAGTTCCCATGCTCTCTCCTAACTAGGGTTACACTTACGTTAAGAATAACCTCTCTTTAAAGTATTACAATTCTTCTCCTAGTTAGATTACAAGTCCTTCTCCTAGCTAGGTTAGAATTACAAGTCATAGAACACTTAGGAAAATAAAACCTAACTAGGTTAAGAACTTTGACTAGTCTTTTCTTTTTCTCTTCATGCTTTGACTTGGTCAACTCTAAGGATGCCTAAGGTGGCGTGTTGGGCTTCAAGGAGCAGCAATGGGCTAGCCAAAGGGTGAAGGGCGCATGGGCATGGGCCTTCTAGAAGCTAGGATGGCATGGTAGCCTGGTAGCATAAATATTCCTTGGAATCTTGCTTCTTAAGGGATTGGGCTTGATTTCTCTTGGCTGGGGTGCAGATGTACCTCTAGATTTATGATGTGACCTGGTCTGGAAATATACTCTGGCATCTAAAGGGGAATTTGGGCATCTGGAGAGCATTTAGAGGGCATCTGGGCATCGTGCGGGAATCTTGGACCCTAGGTTGGCATACAAAGTCCAATTGGCCGAAGTAGGGTCTTCTGGCTCCTGGATGAGGCATGGTGGAACTCCATAGTAGGGTATCCTCTTCTCTTGCATAGAATTGAACTCATACTGGACTCATGGCTAAAGTACAGGACTCAAAATATTGACTAGGATTGAAGGTTGAGACAAATCAACTAACCTCAACTTATTACAGGATTCAATCTTAATTGATTACAAAACTTTCAAAACTTTGACACATGACTAAGTAAACCAAATAGGACCCAATAATTTGTATATAATCCTGGTGCCCCCACCAACTAGCTCACTAGGTATCATTATTGGTTCCTTGTACTCTACTAGATCTAAAATGTTGAAAGTGGAACTAATACCAAAGTCAGATGGTAAATCTAGCACATATTAGGTCCAAATTTTTTTATTATTTTGAAAAGGACCTGCACCACGGGCATGTAACTGTTCAGGTTTGGCCTTACCATGACATAGTCTCCTTCCTGAAATTCTTTGGCTCTTTTACATGAGTTAATCACATGCTTGTTAATTTTATTGCTCAAATTTTCTTACTAATCATGCTATGCATATGACTATCGCAATCATGGACACTTATGCATGGGAAGGTCAAATGACATCAAATGGACTTTATTATCTATGAACTAAACTTTATTGTTGAGCTAGGAAACAAAAGTTTCTAATTTCCAATATTCTCCTAAATGACTTTGAAGACATTGGCACACAACTTCAGGTAAGTGGCAGTGAATCTTAATTTAGTTCCTAACATATATCATAAAGTCTTAAAAAAGTAACTATTGAATATTACTAGGACCAGATCAATGGTATGGTGGATGTCCCAGCTTGATGGAATAGGAGAGTGCATGTAACATAGTGGTGAATCAGGCTCAGGGCAATTATCAGGGATTACATTTTCCATCTTCCATCTCTTCCATTTCCATCTTTCAATTCCTACCATCTCTTCACTTCCAATCCTCATGTTAAATTCTTTTGCAGGTTCTACAATTTCTTGGGGTTGATCCTTTGGAATTGGTTCTAGATTTTCTCTGATGGTCAATAACCTATTAAGGATCCTTCATTAATCTCTAGATTTAAATCCTCAACATTGATTAATTCTGGGTCCTCTATTATCTCCTCGAATTGTTCTTCATGGCTTTGTCCCTGAACTTCATTTTCTTCAAGTTGATTATTCCCGTTGTTGATTTCTTTAAGCTGGATAATTATTTTATCTTCAAGCAATTGTTCTTGTTCATACTCATCTATAAGGTTAGACCCAGCTTCATACACTTCTTCCTTAAGTTCTTCAACGGGTTTAGGATCTTCTCTTTCTAGCCCTTCATTTGGACAAGATTTTGATTATATTTCATCTTTAAATTCTTCAATAGGTTTAGGAGATTTCTCCTCTAATTCTTCCATGGATTTAGTCTCTTCTTCATCTTCCTCATAATTATTGAATTCGGCAATATATTTAAACACAGTTTCATCATCTTGTCTCAATTTATACCATTGGGTTGGAAGATTTTGCTTATAAGATTTGTCCAGGTATTTTTCCTTCAGCTTACTCTTCATATCTCTCCAAGTAATTATTTTATCCCCACTATAATAACTTTTATGGTCAACATGTCCCCAATATGACTTAGCATATCGGACTAGCATTAATTTGGCAAATTGACACTTCCTTTCTTCTGACATTTCATCAAACTCAATGTACTAATCCATTTTCTTCTCCCAATTGACATACACCTCAGGGTTTCCATCCAAAGTGGGTGCATAGGGTCGATTACTCCTAAAGACTCTTTCCTCCTTATCTACAAAGCCTTGATAGGGGTATCTAAGTTTATACTAAGGGGTGAGATCATGACAATGGGCTCTTGGATCAATGGGAGGTGATTTAGGATTAGTACAAGTCAAGCAATCTTTTTCGATGTTCCTGATTTGATTTTTCACTTGCCCTAATTGTTTAATTAGGGTATCAAATTTTTCAGTCAAGGTCCTCATAAGGAATTCAAGATTAGGGTCTATGGATAAACCAGACTGAGTGTAGAACTATTGATATAGGGCTTCAAATTAGTTGGGCCAACAATACAAACCTAATTTCTAAGGCTCCTAGACCCAGAAGTTCAAACACAAGACTTAACTAGGTACTACTTAAGAATGTAATTATCCTGTCCACTGGCCAAGTAAGAGGTGGGGTTGCGGGAGGCTCTCCTTGCTTTCACGAGGTCCTAATTAAAAATTGCAAGTCTGCTTTAAGGCGTTTACTATTGGACCTCTAGCCTTAGACAACAATTTCAAGGAATAAGTACAAACTCAAATAATACTGTTTTATCTTGCACTGAACCCGACTTGTGGGTGTCCCTAGTTTTAGGTTCCTACTCAATTTCAATTATGGCTTAGGTCAATGCAAATATGGGTGATTATTTTGGACCAAGGAAAAGTAATGACCTCCTTCCCTTATGTTATGATTGAATGCCCTTAATTGGATTTAGAAATGGATGCAGAAATAATCAACTTGCTAACAAGATATCTATACCAGCTCAAATATGTGATTCAAACCCGAATTTAAAAAAAAAATTATATTCAAAAAATTAAATTTGAAAATTCAGATTTTGAAGTCTGGATTTTAAAAATCAAATTTTAAAATTTAAATCTTAAATTAGAGTTAAAAATTTGCTCTAGAAGTTAGAGTTGTTGCAAGATAGTTTCAGTACTAACAACTTCTAGTCAATTATGTTGCCCAGATATGGTGCCCAAGAGGGGGGGTGAATTGGGTATTTTAAAAATTAAAGCAATATATGTGCTATCAAGTTCAAAAGTGAAGAGTGATAGTGCTCAAGTAATTGTGCAACGGAAGCAATGAAATAAATCGACAATTAAAGAGCGAAAGAAGAGCAATGCAAACACACAAGAAATATAGTGGTTCGGTGACCTAGCACCTACATCCACTCTCCAAGCTCCACTTAGGAATTTCCACTATAATCTTTAGATTACAGCCGACTTGTTTTACCAGGCTCACAAGTCAAAACCTTACACACTTGTTTTGGCTTCGGGCTTACAAGCAACCCTAGTTGGTTTTATCAATTGGCTCACCAACAAACCTCACACTAGTTTCAAATTCTCTTGAAACTAGCTAAAGACAAAAAGGAATATGGATACAATGATAAAACTAAACAAACTCCTTTTGAGCAATAAGAAATTCGTTGTAGCTCTTGATGGAGACTCTTCAAGCCTTTTCCCTTGGAATCTTTGGACCTCACTAAATGCCAAACACTTGAAAGTTGGATTCCTCAAAGATGGAAAGCTTTTGGCTAAGGAATCTCTTGGTTTTCTCACTCTTTTGGCTTGGAATTGATTGAAGGCTTTGTACTTTGACTCTACACTTTTTCACTTTGTCTCCTTGTCTTTTTTGAAGTTTGGTGGAGGTTAAATACCTCATTCATGCTGAAACAACTCCACAAGACCGTTAGAATCAAAAATATGGCCGTTTATGGCCGTTAGAAATCAAATCAGAAGTTCAGAAAAACTAGCCGTTATGCCATGAGTCGACCTCATGAGTCGACCTCTGGATCAAGTGTCGACCTCATGAGTCGACCTCCAGTATATTTTAGGCAAAAATTCAGAATACCATAGTTCTGCCAGGTTTGAATTCTCAGGCTATGAGTCGACCTCTGGTGTCGACCTCTGGACAGGTGTTGACCTCTGGTGGTCGACCTCTGGTGCGTGCCACTGAGATTTTGCAGTGCCGACCATGCTGAACTTTTCTTCTCTTCATGAGTCGACCTCTGGTGGTCGACCTTTGACAAGGTGTCGACCTCTGGGGGTCGACCTCTGATCTGAGTTTTTCTGAAACTCTTTGAGATGTGCGTGCCATGCTTGAGTTTCTTTAAGCCTTTGTTTCTTTTGTCAAATATTTCTTAACAAGAAGGTCCAATATTAGTAATTTGATCTTGTCCAAGGTAGAAGAGCTCTTTTCCAAATCAGGCAAACTTAGTTTCATCATTGTACTCTTGATACTCTTTTGAATAACCTAAGTCCTGAAACTTTATCTTGAGATGAAACATTAGTCCAAACATATACTCAACCTTTTGTTAATCATCAAAACTAAGGAGCCAAAGTCAACAATCTCCCCCTTTTTGATGATGACAAAACCTTGAGTATATATGCAATTAAGTCCTAAAGCAAAATATAGCAATGATAAAAATTTTCAAAGAATCCTTACATGCATGAGTATATTATAAAAATTTTACTTTTCATCTACTTTTTGTGAAACCATTCTCAAGAGTCAAAAAGATTTTACTTTTCATTTACTTCTTTCTTTTTGTGAAAACATTCCCATGATTCAAAAAGATAAGAAATATACAAGCTTTACTCATAAGAATCATATATACTTTACTTACACATAAGAAGGAGTCTCATATATACTTTACTACTCCCCCTTTTTGTCAAGAATCAAAAAGTCCATTTTTGTAGTGAAAGATATATTGAGGAAACTTATGTTCAATTATAATGAAGTATTTAGGTGCATAAAATCCATGCTCCCCCTCAATTTATGCATTCAATATAACACAATATTCTATAGTGATGGTTTACAAAGATAAATGCTAAGAGTTGGTATCAGACAGTAAAATATCACAATATAGATAAAAACAAATGTATTCAGTTACAAAATTGCTTACAAAGTAGGCACAAAACACTGATACATCAAAAGCAAACTAAGTATAACAAGTAAATCTATAAGGCTACTCCTCATCAGAAGGTATATCAAAGGAGACAGGAGCCATGATCCTAGATGAGGATTTTGGAGTCCTATGAGAGGAACTCCGAGTCCTCAGAGAGGGACCAGACCTAGGGGTAGTCCTACGAGATCTATAGGTCCTAGGAAAGGGCTCCACAGGTGTCGTGACAGAGGCAGTAGCTGAAGGAGTAGACGGATCAGTATGCTGAGTAGACTGAGCTGGGGTCTGCCTGCTGACTAGCTCATAAGCTGTGGGATCATCAACATCTGTCTCCGTATGCTCATCTATATCATCCGGAATCCCAGTAATAGTCTCAAATAGTGACTCTGTAGGCTCAGTATCTACTGGCACATCTGTGGCTGGAGGATCTGTACTCGGAAGATCAGTAGAAGGAGGATCAGTAGTAGGGGGTATCTCTGGAATCGTATCTGCAGGTGGAATATCAGAACTACCTGCTCCAGGCTGATATCCATCACTGTCACTGTATCCACTGGAGTCATCACCATCATCATCATCATCATCATCATCATCATGTGGAGGAGATACTGTCGGATCTGCAGTCCCTGATGGCAGTGCTAATCTAAGTAAGATGAGGATCTGTCGGAATCCTGTGTCCATACTAGCTGAGAGAGCACCAATGCGCATATCTGTGTGTATCCGCAGATCATGTAACTCCTGTCATACACCAGTGATCTCTGTCCGGACCTCTGTAATGTGATCAGTCACTCTCTGCTCAAAGTCCGATATCCTCGCTGAAGACCTTCATGGTGTAGCAGAAATAGTAGGTGCTGGAGCTGATGAGGGTGGTGGCGTGAATGGCTCAAGCTCCGCAGTCTCTGACTCCGGTGCTGGGCGAGGAGGTGTACCATGATCAGTAGGCTCTGAAGGCCCTGCCTCAGTAGCTCGGATCTCATCCTCCTCATCTGGCTCCTGGCCAGACTCTCGTCGTACCCAGCGGTCACTAATCAGTCGAAATCCCATCCGATGTAGGGATTTCTCTCCATAAGTATCAGTGTGCTGCAGCTGACTGAAGGGTATCCCGTCAAATGAAACACCATGCTCTCTGAATATCTGAGTCAGTCCCATGCCATATGGCTGAACAAGTCTCCTGTGAGATGCTGCCTCACCCATCTGCTGAAGAATGATCCTGGGAAGGTTGATGGGAGTCCGCTGTCTCAGGGACACCATCAACACCAGCTCACGCTCAGTGATAAAATCGAATCTCCCGCTCTTCGGAATCAAGATACGGGCGATGATATGATGCAGCACTCTCATCTCCAGTGAAAGCTGGTTAGCGGCAACTGTGAAAATTCTGCTAACATCCTCACGCTCTAGGATACATCTGAAGGTGTGCTCTCTGTCGCTGATCGTAGTGGCAGCAGTGCCATTAAGTGGAATCCTCCAGATGCGACTGATGACCTCCGGTGTCACTGGAATCTCGATCCCACGTACTGTAGCAGACCATCCAATGCCATCAGTGGCCATGGATCCATAAAACTCCCTGATGAGGTCTGGGTAGAATCTCTCAGACATCGTACAGAAATGAACCAGACCTGCATCTCTCAGTACATCTCCAATAAAGAAGTGATGCTGATTCCAGAATGGTATATCCACACGCCTCCCACTAGCAATGCTCTTCCGTACAAGGCTGGCTGGCACTGGTGCAGGTGGCTCTGGGGTCGGCTCATGCTCATGTCTGACCTTTCTTCATCGCTCAGTACTACCCTGGCCTTGTTCCAATCTCCTTTTCCTTACTGCCAAGTGCTTTCTCGGACCCATGTGAAAGGAAGAGGGGTAACTTAGGGAGAAATACAATGAGGCAAGGCTAAGAGGAAAGGAGAGGGAAAGAGAGGTTCACGGATTGAGAAAAAAGAGGAGAAGATGAAATGTAGAGATAGGGTTTGTGAGAATGGAGAAAATTGAGAGTAAATGAAGAAAAAGTAAGAAATGGAGGGAAGAAATAAGTGTTTTCAATTGAAAAACAACCGAGATTTGAGGGTAGATAGATGCAAAGGCTTTCGGTTGTCCAAAACCAAGAATATGGTCAAAAAGAGGGTTGATTCCAAGGAAAGCAAGAGGAGAGGAGAGGATTACCCAAAATGATGAGGGAGAAGGGTGGAAATCCACTGTTTAGGGGTTTAGAGAAGTTGGAGGGGGACCACACGAAGGAGAAATGAAAAAAGAATGATGAAAAATGGCTTGCGGACGGGTTTTAAAAAGGCAGATTTCCGTTCAAGTGTCGACCTCTAAAAATTTTCAGGGGTCGACCTCAAGTGTCGACCTCCAAAACATAGGTGTCGACCTCAAGTGTCGACCTCCAAAAATTAAAGTGTCGACCTCCAACAATAAATTACCTAAAATAAAATTCTGTAAAATTTAAAGAGTTGATAAAATTTAGAAAAATAATCTTTAAACACATTTGAGAATTTATAAATCATTTTTGAGGAATTTTGATGAAGATTGAAGAGTTTCAAGCAAAAGGATCAATGACTCCCAGTTCTCTTCTGATCATACAAAATCTATCTTCATTCAATGGTTTTGTGAATATATCAGCCAATTGATAATCAGTACAAATAAATTCTAACAACACATTAGAGTTTTGAACGTGATCTCTTATGAAGTGATGTCTTATTTCAATATGTTTGCTTCTTGAATGTTGTACAGGATTTTTTGTTAAATTGATTGCACTAGTATTATCACATCTTATGGGTGTCTTAGTTAGTTTGATGCCAAAGTCCTCGAGTTGTTGTTTGATCCATAGAATCTGAGCACAACAGCTTCCAGCTGCTATATATTCGGCTTCCGCCATAGATAGAGCAACCGAATTCTGTTTCTTACTGCTCCATGAAATCAAATTGACTCCTAGGAATTGACAAGTTTCACTAGTACTTTTTCGATCAAGTTTACACCCAGCAAAATCAGCATCAGAATATGCAATTAATTCATATGATGACTCTCTAGAGTACCAAAGACCAATTTCGATAGACCCAGATAAGTATCTAAATATACGTTTTACAGCTAAGAGATGTGATTCTTGAGGAGCAGACTGAAAACGTGCACACATACAAACACTAAACATTATATCTGGTCTACTGGCAGTTAGATATAGCAATGAACCAATCATGCCTCTATATAATTTTTGGTCTACTGATTTACCACATTCATCTTTGTCTAATTTACATGAAGAGCTCATAGGGGTACCTATTGGTTTGGTAGTCTCCATCCCAAACTTTTTCAATATCTCCCTTGTGTACTTGGCTTGGTTGATGGAGATCCCCTCTTTGGTTTGCTTAATTTGGAGTCCGAGGAAGAAGTTGAGTTCTCCCATCATGCTCATCTCGAACTCACTCTGCATTAACTTTGCAAATTCTTGACAAAGACATTCGTTAGTAGCACCAAAAATAATATCATCTACATATATTTGTACTACTAAGAGATCATCATTTTTCTTTTTCAAAAATAATGTATTATCTACATTACCTCTAGAGAAATCATTTTTCATCAAAAATGAACTTAATCTATCATACCAAGCTCTAGGAGCTTGCTTTAAACCATACAATGCTTTATACAATTTAAAGACATGATTAGGAAATTCATGATTTTCAAAACCAGGAGGTTGTTCAACATAAACCTCCTCTTCAATAAATCCATTTAAAAAGTCACTCTTTACATCCATTTGAAATAACTTGAAATCCATAAAACAAGCAAAAGCAAGTAAAAGTCTAATTGCTTCTAGCCTAGCAACAGGAGCAAAGGTTTCATCAAAGTCTATCCCTTCTTCCTGGTTGTAGCCTTTAGCAACAAGTCTAGCTTTGTTCCTAGTTACAATACCATGTTCATCAAGTTTATTTCTAAAAACCCATTTTGTGCCAATTACAGAAATATTAAGGGGTCTTTCAGTTAAAGTCCAAACATTATTTCTTTTAAATTGATTTAGTTCATTTTGCATAGCATTAATCCAGTTACAATCTTTTTCAGCTTCTTCTATTGACTTAGGCTCTATCTGAGATACAAAAGCTAAATAATCACAAACATTTCTAATAGAAGAGCGTGTACTTACCCCCTTTGATGGATCACCAATTATTAGCTCTTTAGGGTGTCCGTGTGCATACCTCCATTCCTTAGGTAAAGGTTTTGGTGAAGTTGAATTGATCTCTTGAGTTTGATCTTGGTTCTCTTGATCATCATCTCCTTTGGGCTCATCTTCATTGATTGTCAATTGTTCAAGCTTCTTTGTACCTGTTTCAACATCAATAGAATCTTCTTTTCTAGAAGATTTTTCATTAGATTCATCAAACACTACATGAATTGATTCTTCAACCAGAAGAGTTCTTCTGTTGAAGACCCTGTATGCCTTGCTAGAAGTAGAGTATCCTAAAAAGATACCCTCATCTGACTTGGCATCAAATTTACTGATATTATCTTTGCCATTGTTTAATATGAAACAGCGGCAACTAAATACACGAAAATACTTGAGATTAGGTTTTCGATTTTTCCAAAGCTCATATGGTGTTTTCTTTAAAATAGGTCGAATTAAAATACAATTTAAAATGTAACAGGAAGTATTAATGGCTTCTGCCAAAAAATATCTAGGTAAATCATTTTCGCAAAGCATCGTGCGTGCCATTTCTTCAAGAGTCCTGTTTTTTCTTTCTACCACCCCATTTTGTTAAGGTGTCCTAGGTGCAGAAAAATTATGACTAATACCATTTTCATTACAAAAAACTTCAAAATCATGATTGTCAAATTCAGTTCCATGATCACTACGCAAAGAAATAATAGTGAGATCTTTTTCGTTTGAAACCCTTTTATGAAATTTAACAAAAGCTGAAAATGTTTCATCTTTATGAGCTAAAAACATCACCCAAGTAAATCGTGAGTAATCATCTACAATTACTAGCCCATATTTTTTACCTCCCAAACTAGTTGTTCTGGTTAGTCCAAAGAGGTCCATATGCAATAATTCAAGGGGTCTAGTAGTAGATACTACTCCTTTAGGTTTGAAAGTAGATTTAGTTTGTTTTCCAAATTGACATGCAGCACAAATCTTATCTTTTTCAAATGTGAGTTTTGGCAATTCTTTTACAAGATTCTTTTTGCTTAATTTTGAAATCAACTGCATACTAGCATGCCCTAGCCTACGATGCCAAAGCCAACTAGTTTCACTTGCCTTAGCTTCCTTAGCCACTAGGCATTGACCACTTTCCATGGCTAGATCATCAAGATCAACCATGTAAATGTTTCCATGCCTAAGACCAGTGAACTTGATGCCATCGACATCTAGACTAGATACCATGCACAAAGATGATTCAAAAATTACTTTAAAACCCTTATCACAAAGCTGACTAATGCTAAAAAGATTATGCTTCAAGCCATCAACAAATAATACATTATCTACATAAGCATTAGGGGTGATATGGATTTTACCAATTCCGATGATTTTGCCTTTTCCATTATCACCAAAAGTAACGTTTCCACCATCAATAGCAGCTAGTGATGAGAATTGCTTCACATCCCCAGTCATGTGCCTTGAGCAACCACTATCCAGATACCACATTCTTCTTTTATTTTTGGTTGCAAGGCACACCTGCAAAAAATTGATCAAGTTGAAACTTAGGTACCCAAGTCATCTTGGGTCCTTTAGGGTTAGTCAAATTGGTTCCTTTTGGAACTCAAATCTTTTTAAAGGTATTTAATTTTCTTTTATTACAAACATATGATTTATGACCTAATTTACCACATGCATAGCAGGTAATATTAGAAGATGCAGGTATGAAAAAGTTCTTGTAAAGTTTTTGCTGATT
Organism: Areca catechu; assembly: GCA_021397845.1. NCBI lineage: Eukaryota > Viridiplantae > Streptophyta > Magnoliopsida > Arecales > Arecaceae > Areca > Areca catechu. The sequence goes on along the minus strand of CM038039.1, from coordinate 180,445,406 downwards.
GTGTGGCTTAAATCCAAGTCCAGCTTTGTTAAACACTGCATGTTGACTATTTAAAAGCATATTTAGTTTTTCTGAACTAAAAGTAAACTTTTCTACAAAAGGTTTTATTTTTTCTAACTCTTCCTTGTAATTCTTGTTTTGAAGCAATAGTTCTTTATTTTGTTTTTCAATGTTCTCATTAGTTTTAAGACTTCTATTATTTTCAAAGAATCATTTTCTTTTAAAAGATTATTCTTATCATTTGTTAAAGTCTTTACATGTTCAGTTAATTTCTTGTTTTCTTGAATTAAATTTTCAATTTCAGTTGAAAACTTTTCTGAATTTTTTGTAAGCTCAGAATTTTGCTTTCTTAATTTCTTATTTTTCAATTTTAATTTTTCATATTCAATAACTAAGTCATCAAAAGCATCATGCAATTCATTGAAAGTAAATTCAGTTTCAGGTTCAGAATTTACCTCATTATCTTCATTGGCCATGAAACATAAGTTGGCGACTACCTGCTGCTCTTCTTCACTGCTGGAGTCCTCACTCTCACTCTAGGTAGCCATCATGGCTTTCTTTCTCAACATCCTTCGACTCTTTTTAAGCAAAGGGCAATCCGTTTTGTAATGTCCAGGCTTCTTGCACTCGAAGCAGATGGGTGGATCCCTTTCTTTCTCTTTCTCTTTTTCCTTGTTGTGATCACCTTTTTGTGGCCTTTTCTTATAGAAGCCCTTCTTCTTTCTCATGAATCTTTTGAGTTTTCTTGTAATGAGGGCTGTCTCATCATCATCAGCTTCTTCTTCTGATTCATCACTTGACTCTTCTTTTGTAGTGGACTTGAAGGCTATGGCTTTCTTTTTCTTGTCATTGTCCACTGTCTTCTGCTTTAGTGAAAGCTCGTAAGTCATCAGTGATCCAAGAAGATGCTCGAGAGGTAGAGTATTGACATCCTTGGCTTCTTCTATGGCTGTTACTTTCGCATCCCATGAAGCCGGAAGAGACCTGAGAAGTTTGTTAACCAGTTCACCATTAGATATAATTTTTTCCAAACTCCTCATACCATTTACTATATTGGTAAATCTAGTATACATTTCACTTATACTTTCAGTTGGTTCCATCCTGAACATCTCATACGTGTGAATGAGCATGTTCACCTTTGTGGTCTTCACTTGGTGTGTACCCTCATGGGTAACCTCAAGTGTATCCCAAATTTCTTTGGCGGAAATATAATTTGATATTCTGTTGAATTCACTAGGGTCAAGTGCACAGAATAGCAAATTCATCGCCTTAGCATTTAACTCAGCTCGTTTGATGTCATTGTCATCCCATTCTTCTTCAGATTTTGGGGTGATAATGCCATTAACCAAGTGAGTGGGCTGATGAGGCCCTTTAGTGATTACTCTCCATATATGATAATCTACAGCTTGTAAATAAATACGCATACGAGTTTTCCAGTATGTGTAGTTTGTGCCATTAAAGAAAGGAGGGCGATTTGATGCTTGTCCTTCAACTATACCCATTCCAATTGGGGCGGCCATGATCTTTCACTCAAGATCGTTGGACCTACAAGAGAGTACCGGTGCTCTGATACCACTTGTTGCCCAGATATGGTGCCCAAGAGGGGGGGTGAATTGGGTATTTTAAAAATTAAAGCAATATATGTGCTATCAAGTTCAAAAGTGAAGAGTGATAGTGCTCAAGTAATTGTGCAACGGAAGCAATGAAATAAATCGACAATTAAAGAGCGAAAGAAGAGCAATGCAAACACACAAGAAATATAGTGGTTCGGTGCACCTAGCACCTACATCCACTCCCCAAGCTCCACTTGGGAATTTCCACTATAATCTTTAGATTACAGCCGACTTGTTTTACCAGGCTCACAAGTCAAAACCTTACATATTTGTTTTGGCTTCGGGCTTACAAGCAACCCTAGTTGGTTTTTTCAATTGGCTCACCAACAAACCTCACTCACTTGTTTTGGCTTCGGGCTTACAAGCAACCCTAGTTGGTTTTATCAATTGGCTCACCAACAAACCTCACACTAGTTTCAAATTCCCTTGAAACTAGCTAAAGACAAAAAGGAATATGGATACAATGAATAAAACTAAACAAACTCATTTTGAGCAATAAGAAATTCGTTGTAGCTCTTGATGGAGACTCTTCAAGCCTTTTCCCTTGGAATCTTTGGACCTCACTAAATGCCAAACACTTGAAAGTTGGATTCCTCAAAGATGGAAAGCTTTTGGCTAAGGAATCTCTTGGTTTTCTCACTCTTTTGGCTTGGAATTGATTGAAGGCTTTGTACTTTGACTCTACACTTTTTCACTTTGTCTCCTTGTCTTTTTTGAAGTTTAGTGGAGGTTAAATACCTCATTCATGCTGAAACAACTCCACAAGACCGTTAGAATCAAAAATATGGCCGTTTATGGCCGTTAGAAATCAAATCAGAAGTTCAGAAAAACTAGTCGTTATGCCATGAGTCGACCTCATGAGTCGACCTCTGGATCAAGTGTCGACCTCATGAGTCGACCTCCAGTATATTTTAGGCAAAAATTCAGAATACCATAGTTCTGCCAGGTTTGAATTCTCAGGCTATGAGTCGACCTCTGGTGTCGACCTCTGGACAGGTGTTGACCTCTGGTGGTCGACCTCTGGTGCGTGCCACTGAGATTTTGCAGTGCCGGCCATGCTGAACTTTTCTTCTCTTCATGAGTCGACCTCTGGTGGTCGACCTTTGACAAGGTGTCGACCTCTGGGGGTCGACCTCTGATCTGAATTTTTCTGAAACTCTTTGAGATGTGCGTGCCATGCTTGAGTTTCTTTAAGCCTTTGTTTCTTTTGTCAAATATTTCTTAACAAGAAGGTCCAATATTAGTAATTTGATCTTGTCCAAGGTAGAAGAGCTCTTTTCCAAATCAGGCAAACTTAGTTTCATCATTGTACTCTTGATACTCTTTTGAATAACCTAAGTCCTGAAACTTTATCTTGAGATGAAACATTAGTCTAAACATATACTCAACCTTTTGTTAATCATTAAAACTAAGGAGCCAAAGTCAACAAATTAGTTTCAAAATTAAAAATTAAAATTCTAAAATTCTAAAAAAAGATTGAAATTTGAATCTGAATTGTTAGATCTCTTAGCGAAGATTCCAGATTCTAAGTTTTGAATTTTAGTTCCCGAAATTTGGTTAAGAAATTCGTTTTAAAAGCTTGTTGTAAAAGTTGTAACAAGAAAATTTCAGCAGGGAACAACTTTCAACTAACTTGTTTTAAAATTCAAAATTAAAATTTTTAAAATTTCAAAAAATTTGAAATTTAAATTTAAATTGTTAGATCTTGGAGTTAAGGCTTCAGATTCTAAAATTTGAATTTTAATTTTTGAGTTTTGGTTAGGAAATTCAAATTTGAAACCTTTTTGTAGAAGTAGTTACAAGAAGCTTCTAGCCAACAAATCCTTAACCATCTAACATTCAAAATTCGAAGTTAAATTCAAAAAAGTTCTAGAATTTGAATTTTAATGAGTGGAGATCTCAGATACAAATCTAAAATTCAGAGGGAGGTTTTTTTAATTTTTTTCTAAAATTTAATGGAACAACTAAATAGAGTGAAACTAGAATTGAAACAAGCTATGAACTAGTTAAGGCAATATCTTAAAGTGACGAAAATTAAACTAAGAATTCGAAGAAAATATTTTTTTTTAAATTTTAGATCTAACATCCTAACATCCTAAAGTACAATAAAAAATTATTTTGGATTTTTTTCCTTTTTTAAAAAATATCAAAATTCATGGAAAACTCGGGTTGGTGCTAGTATAGAAATTTCAGCAATCAACAAACCTCCAATTGACTAGATTCAAAATTCAAAATTTAAATTTTAAAATATTAAAAAATTTAAATTTAAATTGAAACTTTTACATCTTGGAGTTAAGATTTTAGATCTCAAATTTTAAAATTTAAATCTTGAATTTTGGATTTGGATTTCAGATTTTGAAGGCAAGCAACACACAAAGGGAACAAAAATTTAGCAACTCGACCTAGTAAACCTTAAGCTCTGATACCAAAAATTGATGGAAGATAAAAATTAAATGATGGATGGAGAGTTTAAGCAAGCTTACCAGCAAGCAAACTTGAGCAATTAATTATCAAATAAATAGGCTAAATTAATCCAAGAAAAGAATTTTCATAAGGAGACTAGTTGATCTAAGTTACGATACCCGCAATGTAGATCAAGTTCAAAATAAAAATTAGGATCTTCATGGAAAGGAAACCATCACTACTAGGGCAAGTTAACCTTCAAATGATCAGATCTGATGAAGCTTAGGAAAAATTTTCCTACCAACAATGATGGCTAAGTATTTGATGGAAGAAGAAGCTCTCAATACTCATGGATTTAAGGACTAGAAGGCAAGATTAACACTCCCTACTTTGAGACTTACCTTGGCCTTGATTTTTTGCATGGAGACCTTCATCCTTGACTTGGAGACCTGAGAGAACTTACAAATAAACTTGAAGTTAGGCATGGAAGAAGAATTGGGGTTCGAATGGAAACAAGGAAAAGGGAAGAAGAAGAAAGTGGCCGGCGGCCTTTGGGCTTGGAACTTGAGCTTGGACCAAACTATGGGGCATCCCACTCTTCACTCCTTGTAATGGCACTCTTCTCTCTCAAACACAAACTTAAAAACTCTCACTCTTTCCTTGGATAAGGATCTACATACTCAAATTTGCAAGAACACTCTCACTCCAAATAAGAACACAAGAGAACAAGAATACAAGATAAATAACCCTTTCATTAATCATCATAGCATAGAATCAATACAAATGAGAGCTTTGGGGGCCATTTATAGGCTTCTAAGCTAGGGAATTTCATCCAAGAGCAGAGGGGAGGGGATAAGGATGGCTTAGTTGGCTCCAACAACTCTTAGGTAAGTGGTTATAACAAGAAATAAATTGTAGGTAGAAAGTTACAACCACTTTGACATGTGGCATCTAGAAGATCCTAATGTGGCTTCCAAATGCTGATGTGGAGGCTTAGGTGTCATAAGTTGTGGCATCCCACATGTCAAATATTGTTGGGGTAGTGGAAGGTATCTTTATGTTCCCCATAAAAACTTTTGATGTAGTGTAATTCTTTCTCCCCCAAGGTTGTTTGATGAGTTGTTCCCCCATGTGCTTCAAATCTTGGCATGAATTGGGCTTGGGCTTGGTCTTGAAGAGGCTTTAATGGTTGGTCTTGGACTTGAAGATGATGCCCTCCATCATGCTTTAGGCTTGAGCTGAATGGGCTTCTTCCATGTGTTGGCTTATGAGCCAAATCATACTTCAAGAAAATTTGGCTTATGAACATGCTTCAAGAAAATTAATAGGCTTCTTCCATGTGTTGGCTTGTGAGCCAAATCATGCTTCAAGAAAATTTGGCTTATGAACATGTTTCAAGAAAATTTGTAACTTGCTTCGAAAACTGCATTGACTATAGCTGCAAAAATAAAGTGAGTTAATCAAAGTATATATTCTTATTATGGATGTCCCCATCACCACTTGCACTAAAGCCAATCACTCTTATATTTTATTCTTATACAATCAAATGGTAATCAAATTGCTATGGAGAAAGGGCCTTAGTGTATAGGTCTGCTATGTTGTTCTTTGTATCTACTTATTCTAAAATTAAGTCATTTAATGATCTCACGAATGTGATGGAAGCATCTTAGGATGTGCTTAGACTTTTGATGAGACCTAGGTTTCTTAGCTTGTGCAACAGCTCCAGTGTTATCACAGTAAAGTGGCACTAGTTGTGTATTGCATGAACTATATCTAATTTTGAGATGAATTTTTTTATCCAGATAACTTTCTTAGTGGCTTTACTAGTAGCTATGTATTTTATTTTAGTAACTAAGTCAGCTATAATTTGCTGCTTGGTACTTTTCTAACTCACTACACCTCCATACCTCGACATACCCTAATATGGATTTACTATCATCTAGATCTGATTGAAAATTAGAGTTAGTATAGCCTTCTAGTTTTAAATCCAATTCTCCATATATTAGAAAAATATCCTTAATCCTTCTAAGGTACCTAAGAATGTTTTTCATAGCTTTCCAATGATCCTCCCCTAGATCAACCTAGAATCTGCTTGCTATGCCTAAGGCATAAGCAACATCAGGCTTGGTACATAACATGGCATACATGATTGATCCCATAGTCAAAGCATAAGGAATCTTACTCATTCTTTGTCTCTCTTCAGGTGTCTTACGAGACATCTTCTTAGAAAAATGTATACCTTGACTCATGGGAAAGTAATCCTTTTTACTTCCCTCCATATTAAATCTTTTCAATACTAAGTCAATGTATCTAGATTGAGATAAGCTGAGCATCCTCTTAGATCTATCTTTATAGATCTTTATACCTACTATATAGGATGCTTCTCCCAAATCTTTCATGAAAAACTTTTTAGATAGCCAAGCTTTGATCGATTGCAACATTGGAATATTATTCCCAATGATAAGTATATCATCAACTGATGCGGGACAAGATGAGATGAAGAACCATCGATGAGCTGAGAAGTCACCAAAGATTAGGTACCACTAGATTTTTATTTTATTTTTTATTTTCTAAGGAGGTGGTGAAGGAAATAAAGGAGATGGAAGACATAAGTTTGGACTCTCATGGACTTTGGGACTCACACTCATGGAGAGACCTCTCGTCTCTAGGGCATCTCACCCATCTTGCTACATGGAGCCATTAGGGTGAATCTCAAAGGTCATGAAGGTGATAAAGAAGATGGAATCAAAAGGGAAGGGGATAACTAGACATGATGCAAAGCAACATGTCTATGGATGCACTTCTCGTGCTCTCCTTACGGAGTGATTGATTTGCATTTCTCGTGCTCTCTTTGCAGAGTGATTGATTTGCACCTCTCGTGCTCTCCTTGCAGAGCGATTGATTTGCACCTCTCATGCTCTCCTTGCAGAGCGATTGATTTGCACCTCTCGTGCTCTCCTTGTAGAGTGATTAGTGGGCCTCTCACCCTCTCCATACTTGGAGCGAAAATAATGGCACACGACCAAGGGAAAGAAGAAGACTTCAAGCTTTCATTTCATTCCTCAAGTGCCATTCTTACAAGGGGTTATGAGGTATTTATAGACCTCCATAGAATTCTATTACAAGAGATAAGGCTATCCTAACCAACATTAGTTGTAAATAATTTAGTTATAACAAATAGGTAGGTTATAACAAGATTAGTTGTAACTAATTTGGTTATAAAAAATAGGTAGGTTATAACAAGATTAGGTAATTAGTTGTAACAATAAGAGATTAGTAATTGTAACTATAGTTGGTTGCAATCGATTAGCACATGTGGCAGGGTGATGCAGCCTTCCTTGCTGATGTGGTTTCCTTGTTGGAGGGTGAAGTGGAGAATGAAGTGGCTTTCCACATGGCAAGGTGGTTGGGATGTTGTTCCAAGTAGTTGAAGGGGAGTTGGAAGTAGTTGAATTAGTTGGTGCCCAAGAAGGAAGTTGATGAAATGGTGCCCAAGGAGATAGTTGGCTTCATGTGGCTCCCCCTTGCTAATGCTCCAATCCAGATCTGATCATCGGATGGCTCCTGGATCATCAAATAGCTCTTATATCCCCATCATTCCCCTAGAGTGGGGAGAACTCAACCCCATCGAGTTTGGGTCAGCGGTGACTTTGGTGGAACCGAATCTAATCAAATCAAGAAGATGAAGCATACCCTAATCCTCTGGCTCTGTACCAAATTGATGTGGGACAAGATGAGATGAAGGACCGTCAACGAGTTAAAAAATCACCAAAGATTAGGGTACCACTAGATTTTTATTTTTTTTCTTTTCTAAGGAGGTGGTGAAGGAAACAATGGAGATGAAGACAAAAGTTTGGACTCTCATGGACTTTGGGACTCACACTGATGGAGAGACCTCTCACCTTTAGGGCATCTCACCCATCTTGCTATAGGAGCTATTAGGGTGAATCTCAAAGGTCATGAAGGCGATAAAGAAGATAAAATCAAAAAGGAAGGGAATAATTAGACATGATACGAAGCAACATGTCCATGGATGCACTTCTCGTGCTCTCCTTACGGAGTGATTGATTTGCATTTCTCGTGCTCTCCTTGAAGAGTGATTGATTTGCACCTCTCATGCTCTCCTTGTGGAGTGATTACTGGGCCTCTCACCCTCTCCATACTTGGAGCAAAAATAATGGCACACGGCCAAGGGAAAGAAGAAGACTTCAAGCTTTCATTTCATTCCTCAAGTGTCTTTCTTACAAGGGGTTAGGAGCTATTTATAGGCCTCCATAGAATTCGGCTATAAGAGATAAGGCTATCCTAACCAACATTACTTGTAACTAATTTGGTTATAATAAATAGGTAGGTTATAACAAGATTAGTTGTAACTAATTTGGTTATAACAAATAGGTAAGTTATAACAAGATTAGGTAATTGGTTGTAACAACAAGAGGTTAGTAGTTGTAACTATAGTTGGTTGCAACCAATTAGCACATGTGGCGGGGTGATGCAGCCTTTCCTACTGATGTTGCATCCTTGTTGGAGGGTAAAGTGGAGAATGAAGAGGCATTCCACATGGCAAGGTAGTTGGGAAGTTGTTCCAAGTAGTTGAAGGGGGGGTTGGAAGTAGATGAATTAGTTAGAACCCAAGAAGAAAGTTGATGATTCGGCACATAAGAAGGTAGTTGGCTTCATGTGGCACCCCCTTGTTGATGCTCTAATCCAGATCTGATCATCGGATGGCTCTTGGATCATCAGATAGCTCTCGGATCTCCATCATCAACATACAATATTAAGAAGACAATATCACTCCCATTTATCTTCTTATACATACATGATTCATCCTCATTTTTGATGAAACCAAATTCCTTGATTGTTTCATCAAATCGGATGCTCCAACTCCTCGATGCTTGTTTAATCCACACATGGATTTCTTTAGCCTGCATACTTGGTTTGCTCTCCCAATTGAGACAAATCCTTCTGATTGTGATATATACTTCTTCCTTAAGATATCCATTAAGAAAGGTAGTCTTTATACCAATTTTTCATATTTCAAAATCATAATATGCAGCTATAGCAAGCAAAATTATAATGAACTTGAGCATAGCTACTGGCAAAAATATTTCATCATAGCCAATTACATGTCTTTGTTTGAAATCTTTTGCCACTAACCTAGCCTTGTAGTTTTCTACTTGGCCAACTACTCCAATCTTCCTTTTGAAGACCCATTTGCACCCTATTAGACTTACTCCCATAGGTAGATCAACCAATGTCCAAAATTGGTTGGAATTCATGGAGTCCATTTTAGATTTCATAGCATTAAGCCATTTATCAGAGTCTTTACTCTTGACTGCTTCTATATAGGTCAAAGGATCATCATCTTGAATGATGCTAGCTTCATTATCATTTCTAATGATAAAGCCAAATCTGAGAGGTGCATCCCGCACTCTCCCTGACCTACAAAGAGGAGGTATGGATTATGGTAGTACCTAATTAATAGGTACTTGTGGTTGAGAAATTTGAGGTTGATTGTTTATAGGATTAGGTTGTTGATCTTGTATTCATTAAGTTCAAGTATCCTCCCACTACCTCCTTCTTGGATAAATTTCTTTTCCAAAAAAGTGGCATGCATACTGAAAAAACCTATTATTTAGTACGATGATAAAAGAGGTATCAATAACTTCTCGAGGATAACCTATGAACCTACATTTATCAGTCTTAGCACTCAGCTTATGTCCAAATACATTTCTAACATAAGCTAGGCTACCCCAAATCTTAAGATATTTAAGACTTGGTATTTTGCCTCTCCATAATTCATATGAAGTGTTAGCTACTAATTTTGATGGTACTCTATTTAGTATATAAGTAGCAGTCTCTAGGACATAATCCCAAAAGGATACACGAAGATCAGAGAAGCTCATCATGGACCTTACCATGTCTAACAAAGTATGATTCCTCCTTTTTGCTACACCATTTAACTGTGGTGTATATGGAGGTTTCCATTCTAAGAGATTGCCTTTATCCTTAAGATAATCAAGAAATTTACTAGAAAGTATTCTCCTCCTCGATCTGATCGAAGGATTTTAATACTCTTTCCAATTTATTTCTCATCCATACTTTGATACTCTTTAAATTTATCAAAAGATTTTGGATTTATGTTTTATAAGATACACATATCCAAACCTAGATAAATCATCAATAAAGGTGATGAAATAAGAGTATCCTCCTCTAGCTTGAGTTCACATGGGTCCACATACATCTATATGTATTAACCCTAATAACTCAGGTGCCCTATCTCCATGACCAACAAATGGAGATTTGGTCATTTTACCCATGAGACAGGACTCATAAGTTATTAATGATTAATAATCATAAGGATCAAAGAATTTATCTTTATATAACTTATTTATCCTAGACTCACTAATATAACCTAATAGGTAATGCTAGAGAAAGGTGATATTAGAATCTTTTCTCTTCCTTTTCTTATTTTCAATAAGTAAAACTTCATGATTGAGTGAAAGAATTAAAAGACAATTAATAAACAAACCAGTTTTAAAAAATTATTAGAATAAAAAATAGAGTATCCACTACTCTTTATATTAACTTCAAAATCTTGCTGTAATAACAAGGGTAATGAGATAATATTTCTAATAATATTTGGAATATAGTAACAATCTTTCAATTCTAAAACTTTGCTTGAAGGCATTAACAATAGATAGGTTCCTACAGCTTTCGCTTGAGTGGCTTCACTATTCACACTATAAAGCTCGAAGTCATTCTTGTTCAAGCTCCTAATTTTATGAAGTCCATGCAAAGACTTGCATATGTGAGACCCATATACGATATCCAATATCCATGAATCTGAAGCTGAAGTACTCAATAATAAGTTAGTTTATATCATGTACAAACATTTTGATGCTCCACCAGTATTATGTTGGGAATTGTGTCCCAAAGCCAATTTCCTAGGCTATAGGCGGTTGTGCTCAGTATTGTAATTTGTATATGAATTAATAAAACTTTATTTTGACAGCTCATCACATTATTCATTTCCCTGTATTGAACTATATTTATATGATGAAGTCCTTAGGACTGCACTGACTTCGATATAGAGAGGATATATCGAGTGGTCCTTTAAAAGGGTTCATAACCAAAGGATACATTATACAGGATGGCAATATATCAAGTGTAGGTTGTGGTTCACATCGTTTGGTTGTCCTCTTGACCAAAGGAGTGTGGTGATACTGATGTGATCTGCAAGTGGGATGTGTGACATCTCATTAAACATGACTCCATAAATCTCCTTTCTACCAAAGGATTGCTCGTGATTGGATATGGGTATATGTGTCCCTCTGACCTGAGGTCACCATGGTAGCTTGCAAGAAACTCCCTGTGCTTTAGTGCCGGACTACCCAGATTTCTAATCCGGTGATGAAAGGTTTCTGGGTACAAGCAAGTACTTATGGAATAGTAGTGGACCAAGATGGAATTGACCTGTCCAAATTGTTTGGATTGAATGTCTCGCAATGTCTCAATTTAACAAATCCTCGGCTAGGGTAGTCCTAGTGAGGAGTCATTGGACTTGCGAGGTTGAGACATGTTGTGGATTGACTCAGATAGGGTTGGCAGTCTAACCCTAGGTCATCTTGAGCATTGGAGGTCAAAGGGATGAATTATACGGTAACCATATGCCAGAGGTTCGATAGATTGTTCTCCCATCTTCGGCCTATTCGGATGTCGAGACCCATTTCTAGATGGTATCTTGTACTGGTACTGGAAGTGTTCCAGTGCTACTGTTTAGGTTCAAACCTATGAGGTCACATGCCATAGAGGATTTCCTCCTGATCTGGGAGCCAATCAATGATTGGGAATCATTTCGGTATTAAGGTTAAATGGTCTCATTGAGCACATATTGGATTTATTCTGATCAACCTAGTCTAATTTGGATCGACCAGGATTGGTTTGGGTCAACCATGAACTATTCTTGATAGACCAGGACTGGACCCGATTTTCTTACTGATCGGGTTTGGTCGGACTGGGGTCTTTATGAATCGGTTTTTGGGTTTGATGAACCAGTTTAAAACATGGCATGTTTACATGGTGTTTTCTCCTAGCAATTTATAAACACCAACTTAAAGACTTGCATGGGTTCCTTGCTCACATTATTGTCGGCCCATTACAGAAACTAGTTCTCACGGTGAACCCCATGGTTCAACGTAGTTTGTTTTATCCAAACTTCCCCTGCTCTCGGTTACCCTATTTTATCGCTTGAATGGGAAGTAATAGGGCATGTGATAAGAGAGGAGCAAAGAGTGATTAATAGCCATCTGTGAGAGAGCTTTTGGGATGAATATCTTAGTGCAGAAATTCATAGAGCGTCTCGTGAAATCCTTCCCTGATCTTTAAGTTTTCCATTATGTGCTCTTGGTAGAGTAAGGGCGGTCTTGGAGAAGACCGTTCATGAAAATCTATTTGGCTTTCCCTGTTCCACATATCCATGACCTGTTCATTGATTCCCGGAGGACTAGCATCCATCCGGGAGTTGGATCAGTGAGAGCCCACGTGTGGATACTCTAAAGGGTGGACATTTGGACACCTTGAGAGATTGTATCGATCCTTTTCTTGTTCTTGCTGTTGTTTATGTATTACAGATCAAGTGGAAGCCCTATTTGCTGATCTGTTCTGAAAACTGCTAGGAGTTCATGTTGATGTCTTCTTCCAGATTTGTTTTACTGTTGAAGGAGTTCAACCTGCTGCCTTGATTTGCTGTTGAAGGAGTTCAACCAGCTGATCTATTTTGGTCAAGAAAGGAGTCGGCTTCTTCCTGCTTCGATCCAAATTCAGAACAAAAGGAAGCTCTATAAGATATATTATTTCCTTTTTGTTATCATGCATATTTAGATCTAGATTTTATCATATTGTTTATAATTATTGCACTTGCCTATACATGCCTGTGTATTAGTTACATGTATAATGTTTATATTAGATCATGTGCATGAGTAGGCTTTTCCGTATGCATGCTTAAAAAATTTTAATTATGCAATACCTACTCCCTAATGTAGCATGCCTAGGGTAGGTGTCCGATGCACTATTTTTCTTTTCAGTGGTATCAGAGCAAGGTTCCTATGTAGCATATCATGATTGCATGTATTTTTGATTTTGGATCTGTATCTAGATTAGGGATTACTTTTAAGAACCTAGATGAGACCTTCACCATGGCCGTGCATCCGTAGAGATTAATCAGGGTTTAAAACCCCTAAGTTTCTATGGCACGAGGTGGTTCGTCTATGTTGGCCTTTTAAAAGGATCCTTAAAGGAAACCTATGATATTAAAAATGTTTTAATCCTGATCATGATTACACATTGGCATGTCTAAAATTTTTAAGGCTTGCAATATTATAAATTGATATGATAAGACTAGATATGATGCATGAAATATTTAAAAGGGTTTTACATGAATTTAATTAAAAATATTTTAATTAAAAGTTGGCTTATAATCTAACAATTATGAATTGAAAGATTAATTAAATGGCAAGCCAGATTATGGTTTATGAAACCTAATGTCATTTGAATAAGCCATCCGAGTTAATTGGATTAGACCTAAGGTTAGTTGAATTGGACTTAAGAGAACTAATCAAATGTTGATTAAGGACCTTCTCTTTAGTATTTATCTAATAGTTAGATGGGTTAGTCCATTCTTCTAAAATGGATCTAATTAGTGGCTATGTGGTAAGTCCAAGTTCTTAGGCTAGTCAAATCGAGTCTGGTAAATTGATTGGTGTTTAGGTAGGTTTGGCAATTTTGATCATGGCTGTATGAGGCTACCTCTTTCCTGGCCAACTTGGTTGGTGTCTAGAAAAGATGGTTAATGGCAGATACTCACCCATGATCTCACCTATCTGGCCAATCCAGTCAACTAGAACTGATTAGAAGAGCTTATTGATTCGAGTTAACCCATGTCATCCTAGTTGATCAGCCTATCTAATCTTTAGGTGCCCATGGACCAACTTGTTGAATTTAACTCAACCCTCCTGAGAATTGATTTGATTAGTGGGAGGTTGATCCATGTTCTTCTCTCTATTCTTCTATCACAATTTAATTAAAATTTTCTAAAATTATGAGGTCCTGAAAAAAGACTAAATCAATGAGTTGATGGTGTCTTAGCCTCCCATTAAGTGGGTTAGTAATGAGTCCTTTAGCTTGGTGTACATCGACAGTTCCAAAGAACGGATGTGCATCCGGTTACTGGGACTACTCTCCCATAGATGATGGTTCAGTGCAACATTCTTAACGATGATCAGGTGGGCCGGTCAAAGTCGGGCTTGGTCATTCGTTAGCTCGAAGCATTAGATTTGTCATATTGATGGTTGGATCTAACCAGAGACCTGCAATATGAGACCCTAAGGCCGATTGGGGGTTCTATGGAGCAAAATTTATTACTAGAAGTTGCTTAGGGAAGCAATTGGTTAGAGAACCTATCTTTAGGTACGTATGGATGAGCCGGCCAAAGTCGGGCTCATACGTGGTCTATTGGATTTCAATACCCACTATGAAATGATGATTTCATGGATTGGAGTTAGAGGCTCCCAATCTAAAAAATTAATGGGAGGGACCTTTAGATTAAAGTCCAAGTCTTGTGGTTTAATTGATTAATTCATATACTAATTTGGTCTTAATTTTCCTTTCAGATGTTTATAAACCTTTCGCTCCGATCACTTCTCGATAGCGAGAAGTTAAAGGGTCCTAATTTTGATAGCTGGTATCAAAAGTTAAGGATAGTCCTGGAGCACGAGCGGATCCTTTATGCGATAATGGATCCAGCACCCAAAATCCCTCCTACCAATGCTCGGAGTTCGATCAGGGATACTTATTTGAAGTGGGTTTCTGATTGGACTACTGTCCGATGCATAATAAATGCAGCGATGAATGACGAGTTCAGTCACAAATTTGAGGAGGCCCAGCCATACGAGATCCTTCAAAAGTTGAAGTAATCTTTTGGCATGCCAGACGATGTGGAGCGGTACAAAGTGTCTTGTGCCATCTACAATGCCAAAATACAAAATGGCAGTTCAGTCACTGATCATGTATTGTACATGATCGAGATGATCGAATGATTGGGTAAGCTCAGATGTCCCTTGCACGAGCAACTCGGCAAGGATGCGATCCTGAATTCTCTACCCTTCTCCTATCTTGACTTTCTCGATCATTATAGAATGAATAAGCATGCAATCAATTACCATGGTTTGATGGGGTTGTTGCAGACTTACGAGAAGGACCACCAACTGAATAAGGGGGTGGTGAATTTATTGGGAGGTTTTAGAGGTCTTTGTTCCTTTAAGAAAGGGAAGAAAAAAGGTAAGGGAAAGAAGGTGCAGAGTGCTATTGGCCCAAGTCAGGCCAAGAAAGTGAAAGCTGATCAAGCTGGTGCAGATTACTTCTATTGTAAGAAGCAGGGACACTGGAAGAGGAACTGTTCTCTTTATCAAGCATCCTTAGACTCGAACAGGCCTAGGAAGAGAAAGCAGCAGGGTGCTGGACAAGGTATTTATATGATAAAACCTTATAATTTCTCTATTTGTGACACTGCTAACTGGGTATTGGATATTGGTAGTCCTATTCATATTTGCAATTCATTGCAGGGACTGTAGGTTAGCAAGAGATTCAAGGATGGGAAGCAATTCCTGAGCATCGAAAATGAAAATCGTGTTCCAGTGCTGGTGCTCAGAGTTTTGAGTCTTGTTTTTGAGTCTAGTACTGTCGAATTAGTCGACTGTCATTATTGTCCTAGTTTTATTATGAGTATTATCTTTGTAGGCCTATTGGCCAATTATGGTTATGAACTTTTAATAAAAGGAGATTTTTGCCAAGTTATTATGAATAACTCTGTGATAATGAAAGCTAAGTTAAATAATGGCATTTATGTTTTGTCACGGCCTGTTAATGTAATGTACATGTCTAGCAAATGCTCAAGGATAGAAAATGTCAGTGACTTGTATCTATGATACTGTAGGCTAGGTCATGTTAATCATAATAGGATAAACAAGTTGCAAGGAGAAACAAACGATATCATAATGAAGTGGAGAAACAAATTGGAAAGAGTATTAAAACCCTTCGATCTAATCGAGGTGGTGAATACCTATCCGGTAAGTTCATGACATATCTTGAAAAGAATGAGATTCCCTCTTAGTGGACTCCTCTAGGAACATCCTAATTGAATGGTGTGTCTGAAAGAATGAGTCAAACCTTGTTGGACATGGTTCGATCCATGATGGGCTTTGCAACTCTGCCGCTGTCCTTCTGGGGATATGCACTTGAGACAGCTTGTTACTTGCTAAATGATGTTCCGAGTAAGTCTGTTGTCTCCACACCATATGAGTAATGGACTGGACGAAAGCCCTCAATTTCACACCTTCGGGTCTAGGGTTGTCTGGCTTATGTAAAGCATTTAGACTCAGATAAACTTGGTTCTAGGTATGATCGGTGCCTATTTATTAGGTACCCTAAGGAAACAAAAGGATATTTCTTCTACTTGGAGGATGAACAGAAAGTGTTCGTTGCTCTTAGGGCTATCTTTTTAGTAAAGGAGTTCCTTAGAGAAGGAACTGTAGCTTCTAAAATTGAACTTGGTGAAGTTTAACCAGTGGAAGAACCTACACACTCTAAGGACATCCTAGAACCGACTGTGATTGGATCACACCCGGAACCCATTAATAGGAGATCTGGTATAGTACCGCATCAACCGGATAGATATTATGGTTTCTTGGTCTGGGACGGTGATCCCATTAAGCTCGACGAGAATGGTGAGGATCCGATCACTTATATGGATGCACTTCAGAGATCTGACTCTGAGGCGTGGCTTGGAGCCATGCGATCTGAGATGGAGTCCATGGAGATCAATAATGTATGGACATTAGTTGATCCATCTGAAGGGATAAAATCCATCAGGTGCAAGTGGATTTTCAAGAGAAAAAGGGGCGCAGATGGGAAGGTGGAGATCTATAAGGCCCGTCTGGTTGCCAAGGGGTATCGTCAGTGATATGGTATCGATTATGATGAGATGTTCTTCGCTGTGGCAATGCTCAAGTCCATTCGGATCATGCTTGCTTTGGCAGCACATTTTGACTATGAGATCAGGTAGATGTATGTCCGAACCGCTTTCCTGAATGGGGGGCTGGATAAGGAGGTGTATATGATACAGCCTGAAGGGTTCACATCCACAAACGAGTCAAAAGTGTGCAAATTGTAGAGATCCATTTATGGACTCAAGAAAGCATCTCGAAGTTGGAACATGCGATTTGATAGGTGTATCAAATCGTATGGCTTCGTTAGGAATGGAGAGGAATCTTGCATCTATAAGTGGGTTAATAGTTATGTGATTGTATTCCTGGTACTGTATGTTGATGACATTCTCTTAATCGGGAATGACATCGCAGCATTGCAAGGAATAAAGGTCTGGTTATCATCTCAATTCTCCATTAGGGACTTGGGTGAAGCTTCTTATATACTGGGTATGAAGATCTATAGAGATAGATCTAAGAGGCTTTGGGGATTGTCCCTGTCTACGTACATTGATACTGTGCTGAAACGGTTCAGCATGGAGAATTCCAAGAAAGGCTATCTCCCGATAGGTTCTGGAATTACTCTTTCCAAGAAGGATTATATGATAACTCCTGAGAAAAGAGAGCGCGTGAGTAGAGTTCCTTATGCTTCTGCAGTGGACTCTATCATGTATGCTATGACATGTACTAGACCAGACGTGGCATACTTACTAAGAGTGGTGAGCAGATACCAGTCTGACCCAGGTGAGGCGCATTGGAAGGTGGTTAAGACCATCCTGATGTATTTGAGAAATACTAAGGACCAATGGCTGATTTATGAAGAACTTGACTTGAAACTTGTGGTATATACTGACTCCAGTTTCCAGTCAGACAGAGATGATAGCAAGAGTATGTCAGGGTTTTTGTTTATCCTGAATGGAGGAGCGATCTGCTGGAAGAGTCTAAGCAGGCAACAGTTGCAGACTCGATATACGAAGCAGAGTACATTGTAGCATCAGATATAGCAAAGGAAGCCATGTAGTTGTGGAAGTTCCTTGGAGAGCTAGGGGTGGCACCTTCCCTGGATGGTCATGTTCCAGTGTATTGTGACATCACAAGAGCCATTGCTCAAGCTAAAGAGCCAAAGTCTCATCACCACACCAAGCACATTCTACGACACTATCACCTCGTGGAGAGATTATGGAACGAGACAACATCAATCTTATGAAGATCAATGGAAAGGAAAATCTGGCTGACCCCTTCACTAAAGCCTTCAAAATCAAAGAGTTCGACTATTATAAAAGGGAAATGGGTATTAGATATTGTTATGATTGGATTTAGTACAAGTGGGAGTTGTTGGGAATTGTGTCCCAAATCTAATTGCCTAGGCTATAGGCGGTTGTGCTCAGTATTGTAATTTGTATATGAATTAATAAAACTTTATTTTGGTAGCTCATCACATTATTCGTTTCCCTTTAATGAACTCTATTTATGTGATGAAGTCCTTAAAACTGCACTGACTTTGATATAGAAAGGATATATCGAGTGGTCCTTTATAAAGGTTCACAACCAAAGGATAAATTTTATAAGATGGCAATGTATCAAGTGTAGATTGTTGTGGTTCACATCGTTTGGTTGTCCTCTTGACTAAAAAAGTGTGGTGACACTGATGTGATCGGCAAGTGAGATGTGTGACATCTCATTGAACGTGACTCCGTGGAGCTCCTTTCTACCAAAGGATTGCTCGTGATTGGATATGGGTATATATGTCCCTCCGACCTGAGGTCACCATGGTAGCTTGCAAGCAACTCTCTGTGCTTTGGTGCCGGACTACCCGGATTTCTAATATAGTGATGGAAGGTTTCTAGGTATAGACAAGTACTTGAGGAGAAGTGGTGGACCTAGATAGAATTGACCTGTCCAAATTGTATGGATTGAATGTCTCGTAGTGTCTCAATTTAGTAAATCCTCGGCCGGGGTAGTCCTAGTGAGGAGTCACTGGACTTGCGAGGTTGAGATATGTTGGGGATTGACTTAGTTAGGGTTGGCAGTCTAACCCTAGGTCATCTTGAGCATTGGAGGTCAAAGGAATGAATTATACAATAACCATATGCCAGAGGTTCGATAGATTGCTCTCGCATCTTCGGCCTATCCGACCGCCGGGACCCATTGCTAGATGGTATCTTGTTCTGGTACTGGAAGTGTTCTAGTGCTACCGTTTAGGTTCAAACCTATGAGGTCACATGCCATAGAGGATTTCTTCCTGATCTGGGAGCCGATCAACGATTGGGAATCATTTTGGTATTAAGGTAAAATGGTCTGATTGAGCATACATTGGATTTATTTTGATCAACCCGGTCTGATTTGGACAACCAGGATTGGTTTGGGTCAACCAGGAACTGTTCCTGGTAGACCAGGACCGGACCTAGTTTTCTTACTGATCGGGTTTGGTCGGATTGGGGTCTTTATGAACTGGTTTTTGGGTTTGATGAACCAGTTTAAAACATGGCATGTTTACATGGTGTTTTCTCCCAGCAATTTATAAACATCGGCTTGAAGACTTGCATGGGTTCCCTGCTCATGGTATTGCCAACCCATTATAGAGACTGGTTCTCACGGTGAACCCCATGGTTCAACGTAGTTTGTTTTATCTAAATTTACCCTGCTCTCGGTTGCCCTATTTTACCGTTTGAATGAGAAGTAATAGGGCATGTGATAAGAGAGGAGTAGAGAGAGATTTATAGCCATCTATGAGAGAGCTTTTGGGATGAATATCTGAGTGCAGAAATTCGTAGAGCATCCCGTGAAATCCTTCCCTGATCTTTAAGTTTTCCATTGTGTGCTCTTGGTAGAGTAAGGGCAGTCTTGGAGAAGATCATCCATGAAGATCTGTTTGGCTTTCCCTGCTCCACATATCCGTGACTTGTTCATTGATTCCCAGAGGACTAGCATCCATCCGGGAGTTGGATCAGCGAGAGCTCGCATGTGGATACTCTAGAGGGTTGACATTTGGACACCTTGAGAGATTGGGCCGATCCCTTTCTTGTTCTTGCTATTATTTATGTGTTACAGATCAAGTAGAAGCCCTATTTGCTGATATATTCTGAAGACTACTTGGAGTTCACATTGATGTCTTCTTCCAGATCTGTTTTACTGTTGAAGGAGTTCAACCTGCTGCCTTGATTTGCTGTTGAAGGAGTTCAACCAACTAATCTATTTTGGTCAAGAAGGGTGTCGACTTCTTCCTGCTTCGATCCAAATTCAGAACAAAAGGGAGCTCTATAAGGTATATTATTTCCTTTTTATTATCATGCATATTTAGATCAAGATTTTATCATATTGTTTATAATTATTGCACTTGCCTATACATGCCTATGTATTAGTTACATGCATCATGTTTATGTTAGATCCTATGCATGAGTAGGCTTTTCCATATGCATGCTTAAAAAGTTTTAATTATGCAATACCTACTCCCTAGTATAGCATGCCTAGGGTAGGTGTCCGATGCACTATTTTTCTTTTCATATTAGGCTTCAGACTAGCAAGATATGACTTATAATTCTTCTTCTAGTGTCCTTGTTTGTCACAGTGAAAATAGGTTCCTTTAGTAGAGGGCTTCCTTGCCTTCTTCCTCTTTTGGATGCTTTTCTTAGGATTCTACTTTTTCTTTGAACCCTTTATTATTATTATTTTCTTCTTCTCATCAATTAAAAGAAGATGAGCCTTGTCCCTTTTAAAATAGCGCTCAGCTATCTTAAGCATGTTAAGTAGCTCTAGTAATGAAAGATTCAATTTGTTCATCTGATAGTTTATGACAAACTGAAAGAAGAAACCAGGGAGTGATTACGAGATCAAGTCCTAATTAAGCTCTCTATCTATAGCAAACCCAAATTGACCAAATCGTGGGATTAAGTCAATCATCTTTAATACATGGACTTGAATAGATGAGCCCTCACTCATACATCCTCAGAACAACTGCTTTGTGGTGACGACACCAGAGCTAGGAAGAAATGTCAGACCCCTCCAAGCTCATTGTGGATCACCAATGAGTAGTCTATCTTTCAATTATGAGTAATTTGAGTCCTTGTAAATAATTAGTCAACTTTGATTGCAAATTAGTCAAGCTAGGATTACTTGAATTGAGTCCTATCATTAGTACTTGATTAAGTCAAGGGGGTTCAAGTTCAATTGTTAGCCAAGGTCAGGTCCAGTTGTTGAAGCCATGTCACCATGCCATGTCATCGTGCCACATCACCATGTCATGGGGCCTTGTCAGCTGCCACTTGGAGTAGTGTGCCATGCCATATCACCTTGGTGGATCAATTCCATGATAAAAGAAGTTTGTCCAAAATTTTTACCAAACATCCGGATATCTGGACATCCAGACATCGAGACATTAAGACATCTAGACATTGAGACAATGGGACATTGGGATATCGAGACAGAGAGATAATTTTAAGATTCAAGTTTATCCAAGAGAGGCACCAACAAATCCCCTTCTCATCGCCCTTTTTAAATCCAAGATGATGCCATTTAAGAGAAGTAAAATGGAAGGATTCTCCTCCCATTTAGTGCCACTTCTCATGGATTGTCACCCACTCTAGGGATAGACGCCAACTAAAGTATGTTTTCAAATTTAAATGGAGGTTCATCCAAAAATCAAAGAGTTCTATCAAAGATTCAAAGAGTTCTTATCAAGTCATATCCCTTCATCCAAGATTCAAAGAGTTCTTTCTTATCAAGAAGTTTCATCCTAATGCTAAAAGGGATTTCATGCCAAAGGAGAGAAGGATTAGCGCTAATTATGGAAGGAATGGGGGCACCACCTCTTCTCATTTTGTTGCCCAACCTCATTTCATCACCAAAGTCATGGAGAAGTCCAAATACAAAGGAGTCTACCCAATTTAAATTACAAAGAGTTTTCATCCAGGTCAAGAAGGAGAGTAGAGTCCAATGTCATCTTTAATTATTTTGTATTCAAAAGAATTTTTTCTTATCTTGCTACCATGAGTTTGTTCCTATCAAGCTACTATGTAAGGGGTCTATAAATACCACCCCATTTCTCCTCTTGTAATCCATCTTCTGAATTATTAATGAAACTCTATCAGTTTATTTTTACAATTGCTGGTTATGCATTGTAACGTGTCTTACAATTGCTGGTAAAGCATTGTAATGTGCTCTGTTGGTTAAGCATTTCATTAGTGTGTGTGGAGTGCCAAATCCCAGTTATATTCCAAGAGTCCAAGATCCAAGTAGTCAGACATCGCCATCTCTGACATCCAGCCCAAATCTAAATCCAGGCCAACCATCCTTCTTTCCCTCTCTTTTTCACATTTCCACATCTTTTCTACACTACTAATCATAATTCTTTGCAGGATCCCTAGAGTTCTCGATTAGAAGAGGAGGTCTCCCTTGCCATCCAACCATTAACGGGAAGATCTGCTCTGAAGGATCTAAAGTTTGCAATCCTACCGCAAGATCTTGAGAGTCGAGTCTTGATCTACTGCAACAGAGGAGGGAAAAGCACTATTGGTAAGCAACCCATCCGAATCTCATTAGATCTGGTTATTTGAAGTCAGGATGTCCTAGTTTTGGTGGTTTCTCAATCATCAGATCCAGGGTTTATTTATGAGATTGCATGCTGATTATATTGCGGGTAGCTAGTAGAGACTTAGTATATCTTTAATAAATTAATTTACTAGCTTAGCTAAGTTTGCTACCATTGCTCATCAAAATTAAACTCTTAATTGTTAGATTATTCTTTGCATCCATCTCGCATCAACTTTGGTATTAGAGCGTGATCCGTCCTACATCAGTTTTGGTATCAGAGCCAAAGGATACACTAGGACATTTAGTGACTAGCTGAAATTTCTACACTATTCTAGCATTTGATTTGGAAGGCTCTTCCATAGCTCTTCAGATCTTAATTTCCTTTGCATTAATTTTAGTAATTTAGCCAGATTAAAATTAGATCTATAATCTTTTCTCATAGATTTCAGATCTGAAATTTTTTTCAAAAATATTTTTTGCATTGTTTTTTGAGTACTTTCTGGTGGAAGGAGATCATGCCTCCTGAGCGGGTATACAAAAGTATACTATCATGATCCATTGGAGTAATGAGCTATGGCCGGACGTGATAACCCGATATCAAAAATTAGTTGTGCTTAGTGTATGCTTATTTGAATTGATAATTGCTTGAAAGATTGCATGTTAATCTTCTGAGCATAACTTAGGATAAGATTCCGGCACATCTAGAATTTTGAAATTATCCAACCTAATCCCCAAAAAAATTAAAATTTAATTTCTGCAATTTAAAATCTAAGATTCAAAATTTAAAATTTAAAATTCCAATCTAAAATTTAAATTTGAAATTTGAAGTTTAAAGTTTAAATTTTGAGTTGTAAGTCTTATCTTATCCTATCTTGTTATCTAGTTGATTGGTTGTGCATTCATCTTTTCTGAAACTATTTTAAGGGCACGCTATCATAAGATAAGGAAAGGATTTCATCACCTTTCCTTGGCCCAAAAATAACCAACCTCATCTTTCATTATCCTAGCTCTAATCTAAAACTGAGGAGCAACCTAACATAGTTTAGGGACACCAACAGGTCGGGTTCCAAGTATTGTGTGAAAGCTAGTGCATCCAATCCTTTGATTATCTCTTGAATCTGGTGTCTAAGGCTATAGGTGCAAAGGCAAATGCCCTAAGCAGACTCGTGGTTTTTAATTAGGACCCTGCGACAGTAGGGGGAACCTCCTACGACCCCACCTCTTACCTGGCTAGTGGATAGGGTAATTGATGAATTTGTTGTAAATTGAGCTGACCCATTCTACTTGATCTCTAGGTCTAGGAGCCTTAGAAGCTAGGATTGCATTGCATGACCACTAGATTAGGAGCCTAAGCCCAATCCAGTCTGATCATGGAGTCCACTATAGAAACCTTACTGAGGACCTTCAATGAACAATATGCCCTGATGGATAATAGGTTTGACCGATTGAATAAACGACTCGACAACCTAAAGAGAATCCATAGGACCCGTACTGACCCAGGTTCATCTAAACAACCCATCGACCAGAACCCATTAGAATTAGTGCCCCTTATCAAAAATCAAGAACTAGCCAAGTACACCCGAATCGACCTATTCCTCAGCAGAGTCGACCCAATTCTCACCAGAGCCGACTCAACCCCAATCCAAGCCGACCCACCCCTGTGATCCCATTTGTTCCTAAGAATGACCTTGAAGAGAGAAAAACTATTACAGACTCAAATTCAATTGACCAGAAGATTACTCAGGTAGAAATCATAGTGGAAGTATATGAAGTTGGAGAAAACCTGATAGATAAGTATAAAGGAGGAGAAGTCGATGAGTCACCTAATGTATTAGAAGGACCATTAAGAAAAGAAAACCATGAGGGATTTAACACTACTACCATTAGGGCTTTACCTAAGGAAACCTTTGAAGAGACCCAAATAGGAGAGCTTAGTACTGAAATTCTTGAACCAGAGGAATTTTTCGAAGACATGATCTCTTTAATTCGGTACCCTTAGGACGATGTCACCCCTTTGATTCCAATTAATGATCTCTTCCCTGAACTTACTGACCCGTTCTTCATTAAAGTGGACTTTTTTCTACCTATAGATCCATGTCCATACTTTAAGGTCACCCCCATGAATCTAGACCCAGTTGTCGAACCCACCTCATTTTTCCTGCCCTTCCCTGAGGCTTCTAATGTTTTTAGAACCACCCAGTTGCATTTTGTTGAGGTTAGCATGTTTTATCAGTCCTTTGAGCCCATTCAATTTGCTACCTACATTTGGAAGACCTTACGGCACTAATTAGGAGTCCACATAAAATTTTTATCTGCATATCATCCATCAACTAGGAATCAAGCCCAAAGTTGTAGTTGTAGACTTAATAAATTTCATTTGACAGGAATGCATAGTTGAGTCCATTAGGTGTTGATATGAGTCATATGCACAGCATATTAAGGAATTGCATAAAGAGATAAATAAAAAAATAATGAAAGCAATGAATCTTATGAGCATATGGCTAACTCACATCAATGCTTCAAAGAATTTAATGAAGGAGACTTCTTCATACCTAGAACTATAAAAAAAATACATACCCGTAGTGTAGGACCATACAAGATCATAAAGAAAATTAGGTCTAATGCTTATGTGTTAGAATTACCTCTTGAATTAGGTATTAGTCCAACCTTCAATGTATCAGATCTTGTTGGGCATAAGGAGCCAATAACGATACCTAGTGAGCCATTTAGGCCTGATTCCATTTTTAAGAGTGACCCTACCCCTGAGTGTCCACCAGCCAAATTACCAGAATGGAGAGATAAGATTGAGTAGATTTTGGAAGACAAAACTATCACCACTAGGAGTAAAGATTATCAACCTTACCTGGTTCGATGGCAAGGTAGATCAGAATCTGATAATTCATGGATCACTCGAGAGGATCTGCAAAGAATCAACCCAGACTTGCTAGAACATTACCAGAGTAGAGTTGACCCATACTCGACTAGGTCGAGTTCCTTCCACCACGAGAGAATTGGTGAGGACACCAGAGATAGGAAGAAACATCAAACCCCTCCAAGCTCATTGTAAATCACCAATGAGTAGTCTATCTTTCAGTTATGAGTAATTGAGTCCTTGTAAATAATTAGTCAACTTTGATTACAAATTAGTCAAGCTAGGATTGCTTGGATTGAGTCCTGTAATTAGTACTTGATTTAGTCAAGGGGGTTCAAGTTCAATTGTTAGCCAAGGTCAGGCCCAATTGTTGAAGCCATGTCACCATGCCATGTCATCGTGCCACATCACCATGTCATGGAGCCTTGTCAGCTGCCACTTGGAGTGGTGTGCCATGCCATATCAACTTGGTGGATCAATTCTATGACAAAAGAAGTTTGTCCAAAATTTTTACCAGACATCCGGACATCCAGACATCGAGACATTAGGACATCCAGACATCAAGACAATGGGACATTGGGACATCGAGACATCGGGACAATTTTAAGATTCAAGTTTATCCAAGAGAGGCACCAACAAATTCCTTTCTCATCGTCCTTTTAAATCAAAGATGATGCCATTTAAGAGAATTAAAATGGAAGGATTGTCCTTCTATTTAGCACCACTTCTCATGGATTGTCGCCCACTCTAAGGATGGACGCCAACCCAAGTATGTTTTCAAATTTAAATGGAGGTTCATCCAAAAATCAAAGAGTTCTATCAAAGATTCAAAGAGTTCTTATCAAGTCATATCCCTTCATCCTAGATTCAAAGAGTTCTTTCTTATCAAGAAGTTTCATCCTAATGCTAAAAGGGATTTCATGCCAAAGGAGAGAAGGATTAGCACTAATTGTGGAAGGAATGGGGGATCCACCTCTTCTCATTTTGTCGCCCAACCTCATTTCATCGCCCAAGTCATGGAGAAGTCCAAATACAAAGGAGTCTACCCAATTTAAATTACAAAGAGTTTTCATCCAGGTCAAGAAGGAGAGTATAGTCCAATGTCATCTATAATTATTTTGTATTCAAAAGAATTCTTTCTTATATTGCTGCCACGAGTTTGTTCTTATCAAGCTACTATGTAAGGGGTCTATAAATACCATCCCATTTTCCCTTTTGTAACCCATCTTTTGAATTATTAATGAAACTCTGTCAGTTTATTTTTATAATTGCTAGTTAAGCATTGTAATATTTCTTACAATTACTGGTTAAGCATTGTAATGTGCTCTACTGGTTAAGCATTGTATTAGTGTGTGTGGAGTGCCAAAACCCAGTTATATTCCAAGAGTCCAAGATCCAAGTAGTCAAACATCGCTATCTTCAACATCCAGCCCAGATCCAGATCCAAGCCAACCATTCCTCTTTCCATCAATTTTTCACATTTCCACATCTTTTCTACACTACTAATCACAGTTCTTTGCAGGATCCCTAGAGCTCTCGATTAGAAGAGGAGGTTTTCCTTGCCATCCAACAATTAACAGGAAGATCTGCCCCAAAGGATCTGAAGTTTGCAATCCTACCGCAAGATCTTGAGAGTCGAGTCTTGATCTACTGCAACGAAGGAGAAAAAAGCATTATTGGTAAGCAACCCATCCAAATCTCATTAGATCTGATTTTTTGAAGTTAGGACATCCTAGTTTTGGTGGTTTCTCAATCATCGGATCCAGGGTTCTTTATGAGATTGCATGCTGATTATATCGCGGGTAGCTAGTAAAGACTTAGTCTATCTTCATTGAATTAATTCAATAGCTTATCTGAGTTTGCTGCCATTGCTCATCAAAATTAAACTCTTAATTATTAGATTAGTCTTTGAATCCATCCTGCATCAACTTTGGTATCATAGCATGATCCGTCCCGCATCAATTTTGGTACCAGAGCCAAAGGATAGACTAGGACATTTAGTGACTAGCTGAAATTTCTACACTATTCTAGCATTGGATCTGGAAGGCTCTTCCATAGCTCTTCAGATCTTAGTTTCCTTTGCATTAATTTTAGTAATTTATCCAGATTAAAATCAGATATGTAATCTTCTCTCATAGATTTTGGATCTGAAAATTTTTTCAAATTTTTTTTGCATTATTTTCTTAGTACTTTCTGATGGAAGGAAATCACGCCTCCTGAGCGGGTATACAAAAGTATACTGTCACGAGCCACTGGAGCAATAAGCTACGGCCGGATGTGATAACCTAATATTGAAAATTAGTTATGCTTAGTGTATGCTTGTTTGAATTGATAATTGTTTGAAAGATAGCATGTTAATCTTCTGAGCACAACTTAGGATAAGATTCTAGCACATCTAGAATTTTGAAATTATCCAAACTAATCCCCAAAAAAATTAAAATTTAATTTCTATAATTTAAAATCTGAACTTCAAAATTTAAAATTTAAAATTCCAATCTAAAATTCAAATTTGAAATTTGAAATTTAAAGTTTAAATTTTGAGTTGTAAGTCTTATATTATCCTATCTTGTTATCTAGTTGATTGGTTGTGCATTCATCTTATCTGAAACTATTTTAAAGGCACGCTATCATAAGATAAGGGAAGGATTTCATCACCTTTCCTTGGCCCAAAAATAACCAACCTCATCTTGCATTGTCCTAGCCCTAATCTAAAACTGAGTAGCAACCTAGCATAGTTTAGGGACACCAATAGGTTGAGTTCCAAGTATTGTGTGAAAGCTAGTGCACCCAATCCTTTAATTATCACTTGAATATGGTGTCTAAGGCTAGAGGTCCAGAGGCAAACACCCTAAGTGGACTCATTGTTTTTAATTAGGACCGTGTGACAGCAGGGGGAGCCTCCTATGACCCACCTCTTACCTGGCCAGTAGATAGGGTAATTGCTAAATTGGTTATAAATTGAGCTGACCCATTCTACTTGAGCTCTAGGTCTAGGAGCCCTAGAAGCTAAGATTGCATTGCATGACCACTAGATTAGGAGCCTAACCCCAACCCAGTCTAATCATGGAGTCCACTATAGAAACCTTACTGAGGACCTTCAATAAACAATGTGCCCTAATGGATAATAGGTTTGACCGACTGGATAAGCGACTCGACAACCTAGAGAGAATCCATAGGACCCGTATTGACCCAAGTTCACCTAAACCAACCCATTAGCCAGAACCCATTCGGATTAGTGCCCCATATCAAAAATCAAGAACTAGCCAAGTACACCCGAGTCGACCCATTCCTCAGCATAGTCGACCCAATTCTCACCCGAGCTGACTCAACCCTAATCCGAGCCGACCCACCATTGTGATCCCATTTGTACCTAAGAATGACCTTGAAGAGGAAATATCTATTGTAGACTCGGAGTTAATTGACCAGAAGATTACTCAGGCTGAAATCGTAGTGGAAGTATATGAAGTTAAAGAAAACCTGATAGATGAGTATAAAAGAGAAGAAAAAGTCGATAAGTCACCTAATGTATTAGAAGGACCATTAGGAAAAGAGAACCATCCATTAAGGCTTTACCTGAGGAAACCCTAGAAGAGACCCAAATAGGAGAGCTTAGTCCTGAAATTCTTGAACCAGAGGAATTTATCGAAGATATGATCTCTTTAATTTGGTACCCTCAGGATGATGTCACCCCTTTGATTCCAATTAATGATCTCTTCCCTGAACTTACTGACTCGTTCTTCATTAAAGTGGACTTTTTGCTACCTGTAGATCCATGTCCATACTTTAAGGTCACCCCCATGAATCCAGACCCAGTTGTCCAACCCACCTCATATTTCTTGCCCTTCCCTGAGGCTTCCAATGTTTTTAGAACCACCCAGTTGCATTTTGTTGAGGTTAGCATGTTTCATCAGTCCTTTGAGCCCATTCAATTTGTTACCTACTTTTGGAAGACCTCATGGCACTTAT
Source organism: Areca catechu (assembly GCA_021397845.1). NCBI lineage: Eukaryota > Viridiplantae > Streptophyta > Magnoliopsida > Arecales > Arecaceae > Areca > Areca catechu. The sequence goes on along the minus strand of CM038039.1, from coordinate 180,415,983 downwards.
TAGGAGTCCACGTGAAATTTTCATCTAATAGCATCCATCAACTAGGAATCAAGCCCAAAGTTGTAGTTGTAGACCTAATAAATTTCATTCGATAGGAATGCATAGTTGAGTCCATTAGGTATTGATATGAGTCATATGCATAGCATATTAAGGAATTGCATAAAGAGATAAATAAAAAAATTAATGAAAGCAATGAATCTTATGAGCATATGGCTAACTCACGTAAATGCTTCAAAGAATTTAATGAAGGAGACTTCTTCATACCTAGAACTATGAAGAAACTACATGCCCGTAGTTTAGGACCATACAAGATCATAAAGAAAATTGGGTCTAATGCATATGTGTTAGAATTACCACCTATATTAGGTATTAGTCCAACCTTCAATGTATCAGATCTTGTTGAGTATAAGGAGCCAATAACAATACCTAGTGAGCCATTTGGGCCTGATTCCATTTTTGAGAGTGACCCTACCCTTGAGTGTCCACTAGCCAAATTACCAGAATGGAGAGATAAGATTGAGCAAATTTTGGATGACAAAACTATCACCACTAGAAGTAAAGATTATCAACCTTACTTGGTTCGATGGCAAGGTAGACTGGAATCTGATGATTCATGGATCACTCGAGATGATCTACAAAGAATCAACCCAGACTTGCTAGAGAATTACTAGAGTAGAGTTGACCCATACTCAACATGATCGAGTTCCTCCCACCCCGGGAGAATTGGTGAGGACACCAGAGCTAGGAAGAAATGTTATACCCCTCCAAGCTCATTGTGGATCACCAATGAGTAGTCTGCCTTTTAGTTATGAGTAATTGAGTCCTTATAAATGATTAGTCAACTTTGATTGCAAATTAGTCAAGCTAGGATTACTTGAATTGAGTCTTGTAATTAGTACTTGATTTAGTCAAGGGGGTTCAAGTTCAATTGTTAGCCAAGGTCAAGCCCAGTTGTTGAAGCCATGTCACCATGTCATGTCATCGTGCCACGTCACCATGTCATGGGGCCTTGTCAGCTACCACTTGGAGTAGTGTGCCATGCCATATCACCTTGGTGGATCAATTCCATGACAAAAGAAGTTTGTCCAAAATTTTCATCAGACATCCGAATATTCGGATATCCAGACATCGAGACATTGGGACATCCAAACATCGAGACAATGGGACATTGGGACATCGAGACATCAGAATAATTTTAAGATTCAAGTTTATCCAAGAGAGGCACCAACAAATTTCCTTCTCATCACCCTTTTTAAATCCAAGATGATGCCATTTAAGGGAAGTAAAATGGAAGGATTCTCCTCCCATTTAGTGCCACTTCTCATGGATTGTCTCCCACTCTAAGGATGGATGCCAACTCAAGTATGTTTTCAAATTTAAATGAAGGTTCATTCAAAAATCAAAGAGTTCTATCAAAGATTCAAAGAGTTCTTATCAAGTCATATTCCTTCATCCAAGATTCAAAGAGTTCTTTCTTATCAAGAAGTTTTATCCTAATGCTAAAAGGGATTTCATGCCAAAGGAGAGAAGGATTAGTGCTAATTGTGGAAGGAATGGGGATGCCACCTCTTCTCATTTTGTCACCCAACCTCATTTCATCGCCTAAGTCATGGAGAAGTCCAAATACAAAGGAGTCTACCCAATTTAAATTACAAAGAGTTTTCATCTAGGTCAAGAAGGAGAGTAGAGTCCAATGTCATCTTTAATTATTTTGTATTCAAAAAAATTCTTTCTTATCTTGCTACCATGAGTTTGTTCTTATCAAGCTACTATGTAAGGGGTCTATAAATACCATCCCATTCCCCCTCTTGTAATCCATCTTCTAAATTATTAATGAAACTCTGTCAGTTTGTTTTTATAATTGCTGGTTAAGTATTGCATTAGTGTGTGTGGAGTGCCGAAGTCCAGTTATATTCCAAGAGTCCAAGATCCAAGTAGTCAAACATCACCATCTCTGACATCCAGCCTAGATCCAGATCCAAGCCAACCATCCCTCTTTCCCTCTCTTTTTCACATTTCCTCATCTTTTCTACACTACTAATCACAGTTCTTTGTAGGATCCCTAGAGCTCTCGATCAGAAGAAAAGGTTTCCCTTGCCATCCAACCATTAATAAAAAGATCTGCTCTGAAGGATCTGAAGTTTGCAATCCTATCATAAGATCTTGAGAGTTGAGTCTTAATCTACTACAACGGAGGAGGGAAAACTATTATTGGTAAGCAACCCATCCGAATCTCTTTAGATCTAGTTGTTTGAAGTCAGGACATCCTAGTTTTGGTAGTTTCTCAATCATCGGATATAGGGTTCATGCTGATTATATTGCGGGTAGCTAGTAGAGACTTAGTGTATCTTCATTAAATTAATTTGATAGCTTATCTGAGTTTGCTACCATTGCTCATCAAAATTAAACTCTTAATTGTTAGATTAGTCTTTGCATCCATCCTACATCAATTTTGGTATCAGAGCGTGATCTGTCCCGCATCAATTCGATATTTCATATCGGGCAACCCTACTTTGCCTCCGTAAAGCTCTTTAAGATTGAGCAGTATGGACTGAGGTTCCAATTCTTTATATTGCCTTTGCAATTCATTACTCATAGAGGCTAACATAATGCACTTGATAGTTAAACTATCATTCTGCTACATTTTATATATGGCCTTTCCTCCTCCGAAGCATCATCTCTAATCAGATCTGGATCAGGAGAATCGATTATGTAGGATACCTTCTCATGAGTTAAGATAATTGTTAGGTTCCTTAACCAATCACATAATTAGGACCGACCGATCAACTTATTGGCATCTAAAATATCCCGTAGTGATAAAGTAGAAGCCATAATATTAATCTATATAAATAAAGAATAATCTATAAGCAGACCACTCAAGATGATATACACAACTAGATAAGGACTTATCAATCTAATTATGTCTTCCACTATTTTTCTACAAATATCATAGCCCTCATCTATGGTAAGCAAGAAACCCTAACAGGATTTCTTTAGTAGGGTTGAGATCCTAATTTCTCATAAATGCCTTGTATTACATAACAAATATTTATGAGTTCAAGTGTAGAAAATTTTATTTTCCAATTGCAATCCATGCAACTCTCAACATGATAGCTGCCTTTAAGACACTTATAGGCTTATGTTACATAACAAACTATAATGTCTTAGTTTAGTCAAGCCCTTTATTTCTATATAGTCATATTTGAATAATGTTGCCCTTCTGTTACACAACAAAGTAACACGATCAATCATGCTATAAAGCATTAGATGCTCCAAGAAAAATTTTACACCGAACCCTAGAGTAGGCCTTGTATTACACAACAAACCTACTATAGTTTTTGATATAAATTTAGCTTGGCATGAAGGAAGGCAATTAGTAGTATTTTAATCAATTAGCATTTCCAAGTCTAGGTCTAAATCAATCGAATTGGCCAGATAAGTGGAAGAGAGGTCGAGGCCCCCTACACTTGCCTTAGACACCAAAGATTTTGGCCAGGTGAGCAACAGACCCAACTAAAAATAACTTCTCTTCACCTTTCTAGAATCACTTTCCTAGACACCTATTGCTCAATCAAATCTTAAATGAATTTGTATTATGATTTTATAACACTATGACTAAATATTATTTTTAAAGAGGGCTTTCATGGTCTAAGGCTATAAATGGATCAGGTTGATCCATGACCCGACCCGATCCGATCCATTTAGACCCAATCCAACCCATTTTTATGAACCCATGAATCTGGGTTGGGTTCTAAAATTAGACCCATTCCATTTTCCGGGTTGGGTCTGGGTTTACGAAATTTAGACTTGACCTGACCTGACCCGATTCAAACATACTAATAATGTTAGAATTATACCTATTTGGACTTTTAAATTATAATTTAAAACTTGTATGAAACTTATTTTTAACATAGGGACAGAGTTATAATTATTTTTATATTTTAATTTATTTTAAAAATAATATTGTTTGTTATCTATTTTATGGTTAATAATAGTTAGCTATGTAATAATTAAAATATAATTATTTATATTTTATTTGGATCATATTTAGATCCAAATTTTTTATATTAAAACTAGATTATTTATGAACCCGATCCAACCCGAATGACCCGTTGGGTTGAAAATTCTGATAGTGGACCTGACCCAATCTGATCCGATTTTTCAGTGGATTGGATATGGGTCTGATATTATGACCCAATCAAAGAACCGGGTCAGATCGGGGTCACTCATAATCCGGTCCAACCTGACCCATTTGCACCCTTATCATGGTCTCACGCACATCCTAATATACCACAACATCATATGTCCCAAGTGTGTTATCATTCTAGGACAACCTTACACCATAGCATACATCCACCATAATGTTAGAACAACCTTATTTCAAAATGATGATTGAATAATCTAAATATATCTTTATGTCGATTAAGGTTTAAGTGAAACCCTAATCAGTAGCATACATCAATCAACATATACTACAACTATTATGCTAGACATAATCATTCAAACATTTAATTGACTATTAATTGAATGAATCAAGGTGGCTCTAATACCACTATTGGGTTACAATTGCACAGTGAAAGATCAAATTTTAAAATTTTAATCTTTAATACCCTAGTCAACTGAAACCCTAGATCTAGGACTCCCTTGATTAAATCAATTAACAGGGCAAAATATTAGAAAATAAAAGAATGCTTATAATGCTAATATCCTTTATTTTACTAGGTACACAAGTAAATGTATACCCTTCAAAGATAATCCACATAGGAATTGGATCAAGGAAGCACTCTTCTTTCTTGCTCGACTCCTTCCAGTATCCTTTCTTTCTTCAACAGCCTTTCTTCTCTTCTAGAACCTTTTTCCTTTCAAAGTGTACCTCAAAATCTCTTTGAAAGCTTTCTTACTATCCTATTATCCTTTCTAATTCTCTTCTTAAGCCCTTATCTTAAAATGGCAGACTTGACTTAAAATAAAAGACTTGTCCTAACAAGGGAAGGAAGAGAGTTATTAGGATAGACATCAGATGCTTTGGTTTCAATCACCAAAGCCTTTAAATAGGAAGAGAGGAGATGCCTAAAATACTCTTTCATAGACCTTAATCTGATATTCAACATATTAGATAAGACCATTCAAGTAAAAGAAGTCTCTAGGCAGAAATGTTCAAAGTGAAATATTGTTTCACTAATATTTTGCGCCAAGAGTTGCTTATCGCAACTCTTTGAAAAAAGTTTGATAATTAGTCTTTAATTTTAGAATTAAAGACTTGGTCCAACTCCCTAATAAGTGTATAAACTGAGAGGCATATCTAGAAAAAGGTGATTGATAAGCAGAGGGACTCAACCCATCCCATGCACCATATAATCCAAGCATCGCATCCCTTCATGAAATCATGGACATAATTATATAATTTGATTAATTTATGAGAAAGGATAGGGGCTAAGGCTTATCATCAAAAAGATGATTTAATTGCAGAAGAACTCTTGGTTTTTCTGTGCCCCATAATGTGCGGGCATGCCAATATTGGCACCAAGAGACCCAAGCCCTTGGGACTCTTGGTTTAATCAATGAATAAAGGCTATAAAATCATGATAACTCCCAATTTGGTTATCCCACTTAAGGCTCAACCCAATTTAAGTTCTACTTAAATTAATTAGCCCAAATAGTAGGCATTTAAATCTAATCTAATTAGGTTAGGAGTTAGGCTAGCCAACATATGCTAGTATATTAATTAGCTAGCCAATTAGGATTCTATTACCCTAATAAAAATATAAATGACTTTCTTAGATCAATTCCTTAATGTGTGTTACCCTTTGGGCTTCTCATCTAGCTAGCAGTAGGTCTAGGTTCATGTCAATTTAATTTGATTAGAAATCAACTGATCAAATTAGGTCAAATCGAGCTAATCCTAGCTTCTAATTTGAACCATCCTTCAAATTGACTCATGAATTCAATCAATTTAATTCATGATAACCTATAAGACATGATTGACATCTAGCAACAGGTCATACCTACCCAGAAGATGAAGAATTTGATAGAAATTATCAAACTATCCTTCAATGGTAAGTTGCTGTGCAATTCAATCATTCAATCTTCCTTTATCCTGAATAAGTGATGGGTATAGAAAATTATCAAACCCTCACACTTTCTTCATTCAAATCTCAAATCACTAATGAAGACTTGACTGATGAAAAATTAGAATCCTTTTCTAATTTCATCTTGCTTTGATCATAGACTTTCTAAGTCATCATTTGATGAGATTACATGGGATAAATACTCCTCTTACTATGAATGATCAATTTTTTGTTGACCTACTCATAACCTTTATACACAATTCACCATACCTATGAACATCCCATATATGACTAAGTCATGAATGAGTATAAACCAAAGCATGGATTCATGTATATAAGATACCATGGTGATCTCAGGTCTAAGGATCACTTGCATAACTTCCACTAAGAGAATCATCTTTTGACAAGTAAGACTTTCATAAAATATTCTCATGATGGATCAATTCAGTGAACTCATACCCTGATAAGTACCCACATCCTTGTATTAGTATCCCTACACAAGTGGTTGTGAGACCAACCACTCTCTCCATCGAACATATGTAGGATGTGCTAGTCTCCCTAGAAACATCGATCTCCGACTCGATGATCCTATGACTGGAAATATTTTAGATTAGAATTTATAAGATCTTAGGTCTCACTATTATTAACTCCATCATAACCCTAAAACCATCGCCCTAATCTATGGGGTTCATCATAATCTTAAAACAACAAAGTATAAAACATAGCATATGATAAACAAAATTACCTTTTATCATACATGAGTCAAGAGAATTTTATAGAAATGCCCCTGATACATAAGAAACATGATTGACTTTTGGGCACTATTCTTTCAGGTTGCATAGTGAAAGACAAGATTTTAAAATTTTAATCCTTGAAATCCTAGTCAACCGAAATCCTAGATTTAGGACTTCTTTGATTATATCAATAACAGGATAAAATATTAGAAAATAAAAGAATACCTATAATACTAATATACTTTATTTCACTAGGCATATAAGTGTATGCCCTCTAGAGGTGATCCACATAGGAACTAGATCAACGAAGTACCCTCTTTCTTGCTCGACTCCTTCTGGTAACCTTTCTTCATTCAGTAGCCTTTGTTCTCTTCTAAGACCTTTTTCCTTTCAAAGAGTACCTCAAAACCTCTTTAAAATCTCTCTTACTATCCTATTATCCTTTCTAATTCTCTTTCTAAGCCCTTGTCTTTAAATGGTGGATTTATCTTAAAATAAAAGACTTGTCCTAACAAGAGAAGGAAGAGAGTTGCTAAGATAAACTTTGGATGCTTTGGTTTCAATCACCGAAGCCTTTAAATAGGAAGAGAGGATGTGACTAAAATATCCTTTCATAAGCCCATAATCTATTATTTAACATATTAGATAAGACCCTTCAAGTAGGAGGAGTCTCTAGATAGAAAGGTGCAAAGTGAAATATTATTTCACTAATATTTTGAACCAAGAGTTGCTTATCATAACTTTTCAGAAAAAATTGATAATTAGTCTTAAATTTTAAAATTAAAGACTTGGTCCAACACCCCAATAGGTGTATAAACTAGATAGGCATTCTAAAAAAAGGTGATTGATAAGTAGAAAGACTCTAGCCCATCCCATGCACCATATATTCCAAGCATCACATCCTTTTATGAAATCATGCCCATAATTATATAATTTGACTAGTCAAATCTAGTCCAAATGGGCATGTATAAGAGAGGATAGGGGCTAAGGCTTATCACCAAAAAGGTAATTTAATTGCAAAAGGACTCTTGGTTTGATCATTGTGTAAAGGCTATAAAATCAAGATAAATCCTAATTTGGCTATCCCACTAAAGGCCCAACCCAATTTAAGTCCAACTTAAATTAGTTAGCCTAAATAGTAGGTATTTAAACCTAATCTAATTAGGTTAGGAGTTAGGCTAGCTAACATATGCTAGTATGTTAATTAGCTAGCCAATTAAGATTTTATAATCCTAATAAAAATATAAATGATTTCCTTGATCAATTTCTTAATATGTGTAACCCTTTGGGCTCCTCATCTTGCTAGCAGTAGGTCTAGGTTCATGTTGATTTAACTCGATTAGAAATTAACTAATCGAATTAGGTCAAATTGAGCTAACCCTAGTTGCCAACTTAAACCATTTTTCAAATTAACTCATAAATTTAATCAATTTAATTTATGAAAACCTTTAATATATGATTGATATCTAACAACGTATCATGCCTATCCAGAAGATGGTGGTAAAAATTATCAAAATACTCTTTAGTGGCAAGTTACCATACAATTTAATCCTTCGATCTTCATTTATCCCGAATAACTGATGGGTATAGAAAATTATCAAACTCTCATAGTTTATTCATTCAAACCTTAAATCACTAATGATGACTCAACCAATGAAATATTAGAAATCCTTTTCTAATTTCATCCTACTTTGATCAAAAACTTCTTGAGCTATCATTTGATGAGATTACATGGGATAAATATTCCTTTTACTAGGAATGATCGATTCCTTGTTGACCTACTCATAACCTTCATACACAATTCACCATATCCATGAACATTCCGTACATGACTAAGTCATGAATCAGTATGAAACAAAATATGGATTCATATGTACAAGATACCATGGTGATCTCAGGTCTAAGGATCACTTGCACAACTTTCACTAAAAGAATCATCTTTTCACAAGTAAAACTTTCATAAGATATTCTCATGGTAGATCAATTTAGTGAACTCATACTCTGATGAGCATCCACATTCTTGTATTAGTGTCCCTACATAAGTGATTATGAGACCAACCACTTTCTTCATCGAGCATACATAGAATGTGCATATCTCTCCAAAACATCGATCCCCAACTCGATGATCCTATGACTAGAAATATTTTAGATTAGGATTTATAAGACTTAGGTCTCTCTGTTATGAACTCCATCATAACCCTAAAACCTTTGCCCTAATTTATGGAGTTCATCATAATCTTAAAACAAATAAGTATAAGATACAACATATGATGAAGCAAAATACCTTTTACTAATATCATACATGAGTCAGGAGAATTTTATAAATAAGCCCCTATTTTATAAGAAATACAATTAGCTTTTAGGGCACTATTCTTTCAATCTCCTACTTGCACTAAATCCAATTTTCTTGTATTTAATTCCCATAGAATCTAAATGGTGATTAAATTATTGTTGAGAAAGGGCCTTAGTAAATGGGTCTGCTATGTTGTTCTTTGTATCTACTTGTTCTAAAATCATAATAAGATGGAAGCACCTTAGGATGTGCTTGGATTTTTAACGAGACCTTGGTTCCTTAGCTTGTGCAACATCTCCAGTGTTATCATAATAAAGTGGCACCAGCTGTTATATCACAGGAACTACACCCAACTCTGAGATGAACTTTTTCATCCAGACAGCTTCCTTAGCAACTTCACTAGTAGCTATGTATTCTATCTCAGTAACTGAGTCAACTATAGTTTGCTACTTAGTACTTTTCTAACTCGTTGTACCTTTATATAGAATAAAGACATACCTCGATATGGAGTTACTATCAATTGGATCTAATGAAAATCTAAAGTCAATATAGCCTTCTAGTTTTAAATCTAATTCTCCATATATTAGAAAAATATCTTTAGTCCTTCTAAGGTACTTAAGATATTTTTCACAGCTTTCTAATAATCCTCTTATGGATATATCTAGAATCTGCTTGCTATGCCTAAGGCATAAGCAACATCAGACCTAATAATAACATGGCATATATGATTGACCCTACAATCGAAGCATAAGGAATCTTACTCATCCTTTGTCTCTCTCTAGGTATCTTAGAAGACATCTTCTTAGAAAGATGTATGCCTTGACTCATGGACAAGTAACCCCTTTTACTTCCCTCCATCTTGAATCTTTTCAATACTAAGTCAATGTACCTAGATTGAGATAAGCCAAGCATCCTCTTAGATCTATCTCTATGGATCTTTATACCTAGTTTATAGGATGCTTCTTCCAAATTCTTCATGGAAAACTCTTTAGATAGCCAAGCTTTGACCGATTACAACATTGTAATATCATTCTCAATGATAAATATGTCATCAATATATAATATTAAGAAGACAATGGCACTCCTACTTGTCTTCTTATACATGCAAGGTTCATCTATATTTTGATAAAACCAAATTTGTTAATTATTTTATCAAAGTGAATGTTCCAACTCTTCAATGCTTGCTTTAATCTGAAATAGATTTCTAAAGATTGCATACTTGGTTTGGTCTCCCACTTGAGACAAACCCTTCTTGCTGTGACGTAGACTTCTTCCTCAAGATACCCAATAAGGAATGCAGTCTTTACATCCATTCGCCATATTTCATAATCGTAGTATGTAGCTATAGCAAGCAAGATTTTAATGAACTTGAGCATAGCTACTGGCAAAAATATTTTATCATAGTCAATTATATGTATTTGTTTGAAATCTTTTACACTAACCTAGCCTTGTAGGTTTCTACTTGGCCATCTTATTACCTAGTAAGCAATCCAAGAGGGGGGGTGAATTGGGTTTCAAAAACTTTTACAAGGTATGTGCCAATTCAAAAATAATTCAAGTGCTAGTGTAATACAAGTGTTATGTGCTCTTCTAGAGTATGTAGCAGAAAATAGATAAGTAAATGCAATAAAAGTAAGAGCAAGTAATGAGAGAACAAGCAACCACAAATACCAAGAAGTATAGTGGTTCGGTGCAAACCAAGGCACCTACATCCACTCCCCAAGCTTTCCTTGGGAATTCACTATAATCACTCTTAATTATAGTCGATTAGTTTTCCGGGCTCACTAATCAAAATCTAACTTGTTTTTACCAAGAATACAAGTCAAAACCCCTTTGGTTTCACGGGCGAACCAAAAACCAAGTTGGTTTCGTAACTTAGGCTCACCAACAACCTTCTTGATTTTTACAAGGCTAACCAAAAATCTCTTTGGTTTTCTCAAGACTCACCAAAAATCTTTGTTGGTTATTGTTGGGAATTGTGTCCTAAAGCCAATCGCCTGGGTTGTAGGCGGTTGAGCTAAGTATTATATTTTTTTAATGAATTAATAAAATATTATTTTTGGCAGCTCATCACATATTGAATTTTCCTGAAATGAACTCTTTCCTATGTGATGAAGTTCTTAGGACTACACTGACTTCGATACAGAGAGGATGTATCGAGTGGTCCTTAAACCCGGTTCACAACCGAAGGATATATTGTACTGGACGGCAATATATCAAGTATAGGTTGTTGTAGTTCACATCGTTTGGTTGTCCTCTTGACCAAATGAGTGTGGTGACACTGATGTGATCTGCAAGTGGGATATATGTGATATCTCATTGAACGTGACTTCGTGCAGTCCCTTTCTGCCAAAGGGATACTCACGATTGGATATGGGTATAAGTGTCACTCTGACCTGAGATCATCACGGTAGCTTGCAAGCAAATCCCTGTGCTTTGGTGCCGGACTACCCGGATTTTTAATCCGGTGATGGAAGGTTTCTGGGTACAGGCAAGTACTTGTGGAGCAGTGATGGACCAAGATGGAATTGACCTGTCCTAACAATTTGGATTGAATGTCTCGCAGTATCTCAATTTAGCAAATCCTCGGCCGGGGTAGCCCTAGTGAAGAGTCACTGGGCTTGCGAGGTTGAGACACGTAGTCGACTGACTCAGTCTGGGTTGGCAGCCCAATCTCAGCCATCCTGAGCATTAGAGGTCAAAGGGATGAATTATATGGTAACCATATGCCAGAGGTTCGATAGTTTGCTCCCGCATCTTCGACCTATCCGGACGCCGGGACCCATTGCTAGATGGCTTCCTGTACTGGTACTAGAATTGTTCTGGTGCTACCGTTTAGGTTCGAACCTATGAGGTCACACGCCATAGAGGTTAACTCTCTGATCCGGATACCGAATACGATTGGGAATCGTCTCGGTTTTATGGTCATAGTAGTATTTTTTAGCACTCTTTTTCCCCGTCTTTCCCTTGTCTGAGTCAACCGAAAATTGTTCTTGGTTGATCAGCACTGTGCTAGGTTTTTTCTGAATCAGTTTTGAACTGATTCGGAGTTTGTTTCAGCCTCCAATTGGTTGTGAACCAATTGAACCAAAATTCAAAAGGTTTGAACCAACTTGGTTTAAATGGGATTGGACCATTTAATTGGCTTGGTTTAATGGGATTGAACCAAGGTATAATGTTTTGGCTTGGACCGGTTTTGAACCGGTGCATTTTCTCCTCATGACCGTTTTACACGGTGATTCAATGGTTGAAATGAAGAGACCCAAAGACCAAAACGCTGGAATTCCTTTCGCTGGATGAGAACTCCAAACGTCCCGTCTATTCCTTTTCCCAACCCATTACATTAATCCTTGGTTAATGGGTTTAATGGTTGATTAATGGATGTTAATGGGAATTTAGATGCCGAAGCCTCTTGGCCTCCAAACCTCCCATTTCCCCCTCTGCTATCCTACATAAACAACACTGCAGCGTTCCCTGTTCAGTGGTTTTTTTTTTTTTGTGATTCACCGAGAAAAGAAAATTTTCAAGGAAATTTTTGAGGGGTTGTGAGATCACCTGATTGAGTATTTGTAGAGCTGGATTTGGGAGGGTGTGAGGGAGACTTTTAGGAGCCTCTTCCTTCTCCATTAGAGTGCTCAAATCCCTGCTGCAGCAATTCTGTTTTGCTGCAGCAACCTGTGACCGTGAACCATCTTCCGGTGGCTAGCACCGTGCGTGGAGAGGGATCGGAGAGCCCCGGGCATGTCTCCCCTCTAGAGGGAGTATTCTTCTACTCCTCGGAGCAAACCACGCGAGCCGGGATCGCTCCAGTTGCCCGAAATCCAACGACGAAAACAGCTACTCTGTTCTGCTGCCATTTTCGCACAGCAGACTTCGACGAATTTTTATGATTTATTGGCTTAGTTTTTTTAGTAGAAACCAGTGCCAAATCGAAGAGGAATTCCTTAAGAATCTACATCTCAAATTTGGGAGTGATCGGAGGTCCGAAAGGTGGCGTTCCGGGGACTTTTCGGAAGCCCAATTTTCAGCCCAAGGTGGAAGATGACTGGAATAACTTTATTCTAGTCTATTCTAGGTTTATCCCAGACTTATTCCAGCTAGGAATAAGGTATGTTTTTTGGGTTTTATTTTCGGTGCATGTGTAGATCTAGATTTTTTAAAATATTATAAATATTATATGTCCTGCATCATGCCAATACATGCATCTTGCATATGCTAGATCCTGTGCGGAGTAGGTATTTTCCGTATTTATTAAAAATATTTTAAAATACTTACCTATTCCCTGTGCTGTTGCATGCTTAGCGTAGGCACCTGCAACCATGTTTTTACTTTCAGTGATACCAGAGCCAGGTTCTAGTGTAACATATCTTGATGCATGTATAGTAGATTAAATTGTTTAATCTTGGGATTAGAGAGTACTTTTAGGAACCTAGTTGAGACCTTCACCATGGTCGTGTGTCTTTGACACGATGCGGTTCGTCTGTGTTGGCCTCTTCAAAAGGATCCTTTAAGAAAATCAAACAGAAATTAAAATTATTTTATAATTTTGGCATGATTTATAATTTTGTTATTTGGGTCGTATAATATTTATAAAAGTATAAATCTAGATATGATGCATAATTTAAGATGTAAAATTGTTTTACATAGAGACTTAATTAAAAAATATTTTAATTAAGTATTTGGCTTAATAAAAATTTTTAGGTTTATGAAATCTAATAAAATTTGCATAAGCCAAATTGGGTTAATTGGGTTAGCTGATTAGTTGGGTCCATCACTGGGTTAGACCTAAGTTTAGTTAAACCGGATTAAAAGAAGATTAAACAAAAGTTGTTTAAGGTCTTTCTTTAGAACTATCTAATAGTTAGATTAGTTGATCCGTTCATCTAAAATGGATCCAATTAGTGGCTCAGTGGACGCCCGAGTCTTTAGGCTAGTCTAATCGAGTCTGGTAAACCGACTGGTGTCGAGGTAGGTTTGGCAATTGTGATCATGGTTGTATGAGGCTACCTCTTTCCTGGCCAACTTGGTTGGTGTCTAGGAAAGATGGTTAATGGCGGATACTCACCCATGATCTCACCTACCTGGCTAGTCGAGTCGACCAGAACTGATTGGAAAAGCTCAATGACTCGAGTTAACCCATGTCACCCAGGTTGATTGGTCTGACTGATCAATAGGTTCCCATGGATCAATTGTTGATTTAATTCAACCCTCCTGGAATCTGATTGATTCAGTGGGAGGATGATCCATGTCCTTACCTTCATCTTCTGTCATAACTATAAAAAAAAAAAAAAAAAAAATCCTCTAAAATTATTAGGTCCTTAAAAAGACTAAGTCAAGGAGTTGACAGTGTCTTAGCCTCCCATTAAGTTGGATAGAAATGTGTCCACTAGCTTGGTGTGCATCGACAGTTCCATAGAAAGGGTGTACATCCGACGACTGGAATTTCTATCTGATCGATGATGGTTCAGTGCAACCTCCTTAACGGGACCAGGTGGGCCGGCCATAGTCGGGCTTGGTCTTTAGTTAGCTGGAAGCATTGGATTAGTCATTTTAATGGTTGGACCTAACCAGAGACCCGCAATAGGAGGCCCCTAGGCCGATTGGGGTGTTCTCTGGGGCAAAATAAAATACTGAAAATTGTTTAGGGAAACAATTGGTTTACGAACCTACCTTTAGGCTCGTATGGGTGAGCCGGCCATAGTCGGGCTCATGCGTGGCCTATTGGATTTCAGTACCCACTTGAAAAAGTGTTTTCATGGATTGGAGTTAGAGGCTACCAATCTGAGAAATTAGTGGGAGAAACCTTTAGACTAAAGTCCAAGTCTTTTGGTTAATTTATTAATTCATATACTAATAGGTCTTATTTTCTTTTCAGATGTCTTCCAATTTATCGTTCCGGTCACTTCTCGATAAAGAGAAGTTAAAGGGTCACAACTTCGATAGTTTGTATCGAAAGTTGAGAATAGTTCTGGAGCACGAACGGATCCTGTATGTGATAACGGATCCGGCACCTGAAATCCCTCCCGCTAATGCACGGAGTGCGGTCAGAGATACTTATCTGAAGTGGGTCTCTGATCGGACTACTGTCCGTTGCATTATGCTAGTGGCGATGAACGACGAGTTCACTCACAAATTCGAGGAGGCCCAACCTAATGAAATCCTTCAAAAGTTGAAGGAATCCTTCAGCACCCCGGATGATGTAGAACGGTACAAAGTGTCTTGTCCCATCTACAACTCCAAGATGCTGAATGGCGGTTCAGTCACTGATCATGTATTGTACATGATCGAGCTGATTGAAAAACTGGGCAAACTCGGATGCCCCTTGCACGAGCAGCTCGGCAAGGATGCGATCCTGAATTCTCTTCCCTCCTCCTATCTTGATTTTCTCGATCATTATAGAATGAACAAGCCTGCAGTCAACTACCATGGTCTTTTGGGGTTGCTGCAGACTTTCGAGAAAGACCACCAACTGAATAAGGGGGTGGTGAATTTAGTGGGAGGTAGTAGAGGTCATCGTCCCTTTAAGAAAGGAAAGAAGAAAATAAATAAGAAGGGAAAGAAAGTGCAGAATGCTCCTGGCCCTAGTCAGACCAGGAAGTATAAGGCTGATCAGTCTTCTGTAGAGTGCTTCTACTGCAAGAAGAAGGGACACTGGAAGAGGAACTGTCCTCTTTATATTGCGTCCCTTGATCCGAACAGGCCGAGAAAGCAGAAGTCTGCTGAACAAGGTATTTATATGATAAAACCTTGTAATTACTCAATTGTTGATACTGCTAACTGGGTATTGGATTCTGGTAGTCCAATTCATGTTTGTAATTCGTTACAGGGACTTCAAGTTAGCAGAAGATTTGAAGATGGAGAACAGTTTCTGAGCATCGGGAATGGAAATCGTGTTCCAGTACTGGCGATCGGAGTCCTGCATCTTGTCTTTGAGTCTTGTACTGTCGAACTAGTCGACTGTCACTATTGTCCTAGTTTCATTATGAGTATAATCTCTGTAGGCCTTTTGGCCAGTTGTGGTTTTGAACTATCAATAAAAGGAGATTTTTGCAATGTTATTTTGAATAACTCTGTTATAATGAAAGCTAGATTAAATAATGGCATATACGTACTATCAAGGCCT
Organism: Areca catechu; assembly: GCA_021397845.1. NCBI lineage: Eukaryota > Viridiplantae > Streptophyta > Magnoliopsida > Arecales > Arecaceae > Areca > Areca catechu. The sequence goes on along the minus strand of CM038039.1, from coordinate 180,399,765 downwards.
GTTAGTGTAATGTACACTTCTAGCAAACGCCCAAGGTTAGATAATGTCAACGATTTGTATCTTTGGCACTGTAGGCTATGTCATATTAACCAAAATAGAATAAACAAGATGCAAGGAGATGGACTCCTCGAGGTCAGTGATTCTGAATCACTGCCCACTTGTGAATCCTGTTTACTTGGTAAAATGACCAAGTCACCTTTTACTGGAAAAGGTGAACGAGCTACAGAACTTCTAAGTCTAATACATACTGATGTATGTGGACCGATGACAGTTAGTGCTAGAGGAGGATACAAATATTTCATTACTTTTACAGACGACTTTTCAAGGTTTGGTTATGTCTTTTTAATGAGACATAAGTCTGAGTCGTTTGAAATGTTCAAACGATACCGTAATGAAGTAGAAAAGCAAACTGGAAAAAGTATTAAAACCCTTCGATCTGATCGAGGTGGCGAATATTTATCTGGTACTTTTTTGACATATCTTGAGGAGAATGGAATTCTCTCTCAGTGGACTCCTCCAGGAATACCATAGTTGAATGGTCTGTCCGAAAGGAGGAATCGAACCTTGTTGGACATGGTTCGATCCATGATGGGCTTTGCAACTCTGCCGCTATCCTTTTGGGGATATGCACTTTAGACAGCCTGTTACTTATTAAAAAATGTTCCAAGTAAGTCTGTTGTCTCCACTCCGTATGAGATGTGGCATGGACGTAAACCATCAATCTCACACCTTCGGGTCTGGGGTTGTCCGGCTTACGTAAAGCGTTTAGACTCAGACAAACTTGGTCCTAGGTCTGATCGGTGTTTATTTGTTGGTTATCCTAAAGAAACCAAAGGGTATTTCTTCTACTTGGAGAATGAACAAAAGGTGTTCGTTGCTCTTAGAGCTATCTTTTTGGAAAAGAAGTTCCTTGGAGAAGGAACTATAGCCTCTAAGATTGAACTTGATGAAGTTCAGCCAATAGAAGAACCTACATACTCTAAGGACATCGTAGAACCGACTGTGATTGAATCACACCCAGAACCCATTAGGAGATCTGGTAGAATACCGTGTCAGCCGGACAGATACTACGGTTTCTTGGTCCGGGACGGCGATCCCATTGAGCTCGATGAGAACAATGAGGATCCAATCACCTATATGAATGCACTTCAGAGATCTGACTCTAAGGCATGGCTTGGAGCCATGCGATCCGAAAAGGTGTCCATGGAAATCAACAATGTTTGGACATTGGTTGATCCGCTTGAAGGAATAAAATCCATCGGGTGTAAATGGATCTTCAAGAGGAAAAGGGACGCAGATGGGAAGGTAGAGACCTATAAAGCCCGTCTGGTTGCCAAGGGGTATCGTCAACGATATGGTATCGATTATGACGAGACTTTCTCCCCTGTGGCAATGCTCAAGTCCATTCGGATCATGCTTGCTTTGGCAGCATATTTTGATTACGAGATCTGGCAGATGGATGTCCGAACCACTTTCCTAAATGGGGAGCTGGAAGAGGAGGTTTATATGATATAGCCTGAAGGGTTCACATCCATAGATGAATCAAAAGTATGCAAGTTGCAGAAGTCCATTTATGGACTCAAGCAAGCATCTCGAAGTTGGAACTTAAGGTTTGATAGGTGTATCAAATCGTACGGCTTCGTTAGGAACGGAGAAGAACCGTGCATCTATAAATGGGTTAATGGTTCTGTGATTGTATTCCTAGCACTGTATGTTGACGACATTCTCTTAATCGGGAATGATGTCGCAGCATTACAAGGAATAAAAGTCTGGTTATCATCTCAGTTCTCCATGAAGGACTTGGGTGAAGCTTCTTACATACTAGGTATGAAAATCTATAGAGATAGATTTACGAAGCTTTTGGGACTATCCCAATCTACGTACATTGACACCGTGCTGAAATGGTTCAGCATGGAAAATTCCAAGAAAGGCTATCTCCCGATAGGTTCTGGAATTACTCTTTCCAAGAAGGATTGTGCGACAACTCCTGAGGAAAGAGAGCGCATGAGTAGAGTACCTTATGCTTCAGCAGTAGGTCCATCATGTATGCTATGACTTGTACTAGACCAGACGTGGCATACTCACTAGGAGTAGTGAGCAGATACCAGTCTGACCTAGGTGAGGTGCATTGGAAGGTGGTTAAGTCCATCCTTAAGTATTTGAGAAATACTAAAGACCAATGGCTGATTTATGGAGAACCTGACTTGAAACTTGTGGGGTACTCTGACTCTAGTTTCCAGGCGGATAGAGATGATAGCAAGAGTGTGTCAGGGTTTGTATTTACCCTGAACGGAGGAGCGATCTGCTGGAAAAGTTCCAAGCAGGCAACTGTTGCAGACTCGGTATGCGAAGCAGAATATATTGCAGCATCAGATGCAGCAAAGGAAGCTGTGTGGTTGCGGAAATTCCTTGGAGAGCTAGGGGTGGCACCTTCCCTAGATGGTCCTGTTCCGGTGTACTGTAACAGCACTGGAGCCATTGCTCAAGCTAAGGAGCCTAAAGCTCATCACCGTACCAAGCACATCCTGCGGTGCTACCACCTCGTACGAGAGATCGTGGAACGAGGCGACATCAATCTTTTGAAGATCGATGGAAAAGAAAATCTGGCCGACCCCTTCACTAAAACCCTCGGAATAAAAGAGTTTGACTATTGTAAATGGGAAATGGGTATTAGATACTCTTCTGATTGGCTTTAGTAGAAGTGGGAGTTGTTGGGAATTGTGTCCCAAAGCCAATCGCCTGGGTTGTAGGCGGTTGAGCTAAGTATTATATTTTTTCAATGAATTAATAAAATATTATTTTTGGTAGCTCATCACATATTGAATTTCCCTGAAATGAACTCTTTCCTATGTGATGAAGTCCTTAGGACTACACTGACTTCGATACAGAGAGGATGTATCGAGTGGTCCTTAAACCCGGTTCACAACCGAAGGATATATTGTACTGGACAGCGATATATCAAGTATAGGTTGTTGTAGTTCACATCGTTTGGTTGTCCTCTTGACCAAATGAGTGTGGTGACAATGATGTGATCTGCAAGTGGGATATATGTGATATCTCATTGAACGTGACTCCGTGCAGTCCCTTTCTGCCAAAGGGATACTCACGATTGGATATGGGTATAAGTGTCCCTCTGACCTGAGGTCATCACGGTAGCTTGCAAGCAACTCCCGATGCTTTGGTGCCGGACTACTCGGATTTTTAATCCGATGACGGAAGGTTTCTGGGTACAGGCAAGTACTTATGGAGCAGTGATGGACCAAGATGGAATTGACCTGTCCTAACAGTTTGGATTGAATGTCTCGAGTATCTCAATTTAGCAAATCCTCGACCGGGGTAGCCCTAGTGAAGAGTCACTGGGCTTGCGAGGTTGAGACACGTAGTCGACTGACTCAGTCTGGGTTGGCAGCCCAATCTCAGTCGTCCTGAGCATTAGAGGTCAAAGGGATGAATTATACGGTAACCATATGCCAGAGGTTCGATAGTTTGCTCCCGCATCTTCGACCTATCCGGATACCGGGACCCATTGCTAGATGGTTTCCTGTGCTGGTACTAGAATTATTCTGGTGCTACCGTTTAGGTTCGAACCTATGAGGTCACACGCCACAGAAGTTAACTCTCTGATCCGGATACTGAATACGATTGGGAATCGTCTTTTTTTATGGTCATAGTAGTATTTTTGAGCACTCTTTTTCCCCGTCTTGCCCTTGTCTAAGTCAACCGAAAATTGTTCTTGGTTGATCAGCACTGCGCCAGGATTTTTCTGAATCAGTTTTGAACTGATTCGGAGTTCGTTTTGGCCTCCAATTGGTTGCGAACCAATTGAACCAAAATTCAAAAGGTTTGAACCAACTTGGTTTAAATGGGATTTGACGATTTAATTGGCTTGGTTTAATGGGATTGAACCAAGGTATAATGTTTTGGCTTGGACCGATTTTGAATCGGTGCATTTTCTCCTCATGACCGTTTTACACGGTGATTCAATGGTTGAAATGAAGAGACCCAAAGACCAAAACGCTGGAATTCCTTTCGCTGGATGAGAACTCCAAACGTCCCGTCTCTTCCTTTTCCCAACCCATTACATTAATCCTTGGTTATAGGGTTTAATGGTTGATTAATGGATGTTAATGGGAATTTAGCTGCCGAAGCCTCTTGGCCTCCAAACCTCCCGTTTCCCCCTCTGCTGTCCTATATAAACAACACTGCAGCATTCCCTGTTCAGTGGTTTTTTTTTTTTTGTGATTCACCGAGAAAAGAAAATTTTCAAGGAAATTTTTGAGGGGTTGTGAGATCACCTGATTGAGTATTTGTAGAGCTGGATTTGGGAGGGTGTGAGGGAGACTTTTAGGAGCCTCTTCCTTCTCCATTAGAGTGCTCAAATCCCTGCTGCAGCAATTCTGTTTTGCTGCAGCAACCTGTGACCGTGAACCATCTTCCGGTGGCTAGCACCATGCGTGGAGAGGTATCGGAGAGCCCTGGGCATGTCTCCCCTCTAGAGGGAGTATTCTTCTACTCCTCGGAGCAAACCACGTGAGCCGGGATCACTCCAGTTGCCCGAAATCCAACGACGAAGACAGCTACTCTGTTCTGCTGCCATTTTCGCACAGCAGACTTCGACGAAGTTTTACGATTTATTGGTTTAGTTTTTCTTGTAGGAACTAGTGCCAAATCGAAGAGGACTTCCTTAAGAATCTACAGCTCAAATTTGGGAGCGATCGGAGGTCCGGAAGGTGGCGTTCCGGGGACTTTTCGGAAGCCCAGTTTTCAGTCCAAGGTGGAAGATGACTGGAATAACTTTATTCCAGTTATTCCAGTCTATTCCAGGTTTATCCCAGACTTATTCCAGCTGGGAATAAGGTATGTTTTTTGGGTTTTATTTTTGGTGCATGTGTAGATCTAGATTTATTAAAATATTTATAAATATTATATATCCTGTATCATGCCAATACATGCATCTTGCATATGTTAGATCCTGTGCGGAGTAGGTATTTTTCGCATTTATTAAAAATGTTTTAAAATACTTACCTATTCCCTGTGCTGTTGCATGCTTAGCGTAGGCACCTGCAACCATATTTTTACTTTCAGTTATAATACACAAGCTCACCAACCAACCTCAACAAAAGACAAGTAAGAATGTAAGAAATACAAGAAAGCTTTCAAATAAAAGTTGTTATCTCTTTGAAGCTTTTTGAAGTTACTTGTCTCCAAGTTGTTGAAGCCTTAATCAAAGCTCAATTGGTTGGACTTGAATGCTCTTGATTGCTTTGAATGCTTGAAGGCTTCTTTTCACTTGAAAGTAGTTACTCTCAATGAATATTACAGTGAATGCTCTTCTTTTTCCTTTTCTTTTTCATTTTATTCTTCCCACTTAAGATTAATCCATTTTAAATACCATCCCAAGGCTCAAATGGTAGTTTATGACCATTGGAGAGGGAAACTAGCCATTGGGGACGAAAAGGTCAAGTTCTGGATTTCAAAAAACTAGACATTACTGTTCACCCAAACTTTAAGAATCGACATTTCAGGTCATGAGTCGACACTTGGGGTCGACACTTGGTTTCCATGAATGACACATAGTTCAAAAATGTTCCTTGGAGCTATTTGAAAATCTTAGGTGAGTCGACACTTCATCTGGTGAGTTGATACTTGAGTCGACACTTTGCTTCCATGAGTCGACACTTGAGGGAAGTCTTGAAATTCAGCATGTTCTGTGAAAAATTTGTTTCAGGCCTTGAGTCAATCCTTGAGTCAACACATGAGTCGACACTTGAGCTACTGAGTCGACACTTCAACCATGCAATCTGAAACTTTTTTTGCATATCAACTCAGGTTTCTATGAGTCGACACCTTGAGTTGACACTTGCACTTTGAGTCAACACTTGCTGAAACTTTCTAAAATTGAACTGAAATTCTGCTAAATCTTCTTCAAACTTAAAACTTAAGTCCTTTTGAGCCATTCTTATATGCTTAAGTCCATTTATCTTCAAAGTTTCATCCAAAAAGAGGACTCCTTCAACTATTTGACAAGCAATCCATTTAGTTAACTTGATGAGTAACTTTTTCTGATAAAACATACTTTAACAAACTGTTAGTACTCAAATATACTTAAGTATTTTGTTAATCATCAAAATCAATACAGGAGTCAATAATCTTCCCCTTTTTGATGATGACAAAATCTTTACGTATATACAAATAAAAAGCTCAAAAGATTTTCAACAAGTATAGAGCATTTATCATTAAGTATCAGAGCAAATAGTGAAAGTATATCATAGTCTTAAATTGTATTGAATGTAAGGAATTAAGACTGATTTTTAAAGTATCAGAGCTATGTATATATATTCAAACTTGCATAACTTTAATATCAGAGCTGTGAATTTGATGAAATAGAGTTGGATATTATGAAGTATCATAGCTATGATTAAGGAGTATCAGAGCTAAGATAAATTCATATATGATGATGCTCGAGAGGTATATCAAAACACTTTCAAAATATAGGCATTTTAGCATAAAACATGTATAAAAAGAGTAGATAGTACCAGAGCAAATGATAATAGATCATCAAAGAGTATTAGGTATGACATCAAAGAGTATTAGAGCATAGATACTGATGTATCAAAATAAGGAATTTGATGGAATAGATACTCACCCTCAATATATGATCTTAAAAACTAATTTTCAAAAGAATTTGAGAAAAAATTTGTAAGAAAAAGCTTACTGCTTAAAAAATAATTTCTAGAAAAATTACTTTCTTACTCCCCCTTACTCATTACTCTCTTCTTAATTAACTTTTCTTTCAAGAAAAACTGCATAAATCAAGAAAAAACTTCATAAATCTTCCATTAGCTTTTCATTAATTCTCCTCCCTTTTATTTTCTCATTTCACTCCCCCTTTTTGTCATCATTGAAAAGGTAAGAAAGAGAAACATTTCATTGCAGAGAGAGAGTATATAAAACCATTTCACACACAATTTTAAAAGGTGAAACTAACATTTTGATACATAAGACTAAAGATGATACATCATGCAGAAGTTGATACAAAACAAAATGTGATACAATAGACACTGATACAAATATAAAAAAATACTGAAATATAAACTATCTACCATAGTGACCAACCCTAAGGTGTACTCTCTTCATCAGAGGAGGACCCAATCTCAAGAATGATGGGACCTGTAATCCTAGAAGGTCTAGGTCTTGACCACATCGATCGAAGATCGGATAATCTGGTCTGAGTAGGTCTCGGTGCAGTGCCACGGCCTCGGCCTCTATGTCTGGTATACATCCTTCCTCTAGCTGGTGCTGAAAAGCATGAGGGAATATTAGAAGTAGGGGCAGTAATCATAGAGTCAGCAGCTGTATCAGTGGAAAAGAGAGTATCATCAAAACTTGGTCCAGATAAAAGAACATGGAAACCATGAGTATAAAATCCTAGTTCCCGAATCAAGAAAGATATGGAAGGTATAGGTGGAGTCCTAGTAGGGATGCTAATGATCGGAGTAGGTAAATCAGTATCAGGAGTGGGAGAAAAAGTAATAGGTGGGTCAGGAAGGGTATGCAAGGAATTGGAGAGGACAGGTGTCTGGAATGAGGAATTGGAAGGATCCTGAACTAGTGTCCTTGAAACATCCACTAGTGCAGTCTCAGGAGCCGGTTCCATCATGAAATCTCTGACATCGAACTTGGTGGAAGAGTCATCCTGACCATCTCCTATATTAGGTCCTGGGGCAGATGGTGCTGGAGGTGCTGGAGGTGTTGGAGGTGCTGGTGGTGCTAAAGGTGAGTCTGAATGTGGTGAGGGTGGTACTCTGCTCGATGAAAGTCTATCCAATGCAGCTAGAATAGTAATAATACTGTGACTCTCTCTCATCTCCACATGAATTTGGTCAACTCACTACCATATGATCATAATCTGTCTCATTACGAGTAACTCTATCCTCCAGGTTATCTCCAGTGCCCGACATCTCTGACTATGTAGGAGTAGCTGGCTCAGGCTAAGATGCAGATTCAAGCTGTATAGTAGGCTCGAGCTGTGCCTTCAGAATCTCTCTGTGTGTGACAGAAGGCCTGGCCTCATCTATAAAAATGCACTCCTCCTCTACTCCTCATCATCCATATCAGTGGTCTAACCTAATAAGCATCGTCTCGATTGACCTCTGACCAGATGATAGCCCATCCTATGAAGGGATCTCTCATTATAGATGTCTATATGTAAAAGCTGCCTGTATGGCTCTCCATCTACAACTACTCTATATGCCCTAAACAGTATCGTCAATCCCATACCGTAGGGCAAGCAAAGTCTCCTGCTGGTCGCTGCCTCCGACATCTGATGTACCATAAGCATAGGTAGATAAACTGCGGTATGCTGTATCGGTGATACCATGACCAGTAGCTCTCACTCAGTGATAAGATCGAAACATCCGGTCCTTGGTAATAAGATCCAGGCGACGATATGATGTAGTAGCCTCATCTCAGATGAGAGTCTGGATGCAACTACAGTGGCTCCGTCTAGAAGATCATCTATCTTGAAGATACATCGAAGTCTACTCAATCTATCCGCTAAAGAGTCTGCTACTGATCCACTCATCAGAATCTACCATAATCTACTCACAATCTCAGTAGTAGGTGGAATCTCTCTCCCACGGACCACTGCTACCCATCCATCAGCACCTCTGGCTAGTGTCCCATAAAACTCTTTGATCAAGCCAGGGTAGAACCCCTCAGACAGGGTGCAGAACTATGCCAGTCCAGCATCTCTCAACCACTAGTCAATCCAAAAGTGATGCTGGTCCATGAACTCAAAATTGACTCACCGTCTGCCATCAATAGTCTTGGAACTCATCCTATCCGCTGTTGACGGTCTGACGGGAACATCCTGCTGGACTTGTTGCTCAGCTACCTTTGAATCATCATGTCTAGCCTTCATTCATCACTCTGTCTCCTAAATAAATGGTCGAGGTCTCCAAACAACTTATTTTTGAGGACCCATTTCCAAGGAAACAAGAGATTGGAGCAAAAGTGGGGAGAAGAGATAGGGTTTTCATGGTGAAAACCATGAAAAATGGTTGATGAACAGTGAGAAAGAGAGGGAAAACAATTTCAAAGAAGAAATCGAGCCAAAGGAATAGTGTTGGGGGAGAAATGGAAGGTTTGGAGTGCCTAAAGGGTGAGTCGACTCAAGATATTTGGAAGAAAATGGGAAGAAAATGAACGGTTTCCCTATTTCTTCTCGGAAGTCCACCGGCCAAGTGTCGACTCATGACTGTGGGTCAAGTGTCAACACTTCAATCAAAAAATCCAAAAAAAAAAAAGGAAAGAAGAAAAAAAGTAGTGATTAATTTCCAAGAACCATGAAAGGATTAAACAAGATTTTTAAGCAAATTTGATCAACAAAATTTTCAAGGGAATTGAAGAGACATGAAATGATCAGAATCTATTTAAAAAGACTGCTGACCCCCAGGTCCTTTCTAATCATATAGAACCTATCTTCTTGAAGAGGTTTGGTCAAAATGTCAGCTAATTGCATATCAGTGCACATAAATTCAAGCATAATATCATTTTTTTCAACATGATCTTTAATGAAGTGGTGCCTAATTTCAATATGCTTGCTTCTAGTGTGCTGAACAGGATTTTTAGTTAAATTTATAGCACTAAAATTATCACATCTTATGGGTGTCTTAGTTAATTTGATTCCAAAATCTTCAAGTTATTACTTAATCCATAGGATTTAAGCATAACAACTTCTTGCTGCAATATATTTAGCCTCAGTTGTAGATAATACAATCGAAGTTTATTTCTTGCTAAACCATAAGATTAAATTCACTCCAAGAAATTTGCAAGTTCTACTTGTACTTTTTCTATCTAATTTATACCCAACAAAATCAGCATCAGAATAGCTAATTAAATTAATTGAAGATTCTCTAGAATACCATATACCAATATCAATAGAACCAGATAACTATCTAAGAATGCACTTAATATCCAATAAATGAGATTTTTTAGGAGCAGACTAATATCTAGCATACATACAAATACTAAACATAATATCTGGTCTACTGGCAGTCAAGTATAGTAAAGAACCAATGATTTTCCTATATAATTTTTGATCAACAACTTTACCACAATCATCTTTATCAAGTTTACAAGAAGAGCTCATAGGTGTACCTATTGGCTTGGTATTCTCCATCCCAAACTTTCTTAAGATTTCTCTCGTATACTTAGCTTGGTTAATAAATATTCCTTCTTTAGTTTGCTTGATTTGGAGTTCGAGGAAGAAGTTTAGTTCACCCATCATACTCATCTCGATCTCACCTTGCATAAGCTTATCAAACTCTTGACAAAGTGATTCATTAGTAGCACAAAAAATGATATCGTCAATATAAATTTGTACTACTAATAGATCATCATTTTTCTTTTTTAGAAATAAGGTAGTATCAACATGGCCTGTAGAAAATTCATTCTCAATCAAAAATTTGCTAAGTCTTTCATACCATGAACGCGGTGCTTATTTTAAATCATAAAGTGCTTTGTGCAATTTGAAAACGTAATCAGGATGTCCATGATTTTCAAATTCAGGTGGTTGTTTAACAAAAACATCTTCAGCTAAATAATCATTTAAAAATGCACTTTTAACATCCATTTGAAAAAGTTTGAAATCCATAAAATATGCAAATATTAAAAGTAATCTAATGGCTTCAAGTCTAGCTACTGGAGCAAAGGTGTCATCAAAATCAATTCCTTCTTCTTGATAATAACTCTTGGCTACCAGCCTAGCCTTGTTTCTAATAACTATACCATTTTCATCTTGTTTGTTTCTATAAACCTATTTTGTGCCAATAATTGAAATATTAGATGGTCTTTCTATTAAAGTCCAAACTTTATTTCTTTCAAATTGATTTAACTCATCTTGCATAGCAATTATCTAATTAGGGTGTTTTTCAGCTTCTTTAATACATTTAAGTTCAATTTAAGAAACAAAAGCAATATAATCATATTCATTTCTAATAGATGATCTAGTTCTTACCCCTCTCAATGGATCACCCAAGATCAATTCCTTAGGATGTCCATGAGCATACCTCCACTCTTTAGATAGATCCTTGTGCTTTGGTGAGGATCTTGTGGCTTCTTCTTCATCCTTCTTGTTTTAATCTTCTTCATCTTCTTTGGAAGGGGGATCATCCAAAGTTAGCTTCTTTAGACCTTCAACACCTACACAAGCATTAGAAGTATCCTCTTTTTTAGAGGATTTGTCAATAGATTCTTTAAATACTATATGCACTGATTCTTCTACAAGAAGTGTTCTTTAATTAAATACTTTGAATGCCTTGCTTGATGTAGAGTATCCTAAAAAGATACCTTCATCATACTTGGCATCAAATTTTCCTAAATTATCTTTTCCATTATTCAAAACAAAGCATCAATATCCAAAAACTTGAAAATATTTCAAAGAAGGTTTTCTTTGTTTCCAAAGTCATAAGGGGTTTTCTTTAAAATAAATTAAATTAAAACATGATTTAAAATATAACAGGCAGTATTAATAGCTTCTACCCAAAAATATCTTGGAAGATCATTTTAAGTATTGTGCATGCCATTTCTTCTAAAGTATAATTTTTTCTTTCTACCATCCCATTTTGTTGAGGTGTCTAAGATGCAGAAAAATTATGATCAATTCCTTTTTCATTACAAATTTTTTTGAAATCTTGATTTTCAAATTCAATACCATGGTCACTATAAATACATATAACTGAAGTACCTTTTTTATTTGAAACTTTTCGATAAAACTTTAAGAATGCTAAAAATGATTCATCTTTATGAGCTAAAAATAAAATCCATGTAAATCAAGAGAAATCATCTACTATAACAAATCCATATCTCTTGCCTCCTAGACTTGCTGTCCTAGTTGGTCCAAAGAGATCCATATGTAGTAGCTCTAATGGCCTAGAAGTTGAAACAAAACCTTTTGGTTTGAAAGAAGTTTTTGCTTATTTTCCAAATTGACATGCTTCACATATTTTATCTTTTTCAGAACTAAATTTTAGTAAATCTCTTACTAAATCCTTTTTGCATAGTTTTGAAAGAAGATGCATGCTTGCATGACCTAATCTATGATGCCACAGCCAACCAGTCTCACTAATAGTGGAATTCATAGCAACTAGGCATTCACCATCATGTAAAAGTAAATTATTAAGATCAATAACATAGATGTTACCATGCCTATTTTCAATGAATTTCACTCCATTACATTCAGGACTAGATACCATGCAAACAGATGATTCAAAAACAACTTTAAAGCCTTCGTCACAAAATTGACTAATACTAAGAAATTTATATTTCAATCCTTCAACTAACAAGACATTTTCAATACATGTAGAAGGAGAGATAGAAACTTTACCTATACCAATAATTTTTTCTTTACCATTATCTTCGAAAGTTACACTCCCTCCATTCAGTGTCTCAAGAGAGGTGAATTGCTTCATATCTCCTGCATGTGTCTTGAGCAACCACTATCGAAATACTACAATATTTTCTTTCCTTTGATTGCAAGACACACTTGCAAAACAAATTAAGTTTTGATTTTAGGTACCCAAGTCATCTTGGGTCCTTTAGGGTTAGCATTAAGAGTGGTTCTTTTTGGAATCCAAATCTTTCTAGAAATGTTTATCTTTCTAATATCATATTGATATGCTTTATGACCTAACTTTTTGGAAGAATGACATATAACACTAGATGATACAGATATAAAAAAATTTTTGAAATATTTTTGCTATTTTTGATGTCTAAAATCTAAAACAGCTTTGTTGAAAACTGCTCTTTGTTATTCAAAACTAAATTTAACTTTTCAGAACTATATGTAAACTTTTCAACAAATGGTTTGATTTTATCAAGCTCATTTTTGAATTTCTCATTTTCTTCCTCAAGATTTTTATTTTTCTTCAAAAGCTCATTATTTGAAATGACGACCTTGGGCCTTTTCAAAACTTCAATTTCCATTGATAATGCATTGTTTTGCTTTTGTAAAACATCAATCTTAGTTTTCAAATCATTATTTTTGTTTGAAAGATTATTATTTTCATGAGAAAATGAGTTTGCATGCTATTTCAATTTCTTATTTTTAATCTTTATCAATTTGTAATGATGCATAAGCTCATAAATGACATTTATAAGTTCATCAAATATAAAATCTATTTCAAATTCAGATTGTACCTCTTCTTCTTATACCATGAAGAAAAGATTGGCTACTTCTTGTTGCTCTTCTTCTGAGCTTGAATTTTCACTATCGCTCCAGGTAGCCATCATTGTCTTCTTTCTAAATCTTCTTTTGGACTTCTTTATGAGAGGACAATCATATTTGTAATGCCCAGGCTTCTTGCACTCGAAGCATATTGGTAGTTCCTTCTCTTTGTCCTTTTTTTTTCCTTTTCTTTTCCATTTTCCTTGCTTAGTTGAGCCTTCTTTTTGTAAGGAAATTTCTTCTTCTTTATAAACCTTCTGAATTTTCTTGCGATGAGAGCCTCTTCATCATCATTCTCTTCTTCTTCAGATTCATCACTTGAAGACTCATCTTGTATTGTAGACATGAAAGCTGTAGTCTTCTTCTTCTTATCCATGTCCATTACATTCTGCTTCAAGTTCAACTCATAAGTCATGAGTGAACCAATGAGTTGCTCCAATGAAATTTTCTCAACATCTTTAGCTTCTTGGATTGCCATTACTTTAGGATCCCAAGATGTTGGAAGTTGATAGAAAAATGCCTTGAGAGCCAATCATTGTATGGGCCCTTTTGTAAACTTCCAACTCATGTATGACATCATTATTTATAATAAAGGCATTTGATTCATCATATACCACTGTGTCATGTTTTTGACTATGATGAACCCCATAGAGTAAGGCAATGAAATTAGGGTTATGATAAAATAACAATGAGATCTAATTCCTATAAACCCTAATCTAGAATGTTCCTAGTCATTGGACCATCGATTCGGGGATTGATGAATTCAATAAGACTAGCTTATCCTATGTATGCTCAGTTGATGAGGGTGGTTGGTCTCACAGCCACTTATGTAGAGCTACTAATATAAGGATTAGGGTATTCATTAGGTTATGAATATACTAAACTGATATGCACAACGACTATCTTATGGAAGTCTTACTCCTTGTCAAAATATAGGTCCCAGAGTAGAAGTTGTGCATGTGATCTTCAGACCTGAGGTCACCATGGTTTCTTGTGCACACTAAGCCATACTTTGGTTCATACTCATTCATCGCATTGTGACATGTACGGGATGTTCTGGGTATGGTGGAAGGTGTACGAAGGATGTGAGTGGACCAACAAGGAATTGATCAATCCTGGTAAGAGGATATGTTATCCCGTGTAATCTCTTCGATGAGTAACTCAAGGAATCTTTGCAAAGTGGGATGAGATTAGAAGTGGCTTCTAATCAGTCATAAGCTGAGTCCTCATGATCGAGCTGAGATTCGATATGATTAAGTGTTAGAATTTGACATTTATCCATACACATCACTTAATCGGTATAATGGGAGATCAAAAGATTAAATTGCATGGTAACTTATTATTGAAGGGTATTTTGATAATTTTCACCAAATTTCTCATCTTCTAGGTAGGCATGACATGTTGCTAGATGTCAATCTTGTCTTGTGGGTTTTCATGAACCAATTGGATTGGTTTCATGAGTCAATTCAATATGTGATTTGAATTGGACAATTAGGTGAGCCGATTTGACCTAATTAGGTCAATCAGGTTCGATCGGGTCGAATCGGCTTAAACCTAAACCTACTACTAGCTAGATGTGGAACCCAATGGGTCACACACAATAGATAGTTGGCCAAAGAAGTCACTCATAGTTTAATTAGGATCATGGGATCTTAATTGGTTAGCCAGATTGTATACTAGCATATGTAGGCTAACCCAATTCCTAATCCAATTGGATTGGGTCTGGTAGCTTGCTAATTGGGCTAACCTAATTAAGAGAAACCTAAATTAGGATGAGTCCTAAGTGGGATAGCTAAATCAGAGCTTGATCTGATTTTATTTTAATATTTTAGGGATCTTATTGAAGAGTCTATTTGAGTTGGGACTCTAGATGCCAAAATGACACCTTGGCATTCAAAATGGCCTAGAAGAGTCTATAGTCCTCTGATCTGAAAAATATTTATATGGATGGAAAGAGAACTTAATGCTCTTTCTTTTGACACCCATATTAATTATGCTTTGATTAGTCAAAGGTTTCATGGGATGTGGATAAAGTTGACCAAGAAATAAAGGATCTCTTGGTGCCTCTTGGCGCGCACGGGAGATGAAGGTGCACGCAGAAGCACAAGAGTCCTTCTGCAGATGAAACACTAGAGTGTTTCATTTTAGGGGATGCCTTCTCATCTTAACCCATGCCTCTTGGATATGTTTGATCGGTCAAGGCCCTTTTTCAAAGGGCGTGAAAAAAGGATGGAAGCAAAACATGTATGAAGAGACGCGTCTCTTCATGTGGCGCGCGCCCTGAAGCAAAGTCCTTCTGCTTTCAAAACACTTCATATTCTTCAGTGTTTGAAGATTGAAAAGGCACCTCTTGGCTTCCAACAGACTGGTACTTGCTATGTGGCAAGTCACAGATTGTCCAGGAAAATGGACGGATGCCAATATGTCTTTTGGTGCATGAGGAGACATATTGGATATGATTTTTCAGTCTTGAAAAATCATATCTGCTAACCAGTTGGAGGACATATCACACACCCCTCTTAAAACTATAAATAGGGGCCATGATATGAGTTTTAGATAATCTTTTTCCATCGTAAAGATATTCTGAGTGTTCTTCCACTTCTCCCTCCCTCCTTCTTACTTTAGGACAAGACTTGTCTTGTTAAGACAAGGTCTTTTCTACTAGGACAAGGCTTAGTTTTAGGACATAAGCCTAAGGGGTCCTAGAGGAGGGTTGTCCTAAAACTAAGAGTGGTTTAGGACTATGTCCAGAGAGCCCTATAGTAGGACAGGGTGTCCTACAGTGGTCAAAGGTCAAAAGGCTGACATAAGAGTCCTATTGAAGCAAGCAACCACGGTAAGGATTCTTCTTTGGTACCATTCTCATGTGGATCACTGTTGGAAGGCTTGCACTTGTGAGCCTTATTGAAAGGATTGGATTTCAGTGATCCAGGTATGTATTCTGACATCATTTATGTTTCGTTGATTGGTATTGCATAAGGGGTTCCTGGGAATTAGGGTTTTCTTGCCAATTAGGGTTTCATGCTTAGAATTTTTGTTTTTGAAATTCACTTCCGTATGCTGCATGATTTCTGGCACCGTGGGAGAATTCCCATCAGTGGTATCAGAGCCATCCTTGTAGCATACCAGTTATGAACCATTTTTGAAGTTTTATGAAATTCCATTATCGAGCCGACCCGAACCCTATTGAGTCGACCCGGACTCATCGAGCCGACCCGAACCCTGTCGAGTCAACCCGACTAAACTCATATGTATGATTTCTGGTTTCTTTATGAAATGACATGATAATGCAATTGTATGAAATTTTGCATATTAGTGTAATATGTTTAATTTCAAGTTTTTATGAAATGCATGATATTATGTCAAGTATGAAATTATGCATGTTGATTGTACCTAGTAACTGCTTTGGATTGGGTTAGTCACAATGGCCGTCTGATCATAGGAGCTAGGTAGGGTTTAAAGGCCCTTCCCTCCCATTCAATGGGTCTCCTATGGCATATAGGGGTGCTGCTATAGCCATATCCTATAAAAAAGTGAGGTGAAAGGTATTTTTATGTATCTATCATGCCTTGATTTGCATATTAGTTATAATATGCTTGTTTAACATAACATGTTATGTTCTAATGATATGTTACATGTTTATATATGTTATAAGCATAGTAATCATGATAATTTAGAATGTATTTTTGAGACCATCAAAGCCCTCATAAAAATCATATTTAGTCATAGTAAAAAACTTAGTCATGATGCAAAATCGATTAGCATTTGATCAGCCGATTGGTATCTAGGCAAGTAGTTCTGGGAAGGTAAAGGGAATGAGGTTTTTAATTGATTTCGTTGACTGACCTAGCCAATCTAATTGGTGTCTAAGGAAAGCAACGGAGGGACCCCCTCACCCCTTTCACTCACCTGGCCAATTTGGTCATATCTAAATCTTAATTTAGTAATGCTAATTAGTTAAGTATACTATATTTTGCCTTCCTTCATGCTAAGCCAAATTTATGTCAAGACT